>OX383961.1:0-2400000 GCA_947532105.1 Athrips mouffetella | reverse complement strand
TAAAACGTGTAGTGGAGAAGTAACATAACTTTACCAAGTGAGATTCAGGAGGCGTAGGGTTGCCAGCTTTTAGCCGGTTCGGTAAATCCAGCTACCGACTGGTTCGTTGTGAATATATCCTGGTTCGTTGTGAATACATCCAAGGCGGTTTTGTTTGAAAATTTACCTGAATCAAAGTAATAGATTTATTTTGGTTTTGGGTTACTCAAACTTATGATCACGCTCACACTTGTGGTTAGTGGTACGATCGTAGGTTTGTCTTGTCCTTGATCTTCATAGATTTGCACGACTTTTCTGCGCAAACTGGGATTGCGCGGATTTGAGTCGTGTTGAGTAGATCTAAGACGTATAGGTAAAGAACCGAAAGAAGGTAATCAATCACAACGCAAAGACTACATCATTTTCACTTGTTTCTGTTTTGATACACTTCCTCAACCATATTTGTTCTGTATAAAAAATTATAAATGACAGATTTTCCATACTGATATATAAACACACAATATCGTCTCTCTTATAAAACTACATATGTATTTTTGTGTACAAGAAACAAGTAAATAAATAATGCGAGTATATTAAAAGGTAAGTAATTTTGATATATATTTGATTTCGGAAGCGGTAATACTTACATTGTTGTTGTAATTAGAGTATCAAGAGGAGTAAAATTCAGGAGCGTCGGTGGGCGGCACCCGACGGGCGTCTTAACCTTAACTTCACCAAGTGAGATCGAGGAGTTAGGGCTGCCTTGTCACCTACTTCTGGCCCGGATATAATTATGCTCCTTTTAAAATAAAAGAAAAAAAATCATCAGATAGAAATATCCAAAGTACAGCAAAGTTAAAAATAAAATAAAATAAAATAAAATAAATTTAATTTGTAAAACAACAGTTTTCCCCAGTGGGAGAAAAGGTCACTGTGATTACACATACAACTAAGCACCTTTATTAATATCTAAGAAGGGAGGAAAATTTGGCCAGCATTGCATTTGAATGGCAGCCGGGGAGGCAGAAGGAGACGTGGACGTCCCACTCACACTTGGAGGCGTTCTGTAGACAAGGAGCTGAAAGAAGCAGGGATAGTTAAAAAAATTGTTAGGAAAATTGCGCGGGACCGGCCAGCGCGGCGTGGAAACAGCTGCCGGCTTAGCACGTTGCAGTTGTCAGTTTATCTAGGCCCATAGATTAAAGACTAAGCATGGTCACGTTTTTTTGACATCCGAGCAGTGCGACACATTTTGAAAGACAAGGACGGCTACATGTATTATTGTAAAAAGCTATCTCTGTCTAAAAAATCAAAAACGTAATTTTTGGATTTGCTAAACATTTTCCTCCACTGACATTTCTTCTAGCTTGGAGGTGATAGATTAGATGACATAATTCCTCAAATAAAGTGTAATTTCTCCGAGATATATTTTCTCTCGGGCAGCGTGCTAAGCCGGCTGTTCTGAGATCCAAAGACAACGCTCCTAAACTTGGCAACACGGTGGCAGATCAGTGCGCACAGACCCGGCAGACGAGCCTCCGTAAACATCTTTTAATCCAGTTCGGGACAATATTGTTAGTTTGATTAAGTACTTAAAGGCTATTTTTGTAAAGAATTAAACTGGCATTTAATTTTATTAACAAGTAAGAATATATGTGCAGGTTCTGAAAGGATAAGGGTTTTATTTTGACTGTAAACACTTATTTGAGCAAAAAGAAACATTTATTTTTCTCAAAAGCATTATCCATGTAAGTAGAATATCATGGATATTTTCAGAGTGTACCACAGAAGATCAATCGACCAAAAGTTAATTTTAAATTTGTGATATTATGTTCAATTTCAAATAAATCGAAGTTCCGGACAAGTAAAATCAATTTCATTCTTGTATTAATTTAAATAGTTCGATCTTTTCCAGATAGATGGCAACCCTAATTATGTAAGTATATAGAGCAACTTTAATTAACACGCCTAGCTGTTTTGTTAGCGTGCATTGTTTATGAGGACGGAATAATTAGGGTTTTCGCCCAAAACTGGATTATGTCCGAGACGCCTTACGTAAGCTTTCTCTTGATTGGTAAGTAGCAAAAAGGAAAAATTAAACTTAGCAATTTCAATACCCAGCATTTTTATTTAAAGGTTGTTTTTAATAATAACATTTCTTAAATGACGTCCGTCATTCAATTTGTTATATTTAATCGTTTGCTACAATACATAAAAATAGTCTGCCTAATTTCCCCCTTTTTGTCATTTTTGTCACAACTGATGACATTTAATCAGAAAACTACTTATGAGAAAACTGCGTTTAATGAGTTGCCTATTTACAAGTTTTAAAAATTCTAAAATCAAAATGGGAGTTTCACAGTGTGAAAAGCTTATTTTTTAATTCACCTATTCTTGTATATGTCACACTAAAATTCTCAGTGTCACACTCCGTAGTAACTCTAGCAACATATCTCCAGATCACAGGCTGAACTAAGTTTGAGCGCGGAAGAAAGTTCCTTCCGATCTATGAGATAGTACAGTCAAGAGCACGTCAAGCTTGACGCATCGAATTTTGTACCTTATTTCAACTGCCTATGAGCAAAAGTTGCGCTGCGTGTGTCAAACTTGATCTGTTTTTGACTGTAAAAAGCTACCTACAGACCAGTACACCCTTTAATAGAGCAGCCTCCCGAAGGACTCAACTGTGATTCATTGGCGCTACGACGTCATAATACTAAGTGGTGATTATTATTTAAGTACAACTTAGCGATTTTTTACAGTGTTGATATTTTTTTTTTTCTTGACTTCTATTCTTATATGTATTACATAAAAATTTGTAGGTCTTTGAGGAATCTCAGCGTTGAGGTTCCAAACTCTATGCTTAGAATAAAAGAGCGACTGTCTTAACACTATCTGAAGCTTAGAAAAAATAAACTTGTCAAAAATTAATCAAACAATCACGGTCGCAGAAGTGCAGTCCTGCATTATTAATCTGGGGTGCAGCATTTATCTAATTCTAAACGATAAGATATTTAAAATAAAACCGGCCAAGTGCGTGCCGGGCCACGCGCAATATGGTGTGCCACGTTTATCGCAAAGCAGGTGTTGGCTATATATGTCATAACATTCATAACATAAAAATTTTAAATCCTAATACTCAGCGAGGTCCTAACGCCTGGTTGCTACTGCTATTTACATTATTTCCAGTTTTTCAGCTATGGCTCATTAACCTGTGAAGCCAACCTGTATAGCTCATTAATTCCAACAATTGCGATTTCAAGCTAACATTATTTTTAAAAGACCTATCCAACGATACCCCACACGATGGGGTAAACAAGAAAGAAAAAATTCTTTCCAACTTTACTTGTAGGGGAGGTACCCTAAAAAAAAATATTTTTTTAGATTTTATCACCACTTTCTTGGCATGAATGAAATACATATTCTTACATTCTTAATTTCAGGTTTCTAGTACGAAGGGTCTCTGAGCTAAGCCGCGGACAGACAGACGGATATGACGAAACTATATGGGTTCCTTGTTGACTACAGAACTCTAAAAATGGACCACTATTCAGTTACCCTGGTACAGTCAACCGCTTGTCGGTAGAAACTTTTTCAACTCTATTACTACGCCATAAGGTCCAAAAGTGTTTCTACTGATGTGCGGCCGTGTGTACGTATCCTGTCTTGTGATGCCCGCTGCGACTTCAAGCGAGGTTGGTCACCATACGTAAGCCTTTCTACCCCATTGGTTCTTCGAGGAGCTTACATGGATTTAGAATAAGGAGCACCGTTCCCTAATATTTATACTCCAGCTCATGCTTATACTAGGGTTCACATAATATATTTTTCCTTTTATCACGGCCTAGCTATCACTAAGGTCCAAAGCCCAACTTGAAAGAACCTTGAGAGTCCTTACCGAGACAGATGTAGGGCAGGGAGGTACTTAGAGTAATAAGGTCTTTATTTTTCGCAATAGTTTTGAACCCTATGTTTGAACCTATATTTCGTGAGAAATAGCTAATGTAGATAAGTACTAAAAAAAGGCTTAGACGTTGCTACTTGGAAAATAATTAGATAAAGAGCGTAGCTCTTAAATAGGAAGAAGAAGATTCTGAGGAAATAGATTTACACTAAATTTTAGTATTGTAAACACAGAATTCTTTGTTAGTTTCGCAAATTGAAGTTTGAGCTCAACCTTTAAAAATGACAGGATAAAATGTAAAAAATATTGTTGATCTTCTTTTGGCCAAGGAAACAGGGAAATTTATTGTTAAAAAAAATTTATGTTTCGACATCATCACATCGTGTGGGTTGCAAGGTTGATGACCGACTTCACAAACCCTGGTGTCAGAGTTGTTCAGCCGCTAAAGGCCTCTGACATGGCTCATTAACGACTACATTCGTAGATATTAATCGGGACCGGCCCAACGTGCCTTCCGAAGCACGGAAGCATCTAACTTTTCGGACAATTAGGTGATTCATCCTGCAATGACTTAACCAAACGGGGCAGGTCACACAATAGTATTTTTGTATGACAGTCCGGGAAACAAACCCTGAACCTCCGGATCGAGAGCCGAGCGCTCTAACCACTAGACCACGGAGGCTGTTGCTGAATGTAGGTCTCCTTCCCAGACCTACTTAGTCCTCCTTCCCCTCCAGCCCCTCAGAGGGCTATTCTTCCTACACCTTGCGACTCTTCTCGAAACGCGATCAACCGATAACAAACAGACAGACGAGACCGCGCCACCACCGGCCGTGCGTTTGCGGATCATACCAGCACCGCCCCCGGGTGTTCCTCGTGTCCCGTCAGTTTAGTCATGTCATCCAGTCGCCTGTCAGAGCTTCGAGAGAACTTTTGACACCAAAAGATGGCTGAAGAAAAAAAAAATTCAGTCCACTCTCGAAGCCCAGACAGGTTGACAATTCCGTTCACTGGGGCAGCCAAGTCCCCAATCATGACTGCCGGGTCTAGTGCCCGGTGAGATTCTGCCCGGGATACGAGGAAAACCTCTCACCCGAATAGCGTTGCCAGGTCGCCAAACCTATAACCGGACAGACCGGCCAGTTTGGCCGGACATTTGGGTATAAAGGACACCCTACATTAGTGCGGATTTTGTCTCAGTATTAATAGGAATGGCAAAAAAAAATTATGTAAAATCAAGCTTCTTTGATTGTTATCATAAATCTTGTTAAATTCTAGTGAAATAATCTATAATAAATAAAATCGAAAGCAAATCAGTCTTAGATACTTTATTATTAATGACTCAAAAAGTCATCTGTCAAAATTAAATTCTAGATACTTAAACATTTATCAACATATTTAAATTCTTAAATACTAATGAAAGACACAAATTAGACTTTGTTAACTAAAAAAATAAATAATCAAAAACTTCTCCTCTTTAAGTTAAACAATAAAAAAAAATCTTCTCTTTCTGGCCTGTGTGAGCGACCGACAGTCGACTCTCGTCGCCTGCGCTCTGCTACGCTCGGTGAAATGAACTAAGCAAGATTCGAAGATAGGATTATATTGAGGAAATGGCACAAGTGGTTATGTTGAATGTTCAAGACAGACTGCAAGTTTTAAAAAATAAATATAAAAAATACAAAGGAGAAAATTGAGCAAGGAGTATGCGACACTCGGCGGTCGCTCGTTTGCGAAATGTAAAAAGCCTAATAAAAGCCGGACAAGCCGGACACCGTTTATTTTGGCCGGACACGCAATCAAAAAGCCTACGTATGTCCGGCTTTATCCGGACGCCTGGCAACGCTACACCCGAACCTGCAGCTCCGACAGTAAAGCTGTAGAAGACCCCGTCAGTCAGAATGTAGGTCATTCTACGTACCTACATAATGATAAATAATTCCTCCCGGCGCATAATGTCACGTTTGAAAAATGTCACACTAGGTTTTACCATAGCACAATGTCACGTTTGTAGAAAGTCACACCTTATCGTGACATTGTACGTAGGTACGTGACATTCTGCGAACATGAAATTCTTCTTAAGGACATTTCTACTCTACAAAAATGAGTTTATAATACAGAAGACTTGTAGGTACTTGTAATTGTAACTTGTATACCTGATGAACGACATACTCGTAGAAGGATTCCGATTTTCTAAAGATTAAAGAATAAAATTCTCTCACTTAAAAGAATATGTTTAATGCCATTATTAAAAATTGGAATTTGGAAGGCCACCGAAATTCCTCCCTGTCCTCAGACCGAATAATTCCAGTATCCATCGCTTGAGTCGCGTCCCGGAAAATTTTGGAAAGGGGAGGGCACCGCACTTAATGATCGCAACGTTTTCAATATTGAGGCCTAGTTATCGCTATATTCTTTTTCAGAGAAAAAATAAGAAAAATAAAAGTTTTTGATAAGCTAGATGTGTCTTCATAATTAGTTAGAAGAATTCCAGTGAAATTATAAGCACATGATATAAGTATTCTTAATTTTTCATCTACTACTAACGACAGGTCAGGCTAGACACTCGCAATGCGACTCTAGCCCATATGTTTATTGAAATAAGAGCGGTAAAAAGTCTAATGTGTCAAGCTTGATGTGCTCTTAACTGTATTACTAAAGCCGGTTACAGCCCCCTTTTTTTCTGTGGTCAATTTACAATTAACTGAATGAAGCATATCGTAAAAATACAAATTATACAGGGTGTTAATTTGATTGCATGCCACACCTCGGGGGCGGGATCAGTATCAGTAACTGAACAACTTTTCCCAAGGAACATGGGTCGAAATACAAAAATAAATTTTAGACCTCCCACAGAAACTGCATTAGCTGATAGTGCATTTTGTATGGAAGGTCAAATTTGGTTTTTCGTATTTCGACCTATATTCCTTGGGAAAAGTTGTTCAGTTACTAATACTGATCCCGCCCTTGAGCTATGGCACGCATTCAAATTAACACCCTGTATATTCCATAATAAAGTATTGAACTTATCATCACAAATCGTATAGATTGTAAGGTCGTTCACTGACCTTACAAACTCTGACGTCATAGAGTTACTTAACTCGCCAGAAGCCCTTGACATGGCTCATAAACGACTTCTTTCGTGGTTAGAAGTCTGGACTGGACTAACGACTCTACGTACCTCTCAAAGCACGGAATCATCTTACTGATTTATCGACTCAATCTTCTTAACAAAAAAATTGTCTCATTTTCTTTCTATTCATGTGCACTTAGTTCCAAACAACAATTTTACCATATAACACTTTCCTCATGAAATCCCATAGGTTCGTATGGAATTCGTAAGACGAAACAGCCTAAGTTTTCTCGTTTGTAAATGTGCGAGAAAAATGTTTCTGCATTAAATATGCACTGGGTGAAATTGTCTTTGTACACCCGTTAGAAACGCTTTGGACCTTATGGCTTGATAATAGAGTTACAAATGTCTTCACTGACGTGTGGTTGACTGTACAGGGGGGACACATTACTCTTATGGTGACGATTACTCGCTGCGCATATACAGGGTGTAAAGGACAGGTTTCTGAAAAATGAAAGGCCATGTTCAGTCAACATAACTGAACAACTTTAAGTGAATAAAACATTCAGAAAATGAAAAAAGAAATCGACCTCGTAAACTTGATTGGACAGTTAGTATAGAGACGCCGATTTTTACCTTTCTTGAAAGTTGTTCAGTTTCATTGACTGCACCCTGTATACCTACCTGCCTACCTCGCGTACCGACCGTGTTCATACCGAAAGCTTATTTTAAGCCATCATTGAGTACGGATCCTAAAAAAATTAATCATGTTTTGCTATAATGATTTCTGAGGCAACTAAGGAACCCAACACGAACTTGGCCGTTTTTTAGGGTTCCGTACCTCAAAATAAAAAAACGGAACCCTTATAGGATCACTTTGTCTGTCTGTCAAGACCCTTTTTCTCACGAACGGGTAGAGGTGTCAGGTTGAACTTGATAACGAATATTAAAGTCCATAAACCACACAAGATCTGAAAATTTAAATTTTTTACAACGACGCAATCAAAAGCTAGGTCGCAGTACAAATAAAGGGAAAAGTCTAAAATCATTAAATATTACTATTTTTCTCACAACTAATAGTAACCAATAGGGAACATGCATAAATTTTTTAGTCGCATTTATTAAAATAATATGAAAATACCGTAGTAGAGGTGACAAAAAGTGAAATTAAAATTTTGATCGGGTAGGAAATACGGCCGACATAAGCATTTAAAACTACTGATTACGCGCCGAGTAGACAGAGAGATCCGACATGAATATTGACGTCACAATGCACTACGGCCATATAAACTCCATATTAAATTTCGTTTCGCTAGAAAGAGACAGAAACAAATCTTCGATGGCTCATATCTTTTTTAATATTGTCGTGATTTCTACTAATTACATTATTTTTGAGAAATGGCAACACTCATTCTTACGTCAATTCGAAATCGGCCAATCACAGAGCTGATTTTGAATGAGCCAATCGCAGACGACCATGTGGCGACTGTTCAGGGCAGTAGTGGGGAGAGTGGGGATGGATCGGTTTTTGCATGGAACTCTGCGACATTAGCTCGTGAGACGTGGAGTAGTTCGGTCGTCCGCAACTTGTATAGTCCTAAGTTATTGCGACTTAACTTACTTCTAAGAAGTTGATGTTACTTGATTAAAATATATTATATTGGAAGTGAATTACGTGTGGAGATTTTATTTCATAAAATCTCAGAAGTGGGATAGAACACACGCGCCCACAAAGTGAACAAAAAGGTATGTACAGACTTTTTACTAAGCATGTTAAAACACGTGTTCTCCATCTTATCAGTATTATATTCTATTATTTCTGTTTCTACGTATGAAAAACAGAGCAGCTGTAAGGCTGACCCGTAACTGTGAAGGCTGTTTAGTTGGAACTATAGATGCAAATTGTTTTTATTTAAACCAAGTGGCCAAAAACCAATCATTTCATTTTACCGGCTTTTGCGGTTTGATTGCAACAATGGTTGATCTAATCTTCGACAGTTGTCTTAACTTTTCCTAAGTCGTAATTAAATAAAAAGTGACATTGTGATCCTCTTAAAAGCATTTCGAATATGCTTGTGTCAGGGGAGACACCCATTCTCTGTGAGTTTTATATCGGCAGGTGTGCTGTTTTAATTTACGCTGAAAAACAGAATGACCGCTTTTCTATAATAAGATTTTAAAAAAAAGAAGGGAAAATCTGTAATAGGGCTTATGGACCATGTGCGTCCTCAAGTAATGGAGGCCAGGTGTGTCTCTAGTATGGACCATGTGTCCCCTTAGACCAAGAAATATCAGTAAGAATAAGATAGGACATGTGTGTCTTTAGACTGGGCCATGTGTGTCTTTAGACTGGGCCATGTGTGTCCTTGAAAGAAAGACAGAACACAGGTTAGGTGTGCCTGTGAAGAAGTTTCGCTTTGACTTGAGTACATTTATAGATTAGTTAACCAGTTAGTTTATTAGTTAAAACTGGGATTGATGATGGGATTGATGACTGGATTGATGACTGGATTGATGACGGGATTGACGACGGGATTGATGACGGGATTGACGATGGGATTGACGACTGGATTGACGGCATGATTGAAGACGGGATTGACGTCGGGATTGATGACGGGATTGACGACGGGATTGACGACGGGATTGACGACGGGATTGACGACGGGATTGACGACGGGATTGACGACGGGATTGACGACGGGATTGACGGGATTGACGACGGGATTGACGCCGGGATTGACGCCGGGATTGACGACGGGATTGACGACGGGATTGACGACGGGATTGACGACGGGATTGATGACGGGATTGACGACGGGGTTGACGACGGGATTGACGACGGGATTGACGACGGGATTGACGACGGGGTTGACGACGGGGTTGACGACGGGGTTGACGACGGGGTTGATGACGGGGTTGACGACGGGGTTGATGACGGGATTGATGATATTGAATATTGATGATTTATAATTCTTTTGCTGATATTGTAATCGATGCTTTTCTGGTCTGTGTTGAATACACGCAAATGAAAGGACTGTGTCTTATGCATAATTTCTTTATTTTTTCGAGGTCATGGAAGAAGATTCCCAGGCGCCAAGTAGGGGGCGTACCCGTGCGAGAAAACGTAGACAGCCTTCGTCTCCTTCCAATTCGCGGCAACGCAAGCGTCGATCTTCCAATTCTCAAAGGAACTCTTCCACCACAGGATGGGTCGTAGAAGAGGTCAGTCAGACTAAAACAATAACACCAACGCCGGATTTTTCACCAGAGTGTACAAAGAGGGATACGCCTGGGCTTGCTGCAGGAGAATTCCTTGAATTTTTCTCGAATTTACAAAAGGAGAAGGGAAAATCTAATCAATTCGGAAATAATCAGCTTAATAATGTCATACCCGAATTCGACCCCTCCAGCAAGACCCAGAGTATTAACAGTTAGATCAATAAGGTTAACGAATGTACTAGTATATATGATTGGGACGAAAGGCAGACCGTACATTTTGCTTTACAAAAACTGTCTGGCCTTGCGAAAAAGTGGTTCGAGTCTCTGCCAACAGTCGTGTACACATGGGAGGAATGGCAGATTAAGTTGAAAAAGGCTTTTCCAGATGGGCAAAATTACGGTCGGCTTCTCGAGGAAATGCTTTCTCGCACAACAAGGTTTAACGAAAGTTATCGTGAATACTTTTACGATAAACTAACCTTATTGAATAAGTGTAGGATAAGAGGGAAAGACGCCGTGGATTGTGTTATTCACGGTATAGTCGATAAGTCTGTTAGAAACAGTGCGCAGGCATTAAACTGTGAAGAGCCAGAAGATCTGTTGAATTTTCTTAACTCGCAGGGACCAATAGTTGCCCCAAGTCTTCGAAAGCGGGATACTACTCCGGGTAGACGCCCCACAAACAATACTACTTCGACTTCTGGGAAAATCACTTGCTTTAACTGTCGTGCTGGTGGTCATACTTTCTCTGACTGCCCGAAGCCCTTGCTTAAGTGCCAAAAATGTAGACGTGTGGGTCACAATGACGCGTCTTGTAAACTAGAGCCATTAAAATTCGATCCTGAAACTAAGACCACTCCAAAGACCGAGCAGCGAAGTACGTTACTTATTTCGTCTCTCGAAAACAAAAACGACAAGTTTTTTAAGAAGATTACTATTTCAGACCAGAATTTCGTGGCATATGTTGATTTTGGCAGCGAGTGCAGTTTAATGCGTGAATCGGATGCTTCTAAGCTTGATCTCACCAAAACAAACTCTGATTTACCAACTTTAAAAGGATTTGGTAATTCGACGGTCACTCCAGAATATAAGACATACGTTACTATGAAGATTGATGAAGTTGAAGCCCAAGTGGAGGTACTAATAGTTAAAGATGAGTTCTTACAATCTTCATTACTCGTAGGGCAAAATTTTACAGAGCGTCCAGGGGTGTCTGTTATGAAGGACAGTAATAAGCTGCTTTTCTACAAGAGCCCAGACACCGAAACATGTGACCAAGTTAGGGGCTTGAAGTTATTAGTTACGTCTCCTACGGAGTTGAAAAAGATTGATCTAGTGGAAGTTAGTGCGGAGAATTCGTCGTTCAATGGCGACGTTTACGTTGAAGGATATAGTTGTTGTGAAGCAGGTAAAGAGTATCATTTACACCAGGGTGCTTATACTTTAATAAACGGCAAATGTCAATTGGTGGTAACCAACTTGGCAAACGCATCTTTCGTGCTGGAGCCTAACTTCACCATAGCTCGAGCAATGCCGTTCATTGAGAGAAAGGTGCAGCATGTTAATCGAATTTCACAAAATGTTTCTTCCTTAAGACCTGTGGAAAAATCTGATATTAAGGTAGGCAGCAAAGTAGATGGTGAATCCTTGGATAAGCTTCATAAACTATTACAATCATATCGCGAGTGTATCGCTATGGGCCTTGATGAGATAGGATGCGTGAATGATGCGAAGATGACGATTGAATTGACCGACGACAGACCTGTAGTCTTTCGGCCTTACAGGCTATCACACTCGGAAAGGGAACAGGTTCGTGCTATAATAGAGGAACTCCTCCAAAATGACATTATTCAAGAATCAAATTCAGATTTCGCAAGTCCGATTCTATTAGTAAAGAAAAAATCAGGTGAGATGCGTCTTTGCATAGATTTTAGGGCTCTTAATAATAAAACAAAAAAGGATTGCTTTCCCCTTCCTTTGATCGATGACCAACTGACCAGTCTTAGCGGAAATAGCTTTTTTACGACCCTTGATCTCGCGTCAGGTTATTACCAGGTCCCTATGGCAGAGGAAAGTCGTCGCTATACGGCCTTCGTGACTCCGGACGGTCACTATGAATTTAAGAGGATGCCTTTTGGACTCGCAAACGCCCCGGCGGTTTTCCAAAGGGTAATAAACCACATGTTAGGAGCAAAACGTTTCGAGTCAGCCTTGGCCTACCTGGACGACATTCTTGTGCCATCTGTGAGCATGGAGGAGGGATTCAGAAGGTTGGAAGAAATATTGAGGCTTTTGCGCGAAAATGGATGACGCTAAAGTTATCCAAATGTCGTTTTTTTGATGATACCATAAACTATCTGGGTTACGAAATTTCGGCTGAGGGTCTAAGGCCAAACAAAGAGAAAATTTTAGCGGTTGAAAAATTCCCCATTCCGAAAAACGTGCACGAAGTCCGCCAATTTCTAGGTTTAGCCAGCTATTTCAGGAGGTTTGTTCGGAGTTTCGGTGAGATAGCGCGACCACTCACAAATCTTCTTAAAAAGGACGTCCCCTTTAAGTGGACTGAGGTGGAATCCCAAGCTTTCATGAGCCTCAAGGAAAAGTTGGTCGATCGTCCGATATTAGCTTTGTATGACCCTAAGCTTAATACAGAATTACACACGGACGCGAGTGCACTAGGTATAGGGGGTATTCTGTTACAGTGGTAGAACAATCCCCGTACCCTGAAACCCATCGCCTACTTTAGCAGGCAGACCACTCCCGAAGAACGCCATCTACACTCGTATGAGCTCGAAACTTTGGCTATTGTTTGCTCGCTTAAGAAATTCCGGGTCTACCTATTGGGTATCGAGTTCAAAGTTGTGACGGATTGCAATGCCCTCCGAACCACTTTAACCAAACGTGATCTCGTGCCGCGAATAGCCCGATGGTGGCTACAGATAAGCGAATTTACGTTTAGTGTCGAGTTTAGGCCAGGCACGCAGATGAGCCACGTAGACGCGCTGAGTCGTAACACGAAGCTGTCTGAACCAGATGAAGAATCTTCTGCTACTGTTTACAATATTGGAAAAGACCATTGGCTTTTCGCGTTACAGCTCACTGATCCTGACATATCACGAATCGCAAAGATCCTTAAGCCAGAAAATGATGAAGAATCAAAAGACATTAAAAAAAACTATGTGATAAAAGACCATAAGGTCTATAGGAAAGTTGGCGATAAGCTTTGCCTCGTCGTACCACGTGGTGCGCGGTTTCAGGTATGTAGGTCGAACCACGACGATATCGGGCATCTGGGCCTTGCGAAAACAACTGAGAGAATTCAAGGTCAGTTCTGGTTCCCGAAACTGAGGCAGTTTGTACGAAAATACGTACAATCTTGCATTGAGTGCGCGTACAACAAAGATTGTACAAATAATAGGAAATCGGGGCATTTACATCCAATCGCAAAGGTAGACATTCCGTTCCATACTATTCATATCGACCATCTCGGTCCATTTGTGAAGAGTAGGAACGGCAACGCTTACGTCCTGACGATCGTTGACGGATTCACAAAATATTTGTTTGTAAGGGCCGTAAAGAACACAAAAACCAAAAACACGCTAAAAGTCCTTGAACAAGTTTTCTATGATTTTGGCTTACCATATCGAATAATATCAGATCGAGGGACCTCATTCACATCAGCGTCGTTTAGAAAGTTTTGTGATCTTTACGGAATTAAACATGTGTTAAATGCCGTTGCCTGCCCTAGGGCAAACGGTCAGGCAGAACGCTTTAATCAGACGATACTTAATTCTATGGCAAAATTTAATTTGAACAAAGACGATTGCGACTGGGATGCAAATTTAGGAAAAATACAGTGGGGTATAAACAACACTCTAAACAGCTCTACTCAGAAGACTGCGTCGGAAGCTCTTTTTGGCACAAGACTTCGTGATGTTCTTTCAAATAAATTGGACCTTGGTGATAACGTTTCTGATAACAATTTAAAAGATATCAGAGATGAGGTTAGCACTAATATCAAAAAAAGCCAAGATATACAAAAACGTCATCATGATGCCGAACGAGCTCCCGCCGCCGTATTTAGAGAGGGTGATCTTGTAAAGATTACCAGAACAAACTATTACAATCAAGGCAATAGCTCCAAATTGTTATCTAAATTTATAGGACCGTTCAAAATTGTTAAAAGTCTTGGCAACGACAGATACAAAATAACAGATATTCCAGGATTTAGTCAGAAGAAACGCAAATATGAAAGCGTTGTCGCAGCAGACAGAATGAGGCCTTGGATAAACATTAAATCTTTAAATCCAGATTCCGATAAATCGTCCAGTAATTCTAGTTGCTCTGACACAGATGACGAAGACAACCACCCTCTGTCTGAATTGCGGCAGCGTGAGTAATAAGAGTAATTAAGATCTAACGTAAATTGTGTACTAGCGCTGCAGTTTTTACTTATACATAAAATGAGTCCGAATGTCGTGATTTCTATGTAATGTAATTTGTATAAAGAATTTAATGTATTATGTAATCTGTATGTCACGGTGTGATTTTAGTGTAAATAAACATATAATGTGAAACTCAAGATACACTCTGCACATAATATAGGTTAATGTGTTTTAAAACTGTGAATTATCTAACATTATCTGATTACACATTGTACCATAAATATATTATTGTTAAAATCCTCTTACATTCTGTATGTATAATGTAATATAATTTAACGGTTCCAATAGGTAGTTAAATATTTTCTAATAATATTTGTAAGCAAAGGAATTATAGACGTCATCAGTAAATGTACGAGTTACAATTTTAAAAAAAATTCTAACGCTTGATTATTAGTAGATAGGTAGATGGATAGATAGATATGAAAGTAGATAAATAAATATATTGGTACATAGATATATATACAGGTATGTAGATACGAACAAAAATATTTATATTAAACACAGTTTATACAAAGATGTAACTAAGGCGTGCACCGGGAGGTAGCACTGAATCGGATGGCCGAATGTCGTGATTTCTACTAATTACATTATTTTTGAGAAATGGCAACACTCATTCTTACGTCAATTCGAAATCGGCCAATCACAGAGCTGATTTTGAATGAGCCAATCGCAGACGACCATGTGGCGACTGTTCAGGGCAGTAGTGGGGAGAGTGGGGATGGATCGGTTTTTGCATGGAACTCTGCGACATTAGCTCGTGAGACGTGGAGTAGTTCGGTCGTCCGCAACTTGTATAGTCCTAAGTTATTGCGACTTAACTTACTTCTAAGAAGTTGATGTTACTTGATTAAAATATATTATATTGGAAGTGAATTACGTGTGGAGATTTTATTTCATAAAAATATTAGGTAAGGTTATTCGAAAAATAGTTTTACTAGACTGTTTACTACATGAATGAGAATAAATATTTTAAATAAAAAAATCGTGCATGTTCCCTATTAAGGTGAGTTCCCGTTTCAAGAACTTTTCTATAAAAGAGGGGTCAAGTTGCATGGTCGCGGAGTTTTTAAAGTCAAAGAGCTAAAGCTTTTAGTATATCATATGGAAGATAGGTAAGGAACCCTTAGGGCGCGATTCCGACTCGCACTTGGCCGGTTTTTTTTAGCAAAGTGTGTGACTAAAGTGTGTGGCGACCTTTACTTCATACAATGGTAGGGGTATAAATCTCGTCATATAATTATGCTTATGACGTCACCGTTCGGGGCTGAAATGCTCAAAATAGACTAACAGATAATAATACCTATTCGGCTGACCTTTCCGTAGGTAGGTATTGTTGAGTTCAATTTGTCAGCGCGTGGGCAGAGCCTGGCTGCCTTGTAGGAGTCACGTGTAGACTTAGGAGACGAAATAGATGAAAAACTTGTGAGAAATAGAGTTAGGTAAAGAGTATTCTGTGCCTGCGTCTGTGTTCCCGAGTTCATATAACCCGAATCTATTCAAGTCGCGAGTGAATAGGCTTCTTCTGGGCAAGCTCGTTCCATCGTTGACCTCATCTCTGTCTTCAAGACTAGATCAAGGTCAAGAGTAAGTCCATTTCCAATAAAAAAAAGGTAGATTCCAACCGTTTTATTTTTAATTTCTATTCAGATTTTTAAACCGTTTATGTATATAATTGTAATATCATTGTTTATCGGTTATATAATTGTAATTTCATTGCGTTTATGTAGCTTTCCTACTACTCATTAGGGAATAGTAAAAATAAATAACTCAAAAAGAAAAAAAATATTTTTGAAAATCATACAGGGCTATTTTTGGACCCCTAGCTAAATTTTAGTATATTACTCAGAATACAAGTCTGAAAGACTTTCCCAAAGAAACGTGGGTCGAAAAACGGATTTTGTTTTTGGGTCTCCCATACAAACCTTGCATCAGAAACAGTGGAATTTGTATGGGACGACCAAAATTTTTTTTCGTATTTCGACCCAAGTTTCTTTGGGAAAGTTGTTCAGTTTCTTTTTCTGAGCAACATACTATTGGCTAGGGGTCCAAAAATAATTCTGTATCTAAATTGAGAACACGCGTCTGTCTCGGCACCGTTATAATTTACCTTGTTGTGTTCTTAAATCTATTTCTGTGTGTCTGGATAACAAGGCACGTGATTCGCGAGATAAGTACAATTTAAAATTATTCACATATCGACTTTAAAGATTCAGGTCGAGATCCCAAAAAAACTGTTTTGATTTCCCATAGAAGCTTCATTACGTGATAAGTACTGAGCCAGACCACCTGAATCTTTTAAGATTCAAACTTGTCTTGCTCGTATGTGGGGAATTGTATCCTCCTTAGTAAAAAAAAAACTTTTCCCAAGGAACATAGGTCGAAATATGAACATTAATTTTTGACCTCCCATAGAAACTGTATCAGCTGATTGCGCATTTTGTATGGGAGGTCAAAAATTCATGTTCATATTTCGACCTATGTTCCTTGGGAAAAGTTGTTCAGTTTCATGGGCAGATTCACATCCTTTATTATTATCACACCTTTCCGTTATACGTTGTATAGGGTTATTTTAGGACCCCTGGCCAAATTTTAATATGTTACTCAGCGCACAAATCTGAACAACATTCCTAAAGAAACATGGGTCGAAAAACGAATTTAGTTTTTATGTCTCCTATACAAATATTGTAACAGCAACAGTGGAATTTTTATGGGACAACTCAAATTTTTTCTCGTTTTTCGACCTATATTTCTTTGGGAAAGTAATTCAGTTTCATGTTCTTAGCAAGATACACAAAATTTGGCTAGGGGTATTTAATTCGGAATTTTCGCTTTGCAAGCTTCGGAGATAAGGGAGGAATGGTATTTTTTTGGTATTGTGGTACGTGGCTGTTACGACTAAAATGAGAGAAAAGTAAGTTTTTTATTACATAGGTTACGTTATTTTAAATACCGGAGATAGCCCCTTAAACCTTCATTCCCCTTCTACTGCGAATGGGATATTTTCCCTTGACAAAAAGTAACCTATGGCTTTTATTCGTAGATCACCCCTACACATCTAGATAGTTTTTTCAAAGAATCGGGCCTTTATAATAGTTTTTTTAAAGCATCTTATAAACAAGTGATTGTACAGTCAAGAGCAGGTCATGCCTGACACTAGTAGCGCCATTTTAGCTCATATGTATATTGAAATAAGAACGGTACAAAGTCCATTCTGTCAAGCTTGACAGGCTCTTGACCGTACCTATGACGAGTAGTGAGACAACAAGAGTTATTTTGTATCCAAAGCGGAATAAAAGATTCTAACAGATTCATTTCATAGATAGATAGATAAATACTTCATAATTAAATAATTCACTACTTTTTACTTACATAATTACATGCCAACAATTAAATTTCAAATATTGGTTCAATATAAAAATCCTTATAAATTAATTATTCAATATAAACATAGTTTAATATCCTTATCAACATATTATTTCTTATGATATCAGCTACTTTATCTTATCTAGGTTAACAAATAATTCGCACAATAAAAATTCAATTCATTATTCATATTCAATCAATTTCCAAAGTTAGTTCAAAAATACATCGCTTCACCCTCAGCGAGGTTCAAATCTCTGTGGCTTCACCAAACAAAGCAGCGCCATGCGGAAAAATAAAGAAGCGATAAGAGCAATCCCACGCGCTCAAAGCATAAAACATAGATGGCGCTATGGAGTTTCGAAAACATGGTAACGACTTGTTCACGGGGAATCTAGTAGTCAGCCGAGGTAAATTTTATCGCGTGTATTGAAAAATACGTCCACTGCTGGGCAAAGGCCTATAAGATTTTTGACAAGCAGACTCCACTAGCGTGGTATCCTGCTTTTATAAGACAGACATTAAGAAAGAATAAAATAATAAGATGGCTATTGGTTGGTAAGGTAAGGCTTGCTTTGTTGGGTTGGTAGGTATTGTAATTTGATTGATTGATTGATATTTGATACCTTAACGTTATTTATTTAGAGGTGGGTCGTTTTCGTTTTTCGGAATACCGAAACTAGCTATCGTTATAGTAGCCGATAGCGGCTTTTGAAACTATTTATTTTTGAATATCGCTTGACGTTCGGAAAACGAGTATCAGAATAACCGAAATGCGTGTTGGTTATTTTTATGAAATACGTGATTTAGTTAGATTAGGAATATTTTCGGATTTTTGACTGTAGATTTAAATATTGCTTGACGTTCGGAAAACGAGTATCAGAATACCTAACCGAAATGCGTGTTTGTTATTTTTATGAAATACGTGATTTAGTTTGATTAGGAATATTTTCGGATTTTTGACTGTAGATTTAAACAAATATCGAAATTTAATGAACTTCGCGCTGTATTCAAGCTTCGTTCGTTCACGCGTTGAGTCGCGCGATCTCGATGGTTTTCGGTTTTCAGAAATAACTAGTTTCGCTCGATAGATAGTTTTCGGAATAGCCAATAACGTAATGAAGCTATTGCACCAATAAATAATTATCAAAACTATTTACGTTATTTAACGCCCACCTCTAATTTATATGATACTCTATCGAGTCTATCGTTTACTTACTGATAGAGAGTTTGATGTTTGTTTACTAAAAGTACAATATACTTATTGATAAAAATATAGAGGTATTTATGGATAAAAATAGCAATTTGCATGTTATTATTTTATTAGGTAATTTACATTATTAGTCATTCATTAAAAATATTTCGTTAAGGATATTGTTTTTACTATAGTATTTTGATAAGGGTACATAATCCTATGCTATTATTATATATACAGGGTGTAAGGGACGGTGTACCGAAAACTGAAAGGGCGTGCTCAGTCAACGAAACTGAACAACTTTCCCAAAGAAACATTTCTGGGAAATAAAAAAAAATTTGACGTCTCCATACAAATTGCTAACTCTGATCGAACAGTTTGTATGGAGAGGTCATTTTTTTTTCATTTCCCAAAAATGTTTGGCAAAGTTGTTCAGTTTCGTTGACTGAGCACGCCCTTTCAGTTTTCGGTACACCGTCCCTTACACCCTTTATATATAGTACCTGGGCGACCGAGCTTCGCTCTATAATAGCCGCCTCAACATTAAAATATCATCGGGTGAGCAAACTATGCTACTCAACAACAGATGGCGCTGTAAGTTTCTTGAACGCACTAAAACGCGCTAAGAAATATTAAAAAACCGGTCAAGTGCGAGTCGGACTCGCGCGCCGAGGCTTCCGATATACTTTTTATATTTTTGGAAGCAATACTCGTACAGTCCATTTTTAGGACCGCAAAACTAAATTTGTTTGTAAAAGTAATTGCAGATTTCTGAAAAACTGTGCAACTTAGAAAGATCGTTTTGTTTTTGCTGTAATGTTTACATAAATTTCTGTCAACTGTAATCAATTCAGATTTTTCCAAACTTGGGAGATAAGGGGGGGGAGGGAATGGTATTTTTGTTTGTAATTTTTCATCATAACTTGAAAACTAAGAGACGTAAAAAAATACAAAAATATGTTTTAGAATGTACAAGTAAAGCCCGTTCATATGATACCCCACTCGACCTAGTAGCGACAATTTGAAATTTGGCCCCCCATATTTTAGCCCATTACATTAATAATCATAATTTTTTCACAATTATTTCATGTGCAATTAAGTTGGGCAACCATATTCTAAAACTTTTCCAAATTTCAAGTCGATAGCATTAGTGGTTGCCTGAGATATAGAGGTGTGATAGACAGACAAAACGACACCATAAGGGTTCCTTTTTTACCATTTTGGTATCGGAACCCTAAAAAGACGGTGAAAACGAATTTTCCCAGACATGAGACCTAGCTAGATCGATTTTTTGCTCCCAAAAACCCCTGTATACTCGTACTTCATCATCATCATATCAGCCGAAAGACGTCCACTACTCGTACTTATTTTATCGAAATCGTTAGAGCCGTTTTCGAGAAACCGATTACAAATATATATATTGCTCGTTTAATAGTATAGGATTTGTTTAATAGTATAGGATAGTATAGGATTTGTTGATTCGCTTCTTTATTTTTCCGCATGGCGCTACTTTGTTTGGTGAAGCCACAGAGATTTGAACCTCGCTGAGGGTGAAGCGATGTATTTTTGAACTAACTTTGGAAATTGATTGAATATGAATAATGAATTGAATTTTTATTGTGCGAATTATTTATTAACCTAGATTAGATAAAGTAGCTCATATCATAAGAAATAATATGTTGATAAGGATATTAAACTATTAGGTCTTTACCTATTACAAATATAAATATTGCACGTTTAATAGTATAGGATTTGTAACCGGTTTCTCGAAAACGGCTCAAACTATTACGATGAAATTTTGTATACAGGGGTTTTTGGGGACAAAAAAATCGATCTAGCTAGGTCTCATGTCTGGGAAAATTCGTTTTCACCGTCTTTTTAATATTTCTTAGCGTGTTTTAGTGAGTTCAAGAAACTGAGAACCCGATGATATTTTAATCATACAGAGCATAGCTCGGTCGCCCAGGTACTATTTATTACGTACGTAAGTATGTGGCTAAGAAACAACATATATTTCTTTTAGAAATTTGTTCAGATTCGTGTTCTCAGTGACATAATAAAATTCGGCTAGGCACTAATAACACGAAATAGGTTCAAAAGTCTTAAAATTGATCAGAATGCATGCAGTCTTGGTACAGGCAAAAGCAGGTTAAGCTTGACACTCGCAGTTAGGCTTCCGCCTCTACGCTTGACGTGCTGTTGACTGTACCTGTCTAGTCACCTCACAGAAAAATAAGGGTACTTAGAAGGAGGATTAAAGAAATAATTCGTCACAAGGTAGCGAAGGCGTCGTTCTATGGATTTGACAGGTTATTTTGAATATTTCCTAGTGATCTTTGATAATTTGACATAAAAAATTGGGACATGTTGGCAGATGTCATCCCATAGTAAAATAAATTAGCAAGGTATCTATTCCGAGCGAAGCAAGGAGGTCCGAAATCTTTGAGTCACCTGGCAAGTAAGTAGGTTAGTAAATGACTGTAGGCACAGAATAAAGTTATAGTACTATCATACTTCTGTGTGGTGCCGGCAAAGAATAGTACCAACCCATACATACCCGTGGGTGTCGTAAAAGGCGACTAAGGGTTAACTGGAGGATGGGCAGCAGCATCCTACTTTGCATCTTACTTACTGCGGTCACCTACAACCGCGGTCCATTGTGCCAGCCGTAACGCTAACAAGCGAGGTGACTATGATACTTCCCCTCCACATTTTTCCAGCAAAAGCTAGAATTCTGGAGGGAGCTCCCTGTCCTGTAGTGGACGTTCCATGGGATATTATGATGACTATCAGACAGAACGGACACTCGCCCCGCGCGCACTTGCTCGCGAGATTCTCATGGTGTTCCTGAGGGTGTTAGCGAAGCAAGGAGTTCCGAAATCTTTGGTGTTACTGAACATGAGGGTTTATGCGACCTTCAAATTTCAAATTAATAATTTAATTAATTTAATTTCAAATTCGTGCTCGTATGATTGTATGTAGTGTCCATGATGTGCTGTAGGCTCCAAGCGACTCACAGCCTGTGGGCTACCGTATTATTCTAGTAAGAAATCTGGCAACTTACTACATTAAGAGCCAGTTGCAAAAAGGTTCTATAAAGTTAAAGCTCCTTTAGGGCACACGACCGAGTTTTTGTAGGTCCGATTATCGGGCACATTTTTCCCCCGATTTTACGACCGATTTTGGGCTCCCGCACACGACCGAGAATCGGTGGGCGATTATCGGCCAGGACAAGGACGGAAGATTGAGGGCTCCCGCACACGACCGAGAATCGGTGGGCGATTATCGGCCAGGACAAGGACGGAAGATCCAGGTGATAACACGTCAGAGCGGGATGCCAACAAAAAATCGGTCACCGATTCTCGGTCGTGTGCGGGAGCCCTTTGTGACCGACCCAACGCACACGGGCGATAATCGGTGACCGATTTTCTTGTATGACGAATGACGATAGGGAGGTGATCGATCAAAATAATATCGACACACGATGTCGATGATTTTTTTTTGTTAGTGAGATAAGATTCCATGAACATATTTTTTTTTAAGTATCGGTATTATCAAAAATGCTTCTAATGGTCATTATTTGTTAATATACAGGGTGTTAGGCTAGGATACCTATATACACAGGATGTAAGAGTAAGTATAAAAGGTGTTAGGTTAGAATGACTAAGTACTATACGTACAGGGTGCTAGGGTAAGTATACAGGGTGTTAGGTTAGGATTACTATACAGGATGTTAGGGTAAGTATACAGGGTGTTTGGTTAGGATAAATGAATGAATGAATGAATAAATTCTTTATTGCACACATAAACATAAGAACACACAAAGAATAACACTTAAGGTTATAGTGGGCAAAGGCGGCCTTATCGCTGAGAGCGATCTCTACCAGACAACCTTTGTATAGAGGAAAAGACATACATAAATAATCACAGCAGGTAGTGTACCAATAAAAAAATTGCATACAAAAAACACATATATATATATATATATATATATATATATATATATAAATAAAATAAATACAAAAATATAAACAAATAAATATAAATATATATATATATAACTATAGTGTTACGAATACATGTATACTCAGTTGCAAACAGAAGAGGAACGACTTAGGAGATAATTATGCAGTTTTGTTTTGAAAATAGCAAGCGACTCGGAGTGACGAACTTCAGAGGGCAAATTATTCCACAGTTGAGCAGATTTTAAAGCAAAAGACTCCTTGTAGTAGCCCGACCGTGTTAATGTAGCCCGCAAAATGTTGTCAGACTTCGATCGAAAGACACGGGAGCGGTCAGCACCTAGGTACTGGAAACTCTCCTTAAGGTAGGAAGGAGTGCGTGGGTCATACAGAACATTGTACAGAAGCGTCAGGACGTGTTCTTCACGGCGCAACCTAATAGGAAGCCATTTTAACTTGCTCCTGTATTCAGACACATGATCGAACTTACGCAACCCATATATAAATCTGATGCACATATTTTGCAAGCGTTGTAGCTTATTGAGCAGGTCCTCATTGAGGTCAATGAGGCATACATCTGCGTAGTCCAGAATCGGAAAAAGTAGGGATTGCACAAGTTCGATTTTAGTCTTTACGGGGAGCAAGTTTTTCCACCTTTTTAGCGATCCAGCAGCAGCAAAGGCTTTTCTGCTGGTTTGGGTAATGTGCGGAGCCCAAGAGAGAGTGCTATCGAAAAGAACCCCAAGATTTTTAACCACTTTGCTAAAAGGCAAAGTGACACCACTGAAAGTAACAGGTCGAATCAGATCGAAGTTGAGCCGTGAAATCTGTTTCGAGCCTCCAATGATGATAACTTGTGACTTATCAGGATTGACGATAAGGCCATGCGATTGACTCCATCTATATACAGTAGCTAGGTCATCGTTAAGTTTGGAAATCAAGACGTCGATATCATCAGTGGAGGCTCGAGAATAGATTTGCAGGTCGTCAGCATACAGGTGGTAATGACAGGATAGGAAGGGAGTCAGGAAATTAATGAAAATAGAAAATAGGAGAGGGGAGAGGACACCGCCCTGGGGAACACCGGCAACTACATCGCAGTAGGAAGATAATTTGTTGTCTACGCGGATACGCTGTCGGCGTCCAACGAGGTAACTGCGGAACCACTCTACTGCAGAGTCCGAGACAGAGAGAGATTTTAACATTGCTAGTAGAATGTCAAAATCAACGCTGTTGAAGGCATTACTAAAGTCT
The DNA here is from genome assembly GCA_947532105.1 of Athrips mouffetella. NCBI lineage: Eukaryota > Metazoa > Arthropoda > Insecta > Lepidoptera > Gelechiidae > Athrips > Athrips mouffetella. The sequence continues at coordinate 2,375,609 of OX383961.1, read as the reverse complement.
AGCAGCACTAGGGTTGTGACCTGTTGATTCGACATTCCAAAGCGTATGTCATCGGACACTTTAGTTAGAGCAGTAACAGTGCTATGGCCAGGGCGGAAACCAGACTGGAAAGGGCTAAGGACATTATTTGTATTAACAAACACACTAAGTTGGTGTTGGACGAGGCGTTCGAGGACTTTTGAAAGGAATGGGAGGATGGAAATAGGCCTAAAGTGTGAGGGTATCGAAGGATTTGAAATTTTTGGAATGGGGATAACTGCTGCCTGACGCCAACAGCTAGGGAAAGTACTGGTACTAAGCGAGAAGTTGAAAATGTGACAGAGAACAGGTAACAAAAATTCAAGTCCAAGAACAATCATTCTGCGGCTTATGCAATCAATGCCTTCGGCATTCGAATGAATAGCAAGTATATGTTTTTCAACTTCTCGCTCGGTAACAGACCTAAAAATGAAAGGATTGTATAGCGGAGCAGGGAGGGAAGACAAAGATTGAAGTGTGGTTTGTTTGAGCGTTGAAGGAATCGGAGAGGATGTTGTAAAATGGCGATTAAGGGAATCAAGATCCATATTAGGCTGGAATGAAGATTTGGATTTACCTATACCAAGCGAGTTTAGAAAAGACCAAACCTTAGCAGGGTCGCCATTTTCAACAGAGGAGTGTATGTGACGACGCTGCGCATCCCTGCACATTCTGCTACAACGATTACGTAGTTCCTTATACCGACAGCGGTTTTCATCGGAAGGATCCTTACGAATAAATACACAGGGTGTTAGGGTAAGTATACAGGGTGTTAGATTAGGATCACTATATGTACAGGGTCTTATGGTAAGTATACATGGTGTTAGGATAGGATAACTATACCGGGTGTTAGGTTAGGATCACTATGTCAAAGTGTTAATACCTAACGTGCGGCTGACTGTACCTACCCACGAGGGCCGCGGTTGTTGGTCAAACGTACACAGTGACTCTGATGATGACTAGGTAGGTTTAGGTTACCAAGAAGGTATATTATTATACAACTTGTAATTACCAATACGCAAAACCTCTCGGGTGGTAGTTTTACTCGTTCTACTCATGAAACTGAACAACTTTATTGGAAATTATAATAAAAAAATTGAGAATCGGAATTTTGTATTTTATTTTTGTTGAACAAAAGAACCACTCGAGAGCTTTTGCATACATTGTATATCTCACGGAACTGTTTAATCTACAGGGTGTAAAAAAAGTTCGACTATACTTCTAAGGAGTGATTCTACATCGTATAAAATATAAAAAAAATATTTTGCTTAAAAAAAGTTGTTTTAGCTCAAGAAGAAGTGAAGCAAGAGGGTTAAACGACGCAGACAAGGATGTTTATTGTTATTTAATATCCACTCACTAGCACATTTCAATAAATTACTGTAATGTAATTCGGAGGAAAAACTAATTTAATGATCAAACAAATCAGAAATTAAATATTAATTAAAGTATTTTTATTTTACAATCTGTTAGTAATGTACACACGGCCGCACTTCGGTAGAAACACTTTTGGACCTTATGGCGTGGTAATAGAGTTGAAAAAGATTCTACCCACAAGCGGTTGACCGTACAATCACCCCTTAGAAGGATCATCCTACTTTTTTTTTACATCCTGTATTCACATTCGTCCACGGCTGGCTACTATGTTGATCGTAGTGGCACGACAATTTCTGTAGGTAGGACAAGGATTTCCAATTTCTATGAGGTATATACTTACCAAGAGGTACTTATGTAAACATACCTAGAAAACCAAACGTGAAGCAAAACTAGAATAAAATAGGTACATAATTTTACTTATTTATCGTCGTTCATTCGTCCGGCGGAAAACAGAAAAACGTTCGGTTTTTATTTTTGTCTGAGACTTGTCTTCATACGTTGTTTATTACCTATACGTAATACAGGAATCAAAATCTCGATGTCAATATCCATCGTGCGTGATTCAACACGCACCTCCTCTCCCTAGCGAGTGTACGGAGCTGACTGACGAGACCGCGACGGCCGGCGACGGTGAGTCGTGTGCGTTGAAGAATAGATTTACGTATGTTCCATTTCTCACCGACAAACGGATCGGCCGTGACGGCCGATTTTATTTCTCACCGAGTTTTTGTCGGTCGTGTGCGTTGAAGTATGGCAGTCAGTACGTTCCATTTTTGACCTACAAAAAATCGGTCACCGATTCTCGGTCGTGTGCGGGAGCCCTTAACACTGTTGCTGTTGTGTGTTATTTTAGGCTACTCTCTAACATTTATGAAAATAAAGCGGAGTTGGGCAGTTGGCAACTGTTTTTGTAAGATAAGCGCGGTATGGATAGTCAAGAGCTGCTGCATACGATATTCTCATATTTTGTAAAAAAATGCCCTATTGAAAAAAGTTTGACACCACGCGGACCTCCGGCCCCTACACGTGAAGCTGATTTATACCAGAAAAAGTTAAAATGGTTATGAAAGATCTAGAACGCAAGCCCTGCAACGTGATGTCTGAAAAGCTATGAAACGTGCTTTGTTGGCTTCAAATAAAACATGTAACCGATCTCTAGACTTGGCTTATAAAAAACTGTTTGTTATTTCTTAAAACAATGAAACATTTCACTGTATATTTCTTGTTATGTTGTTCTTTAATTAAACAGATTCTTACGAAACCAGTCTAGCCCTTTCGTTGATTGTTTTTTGTTTTTGTGTTAGGGCCAGGCGCAAATTGCGTCGCGTAATTTGCGCCGCGTTACGCGCAGACATTGCATTTCATACAATTTCGATGAACCGACTACACGGCGCGCAAAATATGCTAGTGCCCTTACTTCATCCATCATATCAGCCGAAAGACGTCCACTGCTGGACATATGCCTTCCCTAAAGATCTCCATGACGACCGGTCCTGCGCTGCTCGCATCCAGCGGCTTCCCGCGACCTTGACCAGATCGTCGGTCCACCTTGTGGGGGGCCTGCCCACGCTTCGTCCTCCGGTACATGGTCGCCAATCTATAATCCTTACGCCTAGACCCATCTCTTCCCGTGGGTGTCGTAAGAGGCGACTAAGGGAATGAAATCCAGAGGATGGGCAGCAGCGTCCTTCTGTGTATTATTTCATCGGACAGTCTGCGCGCACGCTCTCAGCGAACGGACGTCGTATTTACGAGTGTTAGTGAAGAAGTACGAAATGCCGCAACAGTGCGAAAAGTGTAGGCAATTTCTGCCAAACACGAAAACAGATATCGTGGAGTGTAAAGAGTGTAAAAAATGCTATCATAAGAAGTGTTTAAAGGACATGAAGTGTTGTGATGACAAAAATGGTTGCTCAACACCAAGTACGCCGACCACAAAGGAAAGTAACAACGATGTACTTGAACAAATTAATAAAAGAATTGGAATTGTCGAGGATATGCAATTAAAGCTAAATGATATTCAGAAGCAGTTGAGTAACTACGCTGAGAAGATTAAGGAGCTCACGGAGTTCAAAATAAATGCTGAGCAAAGAATTGAAAAAAGCGAGAAACAAATTAAAGACTTACAACAGAAAAACATTTACCTTATAAAGTGCAACAACATGCTTCAGGACCACATGACTGCTATGGAAAATCGAGAGAGAAGTAAGAATGTGGAACTGATAGGTATCGAGACGAAGGAAAAAGAGAATGTTTTGGAAACTACAAAAAAATTGGCGCAAGCAATGGAACTTAAGCCAGATGAAATCGATAGTGCATGGAGGGTAGGCAGAGAAAATAAAGCCGGTAAACCGCGGCCGATTGTGGTGCGACTGCGAACCCGCGCCGTGCGCGATGATTGGATAAAGGCGCGTAAACGTTTCATCACCAACAAACAGCTGTTCGGGAGCGGAAATGAGAGCCGTATATACATAAATGAGGATATATCTAAGCAAACACGCGACCTATTTTGGCAAACAAAGAATAACTTGAAAGAATATTATAAATTCATATGGATCCAAAATGGAAGGGTGCTTATTAAAAAAAGTGAGAATGAGAATAAAATATACCAAATTAATAGCGAGGAGGAGCTGGAGAAGTATATAGCACAAGAAGAGGAGGAAAAGGAGGAAAGGCGCTAGCAGAGAAACAATAAATAAAAAGGGCACCACTAATAACGACATTTACTATGAAAAAATTGAAGAAAGAGAGAGACTGAGTCAGTTTTTTAAAGAATATAATTGTTCTATGAATGTAATGCAATTAAACATTAGATCATTGCGAAAAAACTTTAGTGAATTTCTGGTTCTAATTAACAACGTCCTGGAAAATATACAAATTATAATATTGACTGAAATAAATGTTAAGGCGGATGAGATACCGCTATATCAAATCAAGGGCTTTAATACATACTCTTATACTAGAGAATCACAAAGAGGGGGAGGAATTCTAGTCTATATAAGAAAAGAAATCTCATGGATGCCCATATCATACAGTGGCCACTCTTGTGAAATACTACATGGCCTCCTAAATGTTCAAAATGGCAATAGTTTATACCTATACGCCGTTTATAGACCGCCAAGCACAAACAAAAATAGATTTGTACAAGAAATAGACGAGTTACTGCGAAAGTCCCCAATTAATTTAGATGCTGTATTCATAGGTGACATAAACATAAACATTCAGCATGGCCGCACAAATGCCCTAATAACACGTTACATGGATACCTTATCAAAGTACGGAATGCAGTGCGCCTACGATGACGTCACGCGGGAAGATATAATAAGTGAGCGGTTGCAACAATCTTGCCTCGATCATGTGTGGATAAGAGACAGAACTAGCACCGGACCGGCAGCGGCGTTTGTTTACACAACGCAAAAGCTGTCTGACCACTACCTTACGGGAGTGCTGATGCGCCCAGATATTTACTCGTGCAGTGATAAGGAGATTTGCGTTAGTACGGTGATTATTAATAAAGTGGTAATATGGTAGTAGAAAACTGTGCGCTGTGAATTGGGGTGAGTATAAAGCGATTAACTGTCCATTACATCTATACGATAAACTATCTGAGACTTTTAATGAGGTATATACGAGTGCAAAAAGAGAAATTTTTGTTCGTAAAAAGAGACAAAAACAACCGTGGATCACAAAAGAGCTATTAATTATGATACGTAAGCGAGATGACCTTTTTCGTAGATCAAAAAATGCCCCTCAAAACATGAGTTACCGGTTGGACTATACAAAATTTAGGAATAAGTTAAATAAACGGATAAATAGTGCAAGAAATAAATACAGGAAGGAACTTATTATTAAATGTAATAAAGACTTTAGGAAAATTTGGTCGTACATTAACGAATGGTTAGGTAAGAAAAAGATAACGGTAGATGATATTGTAATACAGCATTTAGGCAAAAACTGTGATATTGAAACGATTTGTGCAAATTTTACAAAAACTTTTACAGAGGAAATATGTAATATCAAACATAAATGTAATAATAAATTCTTAGATAGAAGTAACTATGTTTTTGAGAGTAATTTGAGTATAAGATACAAAAAAACATCAGCAAAACAAGTAGCAAAAATTATCAATGAATTATCAATGGAAAAGTCACCAGGAATAGATGGTATACGTGCCCAAGATTTAAAATGTATTAGAGATAAAATTAGCCCAATCATAGCACATTTCATTAATTTAAGCGTAGATAAAGGATTGTACCCTGATACACTAAAAATTGCCAAGATTCGCCCAATATTTAAACAGGGAAGTCACGAAGATTACTGTAACTACAGGCCGATTGCCATACTCTCGGTCATTAACAAAATCACTGAAAAAGTAATAGTAAAACAGATTTCAGATTTCTTGGAACAAAATAACATCCTAGGCAGTCACCAGCACGGTTTTCGTAGAAACAGAAGTACAGCTACTGCACTTGCGAATTTCACTGATTTTGTTAATGAAAGGCTTAACGAAAGAAAGCATGTAGTTGGGGTTTTTATTGATTTTAAAAAAGCCTTCGACACGCTAGAACATAATGTTTTACTTCAGGCAGTAGGAGAGTGTGGTATACGAGGCCCTGTACAAAATTGGTTAAAAAGTTATCTTGCAAACAGGAAAATGTCTACAGTTATAAAAAACGTCAAGGGAGAGCATACTGACATAAAATCTGGAGTACCTACTGGCTCTGTATTTGGGCCAGTTGGCTATATTATGCATGTCAATAGTATATTTAACATTATAGAACACTGCACAGTCTTTATGTACGCGGACGATATGTGCTTACTTTATGCTGACCAAAGCCAGATGGAAATTCAAAATAAAATACAAAGTGATTTTAATAACATAATCAAATGGTCCCATGACAATGGCATAATTTTAAATACAGCTAAAACAAAAGCCATGCACATTTCGTCCCCGCAAAATATAAAGAAAGCGATAAACTATAAAATAACAGGTCATTCATATGAATGTTTGCATGATAACTTGCAGGGTTGTTCGTGTAACACGATTGAATTTGTAGATAAATTTAAGTATCTAGGCCTAACTATAGACAGATGTATGAGCTGGAAAAGTCATGTAGATAATGTCTGTAATAACTTAAGATGTGTGCTAAACAAAATGCATCTCCTTAAGAGAACAGTACCCAAATCTATTCTCTATTGTCGACTCATCATTACAGTATGGATTGGTAGCATACGGCAGAACTTTTAAAACCTATCTTGACAGGTTAAAAAAACTACAAATAAGATTCATGAAAATTTTAGTAAACCCGGTAATCAAACAGCAGTGTAAAGATAACCAAGAAAAGCTATTTGAGGTCTGCCGAATGTTACCTATTCAAGAACAGTTTAAAATATCGTTTTCCACATGTGAAAAATACTACAATATTTTGGAAGATGCGGTGAATAATTATAAACCTAGTATTGCACGAAGACAGCCGAAGTTAATTGTTAGCCAATTCAAACCTGCAAATTACTATGGGGATAGAACCTACCAGTACCTAGTGTCTAAGATATTTAATGGACTTCCTCTAGATTGTGTCAGTAACTGTAACTCAAAAAGTCATTTCAGAAAAAAAATCAAAGACTGGTCTCTTAAAAATATAAAGGACAAAATATGATAAAGATACGTTTATTATGTTTTAATATCTTTTTTTATTCCATTTTGTTTATAATTTATTATATTTTTTCTATAACTGATTTAAAAGTCATATCATTACATGACAGTATTTTGAACAATGTAGTACTCGTATGAAACGCGTGAGCATTGGCGAGTTCACTTGTTAGGTGACATTTTTAATTCGATTAGGTATCAACTGCCACTTGGCTCACTCGTTTCATATAACAAAGCACTGTTTTGCATGCATTATAAAATTTCAAAATTTTAGCAAAATGTATGTTGGGTTAAAAGAATGTGAAATGAGAGCTGGTCTGCCAATAAACTGCTACGCAGTTTGGCAGAATGTAAAAATTGTAAAATAATAATTATTTTTATTGAATAAATGATTACATACATACATACATCTCACTGCGGGCGCCAACCCGTCTGCCAAGCGTGGCGACTATGGTAAAACCCCCCTAAAAAGCCCTTATAATAAAGAAAATTATCTTTAACGTACTACCTTCAAAAGCATGGTCGAAGCATGGCCAAACCCAACATTAATTAACTAGCGTGAGTAAATAAAAAAATTTAAACAATTTTCACAGCTGCGTAAATTATTACACCCAAACTTGAATAACAGGAAAAAATATGGTGCAGCTAAAGTGTTTTAAAGGGCGGGCAATTAAAATTCGTATTAACTGGAAGCAAAGTCGGGGCAAGTTAAATAAAGCGGCGACAATAATTAATCGCTGACACGCTAAATGTCTAGTGCTATGGGAGTACGCGTCACGCGAATATATTTATGACGCCGATGAAGCTTTAAATACAGCGTGAAATTTCATTGGTCCCGAAGCTTGCTTCCTACTCATGATAAGAAGCAATTTTCCCACAGATAACATTTTTTATAGTCTGTACGCAACCGCTGTACCGCGCCTTAGGTATGCTCACGGCGAGACGGGGGCCCCCTGACGAGCGATGCCCCCATCGCTCGTCATCGCTCACGGCGGCAACTATAGATAAACCGCCTAAATAAGTCCTCGCCCGCGGGGTACCGGAGCGGCGGGGCATTCTCATTCTCTACGCGCATCCGCCTCCCGCACCTGCCCTTGTACCCCGCGGGCGAGGACTCATTTAGGCGGTTCTACTATAGTTCTTGCTATTTCCTTCCCACTCGCCCACCTCCCCGCGCATACCTAAGGCGCGGTACAGCGGTTGCGGTCAGACCTTGAAAAACAAAATTTCGCCTACCCATACAAAATGAGTCTATCATGTGACCACTTCTCTATGGGGATTCGAACAAAATTTACCGAGTTAAAGTATTTTTTTGGTTTTTTTTTCCCCTTACGAACATAGATCAAAATATGAAAAACAAAATTGACCTCCCATACAAAATACGCTATCAGTTGATGCAGTTTCCACGGGACGTTGAAATTTTTTTTTCGTGATTCGACCTATGTTCCTTAGGGAAAGTTGTTCAGTTTCATGGGTACAGCAGCCACCTGAGAGATTTGCAGACATATACCAAACAGCCTGTATGTTCCCCTCACACATAATTATAAGGACTATTCAAACGTTCTCATTAAATTCAGGAGGAATAAATATTTACCTCTAAAATCTTCTACATTGTGAATTTCATTAAAATCGTTAGTCGCTTTCGACAACGTGAATACAAAATTTAAATTTTTACATATAATACTTTTTTGCCAACGCAAAATTTCGCACAAAACATAACTCCTTTTTATAGCAAATTAGGGCCATTCACAAATTTTGGATCCATATTAGTTAACTACCTCAATAAACGATAGCATCGCGGCGAATTTGATGTCAATATGCGTTAACACTAAGCTATTTAGTTCACGAATCCGACCCAACCCCCTTTCACCCTACCGCACACACTGACAACCACCCTTTGGCATCTGTGTGGCGCACACATGGACAAAAGCAATTTTTCACGAGTTTTACACGTTCACGCGCACATAGGAGTTTGTGTTTGTGTGCAGTGTGACCATTTGTAGCAAGATCCTGCTTTTTTGGCAGTTTTAGCTCTTCACTTAGTCTCTGGTAGTTTCGGTTGACGTTTTCTAAGTCTGGCATTATTTGGCAGTATTACAATATGAATAAACAATGCACTGAAATAAATGCAATTTAATATTTTTGCGACTAAGAGTTACATATAAATTGTTAATAATTACAATTGGAATGGCCCTTAGTTAGTTAATATAAGCCGCCAGAACTGGTTTAGGCTTAAATAGGAGACATAGCATATCGAGATTTAAAAAAAACCGGCCAAGTGCGAGTCGGACTCGCGCCCTAAGGGTTCCGTACCTATCTACCATATGATATACTAAAAGCTTTTGCTCTTTGATTTTAAAAACTCTGCGACCATCCAACTTATTTATAGAAAAGTTCTGGTTACTATTATTTGTGAGAAAAATTGAAATATTTAATGATTTTAGACTTTTCCCTTTATTTGTACTGTGAGACCTAGCTTCATGCCAAATTTCATATATTTAGGTCAACGGGAAGTACCCTGTAGGTTTTGCTTTTTTGCGTAAATGTATGGAGATGAGGACATAAAAAGCCATATCTTTTGATTGCGTCGTTGTAAAAAAAATAAATTTTCAGATCTTGTGTGGTTTATGGACCTTAATATTAGTTATCAATGTCAACCTGATAACTCTTCTCGTTCATGAGAAAAAGGGCCTTGACAGTCAGACAGACAGACAGACGGACAACAAAGTGATCCTATAAGGGTTCCGTTTTTTTATTTTGAGGTATGGAACCCTAAAAAACAGTCAAGGAGGAGTTTTTGTAGACCTTTCTGTAGAAAAGTTACAATTCCCTCTTTTATTGAATTTGCAGTTCGTTCAGTTTTAAACTTTAAGAGTTTGCTTACAAAGTTTATAATCCTTTACTGTCATTTGATCTTCTATTCAAGACGCTTGTGTGAATCGAAGACTGTGGCAGGATTTGGCAATCTATTTCCCCTGAGTGTGGCAGCATCTTCAATTTGAAGTTGGTCACACTGTTTCTGTGGGTGAATAAAGTATGTTGCCCCCCCGAAAAGTTTTGTAGCTCAGAATTTGTTCGGAGCGTCTAGACAACGCTGTAACTTACTCATAGAGGTGAACCGTAGTGTTATGAACTCGAAGTATTTTGCTTTTAATAGATAGAAGTTCATTCAAATAAGTTTGCGGTTTCTTTTGTAGTTTCTTAGGGTTTATTTTTTGCGTAATATTTTTGTTGAGAAGAGAGATTGATTTATTTTTGCTAAAGTGGAAAATATGTTACGAATGTTACAAATATAGATACGTAGCTTAATGTAGCAGCAATGTTTAATTTTTAATGAAAAAATTTGCCCAAGTGCGTGTCAGGCCAGGGGTCCGTAGTTATTTTACGATTTTTTTTATCGCAAAGCAGGTTTTGATAAAGTATTTCATAAGGTTGATAACTTCAATTGTTTACCTCCTAATGCTCAACGAAGTCCTTGCGCCTGATTGCTGTTGCTTGCGGCTATAGCTCATTAACTTGTGAAACCTACTTAGCTGTGATAGTTTTCCTTTTAATTTCATCATATTTACTACAACTGTGAATTTTTCCGCATTACCAATAACTACCGTTTAGCTGGGGGGGGGGGACAATCGACTTCAACAACAAAATATTTCGCAAACAGACCCCTAAATCGAAAAACTATTGTCGCAGGCTCACATTATTTGAGTAAAAAAAAAAATTGTTTTCAATATTTTACTTTACCACTTTGTCGGCATGGATAAAATGTACATTCTTACTAAATTACAGCTTTCTAGTACCAAGGGTCTCTGAGCTAAGCCGCGGACAGACAGACGGACATTTTGAAACTATAAGGGTTCCTTGTTGACTACAGAACCCTAAAAATGAAGATCTGTAATAGAAAGTTTTCCACCACCTATTAAAATTTGAACTAGATGGTACTGCTGATCAGCATATTGTTATGAAAAATAGCAACATTGATACTTAACGGTCACTACCATGGTGCCACGAGTGCCACCAAGTAACCGGTATGACAATTATTAAGTTTGTTTGTTTGCTGCTATCTAATTTCACTATTACTCGTACAGTAGGACCTTATATAATTTGCTATGGTAGCCTATATGAGTGGTTCATATAATTTTGTAATTGAAAAGTTTATTTTCTATTTATGTAATACGTGGTCGTATTACGTTAGATACCCTAAACCACAGATTACATAATAGTAAACCTAAACAAATAAAATGAAATAAAAATTAATGTCATGGAAAGTTCTATTGTTTAGGCAGGCAGTAAATACATCTTCGGGCCCTTATACGGTTCACGTTTCGATGCGATGAGATGACTTGCAGCACAGCTACGTTACGTGAGACAAGTGCAGTCGAACCTTTACTATACAGGGTGTAATGAAAAACACAGCCATACTTTAAACCATATGTTCTACCCATGAAACTGAACAACTTTCCCTAGGGATTATAGGACGAAATACGAAAAGAAAAGACTTTCTATAGTAAGTAAGCAATGATTATTTTAGAAAACATATTTTTTTGGGCACAGTTATACAGTTTATGAGTAAAACATGAGGTGTAAAGTATTCCATTACTTACCCTGTCACCCTAAATACAGGAATATTTTTGGACCTCTAGCCAAATTTTTAGTATGTCACTCAGAATATAAAACTGAGCAACTTTCGTAAAGAGACCTAGGTTGCAAAACGCGAAAAAAATATTCATTCCACACAAATTACACCGTGAATTACACTAAAATAAGGCCATCGTCAGGTCAGTTGTGACAGCTGTCAAACGTATGAAAAATAATGACCTGCAAAGAAAAATGAACTGTATGTGTTGGTGTTAAGGAAACGTCAAAACGGACTTTATATACGTTCCAGCGTAAGGTTTGTGTCAAAGAGATTTGAAATTTTGAACCAAACTGCGCTCAGTCAAGCGAGGTTCAAATCTCTTTGGTTTGTGTGTATCACCGGAAAATGTCAAGAATCGTAAGTTGATCAACTAACTCATTTAGTTGATAAACTGTTGAAAAATATTAAACTGTACCGAATTCGGTTCTGGCACACGCTGGCAGATACCGCTGAACCGCAGCACACTCGATTCGCTCGCTCGGTTCCTGCGTTTCATCGAAAGACAACCTAACCTGGTGCTTGTCTTACCTGACCTATGGATATCTACAAGCATCCTCCGAGTTTTTAATTTTTCGACAGTTTATCAACTACCTCAAAAATTGATGAGCTTACGATTCTTGTTATTTTCCAGTGACATATATTATTATATATGGGAAAGCCAAAAATCTTCTCGTTTTTCGACCCATGCTTCTTAGAAAAAGTGGTTCAAATTTTGGCTTTGAGTAACATAAAAAAAATTGTATTGGAATCAAAAATAACCCTGTATAATTTGAAAGTTTAAGATTTTGCAAACTGAAAAACATTTAACGTACGTATCAAAGTAAAGCGACTTGTTTGTTAGGTTACTTACACTGCCACAATGATAATATATCTAATAAATCAAAGTTAAACACTAGCGAGTCAGACAAGAAAATCCAGATGAAAATACAAGTCTGCCAGTAGCTGATCGAAATTGAACTCCATTGTACAAAAGGCTATAAAGGTAAAATACTGAAGTGAGAGCGCCGCGAGAAAATCATGGCTAGGGAATGCATCGAAAATGATTATGGAATGTGCCAGAATGAGACAACAACACTGCAGCTGGTTTAACCCAGCTGGTTAGACAGAGATCAAACATTGAATACCGGGAAAACTTGACTCCAGAAAACGCTAAATGTTGCAAAAAGTAGAGCGCGAAAATGCACCTTTTGTTATTGATTTTAAGGTCTTTAATAAACGAAAGGTTTATCGCAGATGGGTTGTTTGATGTAGGGGTATCCTTGCCTCTCAACTGTGGCAGATAATCAATATCCGCTTGGCTTGTGGACACTATAATAATATACGCTACTTCCACCTCTCCCTTTCTCACTTTCACATCTGCTAATACGTCTATCCCACTCGCACCATTATCTAAAATGGACAGTAGCGTAGATTTGGTAAATGATAAGTGTGAGAAAGTATTTATCACGACAATGAACCGTGATATGTAATTATATAACCTATTTAGGGTATAGACGAGTGAGGAATACAGAGGGGGTGTTTGGGGGGTGAGGAGGGGGGTTATGAAGGGTTGTAGACAGTAGTGTAGTTTCCTGTTAGTGATATATTTATTTTTATTATTCTGTGCGCTGTTGCTTCTTCATTATTACACGACAGAATTGTGTTGTCCATGCTTCAGTCTTCGCTCTAATTGGTTTAATCTAATTAAGGTTGCCACTTTATGTAGTCAGTTAATAGTTTGAATTACTTTCCAAGTTAATTATAATATGACGGAACTATTACGATAAAACAAACTAAAAGGGGGGGAACATTTTTATACTTAAGCTATAAAAAAATTAGGTAAACAAGTACTTTTACTTATCAACTGATGAAAATTAAAAGAACAACTATTCATTGTCTTTTTAAATTCTCACAAATAATATACTTTGTTTCTTATTTTTTTCTTAATTTTATTATTCATCCTGACATCTCATTAAATAATCTAGGGTAGCTCCCCAAGATTTCACGGAAAAAATGCGTGGTATAGTATATTTCGATTAGTATGTACAGTCAACGACAGGTCAAGCTTGACACTCGCAGTGCGAATATAGCCCGTACGTCTATTAAAATAAGAACAGTACAATGTCCAATGTGTCAAGCTTGATGTGCTCTGACACCACGCACGTTAGATGTGCGTCTGGAATAATGAATGTACCGTCGTCGTTGGTGACCGCAGTATGAAAGAAGCTGCTGCATATCCTCTGATTACAGATACCTTTGTCGCCTTTTACCAAACTCGCGGGAAGGGATTCAGCGGTACCATAGATGGTAGGTGGTACTGTTCTTAGCCAGCATGGTAGATTGTTTCATTTATACAAAAAATAAGTTTTTGGTGTTGCTACCCTTAAGGGACCTCGCGCACTAGTAGCGGCCACGACCACGGCCAGTGGCCGCAATAGTTAGAAGCCATATGAACGTCCGCGCACTTGGCCGCAACGGCCAACTTAAGGAGTGATCAAACCTAGCTGAATTCAAAGACTAATTCGGCATACATTGCTGGGAGGCTTGGTTATGTTAATTGAAATATCCTTACTTCTACGAGCAATGTATGCCGAATTAGTCTTTGAATTCAGCTAGGTGTGATCACACCTTTAGTAAATCTGGTCGTTGCGGCCACTGGCCGTGGTCGTGGCTGGCTAGTGCGCGAGATATCCCTAAGGGCTCCCGCACACGACCGAGAATCGGTGGGCGATTATCGGACAGGACAAGGACGAAAGATTCAGGTGATAACACGTCAGAGCGGGATGCCGACAAAAAATCGGTCACCGATTCTCGGTCGTGTGCGGGATCCCTCAGAGCGGGATGATTTAAGGGATCCCGCACACGACCGAGAATCGGTGACCGATTTTTTGTCGGCATCCCGCTCTGACGTGTTATCACCTGAGTCTTCCGTCCGTGTTTGTTGTGTGTTTTTGTACTTTTTCCGCTACACAAACTTGTTTACTGTTAATAAAACGTATTCATAAAGAGTTCAACGAGCTTATTCCATATCCCTTCTACCATCGGGAGTCCAGACGCACCGCAGGATATTACCCACACTTGGTTTATATTCCGCACATTTGCACTAAGCGCTTTGAAACATCTTTTATAACGCGCACGGCTAAAGAGTGTAATTCTCTGCCTGCGTCTGTGTTGCCGAGTTCATATAACCCAAATCTATTCAAGTCAGGAGAGAATTAGGCTTCTTCTGTGCAATTTGATATGTTTTTTGGTAAAAGTTGTTCAGCTGATCATGTCCTTTTAGTTTTTGCCAACCTGTCCCTTCCTCCCTGTATATTCTGTGGCTACACGAGGAAACCAAGGGCACACGTGACGCAGTCGTATAGAACTAAGTCGTTAGCGCTTATACTCTTATAGAGTTAACATGACAAAGTCTATTTTTGTATGAAATGAGCTATAGACATTAATAAGGAATTTTCACCCACTTTTCAAGAATTTTCATTGAATAATGACATCAAGGTTGTGGCACAGAATACACTCCCGCGCAGAATACAATACGCGCACCAGCCCGCCAGATTCTCGTGGTCCGTCTGGGGGTATTTTTTGTAGTGAATAGCGTATGCGGGCCTACGCGACCTTCCAATTTCAAATTTCAAATTCGCGGTCGAAGTTCAACAGATATTTCTTGTTGTGAATAGTGTTTAATGTATTAAAAAAAAAAACCGGTCAAGTGCGAGTTGGACTCGCGCGCCGAGGGTTCCGATATACCTATAGTATTTTTGGAAGCAATAAAGTCCATTTTCAGGACCGCAAAACTAAATTTGTTTGTAAAGGTTTTTTGCAGATTTCTGAAAAACTGTGCAACTTAGAAAGATCGTTTTATTTTTGCTGTAAAGTTTATATAAACTTCTGTCAACTGTAATTAATTCAGATTTTTCCTTACTCAAACTTCGGAGATAAGGGGGGGGGGGGGGGGGGGACTGGTATTTTTCTTGACATTTTTCATCATAACTTTTTGGCCCCCTTTATATTAATAATCATACTTTTTTCAAAATTTTTTCTTGTGCAATTAAGTTGGGCAACTATATTCTAAAACTATTCCAAATTTCAGGTTGATAGCATAAGTGGTTGCTGAGATATAGAGGTGTGACAGACAGACGGACAGACAGAGCGGCACCATAAGGGTTCCTTTTTTTTACCATTTTGGTATCGGAACCTTAAAAATGACTTCTACAAATAAAAAACCCGTAATTAGTGTAGAAAGTCGAAAACAAGTAACACAAGTCCGGTGTATCGGGTAACGTAGGAGAAAGACGTCTACTTATTTCCTTCGGAAAAAAGTTAAGCAAATTTGATTCGTTTTTATTTGCAAATGTGTTGAAAAACGTCGTAAGAAGCTGGTGCGCTTTGGTGATTATACCCTCGGCTCCATAACGCACTCGCCTGCGGCTCGGGCTGCAATTTCTGAGCCTTGGGCGTAATATCCAAAATAGCGCACATGCATCTTAATGTACTATTATCTGAGGTAGCAGCTGTCAAGCCAGAAACAAAATTAAAACAGGTTTAGCGTGAATTTTCATTGATTTTGCTCCCGAAGCCCAGTGATTCTACTTATGAAAACAACCAACTTTCCAGAAGAAAAACATTATTTACTCGAAAAAAATTTTTCACCTTCCCATACAAACGTGATCACTTTACTATGGGGAGACGAAAAATATTTTCGAGTTAAAGATTTTTTTCTTCCCGAAAGTTGCTTGTTATCATGAGTAAAATCACTGGGCCTCGGGTGCAAAACCAACGGAAATTTACGCTGTATACAAACTTTTTTTTAAAGCTAGCAGCGTAGTAGGTGGTGGAAAATTCCCTTTTAGATGGGATTGAGTGGTAAAAGTAAGTCGTAATCCAATCTGGAAAACTATCGACGCCAAATTACAAAAATCTTCCACTTTTACCCACAAAAACAATGCGTAAAGGTTAGAAGTATCTATCTATAATGTTAGGCTTCTCCACACCCAATCACAAGGTTCTTCACAAGGTTTATATATTTTAGAACGAAGTTTCACAGAACAGAAACATGTCAAGGGTAGCTACAGTTACATGTAATAAAATTGTAAACTCGCTGATTCTAGGAAATCATAAAAAAATAGAACCTATTCGGGTAGTTTTTGGATTTTTTGTCTGTTTGCTTGGTTGCCTGTGCGCTATAAACTCGCAAACTATTGAAATATTTAAAATCGTTTTTCTATCTAAGCTTTTGATCATAGCAAGTGAACAAAACCGCTTGAAAAAAAAAAACAAGCTTTTATAAGATGTTAATAATTAAGAACTTAAAAGTTATCAAAGCTTTAAGTTTTTAAAAATAAGTGTGTTACATTTTGTGATTACATTATACAACACCAAGAGAGAAATAAAAAGAGGGTATAACACGCTTTATATGATAACTTTTTAGTATTGAATAAAAAACATGTAATAAAAGTATGTTTCAATTTTTTTTTACTAATATTTTTTCTTTTGTTAAAAATTCTTTTCTTTGTTGATTTTTACACTTATCCAAGTCTGTAGCGCACTTGTAAGAGAGTGGTAATAGCTCATTTCTCCGATCACGAAAGTTAAGCAATGGTGGTCGTGGGTAAAACCAAGACGAGTTGACCTGTAGAAGCACAACTACCATGGCGTTGTTCGAGGCTGCTATCACTGTTTTAGCATAGCCTTATTTAGGATTGGGTATGGCGAGTCCATTTCAGCTAAGGGCCAGGCTTTCTACAATCACAAACTCCAGTAGAAGAGAATTAAAATGTATGGGACTGACATTAGCTAACGAAATGTTGCGTGACAGCTAATGTCAATCCCATACATTTTTATTCTATTCTAAAGCGTTTGCGATAGTAGGAAGCCACTTGTCTCAGGGCCAAGGAAAGTAGTGATCGGAGGCAGAACTACTCTGTAAATGTCTCACTCTGTGAAGCCATGCAGCCTGATTCAGCTACAGTGGATCTCTTGGACGCGAAGTCGTCAATCTGGGGTCAAACCCAATCACGCCTATTGCGGAAATTTAGCACACAAGTTAAATGTTCAGCTTAGAGTTTTGATTTGGTTTGCCCTTTGGGTTGGAGAGATCAGATGGCAGTCGCTTTATTAAAAACATCTCTGCCGAAAATTGAACCTAAATACCTCAAAACGTTCTGTATGCTGTACAACCTATCGCACCGAATAAAATATAGGAAAATAAAGTGAGCAGGGTGATCGTCAAATGGAGAGCTGTCGCCCCCTATCGGGCGTCCCCAAATAATAATGGAAACGTAACTCGATTGCCTCCCGTCTGTCGATGAATCAGTTGCAACCGAGATATAAGTTCGCTAGAAGTGCTAAGATATAAGATAACGAAACGAAAGACAAAAGAGATCTACAAGGCGAGAGTGAATGGAAACGTTGGAATGGGAAGGCCTCGGCGAACGTACCAAGACCAAATTCAGGACGTTCTGAATAAAGGCCAGGTTAAAAGTACCCTAAACCGACGAGCATGTAGGAAAGGATTGATGAAAGTACAGGAAGCAAGGGAAGTATGTCAAGATCGTAGCAGGTGGAGAACTGTGGTCTCTGCCTACCCCGACGGGAACATGTTGTGATATTATGTATGTATGTATGATAAGATAACATCAGATTTTGCACAATGTAAAAAAAGAGCTACATGAAAAAATTACGAATATTTGAGTGTTCATATCAAATTAAATGAAAATATTTAAAGTTAGATGTAAAAAAGTAAAAACGTAAAGGTACGAGTAAAACGACACATAAGATAATCACGCCATGCGGGTTTTTGGAACAGGTTGGAAAAAACATTAATGCTAATTAGCACAAATGAAAAAAAAAATCTACCGCTCGATACATAATCATCAATATTTTGTATGGAAAGTCGAATTATTTATTTAGAAATTCGTAGAACAAAAGTAGTTTTAGCCCACAGTATCAGCCCTTAAAACTTATTTCACGAATTTATTAAAATACTGTTTATTCTAGAGTGCTAAAGACTTTCTGGCTGGTTCATTCATCCAGGCCAAAACTTTAAAAACCTTTGGAAGTTATTTGTCTCTTTTTAGGCGCAAGTCAATTCAATTCAATTCAATTCTTTATTTGCCAGCTACACGGTAATATACATACAGGTGGACTATATTCTAACACAGAACAGCATGTAGCACCCCGTAAGGGCACTGCAAATATACAGAGGGCGTTTTAACAATTTAAAATTAATAAATTAAATATATCCGAAACAAAATTAATAAAACTATAAAATTAAACATAATAACTCAACATTAATTAATTAAAGTATTACTTATAGAATTTAATATTATTATCAACCAGAAATTCTTTGATAGAATAGAAAGCTTTCTCTTGGAGGTAACTTTTAAGCCTGCTTTCAAAAGGTTTTTGTGCCTCTAGTGCTCTAATATCTTCAGGAATTGCGTTATATATTCGAATCACCATGCAGTGGTGACCCGAATTACATAAAGCAAGGTTAGTGAATGGGCGTTGTAACATGTGTAGACCTCTATTATTTCGTTTTAATACTTTTACGGGAGAGTATAGATGATTGTACTTCCTTGCGAATTTGCAGCATTCTAGTATATATATTGAAGTTAATGTCAAGATTTTAAATTTGATGAAGTAAGGCTTACAAGAGGTTTGAGAATCTTTGTTTATTAGAATTCTTATGCATCTTTTTTGTATTTTTAATAGTGAGTTTTAAGAAACATTGAGTAATAAGAAACAAAAACAGCAAAAAAAACCAGAAGTTCAACATTTTAAGGCAAACGATAAATTACAAAATTTTGAGAAAAACCGACCAAAAATATGCATCTTAAGCTCAAATAAAGTAAACAATATCTTATCTATATCAGAAAACAAGTTGGAAGGACACTCAATCTGTCATCACTTAACGCCTGGAAGTAACACAATCCAGATTTTAAATGGTCTCAATAAGAAAATAGAAGGCTATACGATGAGAGATTATTGCATCATACTTATCGGAGAAGAAGACTTTAAATACACAAAAAAATATATCGATCTAGTAAAACAAATTAGACAAACCTGTGAAAAGATTGACTTTACAAACATAATAATTTGCCTACCAACGTATAAATTTGGAAAACAACTAGATATGTATAATTGCCGAGTAGAGAGCTTCAATAATCTTCTGTACCTGGATAACTCTACGCACAAATATGCTTACATACTGGATTCGAATTTGAACCTTACTTGTGATTACATCATGTTTCATAGACGAAGTGGATCTCTCAACAATCGTGGTGTAAGGACTATATTTGAAGATATAAAACAACTGATAAATGAAATTTGTAAAGGAAATAAACCAGACAAACCTGTAAATGAGTTTTTTCGAGAATCAATTCAACATTAATAATGCATCTTTTGAATTATTAACAATCTTTCATCAAAATATAGCAGGCCTTTGCAATAAACTTGACTTGGTAGAGTTAGCTTTGAATGAACTTACAGAATCGAATAAATGTATAGATATTATTTGTTTTAGTGAAACTTTTGTGAAATTAGGCACAGAGAGTAATATTAGGCTTAATAATTATAAATTAGCAGCTTTTTACTGTAGGGAAACTAATAGGGGGGGGACATGTATATTGATAAAAAATGACTTGGAATTTAAGCCCTTACAAGTTACTTTGGAAGCAGCAACAAAGTTTTATTTTGAATGCTGTGGAATTGAAATTATAGGATTCAACATAATCGTGATATGCATTTATAGAATACCGCAACAATCTAAAGCTCACATTGGACTTTTCTTGCATAAATTAGAAAATTTATTGCACTATTTAACAAAAACATATAAACAGAAAAAAATTATCGTTTGTGGAGATTGGAACATTGATGTTCTTAAACAAACTTCTTTTTCAAGAGATCTCCTAAGCACCTTGCTTAGTTACGGCTTGGAAACTCATATCAAGACACCTACTAGATTAAATTCGTGTATTGATCAAATCGCTAGTAACATTGCAAACATCAAATCTCAGATTCATCATTTGAATCTTTCAGATCATGAAACTGCACAGACTATATCTTTTAAAGTAAAAAAAAGGAACAAGTATTATACATGGTTTGAAAATAAACGGGATTATAGTATATCAAACATGCATAAATTTTCTGAATGTATTTCAGCTCTGTCCTTCTCTGATGTATTAAGTACTAATGATGTAAATGAGTCTTTTGGTTTGTTTCATGAAATACTATGTATGTTCTATGACCTTTGTTTCCCGATTATTAAAGTTAAGCTAAATAACAGGCCTAGAAAGCTAAGGTGGCTGACTAGAGGTATAAAACGCTCATGTAAACACAAAAGGAAACTATACTTGAATTATAAATGCACAAGTAATAAATATATTAAAGATAAACGTAAAACTACTTTTAAAAACTATAGTACTATTTTAAGAAAATGTATTTACAGGTCACAAAAAATTAATAATAATAAATATATTCGAAATCATAAAAATAAATGTATTGCGACGTGGAAAACCATAAACTCTACAATTAATGACAATATATTTAAAAATGACATTAATAATATTAAATATGATGACATAATATACTCTGACCCTAAAAAAATATCTGACATATTAAATGATTATTTTATAAATTTGACATATACATCAGATAACAATAATAATAACAATAATAGTAATTACTCTTCCATAAATACAAACATTAATACAATTTTCTTACGTCCAATATATGACGAAGAAACTTATAAGATTATTATGTCTCTTAACAATAGTAAATGTAGTGGATACGATGACATAACAACGAAAATACTGAAATTGTGTGCTGTTTATATATGTAAGCCTTTGACATACATCATAAATCTTTCCTTTTTGCACGGCGTGTTTCCTGACAAACTAAAGCTTTCCATAATCAAACCCCTGTATAAGAAAGGTGATAACAACGATCCTGGTAACTACAGACCGATCACAATTGTTCCTGTACTATCAAAAATACTTGAAAAAGCTATCTATAGTAGGCTCAATGAGTTTTTAACACTACATAATGTATTAAGAGCAGAACAGCATGGGTTTCGAAAGGGAAAGTCTACAACACTCGCTTGCTTTGACTTTGTTAAGCAAATATCAGACGGAGTTAATGAAAACGCTAAAATGTTCGGCATATTCATTGACATGAGTAAGGCATTTGATTTCGTTTGTCATTCAAGATTATTACATAAACTGGAGTTATGTGGAATAAGGGGAAAGGCACATGACTGGTTAAAAAGCTATTTAGACCAAAGGAAACAATGCACGGAAGTATCAAAAATTGTAAAAGAGAGCAATGACATTTTAAGTAAAAAAATATTTCGATCAGATTTCAAACTGAAAAAAACAGGAGTGCCACAAGGTAGCATACTTGGACCCCTACTATTTCTCGTTTACATAAACGATTTGCCTATCTCCCTTAGTTTTAGATCAGTACTGTTTGCTGACGATGTAACATTAATAGTAGAGATTCCAAAAAATATGAATGCGTCTTCAATTCTAAATAAGGCTATTGGTGAGACGACAGATTGGATGAATAAGAATAAACTACATATCAATATAAATAAAACTAAAGTAATGCAATTTCTACCATATAATTCAAATCTCATACCAATACAAATACAACATAATAATACTTATATACAAATAGTAAATGACACAAAATTTTTAGGGTTAACGGTTGACAAACATCTAAACTGGAAAGCGCATGTGAGTGAGGTTTGCCAAAAGTTAAACAAATTTGTATTTGCTTTGAAACGGTTATCGCAAACAGTCTCAAAAGAAGCAGCTTTGACGGCATATCATGGTTATGTATCCTCAACATTAAATTATGGTCTTGTTTTGTGGGGAAACTGCGTGGAGGTAGACAGACTATTTAGACTTCAAAAAAAGTGTATCAGAGCAATTTGCCAGGCCGATTATCTTGAATCGTGTAAACCACTTTTTATAAGTCTAAATATCCTGCCCCTCCCCTGCGCATACATAAAAAGTGCATGTTGTTTTGTAAAAGATCATCCTCACTACTTTAGTAAATATCATGATATACATACTAGGCCAAAAAGAACTCAATATTTAAACTTACTACATAAGCCAGCATGTAATAAATATATTTATACGAAAAATGGTTTCAATATGTGTATAGAGATATATAATAAACTACCAGATGAAATAAAACAATTAGATGGAAACATGTTTAAGACACGAGTGACTAAATGGTTAATGGAACATTGTTTTTATAGCCTAAAGGAGTATAGAGAGTATAAAGCCACGAATAATTAGTGATAGGCACGACTATTGCTCATTTATATAAATATTTGCATGCCTGTTTCGCAGACTAGATACTAAGACTATTTTTCTATAAGATCTGGAATTTGTATTTTGTAAGTATCTCTGCAAATAAACGTTTCTATTCTATTCTATTCTATTCATCGATATCAACGCAGTTTCCCCACAAAACTATACCGTACGAAAGTCTTGAGTAGATAAATGCATAGTAAGCTTTTAAGTCTTATTTCTTTTCCCTAAAACTTTACCTACCTCAACTGCGCTGCGCTGTCGCAGTTTATTAGAAAAAATATTGATGGTTGGAATTGTTTTCCTTGAAAGTTGATAAGTTCTAATTGCCTAGTACAACAAGCATTGATTAGGCCAGTGAGTGGTAAAAGTTTACAAAAAAGGTTTACGCATTATTAAAATTCTAGTCATAGAATAAATTGCAAATTAATAATATAACATTGTTATTCTTGTAATTAAGAACTGTAAAGATTAAAAATAATTTTGGATAAATAGTAACATAAAATATTATTTTTGGCTAAAGAATCTTCCTCTCTCCTACTTTTGCTGTGCCCAACAGGGTAAATGATGTACTGTACCTATTTATTTATACTTAAACACTTTGTAAATGTCATGGAATGCAATAAATGTATTGAGTATTAGTAAAAGCTCTTTGTGACCACTTCCAGCATCTATATTTCGGTGCAATAACATATCTCACAGATTAGGCACTCGCCTATGTAAATAAATTGCCGGCGATTGATCGATCATTTTATACTTATATTTGCATGTACAGTGAAACACACGTAAATAATTCCATTCGGAAAACGATTCTCCTTTTCCATAACTAGGCAACTGTGTGGGATAGAGAAAGCTCTGGTGATACTCGTGTAGTACCTACTTACGGTTTTATTAGTATGCCATCTCGTTCACGCTAGGACCGCATCATCATCATGACATCCCATGAAACGTCCACTTCAGGACAAGGAACTCCCTCCAGCTTTTGCTGAAACAATGTGGAGAGGAAGTACCATAGTCACCGCGCTTGTTAACGTTACGGTTGGCACCATTGACCGCGTTGTCGATGACAGCAGAATTCAAGATGATACGATAGATAGAAAGACGCTGCTGCCCATCCTCTTGTATGTAGTTGCAGAGATTTACAAGTGTGACAGACAGACGGACGAAATCGCACCATAAGCATTCCTTATTTTTTCATTTTGCTCAGAACCCTAAAAAATGGCATAAAAACTACTCGTAATTAGATTCAGATATAAAAAAAAAACAAATACATAAGCATTAAACTTTATTAAAGTTGATTTGCTTTTATCTGTACCTATCATACGTCTAGATTTACAATTCAAAGCTATTTTATTTTATTTTTATTCAGAGTACCAACAGCTACTTAAATCTAATTATAAACATAGGTGAATTAGTACACAGCCATTTATAGGTACCCGCAGATTAAAATCTAACTAAATAACTGAAGAAGCCAAGAATATCACTGGAGTATAAACCAAGTAGTTAAATTAAACCTCAACACTGTAATCAGTCACTTAAGGAAAATGAGGAATACAGAAATTAACGAAAAAAATCAAATCAGAAATTAATTTATTAATTACTAGCTGTTGCCCGCGACTCCGTCCGCGTGGGGTTCAGAAAAAGTAGCTAATGACTTTTCCCATGGTTCAAACTATCTTCGTACCAAGTTTTTATCACAATCGGTTTATCGGATTAGCCATAAAAGCGTAACAGACAGACAGACAGTGCAGTTCTCGCCTTTATATTATTAGGTATACAGAGTACCGATAATACGGATTTTAGTAAATCAAACACCTCTTGTTTACGTGTGGACTGTTAGGTCGCCCACTATCCTCGTAAGTGTAAAATTATAGTAGGTATAATTCCACGCGGATGAACTGTATTTTTACCGTATTAATTATACGGTAAACATAGGAAATTGAAAAGTAGTTTTTAGGGGTACACAAAATTTAATCTGACTAATATAACTGTGATCTATTAAAAAAAAAGGTAAAACGAAAATCACATAAAAACCCATAAAACTCACGGGTCTACATTCAAAACAAAGAGTTTACGCCTTGTTCCGTAAAGGTGAAATCCTAAGATCCAAATAATTTTTAACCACCAAACAGATTTAGATTCTTTATTTCATATTATCACATTCAATATTACATAGATTGTTCAGATGTCAATGAATAATAATTATAATCGTTATTAATATTGAAAATAAAATAAAAATAATTCAAACAAAAAAAAAAACAATAGTTTATACGTATTTTATTGACTGCAGCAGCAAAGCAAAGTTTTATCCAGAATATTTCTAATTACTCCTGTACTATACTTACTACTGGGTTTGTAACGACAGACGACGTCGATGACACGACACATGAGGGGCTCCTAAACGGGCAATATTTTTTCTGCAATATGTGTCTGCAATATGGCTCAATATTGCCGAAATATTGAAACTATTTTGGCCATCACAAAATCATTTTAGTGCAGATTATGTTCGAACATTTCGGCAATACTATGGCTCATATGTTTTTCTTGTACAGGGGCTACAAAATTGGGCAACAATGGCCGACGAATACATCTGCTTCGCAGCGGCTTATGTTATTTTGGAAAATGAAAAACGAAAGAAAAAACAAGATTATGGATACCTACGACCTTACTTAAATAGGCGTGATACTTTAGTCATGAAATAAGCCTCGATTGTCAATTATTCAAGAACTTTAAAAGATTGTCTAAGAGTGACTTCGAATTCCTGTTAAACAAAATTTAACAAAGTCAATATATTTTTCATTAGGTGGACCCAAGTATTCGTCATTTTAATTAATTACTCTAAGTTACAAAAACAAAACAAACTACCGCCAAAAAACAGGGCACAGATAATAAAGCAACAAATCGCATTTACAGCCAACCTTCATGTCACAAGAAAGGGACGCATATATGCAACTTAACGAAACAACAATAGAGCAGGCCCGGCAATATTGCCGTATTTTCGATTACCATGCGAACATATCGGCAATACATAAAATTGCATTGACCATACCAAAAATGTGTGGCTATATGGCCGGGCCATACACAAATTATTGCCGTATATTGCACAGTCTGGCTTTCATACCTGGCAATATTGCCGGCAATTGTATTGCAGCCACATATTGCAGTGAAAATGTTGCCCGTTTAGAAGCACCAGAAAATTGGGCTCCCTAGGTCTCATAGCACATAGTTTACGCTCTCTGGCGGAACGTCGCACTGTGGGCTGAAATTAGCGTTTCATAGACATTCAATATTTTTTTTTGAGTGACGCTTTTTATGCTTCGAAACGATTGAGGATACCTACTTTATGCCTTATATAATGAACTTTCAGGTTTATAATAGTAAACTTTCAGGTTTATAATAGTAAAAAGTTTATAATAGTAAACAATTTTTTTCGAAAAAATTTGTATGGAGTCGGCGTAATAAATGATGATATCTCCATTATCGCGCAATTGCGCATAAAATTTTGGATTTTTTGACATACTACATGCTAAGGCCAAACTTGCGCCTTTTTTTAACAAAACTTAAAAAATTACCAGTTTTGTTTTGTTTATTATACAGCTAATGAGTTTTTAAGCAAATTTCACATTCTAATATTTCAGACAATTAATTTGCGTAAATGTCCAGTCTATTTAAATCCAATTGAAGCTTAATATTAGTCAAAAACGAAAAAAATAACAAAATTAGATTTTTTTTAAAGGCGCAAGTTGGGCCTTAGTTTGGAGTATGTCAAAAAATCCAAAATAATTCATCTATTAATAACCTAAGAGGATATTAGGCGCGATTGTGCGATAATGTGGATATCATCATTTATTACGAATTGTGTAGAAAACTACCGTCCCATCTCTATACTATCCACCTTGTCGAAACTTTTTGAAAGGCTAGTTCATAACGCGATATATCCCCTGTTACACAATATCATCCTGCCTGAACAACATGGATTCGTAAAATATCGTTCTACGGTTACCAATTTAATGGCTTTTTCAACTTACCTTTTCGAAAACATGGATGTGTGCAAGTAGACGCTGTTTATACAGATTTCAAAAAAGCCTTCGACAAGGTGGATCACGAGTTACTTTTGAATAAAATCGCCTATAATGGGATTAAAGGCAATTTACTTCATATATAACTTGTAGGACTCAAAAAGTCGTGATTAACGGATTCCATTCTGATACTGTCAATGTCTCTTCTGGCGTCCCTCAAGGCTCTATTCTTGGGCCTTTACTATTTGTCGTATTCATTAACGATATAGGTAAATGCTTCCAACACTGTAACTTTCTTCTTTACGCTGACGATCTAAAGGTAAACCTAGGTATTCGATCTGTTACCGACTGCCTTAACTTCCAGACTGATCTAAATAGGTTATCTGACTACTGCGATCAAAATAAACTAAGTTTAAGTCTCCCTAAATGTAACAAAATAACCTTTACAAAAAAAAACAATATTATTAGCTTTCCATACAAACTCTCCAACACAGTTCTGTCTACTGTACCGGTTATACGAGACCTGGGTGTACTTTTAGATAGTCAGCTCCATCTTGATACCCATATCGATATGATTGTAAATAAAGCCTACAGAATGTTCGGCTTCGTTATGAGGACATGCCGTGACTTTAAACGCCCTACAACTTATATACATCTTTATGATTCTCTAATCCGTCCTCATCTTGAACATGCATGTCAGATTTGGAATCCTTTGTTTAATAAATATGTTGACAAAATCGATCTCGTTCAAAGAAAGTTCTTTCGCTCCACGTATTATAGATGTTACCGTAAAAAGCTGTCATATAATTGTCTGAAAACTAAATATCCTATTACTTCACTTCAATCAAGACGAACCCAGTTAGATACTATGTTTTTCTATAAAATTTGCAATAATATGGTAGACTGTCCTAATCTTGCTGCACAACTAGCTTATCGTGTCCCCTTTCGACCACAACGTAAAACACACCCGCACAAGCTGTTTAGCACAATTTTTTGCAATACTAATGCCGGAGTACGCTCTCCTTTGAGGCGCTTAATTGCAACTTACAATGATAACTTCGCTCATTTGGACATTTATGCGCATTCTTATCACTGATTTAGGAGTTCGCTTATAAAAGAACTAAAACAACAATAGATTTTATATATATTTTTTTCTTTTTTAGAACTAAGGCTTCTCTATGTAAATTAAGGGTAGTTTGCGCCACCTAACTTATAATTTAATTTAAACGAAGCCACATGCACAAAACGTAAGATTTTTCTATTAGTTCATATGTATCGCTACTACCAACATTATGAAAAATAATCTGTGAATAGTGCTGTGGATTGTGTATAAATTTTAATCTGTTTTCAAGTATGAACTGTTAATTTTAAGCTATGTACACAATTGTTAACTATTCCCAATAAATAAAATAAAAATAAAATTACGCCGACTCCATACAAATTCTTTCGAAAAAATTCTGAGTGGGCTGTTTACAATTATAAACCTGAAAGTTATTAAGATATAAAAGATATAAGGCATAAAGTAGGTATCCTTAATCGTTTCCAAGCAAAAAAAGCGTCACTCAAAAAAAAATATAGAATGGCTATGAAACGCTAATTTCAGCCCACTGTGGTCGATCCAATAATCAAAGTTGCATCACAATCGCATTCGATCAGACGATCGTAATACTACTGGAAGTGGCTGTTGGATCTTGATGCAGATTCCACTAATACTGTTTGTGGATTACTCGCCTCACCTGAATAGCTAATAGATATTGGCGAATAAGGCTAAAGCCACGATCACATCTGACTGAATTCAAGGACTAATTCGGCATGCATTGCTGGGAGGCTTGGTTATGTAAATTGCAATATCCTTACTTCAACGAGCTATGTAAGCCGAATTGGTTTCTGAATTAGGGAAGATGTGATTGTGGCTTAACTGGCTGTGCTAGAATTTGGCGTACAAGTCGTGTTTTTTGAAGATGGTAGGAAGTTTGCCTGTTTCTGCCGTAAAGCAGCAGCTATTCAAATTGAGTCATGTTTATTGTATCGACCCTGTACATTCAAACATGAGATATAATATCCAACAATAAATAATTAATATTTGATTTCAAATATCTTTGAAATATTCTGTTATTAATAAGTATACAGCGTGATTTTTTATACACCAGAAAAAAATTAAGGGATGATTCTGCCCATGAAACTGAACAACTTTCCCCAAGGAACATAGGTCGAAATACGAAAATCAATTTTTGACCTCCCATAGAAACTGCATCAGCTGATAGCGCATTTTGTATGGCAGGTCCAATTTGGTTTTTCGTATTTCGACCTATGTTCCTTAGGAAAAGTTGTTCAGTTTCTTGTTCAGAATTATCCCTTAATTTTTTTCTGGTGAATGAAAAATCACGCTGTATAGTTTTGAATACAGGATGTAACAGAAACGTGTGACAATTCTTAAGGATTCTGCTAATGAAACTAAAAAACTTTCCCCATGGGTCGAAAAAAGAAATAAAAATACAAATCTGATGTAGTATTTATAGGAAGTTAAAAAAAATTTTTTTCGACCTATTTTCCATGGTTAAATTGTTCATTATCATGGGCAGAATCACATCCTTCATAGTACTATCAATCATACTATTCTGTTGACTATGTCACAGTAAAGAGATGGGCTTATAGACTGTAAGGGCACTGCATGTTATCCTACGTCATCTAGTACACGAAATTTGCAACTTTGTAGCGATAGTGGTGGCCTACTAGGTCCACAAAACGTTGGTCTGCCAATCCGAAACCTGGCTGGTTTTGTACAGTTGGAGCGCAAAGTGGTTAAGTGACAGATAACATGAATGAATATATATGTAGAAATAGAAGGTACCTATACAAGTAAAAAACAACAGGTCTGCCTTGCATCCTATTGGCAGTTTCGCTAGTCGGACCACAAATGTGGTCAGATGTGATTGGACCACAAATTTGGTCGGACTGGCGAAACTGCCAAGAGGATGCAAGGCAGACCTGTTGTTTTTTACTTGTATACGTACCTTCTATTTCTACAAATAGATTTCATTCGTGTAATCTGTCACTTAACCACTTTGCGCTCCGACTATACAAAACCTGCCTGGTTTTGGATTGGCAGACCAACGTTTTGTGGATCTAGTAAGCCACCACTATCGCTACAAAGTTGCAAATTTCGTGTACTAGATGACGTAGGATAACATGCAGTGCCCTTAAAGTATATTATCAGCAGTATGGAAGCTTCATACTAAACGTCCAAAATGGCGCACTTACACAGACGCACGTTTCTACAGGCCGCTAAGCAAAGTTCGCCCTGAATTCTGTCGCGGTTGTCGCGTGAAGGGAAGCGGTGGGTTAGTTTGCTGTCGGTTGTTTCATGTCATATCGTGCGGCATATGGATATATAAGTTTTTATTTCTGCCCTGCCCTTGTGTGATAAATGGCGGCTAAGTGACGTTTTGCGATTAAAGGCGACTTAGAGATTTACCCTTTCTGGGTATGATAAAAGGCGACTAAGTGTCTTAATCTGTCCTTGTGTCATAAAAGGCGACTAAGTGTCCTAATCATCCACTAAGTGTCTTAATCTGCCCTTGTGTCATAAAAGGCGACTAAGTGTCCTAATCTTTGTTTGAAATTGAATTTGTTTTGTTTAAAAAATTGTTTTCGTTTTTCATTTATTATTTAATGTATGTATTTATGGTTTGGTTATGCAATGTATGCGTCTTTGTTGCTCAAAAATAAAAGTTTGATTTGATGTTTGATTTGTTACCAATAATTTCGGACCTTTCCTTTATTTTTCTGTGTTTGTTACAACCATTGACGTAAGAAAAACGCTGCACTGGCGTAGTTTCCAAAATCTTTGGTTACAACCCTGACGCTCCAATGAGGCAAGATTCGATTTAAAAAAATATAGGCCAAGTTTCCATACTGCTGTTAAGCCCATCTATTGATAAGCCCATCTATTTACTGTGACTATGTAGAGCGTCAATTTTTTTATGTGTTTGTCTATGTGGGGGGTAATTTTTATGCAAAGTTGATAAAGTTCCTCTGGCGGTAATTATTGATACAGTCAACGTCAGGTCAAGTTTGACACTCGCAGTGCGACTCTAGCCCGTACTTCGCACTGCGACTGTATTTCTATAAATAAGAACGGTGGTGGTGTCAAGCTTGATGTGCTCTGGCCTGTACTACATCGAGCTTTGAATGAGTCAGAGGGTTAGCTTGACGTGCTTTTGGCTGTAATGAAATGAAATTTATTATTGATAACATTGTTATAGGTCAAAAATTGTTGTGTCCAATTGGTGTGTACAATATAGTTTATAATTTGTGAATTTTGAAAAAATAATTAAAAATTCACAAATAATAATAGTTATTTGTTATGCAAGGCAGCAAAAGCGTTATTTGGCGTGAGTGCCGTGTATTGAAACCTGAGCAAGCGAAGGATTCTAGAATTGAACCACGAGCGAAGCGAGTGGTTCAAAAGAAGAATCCTGAGCGTAGCGAAGGTTTCAAGGCACGAA
This sequence comes from Athrips mouffetella, assembly GCA_947532105.1. Lineage (NCBI taxonomy): Eukaryota > Metazoa > Arthropoda > Insecta > Lepidoptera > Gelechiidae > Athrips > Athrips mouffetella. Next base: position 2,344,101 of record OX383961.1, on the reverse strand, counting down.
ACGCAAAATAACTTTGCTGCCGAGCGAAACACAAAATGTTTCACCTCACTAAAGCGAGGAAGCAGCCAGTACCGCAGCGTGGGGGTCTGCCATACTGCATCACGTTCGAATTTCAAAAACCTTTTGCCCGCTAGCGGCCAAAAAACGCTTTTGGCCGCAGAAAAACCTTTTGCCCGCTAGGGGCCAAAAATCGCTTTTGGCCGCAGAATTTAACCGACAAAACAAATGTTTCCGAGCTTTGGAGGTTAAAACTATATTATACCTACCTACATGGCGTTTCCACGTGACACTTACCCATGGATATTTTCTTCTTTTCATTTATAGACTATTTTTCATAGCATTCGTAGATTCGTAGGGTATGTTTAAGCCCAGCAATGTACGTTTCACTCGAGCACTCTTGTTTGTGTCGTGCTTGATATCGAAATCCATGATATAATAATTGTACTGGCAAATTGCATATCGACACTAATAATATCTAATTATTATTTGCATATTCGCTGGTAATTAGTTAGTAAAATGTAATCCTTATAAAAAATAATATAATTTGATGTAACATATTACCAATTCAACAGTACTGTGGTGCTTATTAAAAATTCATTCGAAAAAAAAAAATTGCGATACAAAAAATACAAGCCCTATTTTGCCAACATTATAAAACTGAACTACTAGCTAAGGAACCGAAGTCGAAATGTGAAAAATTTTACCCCTCACTTACAAAATATAAGCTGATGCAGTCTCTTATCTGTGGAAAGTTGCTTTTCTTTTTTGCATTTTGACATAAGTTTCTTGGATTGGAAACAAATTATTCAGTTGCTTGGGCTTAGTATAACATGTTGAAATAGTACTTACTAATTTTCTTACTCGCTGCACCTTGTATTCTGTTAACTGATTTTTCTTTTTTACATTAAATGTGTACAACTAGATATAATTATAATGAAATATAGACTTTAATGGCACTGCATGTTATCCTACGTCATCTAGTACACGAAATTCGCAACTTTGTAGCGATAGTAGTGGCCTAACAGATCCACAAAACGTTGGTCTGCCAATCCGAAACCTGGCAGGTTTTGTACAGTTGGAGAGAAAAGTGGTTAAATGACAGATTACAGGAATGAAATCTATTCGTAGAAATAGAAGGTACCTATACAAGTAAAAAAAAAAACCGGCCAAGTGCGAGTCGGACTCGCGCACTGAGGGTTCCGTACCACCACATAAACATAATTGTATTAGTTGAAATTTCAGTAAGTTAATGTGCTAGATTTTTTGAGTCCGACACGCGCTTGACCAAATTTTATTATTTGTTGTTATTTATAAACATACCAATTTTCAAGTTTGTAAGTGTTCCCGTTTTTAAATAGAACTAAAACAAAAATCGCCTCAGCAACCATCCAACTTGACCCCTCTCTTATATGAATGTTCTTGAAACGGGAGCTCACCACAATTGGTTACCATTAGTTGTGAGAAAAGTTGTAATATTTAATGATTTCAGACTTTTCCCATTATTTGTACTGTGAGACCTAGCTTCTTGCCAAATTTCATAATTTTAGGTCAACGGGAAGTACCCTGTAGGTTTTTCATTTTTGAATAAATGTATGGAGATGAGGACATAAAATGCCATATCTTTTGATTGCGTCGTTGTAAAAAATTGAAATTTTCAGATCTTGTGTGGTTCATGGATTCTAATATTTGGTATTAATTTCAACCTGATACCTTTACCCGTTCGTGAGATAAAGGGTCTTGACAGACAGACAGACAGACGGACAACAAAGTGATCCTATAAGGGTTCCGTTTTTTTCTTTTGAGGTACGGAACCCTAAAAACAACAGGTCTGCCTTGCATCCTCTTGGCAGTTTCGCCAGTCCGACCAAATTTGTGGTCCAATCACATCCGACCAAATTTGTGGTCCAATCACATCCGACCACATTTGTGGTCCGACTAGCGAAACTGCCAAGAGGATGCAAGGCAGACCTGTTGTTTTTTAGGGTTCCGTACCTCAAAAGAAAAAAACGGAACCCTTATAGGATCACTTTGTTGTCCGTCTGTCTGTCTGTCTGTCTGTCAAGACCCTTTATATCACGAACGGGTAAAGGTATCAGGTTGAAATTAATACCATATATTAGGATCCATGAACCACACAAGATCTGAAAATTTAAATTTTTTACAGCGACGCAATCAAAAGATATGGCATTTTATGTCCTCATCTCCATACATTTATTCAAAAATGCAAAACCTACAGGGTACTTCCCGTTGACCTAAAATTATGAAATTTGGCAAGAAGTTAGGTCTCACAGTACAAATAAAGGGAAAAGTCTGAAATCATTAAATATTACAAATTTTCTCACAACTAATGGTAACCAATTGTGGTGAGCTCCCGTTTCAAGAACATTCATATAAGAGAGGGGTCAAGTTGGATGGTCGCTGAGGCGATTTTTGTTTTAGTTCTATTTAAAAACGGGAACACTTACAAACTTGAAAATTGGTATGTTTATAGTGCATAAGCTATAAAATAACAACAAATAATAAAATTTGGTCAAGCACGTGTCGGACTCAAAAAATCTAGCACATTAACTTACTGAAATTTCAACTAATACAATTATGTTTATGTGGTGGTACGGAACCCTCAGTGCGCGAGTCCGACTCGCACTTGGCCGGTTTTTTACTTGTATAGGTACCTTCTATTTCTACGAATAGATTTCATACGTGTAATCTGTCATTTAACCACTTTTCTCTCCAACTGTACAAAACCTGCCAGGTTTCGGATTGGCAGACCAACGTTTTGTGGACCTATTAGGCCACTACTATCGCTACAAAGTTGCAAATCTCGTTCACTAGATGACGTAGGATAACATGCAGTGCCCTTACGGTCTAGTGAACATATAGCTTTACCCTGTTACTTAGACTTAGGGTCGTATTGATAAATCCCTCTCAAGTCTGCGATTGCACTTAAGATGCATAATTTGTATGTGAAAAGTACATCTTGATAGCAGTCTCTCACTTAAGTTGGATTTATCAATACAACCCTTAGTATGAAACTGAACACCTACGTCAAATTACGGAAATCCAAATTTGACCTCCCATACAAAATGCGCTATCTCAGCTGAAGCTGTTTCTATAGAAGTTCGAAAATTGACTTTCGTATTTCGACCTATGTTCCTTCATGGTCTGAGTAACGTACTAAAATTATGTTCACTATTATATTAGGACCATAGGTATGTTTATGAACACTTGCTTTTCTAAACTACACCCGGACTATGAAAAACTATTTTTTATACTTTTTTTCAATTAAAGCGGACACCCGATTCTCATTGTCCTGCAGATTATAGCCCTCTAGCGTTGGTCCCCTGCGTCCCCTCGCAAAGACATATTGGCTATGACCCTCTCTCACGGTACTTTTTTAAGAGTATTGAGTACCTATCAAAAAAGTATTATTTTTCAATGGAAACACAAAAAAGTGGCCAACTGCGAGTCTGACTCGCGCACTGAAGGTTCCGTACCTGTCTTACGTACCGTCTTAGTTATGGACATAGTATTAAATTCGCACGAGACCGACACGCACTTGATCAATTTTTAGAGTTCCGTAGTCGACAAGGACCCCTTTTAGTTTCTTCATGTGCGTCTGTCTGTCTGCTCGCGGCTTAACTCGGAGGCCCTTAGTACTAGAAAGTTGTAAATTAGTATGAATATACATTTTATCCACGCCGACAAAGTGGTAAAATAAATTCTTGAACAGTTGTCACTGGAAGTTTGAAAAAATCACAGAATTAACATATATGATGAAATTAAAAGGAAAACAATCACAGCTAAGTAGGCTTCACAGGTTAATGAGCTATAAGCCTATAAAAAATACTGCTGCCTAAAGGAGTTAGTATAGAGTCTGAATTCACAGATTACTTTTCTATAATAGTGGTTAAGTTATACTGTGCCAAACACATAATTTGTTTTATCTTATATCAGTGAATAAAAACATGATAGGTAAGTCTTTGACTTTGTGATACAGAACACAAACATTTAAAAAAGAAATAAGTGAAAAAACTTGCAATTAAACTAGTTTTGTAATCTAAATATATAAAAGAGCATGTCCTGACAGACTGACTGATTCATCAACGCCGAGCCGTAACCGCTATAGATACAGATCTAAAATTTTGTACACAGGTTCTATGCACGTCAAAACCACCCACTAAGAAAGGATTTTGGAAAATTCATCTCCCAAGGGGGTGAAATAAGGCATGAAAGTTTGTATGAAAGTCCTTTGATTCTTGAGCTAGATTCACACAAATTTGAATTTAAACTTCTGGTAAAAAATAAAGAAACACGTGTTTAAGCATTTCTTAAAAATCACCCTTCAAGGGTAGAAAAAGGGGATGATTTTTTTTCCGTTTGTTGGTCCATAAGTCTTTCATTTTTAAAGGTAGAATTATAAAACATTGGTTCCGAGGTCTTGGTAAAAAATAAATAAGTACGTGTTAAAGAATTTTTCAACATTCATCCCCTAAAGGGGTGAAATAAGGGATGAAAGTTTGTATGAAAGTCCTTTGTCTCTTGAGCTAAATTTACACAAATTTGAATTTAAGCTTCTGGTAAAAAATAAAGAAACACGTGTTTAAGCATTTCTTAAAAATCACCCTTCAAGGGGGTGAAAAAGGGATGATTTTTTTTTCTTATGTTGGTTCATTTTGAAAGGTAGAATTATAGAAATTTGTTTTTGAGCTTTTGGTACAACATAAAAAAGTACGTGTTTAAGAATTTTTCAAAATTAATCCCCTAAGGGGGTGAAATAAGGAATGAAAGTTTGTATGAAAGTCTGTCAGTTTTGAAGTTAGGATCTTCAAAATTTGTATTTGACTGACGACTAAAAATTAAGTTTTACGTATTTTTGGAAATTCTACTACTAAAGGGAGAGGGAAAAACTGCTCAGTGTCTGAATATCACGCGGGCGAAGCCGCGGGCACAGCTAGTAACTAATAAATCTCAACACTGCAAAAACTAACAATAAAAAAAACAAATTCTTAAGATTAAAACTACTTTATTATAATGTTGCAATCTCATCATCATCAATGCAAATCATGCAATTGCAATCATGTTGCAATCTACTTATATCTATATATCACATTTTTCTGCTAATTTTAGAGGTTCGACCTCCGGTATATCAGATACACTACTCGATCTTCTTCTAAAACTACTGAAGCAAGTGTCTCCTGCTCCAAAGATTTCTCCATCTTCTATTGTCTGTGGAAGTCTTCTCCCTAAAGTCTCAGGGAGGAACATACAACTCAAACCGAATACAAAAGCTGATACCCCAAAAACCATTGTTGGAATTTGTGGGTTGAATGTATCCAGTAACGTTATAAGAGGAGTCAAAGCAGCAGCCAAACTAGCGCACATAGAACCTAATCCTACTCCTGAACTTCTAACAACTGTTGGGAACAATTCTGCTGAATACTTATAAATAATCGCAAATGATGCTGAACTAATAAACTTTCCTATCATAGCTGCTACAGTTGTCGGTGTAGAAGCCACTGGGAGGAAAACAACAATTATGCAACACAAGCCACTTAGTATCATCGATGAACTTAATACTGTCCTATGGCCTAATTTATCTACGAGGTACATACCGACTATGTAACCAGGCAGTTCAACGAAACCACTTAAAAATAGCATCAGATAGGGATTGCCACTCAACTTCCCAGTGTTTAATGTCAACCCGTAATATATGACTGACACTGCTAACCAACATCCACAGAGTATAAGAGTTCTTTTAGCCATGTTTGGTGTTCTGAATAAGTCTATTAAATTGCCTGAACGTTGTTCAAGGGGATCAAATACAGCGTTGTAATGTAAAGTTATCAATGGAACGTCCAGAGTTTCTTCTGATTTGTTCATCTTTAGAGCTTTTTCAACTATAGATATAGCTTCATCTACGCGACCTTTTGCCCAAAGCCATCTCGGAGACTCGTCCATGAGGAACCAATGTGGAAGCATCAGAGCTGCATGCATTGCATACACAATTTGCAACCAAAATCGGTCTTCAATTAGATATCCCCATACTCCTAGGAGCATGATTCCTATTCCGAAAGAAATTTCAAATACAGCTCCGCAAAATGATCGTTTTGATGGTCCGACCAGTTCAACCATTAGAACGTATCCCGCTTTAAAAGGACTGATGCCGAATATTCCAAACAGAAATCGGACAACGACAAATGTGTAGTATTCCGTCGTAAACGCCACGACGATGCCGCAGATGAATTGGAGAGTGGCAGTCCAGAGGTAAACGGTTCTTCTTCCAAAGGTATCACAGAGAGGGCCAAGCACTATTGAGCCAATTACGACTCCTAGCATGAAGACAGATTGGGCAGACGCGCCCATCCACCGTCTTCCACATACAAAATCCCATTCTATTCCTCTAGATGATTTCACGTACGTATTGTCATATACCCAAGAGTTACACTCTTCGATAGTATTATTAAATCCGTAAATGCTACAGGAATCGACTTTTCCATATTCGTCTGTTGGAATATTATCGGTTACGTGAGAAGAGTTCCAATTTTCCGTGAAGTTGTCCGTGTCTATTCCATGTATGGCACATCTGTAAATAAAAAAAATATATGCTTAATAAATTGTATCAACTATAAATCTATGCATATAAAATCGTGTTCAGTTTTTGGTGTTGCTGATGATTTATGTTAAAGTTTTGCATATGAACTCTAATGAATTACCAAGGTGACCAAAAAAGATAAAATGATTTACACAACCTACATAATACAATGAATTAGCGTCTTATTAGATGTTTATAAAAGTGTTGATTACGTAATAGTTAAGTTTCAGATTTCATTAAGACGATATAGTAAAAAAACCGCTCAAGTGCAAATCGGACTCGCGCGCCATAAGTTCCGCAATACCTTCAATATTTTTAGAAGCAATTAAGTCCATTTTTAGGACTTCAATGCTAAACTCCAACTGGTTTGTAAAGGTTTTTTGCAGATTTCTAAAAAACTGTGGCATTTAGGAAGATTGTTTTACTTTCTTGTAATACTTGCATTTACCACTATCGACCATAATAAAATTAATTCAGATTTTTCGTTTGGTAAACTTCGGAGATAAGGGGTGAGAATGGTATTTTTTAAACATTTGATTTTTTTTCTGCCTCCCTCTTTTATAAAAAAAAACTAAATGCAGCAGAAAAATTCATTTTGGAATGTACAAGTGAAGCCCTTTCATATAATACCCCACTCGACCTAGTAACGACAATTTAAAATTTTACCCCCCTCCTCCCACAGCGTGAGTAGTTGCTGAGATAAACAGGTGTGACCGACAAACGAAGTCACACTATAAGGGTTCCGTTTTTACCATCTTGGTTCGGAACACTAAAAATCATCACAGTTAACTCGTTAGATCACTAGGCAAATGAAGATTTTTTAAAGACCTAGTCTTAGTATCATCTATAATGGTGTTGAGACTTGTGTTGCCAGATGTGGAATAAGGTTATGCTGTGCATACGGAGATAAGAACGTATTCGTTGACCTTCACAGTCAACAAATGTCATCTTTTGTAGTCATACGAGTCTCGTCTGTCTCATTTCCATATTGCATCCCTCAAAGATCTCCGTAAGCAAGCTGATTTGCTTTTCTTGTTTAAGCTAATACATGGTTTTGTGGATGTCTCTAATGTATTAGAACAGCTTAACTTCAATGTCCTGCGAGCGTACAATTGGTTGCAGATTCGTAAATGTGTTTTGTTAGAATAAGATATGGCCATTAGGTATCTACCTGTGATCAGGAACTGCAGCAATGGTAACCAAAGCAATCATCGCCATACCAGTGGGGATTGCTCCTACCACTTGCAAGGTAAACTGGAACCTCTGGTATCGGCCATAGTCACCTGGAAGTTTAAGGTGATACATTAGTTTTACATTCATTTAGTTATTATTTGTGACAACTTTTAATTGGTTGTTTGTAGCTATAAGTATTATAAGTATGTTTATTATTAACTGCTGGTTCTCCAATAATTTAATAGTCAAGTGAATAAATTAGACTTAAATAAATAACAACCTTAACATTGTTTATGACACACGGATGACCAGTAGTGATATAAAAACTAGTTTTTGAGTGAACGGTAGTTAACTATTGTGCTCCATGGTCGCTAAGCAAGGTTAAGAGCATAATGACTGAAAACTTTTGAAAACAGAGTTAACCCTTGCGAATGAGTGCCAACCTGTTATTTAAAGGATTCTGACTAATAATAACTAAGAATAATAACTAAATTTCGTATGCATGAAATACGATTTATTTTCTTTATAATAATTTCGGATATTTGAATATTATTTAGCAAACACGAAGAACGAAAGAAAAATAATTTATTTGACAACTTAAATTAAAAATCAGTCATGTCTCTACAACTTTTTCACTATATTTACCACTCTATACTCGTACAAAGTTCAAGGGTGCCGGCAAAGAATAGTACCATCCCATACATACCCGTGGGTACCGTAGACTGCGACTAAGGGTTATAAACTGGAGGATGGGCAGCAGCATCCTCATGTGTATCATACCATCTTACTTACTGCGGTCACCTACAACCGCGGTCCATGGTGCCAGCCGCAACGCTAACAAGCGAGGTGACTATGGTACTTCCCCTCTACATTTTTCCAGCAAAAGCTAGAATTCTGGAGGGAGCTCCCTGTCCTGTAGTGGATATTTAATGGGATGTTATGATGATAGAAGGTTATTTTTTTGGCCTAATATCCGTACGTCCACTTTATAAGTAAGGTTAAAAGCAAAAACTTTTGTAACATTGCACTGTTTGGTTACTTTTTATGGGAAGTCAAAAAGTTTTTGTGCCTCTAGCAAAAGTCGCAGAGCAAAAGTTGTTGCTTTTGACCTCACTGAAAAGGTGGGCTTAAAGCCACGATCACACCTAGCTGAATCCAAAGACTAATTCGGCATACATTGCTCGTTTAAGTAAGGATATTGCAATTAACATAACCAAGCCTCCCATCAATGTATGCCGAATTAGTCTTTGAATTCAGCTAGGTGTGATTGTGGCTTAAGGATGTCAGGTCCAAAAACATAACTTTGTATACAGTTAAGTATCGTCATAGTTTATCTGTTTTACACAGAGTATTATTACTGTAAAGCAAATACAGAACAGGTCCAAGATGAGCAGGAGGAAGCTGGAGCAGCAGCCAATAATAGAAAATGTTGCACTGTTTGTATGTATGTAAGAATAAATCCAGCAAAGGAAACAGTCGTGATAATTATTGGTTAGTTAGACTGATGAATGATAGAAGATTGAGCGTATAACCTCCGCCTTGCGAGAAGGCTTTTTGCGACACCAATCAGGCGTCAGATTCCGGACGTAGCCATCGGAAACGTTACACAAACCTCATAAACGGAATGCCAGTGTGGATTCAAGACATCCGGTTTTCGTATGAAACTGTTACACCAATCTTTTACAGAATCGTATAAAAAATCTGCTGAAGAGATTTTCTGGTGTTTACTTTTCCAAACTTACGTTATTGGGAAATAACAATACAGATACTGTTACTATGATGTGTGATGAAATGAAAGTACATATATCAAAATCAAATCAAAATATTCTTTATTCATTGTAGGATATTAAAAATCTCCTAATTACGTCAGTTACATATACGTAGCTTCACAAACAGAGTGTCGCCATGTGGAAAAAAAAAGAAGCGACAATAAAAAAAATCAAAAACAATCGGAAATACATCAAATGAAACACCTGCTCTGTTAATTTCAGCTCTACTGTATTGTAATAAAGGTGGTCAATGAAGTGTTTATAGCAACGTGCGGTTTGATGCATTTGTTCTTTATCACTCCAGCTTTGACAAACGCGCGGCTTTTTTGTCTCGAAAGTAGAATATATAGACAAACCGTAAAATATCTTCTCATCACCATCATCATTACATTCCATAAAGGACAGGAAGCTCCCTCCAGAACTCCAGCAATAACGCCTTGTTTACTATTATACCGGGTGTTAGTGTAAACACTGTGATCCTTGAAACTGTGCATTGAGACCATGAAACTGAACAACTTTCCCTAAGGAACATAGGTCGAAATACGATAAAAAAAAATTGACTTCCCATAGAAACTGCACCAGCTGATTGCGCATTTTGTATGGGAGATGAAACATTTTTTTTCGTATTTCGACCTATGTTCCTTAGGGAAAGTTGTTCAGTTTCATGGTCTCAATGCACAGTTTCAAGGATCACAGTTTTTACACTAACACCTTGTATATTCTGTGATAACGCGAGGTACTTAGGAGGGGATTTATCATAGTACCTCGCTTGTTAGCGTTGCGGCTGGCTACCTCTCTTGTTGTCGACCGCAGTATGTAAGATGGTACGATGCACAGAAAGATGCTGCTGCCCATCCTCCGGTTCAAAAGCCCTTAGTCGCATTTTACGACACCCACAGGTACAAATGGGTTTGTACTATTCTTTGCCGACTCCACACGGCCGCACGTCGGTGGAAACACTTTGACCTTGAGCAGGTCTCTGGTTTTGGGCGTTTGTAGTGTAGCGCTGGTCCAGCTTACACTGGTTTTGTTTCTACGTGCTTGCTGCCGTGCGTACACACGGCCGCACATAGGTAGAAACACTTTTGGACCTTATGGCGTGGTAATAGAGTTGAAAAAGTTTCTACCGACAAGCGGTTGACCGTACCATCGCAAAATATGTACTGAAAAATTTTTTTGCTCTAAAGGTTTCGTCCGCGTAGAATTTTTTCCCACGAACAGTATTGTTTAAGCCATCGCCTGTATTATAACAAAAATTCACCTGGCAAACTAAATGAGATTATAGATTTGGTATAACTAAACTCTGAAACTACTGAAGTTTTAAGAAATGTACATCTTTAAAACTCTATTACCATGTCATTAAGTCCAACGTGTTTCAACTGACGGGCTGCCGGGTGTACGCCAAATGGTAGAATTGTAAAGAATTTTCTTTAAATGTTTAATTATAATCTTCTGTGTTATATTTTGATGAAATTTTTATTTTTAATATTATTATTTTATTTTTTTTAAATTTTATTATATTAATGTAACTGGATTCGATTTAACTTTTCCCAAGGAAGAAGAAAAAATTTGAAAAAAAAACCGGCCAAGTGCGAGTCGGACTCGCGCACTGAGGGTTCCGTACCACCACATAAACATAATTGTATTAGTTGAAATTTCAGTAAGTTAATGTGCTAGATTTTTTGAGTCCGACACGCGCTTGACCAAATTTTATTATTTGGTGTTATTTTATAGCTTATGCACTATAAACATACCAATTTTCAAGTTTGTAAGTGTTCCCGTTTTTTTAAATAGAACTAAAACAAAAATCGCCTAAGCGACCATCCAACTTGACCCCTCTCTTATATGAATGTTCTTGAAACGGGAGCTCACCACAATTGGTTACCATTAGTTGTGAGAAAAGTTGTAATATTTAATGATTTCAGACTTTTCCCATTATTTGTACTGTGAGACCTAGCTTCTTGCCAAATTTCATAATTTTAGGTCAACGGGAAGTACCCTGTAGGTTTTGCATTTTTGAATAAATGTATGGAGATGAGGACATAAAATGCCATATCTTTTGATTGCGTCGTTGTAAAAAATTGAAATTTTCAGATCTTGTGTGGTTCATAGATCCTAATATATGGTATTAATTTCAACCTGATACCTTTACCCGTTCGTGAGATAAAGGGTCTTGACAGACAGACAGACGGACAACAAAGTGATCTTATAAGGGTTCCGTTTTTTTCTTTTGAGGTACGGATTTTCCTTACAAACCGTTATGAGAGGTTGAATTTTTTTTTTCGTATTTCGACCTATGTTTTTTGGGAATAGTTGTTCAGTATCATGGGCACAACCACACGGGTGATGAAAAAATATCGTCATATTGTGTAAGTACTAACCCTAGAATTATTGAGATTATGTGTATTACGAGTACTAACAAATGGACCACTGACGTCTCAAATTAATGAAATTTAGTAACTTTTAAAACTAATTATGATCAAAATCAACTTTTTGTCTAAACTTATGGCCTCAGAACAAAAACCTCCTTGCTTCGCTCGCTTATGGCAGCATCTCGTCACTAATGAAATTGGCCAATAGTGCATTAGTCAGCTTGTCCCTGCCAGGATTACTTACCTTATAAACCTACAGATAGTGGCTCTGACTGGCCTATCAAAGTCGCCCCACAAATATCAAAGTAACCCCAGTCCACGGTATGTATTTTATAAGTATGGAACTATGGATGAATCAATGTCTGAGGTTGTGGACTTGTGGATCTGATAATCTATTAACATTATTCTGACAGTACCTGGTCGACCGAGCTTCGCTCTATAATAGCCGCCTCAACATTAAAATATCATCGGGTGAGCAAGCTATGCTACTCGCTAACAGATGGCGCTGTAGGTTTTGGTCTAAACCACAGTATTTTTAAAATAATACTTAAAAACAAGGAGACACTCTCCTTTATAAATCTGTGTTAAAAACACGGGCAAAATGATTTTTCCCAGACATGTGACCTACCTAGATCGATTTTTCGTCCCCAAAACCCCCGGATACTAAATTTCATCAAAATTGTTAGAGCCGTTTTCGAGAAACCGATTACAAATAAATATATATATACATATACACATTTTGCTCGTTTAATAGTTAGAATAGATAGGATATTCTGACATATGATGCAAATGAGAGGAAACATACGACGATTGATGTTTATTCTGTTCAATTTACTATAATTATGTTACTTATCCTGTTTTTATCCGATGCACGAATGTGTTTTTATGTAATTTTATAACGCAGATATTAAACTTGCTAGATAATAGTAGCTTAAATTGGGCTAGCATATGAAATGAAATTTCAATGATTTTATGAAAATATAATGTTTTTCTCTTACTTCGACTTATAAGTACAGATATATACCTGCTAGCAAGAACTAATTAAAAGTCACCCTATATTGGGTGACTTTTAATTAGTTCTTGATAGCAAAAGATATGCATGTGCTCATGATACTGAACAACTTTTCCCAAGGAACATAGGTCGAAATACGAAAAACCAAATTTGACCTCCCATACAAAATGCGCTATCAGCTGATGCTGTTTCTATGGGAGGTCAAAACTTGATTTTCGTATTTCGACCTATGTTCCTTGATGAAAGTTGTTCAGTATCATGAGTACATGCATATCTTTTGCTATCAAGAACTAATTAAAAGTCACCCTATATGTAACAATTTGATTACTTTGTAGACAGTTTGTCTACGCATTTTCATAACCATAGTAGGTACACTCGACAGCACATCAGTAGAAACACTTTTGGACCTTATGGCGTGGTAATAGAGTTGAAAAAGTTTCTACCGACGAGCGGTTGACCGTACTTATCGAGTGACATGGACTGCTTACACTTCTCATTTATCTCATTCATTTATCTTTCATCTACCTACATGGTTGCAATAAACAAATTTAATAAAGCATTCCTTCTAATACTCGTATACAATGTAAAGGTGCGGCTACGCTGGTATCGATAATTGTTGTAATTTCACAGGTACAGTAACTGAGTTGCTAATATTTGTAAACCGAATAATTGAAAATGTTTATAAGCTTGACTTCTCAAAGCAATGTTTTTTTGTTTTTGTTTGTGTGGTGTGCACTTCTTTACTTGCAAATTGCTTGCAACTTGCCTTACGCTTGCTATGTCTTCGGCACTCGCACAGATTCTATGAAAGTACTAGTCTTTCAGTAAACCGAAGAACTTAAATCATTGATGTAGTGAAATGTGAATATTTTTGACTCGTTTTATGTCTTAGGTAATTGAAGATTTTCTTCTTGACTGAAAAATGTTTGTTTGTGCAATCCTCTTTAGCTTCTCTTTCGTCAGTAACATTTGATTTTTGGCGGTGCACCGCCGCGGTGCTATGGTAGATATGCGACAGTGATTTTTCTATTATAATATATCTTGTACCATTATAGAAGTCACCCATCATACAGGTTTCAACCAAAGCCAATATTTCTCAACTATGTATAAGGTTCTTATGAAATAGTGAACATAATTTTAGCACGTTAATTAGATCATGAAACTGAACAACTTTCCGAATCGACATACGAAAAACCAAATTTGACCTCCCATACAGAATGCGTTATCAGCTGATGCAGTTTATATGGGAGGTAAAAAACTGATTTTCATATTTTGACCTTTGTTATTTGAGGAAAGTTGTTCAGTTTCATGGTCTGAGTAAGATATTCAAATTATGTTCACTATTTCATTAGAACCTTATATATCTATCGACCTTAAAGAGAGAGCTTCCTAAATTTCGCGCGGGAGTATCTTTACGTAACAAAGCTGCTGATCTTTCACATAAATCAATATCATATTCCCGCACGTGTGTTTAAAAATATAACGGTCTAGTCTAGACATACATTCTTATGCTCCAGATTCAATATTTAGACGAATTGTGGGTTAGCGTTTTCATACTGATGAATGTTTTGCTCAAATTGCTGTACATTGCTTACTTTTTTAAGCGTTTGTTGTTCAATATCTGTGTAAACACGCAAATGTATGCTAAACTCGTGCTTAAAAACTTTTTCAAGATGTATCGTTTTGTTGTTGTGAGGTTTAATTGCCATCTGTTTATTGTAAGGCTTTAATCTTTATATTTCTCACAAATGACATCTACTTCTGCTTTTGATATATGACTATGACGTTTTAATTTAATGCTGTTTTAAAAATAACTGATGAAATAACTGATAACAGCTTAATAAACGTGTTTTTGATATTTTCGATATTTTATGTCGTTATTCGACATCCATTTAAAACCAACAATTAAATTATTATAAAGTATTATTTAAGAATTATTTTTTTAATCAACACTGTCTTTCTGAGATTAGTTTTCTTTAACTTTTTGTGACATAACATCTAAATTTAATGAAACATAAAATTTTAAGACTTACCTAATTTTGCCATCATTTTCTCCAGTCCATCATCAGAAACCTCCATTTGTACTCCCATTTTAGTCTTCTTCATTGTTAACTATTTTATAACCACATTCAACGTAACACAGTTCACAAAACATCAATTGTAAATTTTCCGCACAAACTACTGCTAAAAGTGTCACTGCGCATTTGTAAACATATGCGGAAGGTTCCAAATTAAATGTTAAGTATGTTGTGTCTGGTACGGCTTTGCTGTACCAACGACTGAACACAGGTAGGCAGGCATAACCCCATGCTAATAAAAGAAAGGGATAGCAGTATGTCTTTTCTTTCCACTTTAAACCTCTCCCTCTTTCAGCGGAAGAATCATGCGGTAAAAAAAAATCCTACTGACTTGAGTTGACACAAGTGAGTTGGGTTAAGAACGGGTTTCGTCTGTTCTAAAATGTACGCATTTGAAGTACAAGTATTCAATCGTAACAACATAATACCGAATTTAAAATTAAAATTTATTTAAATTTTATACAATAGAAAAATCAATCTATAAATGAATCACGCGCAGAAGAATAGAAACTTACTTTTCGTCTTATCACAGACAAACTAATATTATGTAAATTCTTTCAAAAATTTTTTATAACACATTAAAAACTTCAAAATATAATTTATATTGAATGATACTAAATCTAAAAATGTGAACGAATAAATCTAAAAAGCAAAATTGAAAATTTTGAGAAAAACCCAAGACGGCTGTAATTCAAAAAATATTAAATAAAACTTTGGAAATTCCCCCGAATAAAAATAAATATTTTCACCTATCTATTCATATATTTTATAAGCCAAGAAAATCCGTCGGGGGCTGTCATTGCCATCTTTTCATAATTTATACTTAACTGCAGCAAACAAAAGCTATTTTACAACTAGCTCGTATGCACTATTAATTTACGTAAGATAAGGAATGGCAGCCCCGACGGATTTTCTTGGCTTATAAAATATATGAATAGATAGGTGAAAATATTTATTTTTAGTCGGGGGAATTTCCAAAGCTTTATTTAATATTTTTTGAATTACAGCCGTCGTAGGTTTTTCTTAAAATTTTCAATTTTGCTTTTTATTTTTAACTTTTTAGAGAATTCCCACTTTACTATGCGATTAAGAAGGACGTTGCGCGAGTAAAGAATAATTATTACTACACAGCACCCCCTGGTGAGTTGACTCCACAACTATAGTCAAAAAACTGTCAGTGATAAATATGATACTGATAGATAAATCTTATACTGAAAACCGTATCTAAATCGGTCAAACCGTTTTGGAGATGAATGGGAACATTTGCGTAAATATAAATTTATTATTACAGCGCCCCCTGGTGAGTTGGCGCCACAACTCTGGTCTAAGAACCATCACTGATAAATCATAAATCTTTTACTGAAAACCTTACCTAAATCGGTAAAACCGTTTTGGAAATAAATGGCAACATTTGCTTAGATAAAATTTATTATTACAGCGCCCCCTGGTGAGTTGGCGCCATAACTCTGGTCTAAGAACCATCACTGATAAATCATAAATCTTTTACTGAAAACCGTACCTAAATCGGTCGCACCGTTTTGGATATAAATGGCAACATTTGCTTAGATAAAAATTATCATTACAGCGCCCCCTGGTGACTTGGCGCCACAACTTTAATCTACAAACCATCATTGATAAATTATAAATCCATTACTGAAAACCGTATCTAAATCGGTTAAGCCGTTTTTAAGATAAAAGGGAACATACCTTTGCACACACAAACAAACAAACACACAACATCTCACCCTAAACGCATAGGTACACCTTCTCCGTTCCGTCGTGGGTATAAAAAGAGTTGAGAATAGATTTTTCCTGTTCTGTTGTGTGTTAGGTTATAAATCATTTTTTTTTGGGCAATAACATTAAACTGTATGAATATATTGATAGGTCAATAAATGCAGAATATTCCAGATAGTAACAACGGTAAAATTAAATATACAGCCGGCTTAGCACGCTGCCCGAGAGAAAATATATTTCGGAGAAATGTCACTTTATTTGAGGAATTATGTCATCTAATCTATTACCTCCAAGCGCGAAGAAATGTCAGTGGAAGAAAATGTTTAGCAAATCCACAAATAACGTTTTTGATATTTTAGACAGAGATAGCTTTATACACTAATACATGTAGCCGTCCTTGTCTTTCAAAATTTGTCGCACTGCTCGGATGTCAAAAAAACGTGACCATGCTTAAAGTCTTTAATCTATGGAAATAGACAAACTGACAACTGAAGCGTGCTTAGCCGGCAGGACAGGGAGCTGCCTCCAGAATTCTAGCTTTTGCTGGAAAAATGTGGAGGGGAAGTAACATAGTCAGCGTTACGGCTGGCACCATGGACCGCGGTTGTAGGTGACCCCAGTACGTAAGATGTTATGATACACAGTAGGATGCTGCAGCCCATCCTCTAGTTTATAACCCTTAATCGCCTCTTACGACACCCACGGGTATGTATACCATCCCATGAAAAAAACGTCCACTACAGGACAGGGAGCTCTCTCCAGAATTCTAGCTTATGCTGGAAAAATGTGGAGGGGAAGTACCATAGTCACCTCGCTTGTCAGCGTTACGGCTGGCACCATGGACCGCGGTTGTAGGTGACTGCAGTAAGTAAGATGTAAGATGCAAAGGAGGATGCTGCTGCCCATCCTCCTGTTAACCCTTAGTCGCCTCTTACGACACCCACGGGTATGTATGGGTTGGTACTATTCTTCGCCGGCACCACACAGGACAGGGTATGTATCCGATGGTACTATTCTTTGCGGGCACCACACGGGAAGTTTTTAATTGAGTGTAGCCATTTACGTCTAGCTTTCACATGGTTTTGTACCTTACCATAACAGCCTCCGTGGTAGATAGTGGTAGAGGGCTCGGCTCTCGATCCGGAGGTTCTGGGTTTGATTCCCGGTGGGGACACTGTCAAACAACACTGTGAATCACCTGATAGTCTGAAAAGTCAGATAATTCCGTGCTTCGGAAGGCACGTTAAGCCGTTGGCCCCGACTACTATCTACGGATGTAGTCGTTGATGAGCCATGTGAGAAGCCTTTGGCAGCTCAACAGTTCTGACACCAGGGTTTGTGAGGACGGTCATCGACCTTGCAACCCACAGGACATGATGATGGTTTTTTTCATTTCTGTTCTTTAAAAAAATTCACATAACTACTTAGTTTTGGAGTTTTATTTTTCAAATTGTCTTTCTAACTGTACCTACAGTCAACAGCAAGTCAAGCTTTACACTCGCAGTGCGATTTCCGTCTCTACGCTAAGATAACCGCGGTACAAAGTCCAATGTGTCAAGATTGACATGCTCTTGACTGTCCCATGCACAGACATAACCCCCCTTTATATGCCTGTGGTACCATGCTAAAATTACAGTTACTTTAGGGAGTATGCATGTCATATAAATTAACTTGATTTTTTTTATTTCCGATACTTTATTGCCCTGACATTACACCTAAACCAATATTTTCTTGTTTAGTGTGGATATAAATGCACAAAATATTAATTAAAAAGTGATAAATAAGCGAGGATTTGCAAAAAGCCTCGCCATTGGTCGAATCGAAACGTGACGTCACGCGCCATGTCGTAGTGTCGATATTCATTCTGTGCTGTTGTATTTGGAAGAAAAATTCGACTTAGCTCAGAGACCCTTCGTAAAAGAAAGCTGAAATTTTGTATGAATACGTATTTTATTCACGCCGAGAAAGTGGTAAAATAAAATCTAACAAAATATTTTTTTTAGGGTACCTCCCCTACAAGTAAAGTGGGGGTGAATATTTTTTGTTCACCCCATTGTGTGGAGTGTCGTCAGATAGGTCTTTTAAAAATAATGTGACTTTGCGAAGATAATTTTTCGGTTTAGGGATCCGTTTGCGTAATATTTAGCTTGAAAGCGAAATTGTTTGTTGGAATCACCCCGCCTTTCCTGCCAGATAAACTGTTGTTATTGGAAATGTATAAAAATTCACAGTAGTAGTATATATGATGAAATTGAAAGGAAAACTATCACAGACAGATAAGTAGGCTTTACAGGTAAAGAAGGTAGCTATAGCGGAAATAATAAAAATTGTAATATCAGTCAGGCGCTAGGACCTCGCTGATCATATTAGGAGGTAAAAAGTTTATGTTATAAACGTTATGAAATACTTAAGCAAAACCTGCTCTGCGATGAAAAATCGTAAAAAAAAACTACAGAACCCTATACTGCACGTGGCCCGATACGCACTTGGCCGGTTTTATGAATTAGGGATTCGTTTGCGAAAAAATTTGCTCAAAAGGGCAATTTATTGTCAGGGTCGTGTCCCCCTGCCAGCTAAACGGTTAATATGGAAACGTGGAAAAATATACAGTGCTTACCACCACATGAATATGAAGAATTTAAAAGAAAAACAACTAAGTTAGCTTTACAGGTTAACGAGAAATAGTCAAAATACTGAAAACAATGGAAATTGCAATCAGGCGCTGAATCTCGCTGTTCGTTAGGAACCTGCTTAACAATAATCATTTCTAAGATAACTATGGAACCCTATGCGCGTTGGTCGACACGCATGTTAACTATACAAACATGATAAACTTATATTAAAGTGATCTTCACAACAATTTTAATAGGATATTAAAAATACTTCAGTTCTTCTCATCACCTTATACCATTTTTTTCGTGTTTTCACATCTCTCGGATCCGCAAAAACCACATTATCTGTAAACTTCTCATAGTATTTGGGCACTTTGGCATAAGACAATAAATACCCTATAAAATGTATTCTTAGCATTTTCCATCATCTAATAGCGATTAAAACTGAAGATCTTCAGGTTTTACCTTTACAAGCCTATAGTGAACAATACAGAACGCGGCATGTGACGTCATCCAAAACGCGCTAAAAATGGCGGCGTTTATCCATGTCAAATTTAATCGATTTTTCAAACATTACTTTATGAAAATATTTGAACATTTCGAACAGTATTTATATATTTAACCATGGTATAACGATGTAAGAAGTAAATTAAACAAATAAAAAAAATAGATGAATACTCCCTATTTGCTACCGGTAATAATAGCATTTGTACGGTCAACCGCTTGTCGGTAGAAACTTTTTCAACTCTATTACTACGCCATAAGGTCCAAAAGTGTTTCTACTGATGTGCGGCCGTGTGGACGACCAAATTTTTTTCATATTTTCGATCCATTATGATAAGGCAGTTCCAATTTAATTTCTAATCATTTACAATTTAATTCCAATGCAAGTTAATTCTACTTCAATTGCAATTAGATTATATCCTATACCAATTCAACCCCAATCCAATTGCCATTTAATGTCGATTTGATTCTAATTCAATTCAAATTTGAAATTATTTCAGTTAAATTTAGATCGTAGCAGGTGGAGGACTGTGGTCTCTGCCTACCCCGACGGGAAAGAGGCGTGATGTTATGTATGTATGTAAATTTAAAATCTTTATCCTTTTGCAAACTTGCATTTGCAATTTATTGTTTTCTACTTTCATACGTAAATCGTCAAAATACTAAGAGACCGAATCCTGCTAAAATAGCAGAAACTAGCTCATGTCTGGTCACCCTGCTATTTCCACGGCACGGCGCCGCACCGGAGTACGGCACGGCACCGTGCCGTAGATTTCCACGGTGCACGCCGTGAGTTTTTACGTCACGGCGACGTGCCGTAGTCCGGCTCCTAACCGGAGCACGGCACGGCGCTTTGCCGGAGCTATGTGAAACCACACTTTGGGTTCTACAGTGGCGACCACGTACCGGAAGACGAAGAGTTGGCAGGCCCCCCACATGGTTAACCGACGGTCTGGTCAAGGTCGCGGGAAGCCGCTAGATGCGAGCAGTGCAGCGGTCTTCATGGAGATCTTTAGAGGAGGCCTATGTCCAGCAGTGGACGTCTTTCGGCTGATGCACGAGTGTGACTGTCGCTTAATGTGGTGATATATTCCGCGTCGGAAGGATCCGCGGAAATTCTGTGTGTCGCTATACTTAGTCGTTTATTTTTAACAAATTATCTTGTGAACATAGTCAAGCTAAAGTGGCCAGTCTGTCTAAGGCTTCGGAGAAACTGAAATGCGATGCAACCAAGGAGCTTGAAGTCAGCTCTTTCTGCTACTAAGGGGAATGGGGCTTCCATTTCTTGCAAGGAACCTCAGGTAAATTCATCAGTCGATCAGATTGAAACTTTCAGGAAACGGAAAAAAAACCAGCTAAGTGCGAGTCGGACTCGCGCAATGAGGGTTCCGTACCACCACATAAACATCATTGTATTAGTTGAAATTCCAGTAAGTTAATGTGCTAGATTTTTTTAGTCCGACACGCGCTTGACCAATTTTTATTATTTGTTGTTATTTTATAGCTTATGCACTATATACATACCAATTTTCAAGTTTGTAAGTGTTCCCGTTTTTAAATAGAACTAAAACAAAAATCGCCTCACCGACCATCCAACTTGACCCCTCTCTTATATGAATGTTCTTGAAACGGGAGCTCACCACAATTGGTTACCATTAGTTGTGAGAAAAGTTGTAATATTTAATGGTTTCAGACTTTTCCCATTATTTGTACTTTGAGACCTAGCTTCTTGCCAAATTCCATAATTTTAGGTCAACGGGAAGTACCCTGTAGGTTTTGCATTTTTGATTAAATGTATGGAGATGAGGACATAAAATGCCATATCTTTTGATTGCGTCGTTGTAAAAAATTGAAATTTTCAGATCTTGTGTGGTTCATGGATCCTAATATATGGTATTAATTTCAACCTGATACCTTTACCCGTTCGTGAGATAAAGGGTCTTGACAGACAGACAGACAGACAGACGGACAACAAAGTGATCCTATAAGGGTTCCGTTTTTTTCTTTTGAGGTACGGAACCCTAAAAATTTGCGTCTCTATACACAATTCAAAATTGGACAGTTGAGTGATTCCGTACTGTATGTAGAAGCCGACTTAATACATTATCTGAAAGTTTGATTTGCTGAAAGTTGTTAAATTACGTTTACTGCTCATGCCCTATCAGCATTCCAAATGCAGTCCCTTACACCCGGCGCGGTATAGCTACTATGGTTCAAAAGATTCAGTCCTCGGACAGACGAATGACGTTGGCTTAGTCAGTCGGGTACGGAACGCTAAATATGGTTGACAAAACAAAATGTTTTAAATGGAGCTAGCGAGCATATTTCTTTCCATTGTTAATAACATTTCGTTGGCTACGCAAAGGAAATAGTTTTTTTTTTTAATTTGTTTCTTTATATTTAACAACAAAAAACAATCACGTTTACCTCACACTTTGCCGAGTAAAATTTATGCTTACCTAAGTTGAAATAAATAAAAACAATACTTACTAACGTATCTTTTAAACGAGATTCCTAGTGGGACCAATCTCAAAATCTTAATTTATTTTTCTTTACTATCAAACCCGATCATCTTATGATTTTGTATGGGAAGTAAAAACATGGGATTTTGACATTATGGACCCAAACAAAGTTGTCAATAAAAATTGTGATCGAAAGATTAACAATTTCGTTACACTTTCTTCAGTTTAAGGTAAACGCTGAACAGTCTCGCTTACAAATATGTACTTACTATAAAAGGTGCATGTATTTGACAGATTATCAAAAACTAAAGGGCTAAATAAGATTCGGATCCGTTTTCTTTACAAAAGTGATCATTTAATTAACAACACTTTTCCTTTCGAAGGTTCCACCTGAAATTAAAAACAAATTGGTTTTTCTTTGATTGAGAAATCAAGCTCAGGAATGCGGGTGAAATGTGTCTTAGCTGGTAGGTAGCTTAGCTACACGTTGAGGCCGACTTTGTTCTTAATTTCAGGTGACATGTTTTTGGAAATGGTGTTTATTTTTTTATACTTGTTGACTAATACCCTGTGAGCTCCATGTACTGCAGTAAACGATTCATGGTGCGTTATTTATGATGCCATACACTTCATTTCACTTTTTCCTAAGTCATGATACGCAGGAACGCAACTATTGCACTTTTGATTAATCATCCAATATCGGTAGTAAATTGGAAAATATTATGTTTCTTTAGAATGTATAATAGATACTGAATGATCGGTAACACTGTTTGTTTTACTTCGACCTTTGCAACCAGCAAAACAAGTATCTCCTATACCAAACTTTTCTCCATCCTCTAACGTCTGCGGCAAATTTCTTCCAAATGTCTCTGGTAGCAAAAGTACAGTTGATCCGGACATAATAGCTACAAATCCAAATACAATCGTTGGGATATTTGGGTCGAATTTGTCTAATAAAATAATCATAGGTGTCAAAGCGCCTGAAAGACTTGAACACATAGTGGCTAGACCTACCCCAGAACTACGTGCTACAGTAGGGAATAATTCCGCTGAGTATTTAATTACTATAGAAAATGTACCAGAAACTATCAGTTTACCTAACATAGTTACAGCTATTACTGTGTATGAATCCCCATCTAAAAATGTGGCTATCAAACAACAACTGCCACTCATAAACATCATCGTACTCACTAGAGATCTATGTCCAGTTCTATGAACAAAACACATAGCTACAATGTACCCTGGTACTTCTACAAGACCTATGAGAAATAACATAAAATACGGATTACCATTGAGCTTTCCAGCGCTTAGAGTTAATCCAAAATATACAACTGAGTTTGCGAACCAGCAACCACAAATAATTAAAGTCCGTTTCAACAGATTTGGTGTTCTGAATAAATCTAATGTCCCTGCAGCTTCCTCTATGTAACTTTTGGCATTAGTGCGAGGCATGAGAGGAGTAGTGACAGTTTCTCTAGATTTGTTCATTTTCAATGCCTTTTCTATGATAGCGACAGCTTCTTTTCGTCGTCCTTGAGACCAGAGCCATCTAGGTGATTCATCCATTAAGAACCAATGGGGCAGTAACAAAACCGCATGCAGAGCGTAGATAATTTGTAAGTAGAATCTGTTTTCAATCATATACCCCCAAAATCCAAGACACATAATTCCCACAGCATAACCGACTTCAAATAGAGAACCACAAATAGTTCTTTTTCTAGGACCGATGAGTTCTATAGTCAGGACGAAGCCAGCTTTAAACGGGGTGATTCCAACAAATCCACAAAGAAATCTTATAACTATGAATGAGTAAAAATCTGTCATGAACGCTACAATGGTTCCAAAGATGAGCTGAAGAACTGCAGAACACAGAAATATGGTCTTCCTGCCGTATTTATCTGATAATCTTCCAAGAATTACCGATCCAAAAACTGCGCCAGTTTTGGTAGAAGTTTGAGCAACGGCAAACATCCATCGACGACTGCAAACGAAGTTCCATTCGATTCCTCTTGAAGATTTGTAATACTGCGTACTGTACACCCAGAAGTGGCATTCTTCCAAAGTCTTGTTAGGTCCATACACTTGACATGAGTCGAGTTTCCCGTTTGGATTCATTGGTATTGCGTCAAGCACTAAAGATGAGTTCCAAGGTTCTGTGTAGTTTTCTGTATCCACTCCGTCTATGAAACATCTGTAATTTAAAATAGATTTACTCGTAGATGTAAAAGCATATTTAGGACAGTAGGTTCTTAGATTGAGACTAATTCAAATAACCAAGATAACCAATATAGAAAACAACCAATAAAGAAAACATGTAGCAGCCTCCCTCCCTACCAACGACGGATGCCAGAAATTCACTTGGAATTGCCCGCCTGCCCAAATAATGCTACAAATGAATGCGCATAAGCAGGCCACAGTGAAAGAACAACCATGCACGCATACTTTACTAGATATGGCTTGCACTGGGCGTTCTGATGATAGGTACATCATGTGGAAAAAATCGGGTGTAGAGTGGTTTAAATGATTGTTTTGTTGCTGTTTCCTGCGCATAAGTATTGGTGGTGCACAGTGAATTCATGTCCTCCCATGTTTTTTAAGTAAAAAAAAGAGATAGCATCTATTATTAATGTAAAAGTGACTACATATTTCAAAGATTTTGGAAACAACGCGCGGGCGGCGTTTTTTTTACTATACGTCAATGATATATTTAGAGATTTCCGCAAGGTAAAACCATTTTTATTGACGACTTATGTTAGTTATTAAAATGATAATGATAAATGTATTTATTTTCTCCCACAAAAAAGTACAGTAACAAAAGTAGTAAGTAACACATTCTTAAAGGTACGTAATGTAATAAATGGTACAGCAGCACTGCACTTACTTTCTCGCAATGCTCAAGGAAAAACTATCAACCGCAAACTTGAATTTGTAATGCCATACACATGGTATGGAAATCCTAACTTTTATTTACGTTTTTCTAAAAAAATGTTCGAATGAAATATACAGATCAATTCAGAATTCAAATTGTCAAACATTAAAACAAACAAACCTCAAATTATTTCGAGTAAATCACATGCTTAACTTTTGGTAGTACTGGAACACCCTTTATATGAATTTTCACAGATCAACGGATACTACCGTAGGATACTTGCATGGAGATTTTTTTATTTCCCAACACATGTTCCTTTTGGATAATTGTTCAGTTTAGTCTACTGAGCAAGCCCTTTCAGTTTTTGGTACACCCTGTGTACTAAATTTTATTGAAAAAATCATAAATAATATCCAGTCAGGTAGACAACCAATCCAGGATTAATATTATAGAAAATTTTAATAAACTCAATGGAACCAATTTTAGGTAAATCACGTATTTACGATTTGGTGGTACAGGAACACCCCTTATATGAAATTACACAGATCAATTGATACTGGCGCAAGATATCTTACATGGAGATGCTTGGTCATGCAAAGTTTCATCAAGATTCTATAAGCCGTTTCTGAGAAAATTTCTATTTTTCATTTTCGTTGTATGACAGCTACCCTCAAAATGAGAGCCAGCAAGAAACCACATAGAACCCTTCGTTGGATTTGCATAAAACTCCTAAATTCAAAATACGGTGTCAAACGGACCATTCGTTTAGCCGCCGGGCCAAAGCGTGACGGACAGACCGACCGACGGATCGACCGAACGATCGACCGACCGACGGGCGAACATTTTTGGGAGACTTGTTTTTTATGACGTATAAGTGATAGAACACATTTTTGAGAAAATTAGAAAAACTTTATTTTTTCACGAATACAATACCTTTTTCGCTACGCTCGAAAGTAAAAAATAGAAAGATCATGTGGGAGACAGGAGACCAAACTAGGTTACCCTGTGCTATGGGCTCCTACCCCCCCCTCCCAACTCGGATATTAATATATTTTAAGGAAAAAACAGGTAGTTATGTACTTAATGAAGGTAATTATTACAAAAATAAATTCAATTAACAAGCAAAAAGGATGTTTGTAAATGTATGTGATTAGTGTATGTGTCAGTGTGTGTGTGTGTGAGTATGTAATAAACTGTATGTTTTCACTTGCACCCAGTTAGAAAATTTATGTAATAATGTTAAGTAGCTCATAATCTAGGTCCAAAAGCCACGCTATGACCTTCTTTTTGCATACCTATTAAAAAAGGTTTATTTGCTTCAATATATAATATACCACCTCTAAATTCGAAAAATTTCTGCGCAAAGATAGTTTTTACTGGAGTAACTTTACAAACTTCATAGTCTCTTCTTGTGTTTGCAATTTCGCTAACTGCTGTAAAATCAATTTTGCTATGTGTTTTTAAGATAGTGGACAGGATGTACAGTTTTCTAATTGTTAAGACATTGGCTTCTTTATAAAGGCTAGTCGTAGGGAAAAGACGAGGTTTGTGTAAGGCTACCTTAAGTATAAGTCTCTGTGCTCTTTCTAGTTCTTATAAGTTAGTTTTGCATGACCCCCCCCATACTGTAATCCCATAAGTTAAGATAGATTGGCACAAGGATTCGTACACTGTTTTGAGTAGTTTTCAATCAGTAGTATCCGTAAGATTTTTAAAAATGTAAATTAACTTTCTTGGTTTTTGGATTAAGTTTATAATGTGATCTTTAAATGATAGATTTTGGTCAATTATTATACCTAAATATCTTATCGAATTTGTTTTTTCTATAATAGGACATGACCAAGTAAAAGAAGGAGATTGATTATTGAAATGAAAGAGTCATTCACTTAAAGCATTTAAAAAAATCAAGTTTGACTGGCAAAGTATCTGAGCAGTTGGTCAAAATTTGAACTTTTTTTTATTATCAATGGGCTTACTTTTGACCTCGATCTAGTCCTGAGGACAGAGATGAGGTCGTCAACATGACGAGCTTGCCCAGAAAAAGCGTATTCACTCACGACTTAAATAGATTCAGATTATATTAACTCGGGAACACAGAGACAGGCAGAGAATTCCACTCTTTAGTCGTGCGCATTATAAAAGATGGTTCAAAGCGAATGTGTGGAATATGTACCAACCAACTGTGGGTGATACCCTGCGGTGCGTCTGGACTCCCGATGGTAGAAGGGAGATGGTGGAATAACCTCGCTAAGGAAAGCTATTTTTTACATTGGAAATGTCTTTTCGTTCGCTCCAGTGTAGGCTCCGATTTCACGAAAAAGGGCGATCCTCTTATATCAGAAAGAGTTGTGAAGATATGATATTAAAAAAAGACTCAACAGACGCATATTTACAAGAGCTGTATTACTGTATTACTGCTGGGCAAAGGTCTCCATTCTATCATGCCATTCGTCTCTGTCTTGAGCTATTGTTAGCCAAATCTCAACAAAAATGTTAAGGTCGTCTTGCCATCGCCTACGGGGCCTATCTCAACGGCGGCGGTGACCATCCTCTGGTATGACCATTCAGTGGCAAATTTTGCACATTTATCATTCATTCATTCTTTTTGGCTCAGTGAACCAAAGTGGTTCTTGGCCTCCGACGTTTAAGTACGCCACGCTTCCCTATTCTGTGCCAAATCCGTCCAGTCGGGCACTCCCAGCTCTTTAAGATCCTTGGCGATTTCATCCTTCCAACGGTATATTGGCCTGCCAACAGGCCGGCGTCCCGATGGTTTGCCTTGCACATCTATCGCTATGAACATTTTTTTTTCCCTCACCTGTGTTCTGGAACTGCAGCTACAGTGACTAGAGACAGAAGCAATATACCAGCAGTTACAGCTGAGGTAATGTGCAGGAGGAACTGAAACCGCTGGTAAGGGCCGAAGTCACCTGTAAATATACGAAATTATCGTATCTAAGTAAAAATTTTACTGGTCTGCTTAGACGCCCTTCAGCAGAAATTGTGACTGATAATCCTATACTATTAAACGAGCAATATTTGTAAATATATTTGTACATATATATATATATATATATGTAATCGGTTTCTCGAAAATGGCTCTAACAATTTTACCATTATGAGTTTTCGGGGGCGAAAAATCGATCTAGCTAGGTCTTATGTCTGGGGAAATTCGTTTTCTCCGTGTTTTTAAGCATTATTTAAATACCGCGTTTTAGACAGAAACCTACAACGCCATCTCTTTGCGGGTAGCATAGCTTGCTTACCCTATGATATTTTAATGTTGAGGTGGCTATTATAAAGCGAAGCTCGGTCGCCCAGGTACTAAAGTAACTATGCAAATAATTAAGTTAATAATTGAATAAACCAAATATGCAGTGTGGACGCTGCTGGAATAAGATATTGTACCATTTTAATGTTTTTCTATTATTATAATTATTAAAACTCGGTACTAGTGAACGGAAATAATATTTTCATTGACGCGACTCTATTTTCATAATTCTTAACGAAACCGAAACGGCTTAGACTAGCTTTATTTGAATTTTATTCTGCATGACATTCAATAAGTATTCTGTAAAGAATCTACATTGAAATTCATTGAATAAAATTATCTGAATCTTACCAATTTTTCTCATCATTTCTTCCAACGTGTTCTCATCATCTTCGTGGATCGGCATTTTAAATGTCTATTGTATTTTGTTAACTTCAGTGATAATTTATGTTAATTTCGATCAGTCAACTGTAAAAGAAAGAAAAAGAAAATTGAGAGTCATAAACATTCTGAAGATCAATAAACTTCTTTTTTGAAGTCAGGTAAAAATGGACAAGGCTTATATTACATGCGACCATGAGGAGCTGAGGAGGCCTATATCCAGAAAATTAAGTATGGTGCTGTTGCGCTGCGCTGTGACTTACAATTACTTTTATAGTTAAATAGACGTGGACATGAGTTGACATGAACGTATTTTGGTTGATATTGTGATGTTGAAGTATAATTTTGAAAGCTTTACGTTACCTACAGCTACAGGAAGAGATACGGTGGTACCAAGGAGGATAATTACAGATTCGTTAAACTTATCAAATTAATAACCTACTAATCTTTGCAGATATTTGAGAACACGTACTTACCAGGCTAATATAATCAGAGAAAGACTCATCAACAACACGTCCGTCCAGTTAATCACCGTAGGGACCAGAGAGTTGATGATATGAAACCAAATTTACCAAGCTGGGATGTGCAATGCAACATAACCTGTTCGACATCACTTTTGTGTAAAAGATATGAAAAAACCGGCCAAGTGAGTGTCGGGCCACGCGCAATATAGGGTTCCGTACTTTTTTTTACGATTTTTATTGCAAAGTAGGTGTTGACTAAGTAAGGTAGGTCTGTCGAAATACGCCTAGACGATAATTACGCCTATGCTCCAAAAATCCTATTTACAGTATCGATAAAATAAAACTTAATATTTTGCCCCGCATCGCTAACCATGCGCGTGGTGCTCTTTTCCCGCGCCGCAAGCTAGTAGTTGACCGATATACCCAAAAGCACACGCTGCGAGGATTTTTACTAACACAAATCAAGAAGTTCGCGATAAGTTTATATACTTTTTAAGGGCTTGTACAAAGATGTGAGCCCAGTTCGCTAACGAAACTATTATTCTCCCTACCCGTAGTTTTACTTAAGCGTAAGGCGATCGGTGTTAATTTATTTATTAAATTTGCTAGAATTGTTCTGGACGGGTAATCACGCCTAGGCGATACCACACGCACGATATGGTATCTTAGGCGCTATTAACTATCATTTAGGCGTAATTATCCCTATGAAATAACCTCATGTTTTAGGTGTCCTCATATCAATAATAGTAATCAATATTATTTATTTATTTTTGTATTAATTTTAGCCGTTTGATAAGAATTTTTGTTGTTTTTAAAGTTGTAAATTGATCGCAAAATGTTAAACTTCGTTTAAGAAGGCGTCATTACCTGAACCTTAGTATAATAACGCCTAGTGGAAAATCTTGTCTTATAAAAAAAAATTTGTAAAAAAATATGTCTTATGATGGCTTGCTTGAGCTTATACTATGTGCCATTGAAAATTTTTGAATAATTATTGTTGTTACGTAGCAATTTAAGATTATTGTTACCTGATTCTGTAACTGTGAAAATACGGTAAAACAATATTAATACTCCTGATCAAGTTAGTATTGCTAAGACTGATAATGTTTCTATATGAAGAAAATTATAATAACTTCCGAGTAGAAAGTTATTATAAGAAAACTATTGTAGGCGAAATTAAACCTTAGTAGTTTAATTCCGCCAAAACCACTCCGTTTGAAATTTGAATTATTTTTCTTTGTTTTTGATAATATTATTATTGTTTTTGATGAATCTAAACATTTAATAAATGACCCTTTGGTACAGATACCTTTTTATATTTCCTCATTTAAAATACCAGAGATATTTAACTCGAACCTTAAGTAGGCGTAATTCGACAGACCTACCTTATTTCATAACATTCATAACATAAGTAGAGGTCGTAACGCCTGATTGCCGCTGCTATTTACATTATTTCCAGTTTTTCAGCTATAGCCTGTGAAGCCTACTTAGCTGTGATAGTTTTTCTTTTAATTTCATCATATACAAGGTGTAAGGGACGGTGTACCGAAAACTGAAAGGGCGTGCTCAGTCAACGAAACTGAACAACTTTCTCAAAGAAACATATGTTGGGAAATGAAAAAAAAAATTGACCTCTCCATACAAATTGCCCACTCTGGTCAAACAGTTTGTATGGAGAGGTCAATTTTTTTTTATTTCCCAACATATGTTTCGGAAAGTTTGGGAAAGTTGTTCAGTTTCGTTGACTGAGCACACCCTTTCAGTTTTTGGTACAGCGTATCTTACACCCCCCTGTATACTACTACTATGAAAATTTTCACATTTCCAGTAACTCGTATCGTTTAGCTGGCAGGAGGGGGGGACACTCGACTCCAACAAAAAATAGCGCTTTCAAGCTGAATATTTCGCAAAAAGGAATAAGATGCAACAAAAATCAGCTGTTTATACAAAATTTTGTTTGAGCTGTGTCTTATGAACAGTAATAGCTAGACAATTAAAATTTTCATAGATTATGTATTTCTGTTGTCGCTATAACAACAAATACTAAAAATAGAAAAGTAATAAATTAAGGGGGGCTTCCATACTAAAGACCTATTTTTTAGGCTTGTTTGTAGTGCTTAAGCTATAAAATAACAACAAATAATAAAATCTTGTCAAGCGCGTGTGGGACTCAAAAAATCTAGCAAAGTAACTTACTGAAATTTCAACAAATACAATTATGATTACGTGGTGGTGCGGAACCCTCGGAGCGCGAGTCCGACTCGCCCTTGGCCGGTTTTTTTAGATAGGCTTCGTCTTGCAAATCTGAAACGAAAATAATACTCAATAAATTACTACATAGTTTTCCACGATGGACTTTTATAAATTAATTCTAAAGGCTCCACAATTTTTTTACAAAACCCAAAAACATTTTTTATCGCAACGGCTCCATTTGTCGCATTATCAAATGTAAACCTGCAAATATTTGACATTGATGCACCCCGTTGACTAATTTCAATTACAATAAGCAAGTGCAATAAAACTTGTTTGACGCCAGCTAATGAGAGATAAGGGACGGTATACCGATCGTCAAACAACTTGAATAATAATCGCGTGAAAGGGAAAGGCTTGCGCATTCCAATAAAACTGTTATAAAAATCGACCCTGCGTAGTCAAAGTATACGATTTATAGTCAGTACCTGGGCGACCGAGCTATGCTCTGTATGATTAAAATATCATCGGGTGAGCCAGGTATGCTACTCAACAACAGATGGCGCTGTAAGTTTCTTGAACGCACTAAAACGCGCTATGAAATATTTAAAAAGACGGTGAAAACGAATTTTCCCAGACATGAGACCTAGCTAGATCGGTTTTTTGCCCCCAAAAACCCCTGTATACTAGATTTCATCAAAATCGTTATATATATATATATATATACAAATATTGCTCGTTTAATAGTATATAGAATAAATAAATAAAATATTGGTATGAAAATTCACACAAGGACATCTGATCCCAAACTAGGCAAAGCTTGTACTATGGGTACCAGAGACTGATATACCTACATACATAAATACTTAAATAAAAGCCAGACACAGAACAAACTCACGTGTTCTTCACACAAATGCTCGCTCTGGGCGGGAATCGAACCCGCGACTCACGGTCTAAAAGGCAGGCTCACTACCAACTTACAACTTACAACCTTATTTTTTTTATCATGGCAAACGCTTACCAACTCATTTTGCAGCCATAGAACCAGACAAACTACCACGAACCAGAAGAACCAGAGTACATTTGACCGAAAAAATAACATTGTTTTACAAACTTGTTTTTTCTGACAGCTTTAGCTGATTACTATTAATCATGGAGCACAATAGTCTTGATATAGCTGCAAAATGTGTTGGGAATTTGGTAAAATGTTTTGCCATGCTAAAAAAAATTAGGATAGTCAATCAAGTCAAGCACATTAGAAAAAAAACCGGTCATTTGCGAGTCGGACTCGCGCGCTGAGGGTTCCGATATACTTTTTGTATTTTTGGAAGCAATAAAGTCCATTTTTAGGACCGCAAAACTAAATTTGTTTGTAAAGGTTATTTGCAGATTTCTAAAAAATTGTGCAATTTGCTGTAATGTTTGCTGTAATGTTTACATAAACTTCTGTCAACTGTAATTAATTCACATTTTTCCTTTCACAAACTTCGGAGATAAGGGGGGGGGGGATGGTATTTTTTTTTACATTTTTCAACATAACTTGAAAACTAAGAAACATAAAAGCTGGA
The DNA here is from genome assembly GCA_947532105.1 of Athrips mouffetella. NCBI lineage: Eukaryota > Metazoa > Arthropoda > Insecta > Lepidoptera > Gelechiidae > Athrips > Athrips mouffetella. The sequence continues at coordinate 2,311,047 of OX383961.1, read as the reverse complement.
ATTCTTAGCTTTTGCTGGAAAAATATAGAGGGGAAGTACCATAGTCACCTCGCTTGTTAGCGTTACGGCTGGCACCATGGACCGCGGTTGTAGGTGACCGCAGTAAGAAAGATGTAAGATATAAAGGAGGATGCTGCTGCCCATCCTCCAGTTTATAACCCTCAGTCGCCTCTTACGACACCCATGGGTACGTATGGCTTTTGCTTTGCTTCAGAAATAATTAAAATCTAATGCGTCCAAATGCGCAAAGTTCAAGTTTATAATAAAACACAACACTGACAATAAAATAACACACTTCATAAAAACTAAACTAGAAATAACCTAACCTAATCTAACCTAAAGCGTCGAATTGCGCGAAATATTTTTTTTTATTTGTCCATCCACGCTTCAACCATCGCGTAGGCAAAACTATATGACCACCGGTAAATACTCTTTGACCGCACTACAAAGCGATAAGGGCTCCCGCACACGACCGAGAATCGGTGGGCGATTACCGGCCAGGACAAGGACGGAAGATTCAGGTGATAACACGTCAGAGCGGGATGCCGACAAAAATCGGTCACCGATTCTCGGTCGTGTGCGGGATCCCTAAGATACACTTGCACGCAAAATGGATTACCGCGCTGAGCGACACAACCTCTCCCCGTTCGAGAGCTAGCGTAAGACTGGCTTGAGTACGAGTACTTTACTGCGTTTTTCTGGAAATTATTGACACAAATTAGGATTTACCAATCAAGTTATTAACAGATTTTAAAATGGTATGCACAGTTGAAAAATAAACTTACATCAAATGAATTCGTCCAAGAATGGTGTAAATCCATCCATCCGTTTAGAAGAAATATCAAATTTAGAAAGAGACAAGTATTTTTCTTTATAATTTTTTTCTTAAAGTATTTTAATTGGTATCGAAAATATATATGCACAAAACATAGCTTAAACATGAGTAGTCAACATATATTTTTTTCAGATTTTTTCTGCAAAGACTATCTACATTTATAGCCTCAAAAATCACCTAAATTCGCAGGAGACTTGAAGAATCGCCTTAAAATAGCAGCTTGAACTGCAAGATGGTGACTAGATCAACTCACAAGATTAGGACCAGGGGTGGATCCTTGTTTTGGAAGAAAATACTTATTTATTTCATAACACCATCTACCAGAATATCCGTGTGGTGCCGGCAAAGAATAGTACCAACCCATTTCTTCTCGGGTCGTAAGAGGCGACTAAGGGCTAATGAACCGGAGGATGGGCAGCAGCATCTTTCTGTGTATGGTACCATCTACATACTGCGATAACCAACAACAGCGGTCGCCAGCCGCAACGCTTACAAGCGTTGTGACCACGGAGGTGGTGACTAAGGAAAATCCTCTCCAAAATACCACGCATTTTTGCTGGTCCTCTGGAGAGAGCTCCCTGTCCTGACGTGGACGTTATATGGGATGTTATGATGTACTAGAAGTAAGTGTTAGCAGCATTAGCTCACCTCACTTTTTTTCAAGCTCTTCTTGCACATTTCGACTGCTGCTCCTGTAGACAAAATCAGAATAACTTTTAAAAATTTAAAAACCAAATGGATCATCACTACATTTCGCTGTACGCCTGTCTCACTACTGAATCGAATAATTGTTTTATATTTACAAGGTATGAGTGAAATAGCTCGAACAGTAACTGCATTGTTCTAATTTTGCAAAGCAAATGTTATCGGTTCGTAATTTCTTCTGATTTATGAGGAAGATTTAATGAGTTGTTTGATGGACACCGTTATAATTACTGTCGAGGTAAAATATTCTTTTATACAGTCACGTGACTTTTTAGGATTACGTAGTCAATAAGGAACCCTTATAGTTTCGTCATGTCCGTCTGTCTGTCTGTCTGTCTGTCCGCGGCTTAGCTCAGAGACCCTTAGTAATAGAAAGCTGAATTTTTGTACGGATATACATTTTATTTACGCCGACAAAGTAGTAGAATAAAATTTTTAAAAATATTTTTTTTTGGGGTACCTTCCCTACAAGTAAAGTGGAATTTTTTTTCTTGTCTACCCCGTAGTGTGAGGTGTCGTTGGATAGGTCTTTTAAAAATAATATAAGTCTGTTATGATCATTTTCGATTTAGGCGAATTATATAATTGCGAAATATTAATCTTGATATTTGTTGCGAAATATTAATCTATAAGTCTTCTCAGTGTCGTCGGCAAACTGTATGCAAAGGTTTTGATTGAAAGAGTGATGAAAGATACTGACGAAAAAATATGGGGCGTACAAGCGGGATTTAGAAAGGGAATGGGATGTACAGATCAGGTCTTTTCCTTGCGGTGCATAGCTGAAAAGTTTTTGGCCAAAAACCAAAAAGTCTACTGCGCGTTCGTGGATTTGGAAAAGGCCTATGACCGAGTGGTGAGGAATGAATTGTGGTCGGCATTGTTTATGTATGGGGTGAACGGTCATCTGATTCAAGCACTGAAATCTCTCTATGGGGATTCCAGTGCTTGCGTCAGAATAAACGGGGCGTACGCTGAATGGTTTAGCATCAAAAAAGGTGTTAGGCAGGGATGTGTAGCGTCACCTTGGCTGTTTAACCTATTCATGGATAATGGTTTGATTGATCTGAAAGAGAGTATGTGTGGACTGAGAATGAATGAGTTACTCATCAAATGTCTTCTCTACGCTGATGACCAAGTTATACTTGCGTCATCTGCTGACGAGTTACAGGAGATGGTAACAATGATGAATGTGGCTTTTGATAGAAAAGGAATGAAAGTTAATGTAAGCAAGACGAAAGTAATGGTACTTGAAAGAGAAGAGTGTATGACAGAGTGTACTATATTAATAGGTGGTGAACAAGTCGAACAAGTAAAGGAGTTTGTGTATCTGGGTTCTAAGTTTACGAGAGATGGAAAGTGTGAAAGTGATATTGAAAGAAGAGTGAATGCTGGAAACATGGTGAATGGTGCTCTGCATGCTTTTATGAAGAGTCAGAAGGTGTCTCACAAGGCTCGTCTGGCGTAAGGCGCATAGAGGCGTTTTAGTACCAACACTGATGTACGGCAGTGAAAGCTGGGTATGGCAGAAAAAGCATGAAAGTGAATTAATGCAGTAGAAATGAGAGCGTTGAGGAGTATGATTGGTGTGAAATTGAGTGACAGGATTAGAAATAGTGTGATAAGAGAACGTTGTGGCGTAAAAGAAGACGTAGTGACTAAAATTGAGAAAGGGATGCTGAGATGGTTTGGTCATGTAGCGAGGATGATTGAAGGAAGATTGACGAAAGAGATCCACAAGGCGAGAGTGAATGGAAACGTTGGAAGGGGAAGGCCTCGGCGAACGTACCAGGACCAAATTCAGGACGTTCTGAATAAAGGCCAGGTTAAAAGTACCCTAAACCGACGAGCATGTATGAAAGGATTGATGAAGGTTCAGGAAGCAAGGGAAGTATGTCAAGATCGTAGCAGGTGGAGAACTGTGGTCTCTGCCTACCCCGACGGGAACAAGGCGTGATGTTATGTGTGTGTATATGTAATCTTGAAAGCGCAATTTTTTGTTGGAGTCAAGTCCCCCCCCCCCTACCGGCTAAACGGTTGTTACTGGAAAGGTGGAAAAATTCACAGTAGTAGCATATGATGAAATTAAAAGGAAAATAAAGGCCAGGTTAAAAGTATCCTAAACCGACGAGCATGTAGGAATGGATTGATGAAAGTAGAGGAAGCAAGGGAAGTATGTCAAGATCGTAGCATGTGGAGGACTGTGGTCTCTGCCTACCCCGACGGGAAAGAGGCGTGATGTTATGTATGTATTTAAGTAAAAGGAAAACTATGACCGTCAAGTAGGCTTCACAGGTTAATGAGCTATAGCCGAAAAACTAAAAATATTAAAAAAAGCATTAGCACTCAGGCGCTAGGACCTCGCTGAGCATTAGGAGGTAAAAATTTTATGTTATAAACGTCATAAAATACTTATTCAAAACCCGATTTGCGATAAAAATTATAAAAAAACTACGGAACCCTATACTGCGCGTGTACCGACACGCACTTGGCCGGTTCTTTAGTGATAAGCCTATGGTTACAAAGAAGTTAAAGGCCCCAACCAATTCTTGAGTTACCTACTTGAATAGACTTCTTCAGGGGATGCTCGTTTTATTGTTAATCTTATCTGTATCTTATAAGATATATAGATAGAACAGCCTCTGTGGTCTGTGGTCTACTGGTTAGAGCGCTCGGCTCTCGATCCGGAGGGTCTGGGATCGATACCCGGTGGGGACGCTGTCAAACAAAAATCCCTTTGTGCGACTTCCCCAGTTTGGTGATTCATTGCAGAATTAATCACCTGATTGTCCGAATAGTTAAATCCTACCAAAAACATAACTGTTAAAAAGGGGGTCAAGTTCCTATCGGCTAATTGTTTGCCTAAAAAAGGGTTGAAATCCGATCCAATGCCAAGTTTAGATGCACTTTAATATCGATCATAATCGTCTTCATCAGCAGCCACGCAGGTACGTTGAAAATAATATCTAAAATGAAATACTTCTAAATTTGAACTTGGTAGGTTTTTGTGCTGTAAGTAACACTTGATTTATTGTGTAATTAGATTTATTATTTATATAATTAAATGAACCTGCCAAGTTCAAATTCAAAAGTATTTCTTTAGATATTATTTTCAACGTACCTGCGTGGCTGCTGATGAAGACGATTATGATCGATATTAAAGTGCATCTAAACTTGGCATTGGATCGGATTTCAATCCTGTTTTAGGCAAACAATTAGCCGATAGGAACTTGGCCCCCTTTTTAACAGTTATGTTTTTGGTGGGATTTCATTTCTTTTTGTTCAGTTTGCTATATCAATCATTATATTTATAGTAACTATCGCAACGTTGTTTGTATTTTCGAGTGTCGTCCGAATACGTAAGCCTTGTATAAAAAGTTATGTTTTTTGCACTTGTTGTAAAAACTACTATTAAAGTACAAATATCTATAAACAATACTACTAGCAGTTACTCGTACTATGATTCCCATCCAGGGCCGTCACTGCTTTTCAGGATCGTAAAGACGAAGCAACCGCAAATTTTCTGAAGCCACGATGTGATCACAAAACACTAAACTTATTATAAACTTACTACTAAAGTGAAGTTTAGAGGACACACACAATTTTATAGAAGTGGGAGGCAGACGAGCAGACGGATCACAAGTAAGGGTGATGACGGTCTAATTTCTATATCATTTGCTCATATCTGCCTCTTTGTCTAATGATAAGTAGCATCCTCTTAAAGCCACAAAAAATATTGGCAGACATCCACACCCTAGCGTTTTTGAGGAATTAAGTTTTAACGATTTTAAAATTTGACAATGAAACATACACCTGGCAGACTATGACTGTCCGATTAAACACAATGTGTAGGACCCCAGAAAAATGGTCTGCCACCATAATAGCCTTGCGTTGTAAAGATACAGTGCCTCAAAATGCAAAAATTCACTACTTCGTCCCGTGATAATGCAGAGCCCTGCATGTCTGCCTCTTCGATTTTCTACATCTTCAGAAGTATTTTAAACAGCAGCCACAATGGCAGACAAAAAAAACTATTTAGTATCTCATTTTAATTTTATTTGCTTTAACTCAAAAACGCAGCGAAGCTCAGAAAAACTGGTTAGGACCAAATCGATTCGTATTGAGCTGATCAATCATCCTTATTAATATGAATCATGAGCCAATCATATACCCAAATTGCAGCCAGCACCCTAACTATGATGGTAAGTAATCACCGACGCTCATAGACACCCGCAAAGGCCTGGGGGGGGGGTCTTTAAGATTATAAGATATTTTGTGGCATTGCTCTAAAAACTACCATCTGTCCAAACAAATGCCGAATCGTACGCACATTAACACACCTGTACTTACTGATAGATACTCGTAACTTTAGGAATCGTCCGTTTTCCTCGCAAAACACATAATCTTGGTGCGCCCTGGTAGCGGGCAGCGTACGACCATTCAGTACTCTGAGTTTTCCTACGACGGTAAAAGTTTTTCTCTACTACTACAGGTATTGTTTAGCTTCCCGCCTTTTAAACGGCTTTCACAGTAACACACATGCAAACACACATTGACAATAAAAAATACATTAAAAATGACATTTAATTATAAAAATCATTAATGCTAAAAATAATGCAACTATTAACGCACTGCAATTTATTGAATACAGAGGAAAAAGTATCTTGCATGCAAAAAAAACAAAGTTCTATCGTAGTCACAACACAACACTGCAAATTTTATATACCCAAGAAGCCGAAATAGGATCTATTGATGATTCCAAACGATCACTAGGGCTGTCAACTTGCAAAATAATAGTTTGATATAATAACATAAGATAATTAATAAATTGTAAAGTAATTAATTAAACATATTTTATTTTTAAGTAGGTAACGAGAATCTGGCTTTGTACTTTAAATGTAAGTAAATTTTTGATTAAACTCATAGGACGTAAACTACTTCTATGAAATTTAAATGTTGTATATGCAATTTAGTAGATTGTTGTAATATCAAGTGTAGGTAATTACATTAAGTTGACGAGAAAATACAAAAAAAAATCTTCAATAATATTTTTTTATTCTTTTTGTACAATCAAGCTAAATCAAAGAAGAGATGCCTATTTGGGATAAGTCCGCCTCTGTGCCGATATTGTTCTTTTTTTAAGTGTGTGTATTTTTAAGTTTCTTGGTACAATAAAGAATTTACAAACAAATAAACAAATTCCGTTGAAATATTAGAAAAAATCTTTTGAGATGTCTTAGCTGGATGGTTTTCAGGTTTCGTTCCAATCTTAAACTTTTCACCATTTAAATCGTGTTCTTCTGTACTCTCAACAGCACGTCAGAAGAAACACTTTTCTACTTTATGGCGTGGTAATAAAGTTGAAAAAGTTTCTACCGACGTGCGGTTGACCGTACCTAATAATATTCTTGCAATGTCCGCATCCTTACCTTGCATTGTTGTTACGGAAAAAATAACAGTGTCAGACAATAAGTGTCTCCATTACTCGGCATTTAGGTGGGTTAGACACAACAATCATTAAGGGGCTGATAATAGCTAAATACGCTTCACTTGAGCAGTTTTTAACGAAAACTGATGAATGGCCAGAAGACGGCTGACTCTGAAACACGATTAAATATACTGTTCAACACATTTGCTCATAAAACAGTTCTATTTGCACTGTATTGAGGTCCATAAGCAGCTTAATAAATACGCGTGTTTTTTTCATTATAATACCGAACTCAAAGGAAAACATCAACGCAGCCGAAAAAATGTTCCGGTGGACGTGCGGTGGACACAAGGTTAGCAAAGTTTAATATTTTTACTCGTAAATGTGTTGAAAGACACACGTGGGCATTGCCATTACACTCTTGGCTCCATTACGCCCTCGCCTGCGGCTCGGGCTGCAATTTCTGAGCCTCGTGTGCAATGAACAAAACAGCGCACTAGCATCTTAATGTACTATTACATGCCATAACAAAAAAAAAACAAAGTTACCTCTGCTTTTTGCTTTTAAACCTTTTTTCTTAGGTACCCATTAATATATGATGCTCATACTTTTAGATATTATTCAATATATTATGCAGTAGCTGTTGCCCGCGACTCCGTCCGCGTGTGGTTCAGAAAAAGTAGCTAATGACTTTTCCCGTGGTTCAAACTATCTTCGTACCAAGCTTTTATCACAATCGATTTATCGGATTAGTCATAAAAGCGTAACAGACAGACAGTGCAGTTCTCGTCTTTATGTTATTAGGTATACCTACAGAGTACCGATAATACGGATTTTTGTAAATTAAACACCTCTTGTTTACGTGTGGACTGTTAGGTCGCCCACTATCCTCGAAAGTGTAAAATCATAGTCGAATTCCACGCGGATTAACTATAATACGGGTTTCATTATTTCTTATACAAAACAAAGCCTAACTAAATCTGAGGCTCAGTCACTTTAGCTTCTGTGGCTACTGAAAAAAGAGCGGTACAAAGTCCAACGTGTCTAGCTTCACATGCTTTTAACTCTACATGTACCTACATACAAAACTGTTGGATTTCACTTCTGTACAATCTTTGTAACTTATCTCTCCCCTTAAAAGACAATTCCTAAAAAACAATGATTCACTTCTCTCTTTATTTTTTGTAATATTTCGTTTATAAGTAAGTACCTACTTCCTAAGTTTTCAAAACTTTAGAACTTTCATAATTTTTTTTACATTTGTTGCACCGCCATGCCGAAACAGGATTTTTTTAATTATTATTTTTACAATAAAACTAAATTTAGATTTTACCAATCTTTAGCTGTACCCACGACTTTTACACAAACAACTGGACCAGATCAAACGGAATTTTCAACAACGTATTTGGCTTTCTTCCGTACAAAATTATAAGCTTTGTTTGATTTCAGCTCGGTTTCACAGCTTGTAACTTTGAACTCGCCTATTATCTGTTTGAATGAACCGATGGAAAAAAAAGGTCAAATATTGCACGAAAGCAACCCAAATTTATATTTATATTTATTTAATAAGTTTCAAGTGGTTTACAGATCATGTCCAAAACACCAACAAGTCAAAGAGAAAAAAAAAACATATTTATCTTAAATAGTTAAACATCATAATAAAATTATAAAATATGTCAAAGATTATTAGTTAAAAATGTACATACTATGGTCAAAACAGTGCCCATATTATCGGCAAATATATCAAATTCTCTGTATTCAGCAGCTATCGTGTTGATAAGGGAGAGTGCACGTGTAGTGGGCGCATTGTCAGCACGGCGCGTGCGCGTGGAAGGGCAAACAAATAGCCTCGCTCGCCGGCGCGTACCCATCATAGCACCATCCTGGCTACTCGTCCACTTGAAGGGTACAACTAACTCAATACGGTTCAATGCAGACAAGTTGTCGATTTTACTATGAATAATAGAGTAGTAGTCCTCCGCTGGAAATTTCGCGCACCCGTCTGAGTGAGCCGTTTTCAATGAAAGTAAGCTAATATGTTGCAAAGAAGTAAATGACAGTTTATTGAAAACCCCGTTTGAATCCGTTTAATAGTTTGTGAGTTATTTGCGCCGCCGCATGAAACTTAGCGTACCTTCTGTCTGAGTGAACCGTTTGCAATGAAACTAAACTTTTATGTTGCACAAAGGTAAGCCAAACTGAAAACTCAGTTTGAATCGGTTTGTGAGTTATTATCGTACAGGCAATTTGAAACTTTACATTAGTGTAGCTTCTGATTGAGTGAACCGATTTGAATGAAACATAGCCTATATGTTGCTCAATGCTAAGCTTAATCTATCTGCGAAAACCACGAGAAAATCCGTTCAGTAGTTTCGGAGGTTATCGAAAACATACAGACAGACAGACAGACAAAAAGTTCAGAAAACATATTTTTGAGTTCTATTAGTCGTTTCTTATCGCCCACACTATTTTTTTTATAAATTTATCAAAAGTACAGACACTCGGTTTCTACTCTTTTATTATATGTATAAAATATCTAGCTGTTTTATAATTAAATTATGGGTATAGATTTTGAAAAAAATGCAAAAATGAGCGAAAAATGTAAAACATCGCGAATCCGCTCCGTTCTAACATGCGCATTCTGTCCTTTGCTAGAAAGGGAGGTAATTTGGCTCTTATCAGCCCCTTAAAGCATCTCTTTTCTCTTTTATCCATTAAGATAAGGAAGGACAGATGCACTTCATATTAACCCAGGGCAGGCCTACTTATAATAATGCTTACTTTAAATAAATATTTATTAAGTAAATAAAATTACATAATATAACTAAACCAGAAATGAAATAAGTAAGTAATTATTGTCACGAGAATAAATTCAAATACTTTTTAATTTTCTCTTTCCAATAGTTTCGTTCCACACACGCGAAGTGCAAAGCTACTAGGTCACCGAAAGGGGCGAGTTTTTATATATTATAGTAAAAGTTTTTGTCAATGTCTAATCATCATGAAAACTATTTAACTTTTAAATTATTGATATAAATTATTGTTACACATATTAGTGCACATATTTTAATTTTTGTACGTTACCGAGAGGATAAAGTAACGTTACAAAACCTTTACTAACGGAGCTTGGTTTGTGTTTGTGCGTAAATGTTAAAAATATTGTATCAACCAATTACCAACAGATGCCGCATTATGTTTTGCATCCCTATTCTAAGATCTTTTGTTTAAAATAGTCGTAATAACGTCTACAATGATCACGTAAATGCGTCTCCAAAACTGCTTTTTCCACATCATATACCACCATTTATATTTCAATTACTTCCATTTTATTTACCGATTGCAATTTGTACACTCAATATATGCAAATCTGTTGCTTACGTCACATTCGCACTGTAGGGTGCTCTTACAACAATTAAAATATGTAAATGAAGATATCACCCACTGTATTTCGTGTCCCGATTACCGTAGGATGGGGTGTCACCCTAACTTTTACGAGGGTGTCCAAATTATAGACATGTTTAGGTGTTTTGTATGCTATGAGTAAAATAATTCATGTTTTTGGTAAGTACTGATAGATAAAAATGAAACTTCGCGGCTTAGTATTTTCTTATCATCACTCACCACCATAACATCAAACTAAAGTCCTAAAGTCTAACAAGCAGTTGTAGAAACCTTTTTTAAAGTTTAACCTCTATTAAATTCAATTCTGCCCATGAAACTGTACAACTTTTCCTAAGGAACATAGGTCGAAATATGAAAAAGAAAATTCGACTATTCATACAAACTGCATCAGACTTTCAGTGAAAAATCTATCAGGAAATGAAAAAAAAACAGGGTGTCTCCATACAAAATTACTTAATTGGACAGTTTGTAGTTAGAGTTCGTCCTTTTTAATATCCTTAATGACCCACACTCCCCTCCTTACCTTCGTGCCCGATTCCAACTGCTTCCTCCTCCCACTCGATCTAGGCGCCCCTGTATCACCAAGCATTGTACCTAGGAGCAACACCAATTTCTTATTTCATTCTTTTTCTGTCCGTGCTGCTCAACTTTGGAATCGTCTTCCCAAATCTATTCAGGAGAGTCCCTCAATTGCCTCTTTTAAAAAAAGAGTAAAAGAGCATCTTCTCTCACAAATCACTGCTTCGTATTCTTAGTCATCATTGTTAATTGTTCTTCATAACTTTCTGTACTTATATGAATATATCTATGCAGGTATTTATTTATATGTAAGTATAGTTATATGTATGTATCTTCTGTATGTATTTATATTATTTATATATTATATTTATACCTATATCATCAATATATTTTATTAACTTGTTTATTTTATACCATTTATTTATTTTATATATTACATCTGTTTTTTGTGGATTTTAATAATGCACTACTGAGTCCCGCTAATGAACACTCTCTCTCACTACCATGGGTTGGCTGGAAGAAATCTCTTTAAGAGATAAGCCCGCCTTTGTAAATGTCCTTTTGTATGAACTTTCTGTATGTGAATTTGTGCAATAAAGAATATATATTAGAGGCCGATTTTTTTCATTTCCTGAAAGTTTTATTCAATGATAGCTGTTCGGGTACGTTGACTGATCATGCTATGATCATGCCCTTATGCCCTTTCAGTATTAGAAAGGGTGTTTCTTTATACCCCACATAGTCATAGACAAGTGGACAAGTAGAAAGAAAGAAAGCAGTGACTGTATCCTTTTAAAGTTATGTCTTCCTTATATTATCTCGTACTCTTCTTGCTCTATGGTCTCGAGTATCTAATGACGAGTGAATGCCTGCTATTTATTTAGCGGACTTATTACTGCACGATCACGAGGCTCGCCGCCGTCACGGACCGCAAATAATAGTGTACTCGCTACTTATCCCTTACACCCATTATAAAATTGTGTATATGGTCAGCAAAGAACAGGAGGCCAATTCTTGAAAGTCACTGGGTGATTTTCGAGATTTTTAATAATAAAATAAGCCCTGTTGAACTCCTCAAAAGAAAGGATCAATATTTGTTAATTATAAAATAATGTTCAGTCATTCAACGTGTTGACGGATTATGCGAAACTGAGAAAATAGTTTGTTCAGAATCGAGAATAGAATCAATTTCACGGGTTTTTGATAGGGGTAATTTATTTTTATTTTTAATATTTAAATTCTTGCCGCTTCTATTCTAAATATTTCTGTGGATACGCGCGCTGGCGGCCGGGCGCCGCGCGGTTAATGAGCGGTGAGGAGGGGAGGGAAGTAGCCGTGGCGTGCGCGGAGTGCGCGGACTAGAACAACGATGAAACTAGAACAGTGATAAAACTTTAAAGTAACAATATCTAGATAAAAAAAACTTTTTTCAAGATTTTTTTTTACGGGAATGGATTTATTTTAATGAAAATCAGTTGGGGTGTATGAGGGTTTCGCTTATCCAATTAACACGTTGTAAAATTACCATCACAACAATTTGAGTTTTATGAGTTCATCGTGGCTTTTTATTATTTTAAAATTTTCGAAAATCACCCGGTGATTTTAAGAATTTGTCCCCAGATCAAGCTTGGCACTCGCAGTGTCACTTTAGTTCCGGAGGCTATTGAAATAAGAACGCTACAGTGTGTCAAACTTGACGTGCTCTTGGCTATACATTGAAGATTATTAAAAAAAAGGGTAATAATGTATATGTCGCAGCCAACTGGTTTAATCAGGCAGTTAATTGAATGCCTAGGCGGTTGATTGACTGCCGGCATTTAATTGAATGTCTAGAGAATTAGCCCAACAGCAGCCATCTCGTTGAACTCTATACAAAGGCCAGCCGGGCTAAGATGCGTACCGCAACTTGGTCGAGTCGAGCACAACTGTCACTTTTTATGTATGGACGCGACAAGACATAACCGGTTTAGTCGATGAAGATTAGCGAAGTCGCGGTGCGCATGCTCGTTATACAGGTGTCCTTGCCTCTAGTTAGTGGTTTTTTGACATTTTATTTGTATAAATCAATTGGATTATCACGCGGTCCAGTGACCGCTTTTAAGACGCTTCCTATTTAAGTATTTTTTTTTCCACTTTACACCTTACACTGAAAATAATGTACATAGATTAAAATGACAGCAGGGCCTAGAGCCAAGTGGCTTTCTCCTATCGCAAACGCCAGTAGAATAGAATGAAAATGTATGGGATTGACATTAGCTAACGACATGTCACGTGACAGCTCATGTCAAACCCATAGAGTTTTATTATATTCTATAGCGTTTGCGATAATAGAAAACTACTTGTCTCAGGGCCCAGGAATGAACTAAGCGTGAGAGCAGGACGGAGCGATACGTGTCTTTATGGCTTCTATCTCCCGTCCAGCCGGCTTAGCACGCTGCAGTTGTCAGTTTATTTAGCCCATAGATTAAATACTTTAAGCATGGTCACGTTTTTTTGATATCCGTGCTGTGCGACACATTTTGAAAAACAAAGACGGCTACATGAATTAGTGTATAAAGCTATCTTTCTCTAAAATATCAAAGACATAATTTGTGGGTTTGCTAAACATTTTCCTCCACTGACATTTCTTCGCGCTTGGAGGTGATAGATTAGATGACATAATTCCTCAAATAAAGTGACATTTTTCCGAGATATATTTTCACTCGAGCAACGTGCTAAGCCGGCTGCTGACACACTGCTGTCATGTTGCAATTTTACAAAACACACAAAAATCATCAAAATAAAGAGCGGCCAATGAACTTTACTATTTATTTTTGTTAAAACAAAACAAAGCTCTGAAAACACCTTTCAATTTAAATTTGGAATCCCTGATGTTCTATTTTTAACTTGTTTGTAAAGAACACATTAATTGTGCGGTTTTATGACCTAATGATGTCACTTTCCGTAAGTTTTATTGGCTGATGTAATGTAAGATTTTATATAGTTTCGTGATTGGTGGGTGGGCCTTGATTTAAGATTGAAATGTAGTACAGTTTGTAGAGAAAACATTATAGATTTATTGAAATTGTAAATAGTACCTGGGCGACCGAGCTTCGCTCTATAATAGCCGCCTCCACCTGAAAATATCATCGGGTGAGCAAGCTATGCTACTCGCCAACAGATGGCGCTGTAAGTTTCTGTCTAAAACACGGAATTAAAAAAAAATTGCTTAAAATAACGGGGATAACGAATTTTCCCCGACATGAGTCATCGAAATCGTTAGAGCCGTTTTCGAGAAACCGATTACAAATATATATTTATATATATATATACAAATATTGCTCGTTTAATAGTATAGGATAAGCGCTTCAGCACGAGAATGCAGAAAAAAACACAACATTAAATACATTTATGAAGATTGTGTCACGAATGTCACGATCTACATTGTATTTAACTTCGTAAGTAAAAAAATTGATTTTCTTACTCCCTATACACGAGTAAATATACGTTAAACAAATAAATAACCTTGCCCATACTGCAGAACAACTTGTTAGCGGGACACACAAGTTCTCATGAAAACACTGGCCAAGTGCGAGTCGGACTCGTCCGCTGAGGATTCCGATATACCTATAGATTAGAGAAGCAATAAAGTCCACATTAGGATCGTAAAATTAGTTTTGTTTCTAAAGGTTTTTTTGCAGCTCCCTTATATTTCGGAGTTGCACCATAATGGTCCCATTTTTAGGGTTCCGTAGTCAACAAGGGACCCTTATAATTTCGTTATGTCCGTCTGTCTGTCCGCGGCCTAGCTCAGAGACCCTTCGAACAAGAAAGCTGAAATTTAGTATGGATATGTATTTTATTCACGCTGAGAAAGTGGTAAAATAAAATCTAAGAAAATATTTTTTTAGGGTACCTCCCCTAAAAGTTAAGTGGGGGTGATTTTTTTTTCTTATTCACGACGTTGTGTGGGATATTGTTGGATAGGTCTTTAAAAAATAATGTGAGTTTGCGAGATCATTTTTCGATTTAGGGATCCGTTTGCGAAATATTAAGCATGAAAGCGCAATTTTTTGTTGGAGTCGAGTGTCCCTGCCCCCCGCCAGCTAAACGGTAGTTAACGGAAATGTGAAAAAAATTCGAAGTAGTAGTACGAGTATATATGATGAAATTAAAAGGAAAACTATTACAGCTAAGTAGGCTTCACAGGTTAATGAGCTATAGTTGAAATGCTGGAAATTATGTAAATAGCATTAGCAATCAGGTGTTACGACCTCGCATTGTATTAGGATGTAAACGTTTTGTCATGAAATACTTAGTCAACGCCTGCTTTGCGATAAAAATCGTAAAAAACTACGGAACCCTATATTGCGCGTGGCCCGACACGCACTTGGCCTGTTTTTACCCTTTTGGTTAGGAACCCTAAACCCTAAAGCTATTACCAATATTATACTAGACACTCTTTTAGTCTTTTGAACGAAATATTTAGCTTAATTTATAAATACTTGGTATACGTCGCACAAAATAACTTTGGCCCTGTCATTGATGCGCAGAAGTCAAAAATGTGCAAAAATGGGCCATTCTTTTCTTCTGCGCATCAATGACAGGGCCACAGTTATTTTGTGGGTCGTATATAATCTATCGCTAAGAGCTCGAGAGCGAGCGAGATAGCTTCTCTCAGTTTTTTAAGCCACGATCACACCTTCCCTAATTCAGAAACTAATTCGGCTTACATTGCTCGTTGAAGTAAGGATATTGCAATTAACATAACTAAGCCTCGCAGCAATGTATGCGGAATTAGTTCTTGAATGCAGTTAGGTGTGATCGTGGCTTTAAAAGTTTTAAGTTGACTTCATGATTGTTCTTGTTTAGAAATGTGGGTACAATACACAAAAGAGTTGACACAAAGTGTTCTTAGGAATGTGATCCTCACTGTTATTGATCTTCTTTCTTCGTGGAATATGATAAGGTAAAAATCTACCTGTTTAACAATTAGCTAAATTTTCTCATAATTGTATCGTAACTTTTTATGTCGCTAACCTACGGTGTGACAAAAAGATTAATAAATATCAAAAAGTGAAAAAAATCCATAATTTGTCGTTCGTTGTTTTGTCTAAAATATTACAAATAAGCACTAAGCGGATTAGGGTTGGGCGATGCTATGAAATTAGAGAACACAAACCAATTATTTATAGCTTACACGAAACATATGAATAAAATAAATGGTAACGCACAGAATGAAAACGAATTTTGCTGAAAAAAGTAAAGAAAGAAAAGTAAGCAAGCACTTAGTGTTCTTTTTTTGAAATTTGTACTAAGTATCTCCGAATATTAGAGAACAGGTAACTCTTACTTACCTATTAATTTACGATACAAAAATCACACGCGGACATTGTGTCAGACTGTCTAATGGAAAGCCAAGCGCGAAAGATTGTCTGATCAAGACTGTATCTGATGTTCCTGTTACCGATATAGCTTCGATGTTTGTCGTGTTCGTCTACGTGTAACGTTGTCACTTGACGTTTTGCCGGCCGGTATTTTAGGCATATACCTCATAGAAAAAGTATACATTGCAAATACCTAGATAGATACCTAAAGCACAATCCGCAAGGCGTTGCCGCAAGTTTCCAGCCAACGACGTCAAAACAGAAATCTTCCATAGGTTTTGTATGAAGTTTTTGAACGATGACGTCATAATTCTTGCCATTGCCATTGTTCAGTTACTTTTTAACACTAAATTAATAATAAAAAAATGTAAACCTACGTATGACATTTAAAATTACTTGGTTTTCATAAATTTTAAATAAATCTTTCTTAGATGCAAACAGGATTTCATTTTATTTTTGACCCAGAAAACTCGCGGAAAGTTTCCTTTTTTTTTAAGGTTGTAGGACTCAATAGGACTCCAAAGACTGACTGGGAATATACCACCGTCAACCCCTTGCTTATTTCTATCGGGCCACTGTAATCAAGTCAACCAAGCCACTGAAATGACTAGAAATTAGGTTAAGCATGGCAGCTAGTAAGTGAAAACGTGAAAACAAAACCAATATAGGGTGACTTTTGGTTAGTTCTTGATAGCAAAAGATATGCATGTACTCATGACACTGAACAACTTTTCCCAAGGAACATAGGTCGAAATACGAAAAACCAAATTTGACCTTTCATACAAAATGCGCCTTCAGCTGATGCAGTTTCTATGTGAGGTCAAATCTTGATTTTCGTATTTCGACCTATGTTCCTTGGGGAAAGTTGTTCAGTACATGCATACCTTTTTCTATCAAGAACTAATTAAAAGTCACCCTATATAAGCTGAACCAGTGCTGCGCTATCTGAAACCAGAGACCTGCTCAAGGTCAAAATGTTTCCACGGACGAGCAGCCGTGTGTACATTACAGATTCCATTTAAATTCACAGCGTGGGCAACGCGCTTTTGCTGTTTAATTTATGTGAAGTATCACATCAATTCACCCGTCTGCTTGATTGGGATTATGACATTGAATAAATTTTTACTTTCAATAACCTCTTTTATTAGAGATTAGCTCGCCTTTAGATAGTTGTTCCTATACCTATTAGGTACGCCGCGCCGCCGTGCCTGTAGTATTGATATTTGACACAATTCCTTCCGACGACTCGCTGTAGTTACAATTTGCTCCACAACTTCGTAAAGGCGCTTATTATTAGACCACGCTCCTAATAATGTTCGACAGCTAACGCCATCTTTTGAGGAGTAGCAGTACTGAACGTAACAACAGCTTAAGCTTTGGCTGCTATGCAATGTTCGTACATTGCTGCAAAGGCGTTTCCTCCGTTTTATAAATTGTAGAAAAAGTTGAAATGTATATCAAAATGGGTTCCAAACAAATTGGTTACCGAATACCCCAATTTCGATGTCAACTGATTCCGGTGTTATTTGGGGCAGTGGTGTTTGTCTAGTATTTGTGGGGTGGTAAGTATGGGTTTGAAATTGTGATATTTGGACAGAAACTAAGAATTTAGGGACATTTTATTGAATTGTGGTTGTTAGGTTTTTGGGTAAATGAGTACCCCATTTATTTCGTTGAGTGTCGTAAAAGGCGACTAAGAGGATGGGTTGCAGGGTCTTTCTGCGTATCGTAACAATAACACACCACGGTCACATTATAAACGGGATAAGACAGCTTTCTGAACACTGAAAGGGCATGATCAGCTAACAAAACTGAACAGCTTTCAGTGAATGAAACATTCAGGAAGTTTTAAAAAATCGGCTTCTCCTCGCAAACTGTCCAATCAAGTTTGTATTAAGATGCTTTGTGGAAATTTTATTCACTTAAAGTTGTTCATTTTGTTGAATGAACATCATGACATCCCATGAAACTTCCACTACAGGACAGAGAACTCCCTCAAAAATTCCAACTTCTGCTGAAACAATGTGGAGGGGAAGTACCGTAGTCACCACGCTTGTTAGCGTTACGGCTGGCACCATGGACTACGGTTGTTGGTGACAGCAGAATGGAAGATGATACGATACACAGAAATATGCTGCTGCCCATCCTCCAGTTTGTAAGCGCTTAGTCGCCTCTTACGATACCCACGGGTAGAGATGTGTTGGTACTATTCTATGCCGGCATCACACGGGTAAGCTATTAAGTTGAGCTGTTCTTTAACCCTGTATATTATACCGGGTTTGAGGTTACACACTGTGATGTTTGAAACTGTGCATTAAGACCATGAATCTCAACAACTTTCCTTAAGGAACATAGGTGGAAATATGAAAAAAAAAAATCATCTCCCATACAAAATGCGCAATCAGCTAGTTCAGTTTCTATTTGAAGTATTTTTTTCTGTCGTATTTCGACCTAAGTTCCTCGGAGAAAGTTGTTCAGTTTCGTTGTTTGACTGCACAGTTTTAAGGATCATAGGTTATCCTAATACCATATGAAATTATGGAAGGATCCTCATGTCCAGCAGTGAACTATGAGACTTGATGATGAAACACCTTCTTAACCAGTTTCTAAGTTGTACAGTCAAAAGCAGTTCCAAATTGATACTAGCAACGCGACTGTAGCACTTATGGCTATAGAAATAAGAACGGGGAAAAGTTTAGAGTATCAAGTTTGATGTAATCTTAGCTGCACATGTGTACACGGGCGCAGCGAGGTTCCAAACTCATTGGTACACGAACATCAAATTCATAACATATATAGTTATAGTTATATCCATCGTAGCACCTATGGCTATTGATATAAAAACGAGGCAAAGTTTAGAGTGTCAAGCTTGATGTGATCTTGACTGCATATGTGTACACGGGCGCAGCGAGGTTCCAAACTCATTGGTACACAAACATCAAATTTATAACAGATATAGTCATAACCATCGTAGCACCTATGGCTATTGACATAAGAACGAGGCAAAGTTTAGAGTATCAAGCTTGATGTGATCTTGACTGCACATGTGTACACGGGCGCAGCGAGGTTCCAAACTCATTGGTACACGTACATCAAATTCATAGCAGATATAGTTATAACCATCGTAGCACCTATGGCTATTGACATAAGAACGGGACAACGTTTAGAGTGTCAAACTTGATGTGACCTTGACTGCACATGTGTACACGGGCGCAGCGAGGTTCCAAACTCATTGGTACACGAACATCAAATTCATAACAGATATAGTTATAACCATCGTAGCACCTATGGCTATTGACATAAGAACGGGACAAAGTTTAGAGTGTCAAGCTTGATGTAATTTTGACTGTATATGTGAACATAGGCGCAGTGAGGTTCCTAACTCTTTGGTACACGAACATCAAATTCATAACAGATATAGTTATAGTTATATCCATCGTAGCACCTATGGCTATTGACATAAGAACACGGCAAAGTTTAGAGTGTCAAGCTTGATGTGATCTTGACTGCACGTGTGTACACGAGTGCAGCGAGGTTCCTAACTCTTTGGTACGTGGACATCAAATTCATAACAGATATAGTGATAGTTATAACCATCGTAGCACCTATGGCTATTGACATAAGAACGGGGCAAAGTTCATAGTTCATAGTTTATTATTCCTTAACAATATACATTGTGTTGGACATACATCTTAGCATCAATACGATTTGTCAATATAGAGAATTTACAATAATACATGAAAAAAATTACAAAAATTGAGCTTTAAATTATTAAAAAAATATATATACATATATAATGTCATTAAATTATAAATAATTGTAGAGAATCTACTTATTGACGAATTCATCAACAGAATAAAAACATTTTTCCAACAAGAAACTCTCAGGGTAACTTTAAACGTTTTAAAATCGCTAATACTTTTCATGTCAGTTGGAAGAGCATTAAACATCTTGACCACTTGATACCGCACACAGTGTCCAGCTATGCGCAGTTTAGGTTGGTTGGATAAAGGTTGGCAAGTCCTTTCTTCGTGTCAACAGTCGTTTGTTACGATCCTCCTTGGTTTCGTAGCGGTCCAAGTGCTTCAAGAGGTCCGTCAACAGTACAAAAATGTAGAGGCAGGGCGCCGTTAGTATCTGCATATTTTTAAAATGTTCTCTACATGATTGCTATTGAGGAATTCTAATCATTGTCCTGATTGCGCGCTTTTGTATTACGAATGCCTTGCTTATATTGTATTTATACCCGTTCCCCCAACATTTTATAGTGTATCTAAGTCTTGACTCGACAAGTGCGTAATACACTGTTTTTAAGTGCTCTTGCGAAATTTCCTCTCTAAGACTCCTAAGCGCATAGCAAGCAGAGCTCACTTTGGCCACTATAGTGTCCACCTCTTCTTTCCAGTTAAGTAAACAATCTATCTGAGCTCCCAAGAACTTAGTAGATTGTACAGGGTTTATCTGTTCGCCATTTAATTTGACATCTACTGTGTCTTTCGCTGTAGTGGTGTTCCTAAAGAGTATTACGTTAGTTTTGGCTAAATTAAGTTTTAAGTTGTTCACATTGAACCATTGAAAAAATTTCAAAATAGCTTTTTGTATGTTTTTATTTAGTTCTGTAATGTTTGGAGCAGAAATTACTGCGTTTGTATCATCATTATTATAAAAGCCACTATACTGGTTTTGTCTACTTGTTTAAGTATGAAGTTGTTTAAATCGTTAGTTAATATTATAAATAGTATGGGTCCTAGGATAGAGCCTTGTGGTACCCCTCTGGTGTTTTTTGTCAATTTTGATCTGGTAACAGTTTCATGACCATTTGAAGTGGATTTCAGTTCAACGAATTGGTATCTGTTCGAAAGATAGGATCGCAAAAGTTGAAGGAATTTACCTCTAACACCGTAGAAGCTTACTTTTTCGATAAGAATTTCATGGTCCACCATATCAAATGCAGAACTAAGGTCAAGAAACAGTCCTGCAACTTTCTTGCCTTCATTAAGCTGAGAAGTGATATCATTAATAAGAGCTTCTATTGCATCACTAGTACCAATTCCTTTCTGAAATCCAAATTGTCTATGGTTAATAATATTATGTTTATTAATATGTGCAAGAAGTCTTACTTTTATAAGCTTTTCAAATATTTTGGAGAGAGTGGGCAATAGTGAGAATATAATTATGAATATCAGTTTTTACACCTTTTTTATGTAAAGGCAAGATTTTTACGATTTTGAATTGGTCTGGGAAAAGGCCATGCTCAAAGCAATTGTTATAAAGAGTGGCTAACGGCACAGATAGAACGTCAATATTTTATTTTATTACATTTATGGGTAACTCGTCCAAACCAAAAGATGTCTTGTTTTCCATTTTTCTGACCGTCGCAGAAATTTCTTTTGGTGTAATTTCATGCCACTGAATATCATTTTCAATCCTACTGAGACTGTCTTCCAAGATGGTCAGGGCATTCGCTCTTTAGTGCTAGTCGAGTCAATACCCAGTTCAAATTTCGCAGAAAACAACTCAACTATTTGTTGGGGATCATCAACGATTGTATTATTCGTTTTTACGAGTAATTTTTCTCTTTTATTTATGCTTATTTTATTCCTATGCCTATTTACTACTTGCCATATAGCTTTAGGAGAGTATTTACCCTTACAAAGTTCTTTGTTTACGGCAATTTTATTGGCGTGTTTGACAACTCTTCTAAATATTTTAATGTAATGTTTTCGGTATGATATTAATACTTTGTTATTGTCACTTTCTTTAACCGCAGTAAGGAACCTCTTCATTATACTAGCTACCTTAATTCCCTTAGTAATCCATTTAATTTTTTTTATTAGTTGTAGTACGGATCTTTGTCTTTTTTAAAGGGAAACTGTGTCTAAAAAAGGATAAAAAGTTCGATAAAAAGGTATTTACGCCATTTTTTTCCAATCATGTGATTTTATGTTGCGTCTAAATTCATTGTTTCTTTCCTTACAAATTCTTCTCTTTTGCACATATATAATTTTACCATCTGATTTGAGATTTCTGACATTAGGCATGTCTAACTGACATAGTAGTCCTGCGTGTCCATCCGAGAGATCGTTATGGTCCACATTTGTTTGAATTATAATTTCATTCGGTAAATTCGTAAGAATATTATCAAGGCATGAATTTGTTTCATTCCTTACAAAAGTAGGCTCTATGAAGAGAGGTCTAAAGTTGTAAGAGGCTAGTAGAGAAAGGAATTCCTTTTTGTAATCGTCATTGTTCAGTAAGTTTACGTTAAAATCACCACATATAAGACATTTCTTGTTGAAAAAATGAGTCAGCAATTTTTCAAGTGTACTTAAAAACGATTCAAAATTTTTACGCACAGGATTGCGATATATGCAACAGACACTCGTTTCCGTATTTTTGTCTTTAATGCCACAGATTTCAAATTCTTCCCTTTTATACAGTCGTTTGCAAATATCGAGATCCTCACTGTCATCGGCTTCAGGCGTCATCGGCGTCAGCTTCGTGTGAACTTGACTGCACATGTGTACACGGGTACAGCGAGTTTTCCAACTCTTTGGTACAGGGACATCAAATTCATAACAGATAGTTATAACCGTTTCAGCAAAGGTTCCTTGTTGACCGGAGCCGGGTGAGGCCGCAGGGAGCAATACCCGGGTGAGTTATGCTATCCGGGTAACAGGACGTGAGGCCCATAATACGTAAACATGCAGGGTGTGGGACAAGTTTAAGAAAACTGAAAGGGCACCAGTCAACGTAACTGAGCAACTTTCAGTGAATAAAACTTTTGGAAAATGAACAAAAAAATCGGTTTCTCCATACAAACTGTCCAATCAAGTTTCCAATTATGTTTGGAGAGGCTGATTTTGAACCTGACAGTTTTATTCACTGAAAGTTGTTCAGTTACGTCGACTGATAGGAAACCTGTCCCTTACACCCTTTTCAATAAGATTGATTTGCGAATGTGCGTGGAAAATATTATCTTGGCATTTAGCAAGCCAGTAAATACGTAAATAAACTTGTTTTTTCCTGACAATAATTAGTCCACATTTACATTTGCTCTTTATTATATTACATTGGACCAAAGATTTGGGAAAATTTACGTCTA
This sequence comes from Athrips mouffetella, assembly GCA_947532105.1. Lineage (NCBI taxonomy): Eukaryota > Metazoa > Arthropoda > Insecta > Lepidoptera > Gelechiidae > Athrips > Athrips mouffetella. The sequence goes on along the minus strand of OX383961.1, from coordinate 2,287,690 downwards.
TGCAATGGAGCACCTGGACGACCGAGTTTCGCTCTATCACAGATTAGATCATAATAAACTGACATTTCTGTATAATCTTAACCAAACCTGGCAATTACAGATGGCGTTGTAGGGTTTCTGAAATACGATATCCTCAAGAAATGCTCAAAAAAAGGAGAAAACGAACTTTCCCAGACATGAGAACTACCTAGATAAATTTTTCGCCCTCGAATGCCTCCGTATAGTAAATTTCATCGAAATCGTTAGAGCCGTTTTCGAGAAAACGATTACAAATATGTTTTCTCTTTTCCTGTTTGTTTACGTACAAATCGTCACAGTCTTTTGTGAACTCTATTATATGAACTTATGTTTTTTTGACTTACTACCCAGGAGGATGGAAAGAATTAGTTGAAAGGAAAGTAAATCAAATACCGATGTGTTAGAAATAATATAGGAGATAGGAGTTTACTAAAACGATAGAGAATAAGAGAGGCAAGATGATTGGACACCTGATACGACACGACTGTTTTTTAAAATGTTACAGAAGGAAAAATAGAAGGGAAGAGAGGTAGAAGAAGACCTAGGACCCAGAAGGATGGAAAGAATTAGTTGAAAGGAAAGAAAATCAAATACCGATGTGTTAGAAATAATATAGGAGATAGGAGTTTACTAAAACGATAGAGAATAAGAGAGGCAAGATGATTGGATACCTGATACGACACGACAGTTTTTTAAAATGTTACAGAAGGAAAAATAGAAGGGAAGAGAGGTAGAAGAAGACCTAGGCGAAGTTACTTTGACCAAATCAAGGAGAAGGCTGAAGTCGTGTTTGGAAATTACTTCACCGACAAGAGCGTCGCTTTTAAGTTGAAGGAGTTCTTCCTTGGGAAAACTGAGGGTTTAGTAAACAAAATGACACACATAGTGGATATTTATTTCGGGTGTAAGGGACGGTGTACCGAAAACTGAAAGGGCGGGCTCAATCAACGAAACTGAACAGCTTTCCCAAAGATCCAAAGATACATTTCTGGGAACTGAAAAAAATTGTTAACTGTTCGATCAGAATGCGCAATTTGTATGGAGTGGTCAAAATGTATTTTCATTTCCCAAACATGTTTTTTTTGGAAAGTTGTTCAGTTTTGTTTACTTAACACGCTCTTTCTAGGTGTATTAAACGATCGTATAAAGAGGCTTATATGCATGAATTTGATGAATTGTGTGTCCCTGGTGTGATTAAAAAGCAATTTCTTCTAGTCTGTAAAATTTTTGACGAATTTCTTCATTCAATTTGCTTTAGTACGTTCTATTTATTTAGGAAAAAGCTGGATATTCGAGCACAATATTCATTCACTTACACTTCCATTAAGGCAAGTTAATCACAGAACTAGGGTGCCGCTAACCTACAACAGATCTGGTACAATCATATTGAGAACGAGCTTAAGTAGGTCGCCATACGACCACCATAACTTGACCTTACCAACCCCTAGCAAACTCCCCTAAGCGGCCTTATTTAATACAAAAATAGAGGGGAGGTAGAGTTCATGTAAAGTGGTGGCGGAAGGCTCGTGCTATACTTATAATTTATTCAGGGCACAATGCCTGAGGTATTTTACAATTTTTTTTCAATTCCCCTAGCAGAGGATCGACATAAGTTGTCTTGTTTTATGTATTCAATGTGTAAATAAAATATTTCTAAAATTGCTGAATACAAATTTACACCCAACAGCGCGTCAATAGAAACACTTTGCACTTTATGACATTGTAATAGAGTTGCAAATGCTTCTATTGACGTGGGGTTGACCGTACATTGACTCAATGCAAATGGCAGAGTGCCTAAGTACTGCAAAGGTTATTTTTGAAGTGAAAACTTCTTTAGCGGCGCTTGGCACTTTTTTAGATGGGTAATAAATGTTAAGCTCACGTCAGATGTTGCGTCAGATCCGTAGCCTGATCGAAAAAGCGTCAACTGTCAACCGTATTGTTTTTACAATACGGGTTTTTATTCAGTGACATTAAAGAACTACGCGAGCAATGGAGCGATTGACCATTGCAAAAAGCATAATATTAAAAAATGCAAGTTTTCATTTCTGCCGGCACTCCGGGAGTGCAACCTGTCCTTTTTAGGGTTCCGATACCAAAATGGTAAAAAAAAGGAACCTCTATATCTCAGCAACCACTTATGCTATCGACCTGAAATTTGGAATAGTTTTAGAATATATTTGCCCAACTTAATTGCACGTGAAAATATTTTGAAAAAAGTATAATTATTAATGTAAAGGGGGCCAAATTTCAAATTATCGCTACTAGGTCGAGTGGGGTATCATATGAAAGGGCTTTACTTGTACATTTTAAAATATATTTTTGTATTTTTTTAAATTTCTTAGTTTTCAAGTTATGATGAAAAATGTCAAAAAAAATACCATTCCCCCCCTTTCTCAGTTGCACAGTTTTTCAGAAATCTACAAATAAACTTTACAAACAAATTTAGTTTTGCACTCCTGCAAATTGACTTTATTGCTTCCAAAAATACTATAGGTATATCGGAACCCTCGGCGCGCGATTCCGCCGACTCGCACTTGATCTTTTTTTTTTTTATCCAACCACTACATTACTGACCTGTTGGTGTTTTTGGTAGTTGCGGGTTCAATCCCCGCCCATGGCAAGCATTTTTGGAATGAATAGATGTTCTGTTCTGTGTCTGAGTGTTATTTATCTATTCATGTATAAAAATATCCCACCAAAAACATTTTCATGTAAAATGTTGCCAAGACAAGACGATAAAGCTCGCATTTTCAAAAAGTTATTAGATCGCATGCAGAGCCAAGATTTTAAACTCTACACGCCTTATCTCTACAATTACTAGCTTCACAAAATCTACACCTTAGTCAAAATAAGTGGCTAGGCCGTTTCGTTAGTACAAGAACAATTGTTTAACAGAAAAGCAATGAAGAGTCAATAAATTTTTCACCTTACCCCCACGTGACGGTAGCGAAACGGCCAAGCCACATATTTTGACTAAGGTGTAGATTTTGTGAAGTTATTGCTTGTAGAGTTAAGGCGTGTAGAGTTAGAAGCTTGGCTTACATGAGATCTGTATAACTTTTTGAAAATGCAAGCTACTTATATGGTCTCATCTTGGCAACATTTTACATGAAAATGTTTTTGGTGGGATTTCACTTCTTTTTGTAAGGTTCATAGTATATTTTTTATATATTGATCATTTTCCTTTCTTTGTTTTGGAGTATATTTCTTGCACATCAGAGGTGCCTTTTTTCATAGTCCATTTTCTATCTTTGCCCTTGTTCGTTGTTGGTTTACTGTTTATAAAAAAGTGGTGTCATTTTTAGGGTTCCGTACCTCAAAAGAAAAAAACGGAACCCTTATAGGATCACTTTGTTGTCCGTCTGTCTGTCTGTCTGTCTGTCTGTCTGTCTGTCTGTCTGTCTGTCAAGACCCTTTATCTCACGAACGGGTAGAGGTATCAGGTTGAAATTAATACCATATATTAGGATCCATGAACCACACAAGATCTGAAAATTTCAATTTTTTACAACGACGCAATCAAAAGATATGGCATTTTATGTCCTCATCTCCATACATTTATTCAAAAATGCAAAACCTACAGGGTACTTCCCGTTGACCTAAAATTATGAAATTTGGCAGGAAACTAGGTCTCACAGTACAAATAATGGGAAAAGTCTGAAATCATTAAATATTACAACTTTTCTCACAACTAATTGTAACCAATTGTGGTGAGCTCCCGTTTCAAGAACATTCATATAAGAGAGGGGTCAAGTTGGATGGTCACTGAGGCGATTTTTGTTTTAGTTCTATTTAAAAACGGGAACACTTACAAACTTGAAAATTGGTATGTTTATAGTGCCTAAGCTATAAAATAACAACAAATAATAAAATTTGGTCAAGCGCGTGTTGGACTCAAAAAATCTAGCACATTAACTTACTGAAATTTCAACTAATACAATTATGTTTATGTGGTGGTACGGAACCCTCAGTGCGCGAGTCCGACTCGCACTTGGCCGGTTTTTTTAGTGGGGGGCGACTTACTAAGAATCCCCAAATACGTGTTTTATTATTTATATTTATTAATGAGGAGTCTCTATTTTTGCGGAAGTCCCATACAAACTTACATCCCCTGGTTTAAGGGTTTGGGGCGTAAAAGTTCCAAGTTTTAGGATTTTTTTGGTCTTTGTGTACTAATACTAGCTTATATACCAAATTGCAGCTTTCTAGGTCTTCAGTACCCTAAGAATACTGATGACCATCAGTGAGTGAGTGACGAAATCGGGTTTTTTTTAGATATCAATAAAATCTAAAGTATAAGAGTTATGCAACTGAAACTTTATATATTTAATAAATCTACTAATGACATCATATCCTGTAAATTTTGTTTATCCGGTATAATCTAAACCTAAGTTATGAGGGTTCAAAAAAACGACGAAGCGCTTCGAGATACGGTAGGTAGTGCCCTTGCGCTTCGCTTGGCTCGTCTTAGAGGGGGCACTACTGTGCCCCTAGATCATTCTCTGATACCCACCGGGAAGCCAATTCTTGAATATCGCCGGGTGATAAAATATCACTTGAGACTCAAAAATTCACCCTGATAAACTGTCAAAAAATAAATTTATAAACATGAAAATTATCAATTTTCCAATTTTTTTTATTTCTATTTAACATATTATTATATCAGTTGTACACTCAGATAAAGTATACTCACTACGTTGCTGTACACGGCCGCTGTTTCCCGTTTGAAAATTTTGCTAATAATTCCCAATACATGAAAACTCTTTTTCAGAACCACTTTTTTTGCAACTAATCTGGGTTTGTTCAAAAATTCGGTAGTTTGTTCTCTTTTTAAAATTCAAAAAATCAAAGGAAATTGACAAGTAAAATATTTTTCACTTCTCATGCTCTGAAAGTGCTTTTTTGTGCAGGATATAGGCTGCTCAATATCGAATTTTGTGCACTAGGGCAAAAAAGTAATTGCGGTGGTGTACGCCCTCCCCCAGGCGTCAACATATTCTTCACTAAAGCAGAACAACTCATTTTTCAGTTACATTTAGAGAGTACTTTTACGTTTTATTTCCTCGCAATCAAAGTGAAAAGCAGATTTTATAACTCGTCCACAAAACCATTTTATCCTTGACATTACTATCAACCCTCGCCTTCGGCTCGGGCTGCTAAAAGTCTCTAAAAATTGGTTGTTGTAAAATCTACCTTTGGTATTCCAGTGTCGATAGGCGGGTATATGGACGGTAAAAGAGGACAGTCCTTATAACTTTTTAAATATGTTACAAAGAAACAGTTTAGTGTAATATCGTAATCAAAACAAAAATTGTTCAAAAAAAAAAAGAACGCGACTACTGGCAAATCTTGCTCTAAAAAGTATGAAACAAGAAAATATTGTCATCTGAAATTTTCAAGTATAAAACTATGGTACCTATTTAATAATATTCATAGTGACGTTCAGATAATAGCCGTGGCTAATGACAAGGTATGATAAAAGAGGACATTGTGCGCCAGATTAAGAATTTACTATTTTATTATATTTCTTTTCCATAAAATATTTTAATTATTTGATCCACCATTCCAGTTTGAACATGTCGACTTCTTTAGCAGATCGTTCCTTTCCCATCCTGTAGTTAGACATGGTCGTTTATAATTTCTTTCGGTCAAATAGGTTCTCAAGAGAATCTATCGCATAATTAACAGGTTATTCTAACGTTCACCTAGCTATTCATCATAACATCCCATGAAACGTCCACTACAGGACAGCCGAGCTCCCTCCAGAATTCTAGCTTTTGCTGAAAAAATGTGGAGGGGAAGTACCATAGTCACCTCGCTTGTTAGCGTTACGGCTGGCACCATGGACCGCGGTTGTAGGTGATCGCAATAAGTAAGATTTTAGATACAAAGGAGGATGCTGCCGCCCATCCTCCAATATATAACCCTTAGTCGCCTCTTACGACACCCACGGGTATGCAAGGGTTGGTACTATTCTTTGCCGGCACCACACGGGGCACGAACAAACTACGAACATAATATCACGCCTTGTTCCCGTCGGGGTAGGCAGAGACCACAGTTCTCCACCTGCTACGATCTTGACATACTTCCCTTGCTTCCTAAACTTTAATCAATCCCCTCAGCCGTCAGAGATCTCAAGTCGCCAATTTCATGCATGTATTAGGAACCAAGCCATGAAAAAGAGCGAAATAAGTTCAATATCTACACAAAACTTACTGAGAGTCGTCCAACAACAGATTATTTGTATTCAACTACAACAGATTTCAAAGTAGATTCGGCTAAAACGAGCTAGTTATAAATTAGAGTACGATCGAACGCTCCTCAGGGGAAACAAAAACACTTCGAAAATTTACACTATAGCTACGTTCTTAAAGGCGATATCACGGCCAATTTGTTTGTACTGGCCTGCGGTTGACTGTATGTATAGTGTTTGAGTGTAAATCAACGCGAGATTTACAAGCACGTCAGAATACTACCAGAATTAATACCGTGGCGCCTATTACTACACGTGACGAGCTAAATGTGGCAAGAAAGATTTTTTAAAGAAAAGCTATACTAACATGTTATTTCGGTCTTGAGTTATAACCTAATATAAGATATATAAAATGTTAATAAAAATGGTTTTTCTTTTCAAAAGTTAAAATTTATATTGTTTATACATGAGGTTGTTTGATTGATAATTTTCATTAATTTATGAAATACCTTTTAACAGTTTACAGGGAAAACTTAAATTTTTAAAGTTTCTAAAGAGATATACGCAATTGGACCCCTAGCGTTAGTTTACTATTATGTAATCTGTGCCCCTAGACTCTTGGTCATTAATCAGTATCGCCAAATCGAACGAATTGTTCTTCCGAAGATCTTCATCTTTCTGCTCAACATCTAGTTTAAGTTCCCATTTCTCGGTTCCCACTAAGAAAACACGTTCATAATATCTCGTTCTGTAACTTTTATTTATTTGTTTAATGTTACGTTCTGTTATGTACCGACATAGAGTAATATAATACTGGGCGTAGTACCGATTAATTAGGTGATCATTATTATTTCCCAAGCCTTATTCTGTTTTTGCCAATGGTTTTTACGCAGTCGGCTACCTAACCTGAGGGATTTGACGAATTGACTGGTTTTTTTGCTATCTGACCTCGGCAACCCAGAGGAGAAACCGGCAGGCTTTGCCAGGTTAGTGGCCAACTTGGCTGTCAGAGTTTTCAAGCCGCCAAATGGCCTCTGACTTGGCTTAATATCATTGACAATAGCCTGGACCAATGGCTTAACGTGCCTTCCGAAGCAAGGAAACGCGCTTGTTCTTGTGTCACCCGTCCGGGTTCTGACCACGGCCAAAGTTGCTTCATTTTCGTGATCGTAAAGAAAGAGTAACTACCGGCCACGAGCGCTTCTTCACATAAATTAATTTGAATATTTTATATTACTTAGTAAGAAAGTTTTTTCCTTACATGCATGTAACATAAGAATCATCTGCTTGTATGAAAAGTTTATCTTTACATCAGTTTACTTGCAATTAACTGTATAAATGTATTCATGGGCCAAAACCAACGATTTCACGGCGATAATTTACGTAAATTTAAATAAAACAAAATGCACTTTCGGATAAAATTACTAAAACTAGAGAAAACAAATTTGATACTCTATCAACACATACCTACATACACCTACCAACTTTAGTTTTAAATAAAAATATCAAATTATAGACTTTTCTTTGTTTAATGAGCAATAGATAAATTAGATAAATCACCTAAAAAGTGTCGCCATATGTGTAATGAAGAAGTGACAAGTTTTAAGCCCACGAACTTTTTCTCATATTCGCAAAATAGAGTCATACATAACTTTATCGAAATTACCTATTTTCATCATTAATAATCATAATTATATCAAAATATCATCAAATCAACCGACTTAATATTTTGAGAGCCGTGGGTTGCGCTACGTGAAAAAGGGTGTAAGTGTGAAATGTAAATATTACTGTAAATAGCAGTTGGCTTAAAATTGACCGGTAGTGCTTTTTATGTTGAAAAACGTCATTATGATTTAAAATTTTAAATATTATACAAGTACTAATAATATAAAATTGGCTCTTCAATACAAAGTTATGAATAAAACACAATAACGTAATCTTTAATTTCTTGTTTTTGCTGTACAAAATGATTGAAATGTAATACTAATAAGCTAAATGTCTAGTGTAAACGAAACTTCGAAAGATGCTTAGTTCTTTGTCCTAAAAACAGTTTCCACCGGTTTTCCACGGAGTCTCGAATTTTCGCTAGATGGAGTTACTGGTATGTGATAATTTTCACAGTAGTATCATTTGTGTTTCGGAAGAAAGTATTGTTTGGTGCCTACTTCATGTTAAACTTAGGATAAAATAAGAGAACACGTCGCTTAAAAATAAAGTGTCAATAAAAAGCCCTCTAACTAAAAAATAATAGGTCTTTACCTATGGACGAGTACCAACTGCGAAGGGACAATGCTGGTAAGACGCTCCGTCATGCGAGCAGACTCCAATCTGTCACACATAAACTTGCCAAGTCTGGAAAACTGACCCACGTCATAGGGCCAGCGATATACAACAGACTGCCGAAGACCATTATAGACACCCCATCGCTAAATTGTTTTAAAGCTAAGCTTAAAAACTGGCTTCTTGATCGCACTTTGTATAGTGTTAAGGAATTAATGCAAGCTGACTATGTAAACTGGTACTTGAAGGTACCTATTTATTTTGTGACTATACTGATAGCATTCAAATAATTTGATATTTACAGATTTGACATTTGTGTTCTTTATTTTTATATTATTTTTAGACTGACATTCTTATATTGTATTATTTTAATTTTGATATTATGATGAAGATATTTGTTAAAATTTTTGACCCGTAATAACTGTTATTACGAAATATACGAATATGAATATGAAATTGCCGTTTTGTATAGCGAATTTTAACTAAATTTTCAGTACTAACATTTTTGCATTTTTTTTTTAAATAAATATCCAAACTTTTTTATTTTTTTTAAGCATGATTGGGAAGACATTAAGCTAACATAAGCTTAAATTTAATTTTCGAAAAATATTATCTGTAAAAAAATATAACAAATCTAATGATGAAATCGGACGACATTTAAGACGAACAATTTTCGAACCTTTTGTTTTGTATATCAAACTAAAAATAAAAACTTTATTTTGTGCGTAACTTGATAACCTTGAAGTCAACTTTCAAATATAAGACAAATGAAAAACATAGATTTAGAAATATAGGAATAATGATCTCATTAATCTGTAAGAAAATTTCGGCAATTTCATAGGTAAAGACCTTGGAAGAAATCAAAATTGAGAATCTATCAATTTACTTAATAAAAATATGTTAGCGGGCAATTATTAATTACATACTTCTTTAATAATCTTTTGTTTATGTTTATTATGAAGTATAAAGAATTTACGGTTTTATCCAGATTATATATACTGATTAGTCTATTTTTGTTATTAGTTTTCGCTAGCTCATAATAGATGGCGCTTTTAGTATCATATTGTGGTAAAATTTTTGTTCTATCTGCTCTACGATTAGCCGTATATTCAGCCGTATAACTTGTTAGCAATTTTGAATTTCCCCGCATTTGGCTGGCTCCACGGAGCAGCACTAGATTTTCGAGTAAAGAGCTTGACTTTTCACATTTTAGGTGAATATTTAGTTTTGCTGGGAATATTATGTGCTTTTAGAAGAGTTTTTTGAATTTTCGAAATAGTGTTAAAAATAGAATGTAAGTACTCAATGGGTTTTGAAATCCTATCCTACTTTGTTCTCATAAATTAGCATTTGAGAAAGATACTAGGTATATGTAAAATCTCCTTAGCGCCATGATTTTCGACAAGAAACACAAAAAAATATACCTACATACTAGATAAAGCTTCCATACGTGCATTTTTTCTGGCAAGCGGCAAAGCTTTATTTTGATTAAAAGTTAACTTGAAAACTATTTTTTTTTTAAATCTTGATAATTCAATATTATCTCATCTCAACTAGAAAAATTTATTGAAAATAGTACGCGTTGACATTTGCGACCATCAGCTGTTTTATAACTGACAGAGACGACGACATAAAAATACATTTTATTAATAAAAAGCAGCGCACCAGTTCGCAGCGTCACCTGGCGGCCGCGTGCGTCATATTTCAAACTCGTTATTATTCTGTCTCTCCACCGCCACTATAAAAAGCCAATATAAACCTAAACGTCGCCGAGATCGCCCGCATTATCTCGTGATTATCGCGTGTCAAAACATCGCCACGCTCGCGGTGCCTCGCATCGCATGTAATCTGATAAACGATGTACGCTGCGCGCTTCATTCTAACCCCATCCCACTTCTACACAAGGCATCTTCGAAGCTCCATCTCACTCTCACGGTCATCCCTTTCATTCATGCGCGGTACACCTCGGCGGCGCTGTTTACAGACACAAACAAACAGTACAGCAAACCGCTTAGCTTTAAGTACGGGACCGTGAAAGTGATATTGTCAAGTGTTTCCGTCTCACTCTAATAGCCGAAGCATTGTTTCGGTGGATCAGAACTAGATGGCGCCAGGAGTAGCGTTTAGTCGGAAATGTCACAATAATTCGGGCGCGACGTTGCCGGACTTCACCACCCGGTGGGCGCGAGTCTATAAACCTGCACCGTTACTCTTGCAACTTCGGGGGCACTTGTCGCGAGGAGATAGGGGTGATATTGGGTTTTACGCACGGTGGGTCGGCTCTGTGGTGTGAGAGGTAAATGTAACAACCGTGGCACACACGCTCAGAGCTGTCAGTAGCTAATGCGATGCGCTGTGATCGCTTATTGTGGCGCGCGCTTCAGCGGTTTATACCGTTTAATTCAATTTAGTAATTGATACGTTTGTCGGTTGACTTTACGCTTTTCTGGGTCACTTTTTAATTGTTTTCTGAATGATTATTAATAAATAACATAGATATAATTAAACTACATTATGACTTTTATATTATTTTTTTATTTAAAAACACAAAAGATGTCAAATAATTATTCAACAAATTTATTTTGCTTCTGTTAAACTTTAACACTTTAATTCAATTTTCATACGAATTGGCAGCAATGTATGAATAATGAATGACACATATGTGCATAAAATTATCATAAATAGTTTATTGACTTAGCTAATTTATTAAACAAACACCTGATTAAACTAACAATAATCCTGTCAACTAAATCTCGTATCATAATCAACTCCTAATCTTGCGCGAACGAACAAGAGCAAATTATTGTAAAACTGACAGCTCCCTAATCTAAACATGGTAATTCACGCTCCGCATTCTTCGATACTCCGAGTGGTTACACACAGATACAAAACATATTCACGTTAACCCCAATTTTTCCACTCAATTTATCACTCTACAGCTCTCCAAATAGAATCGAGTTTTACCGAAAACGACTGAATGTGAGTTACGTTGTTTCACATTAGCACGACGCACACATAGAGCATTTATGAGCAGTAGTAGAGTGTTGTGTACAATATGATGCCTCATATTGTAGGTAGTATTATAAATGAAATGTGTAGCTTTCACGAAGCACACAACCGTAGCTATGAAACTCTAACAAGCAATTGTGAACCTAAAAGCACAATTGGCGTAAAGTCCAATTTGAAGAGTTTGTGGAAAATTGAGCTTGTAATCTTTTTGTTTTACTAGAAGATTCGGGTGTTGGTAAACGCGTGACCTGTTGTGTGTGTATTGGGTTGCCTTAATCACAATTTGGAGTGGGTCGCGATACGGCTTTCGAACTGTCGACCTAGCAGCGCCATTGGATCTTTATGCTTTAATGGTTATAGTCTAATTTAACGGTGTTCTGTATTAATTCTTTGAAATATTTATGGAACCCAATTGATTGAGTGTATTTTAAATGTATCTCTCAGTTAAACCTTTTAAATAAATGTAATACAAAGAAAATAAGTTCTGATAAATTAGTTTTCGTCTAACCTTTGGACTGCGCTGATATTAAGGGGTCAAAAGTACATAAGCTATGTTATTGTGAAAGGGCGTACGTTTGTCCAAAGTGAGTGTACTTTGGGCCTTGATATTAGATCGTTTGGCTTTGTTGATTATGAATTAAGTCATTTATTTCATAGTCATGCAATATTGTAATCTAAGGTAGCAGCTATTTTGTACTTCTTTAGCTACTAATATTTTCCAGAAATAGACTTACTGCTTCTACAAGAAGTTTTTGTTACGCGACTAAGTACTCTGAAATAAGACTAATTAACTAATCCGTCTGAAAATTATATTGGATGTCGATTTTGGAATGAATTAATGAATGATTCATTTGCCAAAAATATGGTAAAAACAAGATCTTAATATAAAAAGCTTATGCTTATGGAAGTGCTTTACAAAGCTTTGATTCAATTATTTTATTAAACTACTCATATTTACAATATGGCAGTTACGCCATTTTTAAATGACACGGCAAAACTTTTATGTAAATGTTAAAAGTAGCCCAATCCTATTTCTTTTCTTAAGTGTCATAAAAGACGACTAAGTGATTTCCTACAAAACCATAGGCAGCAGCAGCGCCCTGATCATACAAATCACACTGCACGGTCGCCTGTCAAGAACACCGAAAATGAAATATCAACCTCCAATCATGCCACATTTTTAGCTGTATTTCTGTCGATTAGTCCAGTAGTGGACGTCTACGAGCTGTTGAGTAAAGAAGATAAAAGCTCTTGCCCACTAGATCCACCAGTGGGATCGAAGCGTTTACTTTTAGTCTTTTAGTTTAACTAATAGTGAAGTGCAGAGCAATGTTTCGCAGTATCAGTCCGGCGGCGAGTAAATTAGAGACCGGACTGCTGGTACGAGCAGCGCAACTCGGCGGGAAGAATGGAAAGGACCTGCCTTCTTAAACTTGGTCTACTGTTGTATGGATAAATTTATAATATTATAGGGTGATAAAATAGGTATGAGCCTAAAAAATAAATTAAAAAAAATATTTTCGATAGTAAATGTACAAAATATTACCGTTGAGAAGATACGGTCAAAAGAAAGAAATGAAAGCGATCAACATGTTGCCCGGAGAGCGAACTCTTGAATATCACCGGTTGATAAAATATATTTTATTTTGAAATAGATTTATCTTTTCATGCTGAAGATTGATATTCGTTTATTATAAAGAAAGTAGTGTATAAATTATCTAACTATATTTTTTTTTATTTACTTTCTAACAGGTGAAATTGAAAGTCTCAAAAGTGATATTTTGTTGGCTCCCAAACCCCAAATAAATTGAGGTAAGGGCAGCTAAATGGTTAATATAATTAAATTTTTAAAATTTAATCTTGGTTTTTTTTACTTTATATTATCTCTTAATTCATTCAATCTAGAACTAATACCAAGCACGATTCTGAAATGTAAAGTTTTAGTCGCAACTGTAGCATAGCAAAATAAAAGCAAATAAAGCTAAAGCAAATTTGGATAGGTTTCTAATACACACACTGAAAGTTCTATGAGTTATAATGAGAAAAGGCGCCAAGATATCTAGTTCGAATAAAAATATCAGAAATTGTGTCGTTACAAATTTGACAAAATTTATTATGAAGGAACCATTTTCTTTAGTATAAAAGCGAAGCATCAAACGTGTTAAAATGTAGGATAATAAACTGTCTGACAAACCCATTGGTCTAATAATAATTTGTTCGGTTACAAATTTCTCAAGCCACGATCACACCTATCTGAATTCAAAGACTCATTCGGCATACATTCCTCGTTGAAGTAAGAATATTGCAATTAACATAACCAAGCCTCCCAGCAATGTATGCCGAATTAGTCTTTGAATTCAGCTAAGTGTGATCATGGCTTTAGCTGCGAGAGTGATTTGTTTGCCGCAAACGAAGCGCTAGTTTAAGAATGAGGTGACCCCTTAATCTAATGAATTGGCGATGATTTATGTCTAAAATTAAATACCTATCTACACGTAAGTCTCTGTGTGTGCGTAAAGCTTTTCTTCACGTCGGAAAAATAACACAAAAATTATTTCAAGACCTTAAAATCGGGAGAAAAAACTAGACAGACTAGACTTTTACTTGCTATGATCTTGAGTCACAGTTGTTTTATGTCACTGTAAAAAAAAATTATTTCATTATTTATCTTCCATCACCATCATCTTCTTTCATCTTTCTTTAAAAAAATTCTTTATTTATTTGCGAAATCAATTCTTGGAAGGAAATATTTTGAATAATATGGCGTTCGTTAAATATTTTGTAAAGATACGTAAAAAGCAATTTGAAACATTTTTTATAATGCGTACGGCTAAAGAGTGAAATTCTCTTTCTGCGTCTGTGTTTCCGAGTTCATATAAGCCGAATCTATTCAAGTCGCGAGTGAATAGGCTTCTTCTGGGCAACCTCGTCCCATCGTCGACCTCATCTCTATCCTCAAGACTAGATCGAGGTCAAGAGTAAGCCCATTGAAAATGAAAAAAAAATAATACTTTATTGAATCTAAATCTACAAGGAATCTACAATTTTCCTTTGATACAATTTCTTCAAACTCCTAGAGGAATATCCACACGAATCGTTCAGTTCGCATCACCAGGAATGCAGGCTGCGATGCATATCGTCGTGTATGGTGCATACGATCCCCCCTTCCCCCCCGTTCTCTTACTTACCGAGCGAGGAATTGGGAGGGGGGAGGGAAAGCTACCTGCAGCTTCTTTGTCTTTTGTTTGTGATTAGTGGCCGGTCTTTATAATATTCGCAGAATATGTGGAGGCGATTAAGGGAATATGAAACTGTAGATGGGCAACAGCGTCCTTTTAATAATAATAATTAATAATAATAATTCATTTATTTTTCGGAAAATACATCCATATTTAGATACAATTATATAATCAAATTAAAATAAAATAAAATGGTTAGTTACAATTGGGCTTAAAACTATGTTAGTAAGACAAACACAGGACAGGACTATCACACAAAATACAGACGAACGTCAATGAACATACTCCAGAGACATCGGTGCATGCATCGACATCCAATGCCTCTGGAGCGGGCTGTCCATCCGTCCGGAGACCATCATCAGGAGGCTGTTGCGGCTGTCCCGTATTCTGCGCGCGATCGATGCCACTCTCTTCCGCATGGTGGCGTAGAAGCGTAGAAGCAATCCACGCGCGCCTTCGCGAACATGCCTGAAGCGCTACAGAAACGGGGCAACCGCAACAGCACTCTAAAGGCGTTGTTGAATTCTTCTGCGTGAAGTTCACCCACAGGCTGCTTGTATAAAAGGACGTACAGAAGGCTCTGAATAGTGTAATTTTGGCTTCCTTCGAGCAACGCTTTTGTGTATGGTACCATCTTCCATGCTGCGGTCGCCAACAACCGCGGTCCATGGTGCCAGCCGCAACGCTAACAAGCGTGGTGACTATGGTACTTCCCCTTAAACATGTACCACACCTTTTTGCTGGAATTCTGGAGGGAGCTCCCTGTCCTACCGCACACCCCGGACACTAGATACATCCAGCGCGAATTTGAAATTTAAAATTAGAAGGTCACGTAGGCCCGCGTATTTAGTACAAAAGACCCTCACTCAGAAGGACCACGGGAATCTCGCAGGCGGGTGCGTGCGGGGGTGCGGGGTAGATTGCAAGGGGGGGGGGGGGGGTGGAGAGTGTTTGTTCTGTATGATAGTACTATTACTTTATTCTGTGCCTACAGTGAACCTTTCATGGGATGTAGTGATATGATCTGAGGTATACCTACTAGAACTCTGAGGACACCGCAAGTTATTCTACGTCATCGAGTAGGTACAAGGAATTAGCAACTTAGTAGCGAGAGTGGCCTATGGCATCCTACCTTGACTATCATCTAGTTATTTTCGAGATTATTTTCAAAATTTAAATAACCCCTGATAGACTTTAATTATTGTTTAAGTAAAGTGGAAACCGAACACCATTATTATTCTTTACTTTTTAGGAATTTTAACATCTTAAAAATCACACACACGAGAATTTGACTCAAAATGCTTGATATTAGACGTTGCGCAGTAGTCCCATGAAAGATTTTTTTATTTTATTTTAGATACTGCAACATGCAGTGCGTGTATAATTTATTCCATTGGGATATTCTTTTATCACGTTATGACGTGAAATAAACTAGATCGCTTCACAAACAAAGTGGCGCCATGTGTCATGTGGGACAATAAAATAAAGTAAAGACCCACACCTCGGACCAACCCACACGCTCTTTAAATATGTTTGGTTGTTGAAAAGAGCGTGTGGGTTTTAAAATGTCGCATCTTCTTTTTCATACATGGCACCACTTTGTTTGTGAAGACAAGTAGTTAAAATTGACGTCATACTGAATTACACCCTGTCTTTAGGTATTTAGGTGGATATAATGCTTAGGTACGCATAAATATTAATAAGTACACCCATCTACGAAGGTTTAATAGCTCAAAGTTAAATAAACCCGATACAGTCAGGAGCGTGCTAAAGCAAACCTGGGGTATTCCCTGTACACCTATTTCATTACTTATTAAGACCAATCTTGGTATTACCAGTTGCTTCAAGACAGGGGTATATTAGTTAGTTACTCCTATAACAACGTATATCTATACTACGACTAAAAGGAGACTCAGCGTAAATGTCAGACAAATAACCGTCGTGATTTCATCATTACATCCCACTAAACGTCCACCGCAGGACAGGAAGATCCCTCTAGAACTCCAGAAAAAACGCGTGGTACTTTCGAGGGGATTTACCATAGACGCCACGCTTGCAAGCGTTGCAGCTAGCGACAGTAGCGACCGCTATTGTTAGTGACCGGAGTGTGTAAGATGGTACGATGCATAGAAAAATGCTGCTGCCCATAACCTTTTATTAGTCCCTTAGTCGCCTCTTACGACACCCACGTGTAGAGAGAGATGGGCCGGCAACACACGGACGTGATTTACCCTATTGCCATATCAAACTGACAAATGTCTTGTGACATAACGTCATCATCATCACCATCTTATCACCAGAAAGATATGATATGAAAGCCCTCCACTGAGGCTGGACAGAGGCCTTGTCTAAAATCTCCATAAGGATTGGTTCTACGCTGGTTTACCTAACCTGACCTTTAACAGATAGTCAGTCTGACTTGTGGGGAGCTTGGTTAACTCTTACTACCATCTTTTAGTGTCTATTCACCACTTTAGAACTTCCGTATCGTCAGCTGTCCTTAATTTTGACTTAAATTTGGAAATATCAGGACTATGTATACTTAGGTACATACTCCCCTGGAGCAACGACCCAAAGTGAATCTTGGCCTCCGATAGAAGAACCGCCACTGGTCCCGAACTTGTGCCGCAGCCTGCCAGCCTGCCAGTGGTTAGCCTGTAGGTCGCGCAAGTCTGCACCAACTACATCGGCCCATCGATACCTCGGACGGCCAACCGGATGGCGTCCTGTCGGTCGACCCTCATAGGGCTCCTTTGGATAAATAAATAAAGATGTTTCAATCCTGCAAAAAAGACACCGAGTAAAGAGCCCTTTTCATAACCGTCTAAGTAACCTTAAGTATTTTTCTAAGCCCACTGTGAGCGGTCACATCGTAATGACAAACATATCCAGAACCGATATGTGCCTTTCGAAACACGCTTATAATATAAATTGTTATCCATCTAAAAAAATCTACTTCAGGCCAGTCTAAACCATCTTGGAATAGCGAGAAGTTCAAGCCGAATTTGAAAGTGAAGTAGCGATTTTAAGAAGGAAGGTAGAAGGTTTAAGAAGCCTTTAATGAAATTTAGGTTGACAGGCCTCCGGCTATTCTCTCAATTAAATTATCTGTTTTTATAAACTCCCTGCATTTTTCTTATTATTCAGTAAATTAGAATTCCACATTTTATTTTAGAGTCAGCGTCCATTTGACCGCATCAGCATTCGACCTTCACCAGACAAACGAGTGGAAGGAACCCTTATGGTTCGACTTCGTCTGTCTGTCTGTCACACCTGTATATCTCAGCAACCACTTATGTTATCGACTTGAAATTTGGAATTGTTTTAGAATATGATTGTGCAGCTTAAGTGCAAATGAAATATTTTTTTATAGTTATTATTCTAAAGGAAGCCCAATTAGGGGGGGGGCAAAATTTTAAATTCTCGTTACACGGTCGTGCGAATTTATGTTTAATTATTTAGGGAATAAGTTTTAAAAGAACCGAGACCTCAAGAACTGAATGTCTACTTAGAAGTAGTAAAAGCAAAATACAAAAGTGTATATAATCAAATTAGTTTTCTTAAAATCATACTAATATAATATAAAGGTAAGTTTTGATTGACGGACACATCAACGCACAGCTGAAACTTCTGAAGCTATAAGCACGAATGTGTTTATCATGTTATAAGGTTTGCGATAAGAAAGGATTTTTAAAAAATCATCCCCTAAGGGGGTGAAATGGGGAAAGTGATTTGTACGAAAGTCCTTTGTTTCTGAAGTAAGCTTTAGGTAAAAAAACCGGCCAAGTGCGAGTCGGACTCGCGCACTGAGGGTTCCGTACCACCACATAAACATAATTGTATTAGTTGAAATTTCAGTAAGTTAATGTGCTAGATTTTTTGAGTCCTACACGCGCTTGACCAAATTTTATTATTTGTTGTTATTTCATAGCCTATGCACTATAAACATACCAATTTTCAAGTTTGTAAGTGTTCCCGTTTTTAAATAGAACTAAAACAAAAATCGCCTCAGCAACCATCCAACTTGACCCCTCTCTTATATGAATGTTCTTGAAACGGGAGCTCACCACAATTGGTTACCATTAGTTATGAGAAAAGTTGTAATATTTAATGATTTCAGACTTTTCCCATTATTTGTACTGTGAGGCCTAGCTTCTTGCCAAATTTCATAATTTTAGGTCAACGGGAAGTACCCTGTAGGTTTTTCATTTTTGAATAAATGTATGGAGATGAGGACATAAAATGCCATATCTTTTGATTGCGTCGTTGTAAAAAATTGAAATTTTCAGATCTTGTGTGGTTCATGGATTCTAATATTTGGTATTAATTTCAACCTGATACCTTTACCCGTTCGTGAGATAAAGGGTCTTGACAGACAGACAGACAGACAGACAGACAGACAGACAGACAGACGGACAACAAAGTGATCCTATAAGGGTTCCGTTTTTTTCTTTTGAGGTACGGAACCCTAAAAATAAAGAAACACCTATCTAAGCGTCTCTTGAAAATAATGCTCCAAGGGGGTGAAATAGGGGATGAAACTTTGTCAGTTTGTTGGTCTAGGGATGATGATTTGTACGAAAGTCCTTTGTTTCTGAAGTAAGCTTTTGTTAAAAAATAAAGAAATACCTGTCTGAGCGTCTCTTGAAAATAATGCTCAAAGGGGGTGAAACAGGGGATGAAACTTTGTCAGTTTATTGGTCTAGGGATGATGATTTGTACGAAAGTCCTTTGTATCTGAAGTAAGCTTTTGGTAAAAAATAAAGAAACACCTATCTGAGCGTCTCTTGAAAATAATGCTCCAAGGGTGTGAAATAGGCGATGAATCTTTGTCAGTTTGTTGGTCTATAAAACCTTAATTTTTGAAGTAACAGGTAATCATTGAGCACTTTGTTAAAATAAAAGAGTACACATTTAAGCTTTTTTTGAAATTATTCTCCTAATGGGATAAAATTAAGGATGAAAGTTTGTATGGAACTCTGAAGCTGCTGACAACACGAAACCAAAATACACCCGGAACATGAAATGTAGAGGGCGATAAGAATTTATTTAAAAATTTATACCTTAAGGCATTGAAATAAGAGAAAATATTTTGTATGAAAATTCTTTATTTTTGAAATGAGTCATACAAAGTTGCATTTGAGCTTTTGATAAAAAATTAAGAAACAAGTATTTGTGCGATTCTTGAAAATCTTCCTCCAAGAGGATGAAATTGGGGATGAAATTTTGTTAGTTTTTGTTAGTTAAATTGGTCTAGCAGACTTTATTTAAAAGTTAACAATTTAAATTTTAGTTCTCCGTAAATAAATTAAATAAATTTTAATGAAGGACGAGAAAAGAACGGACGTACCTTGAAGGATGCTTTCAAGAAACACTTAAATACGTGTTTCTGTATTTTTTTTTGCAATAGCTTCAATTTGTTAAACATTAATTAAAGATTAAAAAACCGGCTAAGTGCGAGTCGGACTCGCGCACTGAGGGTTCCGTACAAGCTTGTACATAAATAAGAAAAAGTTATGGTATTTTTATTGCTAAAAAACTTTATTATGTAATGTAAAAAACTGAAATTTATATTTGAGTTGATTGAATGAAAAGTAAATTGCGGTTTACTATTTATGACGTATTAAAAAAAACTACTCACTAGATCTCATTCAAACCAATCTTCGGTGGAAGTTTGCATGGTAATGTACATCATATATTTTTTTTAAGATTTATCATTCTGTTATTTTAGATGTTACAGGGGGGGGGGGGGACAAACATTTTACCACTTTGGAAGTGTCTCTCGCGCAAACTATTCAAATTAGAAAAAAAATGATTTTAGAAACCTCAATATCATTTTTGAAGACCTATACATAGATACCCCACACGTATGGGTTTGATGAAAAAAAAAATTTGGGTTTCAGTTCTAAGTATGGGGTATCGTATAACAAATTTTTTTTTGTTGTGTAAAAATCTTAATGCGGTTCACAGAATACATCTACTTACCAAGTTTCAACATTATAGCTCTTATAGTTTCGGAAAAAAGTGGCTGTGACATACAGACGGACAGACAGACAGACCGACAGACAGACAGTCATGACGAATCTATAAGGGTTCAGTTTTTTGCCATTTGGCTACGGAACCCTAAAAAGTACCATTACAACCCGTGCGAAGCCGGGGCGGGCCGCTAGTAGTGAATAAAGCGAATTCGAAGTAGATTATACAAAAAAACGGTCAAGTGCGAGTTGGACTCGCGCGCCGAGGGTTCCGATATACCTTTAGTATTTTTGGAAGCAATAAAGTCCATTTTTAGGACCGCAAAACTAAATTTGTTTGTAAAGGTTTTTTGCAGATTTCTAAAAAAATGTGCAACTTAGAAAGATCGTTTATTTTTGCTGTAATATTTACATAAATGTCTATCGACTGTAATTAATTTAGATTTTTCCATTCACAAACTTCGGAGATAAGGGGGGGAACGGTATTTTTTTTGTCATTTTTCATCATAACTTGAAAACCAAGAGTTGTAAAAAAATACAAAAATATATTTTAGAATTTACAAGTAAAGCCCTTTCATATGATACCCCATTCAACCTAGTACCAATAATTTGAAATTTTGCCGCCCCTATTTGGGCCCCCTTTACATTAATAATCATATTTTTTTCTTAATTCTTTCACGTGAAATTAAGTTGGACAACCATATTCTAAAACTGTTCCAAATTTCAAGTCGATAGCATGAGTGATTGCTGAGATATACAGATGTGACAGACAGACGGACAGACAGACAGACAAAGCGGCACCATAAGGGTTCCTTTTTTTACCATTTTGGTATCGGAACCCTAAAAACATTGGCACCCCTAAATCAATCTCGAATGCCGAATTTTAGTTAAAGATAACTTAATAATTACAAATTGTATGAACAGCAGTTCAAGCTTGACACTTGCAGTGCGACTTTAGCTCGATTAGCTGGTTTATTAGCACTTAGTCGCCTCTTACGACACCCACTGGTAGAGATGTTTTAGTACTATTGCAAAGGCACCACACCATATATCTATCAGTATAAATAAATAAAATATAATGATAAAATATAATATCAGTTTAAATTATCGAAATTTTTGTTCAAAAATTCACATCTCCACGTTCCAAAAGCATCCTTGGTTTGTCTCTGAGTTTTTAGGGTTCCGATACCAAAATGGTAAAAAAAAGGAACCCTTATGGTGCCGCTTTGTCTGTCTGTCTGTCCGTCTGTCTGTCACACCTGTATATCTCGGCAACCACTCATGCTATCGACTTGAAATTTGGAACAGTTTTAGAATATGATTGTCCAACTTAATTTCACGTGAAAGAATTAAGAAAAAAAATATGATTATTAATGTAAAGGGGGCCCAAATAGGGGGGCCAAAATTTCAAATTATCGGTACTAGGTTGAATGGGGTATCATATGAAAGGGCTTTACTTGTAGATTCTAAAATATATTTTTGTATTTTTTTACAACTCTTGGTTTTCAAGTTATGATGAAAAATTACAAAAAAAAATACCGTTCCCCCCCTTATCTCCGAAGTTTGTGAATGGAAAAATCTGAATTAATTACAGTCGATAGACGTTTATGTAAATATTACAGCAAAGATAAAACGATCTTTCTAAGTTGCACAATTTTTTAGAAATCTGCAAAAAACCTTTACAAACAAATTTAGTTTTGCGTTCCTAAAAATGGACTTTATTGCTTCCAAAAATACTAAAGGTATATCGGAACCCTCGGCGCGCGAATCCAACTCGCACTTGACCGGGTTTTTTTTAAGCCTCTTTTCTCTACAGCCTTTTCATCTTGTCCCCTTCGAGGTCGGTTCTCCCCCGAGCGTCGACGGTACAGCAAGCACTCGTAGCCCGCTTTAAATCAGTGTTCTTGAAGCGTGAAATATTATTTTTTTACTGATGTGTGAGTATTTTCGACACGAAGTATTGCCTTTTTGGGAGATAGATGATATTTTAAATACGCCAGATCCAAATGCCAAATTAACTAATAAATAAAAAAAATTACTCCTAGACAATTTTTGTGGGATGCAATTTTTTTTTATATGTCAAGCTAGTCCCAGAGAATCCCAAAAGAAGAGCAGCGTCGCCAAGGTCGGCCTAGAAGAATATGGTGTGACGACTTGGATGCCTTTATGACAGTCTTTTAGGTGGTAGGGTTTTTGTGCAAAGTCTGTGTGGGAAAGTACCACCGCCTTGCCTTTTTCTGCCGTAAAGCAGTGTTTGCACTGCTGTGTTTCGGTTTGAAGGGTCAGGAAGCCAGTGAAATTATCTGCACACGAGACATACCATCTTAATTCTCAGGATGGATAACGCGCTTTGCTGTCTTATTAGTGTCAAATTATTTCACTACCACCAGGTGGCCCACCTGCTCGTTTGCCCACTTGTGACATAATAAAAAAGACTAGCGGACAGAAAAACAAGATCGCGATAACTGGGGTAAAGAAAGATATCCCTTTGCCCAGCAGTGGGCCCCATTAGAGATTATTTCTTATTTCACTTTTATTTGTTCCTGTGCTGAAAAAAGGGTTCCACAACCTTCGATCCTGTGCATCCTCCAGCCTATCTCTAATAACTATACGACTCATGTCTAGCTTGTCTTCCTACTATCCATACATACACATACACTCCTTTTTCGTAGGATAAACAGAGATCACAACCTGCCACCTGCTACGATATTAACATACTTCCCTCGCTTCATCTACTTCCATCCATCATACTATTTCTTCTTCTACTTCTTCTTCTACTTCTTTTTCTACTACTTCTTCTAGTTTCGTACCAATTCGTATGAAACTATTTAAGGGTATTAAGGGTATTCTTTACTTGGCCTTTATTCAAAACGTCCTGAAAAGGCACGCGATTTAGTCAGTCATACAAAGACGATCATGTCGGGGCCATGTCAAACAGCCCTGATACGGTTTCGTTGAAATAGTTGCTTGTCAGTACCTACCTACTTGTAAAACTGATGATCAATATTATTGATTTCTTTAATGTTGACGAAGCTTGAATTAATCATTAAAAATTCAACAGTAACTGAATCACTTTTAACTGCGTCATCGTTTAGCAGATAAACTTTAAACTTTTAGATAATTTCGTAGAAAAGCAAAGTATGTAACTTCGGAACAATACCAATGTTTGGATCACTTGGGTTTGAATTTTATAATGCGCACGGCTAAAGAGTGGGATTATCTGCCTGCGTCTGTGTTCCAGAGTTCATGAAACCCGAATCTATTCAAGTATCGAGTGAATAGACTTCTTCTGGGCAAGCTCGTTCCATTGTCGACCTCATCTCTGTCCTCAAGACTAGATCAAGGTCAAGAGTAATCCCATTGTCAATAAAAAAAATGTGTAAGTAAGTAATTGAGTTATTACTTAATATAGGAGAGACAAAGTATGTTTTTCGTTTAGAGAGCTTAAAGAGCCGAGCTTTTGAAGTCAAACAAAAGTTATTCAAGATATAATCCCAACTCAATCTATTCCAATCTCTTTCAATTCATCTCCCAACAAATTACTTAGACAAAAAAATTATACAATGAAAATAACAATCTCGTTAAAAATGTTCTTGGACATTTTTTGAGCAAATTACGCGACCGAATCATTACCAAACAGAGTCAAAGAGGCAAACCGAAACACTCTAGAACTTCCGAAGGCTTTCCGCCTGCCGAGTGGGATGGAAACTCGGAGGTACCGTACTAGTGGAACTCGAACCAATAAAAATCACACTTCGCAACTGACTGAGACGCTATGGCAGAATAAATCTAACGTAGCGATGTGGCATGCCATTGACAATTATTTGTTGTTCTGTCTTCTCGAGATCCAAGTATCCTACTTCAGTAAGAGTAGTTTTCCAGCAGAGCTGCGCAAGGTATCGAAGTTATGAGCTGGAAAATTTAAATCAATAAGATTTCTCCATTTGACAGCGCATTTGAGAAGCTAGGAAAATGGAACAATTCTATTGGTTGGAATTTTCCCAGCTTAGCTCTCTCGCACGGCACTGGTGGAAAACCAGCCGGAGCGGAGTAGGGCTGCTGTCATGCTATGTTAAAGAGGTTAAGCTCCAAATAAATAAACTATTTTATTGGATTTCTTTTTTACCTTTTGGTGAACTTTTCGCTTAGCAAAATTTTATTATTCTAGGTTAAGAAGAAATAATATATTAAGCAAATAACAGAATTAAGTGATTGTATCTTTTGATTACATTGATTTAGAAGCTTACATTTTTTACATCTCCAAGGAACAATACACCTCGATATCAATATAATTTCCTTGACACTAGGAGACACATGATCTCAGCTGACAGACAAACGGAAAACAGAGACGGTCATTAGGTATACCATTTTGCTATCTGTTTGTGTTTGGGGGATTCCGGAAAGGAACATAAGTTTTTTTCTTTATACCTGCAGGTTGTTTCTGTATACAGACTATAAATTCCTTCCGTCTTACTACAAAAAAGTTAAACATCTGTTGAACACTTGATCAAAAAAATCGTACAAAATAACCCTGGCTATGTCATTGATGCGAAGAAGTCAAAAATGACTTATTTTCTTATGACTTGACTTCTGCGCATCAACTGACATAGCCAGTTATTTTGTGCGATTTTTTTGATCAAGTGTTCAACAGATGTCTAACTTTTTTGTAGTAAGACCCCTTATGTTTTAACCAACCTGTACGATGGCAACGTTCCAATAGTAGGGGCAACCAGAATAAGCGGGGGAGGGCAGAATGGGATGAGACGGACAGAGTGGGGTGAGTCGGGGTGAGAAAGTTATTAATTCTGTAGAGAGGCGCCGCAGCCTACGCCCTGACTGCAGCCAGCTTACCTTCCTCGCTTAATGTTCTCCTGGTGTTGTTACGCCAATATACTTTGTAGCGACTAAGTTAACGTATCATGTACGTTGAAACAGCAAGGCTATGTCACAATTCGTCGCAGATTTTAACCGCGATTGGCCTGAGTGGTCTACGTAAGTCAAATGGCACTGGAACAGTGACCAGGCTACTTCCAATTGACATCGCCGAAGGACTGAAGGCGTCAATGCTGACTCCGGCACAGATAGTTTGATAAATTGAACTCGTGTCGCAATAAAGGGCTTAGGGTAGAGACAAGTAGAGGGAAATATGAGAGCTTTTGCTGGGTTACGAAAACATAAAACATAAACATTAAACATCATTAATTTGTAAAATAATTGTTTACAGAACGAAGAAGCTTAAAGAACAAATAGCTCCCGCCATCCGCCTTCTACCATCGAGAATCTAGACGCACTGCAGGATATCATCCACACTTGGTTTATATGCTATACATTCGCACGAAGCGCTTTGCAACATCTTTCATAATGCGCACAGCTTAGGAGTAGAATTATCTGCACTCGTCCGTGTTCCCGAGTGCATGTAACCCGATCTAGGTATTTAAGTCACGTTTGAATAGATTGCCCACGGGCAAGCTCTTTCCATGATCGACCTCATCTTTGTCCTGAGGGCTTAATCGAGGTCAATGCCCAGCCCATTAAATTTAGAAAAAAAAAATGAATAATAAAAAACAATGATTTTCCGCACTGTCTTTAATGAATAACTACTTCAAAACAATGCATGACGCATCTTTGTTTATGACGAAATTTTTTTTTATCACTGCCCTGATAGTATAGGTACAGTCAAGATCACATCAAGCTGGACACATTTGATTCATACCGTTCTTATTTCATTTACTGTTTCCTCATCTAAAAACATATCCAATTTAGTACCCGGAATTTCCTACAGTACAGTCTTACTAACTTAAAACACCGTATAGCACATTTTTTTTACAAAAAAACAACCATACAAAATAACAACACATCTTTCTATCTTACTCTGGTTTACAAATTCATCTCTGTTATATAGGGTGACTTTTAATTAGTTCTTGATAGCAAAAGATATGCATGTACAACAACTTTTCTAAATACGAAAAAACCAAATTTGACCTTCCATATTTTAAAATGCGCTATCAGCTGATGTAGTATCTATGGTCAGAACTTGATTTTAGTATTTCGACCTATGTTCCGTGGGGAAAGTTGTTCAGTATCATGAGTACATGCATACCTTTTTCTATCAATAACTAATTAAAAATCACCATATAGAGATAGTACCAAGTGAAAGAACATCCTAACATGCACAATATATTTCTAATACAGCTTACGAAGTTAACCTTTAACATTAGCAGCTTGTACGGCTACTGCTTCTAGCAGCGGTGTGGAGAATACAATATTAGCTCGAAATTATGTTTTGATTAGTGTACTGTGACCTCGGGCTTCAGCGTGGCTACTGTACAGGCAACATACAAAATAACAAGCCATGAAAAATCATTAGGCCTTCTGTCCACGAAAACCGCACATCAAACGCACGTGTTCAACTTTTTAAGGTTGCTTGCATCTTGCTTGCATCCAGGTTACCTAGACGAGGTGACTTTCTACAATCGTAAAAGCTAGTAGAATAAAATGAAAATGTATGGGAGCGCCACTAGCTATCACGAAACACTTTGCTTAAGCTTATGTCAATCTCATAAATTTTAATTCTATTCTACTTGCGTTTACGCTTATTTTAAAATTAAATTTGAACTTTCACTTACAATACCCACGTTCCTAATTCAAATAACTTTTAGTCCTTTTAACGTGGAACGATATAGCTCTTTTCGAATAGATGTTTATATTTTTTCGGTTTCAGTTGATATAAAGCGATATATGTCTCTATCGTTCCAGTATTTTACGCATTGCTCCGTCCCACTATCCCACTATACTGTCATGCTATTCCAGCTACATCATTTTTGACTGTAGGCTACCATGACGGGTGGCTTTTTACAATCGTAAACGATAGTAGAATAGTATTAAAATGTATCAGTTTGTATTAAATTGTATCAAAATCTAGATTTTACCAATCTTTAGCTGTACCCACGTTTTTTACACAAACAACTGGACCGGATCAAATGGAATTTTCAACAACGTATTTGGCTTTCTTCCGTACAAAATTATAAGCTTTGTTTGATTTTAGCTTGGTTTCACAGCTTGAAACTTTGAACTCGCCTATTATCTGTTTGAATGAACCGATAGCAATAAAAAAAGTTCAAATATTGCACGAAAGCAACCCAAATACGTTATTGAAAACCCCGTTTAAGTCGTTCAAGTAGTTTGTGAGGTATTGGTGCGGCCGCTTGAAATTTCGCGAACCTTCTGTCTGAGTGAACCGTTTGCAATGAAATAAAGCTTATACGTTGCACAGAAAGAAGCCCGACGCGTCATTGAAAACCTCGTTTGACTTTGAACCAGTTCAGTAGGTGAGTTCTTGGTTCTGCTGCTTGAAACTTTGCGTATCTTCTGTCAGAGTGAACCTACCTATCGCAATAAAACTAAGCTTATTTATTGGACAGGAGTAAGCCAAACGCGTTATTGAAAGCCACGTTTGAATCTGCTCAAAAGTTTTTGAATTATTCGCGCCTTCGCTTCGTACAGTAGCTTGTTCGCTATTGGCGCTGCCTATTGAAACTTCGGGCATTTTCTGTCTGAGTGAACTGTTTTCAATGAAAGTAAGCTAATACATTGCAAATATTAAGTTAAAAACGTTATTGAAAACCCCGTTTAAATCCGTTTAGTAGTTTGTGAGTTATTTGCGCCGCCGCATAAAACTTAGCGTACCTTCTGTCTGAGTGACCCGTTTGCAATGAAACTAAATTTTTATGTTGCACAAAAGTAAGCCAAACTCGCAATTGAAAACTCAGTTTGAATCGGTGTGTGAGTTATTATCGTACAGGCAATTTGATACTTTACATTAGTGTAGCTTCTGATTGAGTGAACCGATTTGAATGAAGCATAGCCTATATGTTGCTCAGAGCTAAGCTTAATCTATCTGCGAAAACCGCGAGAAAAGCCGTTCAGTAGTTTCGGAGTTTATTGAAATCATACAGACAGACAGACAGACAAAAAGTTCAGAAAACATATTTTTGAGTTCTATTAGTCGTTTCTTATCGCCCATACTAATTTTTTTATAAATTTATCAAAAGTACAGACATGCGGTTTCTACTCTTTTAAAATATGTATAGATGATTTTGTAATTTAAGAATTGAACCCATAGTAAGTGTAACCATAGAATACTGAGTGTAACGACCAAACCGGAAACTACCGCGCCCGAAAAATCTTCCAAGTATGACACCAGCGGAAATCCGGCTACAATTTTGCTGCTGCTGCCCATCCTCCGGTTTATAATCCCTTAGTCGCCTCCTTTGACACCCACAGGTCAGAGAGAGCAGGTCGGAACGACACGTTACTCTTTCGATTCAGCATCTTCAGGCCGGCCACACACTCGACGAGTGGCGTGGGAAGTAGCGAGCGAAAGAGGCAGAGACGTAGTGTGGCCGTATTACTCGTCATGCCGCACGTATTGCTCCTCGTCATGCTCAACGCTCCCTGTTTTTGTCGGTTTTTTGGACGCGAGTCAAAGGAACGGTAATATTATGGGCGCAAGTAGCCGGCCACATAGTCGCGCGACTCTCGCGCGGACGATTTACTCGTACAATAATTCAGTTTCGACGTCCATCGTGTAGCAATGGCAAGTGACCTAGTGCGGAGCGCCGAGATTAATCGCGCGAGTGGAGCAGTATGTGGCGAGAGACGTCATCATCGTGGCAGCGCGAGGGGCAGAGTCAGGAGCAGCGCGAGGAGCATAGTGTGGCGGGCCTATTATGGATCGCTCCGTCCTGCAACTGATGTCATTCTTATTAATCCTACATTATTTCAACTGTTACGTTAATAAAACTTAATATTTCCGTGTCCTATCTACAAAACTCCAAGCTCTGCAACTTACTCCAGTTGCATTAAAAACGCAAAGCGACCGGAGTGAGCTTCATACAACTAAAAATGTTGAGTTTCACCAAATAGAAAACGTATAAGCGTTAGCGTAGCCTAAAGTTTCTTTGTTAAGTTATTTTGAAAGGTCACTTGGGTCTTTTCAGGGTTTCGAACCAATATGGTAATAATATGAACCCTGGTGCGACTTTTTCTGTCTGTCTGTCACACCTGTATATCTTAGCAACCACTCATTCTAACGACTTGAAATTTTAAATAGTTTTAGAACATGATTACATTATTAGTGTAAAGAGGGTCCGAAAAGGGGAGGGGGGAATTTAAAATTTTCGTTACCAGGCCGAATGGATTATCGTATAAAAGGGCTTCACTTGTACGTTCCAAAATAGATCAATTATTTTTTTTACGACTCTTAGTCTTCAAGTTATGATGAAAAATAACAATAAAATAAGCTTGTAAAAAGAAAAATCTGAATTAATTACGGTTGTATATATTACTGCAAAAATAAAACAAGTTCTCTAAGTAACAACATTTTTTAAAAATCTGCAAAAAAACCTTTACAAACAAATTTAGTATTGCGGCCCTAATAATGGACTTTACAGTTTCTAGAAATATTATAGGTATATCGGAACCCTCGGCGCGCAAATCCGACTCGCACTTGACCGGTTTTTTCATCAATATTAAATAACTATAGTCCAATAAATTTGATGTTTTGGTACTTGTGTGTTTGTTGCTGTATATCGCCGCTCGTCGATATTGCTCTGTAATTGGATCAAATTGAATCGGTCACTCTATTCGGGTCAGGCTTGTTGCTACTGATGTTCGAACTGTATTGAAGTTTATTAACTTAACTAACTTTAAATGAATTAGTTATATCGTCTTATCATCCGTCCTAGCGTCCGTGAATGGAGCCAGCAAGAAATGGTACCAACCCATTTCTACCCGTGGGTGTCGTAAGAGGCGACTAAGGGTTAACCGGAGGATGGGCAGCAGCACCTTTCTGAGTATCGTACCATCTTACACACTGCGGTCACCAACAACAGCGGTCGCCAGTCGCAACGCTTACAAGCGCGGTGAATATGGTAGATCCCTTCCAAAGTACTAAGCGTTTTTGATGGAGTTCTGGAGGGAGTTCCCTGTCCTGCAGTGGACGTGACATGGGATGCTATGATGATGATGCTGATCTTATCAGCCAAAGGACGTCTACAGCTGGAGAAACGCCTGTCTTCCCTAAACATTTGTACGACGTATAGCTCGTCAGTCCACCTTGTATGAAGACCCCCGCATTAAATCCTCAGCCGATGAAACTTTGCTGGGGTATTACACTACATGAGATAAACCTTCGATAAAACAATGCAAAAAAAAATCGGTGCTTTTAATTTATCCATACAAAAATTACAAAAAATGTATGAAAAAATTGTTTTGTAATTTTTTTTTTTGGATATTTTGAATTTTCATTTAATTCATGATTCTTTATCATCCTGTCAAATAAAATCTGCCTGAGAAATTTATGTTGGGGTCAACTGCTTTGTTGCCTACACTACCTGGGTATACAGCGTGAATTTTCATTCGTTTTAATCCCGAAGCCCAGTGATTCTACTCATGAAAACAAGCAACTCTCCCGAAGAAAAAAATTTTTACTCGAAAAATTTTTTTCGTCTCCCCATGGTCAAGTGGTCACGTGATCGACTCATTTTGAATGGGAAGGTGAAATAATTTTTTCGATTAAAAAATTTTTTTCTTCGGTAAAGTTGCTTGTTTTCATGAGTAGAATCACTATGCTTCGGGATTAAAACGAATAAAAATTCACGCTGTATAATCTCAATTTTCGATAAATCAATTCGATACTACTTTGATACAGTCGAATTCAAAACTTCTGTCACTGATAATAGAGTAGGTAGAATATTGGTCGGATGAATTTTCAAACTGGCAGTGATTAGCATACATAATATCGTCAAGAGACGATGTTTTGAATTTGCATGTTTCGAACAGTATCGTTTCGATATATCGGACATTGAGAGTACGCTACATCTTTCGATCTTAACACCCAATTGGCAATCGATTCTTAAAGCGATATGCGCTGACCATTGCTACTTTAGTGCGCTTTCACATTAGGCTGTCTAGCAGCGCGGCAGTAGCGTTGCAACTGCAGATGCCTTCACACTACTGTGGCTTCAGCGCTACTACGTCGCGAGTCGAATACTCTTCAGATGCGCGTCAGATTCCGCGCTGCTAATGTTTTTGTATTGACCCCAGTCGCCCGATCAAGCAGCGCGAGTCATCATCACCATAAAATCCCATGAAACGTCCACTACAGGACAGGGAGCTCCCTCCCAAATCCCAGCTTTTTCTGAAACAATGTAGAGGATGGTATTTCCCCTCCAGTCACCACGCTTGTTAGCTTTACGGCTGGCACCATGTACCGCGGTTGTTGGTAAGATGATACGATACACAGGAGGATGCTGCTGCCCATCCTCTGCTTCATTAATCCTTAGTCACCTCTTACGACACCCACGGGTAGAGATGGGTTGGTACTATTCTTTGGTGGCACCACACGGGCAATCAGTTTGAATGTCGTGCTGTTTATCCGCGTGGCGAAGTCGTCTAATGTGAATGTGTTCTTAGTTCGTCTTTTCTTAGACTACAACTTAGTAAACAACATTGCGTCTCACGTATCCGAACCACGTAGCGAGTTCACTATTATTTGTAGTCCGTGACTGCGAGCCCCATGATCCTGCAGTAATAAGTCGGCTAAATAAATAGCAGGCATTGACTCGTCATTAGATACCGATTAAGTATATGATGGAGAACATACTCGTAGAACAAGAACAGTAGGAGATAATGTAAAGAAAACGCAACTTTAGGAGGTTACAATCATTGTTTTCAGGGTTCCGTACCTCAAAAGAAAAAAACGGAACCCTTATAGGATCACTTTGTTGTCCGTCTGTCTGTCTGTCTGTCTGTCAAGACCCTTTATTTCACAAACGGGTGAAGGGATCAGGTTGAAATTAATACCATATATTAGGATCCATAAACCACACAAGATCTGAAAATTTCAATTTTTTACAACGACGCAATCAAAAGATATGGCATTTTATGTCCTCATCTCCATACATTTATTCAAAAATGCAAAACCTACAGGGTACTTCCCGTTGACCTAAAATTATGAAATTTGGCAAGAAACTAGGTCTCACAGTACAAATAATGGGAAAAGTCTAAAATCATTAAATATTACAACTTTTCTCACAACTAATGGTAACCAATTGTGGTGAGCTCCCGTTTCAAGAACATTCATATAAGAGAGGGGTCAAGTTGGATGGTCGCTGAGGCGATTTTTGTTTTAGTTCTATTTAAAAACGGGAACACTTACAAACTTGAAAATTTATATGTTTATAGTGCATAAGCTATAAAATAATAACAAATAATAAAATTTGGCCAAGCGCGTGTCGGACTCAAAAAATCTAGCACATTAACTTACTGAAATTTCAACTAATACAATTATGTTTATGTGGTGGTACGGAACCCTCAGTGCGCGAGTCCGACTCGCACTTGGCCAGTTTTTTTTTCTACATTCTTCTTGTCTGTGACTATATGGGATGGGCGTAGAGATGGGCATGATCGGTCAACGTAACTGAACAACTTTCAATGAATAAATCTTACAAGAAATGTAAAAAAATCAGCCTCTCCTTTCAAACTGTCGAATTAAGTATTCATGTATTAAGTAAAAAGAACGGAACAAAAAAACAAAAAAAGGAAAGGTAAAGACTGAGACAGATATATTTCCATCGTAATCTCTTTTAAAAGTCGACTTGTATGAAATAAATAATATATGAAAAATTCTACCGAAGTGGATGTTCCGTTGCTATGAATTTACTCACACTTTGTATTTATAAAGGTACTCCAAACTGTTCGTTTATAATTTATATGAGTGGATTTATTATTCATTCGTGATAGTAATTGCCATGAACGTGGTATCGACTCTCTTATCATGTCTGTTAACCAATAATATGGCTTCACCGATTATTTTCCTGGATAGCAACTGTGTAACGTAGAACACATAGAAAGGGCAATAAAACGCATGCATTTTTTTTATATTTGCAGTCAAAATCACAGGTCAAAATAATGTGGCTTGATTAGAAGGGCAGTATGACAGAGCGTGACAGAGACACGTGTCGTTCCGTGCTGCTCTCACGCATCTACATTAAAGCTCAAGTCACACAGAGGCGGTATGATTGCGAAAGCGGTCCGGGGCGGTTTGGCGGGTACAAAATACCGCGCCGCGACCGCTTTTCAATGTGACAGGGTGCATATGAACTCATACTTTACAAAAAATACCGGCCCCGGAACGCTTCCGCTACCGCCTCTGTGTGACGCGGGCTTAACAAGCAAGCTACATTATCTCGACTGTAGTTGTGCTTTTGTCGTAGGCACATTGTATGATTCGACGTTTTACATTATGCCTTGGCGCCCTTGGCATTCTACATAATTCCGCGGCATTTCACAAAACGTCGCGTAATTCGTTTCATGCACGTTACATTGTGGTCATACCATGGTTACCGTGGAAAACAAACCGTGACTTACAGTGATACCGTGGATGACAGTGATATAAACCCGTTTACAATCTGCCGAAGCCGTTTTACAATTTGCCGACCGTTTACAGTTTGCCTGCCGTTTGTAAACGGCGAATTATACGATTTGACTGCGATACCTATGTATATATGACTGCTGTGAAGGACAATTCTATTTGGCAAAACTTTAGGGGAAGTTCCCTGTTCAGCAGGAGACCAGTGATGGCATGTACGGTCAACCGCACGTCAGTAGAAACTTTTTCAACTCTATTACCACACCATAAGGTCCAAAAGTGTTTCTACTGAATTGCTGTTGAGTGTACCTATAACTACGATGAATAATGGTACAGCAGCACTGCACTTACTTTCTCGCGATATACGAGAGTCATCATTCGACAGTGTCCCCACCGGGAATCGATCCCAGAACTTCCGAATCAAGAGCCGAATGCTATAACTACTTGATTATAAAGGGCTGCGGATAGCAAAGAGTAAATAAGGACCAAGTGCAAACTTAAGTTTGTAATTCCATACAAATAATATGGAAATACAAACTTACCTATACTAGATTTATGTAAAAAAATTTAAATGAAATATGCAGTCAGGTACATAACCAATTTAGAATTCCAATTTGAAGCATTAAAATAAGCTCATTGAAACCGATTTTGAGTAAATCACATTTTTTTATTTTAGTAGTAAGGGCCTTATATGAACTTCCACAGACCAATGGATACTGCCGAAAGATACCTTGCATGGAGCGTCTTATTCATGCAAAATTTCATCAAGATCGTTTGAGCCGTTTTTGAGCAAATCGCAATTTTTCATTTCCATTGTATGACAGCTACCCTCAAAAAGAGACCCAGCAAGAAACCACATGAATTTACAAGAAAATCTTAAATTTAAAATATGGTGGCAATCGGACTATTCGTTTAGCCGCTAGGCCAAAGCGTGACGGACAGACCGACCGAAGGACCGACCGACGGACCGACCGACGGACCGACCGACAGACCGACAGACCGACCGACGGACGGACATTTTTGGGAGACTTGCTTGATATAGAACACATTTTTGAGAAAATTAGAAAAACATTTTTTTATCACGAACACAATACCTTTCTCGCTCCGCTCGAAAGTAAAAAGGGCATACCAGATACCCCGGTATTTCACCATTTTTTTTCTTTAGTTTAGTGATAAGTCTTCTAACGATTTGGCTGTTTCATAACTATGTAGTGTCACGTATAACTTTTGACGATATTGCTATTGGTTTCCGCACATCACTCTTTCTGTTTTGATATCCTTATAATAGTTAAGAACGCACTTTTGGGCACTCAAGGTTTTTCTTTTCATCATGACATCCCATGAAATGTCCACTACAGGAAGGAATACTCGTACTCCCTCCAGAATTCTAGCTTTTGCTGGAAAAATTTTACCTGAAAAACGAAAGAAATATATTTCTTTTCATTTTAACTCCATTGCGAATACACCTTACTTGACACTTATGGACACTTTACGAACAAAACACTATGACAGTAGCGCCCTCCTGCCACCGTCATCTATCTGATTTTACGTTGTACGTATAGTACTTATCTAGTCCCTAGTATATTAAATCATTCAGCAGGTCTATCAATATTTTAAGTTAACAACTCTATGGAAATTTGGAGCATCCATAGCATTACAACAGGCGAGGCACATCCCTGAAACGTTATTTAATTTATTTGAAAGCTTTTAATAATACGCACGAACTGGGCTAATCTGCGTACGGGCCCAACCTTGCCTTTACCTAACCTTGCTTTTCTAGTTATAAGCTGGTTATAAGTATCATAATGTTAGTAAGTAAGTGAATCAAAGAGGTTTATAAAAGGTTCGTCATTTCATGCTTCATAGGAAGTTTTAAAAATTAACTGTTACTTTTATAATGCTCACAGCTAAAGAGTGATATTCTCTGCCTGCGTCTGAGTTCCCAGTACATAGTAAACGAATCTATTCAAGTCGCGAGTGAATAGGCTTCTGAGCAGGCTGGTTCCACCTTCATTCTTATCATTGTCCTCAAGGCTCGATCAAGGTCAAGAATAAGCCCACTGACAGTACAAAAAGAGACATTTCTTCTATTATAAGTAATTTGAACTACTTGTTGATTTTAAAAACTGAACTCAAAAACTTCGTTGAGCAGCTTTTTGCTACGCCGTAGCAAAGCGTAGCACTATATTTTCCCTGCTACGTCATGTTTTTCTAACATTTCGACCTAATCACATAATAAAAATACAAATAATAATATAAATATAGCTTTCCCAAAGATAAAAAATATCGCCTTCCCATACAAAACTATACCGGGTGTAAGGGACAATGAAATGAAATACGAAAACGGACTGAAATGGATATAAAAATACCACGGAAGATAAAACTATATTGAGGAATTGATAGGCACAAGTTGAGTTTAAGACATATAGACACAAAAAAAAGCAAGCAGACGCCTTAGTCTGCGACATATAGGTTGGCAAAAACTGAAAGGGCATGATCAGTTAACGTAACTGAACAACTTTCAGTGAAAAATTCTTTCCTGCAAATGAAAAAAACAGTCTTTCCATACAACATTTCAAACTTGATTGGACAGTTTGAAAGTTTTATTTACTGACAGTTATTCAGGTACGTGCCCCTTGTGGTGCCGGCAAAGAATAGTACAACCCTTACATACCCTTGGGTGTCGTAAGAGGCGACTAAGGGTTATAAACTGGAGGATGGGCAGCAGCATCCTCCTTTGTATCTAACATCTTACTTACTGCGGTCACCTACAACCGCGGTCCATGGTGCCAGCCGTAACGCTAACAAGCAAGGTGACTATGGTACTTCCCCTCTACAATTTTGCAGCAAAAGCTAGAATTATAGAGGGAGCCCCCTGGACGTTTCATGGGATGTTATGATGGTTCAAGTACGTTGCATGATCATGCCTTTTAATTTGTTGCCAACGTGTCCCTCCCACCCTGTATAATTTTATCAGCATCTAAACATTGAATCCTCGACATTGAGTAAAAAAATGCATGCGATAAATCTAAGTACTTTCGTCCAGACGACCGAGACGGGCGAAGGACGAAATGTCAAATTGAGCTTCAGAGTATCATGACCTGAAGTCGTGATGAGCATTCGACACAAGATTTGTTACTTATTATTGCTGTCAATATGGGAACCTAGAAAAATAATGTAAAACATTTTAAGGGATTTACTTGTTCGTGAAATTGAACAACTTTGCCAAAGATAAACTACAAAACTTTTGGTCATTTGGACATACCATACTTTTTTATTTGTCAATGGGCTTACTCTTGACCTCGATCTTGTCTTGAGAACAGAGATGAGGTCGACGATGGAACGAGCTAGTACCAGAAAAAGCCTATTTACACGCGACTTGAATAGATTCGAGTTATGTCTAACTGAAGTAACGCGAAAGTGACAAAAAAATAAGTTTTTTTTTATTAATTGATGACATGCTATACTGTGGTAACGAGAGTAACAAAAAAAAAGTATTTTTATTTTATTTATTTGATGCGTAAGAAGAAGATATTGAATCGATAGAAACACGTATCGCTCCGTGCTGCTAAAACGCATAACTATCTCACATAGACTATAAGGGCACTGCATGTTATCCTACGTCATCTAGTACACGAAATTTGCAACTTTGTAGCGATAGTAGTGGCCTACTAGGTCCACAAAACTCTGGTCTGCCAATCCGAAACCTGGCAGGTTTTGTACAGTCGGAGCGCAAAGTGGTTAAGTGACAGATTACACGAATGAAATCTATTCGTAGAAATAGAAGGTACCTATACAAGTAAAAAACAACAAGTCTGCCTTGCATCCTATTTTCAGTTTCGCTAGTTGGACCACAAATGTGGTCAGATGTGATTGGACCACAAATTTGGTCGGACTGGCGAAACTGCCAAGAGGATGCAAGGCAGTCCTGTTGTTTTTTTCTTCTATAGGTACCTTCTATTTCTGCGAATAGATTTCATTCGTGTAATCTGTCACTTAACCACTTTTCTCTCCAACTGTACAAAACCTGCCAGGTTTCGGATTGGCAGACCAACGTTTTGTGGACCTAGTAGGCAACTACTATCGCTACAAAGTTGCAAATTTCGTGTACTAGATGACGTAGGATAACATGCAGTGCCCTTAAAGTCTAACATTTTTATTAAAATTTTAGATCTATGTTTCTTTGGGAAAGTAGTACAGTTTCATCGATAGATAGAAAGATAGAACACTTTATTGCTCACATAACAACAAAAAACAAATGTACATGGAGAACTTAACCTAATGGATAGGTTCATCTCTTTAGATATCTGTCACACTTTTTGTAGGACCCTGTATTATTAAGTGTGTTGAGAACAAAATAATTAGTATTTTGTTTCGTATAGTAGTGAAACCATTCACCCTAACTGCGTGTTATGTTTTAAATAAATTATTTTTTATTTTGTTTTTTTTTTTCTTTAGTGGTCAACCAAGATTTATAAATTGAAGAATAAGAAGAAGATAAAATAAATCTTTCCGGAACCTTTTATTTTGCCTAAAGTAAGTTTTCTTTATGCCAATCATCATCTTTATGCCAATCATTATCTTTGCTAGTCAGCGATTTCAACTTTATTAACTGAATAACGATTTACAATTACCCCTTAATCAGGGAAAACAGTTAACGAATCTTACCGTCCAGTTTACGTTTAATTAAAAATAACGTCTCAAGCTTTTCCAACGATAACGGAGCCGAGAAGGCTTGTTACGTAAACCCCATCCAGTGTTGCCAACTAAGCTCATGTAAAATACACGAATTTGCCTTTAAACAGGTTGAAATAACGCAAAAAAAAGGTCTATTAATGAAGCGTTTAAATTCGCG
The DNA here is from genome assembly GCA_947532105.1 of Athrips mouffetella. Classification (NCBI taxonomy): domain Eukaryota; kingdom Metazoa; phylum Arthropoda; class Insecta; order Lepidoptera; family Gelechiidae; genus Athrips; species Athrips mouffetella. The sequence goes on along the minus strand of OX383961.1, from coordinate 2,248,686 downwards.
CGTCAAAAGCGATTTCTACGGATTTTGAAAGCGAGGCAAACGTTCAATGCGATACAAAAGCATGAAAAGCGTATGTCGTTTTCGTATAGGATAGGAAATTATTTAAAAACTTTTTAAATGGTATGAAGGGTCCTTTGTTTCCATTCGGGGCAGCTTTAAAGTCAGACCCATACCTGTAAAAATTACTGAGAGCCGACTTCGATGGTACAGACATGTTTTGCGTCGCCCATCAGACCACATGACGTAAAAAGTGCTAGAGATGAGCTCAGCCCCTAAGAAGCGAGGAAGACCTCGACTAACATGGATGAAAACAGTTGAGAAGGACTTAAAAAACGCAAATATTCCACCTGAGATGACCCGGGACCGAGTGTCCAGGCGAAGAATAGCTAGGAGAGCCGACCCCAAATAATGGGATTAAGGCTAGGACAAGAGAGAGAGATGAAGGGTCCTTTGTTTCACGCTTCTTCTGAACAAGTTAAAAACTATTTATTAAACCCAATCAATTTGGAGTCGGAGGTATTTTGACTCCATATAACAAGATATTCTTTAAGCCTAACATAAGTTCATAACTATTCTTACCTAATTTAATTTTAGCATTAGTTAATTTCTGTATTCCTCATTTTCCTTAAGAGACTGATTGCAGTGTTGAGGTTTAATTTAACTACTTGGTTTATACTCCAGTGATATTCTTGGCTTCTTCAGTTATTTAGTTAGATTTAAATCTGCGGGTACCTATAAATGGCTGTGTACTAATTCACCTATGTTTATAATTAGATTTAAGTAGCTGTTGGTACTCTGAATAAAAATAAAATGAAATATAAATAAAATCTTTTAACTGGGTCTTCTGACTCTTTAAATCCATATATGCATATTCATCACTCTCTTAACTGATACTTTCACTTACTTTCTTTGTTACTTGAAATTGTGCTCAGTTTTGTATAAACTACGCTGATCTGGCAACACTGGTTTCTCATCCCTTGAGGCGGGTGGCTCGGTAGTATGAGTACATTATATTCATTTTCTGGGTCGTCCTTCTACAAATACCTTTTATGCGGAAGCTAGCAATACCTCAAACTCTCAACAAACGCTTTACGTTGATGCTTCCCTTCCGATTTTTAAAGATAAATAATATTGAGGCTCTATATAGTTGACTACTGATGTCAATCATTTCCTTAATTGATTGGCAGGTAAAATAAAAATGAAATAAAGTTTGAATGTAAAAAATAGGTATTAAAAATGTGACGTTTCCGTGTATGTTGTTTGCAAAACCATATTTCAAATATTTTCTGTGCATTCTTCTTTGCTTCAAAATTTTTGTTTACTATACAGCGTGTAACGTAAAGGTGTGACAATACCTAAAGGGTGTGAATCTGCCCATGAAACTGAACAACTATTCCCAAAGAATTTGCGATAAATCTATAAAAATTTCGACCGACGTATTTCAACATTTACCGTCAAGTATTTGGAACATTTACCATCAAGTCATGATGCAGTTTTACCAAACAAAACTAGAAAAAAATATTTTATTTAATTTTCATTGTGACCACTCATCTACTTAGATATATTGTTAGTGTAACTTTTCCGTAACAGTCTGGCAATAATAGTTGTTCTCGCAAATCCGTATTAGAATTCATATCGAGTCCCACGGAAGGCTTTTCATCTCTTTCATGGGAGGGTCCTCTATAAATCATGTAAAAGACGTTAATATCTGAACTCCACACAAAGATCGCTTCGACCTTGTCAGACTGACGCGCTTTGTCGCATTTTCCCGGATTTTTGTCAGATTTTTTCACATTGTGCAAACAGTGGCGTATGCAAAGCAAATAGAGTAAACGTCCGGTCAATAGGTAGGATTGGTTTCGGAAAATTACTGTTGAAATGTGACAGTATTGTGACAGTCTATTCAAGAAAACAAACGAATTTACGTGTTAAAAATTTGATTTTTTGCCTTCATGCCGAAAAATTATTTTCATGGCTTTGAAAAATTTGTGTAAATTATTTTTTAACACATTCGCTCATACTCGTAAAACAACTATGTTTGCACTGTATTAAGGTCCATAATCCAGCTTTTTAAACATGCATGCTTTTTAGGGTTCCGTACCCAAAGGGTGAAAAACGGGACTCTATTTATATGCCTCCGATGTCTGTCAGTCTGACAGCGGGCTGTATCTCATGAACGAACCGTAATAGGTAGGAATATCTGTTGCCGCTACAACAAAAAATAGTAAAAATAAAAAAAAAGTGAAAAATTAAGGGGGGAGCGTCAAAAAAAAGTTTAACTTACCCCACCGAGTATGGTATCGTTGTTAAGAACTTGTTAAGTAGATAAATAATATATTTTTTGTTTTAAAAAATATTTAAAAACAAATTAATAAGATGCCACCAAAGTCAGCTGTTTTTACAAAATTTTGTTTGAGCTGTATCTCATGAACAGTAATAGCTAGATAGTTACAATTTTCACAAGATATGTAATTCTATTGCCGCTATAACAACAAATCCTAAAAATAAAAAAATTAAAAGAATTAAGGGGGTTTATATTGGGTTTATATTGTTCCCAAAAGTACGAACGGCATCAAGCAAGTACAAAGAAAATCAGTATAAGCTGAACCAGTGTTACGCTACAACCGCCTGTTTAACCAGACACCAAAGCTCAAAGTGTTTCTACCGACGAGAGGCTGTGTGTAGCAGAATAGAAAAGGATGCCAGTCATTTTCCAGGCTACGTGTTCTTAGACATGACATATCTATAATTTTTTTTCATAAAATTTTCAGTAGGTACCTAGGTAAAAAGTTGAAAAACTCGTCGAAATGAACGTCGATCGATCTCCAGAGTGACGCGCCACGGATTTTCCATTGCGAAATGAATTAGCCGGGAGCCGATGAGACGAATTTACATTTTTATTGACAAGCAATCCATTTCCCGGCAGATGGCGGTTCAAGCGAGCAATCTTTGTGTAGGCTTGAGTTGCTAAGAGGGCACTTAAGTTGTCGCTGAATTCTTTAGGCTTATTGGACGTTTGAGTTGTGTACTTATCTATTCTGTTGTAAAGGTATTCATTATCATATTTTTTTTATTCTTTCATGTGCAATTAAGTTAACTTAATTGCACTCTTACGATTTTTAAAGTTAAGCAAAATTGGAGCTCTATATGGTTGGCTACTGATGTTAAGCATTTCCTTGATTGGTTGGCAGATACAATAAAATTACATAAAATTGGAATGTAAAAATTAGGTTTTAAAAATGTGATGTTTCTGTGTATGTTGTAAAACCGTATTTCAAATGTATTCTTCTTTATTTTTCAATAGACAAAGAGGAAGAATAATTTGACACGAGCCGGATTTGAACCTGCGGCTTTCGGCGTACCGTGCCGACGCTCTACCAAGCGAGCTATCGCGTCTTCTTTTATCTATTGAAAAATTTTAACAGTGACACCTGCTGTCTCTAAATCTCGATGCCAATATGGTCACGTGATCAGTTTGTTTTGTATGGGAAGTCGATATTTTTTTTAGACTAATATTTTTTTCCTTTGGGCAAGTTACCGATTCAGGAGCAAAACTGATGAAAATTCTTATAAGTATGTTTCTTAAGTGAAATGGTCAGTATAATGAGTCTTCCAAATTTCAAGTCGATAGCATGAAGGGTTGCTGAGATATACAGGTGTGACAGACAGACATACAAAGTCGCACCATAAGGGTTCCTTTTTTTACCATTTTGGTAAAAAAAAGCCTAAAAACGAACAATAATTTATAAAAAATACTTATATCTTTTAAAACACATCATACTACGACTGAACATTTTTTCCGATGAAACTAGAATAAATTTTAAAATTTTGGTCGTCCCACACAAAAGCCGCTTTTGACGGCGGCGTAAGGTATGGGAGAGCTCAATATTTTTTCTCAAATTCGATCAATACTTTATAGCTAAGTGGTGGTGCAGTTTAATCGTCTAAGCAATTATGTAAAAATAACCTTGTACGGTCAACCGCTTGTCAGTAGAAACTTTTTCAACTCTATTACCACGCCATAAGGTCGAAAAGTGTTTCTACTGATGTGCGGCCGTGTGTACATCCATACTTTAAAATTAAAATTTAAAGTAAACATCTTCATTTGCTTGCAAAATCAAAAACTACTAAGTACACTTCAGAGACTCAATGTCAACACGCTCGTTTAAATTTGTCTACAGATAAATTCGCACTACATTTTAAAACAGTTCTCGTAAGCGAGACATAACCGCAGCAGACGTAGACAACGATGGCTCAGCCTCATCTACAAATTGAGCCGAAAACGCGAGGTAATTATTTAAACCGTCATATAAATTACAACTCGAACTTTTCACGTTGGCTCCCACCCTACTTGGCTTGCCACCCCCTCTGACACGTAACAGCGACAATTTAGTTTCAATTTACAAGACTGTCTTACTAATAATCTTATCTTTTCAGTCACAAACATAGCCATCAGTGTAAACTAAATGTGTCGCCGCTTTAACCCCTAGATTAGTTAAGGTTACAACCATTACTGACACGCAACGGCGACAGTAAAACTTCGAAATCAAATACTCCCATCACTTTTGTTTTATCTGTGATTTTCTAAACAAAAGAACCAATGAAAACCAAACGGTCGCCTCGGTGGTAGCTGTGGGTCTATGTGTGGGTATCCACCGACCCGTTAAGACTGCGAATGTGTGAGTATTCTTACTGAAAATGGTTCCATCGTTTCATTCCTTTATCCTTTTTCATCGTTGTATAACTTCTAACTGCGGTGTATTTGCTTGGCGACAGCTTTTGTGAGTGCGTGTCTGTAAATTAATACCTAGTGATAATGATATTGGAAACAAAAGCAGGTACTACTACCAACATTTGGAACTGTGGATTCAAAGCAGGAAACGTAGACACTTTTACCAAAGAAGCAAATTTAAAATATTTTTTTTTCAACTGTTGGAAAAAAGAACCAACTCATGGTCTGAATTTATAGTTATCTGTAGTTAGATTTTCATAGCATGCAAAGAGATCAACTTTTTTTCTAGTTGTAGCTATATTTATTCAGGTCAAAAAGCACTTGTCTAATAAGACAAAATTATAGCCGTGTACTGACATTAGAAGTTACACAGTATATTTATAGACGCAGACGTAGTTAGAACAGATCAAGCATTTACTTACACTTATAGAAAACTCTAATCTTTGAAACCAATTTTCTGCCTTTTTTCCGTTTACTGTGTAGGGTAAGTATCAGCTTGAAACATATTTAGCTTTGTTTCCTTCACTACGGTTAATCTGTCCCGTTTCCTCCCATGTCAAGTGCAGATAGACTTTTTGGGTCGGCGCTGAATCTCCCTTCTCCCTTCCACCCACCGCAGGGGGTGTATGGGAGGTTTTACTCCCTCTTCCCTGATGATGAAATATTGTACACGTGGTCTGATTTTGAATGACAACGTTTCCGCAACGACGTTTTATAGCGAATTGAGGATTTGCTTTCACGATCATCTTCTTTAATAGCTTTTTCTGCTTCCGTATCTTGTTTGAATTTGCGCGATTTTTGCATATAATTTTTAAATTTATTTTCTTAAACCGCTCAAATATGGATATAAATTAATCAACTATCTAATTTAAATTGCAGTGCTGAATCATTCTTGGTGCAGAGGCAGGGCCAATGCTGCAATTGTTATGGGCACCTTTGCGCCAAGAGTACTCGTAGCACAGAGTTAGCGTAATATTATATATTCTTTGACAGAGTGGTGTGATTGATTTTAAAATTTATTTACGTGTATTTTTTACCAGAATGTATCCAATCTGATTAAAATTTAAATTACGTTTTATCTACTTTCTTACTTTAAGCAGCAAAATCAAATATGGCAGTCGTTTTCTCCTGTTCCAAAAAACCTATTAAATCTTTTGCAGACACTTTCGATTTCACATTTTTTTTTGCAAATTCCGCTATTGTGTGGGAAACTGCATCGAAATATCGAGTGCTCTAATCAAATCAAAATCACGGTTTTCCCGTTTCAAGTATTTGTAAAGCTTTTCGTTTTGTTGACAGAATAAAGAAATTATTTAATGGAGCTTTAACTTTAAAAAGGTTTCTGCAAATAGCTGCCTTGCTACGAATATTTCACGTTCGGGGTAATTATGATTGATGATATGGTAACTACCGAGCTAAAATACCTAGAAGTTATAATGTCCTACAAAGGCAAGGAAAGGGTACAAGGATGTGCCCAAAAGGTTGAGCATCTGTCCTTGGCCGGGTTGTTTATTAATTTGAATTCGGAAGTGCCCGATGACGCCCGACCTTAGACGAATCCTTTACTACCCGATAGCCACCCTTAAGCTACGATCACACCTAACTGAATTCAAAGACTAATTTGGCATGCATTGCTCGTTGAACTAAGGATGTTGCAATTAACATAACCAAGCCTCCCAGCAATGTATGGCGAATTAGTCTTTGAATTTAGTTAGGTGTGATCGTGGCTTTAGGCTGAGAAGATACCGTCAGTAACCCTACCTGTTTGAGTAGGTACCAGCAGAATATGTTTTCTTTAGGAAATAAGACAAAAAGGAAGGAAATAAGACAAATTATAATTTATATTAAACCGTTATATTTATATACCTACTTTAAAACTGAGAGCACAAAACACAGGTAAATAAAATAAAGATAGTCGTGAAAGAGAGCGAGAACCAAATCAACAGATTCGTGGATTCCGCGAGACTCGAAATGGCTTTTCTATTCAATTTTCGATAGAGATTTTTTACCAGCCCGCAGTTTTGCGTACGGGAGACCCAATAAATCTCCAAAAGAAGGGAGGGTAGAATTAATCAGTCGATTTATCGTGCAACCTATCCAGAGACTGGATTTTTCCCGCTTTCCCGATTCAATGTAAAAACGACCTTACTCCTTCGTCTTAAAGTGGATTTGAACAGTCAGTGGTCTTTATTTACAGATGCCAAGGTGAAAATAAGAAGTGGGAATGAATAGTAGGGCCTTTTTCGATACACTTGGAAGAGATTAAAGTGTTGGAGATCTGCGGTAGGACGTAAATTCAGGAAAATGGTAGGAACGCGTATACTGATTGTTTCTTTTGAAAAGAGCGCTTGTAAATATTTCGTTTCTTTCATTTGTATTGTATTGTTCATAAAAGAGTGATCACACCTAGCTGAATTCAAAGACTAATTCGGCATGCATTGCTCGTTGAAGTAAAGATATTGCAATTAACATAACCAAGCCCAGCAATGTATGCCGAATTAGTCTTTGAATTCAGCTAGGTGTGATCACGCCTTCATAAGCAAAGGGTAATAATTGAAAATGATTTTTAACAGACGTTGGTTCGAATCCTGCCTGTGGTTGTGAAATATAAACTGGATAAAATAAACGGAATAAACGTAGAAACTGCAGTATAGCGCATGTTGTATGGGAGTTTAACTTTCTTTTTCGTATTTTCCTATTACTACCTATTATGGATTGTTGTTTAGTTTTTATTGTCCAAGTAACATACAGGAACCCATTTGACATCTTATATAGGATGACTTTTAATTAGTTCTTGATAGAAAAAGGTGTGAATGTACTCATGATACTGAACAACTTTCCCCAAGGAACATAGGTCGAAATACGAAAATCAAGTTTTGACCTCCCATAAATACTGCATCAGCTGATAGCGCATTTTGTATGGGAGGTCAAATTTGGTTTTTCGTATTTCGACCTATGTTCCTTAGGAAAAGTTGTTCAGTATCATGAGTACATTCATATCTTTTGCTACCAAGAACTAATTAAAAGTCAACCTATATGAACTTACTAGCAGATAACATAAGTAGCATTTTGTTTCAATGGACTCCTATCCTATCTTTTAGCTCATTATCATCAAAACATCTCATACAACGTCCACTGCAGGACAGGGAGGTCCCTCCAGAACTCCAGCAAAAATGCGTGGTACTTTGAAGGGGATCTACCATAGTCACCACGCTTGTAAGCGTTGCGGCTGGCGACCGCTGTTGTTGGTGATGTAAGATGGTAAGATACACCGAAGGATGCTGCTGCCCATCCTCTAGTTCATAAGTCCTTAGTCGCCTTTTACGACACCCACGACCACAGATGGTTTGGTACTATTGTTTGCCGGTACCACAACACGGACTAAATATCATTTAGTCTAGGCAACGAAGCGGATCGTTGTGTGGAGACCCCCGCATTAAATCCTCAGGCGATGAAACTTTGCTGGGGTATTACACTATAATTTCATATGAGATAAACCTTCTATAAAAAATAAAAAAAAAATCAGTACATTTAATTTTTCCATGTAAATGGATGCAAGTTTAAAGAATGTGTCAAGCAAACGTTATGTAAAAAAGCTTACTATAGATTGGATGACTATATGAATGACAAAGAGGTATGGTGCTCTGATATTCCAGCTAAACACAAGAAGCACATTGTAAAAAGCCGACTCTTAAAGTAGGCCGTGCTGCAGTGGTTTCTTGCCCTTTCTTTTACGCTGCCATAGCACGATCCGAAACGGCGTAGACTCGCTCTATTTGCATTGTATTCTGCATGACATTCAATAAGTATTCTGTTAATAATCTACATTGAATAAAATTATCTGAATCTGAATCCATACAAAAATTACAAAAAAAATTATGATTATTAGATTAGAGTATTATTTTAGGGTCAACTGCTTCGTTGCCTATACTAATTATTTATTTATTATATTAAAATTCAAATATTACTCGTATTATTCATTTATTTCTTGTATGGCGAGTTCTCTTCTTATTTAGATTTAATAAACAGATTGACCTTTAAGAACCTCCAAGAATAACAAATGCTACCTTCCGCAATATCGGTATTGGGGGTGGTTGATAATCGCAAAAAAAAAACTCGGGACGGGACGAAGCGACCCGTCGACATTCCCGTAATATGTTTGGGGTAACCTCCCTAGGAGTTTTATTTTCAACCTCCTCCCTCCCTGGACATACGTGCTATAGGTGTGTTAAGGCAAAGAGTATATTATACGGGGTATTTTTGGACCCATAGCCAAATTTTAGAATATTGCTCAGAACATGAAACTGAACGACTTTCACAAAGAAATATGGGTCGAAAATCGAGAAAAAGTTTTGGTCGTTCACAAATTCCACAGTTGTGCAAGGTTTGTATGGGAGACCCAAAAACAAATTTCGTTTTTCGACCCATGTTTCTTTGGGAAACTTGTTCAAATTCGTGTTCTGAGTCACATACAAAAATTTGACTAGGGGTCCAAAAATAACTCTGTAAATGCATTAGCTCCGCACGTACTGAAAGTAGTACTACATATTTTCATTGTCCAAGCTCGGCCCGCGTAGAGTCTTGTGCCAGAAAGACTTAAAACTGACCAATAACCCTACAGTGGTTACACTCACTTATACTTTTTGAAAAAAATTGTCAAATCTCTGGTTCCCATAAAGACATGAAAATATGTACCAAAGTTTAACTTAAGATATAAGCTTTCTAGTAGCATAGGTATCGCAGAACTGTGCAAACGAAACAGTATATTGTTTACCAAGGGAGCAAAGAACAATTTTAAGGGCGAGAGCGTTTTTTAAATCCAGAGTGCTGCGAGGGATTCAAAATACGTCACTCGAGTGTTGCTCCCTAGGTGGACAATCTACTTTTAATCACCCTCTATGAGAAAATAAAACAATTTTTTTAACACATTTATTCGAAAACTGCTAGTTCATTCTACTTTAACGTAAAAGTGATTTGAATTAGGAATGTGGATATTGTTAGTAACGAATGATAGTAAAAAAAAATTATTTAAATTGTTTTATTTTCTCATAGAGGGTGATAAAAAGTAGAGTGTCCACTTCGGGAGAAACACTACTTTAACTTCGCTGTGCTCAGGATTCAAAAAATGGTCTTGCCCTTAAAATTGTTTTTTGCTCCCTTGGTAAACAATCTACTGTTTTGTTTGCACCATTAAGTATGTCATATTTCTGCGATACCTATGATACTAGATATTTTGTTAGATCTATTTTGCGGCTTACACACAATGGACCACGCGGTGTTTGGTGATCGCAGCAGCAGTATACACGGCCGCACGTCGGTGCAATCACTTTGACCTTGAGCGGGGTGTCTTTGTCAGTTTGGTGTCAGGTGTAGTACTTGTAGTAGTAGAGTCGTTAGTTCTCCTTTTGTTCGCCTGAACAGAAAAGTCGATGGATCTGTAGATAGCTTCTAGCTTCCAAGTTTTTGACGTTCGTGCCATACATTATCTGTCATACAGAGTGAAAGGGACGATGTACCGAAAACTAAAAGGGAGTGCTCAGTCAACGATATCGAACAACTTTCCCAAAGAAACATTTTTGGGAAATGAACATAATTTTTGATCTCTCCATACAAATTGCTCACTCTGGTCGAACAGTTTGTATGGAGAGGTATAACTATTTTTTCAGTTCCCAAGAAAGTTGTTCAGTTTCATTGACTGAGCAGGCCCTTTCAGTTTTCGGTACACCGTCTCTTACACCCTGTATTATTATAAGATACCAAATATGAATATGATGCTTTATATGATACGAAATCTGTGATAATGTAATAGTAAACTCAACAGCACGTCAGTAGAAACACTTTTGGACTTTACGGCGTGGTAATAGAGTTGAAAAAGTTTCTACTGACGAGCGGTTGACCGTACCAGGGTGACCGAGCTTTTTCCAAACATGAAACCTAGCTAGATCGATTTGTCGTCCCCAAAAACACTCAGATATTACATTTCATGAAAATCATTGGAGCGGTTTTCGAGAAACCGATTACACATAATTATGTAATTCACAAATATTTCTCGATTATTATTTAGTATAGGATACGCCATTATCGATCCCGTGTGGTGCCGGCAAAGAATAGTACAAACCCATACATACCCGTGGGTGTCGTAAGAGGCGACTAAGGGTTATAAACTGGAGGATGGGCAGCAGCATCCTCTTTTGTATCTAAGATCTTACTTACTGCGTTCACCTACAACCGCGGTCCATGGTGCCAGCCGTAACGCTAACAAGCGAGGTGACTATGGTACTTCCCCACTTAATTTTTCCAGCAAAAGCTAGAATTCTAGAGGGAGCTCCCTGTCCTGGTAGTGGACGTTTCATGGGATGTTATGATGATGATGATGAAGCCATTATCGTCCACCCACTTTATATAAATACGATCAGCTACCTACTTACTATCTCAACCACTAAGTTGTCTTGTATTGTAACGCACAGCAATTTGCTCCAAATCTTGTTACCTGGTGTGGCCCAAACGCAGACATTAACAAATGATCGTTTTTACCTTGACGCGAGTTCACACGGACGAAAAGAAAGAATAAAAATACGACTTTTTTTTTTGTTTTTAATTTAAAAAATCCTTGGCATAATAGTTGGAATAGTAAGTTTTGTGTCGTTCGGCAAGTTCTGCAATATCTTCACGTCCAAAATACCGCAGTGTCTCAAGACGAAAGTCTTTGACCAGTGTGTGTTACCAGTGATGACATATGGCACCGAGACGTGGCCGCTCACGATGGGCCTTATCAGAAAGCTCAAAGTCACCCAAAGGGCTATGGAAAGGGCTATGCTCGGAGTCTCTCTGCGCGATCGAATCAGAAATGAGGAGATCCGCAGAAGAACTAAAGTAACTGACATAGCACTGAGAATCGCTAAACTGAAGTGGCAGTGGGCAGGGCACATCGCAAGAAGAACCGATGGCCGATGGGGCGTGAGGGTTCTAGAGTGGCGACCGCGTACCGGAAGACGAAGCGTTGGCAGGCCCCCCACAAGGTGGACCGACGATCTGGTCAAGTTCGCGGGAAGCCGCTGGATGCGAGCAGCGCAGGACCGGTCGTCATGGAGATCTTTAGGGGAGGCCTATGTCCAGCAGTGGACGTCTTTCGGCTGATATGATGATGATGATGATGAGTAAGTTTTAGGTGTTTAACTACACCAACTGGTAAATGCACTGTGGAAGTATTCGTTAAATAAGATGAAAAACGCTGGTACCCATTTTCTGGATCGTACCTAGGTAAATGGTTAGTTTAAAAATTATTTATCCTTAAAATAATACATTTTGTTGAATATGCTGAGCGTGAGGCAAGACCTGCCGCTCTCGAATAGGCTTATTTAGCCTCAGCTGTCGTTACACTTTACCAAACAAACAATGCGACAGCAGTTCTAATTTTTCGACCCGCATAAAGGTGAACTAAAAAATATATCACACTTTTCTCTAAGATTTTAAACTTTTCTTCAGTATGTTCGTCCGTGTAGAGCCAACCTTGCGCTTGCACACCGGATACGCAGCGGTTCCTGTGAGAATGTCGAACCGAACCCGATTTTTTCCTTCTTTGCTTTTTACCCGCCAAAAAGCGGATGTCCTTCGATCGACCGGTTATGAAAGGTGTTGAACACATGTCTGCATTTCGAATGATTATACTTTTTTCGTATTGATCTGATTCTTTAGATCGAGGTGATTGTAAAGACAATGTCTGGTACTATGTGTTGTTTTCCACTGCTATTGTTTTTAAATGCTTCTTTCTCTTTTGATTGGCCTCGAATTTTTCTGTCTGTCTCAAATTGGCCATTTTTGTAGTAAGTTCACGTATGTAATTTTTGCGACAAAATGTACCAAAATTTTGCCACATAGGACCCTCCATCGATATTTGGACCCAAGTTTTCTATTTAATAGTGCAACTTCTAAGATATTTTTTTATTGATCCAGTGTCATGAACAAGTGCTAAACAGTGAATTTAAAAAAATTAAAAAAAACACCACCTCCTTCTTTGAAGTCGCGGTTAAAAATGCTCTTGTTCTATTCCAATTTTGTAGCCTGGATACTGGACTGGATCTGTCTATTTTGAGGGACAAGATCATAAAGGTAATACTTAAAATTCAATTTTAAGTTTTTAAAAGTTTTACAGATACAGATTCTTTATTCATAACCATTGTTACAAAATCTGCAAAGACTCATTCGGTTGTAGCCTGGATGCTGGACTAGATCAGTCTATTATGAGTATATGTCATCGGAAAACAATAAGAATCGCATGTAGATGAATTTTCTTTCGAAAAATAACAAACTCGTAGGTCTTCATCATAAACACTGGGATCGGTTAGGTTGTGTTCCCATTCGACCAAACGCATGAGCCGAGCCAGCGAAGCAAGCGTGCTGCGGAACAGCCGGCGAGTGCCACAAGCGGATTCGGTACATTTCATTATTTTTCCTACAGTTGATCAACTTCCTAGGAAAATTATCAACTTAAGATTCCGTGTTATCTTCCGGTGACATATACTCATACTATGGTCAAAGTGCCTTTACACGTTATGGTTCATGCCTTGGATTGGTCTACCAAACTTGACCGAGGTACGAGTATTAGTTACTTTAACAAAATCTAATGAAACGTTAGATTTTGTTAATAGTACAGTTTTCTTAGGGTTAACACTAGATTCTAAACTTCAATGGGGCCCTCATATAACGGCTCTTTCTGGTCGATTGAGCTCGGCTGCATATGCTGTCAGAAAAATCGGACAACTTACTGATGTGGCTACCGCAAGGTTGGTTTACTTTAGCTACTTCCATAGCATTATGTCTTATGGCATACTGCTTTGGGGCCGGGCAGCTGATATCCATTCAGCATTCGTTTTACAAAAGAGGGCTATAAGAGCAATTTATTGCCTGAAGACTCGTGATTCCCTGAGAGAACTGTTTAAGGAGATCAACATGATGACAGTGCCATGCCAATATATTTATGAAAACATTATGTACGCTAGAAAGAACATTCATCAATTACCTAAAAATTGTGACAGGCATAATTTTAATACTAGAAATAAGCACAAAATTGATCAGTCATATACTAGATTATCTAAAGTCAAAACATCTTTCGTTGGTCTGTGTATACGATACTACAACAAAATACCTGACAATATAGTGCAATTACCTGAGAGAAAGTTTAAAGAATGTGTAAAGCAAACATTATGTAAAATAGCTTACTATAGATTAGATGACTATATCAATGACAAGGAGGTATGGTGCTCTGATATTCCAGCGAAACACTAGAAACACATTGTAAAAAGCCGACTGTTGAAGTAGGCCGTGCTGCAGTGGTTTCTTGCCGTTTCTTTTACGCTGCCATAGCACGATCCGAAACGGCGTAGACTCGCTCTATTTGCATTGTATTCTGCATGACATTCAATAAGTATTCTGTAAAGAATCTACATTGAATGAAATTATCTGAATCTGATTCTAATGTTTGTGTGTGTTGTGTTCAAACCAAGCTGTTCCAGCCTTAGAACAGCTGACTTCGTTTCTATGCGGGCTAGTTCCACTAACCGCGTTTTAAACCAGTAAGTATAAAATGTAGGTAAAACAATTATAGCGATACACTGGAGTGAGGCGAATGCAGGTTAGTTGTAATTTAGTTTAGGACACCTGTCTCTTATGATAATCACCTGCCGACCAATCGCATGCGTCTGCGCCGGCTACTACTGGCATATGCATCCTGTGGCGTGCGTCCATATAGTTATACGATACGTTAGTATTTTTAATGTTTAGAAACGATATTCTTTATATTATCTTGCGTCCACAATTTCAGATAGCGGCTTTCCGCGACCTTAAACAGATCTTCTGTCCACCTTGGGGGGGCTGCCTTCGCTTCGTTTTTTGGTATGTTGTTGCCACTCTAGAACCCTTACATCCAATCGTCCATCGGTTCATAAACCCCATATTGTTATTTATTTTTTTGTTATCAATATCCCTATCGGTATTTAGTGGTAATGTATTCAACACAAATAATTGTTCTGTTTAAAGTTTCTTAAATTTTAAAATAGGTTTCCAACTTTTGACATTCTGCAACGTTAGGCTATCATTTCATAAATTATTTACGAACAAAAATATTTAGCTCTGGAGTTAAAAGCACGACAATGCGTATGCGCAATTCAACTGAATTAAAAGTCTAATTCGGCATACATTACTGGGAGGCTTGGTTACGTTAATTGCAATATCCTTACTTGAACGAGCAATGTATGTAGGTGTGATCGTGGCTTTAGCTCTCTTGATTGGTTTGCGATGGTTAGGCTCTAGCTAGCTTCTGTCAGTAGAGAGCTTGACCAAGCAGAGTGCTCGGCACAAGCGAATATGCTCAGCGTGAGCTGCTATGCGTATCAATTTTTCGATGGCTTTTATAGGGTTATTTTTGGACCCTTGGAAAAATTTTAGTATGTCAATCAGAACACAAATCAGAACAACTCTCCCAATGAAACATGGGTCGAAAAATTTTTTTTTTTTTGGTTTTCTCATACAAACCTGGCATCGGCAACAGTGGATTTTGTATGGGCCGACCAAAATTGTATTTTCGTTTTTCGGCCCATGTTTCTTTGGGAAAGTTTTTCAGTTTCATGTTCTGAGCAAAATAAAGAAATTTGAAGAAAATAATAATTAGAAATTTGGGTTATTAAAATAACCCTGTGTGGCAATGGAAACAGCCTCATCGGTCGGGTGTAAGTCTACGCAATTTATTAGTATCATCATTTTTGCTATGTGCAGTTGCGTTCTTCGTCACATTAGCCGCCCAAAAGTTCAAGGTCAAATTAAACAAAAAACGAGTAGTATACAGGGTGATTATACATCACGAATAGATTATAACATCACTAATAAATTTGTAAAAAATATTTAAAAAATACTTTTCTTTAAATATTTTTTATTTTTATTTAAGGTGATCACGAAATTTGATTTGCGATAGTAATTTATTGAAATGCATAGGTACTTGCTAGTGACTGGATATTATAAAAAAAAATCTTTGTCTGCATCGCCACCTGATCATAAAGGTCATTTAATATTCCAGGCCATGAAATTCATCTTTTTTTTTTATAGAAAATGGGCTTACTCTTGACCTCGAGCTAGTCTTGAAGACAGAGATGAGGTCTACGATGGAGCGAGCTTGCCCAGAAGAAGCCTATTCACTCGCGACTTGAATAGATAATAAAATTAATTAATTAATCTTGAGCTAAAACGACTTAAAAAGTAGTATTTTTTCAAACATTACAATCTATTAGTGATATAATATTACCCATTAAAAGGATCATCGTACTCTTTTTACACTGGATAGGGGAAAAACAGGCGTTTAGTTTTACTAACATTTTTCTATCGTTGATGGTGCTAAAATGGACCGCGATTTTGGTTACACTAGTAAATACGCAGAATGACGCTGCTATGCATCCTCTGGTTTCTTAATCTTAGCCGCCTATTATGACATCTACAGAACGAAACTGAGTAGTACTATTCTTAGAAAGAATAACACACAAGGAAATAATAGAACTATTAGGTTATCCTTACATATGAAATTTTCGAAATTTCTGGCAACCTTTTATTCTTTAAATATTTTCATTATTTGTTTTTTATTTAAAAGTTGATGTCAATGTTATCAATCTTCGCTATGAATATTGTTAAAATTTTAAACCTGATATCTAAAATAAAGGTCTTATATGTCGTCCGTTTTCATCATTAGATCTTTTAAATTTTTTTACAGATGGTATTTTTCGAAAATTAAATTAAAACTACTGTAAGCTTAATGTCTTCATGCTATTCACCTAAAGTTCTCCATACAAAACGCCTATTTTATAAATAAGAACCTAGTTCTCAAAAAACTATTACAAGAAATAATATTAAATTCGTATAAGTGCCACAAAAACTATAATTAAGACCCCTTATCGTACTAAGTTAACACTCAACACATTGTCCTATTTAATAGCTAAAGTCATAAATTTTCCGTGTATTTTTATTACTTGGAATTTGACCTTCTAACAACTACAAGCAACGTTTGAAGTTTTAAAGTAGTGACGCAAATATCACGTGAAGTAAATGAGAACCGACCTAGTCATCTACTCATTTCGTATAATTTTGTTAAACGGTTAAAGTAAGTAAACTTTGCAATTAAATTTGATTGTGATATTTTTTCCAAAAATAAATTAATCCATACAAGGTTAATCCAATTATCTGCCTGCGTACGTGTTCCCGAGTTCATATAACCCAAATCTATTCAAGAATAAGTCTTCTGGGCAAGCTCGTTCCATCGTCATCCTCATCTCTGGCCTCAGGACTAGATTCAGGTAAAGAGTAAGCCCATTGAACCGAACAAATTCTTTGTTAAACTATGAGGGAGGGCAATAATGAGAGGTCCGAAGGCTTTTTCAAGCTTTGGTCGTCAAACTATTAACCCATAATTGTGTTGTGATCTAGCCTTCCCTGCTTTTAGGATGTTCAGTACCTAAAGTAGTAGTGTTCAGTATCTTTACAATGTAACTGCAATAAAATCATTAATACAATATTCGATGTCCAGTTTAAATTTAGAACTGTGCCAGGCAGCCAGTTCGAAAATAGGTTTATTGGTAAAAAAGGTGGCGCAGGCGGTGATGGCGGCGGGTAGACAAAAGGTGTTCATGCCACGTGCGTGCGCGCAGATGTCGCGCATGCGCCGTGTGGAGACGGCACGCGTTGGACGATGCTAAGCGGTCATGATTATTGGATGAATTAGGTTCGACTGTCTGACATGTTTTGAATGTTTGTATCAAATCCCTTTCAAATTGTTTCTATTTAGAGCAATGGTGTGAATAAGTACCTTTGCTGCTTACTTTGCGATTAATTGTAGTTTGGTTGAAGCAGATCTGAATTAATAACAGTTGTCATAAGCAGAAGTTATTAGATATTGTGCTGTAGGAGGTTTCGTGCTTACTGCTTCTTTCGTGAGAACCTTTGGATACAAATTGGATCATATTTTGGAGAGTTAGTTTGAATTTTTTTGTGGATTTTAGGACAAAAAAGGGGGAGAGAAACAGAGGATTCATCGGGGTAAAATTTTAAAGACCAACCACCTGTATAGCATAGACATAATAAGCAGAGTGAACAAAACGGGTTTATCATATTTCTATTGGGTGTAGATGATAGAAGCAGTTAGACTTTCAGTGTCTGTCTTTGATGGTTATTTAGTTTTTTCTTCATCTGCTTCGACATTAATTTCCTCGCGCTTAAAATATAAGCTGCCGTCGACTTCTTCCTGTCCAGAGCGAGATGTTGCTATTCCTTAAATTCATTCACAATGCAATACATGTACTGTTTGATGGAGTTATTCCAAGTGAAATGGGTCTACCTATCTTCAGTCTTCTACCTCGATATTTTAGAGATGCCAGAACATGATAATAGCAAAGCTGCAAGTACTTCATTTTCTTATGTAACTTTTTTGTCAAAACCGACTACGTAATATTTAATGCTTGTATTATGTTAACAGTTTACCAAACTAAACATAATAAAACACACAAAACGTATCCGCAATCATAAATCTAGCGAGCACCATAAAAGCCGGCCATATTTAATTTTAATCGCTACTGTACTAATTTTATCGTGATTAACCTAGCCATGAAACGAGTAATTATTTAATACCGAATTATGTGTCGACAAGGTGATTTTGACTCTGTAGCAGCAATTATTTTTGCGACTAGTTTTACCAGTTTTTAGTTAAGTAAATAGCTGCTGGATATTGGGCATATTCAAAGAATTCGGACTCCTTGCTCCACTCGGAATAGAAGGAATACTAATTTATTTTACTATGGGATGACATATACCATTGTGTCCCAAGTTGAAATGTCAAATCATCAAACGTGACTTGACATCCTCAAACAAAATTTACAGAACGACCCCTATGGCGTATTTACAATGACTGAATGAATGTCAGAATACCTTGTGACACAAATTTTCAGAGCATATTGCATTATCAAATAACTTGCTTGATTATGTAGCATCATTAAGTAGTATCTGACAAACATTTGAAATTTTTACAGATAATGTATGGCACAAACGTCAAACACTGTGATGCTATCTTGGATCTAAGTTTTATGACATTTTCGCCAAAATGAATTTGTTAAAAATCTGTCATATATCTGGGATACTACAGCTGATGCTACATATTTTTCCAACTACATCCAAATTCTCGCATAAAGTAATGAAAGTTCTCATTTAAGTTCTCTTTACACAACCACAACTGAACAACAGTACTGACAACCATTATATCTCCGTGGTCTAGGTGGACAGCTCATTCTGCTCTTGACCTGCAGGTCTGTTTTCGATTCCCAACAAGG
The DNA here is from genome assembly GCA_947532105.1 of Athrips mouffetella. NCBI lineage: Eukaryota > Metazoa > Arthropoda > Insecta > Lepidoptera > Gelechiidae > Athrips > Athrips mouffetella. The sequence goes on along the minus strand of OX383961.1, from coordinate 2,229,600 downwards.
AGACAGTCAACTTTGTCAGACTTTCCTAGTTTAGTGGTCTGTCTGTGGGTCATTAAGAAATTTTTTATTTTTACAATGAATAAAGAAAATTTTTATTTTTTAAATTTTGATTTTGAGCCGTATGATCGTTTAAAAGTAGCCGTTGGGTCTGGTAGCCGAGGTAAGCGTAGCCGTTGGGTCTGGCTGCTATCTTCGGAAGTAGTCGGTAGTGAGAAGTTTTGGAGGCCTTGTGTGGTTCAACAACTATCTTTAAGGTTTGTGAAGGCATCGCCCCTACAACCCAATGCAAAATCATAATCTTCATTACAGTAAGAACGTCTATTGACCACTGCTGAAGAAGGCAACATCTAGTCCGCAATTAATATGTCAAACATTATCCGGGCTCCAAAAGGCACGGAGCCATTGCATCTGGTAGTCTTTAGATAGCTAAACCTTTGGTGAATTGAAAACAGGCAGAATAATTCAGGCTTGCCGTACGATAACATTTTTATCTATCTATAATTAAACTAAACTATTTGGAGAGAATATTTCTTGCCAGCTATTCACTCCAATTTCTATGATGTTTTCAAAGTAAATTCCCAACTAGCCCTTCAATCGAAATAATCGAAACGGCCAAATCAAATGCAGCTTGTCCTTGCCATTATCGCGAAACACAATCGATCAAGTGCAACCCTTCCAAATGACATAACCTGTTTCTAGATCGTCTCTCCCAAGTCTAGCCACCTCCTCACATTTCCAGGGTAACACATCCCAGGCTGATTTGCATGGAAATGAGATTCGTGAACAGTGAACAGCCTCTACCCTCGCCTCCTGACGCCATCTTCGCTTAATTACAACAAGACACACACTGTACATTATGAGAGTTAAATTTTGTTGGGCACCCTTTATAAGAAGAATGTGTTTGTAGATAAACTGCTGAGTAATTTTAATTATCTTTATTGGCCAGTAATACTTAGTCAAAATGATTTTAGTTTAACACTTCTTGTGTTCGGATAAATCAACAAAGTAGAAAATCCCAAAATTTCACAACCACAGGCAGGATTCGAACCTGCGTCTTCTCCGTCAGTACCGGAGACGCTTTACCAACTAGGCTACTGCGGTCCTGTCTGACGTTGTAAAATTTGCGACTACTCTACTTCGTTAAATACTTAGTCAATACTTAAAATGACATATTTGTGAGTTATAACAGTTGAAACAGTTCATGGTAAAATTAATTTGACAAACTCAATTAATTGGATGAACCAGAAATGAGAGTATTATCTTACCTCTTTGATAAATTTCTGATACAAACCTTATTGACAAACTTTATTAAGAAAAGATGTTTGAACTGATGCCTGATGGTTCAATACAAGACTTTGTGAAATATGCATTGACGTAAGAAAAACGCTGCATAAGAAAAAAAAGCAATACAATATGGGAATATCTGAAGGGCTTGGTCGACATTTCAATTCCTAATAAGATATTTTTGCTATAAATTATGTCCGACATAAAGTCTAGATTTAAACATTTGCCAAATGTCTATGACAAAAAAAGCCTTCGTGACGAAATATAGCTAGCTTATAGATAGCTCAACATGTTGCGTCAACCCTAAACAAATTTTAGAAATGCCAGGTAGGTTAATTGAGTTTATTTTTGTAAAGGAAGTAATCTTAATCAACACCAATCGTAACACTTAACTGAGTATTAATAAGGTACGGATTTACTTACGTCTCTACAGCATACTTAATTAATAAACATTTTAAAAGAAATGCTTTCAAATTACCTTGATTACATTAACCTAAATGTGTTGACATAAAAAATCAAATTATTTCTCAAGTCCATCAAATCACAAAAGTACAAGGTTATTGCTGTTATCCAATTATCGTTGAAACAGTGGTAAGTTTGTTCGTAAGGCAATCGGATTTGATGTGGGAGACCTGTGTTTGAATTTCACATAGATACATACATACATAATGTCACGCCTTTTTACTACTACTACTACTTATTACTTTCCCGTTTATGCAAGTACACAAAAACTTTTTTTTTCATACTCCACACACACACACGCACACATACATACACACACACACACACACATACATACACACACACATACATACACACACACATACATACACACACACACACACATACACACATACCCACACGCGCGTTGCCTTTTTATTTATTTTTACTGTTAATCTGAAGTTTTCAAAATTTTGTTTATATTTATTTTATTTTCCTTTTAATTTTTAATATGTCGCTGAAATTTTAGTTAATTAATTTAATGTCCAGTTATCAACTTAATACTAGATCGAACAATTATTATGTTTTTGTAGTTTGGTTCATTTTCCGAGTGAGGGAGCCAGGAGTCTCTTAGCACAGGGTTTTCCTAGTTTGAGCTCCTGTCCCACATAATACAAGTTCTTTACAGTAGTGTAAGTTTAAGGTCTAAGTTGATCTTAATATATTTGTAAGAAACTTTTTGTGGGAGAAAATAAACAAATTTATTATTATTATTATTTATTATTATAATACCACGCGTCGGTGTAGGCAGAGACCAGAGACCAAGTTTTGAGATCAGAGACCAGTTTGAATTTTAACGGTGTAAATAGGGTGTGGAGAGAGGCCTTTGCCCAGCAATGGGAAAATTAAGGGCTAGTTTTGCGAAAGGAAAAATTTGAATTAATTACAGTCAATAGAGGTTTACGTAAATATTACAGGAAAAATAAAACGATCTTTCTAAGTAGCATAGTTTTTTAGAAATATGCAAAAAACTTTACAAACAAACTTGAAAAATAAACTTTACTGCTACTAAAAATAGTATAGGTATATCGGAACCCTCAGCGCGCGAGTCCGACTCGCACCTGGGTGTCTACTCTCAAAGTCCGATATATCGAAACGATACTACTCGAAACATGCAAATACAAAACTTCGTCCCTTGAGAATAGAGTAGAATATTGTTAGGATGAATTTTCAAACTGCATCCAACCAATATTCTACTCTATTGTCAAGGGACGAAGTTTTGCATTTGCATGTTTCGAGTAGTATCGTTTCGATATATCGGACTTTGAGAGTAGACACCCAGACCGGTTTTTTTTTCGTATAGTCTCGCCAAATATCTCACTGTGTATCGTTGAAAGGTTTGCTAATAAACTTGAAGGTGCTAGATACCAAAAACAATTTTTATTTACTTTTAGGAAAAATCTGAGTGAAGATCTTGACACAAACAATCAAAAAGTGTGTCCCATAGTAGCCCATAGTATTAAAAACTTTATGAGTTAATTTGCTTATTGGCTGCAAGTTTTACTGTCTCGTTATAATGTTACGGTTCTTAATTACTGGACAGGTATTCACATTATTTCGCTTTCTTTTTCATGTATTTCTCACGTAAATTTTATTTCATCGTCAAGTTAATCGATATTAAGAAGGAAAGGACGAGCATTTTTGATGTTCCAGAAAAAATTCGAGATGTTCTTTTTAAAGTGAGCTAGTAAATAGATGGACTACCTGATGTTAAGTGTTTTACCACCACTGTTATAACACCCACTGTCTTATTTAGGGGCTTGTGACTTCTGGGCCAAAATGGCCATAATGACCACCAGGCTACTAGCCTGGCGAGATGAAGCTCGGGTCACGAGGTCATCCTCAAATCCCGTACTCGCGTATCTACTACATTGAACGCGGAAGACCAGAAAAGTACTTATCATACTTTGTCATCAAAAATAGCTTCGTCATCAGAAATCAGCCTCTATAGTCTAGTGGTAACAGCGCTCGGCTCTTGAATACTCTTGATCCGGAGGTTCTGGGTTCCATTCCCGGTGGGGACACTGTCAAACAAAAATCCCTTTGTGCAACCTCCCCAGTTAGATTAAGATATTGCAGGATGAATCACCTGATTGTTCGAAAAGAAAGATGATTCCGTGCTTTGGAAGGCACGTTGGTCCCGGCTGCTATCTACGGATAAAGACCTTTGGCGGCTCAACATCTCTGACACCAGGCTTTGTAAGGTTGGTCATCGACCTTGCAACTTACACGATATGATGATGATCAAAAAGAGAACAAAGCTTATTCTTTGCCCAGAAATCAGAGTCGGAATATCACATTTGCTGAAAACACTGGCTCTCATACAGTCATACGTCAAATTATAAAAGTATCACACTAGGCCATGTTTGCTTTGAACTGGTGTCCTTGCTCTTTTGCAGTGGTTGCACTACAACTGCCACATCAGTATTTCAGTCCACGTGCCTCCCCCCGCCCTCTGCAACCCTCGTTTCACCCCCTCGACCCTCTAGACTAATGCTATTACGGTAATTAGGATGTGCTTGCCCATTATTGATGCACTTGGCTGGTGCTGTGTATATAGGGTGACTTTTAATTAGTTCTTGATAGAAAAGGAATGCATGTACTCACGATACTGAACAAATTTCCCCAAGGAACATTAGGTCAAAATACGAAAATCAAGTTTTGACCTCCCATAGAAACTGCATCAGCTGATAGCGCATTTTGTATGGGAGGTCAAATTTGGTTGTTCGTATTTCGACATATGTTCCTTGAGAAAAGTTGTTCAGTATCATGAGTACATGCATATCTTTTACTATCAAGAACTAACTAAAAGTCACCCTACAAAGGGTGTCTGGGACGGTGTACCGAAAACTGAAAGGGTGTGCTCAATCAACGAAACTGAACAACTTTCCCAAAGAAACATATGTTGGGAAATGAAAAAAAAATTGACCTCTCCATACAAACTATTCGACCAGAGCGGGCATTTTGTATGGAGAGGTCAAAATTTTTTTTCATTTCCCAACATATGTTTCTTAGGGAAAGTTGTTTAGTTTTGTTGACTGAGCACGCCCCTTTCAGTTTTCGGTGCCCCGTCCCTTACAACCTGTATAATGGTTAACATTTTGATGGTTTTCATTAAAGAAGATTAATTTAAACATGTACCGTCATTTAGACCTTTTTCAGGGAATCGTACAGTAAAGAGCACATCAAGCTTGACACATTGGACTTGAACTCTAGCGCAGCAGATGTAGCTTCATGCTCTTGACAGTTTTTACTTTAATCGGAACTGTATCCTATACTATGAAACGAGCAATTTTCATATTTCAATTATTTGTAATCGGTTTCTCGAAAATGGCTCTAACGATCTCGATAAAATTTACTATACAGGGGTTTTATGGGTGAAAAATGTATTTAGCTAATGTCTGGGGAAATTCGTTTTCACCATTATTTTTAAATAACTGCGAGTTTTTGTGCTTTCAAGAAACTTACAGCGCCATCTGTTGTTGAGTAGCGTAGCTTGCTCACCCGATGATATTTTAACTATACACAGCATAGCTTGATCGCCCCGGCAGTATTTAAATAAAAAATGTATTGTTTCTGTTCTCAAAGATTAATTCAGAAAAATCAGCCTGAGTGAGAGTTTATTGAACGAGCTTCTAAAAACAATTAATTCAGTACAACGGAAATGAAAATATATTTTTCCCAGTTTATAAATATAAAAACAAAAATAAGGCTCTTCCAATTTGGCATTCAAACCCCGCGAAGTAAGTGATTAAAGCGAAACAAATTAAAAAAAAAGCGTTGGGGTAGGAGGTGAGGTGCTGTGGCCACCCCATGGCTACTCAGTGGGTGGCTAAAACGGAATTCTTGTACAGCGATGACCACTTACCCGAATTATGACGCAAATTGTTTATCGGTTTTGTATGAGATTGTTTTATTTTTGGTCCGGTCAATAAACTTTTGTTTGAGATTAAATATGGCCTATTTCCTTAAGAAAGTTGCGCCATGTGTTTATGCCGGGTGTTAGGGTAAACACTGTGATCCTTGAAACTGTGCATTGAGAGCATGATACTGAACAACATAGGCCGAATTACGAAAAAAAAATTTTCATCTTCCATACAAAATGCGCAATCAGCTGCTGCAGTTTCTATGGTAAGTCAATTTTTTTTATCATATTTCGACCTATGTTCTGTAGTTGTTCAGTTTTATGGTCTAAATGCACAGATTTAAGGAGCACAGTGCTTAGTGCACCCTGTACACAGTATGAAAAAAAAATCGCATTTTGATCGATGTTCCTTGGGACAATTTGTTTCGTTTTATATTCTGAATCCATCAATTTACAGTGAGTGTATTTACACCCTTCTTCTTCTTCGTGACAAGGTTACGATCAAACACCAATATTTCAACAAAATATTCACCTCCAGACATTTTGCTATTGCTATAGCATTATTCTGAATCCTTACAAAGATCCTCATTAGTACAGGTGGTGGGACATAGTCGAAAAGTGAGCAAAATTTTGAGACGGAGCTCCACAATAATAGTGATTTAGCAACTGGTTTGTGTGATGATCTCACGGTGATTTCTCTGCAGCGGCCAACATGAGTTCACAGCCGATTTAGTGACTTCCAGGTTCGCCACTCACTACTCATCCTGTAGAACGATCATGAATTTTAAATTTTCTTCATATACTAATATTTGAATAGATAGATTCTTATTAATTATTTACAAAATAACCACCACTTATTTCACCAGCTATTCGTAGAGGTGCTTATTAAGTAAAAAAAATATTTTAATAAGAATAAGTATTTTTACAATCTTTATAATAACAGTAGTACATTTTTTACACCCAATTTAAAAGGTAAAGTAAAAAAAGACTGAATTTTAAGAATCTGTATCTGGTTTCTGTATCTGGTTTTACCTCGCATGGACTGAAAGACTTGGTCACCCATAGTTCAGGGTATCCTAGTTTGGGGACCAGGAATCACAAAAATGTTAGTAAGTAATGCTACCTACTACTTAACATTTATTTAGTTTGTAAGAATGTTGAACCAACCTAGGTACCTACTTAGCTGGAAATAAAGAAATTTTTGAATTTGAATTGAATTCGAATTTGAATTTCATGGTAACGCTGATGTTCCTAGCTCTGAGTTTGCATAGGTAATCGGACTGATAATACTTATATGTGAGGTTTATTGATCTGAATCGTTGGGAACATTGACAGGTAGAGAAGATAACATGTTGTAGATGAACAGTGTTGTGTGGTGGTAGTCTAAATAATTCATGATCATCATCATAACATCCCATGAAACGTCCACTGCAGGACAGGGAGCTCCCTCCAGCAATCCAGCAAGATTCAGATTCAGATAAGATTCAGATCACTTCTTTTACCATGCAAAAACGCATGGTAAAAGAAGGGAAAGTGCCAGTCACCATGGTTGTTAGTGTTACGACTGGCACTATGAACCGAGGTTGCTGGTGACTGCAGTATGTAGTAAGTTGGTACGATACACAGATTTACTATAAATGTTGTAAGTTAGAAAATTCTTAGTTATCTAAGAAGACTGAATAGTAGTACCTTTAGTATCCTTTGGTTACGAATCCCTGAAACTAAAGCCTGATTTCTTTTACCTCTGCATACGATACAAAAAAGTCATCGAAATAAACCTGCCCGTCTAATAATACCTTCCAACAAAGACGCGTAGTAAGTAGGTAAATGCTTACGGAGTACGGTACAGGTCAGTATAGAATACGAAGAGGTTAATTCCGCAATGATACATTTTGTCAACTGCAATTACAACGCATATCAGAAAAAATCGCAAGTATGTTACTACTAACGACATTGTATATCATTCCCCAAAGATTGAAATCCATTTTACATACTTCAGAAATCCTGAATATCACCTAATTATGCGGTGTTTTGGATTTATGGGTGACCAATAGTTAGATGAATATTTAGTCTTTAGTAATACAGGTTTTTTATATGGATTGGTGTATTGCTCCTTGTTTTGAAACACAAAGATTCCGATATTGAAAATAAACAATCATTAATACACGTTATTACGGGATAGCTAAAATCGACAAGGTAGAACTTCTACCTTGTCGATTTTAGTAGAACTTACTTAATTTAATTAAATATTTCACTTATAATGGAAAAACCTATATTTATTTTATTTATAAGGTTTACCAACAACTGTTACACCATTACAATCAACAATGATACATGCAAATAGTTTTTTACATAAGTGCACAGTCAATTATAGGCAAACACCTCATGCAAAAAATTAATGACAGCTAAAACGTAAATAAAATTTTTGCATAAAACAACTAAAACGAACTTAAAATTAAATCAATCTTGAATAGGTATAAAAAAGGAGAAAACAGCATTATGAAGTTACTAAGTTTTGAATTCGTGTCCGATATTCAAACTGTAAACAAAAAAACTTTTTCTGTCTTCCAATCAACAGAAATTTCAACCCGTGGGAAGCTCATCTCGGCCCACCGGTTGTGAATAAACTTGACTTTTACTCTTTTCTCTCTACAAAGAGGAATGAGGACCTGTATCAATCGAGAGCAACCCTACAAGGGAACCGGTCGCGCCGGTGTCCCGACATTCCTGGATGCGACGAGCCGACTGGATCAATCCCGGTCACTCCTGCTACTTGCTGGAATTACCAACATCGGTTTGTCCTTTGTTATGTTGAGTTCAATTATGACTATTGTAAAGTTTTTAGTTTTAATTTGCTCACGATTGCTTATTTTAAATATCACTAATCAAAATAACACCCCCAAGGCACATCCCAGACACTACATATATCGAGCGCGAATTTGAAATTTGAAATTGGAAGGTCGCGTAGGCTCACATATTCAGTACAAAGACCCTCAGAAGGACCACGAGAATCTCGGGGCGGAAAGTGTCCATTCTGTATGATAGTACTATTACTTTGTTCCAACTCCTGAAATAAAGAAAAGACTTGAGACTAATGTTTTTACTATTGATTGAATGAATGGAGTTGGACAGTCAACGACATGTCAAGCTTGACACTCGCAGTGCGACTCTAACCCTTACGACTATTAAAATGAGAACAGTCCAAAGCCCGATATGTCAAGATTGATGTGCTCACTGTACAATATGATGATGATGTGATGAGTTTGAAAGGTCTTTTGGTCGACCTGAAATCTCTGATCTTTCAGTAATTGAACGGCCAAATGCCTCTGACAGGGCTCATTTAGCAACTACTGCTTTAAATTATTGCAGCCAGCTTTGAGTAAAGCCGCTAGACCAATGGGCTCAATGTGCCTTCCAAATCTCGGAGTCATCTTACTTTTTTGGCAATCAGGTAATGTCCTGGCCAAAGTAGTCTCACCAAGTGAATTTTGTCTTACAGTGTCCCCATCCGAGTTTGAATCCAGAACTTACAGGTCATGAACTAAATGCTCTGCCTACTAACGCAAGGAAGCGGTGAGATATACTATAACAGTCCACACGTACACGTCCACGTCACAGTTGGACAAGACGAGCTCTCGGTAGAGTGGAGTTGCTGGATATTTTTTATAATAATATCATCATCTGTTCCTTTATGCGTTATTTTGCACTTACTGACTGATTTGGACTGATCTTATTTAAACTACTAAATGCCGTATCAATAAAGTTTAGACAGAAATATGTATAGAAATTCTACATAAACTTACAATAATTGCGTAAGTAAGCTTATATCAAATGGTGCAAAATATTTTACAAAACACCATATAAGAAGTGAAAGCAATTAAGTTATTCCAACATGCACTAACTGTGGTTGCTAATTATAGATATCTACGTTGCTATACAGCTAAGCTATCCACTCGAATGTTAATTACGAAATGCACTGCGGATTCCACATTATGTATTGTATTGTGATTTGGTGTAACGCCTCTGCATTGATTTACTATTCATATGTTTGATAACAAGGTAAACTAATTGGAAAACGATCATTGAGAGCTTATTTTTGGATGAGTTGAAGTATATGTTGATGATATATTCGCAGTTAGTAAGATTTCTTTCAGGTTATGAAATAATGAAAACCTGAACATTTAAACTGCATTTTAAAACAAAAAATGGGTTTGTAAGTCATTTGTTCAAGCCTTTTTGTTCAAATATAAGTCTTGAGATAAAGGTCCAGACGAGAAGATTAAAGCAGTAAAATTTTAAAGAAGGCAACAAAATCGTAAGTTAGATGGAAGGCCTACCTGTGTCTGGAATTAATAAGTTTTCGCGTTTTCATAAATTGTCCGCTTTAATCGCTTTACTTGCTCCAGATGATTTTAGATACGAACAACGGCCACCCAACAGGGACGGAGGATTTTCAATGCAACTGGTTCGAAAAAGACAACATTTACACAAACAGGAACCAAAACAACCTAAATCCAAAACCCAAAATAAACAATAAAGCGTTCTAGAACCTCAAAAGAAGGTCGAGATTCGCAAGCAACGCAAAAATGGATATTGCAATTTCTATTTCAACATTGCGGCAGCGCTACACATTTTTATTTGTGGGAAGAGCGAGAGAGATTATCCGTATTGCTGTTAGTGTGATAAAGACAGAACTACGTAACATTTATATTCTGGGTACGTGTAAGTTTCAGGCAACGGTCGCCGTGAAACTCGTAAATGGGAAAAAAGCAACAACGGAGAACTCAACCGCCCCTAGTGAGGGGAAAAGTGGCTAGGATACTGATTTTCAAAGCAATAAATCTAATAAAAGTATAGCTTTTTTATGTTAATAAGTGAGCAACAAAGCCGATGGACCAACTTACATAAATATGATCACCTCAGTATATTATTACTTAACAATAATTGATACATTTTTACATTACAAACCTTTGTAACAGTAAACAATCTCAAACATACTACAATAGGATAAACAATGCAGTTTTAAGCATGCATGGTGATGCATTTACTTCACCTACATAATAAGGTTTAGTGGAATGAAATATCAAAGGATGAAATTCTATGTTATCAAGCTTAATTATAAAGTCAAATGGCACCATCGAACAATCAACAAAGCATATAATTTTCAAAAGTCACGATTATTATGTACTTGAAGGTTGAAACAAAGACTCAGTCACTTTAGCACTGAGTGATGACATGTTGGTGGTTAATTAATAAACCGTTCACGTATGCCCGTCATAGAATGAGGCAACGAGTATTGGTGACGATGACATTATCCAGTATCTTGCCGTTGTCATACAAAACATAGAGTGTAAATTTTGATTTGATGGAATTGTTTGAGGAAGAAAAAGATGAAGGAAAAGGGTAGAGGAAGAATTAGGCGAAGTAACTTCAAGCAAGTCAAAGAACGGGTTATGTCGGAAAGTAAGCATTTGGTGGAATAACTGATTTATCAACAAATTGATGAAATTTTTTTCTGGTTAAACATGAACACATTTAATTTAATCAATGGATGATCAAAGAAGGATTGATAATTTATTGAAAATAATCGTCGATAAATTCTGAATATGTATTGATGTAAAAGGGCTATGACAGTAACAACAATGATAATAATAAAAACGAACGAATAAATAACGCTTTATTGCACACTTATAAAGAAAAACAAAACATGGCAGAAAAAATGCAAAACATAATAAAGACAAAAACAACAGTATCAACGCAACAATTAATATAGATTCAAACAACGACAATGACGAGTTTAATGCATGCCAAAAGTAAAATAAACAATTTATTCGTGAGAATGTCACCTTCAACAAATTCAACGTGTACAAGGTTATTTTTGGAACTAAATTTATGTTTTGTGACGTTATTGAGAATTCAATCGTGCTACAGGTGCTGAAAATGTCAACATGTGAATGTTGAACTAAAAATATTACGCAGACAAATTAATTAATTTTTGGATACTCAATAAACGGAACTGAAAATGCATGTTTTAACTAGGCTAGGTGATAATAAAAGAAAGATATAGATTAATGGTCTTATTAATAAACACTTACATCGTAAACTCATTATTTATTCAATTTATAAGAAACAATTACAGATATAAGACTCATACATTACAAAATATAGATAATTAGTGAATAATCATAAATCAGAGATCTAATTGAAATTTTACACAATATTCTTAACAAACATAAATACAAATTGAAGCACATGCTATATAAATAGAGTTTATTTAATTAAAAAGTAATAATTAATTAAATAAAATAAATTCAAAAATACTACGCAAATTTAGTTTAAAATAAATTAAACTACAATTATAAAGCATTAATTTATTATACAGGGTGTAAGGGACGGTGTTGGTACCGAAAACTGAAACGGTTGTTCAGTCAACTAAATTGAACATCTGAACAAAGAAACATTTATGGGAAATTAAAAAAATATTTGATCTCTCCATACAAATTGCTCACTTTGATCGAACAGTTTGTTTGGAGAGGTCAATAATTTTTTTCATTTCCCTATAACGTTTCTTTGGAAAAGTTTTTCAGTTTGGTTGACTCAGCACACTTTTTCAGTTTTCGGTACACCATCTGTTACACCCTGTAGATATACTTCGCAAAAAATTATTGTAAAAAATTACAGATATCAAGACAACGAGAAATCCATCAAAGTAACATAAAAAAAAACAACTAGTTTTAACTAGGTACTATATGTACATTAACTCAATATCTTTTTTAAGAAAGAGGGAAAGTGAATAGAATAAATAGTATTAAAGTGGATGTCTAATGTAATATTTAAAGAAGAAGATGAGAAGTAGTTGAAAAAAGAGTGTTGGACAAGATGAGTTTGGAGCTTCTTCTTCGTGCCAATGTACAAATACTGGATCAAATACTTTCCCTCCAAAACCGACACTTCTACGGCTTTATCCGACGCCTCACGCAGATCCTCGCCAGTGCAGGTGGAGGGGCACAGTGGACAAGAGGGCAAGTGCGCCATGTTCTGAGATGGAGCAGCACAGTCGCAGTGCCTTAGCAACTGGTCTGCGAAGCCCCACCTCGCCATGTTTTCTCTGCAGCGGCCAACCTGAGTTCGCAGACGGTGTAGCGACTTCCAGGTTAACCACTGTAGATTGTGTCCAGGTGGCAGAGTTTCTGCTGTTGGGACGTATCCTGATGGGACTGGAAATAAAAACAAGATATTTTACATTAACGTAGTCATAACGTATTTATAAGCTGTGACCTGTGTTGTATTCATAACAAAATGGATAGCAGTTGCCTGAATAAACTTTACGAATATTATCGATATTCGTGTTGGTTCGTACGAGTATCACATCTCTAGCTACTCGTCATCAGTGCCGAGCCGCGTTGATATTTCCACGTAGATTTCACTCCGTAAAACCTTTGCCGTTTATTTTTTTATATATGATAGGTAGGTACATTTTAGTCTCACGTCTCTTTTTTATGCAGACTTCCCAATTCAGTACTTTCTTTGAAGATAAAGTTAAGTCTCTTCGTATAACGTTATAAATAAAACTAATTTTATTTAAAAAATGTAGAAGGGATATTTAATGTAATTTATATACTGCTTTTATAGTAATCTTTGTAATATTTTTTTGGACTTTTGGTCCCTCTACATAAAGTTGTTTTAATAGGACTTTGGTCGTGAATAAAATTTTGGTTAAAATATAACGTTTATTCAAAGTTTATGTTTCACAGATTCCACCAAGCATTTTACTTCAGAACTAAATCCCATAATGAATGAATAACTCTCTAAACATAAAACATCCAACATGTTTTAATCCTTTATCTAAGAAGTATAAATTTTGCAACTATACAGGGTGTAGGGGACAGCCTTCCGAATACTGAAAGGGTCAAGATCACTGATCAACTTTCAGCGAAACAAACTTTCAGAAGAAAGAAAAATCGGCCTGTCCATACCAACTGTCTAATCAAGTTTAAAAAATTTGTACGGAGGTTCCGATTTTTTTTACATTTCCTGAAAGTTTTATTCGCCGAAAATTGTTCAGTTATTATACCCTTTAAGTATTTAATTTTGTCAAGCTATCTCTTTTTTTATCAAGTCCGTTGGTGTGGTTGGTAGTGAGCCTGCTTTTCACGCCGTGGATCGCAGGTTTGATCCCTGTTCAGGGCAAGCATTTGTGTGATAAACACAAGTGTTTGTTCTATGTCTGGGCGTTATTTATCTATTTAAGTGTGTATATCAGTCTCTGATACGTATAATACAGAAATGTCCCAAAAAAATAGAGTCCATCACTGCTGAGTAAACATTATAGATTGGGTAAAAGACAACTTCTCTCAAGTATTTCTACAAAATCTCACTCATGACAGCTTCCTCAAGGACCAGTAGTACCTTTGCATATTTTCGTAGCCAAGCGCCGTTGAGTAAAATTACCTACTAGACTGCTTCTATTTTTAGTCAAGTCGCGAGTGAATAGGCTTTATTTGGTGAATTCTTTCATTCTATCGTCTACCTCATACTTTTTTATACACAGGGCTTGATTGAGGTCAAAGAAAAAAACCGGCCAAGTGCGAGTCGGACTCGCGCACTTAGGGTTCCGTACTACCACATAAACATAATTGTATTAGTTGAAATTTCAGTAAGTTAATGTGCTAGATTTTTTGAGTCCGACACGCGCTTAACCAAATTTTATTATTTGTTGTTATTTTATAGCCTATGCCCTATAAACATACCAATTTTCAAGTTTGTAAGTGTTCCCGTTTTTAAATAGAACTAAAACAAAAATCGCCTCAGCAACCATCCAACTTGACCCCTCTCTTATATGAATGTTCTTGAAACGGGAGCTCACCACAATTGGATACCATTAGTTGTGAGAAAAGTTGTAATATTTAATGATTTCAGACTTTTCCCATTATTTGTACTGTGAGACCTAGCTTCTTGCCAAATTTCATAATTTTAGGTCAACGGGAAGTACCCTGTAGGTTTTTCATTTTTGAATAAATGTATGGAGATGAGGACATAAAATGCCATATCTTTTGATTGCGTCATTGTAAAAAATTGAAATTTTCAGATCTTGTGTGGTTCATGGATCCTAATATATGGTATTAATTTCAACCTGATACCTTAACCCGTTCGTGAGATAAAGGGTCTTGACAGACAGACAGACAGACAGACAGACAGACAGACGGACAACAAAGTGATCCTATAAGGGTTCCGTTTTTAGGGTTCCGATACCAAAATGGTAAAAAAAAGGAACCCTTATGGTGCCGCTCTGTCTGTCTGTCTGTCTGTCTGTCCGTCTGTCTGTCACACCTCTATATCTCAGCAACCACTTACGCTATCGAGCTGAAATTTGGAATAGTTTTAGAATATAGTTGCCCAACTTAATTGCACATGAAAATTTTTTGAAAAAAGTATGATTATTAATGTAAAGGGGGCCAAAATAGGGGGGGCCAAATTTCAAATTGTCGCTACTAGGTCGAGTGGGGTATCATATGAAAGGGCTTTACTTGTACATTTTAAAATATATTTTTGTATTTTTTTAAGTTTCTTAGGTTTCAAGTTATGATGAAAAATGTCAAAAAAAATACCATTCCCCCCCCCTTATCTCCGAAGTTTGAGTAAGGGAAAATCTGAATTAATTACAGTTGACAGAGGTTTATGTAAACTTTACAGCAAAAATAAAACGATCTTTCTAAGTTGCACAGTTTTTCAGAAATCTGCAAAAAACCTTTACAAACAAATTTAGTTTTGCGGTCCTGAAAATGGACTTTATTGCTTCCAAAAATACTATAGGTATATCGGAACCCTCGGCGCGCGAGTCCGACTCGCACTTGACCGGTTTTTTTTCTTTTGAGGTACGGAACCCTAAAAACGGTATATATCAAAACGATTTACATCAGTACAGTTGCAATACAATGCGGAATCAAACAATACCTACTTTCCACATGCTTGCCCAACAGTTACATAAACGCAGATGGACGGTGCTCTGATTTCGTCAAGCACCGATTGCACAAGTGAAAGCTTTGAGTCTATTACTCCGAGACCAACAGATCAGGCTAATTTTTGTTTATATACGTAAGAGAGGAGCTGGTGTTTCGAATTCAAATTATTTCTACAACCTACTCCATGTCCCTTTCGAGAATAATTAGTGTTTATTATGTAGATGATTTTTTAAACTTCTCAAAAAAAAAAGCTTCGTCTATTTATGTGTGTGAAACAAATGAAGGAAGATAAGGTTATGTTGAAATATAAGTTGATCGACCATAACACAAAATGTGATAGAGTTGAAATGAGAAGCAAAAAATTTTTTTTTTCATATTTTGACATCACGTTCCATTTAGAAAGTTGTTAAGGTTAATAATGTTTGTAATGTTCCAAAGTAAGTAATATTATGCTCCTAATAAAACTACGTGTATTTCGGAAGAACCTGCTACATTCAGCAGAGTGATCTTTTCTATTTTTGAATTTTCATCATTCATAGTGACAATCAGATATAAATCATTTTTATTTTCTTCAAAATTCTAAGCTTCAATAAATCCATGTATATTTTGTTAGTACCAGTCCAAGATTGCAGTCCGGCCCTCAAGACGTTCAATGACACTCGAGGAGGGTGGCTGCGACAGTGCAGTCGACATCTCCCGCTATCGGGCCGAGATCTGTCCACATACAATGAACATAGACTTAGAGTTGTTTGTAGTGTGACTGGGATCAAATTTGCTGTGATAGTCCCTTGTTGGGCGCCAATTAACAATATAGTTTCTTAATATGAAAGTGTTCCTATAAGTAGCAAAAATACTATACCGTAGATAAATTTCTACATTTCTTGTGCATTAAAATAGAAATTTAGTTATAAGACAAAGTAATTGTGTATCTAGGTATCGGTATATATAGCGTGCAGTTCAGACCTCAAGACGTTCAATGACATTCGGGAGGATGGCTGCGACAGTGCAATCGACATTTACCGCTTTCGGTCCGAGATCTGTCTACATACAATGAAGATAGAGATTTGGCTGGAGTATGACTAGGGTAAAGAATTATGTGATGAAGTCCTTTGTTGGGCGCCAATTAGCGATTTGGTGGAGTACCTAAAAATACAGGTGTTATCGATCTACATTAGTAATAGAGATCTGGTGGTGTTGTAACAAAGTTTTTTATTATGCTACAAGTTCTTAGTGTATTCGGGTCTAGAGCTTCACTCGACACGGATAAGAGGTGTTCCTATGCAATGAAAATTTGGTCTGTTTCTTACTTTTCGAGCAACTATGCTTTGTTTCTGTAGTCTTTTGCCCTTTTTGTATTTTGTTTTATTATCTTTATGTTACATTTTTGACGATCTTATTTACCGACATTTGAACAACGTATGTACTTTTGAATCAGATAATATGAAATAAATAAATCTAATTTAAGAAACTAACATGATTAACTTTATGTTTCTGTGTAGGGGGAATAAGCAGCTCTGTAAACATACCAGTTAATCGGCGCACATACCGAGGCAGGCCGCTACGTCGATAAACGCCGCAGCCTCAGCTCTCTCGCTTCAATATGCGTTGTTCTTATACCTATGAGTACAACAGGCAGTACAGGTCTACTTAGCTGGGTTTCACTGGTCATTTAACTTTCGCACTGTTTGGTAGGCTGTAAAAAGGTTCTTTTTCAGTGTCATATGCAAGAACTTTCTTAGAATGTAAAGCTCCGATGGTGGTCCACCAACACATCTATGTAAAATTAGAGGAAAAAGGTACAAAACTTATCTAATTTTGAAGATGTTAACATGATAACAATTCTAGATTAGATCACGAACTTATAACAAAATGCTTCTATGAACAATAAGGTAATCGATATTGTTGCGGTTTTCCTGTGGTTTGTTCAAGGAAAACTTCATGCATATTTACAGGTAATTTCAGGATTTTTAAAATATATACAAATAAATTGCGAGATATATGACGGATCATTCCTTGAGTACAGCTCGACCAATTTGGCTTTGGCTTGTTCGTAATTTTAAGGAAAATCTTTTTACAATATAAACCAAATTTTTTTCTGGAAATTCTTCAAAATCGGGAAAAGCTGTAGGTGCTGGGCAGAAAGAACGCTTGTTTTAAAATAAACTGCAGATATAAATATTCTGATTCATTTTCTCACATTTTATACAACGCCCTCACTCTTCAAAGGATCTCATTGACCTCAATCTAACTCTGTAGATTGAGATGATGGAAGAGTACATCAGGTACTCAAAAATAGTGTCTTCATAACTATCTAACAAAATACCAAAAAAAATAATAACAATAATGTCGGCTTCCTCAACAAAGTCAGCGTTGCTCCCAAAATACCTGTGCATCTGTTGACAGATAACACAGCATCCGGGCATTGTCGTCAGATGTCGTGCGTGGCGGATAATTTCCCTACACCTGACCTCTCTGGTTCATTGACTGCGCACACCGCTTAGACATACGCATGTCTAGGGAGGAGGGTGTAACTTAAAAGCTGAGGGCGAAATGTTCATGCAAGAAATTTGGGAATATTTATGAAAAACAAAATATTTCAAAAAACAAAATACCTGACTGTGTAGAAAAATATGAACTGAAAAGAGATAAAACAAGTTCTATAATCTAAGATAATAACATAAATATAACTTGAATTTCATGAGGTATTGCAGGCGGGGACAAACCGGGCCGAACTAATACATCAAATATATTTTCTACTTTTTGTTTGTCCCCGTCTGCAATACAATACCTTATGAAATTCAAATTATATTTATGTTATTATCTTAGATTTTAGAACTTGTTGTTTCTCTTTTCAGTTCATATTTTTCTACACATTCAGGTATTTTGCTTTTTTAAACAATTTTGGTTTATTTAGAATTTTTTAGTTTTATTAATAAAATATTCTTAGATAAGTTATTAAATAAGCTCTACGATGAAGTGATTTTTATTTATTTTTTTTCATTTTAAGAGCTTGGCTCTCGTCGATGGAGTAACTTCCAGTCATCACGTTGTATCGCTAGCTGCTTTACTTCCTGAAACGACACGACATTGACCTTTTCTTTTAGTCGAAGTAGCTTATGTCTTTCTTTAAAGACCTATGAAAGACCTATGTCTTTCTTTAGGTTTTTAGTTTTATCGTGTGGCTAACACTGTTGGAACAAATTTGGTGAATTCAATATTTTCCGCTTAATCTTCCAACTTAAAACATCCAAGCAAACGTTGTTTAACCAGCCTCGGGTCCAAGCTAGAGCCTTCTGTACTTACTATTACCCATCCAGATGTAAAGTGCGAAGCGTCGACGAGGAACAAGGAAATCTATGCATGTAGGCGAGATGGTTCGACTGAGTTTATTTCTGGAATACGTGGTATTGAACATGTCTATTTCGGAGGAGTCACGTTGCCGCGTGCATGTTTTTGTGTGCATTCGGGAGTGAATGAATGGAGATTTTTGATTATTGTAGTAGATATGTTAGTGAGAATAAGAGTTCATTGCTCATACGTTGCTACATTAAGCTTGTATTTGTCGAGTACTATCCTAACACCTATGGCCGTTCATTTTCAAGTCATCAGATCCGAACTAGGTTTTTATGTGCGAGTTTTCAAAGTTATTACATTTAGCTTTGTAGGTTTTTTCTTGTTGCTTCTTTTTTTTTACAATACACCACTTTATTTGTAGTTCAACGTAGTAGTAGTTTATTGCATTGACGTCGTATGAGAGAGAAGAGAATATCCTAATATGAATGAGTGATTTGCTTTACTTAAAAGACAAAATTTACACGGATTTACTGTGCCTACATAAATTATTAATTTCAGTTGTAATTTCAATCCGCGAGTTTACTGAGTTAAAAATTAAATAAAATTATGTTTGCAACTAAGAAAAAATAATTTACAATTGATGAAAACCAAGTATTATTAAATTTCATATGTAGTTTTAAATTTTTGATATTTAATTTAGTGTTAAAAAGTCATCGTTCAAAAACTTCATACAGAAGATTACTGTTTTGACGTTCCATAAAAAGTAGCTAAATTGACTTGGTTGTAAACTCGCGGATGGATGTTTTAATTTTTGTTTTCAAACAAATCATATGAAAAGGTCTTATTCAAGTTTTTGCATGTGACATCTATAATGATAAGAACTTATGCATAAACCTTAATTGCTTAAAAGGTATCAAATGGACTTAAATATATTAGATATTTGTTTTTTTGACCTCAAAATATTCAAACAAACCAAGATACCCCATCCCACAAGTCTATATTATATTATAAGCGAACTGACCTCAGCATAGCGGTAGAAACGAGCATTGGATCTAGAACCTGAGAGAGCTCGATAGCACATTGCTCGTAAACTGCGGAGACACAGGCAGAAACTAACATGAGCTTTGGAACGCTTAGAAGGGACGCCTGAGCAACTCCAAATTGTTACATAGCATCAGTACACGGATAAAAACGATTTCTAAAAATAAGACACGTTATCTTGTACCAAGATAAATTGCATTGAACCAAGAACATGGTGCTCTCATATATAGTGAAACTAATATTTACTTGCTGCAAGAAAAATATTTACTTGAATTGAAAATGATTTTCTTTTGTATTAAAAAAATTGAGACTTGATCAGACAGAGACAATGTATCTATCATCAAGACTAATTTGTTTTCTAGTCCCAAGTAACCCAGTTCTCTCAATACAAGAGTTAACCATTTCTTCGTTCGATAAAATATTGATTTGTAATTAGAGTTAGTGTAACTTTTCATAAAATTGTATTTTCTTAATTTAAGAAACCACGAATTAATATCAAGATAGTATAAATATCATTACGAGATAATATTTGTTTTTAGATATGTATTATCTTCTTTTAACATTATTTTATCAGCTCCAATGATAAAAAATAAAAAATCTTACAACATTACATACAAATCTTACAACCTTATTCTTACAAATATCTTACAACATTTTGCGGTTAGAAAACCCGAGGATTACAGACAGAGAAAAGAAGATTACACGAGGTACGTTTGTAACTACACACAGAAAATATCCGCATTTTGAATACATTTTACATCTCTCGTAGAACCCTCTCAGAGAACTTTTTGTAATTTAAGCGTCGTTCATCGGTGATGCCCGTAAATAAATATTGTTCTACAGTGTAATTTGCTTATTTTAAATGATAGAAAAAAAAGTAAATATAATTATTTTTTGTCTCATAAAGTAAATTCACATTTTAAATTAAAACAGATATTCAAATTCAACTGAGACACGTTTACATTATATTGAAAGTGTAATATCTTTGAATTAGAATTTTTTTTCTTGGTATAGCTAAGAAGATAACAATTCTTATTAATTTAGAGAATACTCGTATCTTGTGTCAGATTAAGATTTATAATAAGTTGATATAAGAAATATTGGTGTTCTTAGATTAAGACACTTTTCGTTTAGTTGAAGATTATTTTCTTTGGTTGGAACAAATTTGTCAAGTAAATTTTATTATTGTTTTAAGAACGTCGTACTCTTAATACGCCCAACCCACAATAGGACCCGTGTGGCGCCGGCAAAGAATAGTACTTACCTATCTCTACCCTTGGGTGTCGTAAGAGGCGACTAAGGACTTATCAACCGGAGGATGGGCAGCAGCATCTTTCTGCTGCACAAGGGTCGCTGGTGGTCGCAATGCTTACAAGCGTGGTGACTATGGTAAATCCCCTCCAAAGTACCACGCGTTTTTGCTTGAGTTCCGGAGGGAGCTCAGTGGACTTTACGTGGGATGTTATGAACTAGAGGAGAAAGAAATATTCGCACAGAGTTACTTGAATAAATGATAATGATGATGATGAAATCCTTTAAGAAATAGACAAATGTCTCGACACAACTGCTTAAAAAGTCTCATCCACCCCATGAAACATCCTCTACATAAAAGGGAGCTCCCCATAACTAAAAAAAAAACGCGTGGTACTTTGGAGGAGATTTACTATAGTGTCCACGCTGGTGACCGTTGTTGTTGGTGACCACAGAATGTAAGATGGTACGATATACATAATATATACTCGTACATATACAAAAGGTAGTCGATACAAAGAAAGATGCCCATCCTCCGGTTCATAAGCCCTTAGACGTCTCTTACGACACCCACGGGTAAAGATGGGTTGCTACTATTCTTTCCTGGTACCACACGGTGAAAAAAGCCTAATTTTGCAATTTGCATATTAAGATCTTTCAATATTTAGCTCTATGGCCCTCATGGCATGTTGGTCACCCGCGCACTCGCAGCCGGTTCTCAGCTAATACGTATAAAACTATTTTCTCTCACAGTTCCTTTTATCTACCTTTGCTAATCTAAGGCGAAGACTTAAATAGATTTTATACTTTAATACAGGTACAATAAGAAGTGATATCTAATAAGGTATTTCTATGGCGATGAGTTGTTGCGGTGTAGATAAGTTCAGAGATGAATTGTACTTTATTTGCTTCTTTTATATGAACTTCTAGTGTATAAATTTTGAGTACACGAAATATTTTCTGCACATACGAGTACCTTTAAAGTATTACACTGCTTCTGAACTTTACGATAATAAATTCAGAATATTATATGACGATTACATATTAGTATGATATATTTTATTTATTTTATTTATTAGGCTTTCCAACAACGAGTGCACATTGATTACATAGGTTGCTTACAATTTACAAGAACAGGGGGCACAAATATGTCCAATGAATTTAAGAACATGAGAAGAGTAAAAGTAGGTATTCGATAGAGGGAACATAGAAAAGTTACTTTGTACTCTCATTCAAACAGCCACTGATTGATACTGCAATTAATTACATACAATTTAAAATTTGAGGTTTTACCAAACATATTATTTAAAAGGATAGCTATTTCTTACACTAAGCGAACGAACCTTCCAAAACCATTATTTATTTATTTATTTACATACATTACAATTATCATTACAGTAAAAATAAAACCAATGCGATAAAAGTAGCTACAGTCAAAAATAATAGTCAAGTAAAGCTAAAAAAAAAAAAATATTACATCATCATAATACATCAATCCATTTAAATACAAATTATATACAAATTATAATATATACAAATTATAACAGCAAAAAGTTCTTATAGAGCTAATAAAATTTTTGTAATTTTTTAAACATGTTGTACCTTTTTTGCAATTAAAGTTGGTGTTGTGTTTAGGCATCGCAAGGTGGCGTTGTAGGTTTTATATATATCGTGGTATAAATCTTGGACCTTGACTGCGCAATCGATAATACAAACAAATTGACGTGCGCGAACTTTCCCCCACTACGCGATTGTTTGCGTATCAGTAACAAAAGAATAATCAAAATATTAATTAATTTTGTTTAAGCTGTTTTTAGCTGGGATATCAACAAATAAAATTATTTTTCACGAATTGATTTACTTCACTAAGTCAATAAAATAAAAGCTTCGTAAATTATAATTTCATACACGTATCAACAATTCAATCTACTTGTCTAAAACCGGACTCTCGACTTTTTATTGAAATAAAATGCATCATAATTTGTACAACTTGACACTTTGTATCTACAAAACCAACATTTTGATAACTGAATGTATAATATTTGCAACTTATTATACTATATGATTATTTTAATAAATTATAATATTAATTAATTTAATAAAGACATTCATATACCTTAGCATAATTTATTATTATTACTGCTGTTTAGGATACTTAACGTTAGATTTGGTTGCTTATTTATTGATTTAGTGAATTTGTAAATATATGAAATTTGTACATGAAAATGATAACTACAGATATGCTATCATTTTCTAATATGACATAATATAATACAGTAGAAGAAAATAATGTTTCTTATTATTAAAAATTTAAATGAAAAAATAGTGTTAAAATTATGTATAACAATGAAAATGATTGGATATTAAACGGAATGAAAAAAAAACGGACAATAAAGTACGTATAAATATTAATGTAGAAGATGAGATGAAAAAGAAAAATAAGAACTATAAAGAAGGAAGATTAAAGAAAGATCAAAAGAGAAGCCAGATATAAAAAGGGGGTTCGTCATATATCTACGAATTTAAAGGCAAACTGCTTTATTAACTTATATTATAATTAATTACAACGCAACTTACACGATTTATAATAAACGTTTATAATATTCAAACAAGCTCGACAACAGCTCAAAGTTTTTTTGCCGATCGGTTGAGATGCCTTCATCAGCCACTATGGGCTGTTCAGTGGGTGTTACTATGACCAATATGCATAATGTTATGGTTCTATTAACATGAATTTATAGTTTCTCGTCGACGGTGGCGCTTCGTAGCTATTATTTAAATTTTTGAAGAGTTTGAGTAAGATTTTTGGGTTTTGTAGTCCTTGTAGGATCACTTAGTGGTTCGTTTGGTTGGTTATCTGTCTGTCTAATAAAACGGCGTGTAACCGTTGTATTAGAAATGGGTGAAGGTATCAAGTAGATATTTTTTTTTTGTAACAGGTGACCAAGCGAGCTTGTTGGCCACCTGATGGTAAGTGCTCACCACTGCTTATAGCGCCCACTGCCTTATTAGTAGCACAAGAAGAAGAAGACGAAGAAGACCTAGGCGAAGCTACTTTGAGCAGATAAAAGAAAAGGTCAATGTCGTGTCGTTTCAGGAGGTAAAGCAGCTCGCGATACAACGTGAGAACTGGAAGTTACTCCATCGACAAGAGCCAAGCTCTTAAATTAAAGAAGAATTGATACTTACAAGACAGCAAAGCGTGTTGCCCCCCCTGAGAACTAAGATGGTGTGTCTATGTGCCAGTAATTTCACTGGCTCCCTTGCCCTTCAAACCGAAACACAGCAGTGCAAACACTGCTGCATTACGACAGAAGAAAGCAACGGGGTTGGAACTTTCCGAGACGGACTTAGCACAAAAGCCCTACCACCTTCAAAACCAGCTCAAGTCAGACAGAGGCGGTATGATTGCGAAAGCGGTCCGGGGGGGCGGTTTGGCGGGAACAAAATACCGCGCCGCGACCGCTTTTCAATGTGACAGGGTGCATAAGAACTCATACTTTACAAAAAATACCGGCCCCGGAACGCTTCCGCTACCGCCTCTGTATGACGCGGGCTTTAAGTGCCAGACTACAATGAAGTTTGCTACGATTTGAGAAACGCCATTCTCGTGTCCTTCCATAAGATCTCTAACAAAGGTTTAAAAAAACTATCAGATAAGTACAGTTATTCATCATCATAACATCCCATGAAACGTCCAGTACAGGACAGGGAGCTCCCTCCAGAATTCTAGCTTTTGCTGGAAAAATGTGGAGGGGAAGTACCATAGTCACCTCGCTTGTTAGCGTTACGGCGAGCACAATAGACCGCGGTTGAACGTGACCGCAGCAAGTAAGATGTAAGATATAAAGAAGGATGCTGTTTTCCATCCTCCAGTTAACCCTTAGTCGCCTCTTACGACACCCACGGGTATGTATGGGTTGCTACTATTCTTTGCCGGCATCACACGGGAGAGTACAGTACTACAGAGTACAGATATTGCCCATACGATAATTTAGAAAAAGTTGCAATTTAATTATTTAGTACCTGGGAGACCGAGCTTCACTCTATAAATGTTAACCTAAGCCCACTAACAGATGGCGCTTTAGGGTTTCTCAAACGCGCTATTTTAAAAAAAAAAATTGAAAAAATCTGAGCAAACGAATTTTCCCAGACATGAGACCCATCTAAAATATATTTTTCGTCCCCCAAAAACCTCTGTGTACAAAATTTCATCAAAATCGTTGTCACATTTTTCGAGAAATCGATTATAACTTGGTGTACAGGGTGGAAACTTTCAGCGGGGCAGTAATGGAAGGTACCTTATCCGTTGCAGCTACACGCAAATGGTCTTAGAAGACTATCCATATTTTGTTATGGAATTTTGACCCCCATTTACAGATTTTCAAAAAAATGTACAGTTAGCAAGAAAATAGCCGTTTCACACAAAAACAATTTGAGATGCCAATCGATCCTGTTTCGAATACTGATCAAAAACTTCTGTGGGACCAACCATCGTTGGAGTACTCAAAAAGTCAAAGTGCAAATAACTTTCCTCGTACATTTTGTATGAAAATTTCTCGCAAAAGTTTTTTTAGTGACGGTTGAGATCTTTTTGTTTACTGAATAAAAAGATAAGTTTAAAAACAATTCAAATTTCGAACTCGTTTAGGTTTTTGTATAGAAAAAGGTATGAATGTACTCATGATACTGAACAACTTTTCCCAAGGAACATAGGTCGAAATACGAAAAATCAAATTTGATCTCCCATACAAAATGCGCTATCTTTCTATGGGAGGTCAAAACTTGATTTTTGTATTTCGACCTATGTTCCTTGGGGAAAGTTGTTCAGTATCATGAGTACATTCATGCCTTTTTCTATATATAGGATTCTATATCTATACAGGGTGTTAATTTGATTGCGTGCCATAGCTTAGGAGGTGGTTCAGTAACGATAAAAGAACTCAAAAAAATTAATAAAAAAATCCTACCTAAAAAAAAATTTTACTCCATTAAAACTAAACTAACGCGGAGGGCAATGACCCGGAGCACCGCGCTATCAAAAGCGCGCGAAAGAGTTTCAGTTACGTATGTGCCTACCTTATCCACTGATTCTCGCGCGCTGGCTTGGTGATAGCGCGGTGCTCCGCGTTAGTTAAGTTTCAATGTAGTTTTAGTTTTTTTTTTTCAGTAGGATTTTTTTAAATATTTTTTTTGTGTTCCTTTATCGTAACTGAAGCACCCCTTAAGCTATGGCACGCAATTAAATTAACACCCTGTATATAGGTCACCCTATATATAGGATGTAAGGGACGGTGTACCGAAAATTGAAAAGGCATGCTCAGCAACGAAACTGAACGACTTTCCCAAAGTAACATTTACGGGAAATTAAAAAAAATTACCTCTCCATTCAAACTGTTCGATCAGCGTAAGCTTTATAGGGAGAGGTAATTTTTTTTTACATAGTATAGGGTTACGTGAAAGTTTCTGCATTTGTAAGGGTGTATGCTTAAAGATACTTGTAAAATAAACACATAACTAACCCCTTCCGCTTGTGCGAGTCATACTAACCGACTAATGATAACGCAAACGAGGAAAGCCGAAGGCGTGAGTCTACTAATTCATAAGTTGACAACACGTGAATAATTTGCGACGGTGGTTGTATGAACCGCGCATGCGCGTAGCTACGCTGTCCACGCGTGCCGATCGACCTTGTACCAAGTGTCGGTGAGTTTGAGAACCATAATAGCACTGCACCGTCGATGTTATAAATGAGGACTGTTTACATTGAAGGCTAAAGATTTTCATCGATTTTTTTGACAGTTTCAGAATTATCTGCCATGTCGTCAGACTCTCGTTGATTTATCTGCAAAAAATGGGTATGGAAATGCTCATTTCTATAATATAATCCATAAACTCTTGCTTATTTGTTAGACTTGGAGTATGACATATAAACGTAGCATAGAAGTCCTTTCTTAAACTAATTAAAATTAAAATTTGGAAAGTGGCCAGCAATGTACATCGACGCCATTTTACCTGTTCGCATTGTTCCCCGCCCGAACTAATTGCCCGATAAGTCGTCGATCGCGTCTCGTTTTAATAAGGTGCGCTGTGAGCATGTAAGCGTGGATACTGATGGAATGCCACGGTCACGCTTCTTCGTGTGAGTAAGCTTCGCTGTGTGCGAATGACGTCTGCCGCACGTTTCATCGACCAGCGTAACTTGATCTTCCATTCCCCCCGCGTGAAGCTTGACTTTGGGAAGTGGAAATCAAATCGTTGCGTTGAAAGATGCTACCTTAAAGCTCGTGATAAACTGGTCGGTTAGAGTAACTCTGTGTACGTTGTTGCCACGTGAACGCATATGGTTAGGTTAGTATGTGTGCCCTCATTTCGGACACACATTCGAGAAACACGGAGTAATTCGCAGAATATCATTATACTAATGAATGCTATAGCCAGGTTGAGTACCGGCAATGTAGGTGATGAGATTTGAATTATCTACCACCTTGTAATGATAGCGTTTAGTATTGATTTTCGCGCAAATGATAACAAAGAACCAATCGTAGCAACGATTAATCCAATTAAGCTTATTGTAAAATCTGCAACTTCTGTTGTTAAACTTAATCATGTCGTATGTAAGATTGATGATAGATGACTGGCTTCACAAACCCTAATGTCAGAGATGTTGATCTGCCAAAAACCTTTGACATGGCGCATAAAAAAATACTTCTACAGACAGTAGCACGGAATCTTCAAACTAGGAGAATCAGGTGATTCATTCTGCAATGTCCTAAAAAAATTGGGGAAGTCTTACAAAGTGATTTTTGTTTGACATACACACCCGGAACCCAAAACCTCTGAATCGAGAGCGGAATGCTCTTACCATTAGACCACGGAGGCTGTTAACTTATGTTGAGAATATATAAAACAAAGTTTATTAAAACGCGCTTTGCTTCTAAATACACAACAAAGCAGTCATAAAAGCACCATATTAAGGCACTTAACCTGCAGAGTAACTGCGAAAGAATTCGTATCAAAATAACAAATTTGTAGGTAGGTTTACATAGGTACAGCCAACTGCATGTTAGTAGAAACATTTGTAACTCTACTACCATGCCATAAAGTCCAAAGTATTACTACTAAAGTGCTGTCGGGTGTACTTGCTTTGTTCACACCGTATACACGGCTTTCCCACGGCTGGTACCCCTCCCACTCACACCCCCTTTACTCCCACAGGCTATGTCAGTGTTGCCAAGGCAAGATTTTTATTTAATCAGGATTTTCTGACTTGGAAAAAAGGGGATGACTTTAATGGCACTAATTAGCTAGTTATCATACAAATAAGGTTTCACCTCTATGTATTCCTAGCCTATTACGTCCCACTGCTGGGCAAAGGCCTCCCCCTCCTTCTTCCATTTATCATGGTCCTGTGAAAGCTCCCACCAGTCCCAGCGGAAGGCGTTTAGATCGCCACTCCATCTTTTGTTTTTTTTATAACAGCCATACTTATATTTTTAATCAGGTATATTGATTATTTGTAATTATGACTTAAAGTAGGGCCATCGTAATAGATCCTTTTTGACAGCTGTCAAACGTATGAAAAATTATTACCTGCAAAGAAGCAATTGATTAAAGTCTTTATATGGAGTATTGCGCTCTACGTCTGTGAAACGTGGACCCTAACGCAAAGAGATAGAGAAAGGTTGTGTGAGATGTGGTGTTGGGGGAGGATGGAGAAAATCAGCTGGACAGAAAAGAAAACTAATGAAGAGGTGTTAAACATGGTAAATGAAAGGTGTTAAACATGGTAAAAAATAGACGAGGGAACATGTTGGGACATCTGATACGACATGACAATTTTTTAAAAACTATCATAGAAGGAAAGGTTGAGGGAACAAGGGGTAGAGGAGGAACGCCAAGACGTTGCTACATGGACCAGATTAAGGAAAAAATAAATGTCGTGTCGTATCATAAAGTCAAACAAGTTGCAGAAGATAGGAAGGCGTGGAATTTACTCCACCGACAAGAGCGTAGCTCTTAAATAAGAAGAAGAAGAAAGGTAAAATTGGTACGTTGGTAACCCTGGCTGTTTGTAGCTCTGTTCGGCACGAGACTTGTATCCAAACCGTATCATCCTGTGACATTATACAGGGTGTCTCATTCAAATCGGTCAGTATGGGAAAGTCTGAAACTATAAGACATACGAAGATTTGTTCTTAGGAACCATGTCACCGATTTTGATAAAAAGAAAAACTGCATTCATACATTTGAAAAAAAAGTGTACCCATATTGTATTGAAAAAAACGGTGGTCACTTCGAACACCTACTATGATAAATTAAAGTATGTAAAAACAATGCATTTTATTCATTTTAGACATCGTGTTTCATAGAGACATTTACTGCTTAAGACCTACACAACCGTTATTTAAACAGAAAAACTGTAAGCTTTTTTTTCAAAATTACCGGGTTCGATTCCCCAGCTGGGTACACTTTTTTTTTTCAAATGTATGAATGCAGTTTTTCTTTTTATCAAAATCGGTGACATGGTTCCTAAGAACAAATCTTCGTATGTCTTATAGTTTCAGACTTTCCCATACTGACCGATTTGAATGAGACACCCTGTATACGTATTTATTGCTTTAGTCCGACAAGATCGTGTTTGACTTGTCTGTAGGGTGACCAACGGGAAATTAGTTATTGAATCATCAGGCTATTAAGAACCTCCGTCGACTCTGCGTCGTTAACGTCATGAAATGTATGGGTTGACTTTTGACATATTATGTCAGCTCATACACTTTATAACGTTTGTTTTCGTCATCTCTAAATTCAATGGCATGTTGTCTAGACCCCCTGGTCTGAATCTGGAGATTCTGGGTTCGATTCTCAGTGGGGAAACTGTGAAACAAAAATCATTTTGTGAAACTTCCTCAGTTTGCGGTAATTTCATTCGGTCTTTGTGGAAGAGATACCAGTGTCCAGCAGAGTAGGTTCGGTCAACCGCACGTCAGTGGAAACATTTGCAGCTCTATTACCATGCCATAAAGTCCAAAGTGTTTCTACTGACGTGCTGTTGGGTGTACGTGTTTTGGTTGATATTATGATGATGAATGATGTCTTTATCTAAGTGTAGACTGACATTGGACAACTGACATTGACAAGGTGGACCGACGATCTGGTCAAGGTCGCGGGAAGCCGCTGGATGCGAGCAGCGCAGGACCGGTCGTCATAGAGATCTTTAGAGGAGGGCTATGTCCAGCAGTGGACGTCTATCGGCTGATATGATGATGAGACTGACATTATCGGTTATCAGATTCCTTCTTATTTTCGATCATAAAAGCAAAGTAACATTGGACCTTCTGAAATTTACATCAATACTGAAAATTTGAACTGTAAAGTAACTTGAAAGTCAGACACTGAATTTATTATGTAGGTGACTTTGATCATAATTGCATATTTAATAAAAACAAGACATTCATTTTTGTGAAAATTAATTGAGGGCAATGTTCCATCGCTTTTTCGTCAAGCTAATTTTAATTAGTGTACAAATAGCGCAGATAAGTGATATGATAAAAAACTAATATGAGTGGAACCAGCGCTACAGTAAAGCGTTCGTAAGAAACCCATGTTGACAGCTGTCAAACGTAAAATTATGGTCAGCAAAGAAAAATTAACACTGTGTGTGTTTTCTTACGATGGTAGTTTAACGTGGCCAACACTAGAAACAGGAGCTCCATTCAAGCTCATAATGTTACTTTTGGGGTGTGTCTGACTGTACATCCCGTATTTTCTTACGCTTGCTTACTTACCCGATCATCATTATTTGCAAGTATCAGCAATAAGCTCAACAGCCGTAATTAGTGCTCTCTTTTCAGTGGACAGTGACGTTAGCTTTTATAAAATATCAGTTAGCTTTAGACCCCAGACCTAGAACTAAGACGAAGGGTAGTTTTCCACCGGTGCTGTGCGAGGGAGCTAAGCTGTGAGCTGAGAAAATTCCAACCAATAGGATTGCGCCATTTTCCTAGCTTGTCAAATGCGCTGTCAAATGGACCAATCTCATTGGTTCGAATTTTCCAGCTCACAGCTTAGCTATATCCTCGCAACTTTATTACTTGATTTGGGTTGTATGAACTCGGGAGCACATAGATGCTGTCAACAGAATACCACTTTAGCTTGGCTTGGCCAGAAGCAGCCTTTTTCCTCGCAACTTTATTAGATGTGGGATATATGAACTCGGGAACTCAGATGCTGCCAACAGAATACCACTCCTTGGCTTGGCTTGGCTTGGCTAGAAGCAGCTTATTTCCTCGCATCTTTACTAGATTTGGGTTATATGAACTCGAGAATACAGATGCTGCCAACAGAATACCACTCCTTGGCTTTGAGAGATTGAGGGGTGTGGTAAGCTGGTCGGACTTAAAAAAACCGGCCAAGTGCGAGTCGGACTCGCGCACTGAGGGTTCCGTACCACCACATAAACATAATTGTATTAGTTGAAATTTCAGTAAGTTAATGTGCTTGATTTTTTGAGTCCGACACGCGCTTGACCAAATTTTATTATTTGTTGTTATTTTATAGCTTATGCACTATAAACATACCAATCTTCAAGTTTGTAAGTGTTCCCGTTTTTAAATAGAACTAAAACAAAAATCGCCTCTGCGACCATCCAACTTGACCCCTCTCTTATATGAATGTTCTTGAAACGGGAGCTCACCACAATTGGTTCCATTAGTTGTGAGAAAAGTTGTAATATTTAATGATTTCAGACTTTTCCCATTATTTGTACTGTGAGACCTAGCTTCTTGCCAAATTTCATAATTTTAGGTCAACGGGAAGTACCCTGTAGGTTTTTCATTTTTGAATAAATGTATGGAGATGAGGACATAAAATGCCATATCTTTTGATTGCGTCGTTGTAAAAAATTGTCATTTTCAGATCTTGTGTGGTTCATGGATCCTAATATATGGTATTAATTTCAACCTGATACCTTTACCCGTTCGTGAGATAAAGGGTCTTGACAGACAGACAGACAGACAGACAGACAGACAGACGGACAACAAAGTGATCCTATAAGGGTTCCGTTTTTTTCTTTTGAGGTACGGAACCCTAAAAATATTTTTTTTTTATGAAAAGACAAAACTTCAATTTTCACCTTAAAATAAGTGACATAATTTTACATGATCCCCCACTGGCCTGTCTCCAACGGTTTCCCAAGACGCTAGACACGATACAAATACACCGATTCGTCAATATAAAAATAAAATTAATTTGTACCGTCGAAGGGGAACGACTTTGTCCGTCTCTCGGTGTTATTTTCGTCGCCTTATGCATCGTCGACTTGGTGTTGGTTTTCTGAAACTAAAGATATGTTATTCAGACAGACTAACTAGTATCATAACTAAATTAATTAGTATCGTAGTGAATATTTATGTTTCTTCTCCTCTATGTAGTTTTAGTAAACTCCAACTTAACGAAATGTCTCCTAAAATCGTTAGAGTTCAATTTATTCGAGTTTTACTGTTTTTGAGTTTCAGTTCTTTTCGATAAAGAAAAAACTACTTAAATGATAATAAATTTCAAATTTTATATACAAACTGCCTGAATTCACTCATTTCATTTTGTTTTCAACATGTAACGGAAAGGTGTGAAACTGAACAACTTTTCCTAATGAACATAGCTCGAAATACGAAAAACCAAATTTGACCTCCCATACAAAATGCGCTATACAGGGTGTTAATTTGATTGCGTGCCATAGCTCAGGGGCGGGATCAGTATCGGTAACTGAACAACTTTCCCAAGGAACATTTTTATTTTATTTATTTGGAACAAATAACAGCAGTGTACAAAGGCTTACTTTAAGAATAAGTTATACAAAGAGACTTAAGTCTATACACAGCCAACTACAATGTTCACAGATTATGTAAAAGAAGTAGGTCAAAAGCAGATATAAACTCACTTAATTTAAAAAGTAGAATATTAATTTACAGATCTTGTAGCTCTTTTAATACCAGGTTCCTAAATCTGTTAGGCGTTGTTGAGAATGTGTCAATATGCATAAATCTATAATTGTAGGTTGCTACTATCCGGTGCATAGGAGAACGTAATCCAGCATTAGTGAGTGTGGATTAATTGAACGCTGAGGACGGACAGGGACGTTACGAGTATATGCAAGATAACTCGTGAGTGTGGAACAATCAAGTGTATAGTTGAAAACTTTGTAAAACAACATAACGTCTAACAAAATTCGACGTGACTGAAGAGACATGACGGAATACTTAGCTTTAAGATTGTTATAAGAGAGTTTTTTGCGGAAACACCTATAGTGCAGAGAGCGGTAGAATTTTCTTTGGACAATTTCGATTCTGTCAATATACTTATTGTAGAAAGGTCGAAATACGAAAAACCAAATTTGACTTTCCATACGAAATGCGCTATCAGCTGATGCAGTTTCTATAGGAAGTCAAAAATTGATTTTCTTCAAATTAACACCCTGTATACAGTTTCTACGGCGGCAGGTCAAAAATTGATTTTGCTCGCACGAAAAATTTTCAACTTACCATACAAAATGGGTCGGTCACGTGACCACTTTAGTATGGAGAGTCGAAAATTTTTTGTGCGTTGTTAGCAAAGTCGTAGAACAAAAGTTGTTGCTTTTGACCTCACTAATAAGTGGGCAAAATAAAATCAGATCCAAAAAAATAGCCTTGTATAATCTATATTCCTTAGGAAAAGTTGTTTATTTTCATGGGCAGATTCACACCCTTCAGTAATATCACACCTTTTCATTCACGCTGTAGAGAGGTCGGTTTTTTTCTTATAATTCTCTGCCTGCGTCTGTGTATTCAAGTCACGAGTGAATAGGCTTCTTCTGGGCAAGCTCGCTCCATCGTAGACCTCATCTCTGTCTTCAAGACTAGATCGAGGTCAAGAGTAAGCCCATTTTCAATAAAAAAAAAAAAAAAAAAAAAAACCAACATAGTATATTTCTCAGGGTTAGGGAAAGTTGTTCAGTTCTGTTCACAGACCAAGCCCATTCAGTTTTAGTTACATTGTCCATTACATACTGTTAAGGTAGATAGGTAGTAAAATCTTCCTCTCGTATCTCTAATTTCTTGCCATTTGTGAATATGTCGACAATTATTCGGGAATTTCGAAGATCACCCCGCCCGGTCGACGACTCCCTGAGTCATTCTTTTGTTTTTACTTAGTAACCACTTTTAATCTGGTTTCTGCTTGCCCTTTCTGGATGACTGCAGTCTCGACTACGGGAATTCTGATTTTGAATATTGCAAGGAATATAGTGGTGGTGGTTGGGGTTAATTTTTATTCCAAATCTGAATTTTGCTTTGATTGAAGATTGGGCATCAGATTATAGTCGAAGTAATGAAGTTTGATTAGAATGACAGTAGGACAAAGCTATGCGTGAGAGCATGATAGATCGATCTATACGTGTCTCTATCGCTCCAATGTCTTACGCATTGTTCCGTCATTCTAATCAAGCTTTACAATTTTGTCTGTAGCTAGTTATTATTAAAGTGTCAAAAGGTTAAAATATACAATTTTTATACAAATCTGAATGTAAAGTAAAAATGTATTGAACATGAAATAAGAATACACATTTAAATGCATTGTAACGCAAAAATAAGAGCTAAAAATTTTTTATCACACAAAAACATAACAATCATACAGGAGACTCTTGAAACTAGGGCGGACAGAGACGTTCTTATCGCTTAAAGCTATCTCTTCCAGACAACTTTAAATGCTGGTAGGAAAATGTAAAACATAACTGTAAAAAACTACCACGCCTCACCGTCACCGTCAACACCACCGTCTTATAGCTACTACGCTTTTCTTCTTCGAGAAAACGATCGAGGAAACGTACCTACCTACTAAAAAAAATATGATCACTGTAAACTTAGCTAAACTAACAGTATCCAAAGAATTATAGAAGAAAACCCAAGTGCACCAAAACATTGCATGTCTCCAAAACCGCCAGTAGCTAAACCCGAAAAGAGTGCATCAAAACCGTTAAAAACAAAACATGATCGATTCAAAATCGATTCGTGTTTGAATTCTAGTAGCACGAACTCTGGCGCAACTGCACGATACACGAATAATTCGGTTAAAGCTAATTATAGTGCTATATGGACGCTTTTGCGGTTAAAATAAGATCCTCCTTCTTCCCAGAAACGAGGCCGCCGTTTTATTAATATTTATCCAATAAGACGAGCTATTTTGATAACACGCTCAATCCTCCTTACACAATCTAAACCCCCATTCATTTACATCACTTGTTCTCCTACTGAGCTTTGAAATCTGATACAAAGAGATACATCAACGTACATCGAAGTAGAAATATAACTTGTTAATGCAATTACAGAATCCCTCGCCGATCTACTGAGAATCTTTGCTTTGACACTTTGCTTCACTGCTGATAAGCCTCATGAAGAATGTTCTCGTAATTTGTCAATTAATTTGATGGTTGTGAGAAATAGATGTAATCTTACAAACAAATTAGGAAAGACTAAAGGAAATAGAAATTTAAGAGAAACAAACATGCTGCTTTTGTTTGAGGTAAAACTATAGAACTCAATTTACAAGAGCTCGTTGACAGTAACTATTAAATGGCACGTGTTTTTTTCAACAGCTAGCAGGTGTGATATCACTGCTGATGAACGTCACCAAAGGCATTTTACTGTTATCAGCCCTGATAAACGTCACATCCTTGGAGGTTGATTGATATACCCTTTCTTATATATCTTGTATAATGCAAAGAGGTGTATAAGAAAGGGTGTAACAGCGCAATTGACAATGGCTGCAAATCTTACTATATCAAAATTCAAACAATTTCAAACGAAAGCAAGTCCGCCAGAAATACAGAAAGTACAGTCGTAAAACACCGGAACGATTTAATCGATGATCTAAAATGAGCTATTAACGTGTGTGAATGCATTTCAAAGAGATATGTGTATGTTGAATGTCATAATAATATTACTTCTATACTTTGGAATATCTTGGGCGGCTCGTGATGGAAACATTCAAGACATCCATTAAACCTTTGACGGTCAAAAGATAAATAAGAGAGTGAAGATGTAGTTGCGTGAAATTTTTGTTTTAATTGATAATGTTATACTTCCTCAATATTTCCGGATGAGACTAATGGAAGGTGTGACCAAGACAAATCACTGCAACTCCAGCTACACGATGGTATTCACACCTCAGCTGACAGGGAAACATGGAAGTGCAGTCAAGAGCACGTCAATCTTGACACTTTGGACTTTATATCGTTCTTATTTCAATAGCAGTCAGACCAACAATTGCGCTGCAATTGTCATATTTGACCTGCTCTTTACTGAACCTGATCCAGCCTCAATCAAATCTACTGAAAATGATTTTATTTTAACACTTCCTGTGTTCGGA
The DNA here is from genome assembly GCA_947532105.1 of Athrips mouffetella. Lineage (NCBI taxonomy): Eukaryota > Metazoa > Arthropoda > Insecta > Lepidoptera > Gelechiidae > Athrips > Athrips mouffetella. The sequence continues at coordinate 2,193,000 of OX383961.1, read as the reverse complement.
TAAATCTACAAAGTATAAAATCCTGAAGGTTCGAATCCTGCCTGTGGTTGTGAAATTTTGCAATTTTCTACTTTGTACAAATCTACTGACTTGACTATATGGTGGTCATGATCTCCTTCCCTTGAGATTACGATTTAGACAAAGAAGAAAAAGAAGTTAATGGGCATGATGACCATGCCTGTTTCCAAACCTGGGTTCTTTATGTTTTTGTAATAAAGGAAAAAAGGACGGTTACTACAACAAGATAAGAAGAAACAGTCATAATAACATAAATCAGTTCTGAATTTAGAAGTAAAAAACTGTGAAAGCTATAAAACCAAAAATAAATCTACGCGTCCATCAGTTCCTCGTTTTGAAACAATTGGCTTGAAACATGGCTACTGAAATAATTATTGTCGTGATTATTTGTAAATTTATTCGAAAACCTTCGTGATGAGTAGCAGTTTATTTATCTAACCGATCACGAAAATTAAGCAACGTTGGCCGTAGACAGAACCTAGATAGATAACTACAGTGGTATAACAAATCGAAGGCACGTTAAGCTGTTGATGGTCCCGGAGACCATTTGGTGGCTTGAAAGGTTGAAAATTCTGACAAACAAGTTAGCCCGTAGCTTGATTAACCTATTGGAGCCTAATACCTGGACTGGGTCTGGTTTGCCCTCTTGGATGTGGAGGTGCGAACAGAATCAGGCTAAAGCAATAACGATTATGTACATGTAAATCTGGTAGGTATAGTATTAATTGAATTGTAAATCGTAGCCGTAAGAATTTTTTACAGGAAATATGACGACATCTCCTAAGATCTACCTCTCTTGCAACTTGGTTCCCACATTACCCATTCAAAATCATAATCGATCGAATTATCGATTTTGCATAAAAGCGATCTGTTGCGTCTATTATACTGTCGGAGCGCTTCTGGCTTCCGTTTCTTGCGCGCACGCATATCGCACGATCACGCATGCGTAAACGGCGAAGAAAGCAGTATTGCCAGCTACGGAAGTTTTGTCTGCATGTATATATTTATTGTTGCATGTTATTTTCTACAATGTTCAATGTTGTAAAGAATCACCTGGGAAGGCGTGTACTTTGCTGGTGATTCGTAGGACTGTTCGCAGGAACTGCGCTGGAGTACGTCCCACTCAGTGAAGCCAAGACGCTCCAGCAGAGTACACGGTTTCACTGGTAGGTCTATTGCCTTTGGCAAGGTTGATCTATTGTGTAGGACTTACGTGGAATAGGTTTGCGGCATTCTAGGTGGACTAGGGACAGAATAGCAGAGCTCCACTTGCGTCTCGTCACATAGAATCTGTAGTATACCGGCAGAAAACCAGTGATACAAAACAACCTGTTGTTTTGTCAACGTTCGCCGTCGTCTTATTCGCCTCTTTGTGTTTTCACTACCTCATTTCACTTCACAGTGCCGGAGTGATGTCGTCACATCGTCCCCTATAGTTTTAAATACGTTTTTCTTAACATTAATGTGTTTTTCGGTGTATTTTTGTTAGGATAAACAGACACTGTTTACGTTCGTCGACTGACAGTTACCATAGACAAGTGCCACAGAATGTGGAGACGAGTGCGTTTTCCACGCCATCATTCCGATACCGGTCTTTCTCTTAAATAATATTTCCAAATTAGAAAAGCAGAAGTAAATAGAAATTATTAGATAAACCCCTTCGTAGAAATTATTCCAACTGGATTGTAAAGTTCTTATTGAATTTGGTGCTTTGTTATTTTTTTTTATCCGGTCCTCGCATTTTGTCGATTGACAAAGAGAACTAACTAACCTGTCATTCATTTTCCGTGTAACTGAGCACACACATCTCGGACCCATTCCAAGAAAATCGACAAATATCCAGGGTAATCCTGTGGATCACCCATTAGTACAATGTCAGATTGACAAACAGAACCAGGAGGCGACAGGTCGGTGGTTTATTTTTGTATTCCCGTTAGGTAGAATTCGTAAAATGTGGATGACATTCTGTTGACGTAATTCCTTTGTTACAGGATGTCGCCTTCTTCTTTTATCTGGTAGCTTAGGCTTCTTTCACATATCGTGAGTCTCGTCATAAGCCCACGCGTGATGCCGCGGCGCTGACTCGCATTTTTTATAATAAAAGAGAGAATCTTTTTTATAACAAAAGAGAGAATCGTCATGTCATCGGTACATCGTCATGGGAGGTAACGCAATGCGCAGACCAAGTGAGTCATCACACGTTTTATTCTGAACCTCGACACAACCATTCTGTGAAGATCTGTACGGGAACTTCTCTCCGTTGTTTGCAATGCCAGGTCACCCGTTGTGAGTGAACGCTACCCCCACACCGGTGTGCCGTATTCGGGTTGGTGTATTACTTGTTTGGCTTCGAACCAACTCGTACCCCAACATGTATTAGAATTAAGGATATATGTTCTCGTCACGTCACTCATTTACATGGAGAGGCCTATCCATGTAAATGTCGTTGTATGTAAAATAGTAAGTAAGCTTATCGTCATAAGTTTCACATCCCTTTAGGGACTATCTTTAGAAAGAAATATTTTTAAGAAAGAATTGTTTTTTAAGAATAACTCCTAGAAGAAGTAGTTTGTTCGAGAATTGCTTTTGAGGATAAGCCTATTGTTCCTCGTCAATTGTAACACTAATGTATTTGAAAGGTACGAAATAAGATGCTCTCTCATTTATTATAATTAAGTTGTTTAATTTAACACCTTTATTTGTAACCCATTTCCAGTTTTGTGACTGGTGGCGCCCTGAAAGTAAGTGATGTATAGACACCGCTTCCAACCTTCATTCACCGACGAGTAAGATACCTATCGGACTACGGTCTTAGCACCACAGGAACCCACGCGCTCTCCACTAGCCGGTAAACCAGCACAGTTGTTGGTTTAATGCAACAAAATGGCGCCCAACGTGGGGCGAGGTATCGTTGGAACAAGTTGGAGGTTAGTGTCTTGTCATTGTTTATGATAGAATTGTTTTAAGAATAGAAGTACTCGGTAGTCTTTCACCATGTCTGGTCCAAAGATTTACTTTAGAGATTTGTTGGGTGATGAACTCAAATATGAACTCCGTATTCGTGGACATTCTGATGTCAAGACTGTAGCCGAGATGAGAAGAAGAATTTCGATTTTGATATCGACCTCACAGATGGATGTCACTATTGATCCACTACTGTTAGACTTAGAATTAGAGTTAGACATCTGTGGAGACAAACTAAACGAGATAGGCTCTAAAATAGCTGCTGGAGATTATACCCCATCACAGACTAAAAGACTCATATCTAGGCTCTTACATATTCAATTCAGACTTGGTCGTTTACCCTCAGATGAAGAAGATTCGAAGAAGAAGTTGGAGTTACTTAAGAGGAAGTGCGCTCTGTGCCTACAGGCCTTAGATGTGACCGCGGTAAGCGAGGAAGGAGTAGAGTACGAAGATGAGGATCGAGACCGCGGAGAGACTCAAGACGCCTCAGTTGGCACAGGTGAGCTTCGAGTAACTATTGACCCTATGCGTTCGGTTTCTAGATGGGGAATCAAATATTCGGGACGCGACAGCAGACTTAGTCTACATGCTTTTATAGAACGGATAGAAGAATTACGTATTTCTAAAAACGTTAGCAATTCAGAATTGTTGAGAGGTGTAGCTGACCTTTTCGAAGGAGAAGCTCTAGAGTGGTATCGCTTTTACGGTAAACAACAAGTGACTTGGCAAGACTTCGTAGAAGCTTTAAAAAGCGAATTCTTGCCAACGTCCTATAACAGAAAAACTCTTAAAGAAATTTACAATAGGACCCAACACCCATCAGAAAGCGTGACCAGCTACATCTACTTGATGAAAACTTACTTTAGAAGGCTAGATACACCGATTCCTGAGAAGGAACAGGTAGAAATCATTAAGGATAATTTAGCCCCCTTTTACAAATCAAAAGTGTTTGGTGAAGCATATTCGAGTGTAGACGATTTGCGAAACAAGTGTAAACAGATAGAGGAAATGAAAGCTGAATGCTCGTCATATGTTTATCCTTCAACATCCACGCAAAACTCTTTACACTCGGATCTGTGTTACAAAACACGAAATTTTCGCCAGTCAAACCCAGAAAAGAAGGAAAAGAACGTAGGAGCGGTCGGTGGACCGAGAATTTATCGTATTACTTGCAGTAAATGTAAGAAAGAAGGACACATCGCCAACGACTGTAAATTCAATGGCACGTTGCATTGCTACGGCTGCGGGAAGGAGGGAGTTATCCGACCCAAGTGTCCAAAATGTAACCCTCAAAAGAATTTAAACGGAGGGAAGGCCTCGGACGCAGAAAAAGGATAGAGTCCCCTGGCCGCACCCGTAATAATCAGCAAAAACCATCTGTCGGCGATATGTCAAAAATTCAAGAAGTTAAGTTTTGCCCTAAACCTGAAGAAACCAGACCATTTTTAAAAGTTCTGATTTTAGGTAAAGAATGCAAAGGTCTCTTAGACTCGGGGGCCGTGTGCAGTGTGATCAGTGGCTCTGCTTTCCGTTACTTGAACCAGTGTGGTGCAACCCTAGAAAAAACAACATCCACTGTTAAGATCATAACTGCTAATGGATCGGAAAGTACAGCTGCTGGTAATACTCGCCTGCCTGTAGAATATAAAAACATGACCCATATGGTTACATTTTTAGTCGTAGAAGAAATAAGCACACCAATTATTTTTGGAATCGATTTTTGGCAAATGTTTAACATCGGTTCAGAAGTATTACAGTTAATAGAAACGAATAGTTTGACGTTAGAAAATTTCATAGAAGCTGGTGTACTTAAAACTTCGACGGATTTAACTCCAGAACAAATCAAGCAATTAAATTTGAGAATAGAAAAGTTTAAGAATTTAACTTCTAAGAATACTTTAAATAAAACTGACTTAGTTCAACATACGATCGATACTGGTGATCATCCACCCGTGCGACAAAAGTGTCATCAATATTCGCCCGCCCTGCTGGAACTCATTCACAAGGAAGTCGATCATATGTTGCAACTAGGAGTGATAGAACCGTCTAACTCACCGTGGAACAGTCCGTTGGTGGTAGTTAAGAAACAAGATGGGAAACCACGCGTATGCTTGGATTGTAGAAAACTTAATTCCGTAACAAAATTTGATAGTTACCCACTACCAAACATAGACTTTATCCTCAATAGTCTACGAGGAGCGACATACATGACTTCCATTGATCTCAAGTCTGCTTACTGGCAAGTAGAACTGAGCGCAGATAGCAGGGAGAAAACGGCTTTTAGCGTCCCCGGTCGAGGATTATTTCAATTTAGAAGGATGTGTTTCGGTCTGAGTACTGCAGCACAAACCCTCCAAAGATTGATGGACCGCGTTATAACGGCGGAATTTCAGAACCCAGACTTAACCCTATCTGTTTTTACGTACCTAGACGATATCATAGTGGTCTCTCGTGGCGATTTCAATAACCATCTAATTCTGTTAGACCGTGTTTATCAGAAGTTAGAAAGCGCAAGGCTTACTATTAATATAGAGAAGTCACACTTTTGCCGAGAGGAACTGGATTATCTAGGATACAAAGTTGATAGGGAAGGCCTGAGAACTAATCCAGAAAAAACGAGGGTAATTGTTAAACTAGCAGAACCTAAAACTCCGAAAGAAGTGAAAAGTTTTCTGGGAATGGTGGGTTGGTACCGCCGCTTCATTCCAAATTTTTCAACGGTGGCAGCACCATTAAATCGGCTGACCAGTAAGAAATTGAAAAGGTTTGAATGGAGCGACGATGCTCAAAGGTCCTTTGATAAACTCAAAGAACACTTAATAACCTCACCAGTCTTGGCTTGTCCAGACTTTTCAAAAGAATTCTTCATACAATGTGACGCTAGTGATAAGGGTATAGGGAGCGTACTCACTCAGAATATAGAAGGAGAAGAGAAGGTCATAGCGTACGCTTCGCGTAGCCTTACCGCAGCGGAGAGGAATTACTCGGTGACAGAGAAAGAATGCCTAGCAGCCCTGTATAGTGTTGAAAAGTTTAGATGCTATGTCGAAGGACATCCATTCACAGTCATTACTGATCACGCATCACTCCAGTGGCTGCTAAACATAAAGTCACCAAGTGGTAGATTGGCGAGATGGGCGATGCGACTCATGCAATTCCAGTTCGATGTCAAACACAGGAAAGGCCATCTGCGTGTAGTGCCGGACGCGCTCAGCAGGCTAGAAGTCAATGTCGTAGAAAGGATTACATTCCCGTCGAATGACCCATGGTACGATAAGCTGTATGAGAACTGTGAGAAGCACCCTCACCGCTACCCTAAATTCAATATTATCGACAAGAAGCTATATAAATTAATAAAATGCAAATACGCCTTAGAAAATGACACCGCTTGGAAATTAGTAGTACCCATTCAGGAAAGAAAGCAGATTTTATCTGAGAACCACGACAAGCCAACAGCGGGACACTTTGGCATTAATAAAACGTTAAAGAGAATCGCTTTACGTTATTATTGGCCCAAATTATTAAAAGATGTCAAGAGCTATGTCAAGAAATGTGAAGTCTGTCTTGCTAATAAATCTAGTAACCAAGCTAGACCAGGATTAATGGGACAGCCTAAGAAGGTGCACAGGCCATTTGAAACTATATCAATTGATTTACATGGTCCTCTGCCCAAGTCCAAGAAAGGCAATACCTTTATTTTGGTAGTCGCCGACTACTTCACAAAGTATGTGTTTCTTTTTCCTATACGAAGAGCTGTGACTTCTGTTATTAACCAGAAGTTAGAAGAGAATGTATTCCTAGTGCACGGAGTACCTAGAACTTTAATTTGCGACAATGGTAGTGTCTTCACCTCTAAAGACTTTAGGGAATTTGTAGAAAAATACAAAATCCCTAATCTCTTCTACACCGCGGTGTATACGCCACAGGTAAATCCTGTGGAGCGAGTTAATAGGGTAGTCGGAGATACCATTTCAGCATTTCTTAAGAAAGACCAAAGAGAATGGGACGTCCATATTCCACATATTCAATCAGCCATGAATAATAGTGAGCATGATGCCACTGGGTTCACACCATTTTTTCTAGTTCATGGGAGAGAGATTATCTTGGAAACAGAACATTACAATCCCAATTCTCAAGAACAAGGTGAACTGACCTTCTCTGGGAGAAATGAATACGCTGAATCCTTGAAAGAACTTCGGACGATTTATTCAAAAGTTAGAGAAAAGCTGGCCGCAGCATATGAAAGAGGAAAGCGAATCTATGATAGGAGAAAGAGAGACGTCAATTTGAGAGTAGGTCAAATAGTCTGGAAGAAAGACTATATACAGTCGAAAGCTAGCGAGAACTTCGCAAGTAAACTAGCACCCCGTAATATAAAGTGTGTAGTAGAAGAAAGGATTAGCCCGTTAGTGTATCGCTTACGCGCACTAAACGGAAAGAAAGTGGGACTTACCCATATTAAAGATATTATACATGTAGAAGAGTAGAATTATCCTTAGCGAGTAAATATTTTTGCATGAGTAGGTCAACAAATCGTTAACATTTAAGTGTAGTTTAGGTATCCAAAGGGGATCCCCAACCAAATATTTTAGTATAGTCGCGCGCGCATTAGGATAAGGAATTAACATATAATCGTAACAGAGTAGTAATTTACTTAAGAGTAGGGTAAAATAGTATACAATAGTAACAATAGCCGTAAAGTTAAATATTTGCAAAACCTGAGTTGGTTAAGACTTAAGTATTAGTTAGTATAGGACTATTTACAAAGACTTAATCTTAAGCTAAAGGATTCGTATGTTTTCCTAGGTGTTATAAACTTACAAATAGAACAGGATTTATAAAAAGAATAGAACGCGTTCGGTTACTTAACCAAAAGTAGCTTAGAAGAAATGGTGCGTTGTAAAAGCAAGGGTCAGTGGTTCTTCGTTGCTTACACGTAACTTGTTTATAAGAAATATTTACCTTTAGTTTCTCCGTGTATCGCGAAAATTCTACCTCGCGGTACTCGAAACTATTTTCGCTCTTAGGAGGGGAGTGTTGTTGCATGTTATTTTCTACAATGTTCAATGTTGTAAAGAATCACCTGGGAAGGCGTGTACTTTGCTGGTGATTCGTAGGACTGTTCGCAGGAACTGCGCTGGAGTACGTCCCACTCAGTGAAGCCAAGACGCTCCAGCAGAGTACACGGTTTCACTGGTAGGTCTATTGCCTTTGGCAAGGTTGATCTATTGTGTAGGACTTACGTGGAATAGGTTTGCGGCATTCTAGGTGGACTAGGGACAGAATAGCAGAGCTCCACTTGCGTCTCGTCACATAGAATCTGTAGTATACCGGCAGAAAACCAGTGATACAAAACAACCTGTTGTTTTGTCAACGTTCGCCGTCGTCTTATTCGCCTCTTTGTGTTTTCACTACCTCATTTCACTTCACAGTGCCGGAGTGATGTCGTCACATCGTCCCCTATAGTTTTAAATACGTTTTTCTTAACATTAATGTGTTTTTCGGTGTATTTTTGTTAGGATAAACAGACACTGTTTACGTTCGTCGACTGACAGTTACCATAGACAAGTGCCACAGAATGTGGAGACGAGTGCGTTTTCCACGCCATCATTCCGATACCGGTCTTTCTCTTAAATAATATTTCCAAATTAGAAAAGCAGAAGTAAATAGAAATTATTAGATAAACCCCTTCGTAGAAATTATTCCAACTGGATTGTAAAGTTCTTATTGAATTTGGTGCTTTGTTATTTTTTTTTATCCGGTCCTCGCATTTTGTCGATTGACAAAGAGAACTAACTAACCTGTCATTCATTTTCCGTGTAACTGAGCACACACATCTCGGACCCATTCCAAGAAAATCGACAAATATCCAGGGTAATCCTGTGGATCACCCATTAGTACAATGTCAGATTGACAAACAGAACCAGGAGGCGACAGGTCGGTGGTTTATTTTTGTATTCCCGTTAGGTAGAATTCGTAAAATGTGGATGACATTCTGTTGACGTAATTCCTTTGTTACAGGATGTCGCCTTCTTCTTTTATCTGGTAGCTTAGGCTTCTTTCACATATCGTGAGTCTCGTCATAAGCCCACGCGTGATGCCGCGGCGCTGACTCGCATTTTTTATAATAAAAGAGAGAATCTTTTTTATAACAAAAGAGAGAATCGTCATGTCATCGGTACATCGTCATGGGAGGTAACGCAATGCGCAGACCAAGTGAGTCATCACACGTTTTATTCTGAACCTCGACACAACCATTCTGTGAAGATCTGTACGGGAACTTCTCTCCGTTGTTTGCAATGCCAGGTCACCCGTTGTGAGTGAACGCTACCCCCACACCGGTGTGCCGTATTCGGGTTGGTGTATTACTTGTTTGGCTTCGAACCAACTCGTACCCCAACATGTATTAGAATTAAGGATATATGTTCTCGTCACGTCACTCATTTACATGGAGAGGCCTATCCATGTAAATGTCGTTGTATGTAAAATAGTAAGTAAGCTTATCGTCATAAGTTTCACATCCCTTTAGGGACTATCTTTAGAAAGAAATATTTTTAAGAAAGAATTGTTTTTTAAGAATAACTCCTAGAAGAAGTAGTTTGTTCGAGAATTGCTTTTGAGGATAAGCCTATTGTTCCTCGTCAATTGTAACACTAATGTATTTGAAAGGTACGAAATAAGATGCTCTCTCATTTATTATAATTAAGTTGTTTAATTTAACACCTTTATTTGTAACCCATTTCCAGTTTTGTGACTGGTGGCGCCCTGAAAGTAAGTGATGTATAGACACCGCTTCCAACCTTCATTCACCGACGAGTAAGATACCTATCGGACTACGGTCTTAGCACCACAGGAACCCACGCGCTCTCCACTAGCCGGTAAACCAGCACAGTTGTTGGTTTAATGCAACATTATAACACAATGTAGAGTCTATAGAGTCCAAGTAGTGTAAAAAAAATAGATCCATATCGATATCACAATAGGTTTTTGGGGTCGGTCATCAAATCGTGGTTCCTTCTTGAAGATCGTGGCGCCCTGAAAAAAAAGAAACGACAATCGATTTTATAACTCACACGACAATCATGAAAATTAATAAACTAGAAAGATAAAATCTATTAGGGCCCGTCTCACCAGTTGCTGTTAAAGTTCCCGATAGTAAGCTGACAGATAAGAATATCGATCAGATAAATGTGTCAAATTTTTGCCTGTGTTAATTTGTCAGTTAGAGTGATCAGGCACTTGGGAAACAAAAGATTTTCATTACCTGACAGAAATCCAGAACTAGCAGCAAGTGGTAAGACAGGCCTTAAATAAAAATAAATAATACTTTTCAATAGAATAAAATCAAAATGCGTTAAATTTTTGGTTTTACTCACAGTTTTTTTTTACAATAATGTAAATTATATACAAAAGTATTGTACCTGGCAATACCTTAAGAAAATAAATGATGAAATGACAGACATGCCTACCGGGAAAGTGAAATTCTTGTATAATGATGCACTTGAGTTGTTATTTGCATGATATTAGGTAGTTTGTAACATTATGTTTTTAGCTTCCCCTTTTTTTTTATTGATTTGACCTCTCTGCTCATTTTATCTGATAGTTTGTATGGAGAAGAAAATTTTTAATTCTTTTCCCAAAGATATTGCTTTGGGATAGTTGTTGCGTTTCGTTGAATGAACACGCGTCCTTTCAGTTTTCGGTACACCATTCCTCACACCCTTTATAGGGTGGGTCCTAAATTCCTAATGAAGTAGTGAAATTTAGCATGTTACTTGAATGGACCACGAAACTAAACAATTTTTTCGAAGAAATTCTGAATAACAGGACGTTCTGAATAAAGGCCAGGTTAAAAGTACCCTAAACCGACGAGCATGTATGAAAGGATTGATGAAAGTTCAGGAAGCAAGGGAAGTATGTCAAGATCGTAGCAGGTGGAGAACTGTGGTCTCTGCCTACCCCGACGGGAACAAGGCGTGATGTTATGTAAATATTAGTCGAAATACGAAAAGAAATATTCCTGAAGCAGATTTTTTCTTCGTCTTTCGATCTATATCCGGGAAAATGAAGTGGAAATTTGTTCAGTTTCTAAGTAAAATGTTAAAAAAGTAACATTATGGTAATTATATCATTCGATAAGAGGAAGTGATTTGTTTTTTACCAATCTTATGAAATGAGTGCAACAAACACTTTCTTTTTTTTCCTAATTTAACTAATTTTGGTGAAATAAAAGATGATTTAGGCCGATCGTAGGTCTATGATTAACTTTGTGCTTATAATGTTGAAGATAGTTTATTTAGGTTTTTTGTACATTGTAAGCCTACGCTTTTGAAGGTAGTAGGGCTTTTGTGGAAAGTCCGTCTGGGGAAGCACCACCCCCTTGCTTTTTTCTGCCGTGAAGCAGCAGTGTTTGCACTGCTGTGTTTCTGTTTAAAGGGCAAGGGAGCCAGTGAAATTACCGGCACATAAGAGATGCCATCTTAGTTCTCAAAGTGAGCAACGCACTTTGCTGTCTTATTAGTGTCAAAATATGCCATTAATAAGACAGTGGGTGCTATGGGCGGTGGTGACCACTTACCATCAGGTGGTTCACCTGCTCGTTTGCTCACTTGTAACATAAAAAAAGCTACTTTTTCAATGATTAGGTACTTATCAACCGGGCTATTCTAAATCCAAATTCCTAGTAATATGAACAACAATACTGTATGACGTACTACTGTAGTACGCTATGCATTTTGTGGTGGGACTACGTCCAGTGTTGGCTGGAAGCCAGCGGCCTCGCCTCAAATTGATTTTGACGCCAATACTCTTTGCTTCTGCATGTTTTAGGAGTACTAATTAATTTTGTAAACTGCAAGTATTAAAAATTTCAAAGCATAAGCTACACAGTGAACAGACAAAGCCTCCGTAGTGTAGTCGATAGAGCGGTTGGCACTCGAGTCAGGTTTGAGTTGGATTCCCGCTGAGAACACAGTGAAACATAAATCGCTTTGCTAGACTCCCTAAGTTTGGTTAGAACATTGTATGATGGATCACCAGACTGTAAAAAAGTAAGATGATCCCGTTCTTCGGAAGGCACCTTAAGTCGTTGGCCCTTGCTTGTATCTACGAAAGCAGTTTTTATTGAGCTATGTTTATAAGGCCTTTGGTGGCTCAACAACTCAGACACTAGGGTTTGTGAGGTCACCGATCTCACAACTTACTCAAAATGATAATGTTGAGTGAAAAGGTGTCCGCGAAAATACAATGTTGTCTATTTACTTAAAGCAGTAAGGTTCTAGATAGAGTGACAAAAACAAAGACGTAGATACTATTGGCCACGCTTCCCACAAAGTACACTAAAAATCTGATTTAAGGTAGAGAAAAGCCGCTGTATGAAAGTATTATGTACAGAACTGGTGATTGCGAACTTTTTTCAGTAACAGACGTATTTCAGCATCTTGGTGTACTGTTGCCCGATCTATCCACAGTTTAGGGATCTGTCTTTCTATCGTCACCAGTAACCGCGACCCACTTCTTTCAGCCGTGACTTCAACCCTGTTGGTGACCTCGATACATTACCCCAAAATAAAATTACACTCTTTTGTTGTGAAATTCTGAGCGGAGCACATCATCTAGAAGTACAATTTTACATATGATGTTAAAGAATACCTATCAATATTTTTTTCAATACATTTGCTCGAAAAACGTACTTACAAAGACGTAAACATTGCTCGTAAGTAAAAAAAGTATAATACCATGGAGTTTTTAAACTCTGGTCATAAAATTATTTTGTAAAAATACTACAGTGGTGACTTTTTACTTGGGTGACGACTGCCTACCTATATTTAAAATAAAATGGAGAGTATCAGGAGAGCATAAATCGACAAGAGGCTGACAGTACCCATGGTTGGTTCTTTTACCAAGTGTATTACTTATACCTGTTTTCTCACAAATGTATTGAAAAACGTCGTAAGATACACGTTCTTAAGGGTTATGACAAACTCGTGCCAATACAAAACGTCAACTCGTTTAAGTACAAGTAAAGTACTTACGGAACTTGTATCTTAAACTACTATTTTAAATATTGGAATTTCTTTGATTATCTGATGGTCAAAGCTTGAAATGCAAAGATTTCGGACCTCCTTGCTTCGCTCGGAATAGATACCTAGCTAATTTATTTTAATATGGGATGACATCTGCCAACATGTCCCAAATTTTTATGTAAAATCATCAATGATCGCTAGGAAATATTCAAAATAACCCGTCAAATCCATAGAACGACGCCTTCACTACCTTGTGACAAAATATTTCTTTAATCCTCCTTCTAATTACCCTTATTTTTCTGTGTTGAAATGTCAAAAATAGTCAAAGATTGGTCATGTTTAATATTCCGGTTATGAGACATTCACATTTTTCCTAATTTAATTCGTTTTAGCACTGTCTGAGCCTATTTTAAATTTCTTTTCATTTATATTTATCTGTAAAGAAATATGTAAAATAAAAGTTACGGAAATAAAAAAGGATTTAGATAAGAAATAACCCTTTTCAAAAATCTTGCAATCTCTTTAAATTTCGTCAAGTTGGTACAAATTATATGCATCGTGGCGAAGTATGGCGGAAGCTGGTTGGCATTGGGCCAACGTAGCGACACTTCTGCGATAACTTTTCAACCCCCTACTAAAATACTTTTGTAGTTGTTACGATTAGTTGCAGTCTAATAGAGTATCATTGTAAAAGGATTAGAAAATTGTTTTAGTTTTTTGATAGGCTTATACCACAGGATGAATTCAAAAATAATACCTTTACCATTAGATCATCATCATGTCAGCCAAAAGACGTCCACTGCTACCCTGCCTAGAGGAGGATTACCATTAGATACTAGAGGACAATTCAAACAAAGTCACCTAATCCCAAATTACTGGGTAGCAGAGTCTAATATAAATAGATAAATAGCACCCAGACACCGAACAAGCCCAATGCGTAGAAGGCAAGTTCACTACCAACCAAACCAACGGGCCAGTCAGATTAAATGATTCCATAGCACAAAGACCCTGGCTACAATCTACGGATGTAGTTGTTAATGGACCTTTGGATGCTCGACAACTCTGACACCAGGGATTGTGAGTTCGGTCACGGTCTTCGATCTTACAACCCACTACTCTAATCTGATCATAACTTAACACTTTTGTCCAAATGTAAGAAATTTAAAGAAGTGAGTTATAAAACTAAAGGAATTCTTTTACTTTTTGAAAACAAACAAGTCATATTATGGCTGTCAACTAACATCGTCGTAGGTGGAAAGAGTCAACCTGGCTTTTCGCCAACTAGGTACAGGTCGTGATAACTTCCAGTTCCTACCCCCAACTTAAACACCGCTCACTGGGTGATCTTTAGCTTCTCCCATTGCTCTTGGTTTTGGATGATACACGGTTTTTCATTTATCAAATTGTCAGAGAAATTGTGTTTTAAATCGGTATGTGGCTTACTCTGATACAAGGACTGAAGGATCTTTTATTTAAGGTTCCAACTGTTCCTAATAAGGTTTTGTGCTTTCTTCTGGAAACTGAACCTTTAACCGTTCTTTATTTAATCATCGTTTAAAGCTTGACCTATTCTTGACTACCACTTTGCCTACGAGTATTTCCGCCGTAAAGCAGCAGTTTGTGCACTGTTAAATTCCTGTGAAATTACTTGCACAAAAGATTTTCTACCTTTTCCTTTTTCGGAGGTTACAACATCATAAATATTATTATCATTTGATCATCAAATATTGGAAGAAAATTTGATTTCGCGCGCAAAGTTAAAAAAGGAATACCTAAGTGATGCTACTAGAACTGTAGTGTCGTAGCAGCTTATTTCTGCTGGCGCCCCGCCAACTCACTCAAATTGCTTCTAGCTGTACCTAGCAATGATACAGCCACTCTAGGTCTATTCTATTAAGTTTTTAACGTGTTTTAAATTTTTAACTTAAGTTCTCTTCCACAAGGTTTTAAATTAACCTTCAGTAGTACAGTAACAGTCTCGATGATGTGGTAAAAAATGCACAGTATATCGTATGTAAAGTAAAAATACATTTCATGTAAAGTGATGGTCAAAGAGGCGTTACATTTTCCTTATACCTTAGAAACATATCGTCGCCCTTCTAGCTAACCGTTACAACTCGAAATTGTTACTTTTCCAGGGCAACCCATTTTCGGTTTTGCGTTACAATCATGCTGCTATAATAACGGTATTTTTTATACTATGCATTACTTAATAATGTATTATAACAGCTCTTAGCTAGTTCTTTAAGCTAATAAAAGCCTGATAACTCTAACGTCTCTATTTATTTATTTATACTCATTTTAAGCAGATACTCGTATGACACTCTGTGAGAACTTTGTTTTAGTTTTTCGATTAAGAAAGTCAGATGTAACGTTGATATTTTTCTATTATTCGTCTAAACATCATTGTTTTCATTCATTTAAAATAATTAAACGACTGATTGTGAACGTTTTATTAAAATACAATGTTAAGTTTTTAACATTTGGGTTTATAAAAAAATTTTTTTTAGGTTTATTTAGCTTTGTAAGTATTTTAAGTAATGTTTTAGGCAACTATAACCAACTAAGTATAAATGCAGTCTAATAATATTTCAAACATAGAGTTTTCTCGTTACAATAAGGCAGTCAGAATTCTTCTGGTATCACAATCACAGTTTAAAAATAAATATTATTTTATAGTCTTAATTGTTATTCAAAAAGGAATAAGAAATCAACTTAGTAATTGTCATAGTATTTGCGACCGGAATTTTGGGTGGAATTGGATTCAACAGTTGTATGTTTTTTGATGTTGCCACCTGCCCGCTCACCACAAATTGGTGCTTTCCATAGGCACTTAATTATATGGAAATAGAACCCATATTCGCAAAAAAGGTTCTAAGTGTAAATATTAATGTAAACATTACATTAATATATTCTCGTTAAGTGCTCTATGTACATAAGACAGTAATTTTCTTACTTTAAGCCAACAATTTTCTTTATGGAAAAGATCTTGTTAACTGGTCTATGTTCCATACGACAAATAGCAAGAACATAAATGACCACCTATGCAGATATTGCAAACAAAAAACACGATATAAACGGTCAACAATACAGAAATGACGATTAGAGAGAACTTGTGTAAATGCTAAGACCGATCTAATGGCATTATCAGTGCAGTTATAACGTTTTGCGAGATATAACGGTTACCTAGAAGGGCGACGATATGAAGTACCACCCCCTTGTCTATTTCCGCCGTGAAGCAGCAGTGTTTGCACTGCTGTGTTTCGGTTTGAAGGGTAACGGAACCAGTGAAACTACCGGCACATGAGACACTTAGTTCCCAAAGTGAGCAACGCGCTTTGCTGTCTTATTAGTGACAAAATATGCCATTAATAAGACAGTGGGTGCTATGGGCGGTGGTGACTACTTACCATCAGGTGGGCCACCTGCTCGTTTGCTCACTTATTACATTAAAAAAACCGATCAAGTGCGAGTCGGACTCGCGCGCCGAGGGTTCCGATATACTTTTTGTATTTTTGGAAACAATAAAGTCCATTTTTAGGACCGCAAAACTAAATTTGTTTGTTAAGGTTATTTGCAGATTTCTAAAAAAACTGTGCAACTTAGAAAGATCGTTTTATTTTTGCTGTAATGTTTACATAAACTTCTGTCAACTGTAATTAATCCAGATTTTTCCTTTCACAAACTTCGGAGATAAGGGGGGTATGGTATTTTTTTTGTAATTTTTCATTATAACTTGAAAACTAAGAGACGTAAAAAAATACAAAAATATATTTTAGAATGGAAAAGTAAAGCCCTTTCATATGATACCCCACTCGACCTAGTAGCGATAATTTAAATTTGCCCCCCCCCCCTCCCCCCGCCCCGTATTTTGGCCCCCTTTACATTAATAATCATACATTTTTCAAAATTCTTTCAATTTCAATTAAGTTGGGCAACTATATTCTAAAACTCTTCCAAATTTCAGGTTGATAGCATAAGTGGTTGCTGAGATATGGAGGTGTGACAGACAGACAGACAGACGGTTAGACAGACAGACAAAGTCGCACCATAAGGGTTCCTTTTTTTATCATTCTGGTGTCGGAACCCTAAAAAGGTACCTACACCACTATTAAAATCTAAAAACTTGTACTCACAAAACATTTTTTCAGCTAGGTACGGCCTACGAAATTTTCTACACGATGTATAACCATGCCGAAAGCCGCCATGGCTGAAAGCCGAAAGATAGAAACTAGTGGACAAAAACCACTGTTAAAGATTTCCACGACTACCGAGCCTGCACTGCCCAACTGTTTCTCGGGACCATAATTAATTTGAAAATACGAGTTCAGTGGAGTTGTTCAGAACTAAATTTTAGGAGTCCATTAATAAACCAATTGACATTCTAGAAATATCAATGTTTCTAATGAATTTTTCGCAGGAATTATTAAGGCAATAACATAGTTCATGGTATTAGTAGAATATCGCTCCAGCATAGGTTGCTTCGCCTGGCTTGATATCACTGGCCACACGTTACAGGCACTGCAAATATTTTGTTGTATATTCTGCCCTGGGTTCATAACATACAGCCCAATTCAAATCTAGAACTGGTTTGCGGCGGTTATTGTCAGTATTGGCAAAGGATAGAGACTAATGTAAGTAAAGGAATTTTATAGAAATGCTGGATTTATGGCCATGTTACTAGGATATAATGGGAAAAATCAAATTCTGCTTTTTACTTGTGACAATTTTACGAAGGAGGTTACATACAAGTTTGTGAAGTGTGACCTCAGTAAAGCGTTGTGAAAAGTTTTGGACATTTGATGTGGTAGAGATGAGAACTTAAAGGTTTACCAAGATTATACACAACGTTTTTACAAAAAGTATAAAACAAGCCTCTAGAATAATGTGAATCTACCCATGAAACTTAACAACTTTTCCCATCAAATATAGGTCGAAATAATTGTCAATTTCCCATAGAAACTGAATCAGCTGATAGTGCATTTTGTATGGTGAGAGTAATTTTTTACGTAAGTATTTCGTCCTATGTTTTTGAGGGAAAAATGTTACGTTTGATGGGAAAATTCACATCCTTTATTACATCTTTGTCACATTTTGTAAAGGTTCCAACACTTGCAACGGGAGAACCCTTGTCAACATAGCTCTTTTAACCATCCTTTAAAGATACAAAAATTGTCATTCTGTATCAAACACAAATCAATTGTTAACTTTACGTAAAAAAAAATAATTTAAGAGACCACAAATCAGAGCAGGCATTTGAATCTCAGACTGATATCATCAATTTGTTTCTCGATCGTCAAAAATATAAAGAATAAAACTCAAACTCCTTGATTATTACCGACCGCTTCTAATGATCCATTCTTACAACTCTTTTATTTTACCTTTCGAGTTTAATCAAATTATAGCTTTAACCGTTACAGGCCTATATGGCGACTATAAAAAATATGAGCGGTTTCGACTACCATCGCCTCTTCTGACTGCATCTCTTGTATCAGTTTTGTACGATACTCGTCAATGTATGTAATTGTAGGAGTTGATTTTCAAAAGCTATGATTTGAAGGGCACCTTATAATAATAATTTCAATACTGCCAGGCCTATACCGTTTGTGGAATTTAACTTTTTATTGTTTGATTCCCTTTTTGAGCAATTTGGAAGGTCTAGACGGAAAAAAGGAAAAATTAGGGGTTTTGATTTTCATAAGCAAATCAATCATCGCTTTGGTTTTAAACTTTCTTTTAAATCAATAGTTTTGTAGAATGTTACGGTTTAACCTAGTCATGTTGTTTACAGGGTAAAAGTAAATATAATAAACATCAAGGAGTAAACAATTCTGCGTTATTATTACACAAAATAAAGACAAAATATCAAAAATAATTTGCTATAAAATCATATAAATATGAAAGAAAATCAAAATCGAAAATCGCCAGAATAGCCTTCCAAGAACATGTTTCTCGAAGCTTTATAAGTAAGCGCGTTACCAATGCAGCTTATTGCAGTTTGTACCACGTGACTAGTCAATTTTAAGCCCGCGTCACACAGAGGCGGTAGCAGAAGCGTTCCGGGGCCGGTATTTTTTGTAAAGTATGAGTTCTTATGCACCCTGTCACATTGAAAAGCGGTCGCGGCGCGGTATTTTGTTCCCGCCAAACCGCCCCGGACCGCTTTCGCAATCATACCGCCTCTGTGTGACTTGAGCTTTAACTTGAAGATCTTTGAGAAACACAATACTGTGATCCAGATGCTAGTAGGACAGGGCATTGTTGATAAAAAAAAAGTTATCCACAAGAGTACATCTTTTAGAATTGAAATAAAGAGATAGTTAAGTTTTTTGTTATCACTTATTACGAAAATTTTCCATATTTTCAGCAAAAGCTAAGCATTTGCAAAATTAATTCAAATAATCTATCTACGTCTTAACTTTTGTCTAGACAAGATCCCATCTAATAAACTAAGTAATATTCCACATAAACATTTTAATCTTCAAGTATAAGACTGCATCGTGTAAAAAGTTTTGGTTGCTACGAGTACACAATTACTTTAACGAATAGTAGGTGGGTATAGTGTATAAGATCGTCTGGACTTTTGAAGGTGAACTAATTCACTATGTTCGTTCTGATTCAGAATCGAGTGCTTAGAAGCAGGGGTGTTGAACGGAGCAAAACTAAGGGCGTCAGGTAAAACTCGCGCGGGCGACCGTACGAGTGTGGAATGGTATGAAAAAACTCATCACACGCACCCGCGCAGGGTTCGTTTAACCGCACGTCAGTGGAAACTTTTTAAACTCTATTCTTCTTCTTTGTCGTATCGCTCTTGGAAGAACAGTCGTGGTCACTTCGAGGCATCGGTGGTAGAGGCGGATACAGCTGGGTCACCTGGCACGATCTCCCGCCATCTCTCCCTGTTTGCAGACTGTCTGGTGCAGTCAGATACGCGGTTTCCTACTACGGATTTTACCAGCGCATTGGTGACCTTCTGCGCGATCTGGTTCCCTCCACTTTTCCCTGCACGACCAGCCGCTCTATGGAGTCGTTATTCCGCCTAGAGATGTGTCCAAATACTGCAGTATGCGCGATTGTACTACGGCTGAAAGACGCTGCGTGATGTCGAGCTCGTGGAGTATGGATTTGTTGGTGCGGATCTCCGTCCACGATATCCCTAGCATCTTCCTCCAGCACCACATTTCCAGAGCATCTATCTTCCCTCTTTCCAACTCGCGCACTGTCCACGTCTCTGCCGCGTAAAGAAAGATGGGAAATACGAGTGTTCGCACGAGCCTGATTTTGGTGGCTTTGGTTATGTTGCGATTCTTCCATACTTTCTTTAACTTCTCCATCGCAGTTCTGGTTATGGCCATAGAAACTTGATTACCATGCCATAAAGTCCAAAGTGTCTACTGACGTGCTGTTGGGTGTACGCTGTTTATACTATTTCACACGCGTGCAAGGGCTCGTCTCAACGCTTTCTGCTAAGATCCAGATACCCTATCTGCTAGTTATTTCTGTCAGATAGTGAAAGTGTTTAGTTTCACAAGTGCTTGATTGCTCTACCAGACAAATAAACACAGAAAATCAGACATATTTAGCAGCAAGCGGTAAGACGGGCTCAAAATAGCGTCACTACCACTGATTCCTGAAAACTACTTCACTTTTAATATTGTATAACTTTAAATCAATCAAGCGATTAAGGTATTGTTCATGATGGTGCATCGTTGTTACCTTCGTTATCTTTTACGTGCTGAGTCAAAAAGGCGCGTAATACAAAAGCTTAATTAAAATTATATCGTTACCGTTGAAATAGAAGTAAGATTTTTTTATATATGTACTAGCGCCCCGGCTTCTTTAATTTTAAAAATCACGCTTCGGACGACCAGTCACAGGGGGGGAACACACGGAGGGCACTGGTTCCCAAGGTGCCCCGTCGGGTCGGCTATCAACGGAAATGCGCATCGAGTGTGAAGCTAATTCTAGGACTTTAATTACAGTGATTTTAATATTGTGATATCTTCTAAGATATTCATTTAAATGACATGGTGTCAAGGACAATTTTGATCTATGTTCATTGCTTATTATTACTAACTTTTTAAATTAGATAAGGATCCGTACCATAAGGGCAAAAATACGTTCAAAAATACCTTATTTAGAAAATCTACTTTTTTGCTATAAAATGTTGGTTACTGTGGGGTTATCCTTAAAAGATAGACAAATACTATCGCAGACTTTTCTTTAGAACTTTTAGAGAGCAACAATTCTTTCATACATAACTTCCAAATAAATGAAACCATTTACGCAGCGCACGCCCAGAAAGCTCTCAAGAGGCACATTTTTTTCCGACTCGATCGACAAACATCATCATAGTTCAGTTAATTTGCACTAAATATTTATAAATTATGACATTAAACCTTTCTATTAAATTAATTCATCTATTAGTGAAAACCGAATCAAAATCCATACAGTAGTTCCTGAGTTTAGCGATCACAGACAGACACGATGACGACAGAAAAACGTTTCGGGGGACTTTCTTTTATAATATGTAGTGATTTTATATTTTAGAAACCTTAAACTTTTCCGCTGACGATGCCATTAGAAAA
Organism: Athrips mouffetella; assembly: GCA_947532105.1. Lineage (NCBI taxonomy): Eukaryota > Metazoa > Arthropoda > Insecta > Lepidoptera > Gelechiidae > Athrips > Athrips mouffetella. The sequence continues at coordinate 2,171,402 of OX383961.1, read as the reverse complement.
ATATGAAAAATGTGAGTGGATGAGCTTATGAAAAGCGTTAGCGTGACATTTGCCTTATGTTGAGGGATTGGATAAGTAATGTAATGAAAGAAAAATATTCCAGAAATTATAGAGTCGTATAAACAAAGCTGCCTAACAGGATAAAAACTCAAAGTAAGTTAATATGATTTATATAAAATTTAAAGTGATTATTATTTGACAACCCTGAAGTGCCATAGGTTTACCACTTCTGATTCAGAACTTAAAGCAAACAAAGTAAACGGCACCAATGTGAACACTCACGTTGACTTAATATAATACACCCTCCCTCTCTGACAATAAAAGTCAGAAAAGGACGGAATTTTCATGGCATTTTCATCTCTCAGCACAGACGTGATGGAACAAAATACATGAATATAATACTAAAAATCTAGAAATTATTTTTGTTTATTGTAAAAACGACCCAATTCATAGGTAAATACAGTGGATTTTCAGGATGGTGAGCGAAACTTTTTTGAATTCCTGAGGTAAAAATATATCGTTATCAAGGAATTTTCCGCTTTATTGTCTTTGTGAAAGAGTCGTTTACCGTTCGTAATGTAAGGGGAGTTACGATCTTCTGAATTTAGAGTGAAATCACCCGTCCTTTTCAGTTTCAGTGTGTTAAGAAAGAGAGGGTGGGAGGGTGATTCTCCCTGTTGGCGGGAGGTAAAAGATTAACCTAGTTCTGTTATTTGTCCAGTGTCAGTTGAGTACGTATTCATGTCGCAGCCATATTGTGAAATCGGGTTGTTAGATAAATGGCTGTTGACGCCAGGGGTGCGAATATTGGTTGAAGTTTGAGTTTCATCGGAGAAAAAAGAAAAACTTAATGATGATTTGAGCTTCATGTTTAAATTCAAAAAATATTTGAAAAGTTTCAATTTTAGTTAAGTTAAGTTTGTTAGCACATTGTACAGAGTGAATTTGTATTGGTTTAACAAGCAACTTTCCCAAAGAAAAAAAAAATTTTACTCGAAAAAAATTTTTGGCCTTCCCATAAAAAATGAGTCGATCACGTGACCACTTTACTACAGAGGCAAAAAAATTACAAGTAAAAATGTTTTTTCTTCGGGAAAGTTGCTTGTTTTCATGAGTAGAATCACGGGGCTTCAGGAGCGAAACCAATACAAATTCACGCTGTATTTTTACAGCTAAGTAGTTAGTCTTTTATAGGAGCGGAGCTAGAAAGCTGATTTGTTTTCCAGATATATTAGCTAAACTGTACACCAAAGAATAAACATGGTTAATAATTAGAATGTCAGTTTTTGATAGTTTCTACTGCAAATTTCAATGCGGCGTCGGTCCTCAGCCGTTTAGAGTAATTTTATTGTAAATGATTAATGTTACGGCTCAGAGTAATAACGACAAGATTTTCGAAAGATGCCCTCTCTTTGATTTATTATCTTTTAGGCTGGAATGTTTTAATAGTTTCTGATTGTTTGAAGAAAGATTAAGAAGCTATAGACTGACAAGATCTTGCGCGATGCTCCAGCAGGTTGGCAGATGTTGACGGGGACGGAGGGGGACGGGGTAATCAGACATCTCCTCCCAAATCACCTGTCACCCTGATCCGCGCACAAAATTGACAGACTAGAGTCACGGCAAGCCTAACATATAAAGAGTTTTCAAGCCACCAACGTCCTATGACATGGCCTTAAAACCATTAAGAATATATTTGGGGGACCTTTCACACAAGGTCAACTGAGCTCAAATTAGGCAGAGCCTGTACTATTGGGTATCAAATACTGATATAAATACATAGATAGATATATTTATCTATCTACACCCACCCAGACAAAGAACAAACACCTGGGATCACACAAATGTTTGCCCTGGGCGGGGCTAGAACCCACGGCCCACGGCGCAGACGGCACTCTCACTAAGAAACCAACTACACCAACGGTTTACTTTTATAAAAGTCAAAGTCAAAATCGTTTATTTATTGTTGGATATTAAAATATCTTAATGACGTCAGCTAAACTACATCGCTTCACAAACAATGTGTTATAATCTGTACCAATTAGTCTAGGCAACGAAGCGGATCGTCGTTGTATGGAGACCCCCGCATTAAATCCTCAGTCGATGAAACTTTGCTGGGGTAATTACACTACATGTGACAAACCTTCACTAAAAAAATCCAAAAAATGTATGAATTTTTTTTTTGTAAATTTTTTTTTGGATATTTGAATTTACATTTAATTCATGATTCTTTATCATCCTGTCAAATAAAATCTGACTGAGAAATTTATGTTGGGGTCAACTGCTTCGTTGCCTACACTACCACGGGCCTGTCAAAGAAGAATCAAGAATGTAGCCAGGACCAAGCGTTTTAACGTGCCTATCGAAGTACGAATGACGCTGGAATTGCCACTAGGATTCGAGGGTTTCTTTCTAGATCACGAGGTTAAATGTTTTGAATTTGTATTTATTCAATGTTGGTTCAATGATATTACGTTTATTCAACTTTATGCGACCTTAGACAAAAATAAATTTTATGGTAATTATTCAGGATTTATATAAAAATCAGGGTAAACTACAAGAACATTGACTTTGGCTGCGTGGAGTCGATTTTACTTACAAATTCACGTGCGCAAACTTTCCCCCACTATGCGATTAAAGTTCAAGTTGTTTGCCGGGCATTACACTTACAACATGGAAGTTACATGGAAGGTGTTCAAAGTATCCTGAACTGACGCGTGTGTACGAGTATGAAAGGGTTGATGAGTAGAAGAAGTGAAGTAAGTATGTCAAGATCGTAGCTGATGGAGGAGTATGGTTTCTGCCCATAATTATACAAGGTGTAACAAAAAGGGTATATCAACCCTGAGGGATGTGATTCTGCCCATGAAACTGAACAACTTTCCCTAAGGAACATAGGTCGAAATACGAAAAAAAATTTTTTGACATCCCATAGAAACTGAATCAGCTGATCGCGCATTTTGTATGGGAGGTCCAATTTTTTTTTCGTATTTTACCTATGTTCCTTGGGGAGGAGTAAATATTAGAAAACTTCAATCTAATGATAATGACTTATTTTGAATGAGTGTGGAGTATGATCATTTTGTACGTAAGTTTAGTAATACTCGTATTTAGTCCTCTAGCCCGTGATCCGAGGACGCGTTTGGTGCCCGCAAAGAATAGCACTTACTAACCCATCCCTACACGTGAGTGTCGTAAGAGGCGACTAAGTTCTTATGAACCGGAAGATGGGCAGCAGCATCTCTCTGTGTATCGTGTCATCTTACATGTTGCGGTCTTCAACAACAGCGGTCGCCAGCCGCAATTTTTACTAGCGTGGTGACTATGGTAAATCCACTCCAATGTACCACGTGTTTTTGCATGGAGTTCTAGGGGGAGCTCCATGTCCTGCAGTGGACATTTCATGGGATGTTAGTACTCTAGCGCAACGACAACGGTTGCGAAAGAAGAAATAAAATTACTCGATTTCTTTTTCTGCAAATAGTTGCGAAAAAGGAATAAAACTTCTTCTATAGCAACTGGTCGCGCATAAAGAATAATTTTTCTTCTTTGGCAACTAGTTACCAAACACGGTTGCCAATATGTCCGAAATCTGTTACACTGTGTACATTTCGATGAAAATAATTATTTTAGAGGTGCTTTCGCTGTCTACAGAGGCTCATTCAACATTATAGAGAAAAAAAAAAATTTTTTCATATGGCTGAATGTAGCGATTCAAAAGAAAGTATCTCCATATACAATGAATTTCATTTTTCATTTATGTATTTATTCCATAAAACCATACACATTGTGTAGTAAATTAATAAGTAGAGGCAAAGGCAGATACAATTAAGTAATGTTACTGTATTAATTACAAAAACCATTTGAATAACTTTTCGACAAAATATCTCCGTATTTACATATAAGTACCTGGGTGACCGAGCTTCGCTCTATAATAGCTGCCTCAACATTAATATATCATCGGGTGAGCAAGTTATGCTACCCGCCAACAGATGGCGCTGTAGGTTTTTGTCTAAAACGGAAATGCTTAGAAACTCGGGAAAAACGAATTTTCCCAGATATACTCGTAAGACCTAGCTAGATCGATTTTTCGTCCCCAAAAACCCCCGGATACTAAGTTTCATCAAAATCGTTAGAGCCGTTTTCGAGAAAACGATTACAAATATATATATATACAAATATTGCTCGTTTAATAGTATAGGATAATATTACAAAACACAAATTACGTGACTTGCGTAATTAATTAGCCTTAGCGTAGAATGTCAAGTAAAAGAGGAATTGTTGACTTGACTATATAATATCTCTTTACGATTTTCAGGTAAGTAAGTATTACGCTTATTTTGTTTTGGCATTACAACATGTTTACGAAAACGTGAATAAAACAAAGAGAGGGTGTGCCGGAAGGATCTAACATGTCTCAGCTTAGGTAGGGCCACAAAACTGGGCTGCTTTTCATGCTATAACCTACCGACGCGTCGAGAATTCGCCCCGCTCGCCGCTCGTTCATTGTTCGCGAGCTGTTGCGGCAAGTGTTCACTAACTGCGCGTTGAATGTTTGGTGAGGCTCGCTTTATACGAGCGGTTTACGCATTCGTCAATGTGAACGTATCTTTACTCTATAAACAGTAGAAAAATCATTTAAACTGAGTCAACACCGAAAAAAATTTTGTGCTAGAGATGAGCTCAGCACTTAAGAAGCGAGGAAGACCTATTTCTATCTGAGACGACCCGGGACCGAGTTTCCTGGCGCATAATAACTAGGAGAGTCGACCCCAAATAATGGGATTAAGGCTAGAAGAAGAGAGAGAACACCGAAAATAATTAATTCAACCCATTCATCTTAGCAGTCACGTAAAAATCTTCACCGCGCCCTTGTTATCATTTTACATTCGAGAGCCGAAAACGAGGCAGTGAGTAGTGTTTCAAACTTATTAGGGTTATTTTTAGCCTTGCTTTGTGTTAACCGCTTTCTTCCTGGCCACAAACCAAAAAGGGAAACGATTGGGGATACCGTGACTCCCCCTTGCCATCCTTACGTCTTTTTTACGTCCACGTTCTTCTTTGCAGTTTACCATACATTGCTTCTTTTTCACCTTCTGTGTCACTTAATGATCTAAGTTTGCTCGTCATGTATGTTGACGATTCTTCTGTCGGTAAAAGGTGCTACCTTAGATGGAATACGCATTTAGGTGTTCGATACGAACAAAGGACGCAAAATGAGTTAGGTATTTCTGCGTATAAAGATGTGATATTCTCATGAAACATACATATTATTCCAAATCCTTTCCAAGAAGTCTCGTGATAGTAGTTGTGCTTGGAATGTACCTACAAACTTCGCCAAAAGTGTCTACGCATGCACTCGCCTTGTATTTCACTGTCATCTATAAAGAGTAGGTATACTTATACGATATGTGAAGGCTTCAATCAAATACGTGATCTACAAGAAAAAACAAGACAAAGTAACCTACGCAGCCTAGAATACCTACCAACCTATAATCTGCCTAAATTTAAAAACGTATATGGTCAGAGAACAATGGAGTACATGCTTCCTAATACACTCAACGGATTACCAAATGAGTTTGTAAATGAACTGATTGGTTGTAAAAACATAACTCAATGTAAAAAGAAGTTAAAAATATTCTTTTTAAACAAATACAATGCATTGTAAGGTCGTAATTTTAAATTTTTAAGTTTGCTACGTGACGATGAGTCACCTACATATAAACCCGATAAGGGATTACAGTAGGTTAAGTTACATTATAGTACATTAAAATGCAAGTGCGCTATTTTGGATATTACAGCCGAGGCCAGCCGAGCCAGCAGAAATTGCAGCCCGAGCCGCAGGCGAGGGCGTAATGGAGCCGAGGGTGTAATTACCAACGCGCACGAGCTTTTTACGACGTTTTTCAACACATTTGCGAATAAAAACAAATCAAATTGGTTACCTTTAAAATACTAAACTTTGCTAACCTTACCTCCACCGCACGTCCACCGGAACATTTTGTCGGCTGCATTATGTTCATGCTTCCCTTTACTTTTACCAAATTTCAAAATTGTATTTCGTGTATGAGTATTTTAGACGGTTCAGGATCAGTTTTTTATATGTAGAAGTCGACACTATTAGAAATAATTACAATAATAAACACGACAAATATTTGTAAAATGGCGCGCATTCTTTCTTTTTCAGCGGTCACAGATTATACATCGCGTGAGGAGCCCCCAAAACATTACCATGTTATCTTACACCATCAATATTTTATCAATTATTAGTCAATCTAGTAACCAAGCTATAAAAAAAAGTAATTGTCACTCGGTACCCAAACATCCTATTCCATTTACCTTGAAATAAATTATGAATATCTTGTTACGTAAATGACAAATTTATTGTTAATTAGTTAATTACTATAAATATTTTCATAAAATCAACATTAATTTATGATATTTTCTCGAAGTCAGCTTGAAAATTTTAGTAACATAATACGAAAACTCCTTGCTCTTGGCCGATTTAAAAACAAAAATAAAACACTAGTTAAGTAATATTATGACAAAAACACGCGTGTTTTTTGAGCTGGATTATGGACCTTAATACAGTGCAAATAGAGCTGTTTTATGAGCAAATGTGTTGAAAAAAATATTATGTAATTTTATGTGTTGGAAAAAAAAACTTAAAAAGTACCATACCATCTCTTTCTTTGAAGGAAGGTTAAAATTTTTATGTGCAGATTCACAATCTGTCGGTTACACTTTATAAAGCGACAGGTTCGCATTGTCTCGACAAAACTAGGTGGAGTCTTGGTGTGAGTGTAGATGCTACATTATTTCTCAGAATCTGTGGAGTTGTAAATAATACTACCTTACTTTATATTTCCGAGTAGGCGGTATTGATTTTGCTATTTTAGGTGGTAACGAGAAATATTGTTTAATAATTTTACCGAATTAATTTGAAGATTATCTTGATTTTGAACAGAATAAGAACACGAATAAGGTTTTCAGGAATAATAGGCAAGGCAAGCCTTTAGGAGTTGTTTATGTAAGAAAAGATTAGACGTAATTAATTAAATAATTAAAAAACCTGTTTTCAGAAATCCTCATAGAATTTTGATAAAAATGAGCAAATTTATATTATACAATGTGCATTTTCATTGTTTTTTCTCCCGAAGCCAAGTGATTCTACTCATGAAAATAATCTACTTTCAAAGAAAAAAAGCTGCTGCAATTTGTTTGTGACCACTGTAGAATGGAGAGTGAAAGAAAATTTTTCGACCAAAAATTATTATCTTCGTTAAAGTTGCTTGGTTTCACGAATAGAATCACTGAGCTTCGGCAGCGAAACCAAGAAAAATACACGCTTCATACTAGTAAAAGCACAACATTATTTTATTGTGACAAATCTGTATGTACTGATAGAAAAGAAAATAATAGACCATAGTTTCAAATAAAAACCCTGGTTGGCTGTATCCTTGATACGGCCGTAAGTTTTACGTGGATACATCTATGTAGGTACGTAGAATCAAAGCAGCCCCCCCCCCATCCTCAGCCCATCCCCCATCCCTCACCCCTCTCACCCCCATCCACGTTCCTTCATCACAACATCCCAAGAAACGTCCAGTACAGGACAGGGAGCTCCCTCCAGAATCTAGTTTTTGCTGGAAAAATGTGGAGGGGAAATGCCATAGTCACTTCGCTTGTTAGCGTTACGGCTGGCGCCATGGACCGCGGATGTAGGCGACCGCAGTAAGTAAGATGTAAGATACAAAGGAGAATGCTGCTGCCCATCCTCCAGTTAACCCTTAGTCGCCTCTTACGACACCCACGAGTATGTATGAGTTGGTACAATTCTTTGCCGGGACCACATGGGACCACCTTGCCTCACCCTCCCTCAAACCCCTCCCCACCCCGCCCTTCCCTCATAATTCACACCCCTCCCCTCACTCACTGACTTATCCAAAGCTCGTTGTAGTACAAATTATTGCCGCTAGAGAGCCTACATCCACTTTGCACGATTGACCTGCCAAACGAAAGAATACAGCGTGAATTTGTATTGGTTTTGCTCCCGAAGCCCAGTGATTCTACTCATGATAACAAGCCCTTTCCCGAAGAAAAAAAATTTTGACTCGCAAATTTTTTTTCCCCTCTCCATAGTAAAGTGGTCATGTGATCGACTCATTTTGTAAAAATTTTTTTCTTCGTGAAAGTTGCTTGTTTTCATGAGTAGAATCACTGGGCTTCGGGTGCAAAACCAATAACACGCTGTAGATGTATCCACGTCAACAAAGCTAAATGACATCAATGATATTACAATTATATAACCGACGAATGACATCAGAGTTGGTACGAGTATCACATGACATAAAGCTTGACATATTAGACTTTGTACCGTTCTTATTTTAAAAGCCTCATGGGCTAGAGTTGCACTACGAGTGTCAAACTTATCGTTGAATTTTCCAAATTTTGGCCGTTCTGATTAGCTGTTAAGATGATCACGATAATCAGAAATGCTGTTGTATCTGTCGACGTCTTGTTTAACATAACAGTACACACGATAATAAGATAATAGTATGAAAGCAAGTGAATCCCGATATAAACAGCTTTTTTATTTAAAAACTGTGCACTCTAATCTCTCGCGTTTTAATAACAGTTTTCTTCACTCAGTCCCCTTTCCCCTAGTCACAGCTATAGTGATGTAGGAAAATACTGAGTACTCGTATGCCTGTTACTTCTTAGTTCTTGAAATACCGAATAAATATCTGCTTTTATTGCTGTCTAGGTTTTACCTTTCAGACTCAACCTTCAAGGATAATCAAGGTAATCAAAATATTTTTGGGCAAAAATATTGTGAAAAAGATAAAGTTACTCTATATAAAAAGGTTGAAGGAAATGCTGACTGAGCTGTACCTATCATTGAAGTGTAAAGAAAGTCATCTTCAGTCAATATATTTTTTTTTAAAGTGTAATTATTAACACGTCAACATTAGCAATTATGAGTATTTAAGACGTACGTCTCGTTTGTTTCTTAGTAAAATATTACAGATACCTATACCATGACTTGTGTTCAATAACTCATTGGCCGAAAAAGGCACAAGATAAGATCGAAGCAGGAATTTTGACCAGCAACAAAACTTATAAATACTTCATAAGTAAGTTTAATCTTATTATTTTAAATTTGAATATAATTTTATGTTTTAACTAGCTTTCCGCCTGCGGTTTCACCCGCATTAAATGCGTTTTCCCGTGGGAATGAAGTGTTTTTCCGCGGTAAAGGGTAATCTATGTGCTATTCCAGGACCTAACCTATATGTGTGCCAAGTTCCATCAAAATCCATTCAGTAGTTTTTGCGTGAAAGAGTAACAAACATTCATTCAAACAAGTTTTACGAAATATTAGTTTAATATAGTTTAAGTAATATATTTTGTGTACTTGCAAAGCCTTATCAAAATACCAGTCATTGCACATCCCTAGCCATAACCCTTCGACCGCCACGCTGAGGAGGGTCACCCACCCCTCCTTGTGATTTAAAAAATCGCAGACGGGTTACGTCTCGGTCAAAGCTACTTTAAATTACCTATCTCATTGGGTAACGCTGCATATTTAAACACTCGAGTCTTTTGGATTGATTTTTTCAGAACTTTTTGGTTGTTAGGATGCATTTGAGTTTCACATCAGTCTTCAGGTTTTTGTTATGTAAGAACGCCAAGTTACGTTTATATTAAATTTTTAAGTCACGATTTTTTTTTTATCGTCAATATATGGGCTTACTCTTGCCCTAAATTTAGCCCTTAGGGCAGTGATGAGGTGGACGATGGAAGGAACTTGCCGAGAAGAAGTATAAACACTCGCTTCTTGAAAAGATTTGGGTTATATGAACTCGGGAAGACGCAGGCAGATAATTACACTTCTTAGCCGTGTGCATTATAAAAGATAATTCAAAGCGCTTTGTGCGAATGTGTGGAATATTAACCAAGAGTGGGTATTATTCTGCGGTCTATCTGAACCCAAGATCTGCACTCCCGATGGTAGAAGGGGGATGTGTGAATCACCTCATGGAGCTCTTGGGCACACTCTCCTAAGTATAATTTGTAATAAACGAAACACATGGTTGTTTCATTATTCCAAGGCCGATTTCAGGATCTTTTGAAAAATGCCAGGTCTACTAAAAACATTCATCATTATGCTTGCTAAAGGATCTCTACGTAGCTGGACCAAATGCTTTCGCGTTGCCAAATATTGGTCCAGTAAGTATTGCCAGCCGTAACGCTAACTAGCGAGGTGACTACGGTACTTTCCCTCTACATTTTTCCAGCAAAAGCTAGAATTCTAGAGGGAGCTCCATGTCCTGTAGTGGACGTTTCATGGGATGTTATGAAGTATTGCCATCGACACGAAAGAAAACAAAACAAGAGTACCTTTATGAGTACAGATAGAGTGAGAGGGAAAGAAGTAAGAGAAATATGTCACAAGCGTAGCAGGCAGAAGAATTTGGGCTCTATCTGGTCTGGGTGGTGGTGGTAGTATCAGCTACTTCAACGCTAAGTATCACAACACAAGTTTGGCTGCGGTACACCGAGGGGGTTAAGTATTTGGCGCTGATCGACTTAATTAATATTAGGATTAACTAAATAATTTTCTATCTATGCTTTTTCTTCAGCACACATCATGTTTGTGGATTATCAAGAGTTATCTTTTTAGGGTTCCGATACCAAAATGGTAAAAAAAAGTAACCCTTATGTTGCGACTTTGTCCGTCTGTCTGTCTGTCACACCTCCATATCTCAGCAACCACTCATGCTATCGACTTGAAATTTGGAATAGTTATAGATAATGGTTGCCTAACTTAATTGCACATGTAAGAATTTCAAAAATATTATGATAATTACTGTAAAGGGGTCCCAAATAGGGGGATAAAAATATCAAATTGTTGTTACTAGGTCGAGTGGGGTATCATATGAAAGGGCTTTACTTGAACGATTCTTCTAAGTTGCACAGTTTTTTTAGAAATCTGCAAAAAACCTTTACAAACAAATTTAGATTTGCGTTCCTAAAAATGGACTTTATTGCTTCCAAAAATATTATACAGGTATATAGGAACCCTCGGCGCGCGAGTCCGACTCGCACTTGACCGATTTTTTTAACTTAATTGCCACGAAAACGAATTCCAGGGTATTTTGGGATTACAGTTCGAGAATGTTCATATCTTTAGCAGCATAAAGCGAAAAAATGTGCGATAAGGATATTATTTAATTTCTTTATATGAAACTTACTTCAGTATCTCTACGTTCCACGATACTTGCAACCATAAGGGCTGCTCCCTATTTGCGACAGCGACCGCTCGCTAATATTCCGGCGGGCAATACGGCAGCGTAATTTAATCCGGCGGCCAACGGCGCGGGTTCCGGCGAAATCTATAAATCTGCCGCCATTACACCGGCATGGGGTTGCCAGTTCTCAAATTGCGAAATTGTAAAACAGAATATTTTGTTAAATAACTTGAAAAACTAAGCGATATCTTTCGTTGCCTCTTCCTACTTCGTCAAAAGGCAAGACTTGTGGCGTTGTTTTAAACCGAAAAGATTTAAAGATAAAAAAAGTAAGGCATATGACTCACGCGAGTAATTTAAACTGATTTTTAATTCTATTCGATTCTTATTTTCGTAAGAAGCAGCTAAACTATCATTCTCAATATCAACTACATAAAATAGTTTAAATTTCGTATAAGCTATCATCAGTGGCGTGCCTAGGGTTTCCGAATAGGGCAAGCCGAGAGATACGTTTCTGTAGGTTTTACAGTGTTTCCTCACTTATCTCATCACTCTTCACTTTTATACGCACTTGCTGGCCTGGACGAGCTCATAAGGCACACTGAAGATATACTACTACTACTTCATTGGATTCACAAACATATCAGCAATTGCATACCTTCAGTGGCTTTGAAAAAAGCCGTTTGGTGTGTTTGAGCGAATTCTATTAAGGTCGACTTCTTATCTTTGCTTGCCTAGTGAGAGATTTTTTTTCTTTTGATCAAAGTTAAGAGACTTTACCTTTTCCTTGCCTTACAACTTTAAATCCTTACAAGAAAATATAACTTCTGCCATTTTTTCGAACAAAGTAATCACTTTTTACTGATAAAACACTAAACAAACAAAACAAACAAATCCATCCGCTCAAACCCAAACTTAAGAAAAACACAATAAAGTGAAGTTGGAACACCACCGCGCACTCGCCGAATTTTCGCATTCACTATGAATCCGTGTACAACTTCATACGCAAGCAGGGCCTTCAGTCTAGTACTGATTGCTATATAAAACTACGCATAGCTATATCCTTATAGTGCACATTTTCAATAGGTAAGAAAGAGATATGCCGGCTGGAATCGAAGCCCGCTTGCAAGCCAGCGCGTGCGAGCGAGATGACTAGCCGAGTCTCAGTGGGTGACACTGCCTCTCGCGGCTCGGTTGCACGGCGGGACGCGCGACTTATTTTGAAAAGTAAAATAGCGCGAACTTTTAAAATAAATATTTCGGACTCTCCGCTCTCATTAATTTGATTTTTTATTTGTTCTTGATTCGTAATCGATAATTATTTTTATAGGGCAAGCCCGGCTTTCGGGCTTGTATGACAGTACCGCCACTGGCTATCATGGTAAATTGTTCACTAAATAAAACATTTTCTATTGTATACTATTATACGACGTACTTGTCCTAAAAATCTGAATCTTTAAGCTGGGTTGCTTTGCTATGAAATACTTCAGATAAATATTACAAAAACCAAGAGTTGATATTTTTACAAAATATAGAAACACGTTGAAGTTATACTAGTTATTTTTAGTCAAAGATAGAAATTTTACCATTGTGGCTATAAAAGTTTACTTAAGTAGGGCAAACGTAAGAAGTCAGTTTTGACGTTATCTTATCACCTACATATAGGGTTCATTTTTTTTACATGTCGTAATTTTTCTTACGTTTGACACCTGTCAAAATAGACCGATGGCATTACTTTAAAGTCGCGGAGTTTTACTTTTGAACAAAATTTAGGTCCGTCAGATTTATAAGAGTAGAAAAACCCATAGACCAAAAAAATTACATAAACAAGAGGTTCCAAATCGAGACAGCAATATCTGGCAACACCGTTGAGGACACCCCGGGACTCTTATTTACCCGGGGCACAAATTCAGATGACAATGTTTTAGGGGAAGACGGTGTAACCCAGGGTTGCCTCCTGCCTCCGTCGCGACGATATTAATATAAATCATCCCGAACACTTCGAGAATTAGTCTGCTAGTGTTTTGGGAGTGTATTTTTTTGGGGAATGTGAGGGTAGGTGATTTAATGTTGATATTATGTTTGGGTGTAAGGAATGATTATTGGATTGCAGAGATATGGGGTCATTGACTTGCAAGAAAATAATAAATAGAGATTTTGGTATTTGCTCATTTCTGTTTTATTTTATTTTTTTCATTTAGAAAATCACCTAATTCATGCGAAAATTTTTAATAGTTTGCACTGAATTGAACATTTGATGGATCTAGGGATGATAGAAAATTGAATAGAATAGAATTAGAAAATTGGATAGAGAAAAAAGCTAAATAAAATACGCACGCATAAAAATAATGACGATGAAAGAATTTTTTGTTACAACAGTTGTTTAAATTATAATTAAAGCACCAACCGGCATTTTCTATTACAATTAAGCCCTCCAAATTGAGTCCTTTACAGATTATGCGCAGCAGGGTATCCACAACCCTATAGGTTCCTCCCTCGTCAATTACTTCAGCCCTGACCGGCGCAGGACTTATTGACAGACTGTCCGTTTCATCACCACGACTAACGCCTTACTCTTTAAACATTACCTTAAGGAAAGAAAAAATTGGTTTAGAAGATACATTTTCCTCATCAGGTGTTGTTACATCGCTATCCTAAAGATTTTCCTTATGACAGACATTATCTGACAAATTTGAAATAAAATTTACGAGTTATAGCAGTTTCCATTTACATCAAATAACTGTTAGAATTATGATAGGGTAAATCTATTATAGTTCTTAATGTGTTTGAGTTTGTCTTCGGTAATGCATAAATTATGTATGGCTTAGATATTAATTATTATAATACTTATGCTGATGATACTTAGTTACTTATTTTTTCCATCTCACAAAGCAGCATCCTTAACCTCTATGTTTCTATAAAACTTCTCAACGCCGTCCGCATTCTAACTTACCTACTTTAAAATAAAAGTATGTAGCTGGTAATAGATAGGTAAGTAAATATTTAACTACACAACAATGAGTCAGCATAGCAGATCGATATCTCAAACACTTATCAGTGCATATCGCTGGATTTGTGTCTATCAGCTCGTACATTTGATGAAATGGAATTGCATGATGATTTTGCATTTATTATGTAAAATCAAAAATAAAAAAAAAATCAAAATCGGTTATACATTGTTGGATATTAAAATCTCTTAATGACGTCAGCTAAACTACATCGCTTCACAAACAATGTGGCGCCATTGTGGGAAAAAAAAGAAGCGACAATAAAAACCCACGCGCTCTTTTAAATATGTTTGAATGTACAAGGTTGATATACAACATACATAGGTCAGTTTTAATTTTGAATTAGCCTGTTAGAACCGTAGTCTAATCCCATGGATTTTTCTCTTCTAGATAATCTGATATTTTATAATAACCCTTCTTACATAATTTCTGCTTGATTACAGTTTTGAATTTATCTAACGGTAAACTTTCAATATCAGTGGGTACCTTATTATAGAAGCGTATACATTGACCTTTATATGTTTTACTAATTTTGTGAATACGGCTGACATGAGAAGCAAGTTGATTCTTGTTTCTTATGTTGACACTGTGCCTGTCACAATTTTTATCAAAAATATGTATATTCCGTTTAGCATATATTAAATTCTCATAAATGTATTGCGACACAAAAGTCAAAATGTTGATTTCTTTAAATTTATTTCGAAGAGATTCTCTAGGCTTCATTTTATAAATTGCACGAACAGCTCGCTTTTGTAGTAAAAAAATGCTGTTTGCATCCGCAGCATGACCCCATAACAAAATGCCATATGACATGAGACTATGGAAATAACTGAAGTAGACTAACCTCGCGGTGTCTACATCCGTCAGAGCTCTTATTCTTTTCACTGCGTATGCTGCAGAACTAAGTCTGTTCGACAATTTATTAATATGCGGTCCCCATTGTAATTTGTTGTCTAAGGTAATACCTAGGAACACAGCTGATTCCACAAGACTCAGTTTATCGTTTTTCACTAATATCCCCTTGATTCAATGACTTTTTATTCGGCTTTTGATTTCATAATGCTAGTTTTAAAATACTTCAGGATACCTGAGTAAATTGTGATTACTTTAGGAACATCTCCTAGTTTTTTGTCACTTCTCTTGAATACCTTAAACAGCTTTTTTGTACGGATACATAAATCCCAATATCTATTTCAAAAGCAACAAAAACTATATCTTTATCTAACACGGATATTTCGCGCGTCATTGACCTTTCTCCGACAATATTAACCGTCTCGTAAGTGGCAACCTAAACTAATAAGTGAGTAACATATACCAACATGTGAGTAGTAACAGTTAGTGTATTTGCGGTATCGATTATAGCGTGGTGCGTCGAGGAACCGATGCAGGCTCCAAATGCCAATAACGCTGTGCCGCTTGAAATATACAACCGGTGCATGCTTAGAGCAAGCATTGATGTAGACCCGACTATCAATGATATTACATCTATGGATGTTGGTTTTGCCTACCAGTTGTCTTTTAAAAATAATAATGCACCGTGCTTGTTTGTTTGTGAAGCGACGTAAATATAACTGACGTTATAAAGAGATATTTTATATCCTACAATGGATAAAAACATTTAGATTTTTGATTTTGTAGCATATTCAACAAAGCATGCAAGGAGAAAAAAAACTATTCATACAAAATTAGATCTTTAAATTCACTACGTGATCGGCACAAAATTGATCTACGGAACAAAATTTGTATTAGCTGAACCAGCGTACAAACGCCTGAAACCAGAGACCGGTTCAAGCTCAAAGTGTTTTCAACGATGTGTGGCCGTGTTTAAAACTTAAAAACGCGACAGACTATGTCTGTCAAAAATGGACAATAGAATTCGAATAGAGTTCAATGACCTACAGAGTAAGTAGAGTTTACAATATGGTTTACATTAATTAAAGTTGGATAAACCCAACCAGTGCTACTAATAACAGTTGCAACCTCTTCAAAAAGCATAGTTATCTGAAAGACAATTTTATTATCATTGCAAAAGTAATGTCTTCTCTGCTCCCATTCATCATACTCTTTGGGATTCCGTAACTGGATTAGCGTGGGCCGCTCGCGTATCGGCGCAATATATCGTTCCGATTGAGCTTTTGGTGTATCATTCGCGGGATGATTCCCTGTCGATTCTCTCAGTTCCCTCAACCCTCACCCTGAATCGAGGGTGACAGACGGACACACTTGTACACTTGCAGTTATTGGTAGATATACATAGATTTGGGGTTACATTTATAAATGCGAATATTGAATTATGGTTTATGATTGTCTTTTTTGTTTGGTTTTGCAGTCATCTACGTATGCGGATACAAAATTTTACTTCTATATAAAATTGTCCATCACTGATGATAATCGGTTCTTGTATTTTTGTAGTATGAACCATCTACATACTTTGCTCCTGTAGTCTAACATCGCAGATATTTGAGAATCTTTTAGTTATACAAACATTAAAAATCGTTGTCAATGTATCACCAACTTGTAAAAGAGATCTAAAAATTCAAGAAAAAATTGAATTGGAATCTCCGTTTAAATCTGGACAAATTTGATGAAAAAAATATCAACTTCTCGTAAAAGCCGCTTCGGTTGCATATGGAATCAGTTGATCAATACCTTTTGGTGCGCAGTAGTGCATTTTTATTGGAAGTATATTTTTCATAAATAATATCGACCCGTTTTATATCCTATTCGTTTGACGTAGAATGTTTAAAGGTATGTTCGTTGCTAGCGCAATGCTTGATAAGTTTATTTTTACTACCCCTAATTGAAAAAGATATTCTTCAAAACAACCAGTCTTCCGCACGAGTAACCAACTACATCTTACACTGCACATCAATATTTCATAGGCTGGTGTAATATCGGTTTAAACTGGCCGACTCGTTATTGCGCATCTGATCTTTATGGGGCTGCACCCTCACACATAAATTTGGACAAGTGCACCGCTTTATGGAAAGGTGAAATGTGTTTGCAACAACGTATTGATTTTGCAGATTGGCTGTAGATTGTGGATTAACTGGTTCCGTAATACTTGATTCGGTGATGTTGTAATTAAAAACCAGGTTAAAATTACCTTAAACCAATTAAGGAGCATGTATGAAAGGATTGATGAAAGTACAGGAAGTGAGGGAAGTATGTTAAGATCGTAGAAGGTGGAAAACTGTGGTCCCTGCCTACTCCGATTGGGAAAGAGGCTTGTGTGTTGTGTTTGTATGTAGATGTATTTGATTTAGATAGATGTCTTTAGTGAGCTATTTGTAAAAGTTAGGTTACCAAAAGATTAATAGTATAGAAAGGTTTATTTACGAGTTTTTTTTAACAGAACACACAGAAATAAAAAAATTTATACATGTAGATTTTTAACATCGCAAAGCGAAAGTTTCATGTCCAAGTCATTGTAGAAGTTTTAGAAAACAGTCACCAAACGAATAACAAATCTCCCTGTCCAAGTGCATTTATGTACTGAAGGCCCATACGTCAGCAATACAGAGGGCATGTCACAATCTCCTATGGACCCCTTTCAATCTTCCCAGTAATAAATAAAGGGACAGTAAAAAATGCCTGACGGAGGCGCCCTCTCGATTCAGATGTGAATAAAGCATCATTGCGCATGGTTTATAGTTTACTATATCGCTTTTGTTGATGCCGTCGTCGAGTTCTGGTTGTAAAATGGTGGTGAAAATTTATGCTTTATTTATAGAGTTTTTGTTGTATGCGTCTACTGAGATATCTACGTTTAGTCTTACTTTTTGCTAGACCTAGGAGAGACGATATCACTTAAAGAGATATGTTAAACTAGGGATCTTTAGGGGAGGCCTATGTCCAGCAGTGGACATCTTTTGGCTGATATGATGATGATGATACATATACCACGTGCGTGTATCTTGTTGAAATTGTCATGCTCAGATGAAGTAATATTCGTAAATTGATGACGTTATGTTGTAAATGCTGACAAAGGAGCATTTATATTCAAGACTCCAAAGTACAATCCATTAGCTACCCTTTAATACTGCCTACCGACCCCTATAAATGATCTGATTATCTAATTTCAGATTATCAGAAGTAGACGGTTTCAAAATTCTGTCATCACCGTTTCATGAGTCTACCTATATCGTCCATGGTAATGAATGAATGATGATATTACACTTACGAGTATCACATCACATATCATCACAACACATTACACCACATTCATATTCATATTTATTTGCTGAAATTTAGCAGGGTTGTAGATTAAAATCCAGGAAAAAATAAAATTAATTTTTACCGGGAAAATTTGAGGATTTTTCAATGGAAAATATGTTTTCTGTACGTTTTTCGATGCAAACAGCTAATAATCCATACAACTAAAAACATAGACAACAGTTTTTCACTTTCAGAAGTCACGTATAAAATTAACAAAACAATACTTCAAATATTTTATAAATAAAGAGGGAATGCTAAATATGTGTAAAAGTGGATACACAAAATACGTATATCACATTTTCTCCACCCTCAGAAGACAAATATGTAAAACTGCAGTCACTTCAATCAATATACTACAAAAATCCATGCAAACTTTCCATACAAAACTCCACCTTCTTTCCTTAAAAAGAAAGATTAAAATCATGTCGAACATCGAAAAAAACATCCCAGAATTTTTCAAAGAAGATTGATATTTACTTCAACGAGTGAGGGTTGAAAATGTACTGTTTAAAATGTGAAGGACAATGTAAGATTTTTTGTGAATATCAAAATATATGCCCCATTGTATCCGATATTGATCCTGTGAGCTTCTGTCTTAATACAAGGGGTTAGATGAATAGTGTGACTCGGATTTTTTGTTCACGCTCATATAAGTGTTGTTAATTTGCCAAAATAACGTTCGTTAATTGCCTTTTATTGTGAGAAAATTTGTTAAAGAATGGACTAATTTGTAGTTTTGTTAGTACCTATGAGGACTATTTTATTTATGTGAAGTGATTGTTTAAATAAGTGTGTTTGTTTCATTAAACTATGGATTAAGAGCATAAAATTGAACATCTTTTCCTATTTCAAATAAGGTTGAATTCCAAGAAAATTTCCGGCTAATACATTATGGAAGAAAACATTTTGAGACCGGCTAAGTGCGAGTCGTACTCAAGCACTTCCAGTTCCTTACCTTTCCACCATATGATATACTCGTACCATAAGCTTTTGCTCTTTGATCTAATATGAATGTACGTAAAACGGGAGCTCACCTTAATTGGTTATAATTTGGTTATGAGTATATAAAGTTGTAATCAAATATCAATTATTCATTGTAGGATAAGTAAATTTTTCAATTCGGTAGCTTCATCCTTAGATTTTTACGTTTTTAACATTAGTGTCAGTACAGTTAGATATTTACTAAGCAACGAGTTTTTGTTTTGCCCGACTAGGCTCGCAACCTAATTCTATCCTTTAATTAGTTACTTCTCTCTTACTTTTCTTTTGTAACTTTAGCGTAAATTTTAACCGTACCTTTTTTCATAAATGTAGTTTTTTATTTTTATTGATTTGCTTTGTTGCTACTTATTATAGACTTAGAGTTCTTAACGAAATATAAACGTTTACTATGAAACTAACTAGTAGTCAAAACCTGTAATTGTGATTAGTTTTCCGCAAAACAAAAACAACGGAGTTAGGAAACAAACAAAAGAATTTATAAAAAAATTATAATTCCTTATTATCATCATGTTGAACTTCCCCTATCTTTTAAAAAATCGACCTTGGCCTTTCGAATGCCATCTTTTAAGTTAAACATCGCTGTAAGTACTAAGTTTACTGTGTTTCACTACTACAATTTCAATTAAATGTTTAATTTTAAATAATAACAACCCATTTCAACACATAAAGTTATGAAACAACGAATATTTAACTATAACTTAAACTCTAACTGGACAGACTCGTAAAATGGAACATAAAACCACCGTTAGATGGCGTTAGTGGTACTGTATCTGTACAATATGTAATACGGAATGGCGCGAAAGTTCTCCATCTCTATCGCTCGAGCGATATCGAGTGCACGGTTTGGCAACGTCGCATTTTCACAGATTTTTCACATGTTTATGTTAGTTTCACTTGCATAACAATAATAAGTTTGTAATTGAATTCCATTGGAGTCCTTATCGTCGCGATGATATCATTGAACTATTTATAAAGTAAACAGGCTAATCTTTTGAAACATCTTTAAATATGAACTTTTAACGGATGTAAAAGGATATCTGCTCATAACTAAAACTATGGATCCAGGCCATGAATCTGAAAATTTTTTTTGGAAATTATGAAAAAAAAATATCTTTCAAAAATGCGAAAATAATCTAAACCAATTTTCTTTTTTATTTCTTGATGATTGTTATAAGGAAAAAGTTTTTCATTTTCATAAGCTCCCAGTAATTCATCCTTAGAAGGTTTCTCCTTTTCTGTTAAACTTCAATAATATAACTTAATAAAATAACTTAAATAAATAAGTAAGTAAGAAAAATTTTAAAACATAAAATATACTGAACATAAAAAAAGCAATGTTCCTAAATTCAATAAATAAATATTGGGGACATTTCACACAAGGTCATCTGATCCCAAACTAGGCAAAGCCTGTTCTGTGGGTACCAGAGACTGATATGCATACATAAATAAATTAATAACACCCAGACACAGAACAAACACTTGTGTTCATCACACAAATGTTTGCCCTGGGCGGGGATCGAACCCGCGGCCCACGGAGTGTGAGGCAGGCTCACTACCAACCACACCAACAGGCTTGTCAAATTGTGCGATTAGAATCTAAAAACTTATTTGTATTACAATAGTGTAGGCAACGAAGCAGTGGACCCCAACATAATTCTCTCAGGCAGATTTTATTGGACAGGATGATAAAGAATCATGAATTAAATGTAAATTCAAAATATCCAAAAAAAATTACAATGGAATTAAAATGGAAATAAAATGGTATGGAAAAATTAAAAGTACTGATTTTTTTTTATAGAAAGTTTGACTCATGTAGTGTAATACCCCAGCAAAGTTTCATCGACTGAGGATTTAATGCGGGGGTCTTCATACAACGATCCGCTTCGTTGCCTAGACTACAAGTACTGTTTACAAAGACAATCGCAAGAATAAAAATAGTATTTTCTTTTATTGCTCACATCTGAGTTAACAAACTTAACAGAATGAAAAGAGATGTTATCGGAATTAATTATATGTTTATGAAATCAGAGTTTTAATGCAGATTAACTTAACAGTTGATAATTTTAGTTGTTAGCTTTAGTTTTAATTAATGATACCATGAGTATCTCTATCATTGTAATTTTTATGACATTAAAATGAAACGTGTTGATTTATTTTTAAAACGTTTAAGTTATTTTATTGATCGTATTTTTGTGTCGATCGTATAAGTGATTTTTAATATTTTTTTTAATTATTGTAGTCAAATTCAAATAAATTAAAATGTTGTATATGAGGATGTCTTTTGGATCATGAGTTATAATTTTCGTAAAAAAATCTGCACTTTTGGATACTTGACAATACAAAATACGAATAAACCGTCAGTTGCATTAAAAGCATTTTCTTTAAAGTTTTACCTTTCTTAAACCTAGGTAGGTGGTAAATGTATTTTTCTTCTTTTCCTTCTTATTTACAGGCTATACAGCGTGTAACGGAAAGATGTGATAATACTGAATGGTGTGAATCTGCCCATGAAAACTGAACAACTTTTTCCAAAAAACATAGGTCATAGAACAAAATCAATTTTTGACCTCCCAATACTTTCAGTATACTTTTCGTTTTTGGACCTATGTTCCTTGGGAAAAGTTGTTCAGTTTCATGGGCAGACCCACTCCCTTCAGTATTATCACAACTATCCGTTACAGGATGTATTCGTGCGGAATGGCCTACCATAAGGCTTCTCGCTACAAAAAGAATGGTTTAAATTACTATTTATCAGCACAGCTATCAAGTATTGATCAATTTGTTTTACTTTGAAATTACTGTGCAACTTTTAAATTGGTCTTAAGTGTACCTTTAACTTAAATGGAAATAATTTTGTGTTATTAAGTTTATTAACATTGGCAAGAAATTAAGATTAAATGTAACTTCACATGTATTCCAGTAATTTCTATCAAACAAAACTTAAGTCTTAAAGTTCGTTTTATTTTCTTCTTCTTCTGCTTAGTCGCTTCCTCAGTTCTGAGGATCGTGACCCACAATGCCAGGTGCTGTCTTGGCTAAAATTGTTGATCGCCAGGTACTTCTGTCTTGCGCCAGTCTGAGAGCATTCTGGAAGGACTTATTAAGGGCGCTCGTAATTTGGTCCATCCAACGCGTTGGTCTTCGTCCACGAAGTCTTTCAATAAATTACAATTAAATTAAAGTTTTTTTTTTTAAATTTCTTGTAAATATTTTATTTCCGTTTAGACGTGCAATTAAGAGTAGCGCATTTGACTAAGTTGTCCATTGTGCTCCATGAAGTTGTCCAATAGCGGATTAAAGCCACGATTACACCTAGCTGAATTCAAAGACTAATTTGGCATACATTGCTTGTTGACGTAAGGATATTGCAATTAACATAACCAAGCCTCCCAGCAATGTATGCCGAATTAGTCTTTGAATTCAGCTAGATGTGATCGTGGCTTAAAGCAGCATCCTATAGCTGTAAACCGTAACAGGCGTCCATCCTCGCTCGACCGCGAATGACGAAGGCTACGCGCCCGTAAGCTACGTCTTACGTAACCGCGTAACGGGCCGGTCATTGACCTAACCGACCTGCGCTTGCGTCGATCTACATAGAAAATATAGTACGAGGATAGGGGGTTTTATGCCTAGTGTTCTAGTTCTCTGAGAGGAACTTTTGTTATTTAAAAAGTTTTGTCGCGAATTACGGATACTTAAGGATTTCTCTTTAAACCAGTTATTGCTAAAAAGCTCACAAATGTTAAGTTCAAATTATATCCTCGTGCTTTTCTGGTGAAAATAAAGTGACAACTAGATCAAAAGGAACAACTTTTGTTCTATGACTTTTGGAACTTCGCAAAAAAAATTGTCTTTTCTACAAAGATTTCAGCTGGTCGGACAATTAGCATGATTAGAATTTGATTTTTCAGTGAAGTCGAAAAAGTCGTAGAACAAAAGTTTTTACTTTTGATCTCTTAAGAAACCTGTTAGAATCTTCAACCAAACTGAACTTGTATAAAAAATTAAAAGTTTTCTGCAATTCGTCAATATTTTATAAGTGCACTACTGTTTAGCAGAAACTTCTCCTACTACTCCCTGCGCTGCAAGTTTCGACTTTTTACGCAGTGTCGCCTCTGTTTAACCTTTCCCCGACTACTCTATGTGTACACTAGACGTGTTTCGTTCTCGTTAACAGATCTCCCGTGTTATGGCACCGAACCGCGGGACGCCGTGACGTTTATGGCCTTTATACGGCATTGTTGCCCCTTAAGCGTCTTCCTAGTAATTGGCCGCTGGGTATTTGTTTGCTCTGGGTGAGATTAGTCTTATCTGTTGTTTTAGGACGTTTTTTGTTAATCTTTGGCCCTAGTTGTGTGATTTTTAATAAAATGTATCAAACATGTTCATGTTAAAGACAATTGGTAGGACAGCCTGTTGCGCCAAGTCTCATTAAAGTGAAAGCTTCTTCGAATCTATTTCTGAGACTTTCGGACAAGAAAGTGTCAACACAGATTTAAAGGAGCTTTATTTTTAAAGACTCTTCTTACAACTGGCAGTAAAAATAGTCTGTTTTGTTTCTGACAGACAGCGGAGACTATAACGATGGTCATCAAGCATGAAATTTGGTTAGTTACTAGTTCCGCGATCATTGAACAATAAAAAATAATTATTGAAGATTGTAGAAACAGTATTATAGGTATTTTAACTTTTTAGATCAATCACTGAAAATACGAGATAATTGTTATTGATTAAAAGTTTGTTTTCAAAGGCCTAGAGCCAAGTGGCTTTCTACTGTCGCAAACGCCAGTATAATATAATGAAAATATATGGGATTGACATTAGCTAACGAAATGTTGCGTGACAGCTCATGTCAAACCCATAAATTTTATTCTATTCTATAGCGTTTGCGATAATAGAATGCCACTTGTCTCGGGGCCCTGGCCAATAAACTACAGTCGAATATCTGAAATATGACCATTCTTAAACAAGCAAACAACGCATGAAAATATTCTAAACTGTCTCAACAATAAATTTAACGAAACATTAGCGCGGAATGTGTTTGAAATTCGAAGGATCGCGGGTCGTAACTCAGCCGGCCAATCAGATCGGTGCGCGCACAACGCGGAAATCAATTGGCGTTCGTTCGGCGCACGCGCATCTCTTTGATCGCGACTCGCGCGCCGCGGGCGTCACGCGCGGACAAACTACGGAATTTATTTGTCCGCGAACTGTTAATTCTATCGTTTACTGTTAATATTGTTTTCAACTGGTTTCTGGTGTTACCTTTTCTTTATATTTGCAGGCGTCGATTGATAAATTTACAGGGTTTAGATATATGTAAATAAAACCACTTTTTCTCTACTTCATTTGGAATAAAAAAACGAATAAATAAAAGTGAGTTGAAGTGGGATTGGGCAGGTCATGTCTGTCGCATGCACCCGGATAGGTGGGCTACAATAGCCACGGAGTGGGTGCCAGAGGATGGTCGCCGCCGTCGAGGCCGACCTAGGAGACGATGGCGCGATGACCTAGACAGCTTTCTTGGAGACTGGCAGGTGGAGGCTCAAGACAGAGAGGAATGGCGCAATGGAGGGGAGGCCTTTGCCCAGCAGTGGGACCTACTATAGGCCAGTAAAAAAAATTGTTTTTTAATGCTGCTGCTGCAAATACTATTACAAGAAATACACTTCCGTACACATTCCATCTGAGATATTCATCATCATCATCTTCTGCGGGTATTGAGATCGACTAGCGACCTGACACACCCTAGTGTCATAGTTGTTGATCCGTCAAAGGCTCTTTATCGACTACTTCACAAGCTTTCTGAAGCACGAATCATTTTACTTTACGGACAATCAGATGCTTCATCTTACAAACACAATCCTAAAGTTATGACTTAAGACAAGTCTCATCTGATTAAATAATTTAACCTCCCCTGAACCTCCGAATCAAGAGCTGAACACTTTTACTAACCAATAGATCTGGAGGCTGCTAGATGATGAGATGAAAGATTTTATTTGGGCCAGTATTAGAAAAACGTAATTTTAACAATTTAAAATAAATAAAGAGAAGAAAAATTTGACGCGAGCCGGAATTGAACCAGCGACCCTCGGCTTACCGTGCCATTGCTCTTCCAACTGAGCTATCGCCTCGTCAAAAAATTTCAACTACAAGAGTAAAAAAACCCTACATCCTATCCCAATTAATAGATGGCGTTACTCGCACACTTTCTAGCTTATGAAACTAATTGTTTCCATACATAATCACATACGTAAACATATCACACTCACAACCGGCGACTAATATAGGTACCTGCATAGAGAAAGTAGGTGGGCATATGATACAAATTACACCCGAAGCCATTGAGTTACAAGTAAAGACAACGCGTAGTAAATCATGTTGCTGTTGGCTATGGTCATTGATATATAAATTAATTTGAGACGTTTGGTAGTTTTTTGTCTTTCTCTGCTTTCGTATGTTGCCATTCTCGGCGATTACCTTTGCGAGCTTCAATCTGTTCTTCACGGCTCACGGGTCAGCACGGTTACGTCCTAAATATTATTTTACTTAGTAATATAATGTTTGTTGTGAGGGTAAATCTATAAAAAAAAATGCAGAAAAAGCTATTACAAAATCGAAAACCGAGTAGCACCAAGATTGGTTGTAATTTGATTGTTGTACATTTATTTAAAAATTTACGCAAAAATCTACTCCGACGTTTTCTCATCCAGATAGGTGATCAAGTAGTATAGTGGTTTGGAGGTATTATAAGATTAAATTTTTGTATGGTAAATTTTTTGTAAGATATATTTTTTTGAATAAAGTTTTATTAAATTACTGCATACCATATTGTTTGAGAGTTTCGCGGTCACTAACACTATTATAAAAACAGTTTGACGGGTTCTTATCACGATATGGATTTTTGATGAGTTTCCGATATTTCGACGCTGTTGCAAGCACCATGATCACGGATGAACTGGAGTCTGTGGGTAGTTAAACTTATCGGGAAGATGAGTACAAACTATCTAGCATGTGGAATCCAGTAGTGGACCTATGTAGGAACAATGTGCGCGATAAACGTACGGCAATTCGCAGTGACGTAGTGAGTGTGTAGTGTCGAAGTGAGTTTCGATCGAGTTTCAACAGTTCCGGCAGTCACCAAAATAAAAGAACTAGAAGGAAGGTAGACAGATATGTCTGCCAATAAGTTTAACTACCCACCGACTCCAGTTCATCCGTGATCATGGTGCTTGCAACAGCGCCGAAATATCGGAAACTCATCAAAAATCCATATCGTGGTAAGAACCCGTCAAACTGTTTTTATAATAGTGTTACTGCATACCACTGCCAATATTATCTTCGTAGTTCACCTCTCTTCAGTCTAGGTACCCTTGACTACGGCTGATGCAACTCAGCCTAAACGTTGGGAAAATGGAAAGTATAGCGCTAAGACCCAGAATAAAATAAACATCTATGGGAAGTGCGAAAGATTAAAACAAACCCTAATTTTAAAGAAAACATTTTCTTGTCCACCTTGCTGAACTTTTCTGTTAATATTGATGTGTTCTCTAGTAGTAATGTAATTCAATGGTTGCAGCCTTGCAAATCACCCGTTTGCTGCAGGCGTATGAAGCGGGAGAAACATTGATCAAACCGTCAATATACTCGTACGAGCTAACTAGCTACGGTGTATGAGCCAATACGATAGATTTACACCTAGTTATGGATGGGGGAATATGTATGAATAATAATTGGCATTTAAGAAAAGTTTAACACGTAGAGAGTTAGTCCCGACTAGTGTTTAAACTAGAGATCTAGTCACGACTAAACGATGAACTACATGACTTACCAGAAAACTGAAGACTGAGTAATATTAAAAAAAACCGGCCAAGTGCAAGTCGGACTCGCGCCCTAAGGGTTGCGTACCTATCTACCATATGATATACTAAAACCTTTTGCTCCTTGATTTTAAAAACTCCGCGACCATCCAACTTGACCCCTCTTTTATAGAAAAGCTCTTGAAACGGGAGCTCACCTTAATTGGTTACTATTTGTTGTGAGAAAAATTGAAATATTTAATGATTTTAGACTTTTCCCTTTATTTGTAATGTGAGACCTAGCTTCTTGCCAAATTTCATAATTTTGGGTCAACGGGAAGTACCCTGTAGGTTTTGCTTTTTTGCATAAAATGTATGGAGATGAGGACATAAAAAGCCATATCTTTTGATTGCGTCGTTGTAAAAAATTGAAATTTTCAGATCTTGTGTGGTTTATGTATTAATGTTCATTATCAATTTCAACCTGATACCTTTTCTCGTTCGTGAGAAAAAGGGTCTTGACAGACAGATAGACAGACGGACAACAAAGTCATCCTATAAGGGTTCCGTTTTTTTACCCACGACGGAACGGAGAAGGTGTATGCGTTTAGGGTGAGAGGTTGTGTGTTTGTTCGTTTGTGTGTGCAAAGTTATGTTCCCTTTTATGTAGTTTTCAGTAATGGATTTATAATTTATCAATGATGGTTTGTAGATAAGAGTTGTGACGCCAACTCACCAGGGGGCGCTGTAATGATAATTTTTATTAAAGCAAATGTTCCCATTTATCTCCAAAACGGTTTGACCGATTTAGATGCGGTTTTCATTAAAAGATTTATGATTTATCTGTGATTATTTTTAGACTGGAGTTGTGGCGTCAACTTACCAGGGGGCGCTGTAATATTCAGTAAAGTGGGATTTATCTAAAAAGTTAAAAATAAAAAGCAAAATTAAAAATTTTGAGAAAACCCACGACGGTTGTTATTGAAAAAATATTAAATGAGACTTTTAAAATACCCCCGACTTAAAAGGAAGAAGGTAACGAAATAGTACGAAGAAAGTACCCATGAAAATCCGTCGGGGGCTGCCATTGCCATGTTTTCATAATTTATACATAACTGTAGCCAACTAAAGCTATTTTATAACTAGCTCGTATAGACTTTATATTGATTAAATTCTATATTAATTATCGTAGGACACGGAATGGCAGCCCCGACGGATTTTCATGGGTACTTTCTTCGTACTATTTCGTTACCTTCTTCCTTCATTTAAGAACATATCCCTTAAGAACATATCCCTTAAAGATGTAAACTCTAAACTTGTTCCTATGAGTGAAATCCCTGATCACTTAAATACTCAATTTTTAAATAGTGCATCTAACCATACCACACAAATTGATGAAAACAGGTCTTTAAAGTACCTTGAAAATTATTTATCCGATTCGGTTGTGCCGACTTTTTCCTTGCCGACTGTCTCACGCGCACATCTCGACCGGGTTCTAAAATCTCTGCTGAAGACCCGAACCACACTTGACGTTTATGACATTTCGGTAAACATACTCTTGTGTATCTGGCCAGTACTCGCGGAGCTACTCGTCATACTGATAAACTCTATGTTTTCGGAGGGCGTGTACCCCGAGGTGCTGAAGAGCACAAGAGTATGTCCCGTGTACAAAGGCAAGGGTGAAAGGTCAACTGTTGATAACTATCGACCTATATCTATAGTACCAAATATTTCAAAAACTATTGAATCGATTTTATCTGAGCACCTTATGCTACATTTTGAGAGGAATAACTTACTGACCAATAAACAGTATGCCTACCGCAGGCACATGTCCACTACCACAGCCGCTCATAAAATTTTCGACTACATTACCACCGGCATTGATGACAAACACAAAGTCGCAGGGGTATTCTGCGACCTGTCCAAAGCCTTTGACGTCATCAATCACAAACTTCTATTAAACAAACTAACGAGGTACGGACTCAATCATAATGCTCACCAGTTGCTTAAATCTTTTCTGGAAAATAGACGGCAAACCGTGCAAGTCACATTAAACGGGAGAAGACAGAACTCCAAAGCAGGCGCAGTGTGACAGTAGGTATTCCTCAAGGTTCGGCGCTAGGAAATACTCTGTTTCTTGCATTTATTAATGATTTACCGTCCATTCTGAGTGATGATATGATGGTGCTATTTGCTGACGACACGACTGTAGTAGTAAAAGCGCCAACGTATCATCAGCTGAGTGGCTGTTGGTTTTCAACAAACGGTCTGATATTAAACCTATCTAAATCTAATATCATGTTGTTTTCTGGCCAAAGTATTGAAAGCCCAATGCCACTTGCTGATCACTGTTTGTTTCTGAGCTTCCACCTGGACTCTAATTTAAATTGGAAACGGCATGTTGACGAGCTGTGTGGCAGATTGAGCAGTGCAGTGTTCGTGTTGCGCAAGTTGAAGCCGCTTATATCTCGTGAAGCCCTAAGGCAGATGTACTATGCTTACTTCCACTCGCTGATGTCTTACGGTACGATACTGTGGGGCAACTCGACTGATGCGAACAGGGTGATGAGAATACAGAAGGCAGCTCTTCGAACGATGACCGGCGTCAAGCCGAGACACTCTTGTAAAATGTTATTCGTTGAACACCAGATCATGACGCACTATTCTCATTACCTGTTCGAAGTCCTCATGTTTGTTCGTAGGAATCTGTCGAGCTTTGAGCAGGTGGAGGTGCCGGGTAGGCATCTTCGCCGAACTGGATGTCTCAGAAGTGTACAGCGGCGCACCGCACTGCTCGAAAAAAATCCGCGTGTTATAGGCCCGACGTACTATGAGCAACTTCCCATTGATTTAAAAAATGAATCTTGTGACGAAACTTTCAGGAGTCGACTGAAGAACTTTTTGTTGGATAAGGCATTATACTCCATGACGGAGTATTTTACTATTGTACGGTGATCATGACATTTTATTTTATTTGACATTTGTATTTTATAACGTTGATTCTCTTTTGTTAATTCAAATAATTTTATTGATTTTTTATATACTTATTGACGATCGTATTGTGAAAGAATATAATTTGACATGAAATGTAATTGTATGAAGTTACAATATGTGATTAAATAAACTAAACTAAACTTTTAAGTCAGGGGTATTTTAAAAGTCTTATTTAATATTTTTTTAATAACAACCGTCGCGTCGTGGGTTTTTTCAAAATTTTTAATTTATTTTGAGGTACGGAACCCTAAAAAGACAGAAAAGTATTTTTTTATTTCGGGTAAATAAGAACTAAAACGAGACTGACAACCTCGTACGCTCGGCAGCAAGCGTAGAAACCAGTATACCTAAGCTGAACCAGAGCCCTGTGGTGCCGATACAGAATAGTTCCAACCCATCTCTACCCGTGGGTTTCGTAAGAGGCAACTTAGTGCCGGACCGGATGAACCGGAGGATGGGCAGCAGCATCTTACTGCGGTCACCAACCATAGCGGTCGCCAGCCGCAACGGTTACAAGAGTGGTGACTATGGTAGATGCCCTTCTAAGTACAATGCATTTTGCTGAAGTTCTGGAGGGAGTTCTCTGTCCTGCAGTGGACGATTTATGGAATTAGTGAACCAGCACCACGCTACAAACGCCGGAAACCACGCTCACGGTCAATTTGTTTCCACTGACGACGTGCAGCCGTGTGTACTCGAAGGCGAAGACGTGGCTAGCCCTTTACAGAATGGACTGCGGTGAAGTTTGCGAGTAGCTGCTGGATGCGAATAACCGGTGGAACAAGTGACAAGGAGGTTCTTGTGAAAAGTCTGTAAAATACGACAGAGAATTTTAATTACTTTACATAGGAAGTATTAGAATAAACACCGGGAAGGTTGCATTTATTTAATTCCCGTGATCCGTGTTTCGGAAGGCAAGTTAATCCGTTTGTGCTGGCTACTGTCAATGATAGTGGTCGTTAAGCCAAGTCACGGCCATTAGGCGGCTTATAAACTCTGACAGCCAGGTTGGCCACTAACGTGGTAAAGCCTAATCTAGGATTGGGTCTGGTTTTCCTCTGGGTTGTGAAGGTCACATGGAAGTCGCTCTGTGTAAAAACCAGTGTCCTTGTCAAATCCCCTAGGATAGGTAGCTGAATCCGTAAAAAAAATCAGTCAAAAACGGCATAAGACTCGGCGATGATGATGACGATTCATTTAATGCAGATCTTTTAAAAAGAAACAGTCTAGTTTCTGTACCTGCAATAACTCTGGTGGATATGAATCTGCCAAGATTTTCCTTAGAAACATGGGTGGTGCTTCCATAGAAAATGCGTTAATGAAATTCAGTTCTAGGTTTCAGGAGTTCATATTTCAACCTATAGCACGCGACATCTCGAGAGTGCGGGCGAAACGTATGGCACGCCGTACGATACAAGCTGTCGCATACTTCAGTATGTATGAAAAGTTTTTAAGTTTAATGGTCATCATTCAGTTTTGCCCCGTGTGGTGCCGGCAAAGAACACTACCAACCAATCTCTACCCGTGGGTGTCGTAAGAGGCGACTAAGGGTTTATTAATCGGAGATGAGAGATATCGGACCATCTTACATACTGCGGTCACCAACAACAGCGGTAGCCGCAACGCTTACGAGCCTGGTGACTTTGGTAAATCCCCTCCATCGTACCACGCATTTTGCTGGAGTTCTGGAGGGAGCTCCCTGCCCTGCAGTGGCCGTTTTAGGGGTATTATAATAATGATGATTCAGTTTTATTCTACGCTTCTTGTCACACGTCGTATAAGCTCTTTTCGAAGTACACTCAATAAGATAGTAGCTCGATAGATTTAAGAATATTTAAATATTTAAATTTCTATTTTTTGTTACAAGATCATCGCTCTACGCGGTAAACAATCTTTAGACTACATCAGCGGACCCCGTAACGGTTGTCAATAATCGATGCCATCATCGCCGGTTCGCCGGTCATCGTCATTGAACTGCTGAAAAAAAAAATCCGCTTTGATTATTTGATCAGAAGATAAGTTAGAGTAACAGTATGAAAATAGGCAGTGTAACAATTGTTTCTTGTGCTGTTGCTTATATTTAATTAGTTCTTGATAGAAAAAGGTATGAATGTACTCATGATACTGAACAACTTTCCCAATACATAGGTCGATATACGAAAATCAAGTTTTGACCTCCCATAGAAACTGCATCAGCTGATAGCGCATTTTGTATGGGAGGTCAAATTTAATTTTACGTATTTCGAATTATGTTCCTTGTGAAAAGTTGTTCAATATCATGAGTACATGCATATATTTTGCTATCAAGAACTAATTAAAAGTCACTATAGCTTTACTTGACATTACTCCAATGCAGTTGTACACTCGGTCTTCTTGCATTTTATTCTGCAGTCAATAGTTAAAAGTGAGAACATATCAAGAGGGAAAAATAATAATCTCCTCTCAGTATTAGAATCCCTCACTATGCTTGGGACTCTAGAATCCCTTGCTGCCTTCAATATGTTTGGTAAAGGTGCGTTCACGTAAAAGTTAAAAATTAAAGTTGGCAAAATTTTGCAACACTACATGAGATATTATGGTTTTGTAGTTGTTCGACAAAGAATAACTTTGGTGAGGATGTACAGTCAACGACAAGTAAAGTTTGACACTTACAGTTCGAATCTAGCCCCTAGTCTATTTAAATAAGGACGGTACAATGTCCAATGTGTCAAGCTTGATGTGCTCATGACTGTACATTAATTTCTAACTTAAACATTTGTGTTAACTCAACTCCGCTGCAAGTCCAGATGAAATTGTCATTATACCACAAAAAGGCTTTTCAGCTAAAATAATAACATACAAACAAAATGACACAACCAAACAGCTTCACATTGTAGAGACGAATTCATGAATTTAGTCCGTGGTCATAGCACCTGGCAGACGATGTTTATTTTTAGAAAACTGTCAACATCTACAAATTAAACTTGCAGAATGAAAGGTTCATCTACATACAAACTAATAACGAGTCATTAATAATGGCAAGAATATTTTAAGTTTCGCGTAGGAATAATTCGACAGCCAGACGAATGAAAAATGTTAGCAAGATCTCGTTTAGACTTATTAGGATTAAAAAACGATCGTTGATTTTTTCTTTATATTCTTATAGCTCAAGAGTTCCACAACAAATAAATTGATATTGTCTAAATTATTATGGGACCGTGTTGTACTTTAGTATAGTTTGCCATTAACAGTGTGACTTTACTTCTTATGACGATAGCAATAAGAATGGTGCGAATTCTAATATGTCAAGCTCTGGCTTTGAACCCTCAATCACCTTTTATCAAGAAGCAAACAAATCACCTTTTATTAGAAAGTAAAAAGAATGACATAATTGTATGCCAACAGTATGAAATAAGGTTTAACTCTTCACGGTAGTTACAATAGTAAATCTTCTGTAAATAAACTGCACAATTATATGTAATCACCATCATATCGTGTTGGTTGTAAGGTCGATGACCGACCTCATAAACCCTGGTGTCAAAGTTATTGAGCTGCTAAAGGCCTCTAACATGAATCATTTACGACTACATCCGAAGATAGTAGTCGGGACTAATGGCTTAGCGTGCCTTCCGAAGCACAGAAGTCACACATATTGTCGCTAGTTTTGTTTCAATAAACGCGTTGAGCTATCGTGTTAATCTCGGGTCGTCGGCCGCGAACTAAACTCAACTCGGCTGGAATAAAAGTTCTATTATGTATTTTGGATAAGGCATTACACTCATACAAAGTAGGTTACGTTACGCTAAGCCTAAAATATTAGTAAACTGGCTAATGTTATCGATCATTCTAAACTGTTTGACGGTAATAATTTGCAGGAGGATAATAATATTATTTAGATTTTACAGGAAAATCTTTAAGGTTGTCAACAAATGAAGAAAAAGAAGCTTGAACGGCCAAATTCTGTGGTTTGAACTAACTGAATAAAAAACTAGCTATACGTCTTGAAAATACGTTAAAGATATAATTTAAAAAGAAGAATATTCTACAAAGGTGCGAATCAGCAATACCATCTTATCCATTATAATTTGTAAATCGATGTAGTTCTGCCCCGACGTGACCATTCCTTTAATCAAATTTAAGCGGCCGCGGTATTGTAACATTACATTTATATTTTCTCAGTTCTAACGAAGACATCAATTATCTACTACCGTTAATGGTACCGTCATTTTGGCTTAGATTGTTTGCTGCAAATTGCTGTATAGATTCTTATGACTGTACAATTACTTAGCTATCTAAACGTATTGATTTTTATCGATCGAGTTTCTTTAAATTTGTTCAGAGGTGTGCAAAATAAAAAATACATTTCGATACAAATTTATATAATGTTACTAAAACTAAATGACTTAACAAAATAATAAACTGAAAATATAAATAATGTTGCAAATTCCTGTAAATATAAAGCTGATCTTTTATATCGAAAAACGATAGAGTGCTAGATTACAAAGATTTTTTTAGAGACAACCCTGCGTGGGCAGCTTCCAATGCGTTGGACTGCAATCTGTAAATTTTGCTGGAGCCCAAGCAAATAGCTGTTGGACCAAGAATTGAGAAGATCCTTATGAACAGCCTGTGAAATACGATAGATGTATTTATAAACAGGTATTAGTCAAAATGAACAGAATATAAGAAGATGACAAATTGTGATAATAATGACATACTCATAAAAACAAGCACACAAACACCCAGACCTAATAGATCTGAACATATACCCAAACTCATCAAAATCAAAATCTTTATTCGTCAACATAGGTAAATTAGTTGTTATAAAAATATAATGTCTCACTATGTTGCAGCTTCCGGCATACGAATTTACATAGAATTTATTTACAAATACAACACATTCAATATTTTAAATTTTTCAATTTACATAATATTTCAAGTTAAACTATTTAAAATTAATAATAATATAAGATCTTTAGAGGTGGCCTATGCCCAGCAGTGGACGTCTTTTGACTTAAACAATGATGATGATCATTAGATGACTTATTAATAATTCAGACGACAAGTTCCGATTTTGTAAGTAACTTATTCAAAATCTTAATTTTAGTAATTTTGAGCTACCCTCATAACACCAAACACTACTTCTGCTATAACAGCACTTAAATAAAAACTGTTACACTTACCTGACACCGAATTCAAAGTAGATAACTATCAACAATGACATAAACAGGCCAACGACCCTAAACTCGGTAGAAACGAAACCATACTTGACCGTGAAAGTTAAAATTCCAGAATTCTCCAATTTTATGCCCAAAAAAGTACCACGAAGGTGACGAAATCAAAAGACTATTAAACGGTTTAGATTTTTGAATGTTGACAAAGAAACGTGAAGAGTTTTGAAATTTGATCAAACATAAAATGTTAATAGCCCTTACATTCCTTAAGCTATCAACAGTTTTATTAAAGAGAGAGTTTTGAGTAATCATACAGTTATTTATTGTGGTTATTGAGAAAACAAATATTTGAAAGGTTTGAATTTGGGTCGATCTTTGCATTGATGAGGATTTATGGATAAGCAATCGTGGCAAAGTAGGGCGTGTTGTGAAGATCATTAGTTCAACAGTGAATATGGTTCGACTAATATCCATAATGGTATTAAATATTTATTATGATGGTTATATGTTATGTTATTTAACTAGGCAAGACAGTTATAATGTATTAATTCATGTTTAAAGGTCTTATCCCGAAGGCTAAATAAAACATAGGAAAATCTATTTACTTAACATAGGAAAAGCTATTTTATCACTAAGCGACTCATTAGTGTTACACATAATTATGTATTAAACAGACAAACTCACGTTTTATGATTATGGTATAGTGTTCACAAGATCAAAAATCGGGTCGATAATCGGCTCTATGCTGTCAATATTCAAGTCGCGAGTGAATAGGCTTCTTCTGGGTAAGCTCGTTCCATCATCGACCTCATCTCTGTCTTCAAGACTAGATCGAGGTCAAGAGTAAGCCCATTGACAATAAAAATATATATATATATATTTAAAACGTGTGTTTATCCGTTAAAGTACATAATTATAGAAAAATATGATTATGACTCTACATACGAATCATCAGCTGATCGTGTAAAAGCATTATAAAAAGTAAAAAAAAATAGAAGTTTTCTAAAATTATTATATAACAAAGTTGCATTTAGTGTCTAAAATGAGCCATTTTAAAGTTTTACAAGAATCACTAAATTAATGTGAGACTTTAAATTCAGTAATTATGATGAGAAAACGTTTCTTGGTTAGGTAGGTTAGAGCATAATATCAAAATACATTCGCTTTAAAATAATGAAGATAGAAGAATATTATGTCAAGCCCAATTATAACGATTCTGTAGCAGACTACTGTTACGATAGTATGTATCTGGTATACCGTGTACTACTAACCGTATTTACTATTATGTATTCTATGGTACTACGTAGTGTGGTATTGAAGACAGAACTGGTTTGTCTCTGGCTCTGTGGTGACCCCGCCGCACTGGAAATTGCAAATAAGAATCTAGGAGCACCATTTTGAATCCTTATTCTTGCGTAAAACTGAGAATTTTTTTTTTCATTTTGTTACGCGAGGATAAGTTTCATGTTTCTGTTCAAGAATGAATTCCACATATTTGGGCTACTATCAGATGACAAATTCTATGTACTAGATTAAAGTTAATTGTTATGGACTAAAACATTTAAGTAACCGTTTTATGATAATGAAAATAATGAGGATAGGAGTAACAAGTTTGGACTTCTAGCACGATGAAAATAAATCTGCAGAAAAAATATATGAAGGCTTAAAAATAATTTTGATAATACTAAGGTTAAATAAATAGTGTTACCTCTAGCACGTCAGTGGAAACATTTTGACATTGAG
This sequence comes from Athrips mouffetella, assembly GCA_947532105.1. Classification (NCBI taxonomy): domain Eukaryota; kingdom Metazoa; phylum Arthropoda; class Insecta; order Lepidoptera; family Gelechiidae; genus Athrips; species Athrips mouffetella. The sequence continues at coordinate 2,134,230 of OX383961.1, read as the reverse complement.
CAGGTCTCTGGATCCGAGCGTTTGTAGCGTAACGCCGGTTTAGGTCATGGTTTAGTGGTTTTGTTTTTACGTGCTTGCTGCTGTGCGTGCCTTATGTGTGAGTGTGTCTCCACCTTTAATGCATTTCCCACTAATCGAGGCACCATAGTCCAAGCTCTATGCAGAATGCACAACGCATACCGAATAAAGAATTAGAAGTGGCGCCTCTAAGAGCTATTTATTGTATTATTTGAAGCATAAACTGTCTACAGGACACGATTTCACACAATGCCGTGCCAAAACTAAGTGTCGTGTTGGATATTTATTAGGGATTTTAATGTAGCTTTTGCATTTGAAATAGAGAGCATTATATCCAATTTGCAGTGTTTGTTTGCGTATTATCATTATCGGCATATTCAAAGTCTTTTTAGTTCTAGATATCTGACTTAAAGGCAAATGGCATGATTATACCAAATCAATTATCTTCATTTTCTTCCAATAACATATAGTAAATTTCATATCCTGGTCGAAACAAGTTTATTTTTAAACTTTCCGTACTATAAATGTTATTGTCACTTATCAAGGCTTTGGAGACTACTGTAGAATCATCCACATAAACATTAATAAATACCAAAAGACCTTTGAAACTGGTAAATGGTAGAGTCGTCCTCAAAAATGGGGAAAAAAGTCAAGACGCGATGCGCAAGGTTGCGTACAATCAACTCCACAACAAACGTAATAATATTTGTACTGCAAAAATTACTTTTATTACTTGGTAATAAGGTCGGACCGAAGTATTATGGTCACGTGCTGTAGTCTGTAAAAAGGAACGAATGTACTCGTTCATTTAAAACGTCTTCATAATTATAAGAGTAACAGAATTTTGTTGATATTTATCACCACTTAAGTTTTATCACTTAAGTAGTGTAAAGAAGTCATTAAGAACCTTCACCTGGCTTCAATTTTGTAAGCCATTTAGGTATGGTTAATGGACTTCTTAGTTTGAATCAGGTCTCTTCAGATGGCAGTATCGAAATATGACCTCACCCATTTTATAGAAGAGCTAAGCAATTCTGCCGACATCAGGAATCTTAAATCATAATTCAATGGCTCAAAATCTGTAACTCTGAAAATGAAATTGAGCCTACTTTATCCACGAATTCAAACGTTCCACATAAAATAAATGGAATTTTATTTCAAGTTGTAGAAAATAAGTTTTGGCTCTTAGCTTACTTGCAGTGAGGCATTACATATGTTTTGATTTTCAAGCAAACATCCATTTTTAACTTCTTAATTGAATATATTTTAGCAAATACCTTCTTTATGTGGTCTTACTACAAAATTTTATGTTTCTAGATTCATTTGTCATCTAACATCTAATTATCATTATTATCAAGTCAAATCATTCGCCATTGTGGTGCCGGCAAAGAATAGTACGGTCAACCGCTACTTTTTCAACTCTATTACCACACTATAAGGTCCAAAAGTGTTTCTACCGATACCAACCAACCCATCTCTCATCAGGCACGGGTGCCTGTCGTAAGAGGCAACTAAGGGATTATGAACCAAAGGATAGGCAGCAGTGTTCTTCTGTATATCGTGTTACTTTGCTTTCTGCGGTAACCAACAACTGCGGTCCATGGTGCCGGCCACAATGCTAAAAATCGTAGTGAATATTAATATCCCTCCCAAATTTTACTATTTATTGTACTGGTATTCTCGTCCTTGTCCTGCAGTGGACCTTTCATGTGATGTTATGATGATGATATTGAGAATAATTAATGAAGACTTGTTCAAATCATCTTTTTTACATTTATAACATAATTTTAAACCCGTTTCAAAATTTAAAAATTTAAAGAAATTGCATTGACAAATTGCAAACTTCAAAACAGTTTAAAAACATAAGACCAGTTACGAGTATTGATTGAATTTCAATACATCGAAAGGTTTTTGTAGTTTGTATGTTGGATATGACAATTTCCATTGTGTTGAGTGAAGTTCCATTTGCTAAAAGCTGGTGCATATATAAAACGTTCTGCGCTGTAGGCCGTAGGGTTGTCAATTCAAATAAATACAGGTGTGCGTTTGTTTATTTGAAAAGTTTAAAGAAACGGAGGCTGCAGCTGTCACTTATACCACAGAATGTACTATCATGCAGAACGGATACTCTCCGCCCCACTTGCAATCAAACCCGCACCCGGCGTTTACCCGCCAGCGAGATTCTCTGAGGGTCTTTGGTACTGAATATGCGAGCCTTATCGACCTTCCAATTTCTAATTTCAAATTTGTGCCACTGTGCAAGGAACCACGTATGTATACGTTTTAATTTGTGCTTGAGTGTCTTGTAGTGTCTGCGGTGTGCTTATAACATGCCATGTAGTCACGTTGACATAATCTTAACGCATTAGGCAATTTTCTGTGATGTTTGTCCACTACGTTTTTCTCGCGTATCGATAGACGGCAAGCTCATCATTGTTAACAATAGATTTTTTCATAGCTTAAGAAACTAAATAAAATCTGTTTACCTATGAAATTGCCGTTTTGTATGGCGAATTTTAGGTAAACTCAATTTTCAGTACTAACATTTTTGCATTTTTCTTAGGAATTATAAATCCAATTTTTTTTTAAACATTGTTGGTAAGACATTAAGCTAACAGAAGCTTAAATTTAATTTTCGAAAAATATTATCTGTAAAAAATAAAACAAATCTAATGATGAAATCGGACGACATTTAAGACGAACAATTTTCGTACCTTTAATTTTATGTATCAAACTAAAAATAAAAACTTTATTTTATGCTTACATTGATAACCTTGAAGTCAACTTTCAAATATAAGACAAATGAAAAAAAATAGCATTAGAATTATAGGAATTATGATCTCATTAATCTGTAAGAAAATTTCGGCAGTTTCATAGGTAAATATTATTAAAGACATTTGACAGTAGCAATCAAACTAACTCAATTATTTTCATACTAGATGATTGTTTAGTATCAGTGTTTTCATTTTCCCAAGGCAGCGCCATCCACCTGAACTTTCAAAATGTGCTGGAAAACACCCTATTGATTCATAATCGTTGTATCTGAAAATGTGAAAGATTATGTATTGTTAACAAGGTCATGGGGTCCCATTCCGTACTACGGTTTTTTCGACGGTGTAAATAGCCCGAATTCATTTGGCCCTTTTGTTTCTAATAAATAAACTAAATGTTACTACTAGGTTGGTAGGTAAAGGTGTAAACTATGACATTAATTCAATTTTAACATCCAGATATCAATTTATTCTAACAAAATACCTTATGGAAAAAATAGCCCGAACAATTTTCGGCACAAATTCGTTCTATGACGTGAGGCATGTGTACTAGTATAGTATTATATTATCTGTGACAAGGTGTAGCAAAATAAACAATAAACAAAACAAGTATTTACAAAAAAAAATACCTGAACTATTACAAGAAACAAAATTGGATCGACAAAAAATACTTTCGACATTGCATTCATGTAACTGAATAAAATTATTATTTTCTTTGCAATATGAAACTTTGTCCTATCTTACAAACCTTAAGATTATTCTTTTAACTAAAGTGTAAAAGAAAAAAAATAAAGAAACAAATGCGTAAGAATTAAAAGTATTGATTTTGGTTGAGTTTCCTAGATGATGAGCAAACAAATGCTATCTTTAATTTTACTTGACGCTGGGGTTATAGTTATACTCATAGATTAGAAGCTTCTAAACTAGTGATTCAAGCTCTTGCATCATACAAGCGGGAGGATAAGCGTAAAGACTCTATTTATAAATATTAAATCGTGGATAAATCACTCAATTATCAAATCACTAACACTATAGTCAGCGTGCGGCTTAAAAGGTTCAACTGCAATTCGTTGTAAATTCGTAACCAAGAATTATAATTGGCTCAACAACTCAACAGGCAACCCTAGAAAACTCGTCTGTGAGTTTACACTTGCGCTGCAAAATATGTTCTCCATACAGACATACATTTAAATGTGTGCGTGGGATCGGTCGCGATGTGCCGGTATTTATCCCACATTAGCATGCATCCGTTCCATTGATCCGACCTCTTTGTTCCAGCTTCCAGCCTTTTGGTGTCCGAAATTACGAATACATTGTTGTCTCTGTTATAGTTAGGAAATAAATAATTTCGCAGAAATTGTTAGCAAAAATTTTTTAAGGTCATTGACAAAACAGATCACACAATAACTTAAGTGTTACTTTCTACTGGCTACACAGAAAAAAATGATCTCTTAAAACAAGAACGCAATATGTCTCAACTGATATTGCTTGATTATAAAGTTAAATCTCTTAGAGTAAAATGATCACTCTAACGTATTAAAAATGCCGAAATCTTAAAATTCAAGAGAGAATTTCTTCGAATAAGAGTTCTATCACTAGGTTTGAAATTGATGTTTTGAATTAAAACCATTTATTTTTTACATCAACAATGAAAAAAATTTAAAGCAAGTAAAATATTAATCGATTGAAAACATAAATCGTTTCGCCTAAGAATTATGAAAAATATTAGATGAAGATTTAGGACAATATTGATGCAAATAATATGTTGCTTGGTATAAGATAGTTGCTGTTTCGCTCAAGAAATTGTTAGGTAAGCAATGAAGAGTTAAGACTATATTAAGGCAAATAACATTTTGCTTAGTATAAGATGATTGTTGTTTTGCTTAAGACCTAGTTAGATATGCAATGAAGAGTTAAGGCGATATTAAGTCAAATAATTGTTGCTGGGTACAAGATACTGTGTCAAAGACGGAACAGTATCAAAATTTCGATTACTTTGCTAATCAAGCCTGTGGTCTAATGGTCAGAGCGAAGGACTACGATACCGATGGACGCGGGTTCGAATCCAGCCACCCCCAGGACTTTTGGTAAATTATAATAGTTGATATGATATAATGATATGATAGTTAATGATATCATTAATAAATAATAGAAATGGAAACAAAAATAGAAAGAAGAATAGTTGAAAAATAAAACGGTCTAATATCAAAAATGCTGGCAGAGAGCAGAAGAAGAAGAGCAAAAAAGAAAAAAACGAGAGATAAAAATGTGCTTTTTTTTAAAAGAGCCTTTTATTTTAGTTTTTATTTTTGAAGAGCTTTAAATTTTTCAACAAAATTAGTTTCGCTCTTAGGGTGACACATTTAGCTTTTTGAAAAAAGAGCTTTAAAATTTTTATTTAAATTAGTTTCATTCTTGGTGTGATAGATGCTTCACTCAAGTAAGTTTGGTTTTTGTTGTGATAGCTTTTAGTTTTTACAATAAGATGACAGTTGAAAATTGATATAAGAAATTTTGTTCTTGGTCGGAGAACTATACGACAAAACCTTTTATTTCTCAATCTAAGACGTTTTCGAGTTTCCTTATATCGAAAACCCAAAAGATTTTAACTTAAATAATATTATTTGGTTCAAGATATCTTTTTTTTCTGTGTACCCTTGTTCTACTGTTTCCGTGAGTGAGTTACAAGGCGATTAAGTTTGAACCAGAAGCACAGAATAAAGTAATAGTACTATCATACAGAACACACTTTCCGCCCCCCTTGCAATCCACCCCGCACCCCCGCGCGCATCCGACCGCGCGATGTGCATGGTGCTCCTGAGGGCCTATACTTAGTAAGGGTGATGAAGGACAAATTTCTATATGATTTGCTCATGTCTGCCTCTTTGACTGATGATAAGGAGCATCCTCTAGAAGATAAAAAAAAATTGGCGGACATCCACACCCCTGCGTTTTTGAGGAATTAAGTTTTAACTATTTTGAAATTTGACAATGAAACGTACACCTGGCAGACTATGACTATCTGATTAAATACAATGTATAAAACCCCAGAAAAATAGTCTGCCACCATAATAGCCCTGAGTCGTACAGTTACAGCTCTTCAAAATGCAAAAATTCACTACTTCGTCCCGTGATGCAGAGCCCTGCATGTCTGCCTCTTCGATTTTCTACATCTTCGGAAGTATTTTAAACAGGAGCCAAAAAGGCAGACCAAAAAACATTATTTGGTATCTCATTTTAATTTTTTTTTGCTTTAACTCGAAAACGCAGCGACGCACAGAAAAACTTGTAACAACCAAATCGATTCGTATTGAGCTAATCTATCATCCCTATTAATATCATGAGCAAATCATGTACTCAAATTGCAGCCAGCACCCTAACTACTATGCGGTAGTGTCCGGGCTGTGCCAGAACATTAAGATCGGTGTTCATACGTTGCAGCAACAATAAGTGTTTCGCAAATGACAAATTCTTCTATAACTAAATCAAGACTAATCACATTTTTAGTACAGAAGTGAAAGTGGAGAGGAAATTGGCCAATATCGTAGATAAAGACATCTAATTGACTACAGTGAACTAGAATCACTTTAAAGGAAAAGATTTGAAAATTCACAGTGTTGGACTTGAGCCCAGGTGTTACTACGACTTTTTTGACTACGCGAAGAAGATGTGATCTACCTATGAAACTAAACAAGTTTCCCTAAGAAACATAGGTCCATATACGAAAATTAAATTTGACCTCCCATAGAAACTGAATCAGTTGATAGCGCATTTTGTATGTGAGGTCAACACTTTTTTCGCACGTCATCCTATGCTCCTTAGGTTCAGTTGTTCAGTTTCATGGGCAGAATCATATCCTTCAGGGTTGATATGCCCTGTCTGTTACACTTTGTATATTAATCTAGTGCAGTAAATTACAGCTTTTACAATCATGTCTCGCTGATGTATCCTAACCATTGACTACCCGGCCCCGTATTGTGTTAATTACTCGGCATTTCTAACAAACTTGTTTTGAATATCTCCAGTAAATAATCTACTCTCTAGCTAACGAGAAAAGTCCCTAGCATCACGGAGCTTTAAAGCTGACCATTGCGTACTTAGCTTTACAAATAACCTAGCCGTTTTAAGTTGGAGGTTCTCAAGTAGGATCTAATGTGGTTTCCGTAAGATTTGAATTGGTGGTGTTACTTGCCTTGAGTGTGGGTTTATGACAATATGTAACCTGTGCTGCGCCGACGGCGTCTTGCAATAAGTTAGTTTTGTTTGTAAGCGTTTAAAACTATAGGATATCTTGGATTGTGACATGATTCTTAGATTGTCCGAATTGAACAATTTAAATGTGTCCACTTTCTGTTAATTATTGTTCACAATAAGGAATAAAAATTCGTTTGGTGATTCAGATTTTTTTTTATTTCCTGAAAGTTTCACTTACTAAATTTTTTTCAGTTTAGTTTTCGGAAAATTTTCCATTGGGATGAGAGTAACAAAAATTACCTACTGAGTAAGATAAATTGACCTTGATTTATTTGGTTTTTATAAAGCTTTATGCTACTCTGAAACCTAAATCTGATGAAAAAGTTTGCTCAAATTTTCTTAGATACATACTGTTTGTTTTACGACAGACTATCAATGTTCTCATTCGTAAGTAAACAAAACAAACAACACCGGAAAGAATGACCCAAAAACCATTAATACCGATCAATAAACTACGGTTCAATTCAACTAATTGAAACCACCAGCCCCTTAGTAATAAACTACCTACACTATACCACCACTAGCTGGAATAGAACACGCCCATAGGGAGAAAACCTTCGAATAAATGTACTAAAACATCGCAAATTTTCCCTTATCCTACAAAACGAAGCGTATACCGATTAAATGAGGTGCTCGCGTTTCTCCAGATAGCCAGAGTTCCTTTCTCTTTCACTCTTAAAGGTTGGTTTATGTTTTGTTTCGCTTCCTCCTGTTTGCAGCCTCATCTCGCCGCCACCTAGCCGTCGCCTCCGAGTCACATATTTTATTTGTGGAGCCTTCCTGCATCCCGAGTGGGTAAAGCCTCCCATACACTAAGTGTTGGTTGAACTCGCTACCAGTCTGGGAAAGTTAAGTTGAATTAGTTTTGGGATTTTGACTCTTGATTAAATTTTTAAGTTCGCAACGAATAATCGCTGTAATTTACTCTCTTTGAATCTTTTGTTGTATGACTAAAGCATACTTCACAATTCCAGTCTACCCCGTGGTCCACCTAAGTATGACTATAATAACCATTCTCACTGGTCATACTAGTAGGATATTGTAGTATGACAATTAAATTACCTATCGGTGTAACGTTTCGCCTCCTATCAAACTTTCATTCCTTATTCGATCCAAGAGATTAACTAAGTTTCGAAAATCTTTTCTTAGTGTTCAATGGTGTTATTATTAGGTGCTCTTGTGCAAATTTTCATGCTTATAAAGGATTCTAGACCGGTTAAGACCTATTTTGTCAGTGTTTCATTATTGATTCTTAAAAATCTCAAAACAACCATTGCAAATACCTAGCATAATTCCTGCAATCACATGCATTCACTGCATCCAGACCGCATCTGTTTCAAATCAATCGATCAAGTCCATCCAGACGGCGCATGAGTAGCCAGATTTAGTTCTCGGTTCCATGTCAGGGACCTGCCAATAATATTCACCCACACACTTACCGAGACGCAATAATCGTGCCCGATTTTATGCTTATAGCTGGGCCACAGATCTGTTAGCACGTAGACTTTGCAAGGGAATTGTCCGGTGGGATTCGCAAGTTTCAACTCTGTGAACTTTTTGCTTAAAGCTGGTGTACTTTCAGGGAAGTTTGTATGTAGAAATTAATGGATTGTAGGTATTAAATTTTGCTTATTAAGAAGGAAATGTTTGTCTGCTTGTGTCATCATCATCATATTTACCGAAAGACGTCCACCGCTGGACATAGGCCTCCCCTAAAGATCTCCATGACGACCGGTCCTACGTGATTTATGGATTTTAAGGGGGTTTTACCATCTCTTGCCGTGGGTGTCGTAAGAGGATAGACTAAGGGACTGAAGTCCAGAGGATGGGCAGCAGCCTCCTTCTGTGTATTATCCCATCACACTGAGGGCGCCAACCCGTCTGCCAAGCGTGGCGACTATGACAAAACTCCCTTAAAATCTATGTCTGCTTGTGTAAATTTATATAAAACTAAACAAACAAATCGGCCCTATATAGGTCCTTGGTGAAACATAATTTTAGCAAGTTACTAAAACCATGAAACTGAACAAGTTTTTCCAAGAAACATAGGTCGAAATACGAAAATATTTTTTTTTATATACCATACAAAATGTGCTATCAGCTAACGCAGTCGGGACGTTGAAATCAATTATTGCTTATTTTGACCTAAGTTGTTCAGATGTCAAAACTAAGTTCAGTTGAGAGGTTTTTAAATTTTAAACCTTTGGTCCTCTCAACTAAGGTTCTCTGCTATTTCTAAAGTAAGATTTTTATTTCAGGGTTCAAGTTACGAGTACCACGATTACCCGATCGTGGTAACTTGAACGATATAACGAAATGAAAACGTTTACCTACAACGTAACTTTAAGGGTTGCGGTAACGTTTTAGGCAAACGTTTTTGTTCTTATTGCAGTAAATTAAGTGGACATAAAGAAAAGTAGTCACGCCCACAATGTGATAAAAATACATATATAAATAGACGTAAAGTGGGTATGAACAACTTTTTTCTCATCTACCCCATGTTTTGGGGTGTCGTTAGATAGGTGATTCAAAAATATTGTGAGCAATTTTAACACATTTTTGATTTAGGGATCCTTTGGTAAATTGAGTGATTCGCTTTTTCGTTTTTAGGCGCGACCAAAACTGATAGTACTATTTATTTCAATTAAAGTACTCATTTTTAAAACGTTTTTTTCCTAGGAATAACTTTCAGCAACTTTTCTCAAAAGGACTTCCAAAAGAACAAAAATTTCGTTTCAATAAATTTAAACATCATCTTCTTTCCTCCGACTAGTCTGTGCGAAGTAAGAATAGGCGATGATACGGAGGCTGTAAATTCTGCGCCTGCGATGCTGGAATGCTGTCACTGCGCAACACATACGCAAAGCGTTTAATGACGCCCTTTTGAAATGTACTGCTTTTACTGTTTTATAAAGTTGTTTTAATTATATTTTATACGAACTTCGGCGGTTATATTTAATTGGTGTATTTATAACAAAATTAATTGATTACTAAGTCTCTATCAGAATTGTTTGTACTTAAAAAGCACAAACATAAATCAATTTACATTTACTTAATAATTTTCAATTACTTATACCTAATCAAATCAAATCAAAATCGTTTGTTCATTGTGGGATATTAAAATATCTTAATGACGTCAGCTAAACAACATGGCTTCACAAACAAGGTGGCGCCATGGTGGAAAAAAAGACGCGACAATAAAAACCCACGCTATTTTTTAAATATGTTTGAATGTACACACCTAGGGAAACATACTTGGTCATCATAATGCTATATTTTGTTCAATTTAAATTAGTGTTTACTTATGAAGATATTGTGGTAAATTTATGTTTCTTGATACTGTTGTAAAGTCAATTTTAAATGGTCAAGAGTATAATATTTTCATTATAAAAGCCCCCCTTTTTGAGGTCAGTTATCGCGATCGGACAGCCTGCCAAAAAGCATCAAAGTCATCAGACCATCTTCTTCTAGGCCAACCTTCAAGACCTAGAAGTAAGAAAACTAATTTTAAAGTAAACTATTTTTATTTTTCAAGAAACTTTAAGACAAAACTTTGTCACTAATGCGTCACAACAATATCTTATCGAAGCTTTATCGGGTGTATGACCCGGACAAGCGTTGAACTGATTCATTTTGCAAAAAATGCTTTGCAAAAAGCCGAGTTACTGTTGGACGAGTTTAACCGTAGGCACGTAATTACCTGTTTTGTGAACGGTAGGTTGGTATATCACCTTATATACCTTTTGCAGTGAACATTCTGAAAGAAGAAAGAAGTATATGAGAAGAAGTAATTTGTCCAGCAGTTGAGGAATAAAGAACATTGCTGTCAGATTCAGATTATTTATTCAATGTAGATTCTTTACAGAATATACTTATTGAATGTCATGCAGAATACAATGCAAATAGAGCGAGTCTACGCCGTTTCGGATCGTGCTATGGCAGCGTAAAAGAAACGGCAAGAAACCACTGCAGCACGGCCTACTTTAAGAGTCGGGTTTTTACAATGTGTTTCTTGTGTTTCGCTGGAATATCAGAGCACCATACCTTTTTGTCATTATAGTCATCTAATCTATAGTAAGCTTTTTTACATAAGAAATAATAATAAAAATAAATAATAGTAAAAAAAGATTTAAGGTGGATTCAGTAATTTGGTAAGTATGTTACCGGCAAAGAATAATAACAACCCATCACAACTCGTGGGTTGTAAGAGGCGACTAAGGGATTATGAACCGGAGGATAGACAGCATCATCCTTGTGTGTATCATACCATCTTACAAACTGCGGGCACTAATAACCGCGGTCCTTGATGTTAGCCGCAACGCTATCAAGCGTGGTATCTAGATACTTCCCCTTAATAATGTACCACAGGTATATTTTGGAATTCCGAAGGGAGCTCCCTGTCCTGCAGTGAACGTTTAATGGGATGTTCTGATGATGATGAAGCGCATGTTACTTGGTTTTTGGTTCTGATGAGTATGGCAATATCCCAGTTTTAACTAGTACTACCCCATCACTTTCCGTAGATGTTCTAAAGGGTAACTAAAATATCTTGAACCAGAAGATGGGTAGCGAGCGTCCTTCTGTACAAACAGCATACTGCAGTCACCTACCACTGTGGTTCCTTGTGCCAGCCATGACGCTAACAGTCGTGGTGACTATGGTACATTTTCCCCAAAATTTTCCCCAAAACATCACGCCTCTTGCCCGTCAGGGTAGCGTCAGGGAAACGTTTTGCTGAAACAATGTGGATGGGAAGTACCATAGCCACCACGCTTGTCAGCGTTACGGCTGGCATCATGGACTGCGGTTGTAGGTGACCGCAGTAAGTAAGATGGTATGATACACAGGAGGATACTGCAGTCCATCATCCAGTTTAAAACCCTCAGTCGCCTCTTACGACACCCACGGGTAGAGATGGGTTGGTACCATGGGTTGGTACTATTCTTTGCCGGCACCACACGGGACAGACAAGATTATGTACCATATTAAAATCAAAGTAAATTTCGTTCCAGTTATCCATGGACTAAAATATTCACAAGTTTCTTCACATGAAGAACAATGATGGTCTCGCAAACTTTTACGACCATCAAAGATGACGTATAGTATTTACACTCAGGCGCATCGCTCGCGTCGTTTTTACGTGCTCTTTACGCGTACTCCATTAATTTACGCGACGGTTCCGAAGATTTTAAAGCGCATTGCTTGGACATGACTGTTGTGGATTATAACTTTGTAGTATGGGGTTCAGAGAAAATAAATTAGCATGAAGTTTAACAACAATGAATCGCGTTTTAAACGAAATACTAGGAACGATTCCCACGCATCCAAATGAAATCACCTTTATCTTTTTTGTCATTTCAGACCATTTAAATTTTTGCCGTATGGTAGTAATACTCTTCTTAAATAGTTTCTATGAGCGTAAAACACTTTAAACATCGATACCTCATGAGGTTTTGAGCAAAGCATTCGATTCATTATCCAAAATACATACAAAATCCGCTATCAGCTGATGCAGTTTCTACGGGAATAAAAAAATGCTTTATCGTACTTCGACCTATGTTCTTTGGGGAAAGTTGTTCAGTGTCATAGGCTGAGTAATTACCTAAAATACTATAATGTTCACTATTTCATTAGGACCTTATATTCTCTTGTAATACTTATAAGAATACAACGATATGAAGCTCCCAAGATGACCAGGAAGGGCTATTAGTAAGACCGCGAGACAAAGAACAGCGCAGCGGGCGAGTTCTCTATTTAAATAAATAAACTTACTTAGCTGGCTGAGAAGCGTAAGCGCATGATGCAGGGAGTGAAGATGGGTTTGTGGATGCGGCAGTTGTTAAATATTTCGTAAATAAAATAGTATGAAAGGAGTTTTTTATTATGAACAGAAGACTGTCCATTCCGATACCAAATCTCCGTTCCGATACCAAAATGGTAAAAAAAAGGAACCCTTATGGTGCCGCTCTGTCTGTCTGTCTGTCTGTCTGTCCGTCTGTCTGTCACACCTCTATATCTCAGCAACCACTTACGCTATCGAGCTGAAATTTGGAATAGTTTTAGAATATAGTTGCCCAACTTAATTGCACATGAAAATTTTTTGAAAAAGTATGATTATTAATGTAAAGGGGGCCAAAATAGGGGGGGCCAAATTTCAAATTGTCGCTACTAGGTCGAGTGGGGTATCATATGAAAGGGCTTTACTTGTACATTTTAAAATATATTTTTGTATTTTTTTAAGTTTCTTAGTTTTCAAGTTATGATGAAAAATGTCAAAAAAAAATACCATTCCCCCCCCCTTATCTCCGAAGTTTGAGTAAGGGAAAATCTGAATTAATTACAGTTGACAGAGGTTTATGTAAACTTTACAGCAAAAATAAAACGATCTTTCTAAGTTGCACAGTTTTTCAGAAATCTGCAAAAAACCTTTACAAACAAATTTAGTTTTGCGGTCCTGAAAATGGACTTTATTGCTTCCAAAAATACTATAGGTATATCGGAACCCTCGGCGCGCGAGTCCGACTCGCACTTGACCGGTTTTTTATTATTGTTGTTGCCTCCGGTATTTTTGGTTCCAGTTAAGAGAGGATTATTGATGAGAGATTCAAAATGTTTTAGTAAAGGACTGTTTTTTTTAGATGAATCGGTTACTTACATTGTTTTGAATTCACGAGAACTACTACACACACAGCCGCACGTCGGTGGAAACACTTTGACCCTTAGTGGGCCTCTGGGTTCGGGTGTTTGTAGCGAAGCGCTGGTTTAGCTTATAGCTGACTTGTTTTGTATCTTCTTACGTGCTTGCTGCCGAGCGTTCATACATATTTCCTTCAATCGCCATCGTTACGATTGTAAGTAGTTTGTAAGTAATTTATATTGTTATCTTCATCACCATGATGCATGTGAATGCAATCACTGGCAACCTCTAAACAAATGTATTTTATTAAGTAGGTACAGTTTGCTCTCGGTAACCTATGCCTATTGGAAAAGTGTTTCTGTTTTTATCTACCGCTTTTGTGACTTCGATCCACATGAGTATAGTTGTTCTTCAATCTTCACCATGTTTTTCAAGAATGCAATCTCCTTCATCAACGTTAAGCACTGTTGTATGAGCTTTAACATCATCATCATCATCATCATATCAGCCGAAAGACGTCCACTGCTGGACATAGGCCTCCCCTAAAGATCCCCATGACAACCGGTCCTGCGCTGCTCGCATCCAGCGGCTTCCCGCGACCTTGACCAGATCGTCGTTCCACCTTGTGGGGGCCTGCCAACGCTTCGTCTTCCGCTTTAACATCATATAGGCTTATTTGCAAGTTCTTTCCATACAAGCCTAGTTGTTCTTAAATCTTCATCATATTCTTCGATAACACTATCTCTTTTATCACTTTTATGTAATTTATTTACTTCGCAGGCTCAGCGACCCCAAGAGGATATTGGCCTCCGACACAAGAGTCCTCCATTCTTCCTTGTTCTGCGCCGCTTCTTGCAAGTCATGTAGGGCATCCATTAAGGATATTTTTCAGCACATGATATTATACCTCATCTACAATTATACTTATTTTTGGATCTTGGCCGTGAATATCGTCGCCATTGGTCCGTGAGAATACGATCGCCGATACGAGGCGGCTAGCAGTTCTCCACTCCAACTACACATTTGACGGTTGGTTTAGCTAAACCGCAGCGGGCTTGCTTTACTGTTTATTGTTCTGATTCTTCATACATAATACAAATGTATGAAGAATCAGAACAATAAACACTAAAGCAAGCAATGTGTTTATGATTGGCTTTTGAGAAATTAATAGAAAATTAATTTGTTAAAAAACATGTACTTATAGCTAATAAGGTAACTTGAAAAATCTTTGAAGTATCAATCATGTCATTACATACATACATACATAACATTACGCCTCTTTCCCGTCGGGGTAGGCAGAGACCACAGTCCTCCACCTGCTACGATCTTGACATACTTCCCTTGCTTCCTGTACTTTCATCAATCATTGTCATTGACTGTACTAATATAATTTACTCACTATGTATCGTTTTATCTATGGTTTTGAGCTCTGATTTCTGATTTCGGTTCTTGATCTGGAGGTTCTGGTTTTAAATATTGTGTAAAATTTTCAAAATGTGTGTAATAGCTTTTGCAATTTATGACTTTTTTAGTATTCCAACCTGGATAAAGGAAGAATAGAATTTTTTCTCCCATAGAACTCTTTGATCACTATTAGAAACAGGATGCATCGGCATCATAAAACTTTTTTTGTGTTAAATGGCCATTTTGCTAATTGTACATAAATTTCTTTCAAAATCTGCGAATGGGGATCAAAATTTCACAAATAATTATGGCTGTCTACTAAGACCATTTTTGTGTAGCTATAGGTACTGCCTTTGTTGTCCCATCTCGAAAATTTACCATATGTATGTGATTACTAATTTGATTACTCGTACTACATAACAGCAAAAGGAATGGAAATTTTTAAATAGACACTTTTTAGCCAAGTCATCTTAATAAATGCATTTAAATAAAAACAAAGAAGGTTGCATCCAAGCAGTACGTTCAACTAGTTTACGACACGGCAAGTTATTACAACCAGAGATGATTTTTCCTCCTTCCTACTAAGAGCCGGAACAGCCTTGCAAGTTCTCTTGAGGTCGTCACCCAAATAAATATCGTCAGTTCTTATATTTTTTCGCTGTTGACGAGACAATGGATCTTTTTACAAAGAAAAGCATGTCAACTGCACCTGCAGTGCAACCCAAGTCCTTGTAGCTATTGAGTTAAGAATGAAAATGTGCTCCTGATCGACGTGTTCTTGATGATGCAAAAAGTTTGTTCCTATTTTATTTATATATTTTATAGAAGAGATTTTAATACATTCCTGAGTTAATTTTTGCCCCATGTCGGAAAAATAAACTTTTAAGAATGCTATGAATGCTGAAATTTGCTGATCATCATCATATCGTGTGGGTTGCGAGGACGATGACCGACCTTACTCACCCTGGTGTCAGAGTTGTTGAGCCAACCAAGGCCTCTGCGATAGTAGTCTGCTGCAGTATAAAAATAAATATACAGATCTAGCATATTTTCTCCAGTTCTACAGTGATGTCTTCATCACTACACTCTTGTGTAAGTAGGCATAGTTACAGGTTCTGCAAAGGCCTATTGTAAATTCGTTGGACGGTGTTCCGTATTATTTCCGTTTGAGGCGCTCGTGGCCGAGTGGTAGTTGCTCTATCTTTACGATCACGAAAGTTAAGCTACTTTTGCTTTGGTCAGAACCCGGGTGGGTGACCGCTAGTGGCACAACAAAGTAGAATCGCTAAAAGATTATAATAAACAACTTTTTTACATCTCTCATATTCGGTAAGTAGGTCCTTAATACCCCCAAATGGGGCTTGTAGGTGACCAATTAGCGCTCTAGGGTAATAATGTAGCTAGAAAAGCCCTAGGGCGGTAAGTAATTGAGTTTTGAAAGAGTGAAGTGTTTTTTTTATTACTTACCGCCCTAGGGCTTTTCTAGCTACATTATTACCCTAGAGCGCTAATTGGTCACCTACAATTTGGTGGTAATAAGGACCTACTTACCTCACAATCGAGATGTAAAGCAGAGTAGTAAGCTCGGGTGTAAGCATCAATTGCACCCTCGAACAATATCTCGGGCTGCAATTGATGCCTTACAGCCCTTGGCTACTAATCTACTATTATTTTTCTAATGACTAGCTTATCAGAGGTACAGAATGAAGTCAGGGAAACCCTCCTTATAATACTTCACGAACAAGTGTTAATCATTAGGCCTGTATCATGAATGATGTATTGAGTCTAGCTCATTATGAAACACCATCTGCTATTTGAAATGCACTGTATCGAGTACCCATCCTTGACTCGAGAAAACTACTCTAGAAGCACTAATTTGGGATTTATTATCACTTTAACAATTTCTATATAAGGGTTGATGAAAGTAGAGTAAGCGAGAAAAATTTGGTATGTCAAGATCAATTAGATTCAATTAAATTTTAGGCCTGGATTAATGCTGTTTAACTGTTCTGATCGGAAAGAAAGATAAATTGCCACTAAGTAATTGATTCGCCTAAGCCACGAATTGATTTTTTCTATTACTAGCACCTGGCTCATAAAATGTACATAAAGAGTTTGCAGTTTTTCTTCAAGATTAAACTGTACCGATGCCTGTTGTGTAGTAACCAGTAGTAACTAATAATAGTGCAAAGTGGTTGCGTCACGGAGTTTCTTCTGGCTACCTTCATAACTTCCTCACACGCTATTGGTTAATTTAAACCAATATTCTTGTAACAGTCGTAACAGAGCCGGACTTAACTGACCTTAGTTTTGAAGAAAAAATAAGCATACTTTTAACCTGTGTAGCCTAGTGGATGTTTATAGCTTGTACATGGTATTTGACACAGATTTTTACAAGATCTTTTACAATGCGTACAGACAAGGAGTCGACGGATTCAGAGCTAGAGTTAGTCCAAGGAAGCAACGCGAACGGTATGACGATTTTGGCTCCTTCCCAAAGGATCCAAAATCAAAGGAGGAGGAGGATCTTCTTCAAATGGAAAGCCAATGGGGAAACCTTTGTCTAGCAGTGGGCTTCGGAGTCCAATTTTTAAATATCAATGGGTGATCTTCTTATATCGTGATGATGGCAACACAAATACATTTTTCAAAAAGTATACTCGTAATCACTGGTAAACTTTTAAAGGTAGAGGTATTATCATAATAGTTTATACTCCACAAATATCACTATTCACTTTTTTGACAAGAGAATCAGTGAATTTGATTTTTGGGTGTTATTTTACTGTGAGACCTAGCTTCTTGCTAAATTTTATAATTTAAGGTCAACGGGAAGTACCCTATAGGTTTTGCTTTAGTGCATAAATGTATGGAGATGAGGACATAAAATGCCATACATTTGATTGCGTCGTTGTAAAAAATTTAAATTTTCAGATCTTGTGTGGTTTATGGACCTTAATATTAATTATCAATTGCAACCTAAAAAGGGTTTTGACAGACAGACAGACGGACAACAAAGTGATCCTATAAGGGTTCCGTTACTAAGTTTCCTCGTGTCCGTACTAGTCAGGACATTAGTACGGACACGAGGAAACTCCCACTTTATTTTGAGGTACGGAACCCTAAAAAAGGAAAAATACGTTAATTAAATTATTTTAATTTTGCATGTCAATATTCTAAGGATCTGATCAAGCCGGTCACCTCACGATGTAACTTAGCTTTCCACATTAAAATTCAGCTCCAGTAGCTTTAGTAGCAAAGTTCAAGTAAGGCCCTGCAGCCAATATTAGCAGAGCAGGGCACATCGAATGATTTGCGGTAATACGTTGTTACTACACCATACTTATGCAACTGCTTTCACCGTACGTTAAAGAGAGAGTCCCTACGATTTCCTATTACTACCTAGATTGGGTAATCTGAGTGTGTTCGTTCTCATCAACAGTGATTTGGTTTTCTTATACAATTTGTGTGATAGTGGCTTTTATCAAACTATGTGCTTGCCATAGATTTTCACACAAAAAAGTATCTAGCCTGAATATAGACTAAATTTACAATGGGTAAGTATAGTAACTGTACATTGCTTTCTATATTTTAACCTTTTCGTATAACTTCATAATTAAACAAGCAATGTGTTTCTACTGATCCAATTCTACTGACTCCTCCTAAGAGACGAGAAAAAGAAAAAAATTCTACGAGGCAGCCTCTTTGGTATTTACGTTGAGAGTATCATCTCATAATCATTATCTAGGAAACTCGAGATCATCATAGTCTTGGAGGTACCAGTTGCAAGATTGTTTTTGCACAGTCAACTGCGCATCAGAGGAAACTTTTGCACCATGCATATCAGCGTTACTGCTACGTAATAAGCGCGGTTTTAATGTGTTTCCGCCTATTTGCAGTTGCAAGACGAAATGTTCTTGATACCAAATCTAGTGACGACGTTTGATGCAAATAAAGACAACTTGTTTTACATGACATGTTGCGAAATATTTAATACACAAAAATATTCCAACAAACTGGTACCAAATATGAGTGCAGCTAAAAGGAAGTGTTATTATTAACTCAACGTTGTGACTCAATGGCGGTCGGTCGTTTTGGGACGGGTGCTTCTGAGAATCCTTTTGTTGCTGCATATCATTCTCATTGCCCAATAAGACAAATTTCGGGGGTCTGTACACGGAAAGACAGTTCGGCGGCGTTTTTCCTCCAATGGGAAGCGACGATCTTGATAGACATATTCAGAGCTTCATTTTAATATCGATTTTGATGTTATCTGTGTCTGGTATAAAACACAAAGATTTCATAGAGCTGTAAACAATGTAGTCAGTATCTACCTTACGCCATGTAGATTTTTTACAGCCTGCCTGTTTAGCGCAGTGGTAGTGTCGATGTGTTCAATTCCAAGGGCTCCAGGTTAAATTTCTCTCTGGGTTACAAATTCAAATAATGTGTTTGAATATCTGTTTGTAGATCTGTGCATGGTTATGATTGCCCATAGTATAAGATATCCTACCCATGATAGAATTTTTTTCTATTTATACTTACTGTGAGCGTGAATTTTATTTTAGTTGCGTTTGATTTGAAAACTATCTTTGATAGTTACTCTTTAAAAGTTCATTTTCTACACGTATACAATGGATGAGTGATTTTATCTATGCATACTTCGATTTCATCACTAGATACTTCAGGGTATATCGAATAAAGCTAAACCCAGCTAAAAGTTATTAAACTAAAAAGTAAGCTGTTTACCATTAGCGACTTTTTCATCTTATTGAGGACTGAATTAGCCAACTTTGTACGTGAGCTTTTTAACCCGTTTCTACAACTACAGTTTCAAAACCGCTGGCGCTTCAAGCCCTCTGTGTAAGAGACTCAAGCCGGCGGTCCCACGTCCGTCCGCAGGTAATGACACAAAACGACAACTCGAGCGCATAGCTCACACGGCTCGGCTTAGCTTGGGCTTCAAGCCGAGACATGTTTCATAAATAGCTCGAAGATGATAGATATCAGGTTCATGTTTTATTAGTTGTAAAGTTAGACAATTCTGAAGCACAACTACGAACAAGTTTTCTAGTAGTGTTGAATTTTTAAGGCCCAACAAGTTGCGACGCAGAAAGCTTTGTCAGTAGCTTTCCGCAGATAAAAACAACATTCTTAGGGTGAATTTCCAGCAGTGCTTTGCGAGGGCGCTAAGCTGTGGGCCGGTGGGGACACTGTCAAACAAAAATCCCTTTTTGCGACCTCCCCAGTTTGGTTAGGACATTGCAGGATTGTCCGAAAAATTAGATGATTCAGTGTTTCGGAAGGCACGTTACCCCGTTGCTCCCGACTACTATCTACAGATGGTAGTCGTTAATAAGCCATGTCAGAGGCCTTTAGCGGCTCAACAACTCTGACACCAGGGTTTGGTTTGGTTTGATATGATGATGATGATGACTTATATTGTAAGAAACTTGCTATCGAAACGGCTTTAATATTGTATTACCTGGTCGACCGAGCTTCGCTCTATAATAACCGCCTCAACATGAAAATATCATCGGGTGAGCAAGTTATGCTACCCGCCAACAGATGGCACTATAGGTTTCTGTCTAAAACGAGGTATTTAAGAAATGCTTAAAAATATGAGGAAAACTATTTTTTTTCCCAGACATGAGACCTAGCTAGATCGATTTTTCGCCCCCGAAAACCCCAGTGTGGTAAATTTAATCGAAATCCTTCGCTCTATAATAGCCGCCCCAAAATTACATAGAGTGAGCAAGCTTTGCTCCCGCCAATAGATGGCACTGTAGGTTTCTGTCTAAAACGGGGTATTTAAAAAATGCTTAAAAATATGAGGAAAAAGAATTTTCCCAGACATGAGACCTAGCTAGATCGATTTTTCGCCCCCGAAAACTCCCGTGTGGTAAATTTATTCGAAATCGTTAGAGCCATTTTCGAGAAACCCATTACAATTCAATCAAATATACAAATATTGTTCGTTTAATAGTTTAGGGTACTCCCACGATAAATTTAAAAATATTCAAATAAAAAACTTACTACCTAGTACAGTTTTGTAGTGTTTAGTCTAATTAGTTAATTTGATAGGTGATAAATCATTGTAAGCTAACCTTACTATTGGTACCTAGTTACAATAAGTTATGCAAATGTTGTGTCCATAACTTGATTGCTATCGCAGTCATTAGAGGATTTGTATAATGCTTATTGTAGACCAAGAGGACACTGCAAGTTATCCTACGTCATGGAGTACACGATTGAAACCTGTTCGTAGCAATAAAAAGTACTTAAATAAGTAAAAAACCAACAAGCCTGCCTTAAATCCTTTAGGTTGTTTGACTATAGTCTGACCGCAACCGCTGTAACGAGCGGCGTGACGGAGGGGCCATCGCTCGTCATCGCTCGCGGCGGCAACTAGTGCTTGCTCTTTACTTCCCACTCCCCCACCTCCCCGCGCATACCTAAGGCCCGCTACATCGGTTGCGGTCGGACAATATCGAAACTGCCAAGTTGATGTAAGGCAGACCTTTACTGAACTTGCCGGGTTGTGTATTGGAGACCAACATTTTGTTGATCTAATATGGACTGAAAGTTACTCCATCGACAAGAGCCAAGCTCTTAAATTAAAGAAGAATATGCCTCTACTTTCGCTGCAAAAAGCTGCAAATTTCGTGTAGGTACTCGATGACGCAGGATAACGTACAGTGCCCTCACGGTCTATTCCTGAGTAACATTTCCGCCAGAACTTTACACGTACCGATTAGAGCAAAAGTTTGACATTTGTACTTACGGCGGATAGTAGTATCGTCGTACTTTTGACTGTAGGTATGTATGATTTTGACACAATTTAAAAGTTTTTCTATGAAGTACAAAACCACAACACTTTTATTAGCAAACTTAACAACTTAGTGTATGGAACGCAGGTCGAAAAGTTTTGAACTTATTGTTTTAATGTGTAAGTATAAATATCAAGGAAAACTTTTTTCTATTTTGCTACATGTTCCTTAGAAAAAGCTTATCAAATTCTTTGAAAAAGTCTAAGATTGTTGTACTTTTCCTATTCGCTGTACGATACAGTTGTGTTTATTATTGAATATTTTTAAATCTGCTAACTGCAGTATAAACTAGTGTCAAGGATCTGAAAAAGTCAAATACTTAATCATTCTGTCTGAGATCATTGTTCTATGTTCAATGAGTAGCTTAGTATTGCAAATCTTTGTACGTCAATCTCATCACAGTTAAGGAATTTATTGTGTATCATTGCTATTTATGGAAGACATGAGTAACCAGATATCTCTTCTGCGTGTTATTGACCGATTTTTGAACCTACATACAGCTTGAATTTTCTTTGGTTTTACTCCTGAAAGTGATTCTACTCATGATAACAAGCAACTGTCCACAAGAAAAAAAAAATATCAAAAAATTTTTTGACGCCGTCCCATATAAAATGAGTCGATCACGTGACCACTTTACTATGAAGCGAAAAAATGTTCGAGTAAAAAGTTTTTTTCTTTGGGAAAATTACTTGTTATCACAAAATGTATAACTACCTGGTGGCTGTATCCTTGATATGGTCGTAAGGTTTACGTGTAGGTAGGTAAAGTCAAGACCACGTCAAGCTCTCACCTATGTCCACTCCCCCTTTCCCCCTCCCCCAACCCCCTCTCCCCCTCCCCCAAACCCCTCTCCCCCTCATCCCCTTCTAACTCTCCCCCCTGTTTCTCACACCCCTTCCCTCACCCTCTGACTCATCCAAAGCTTGATGTAGTACCAATTATGTCCGCTAGAGGGCCTATATCTACTTCGCACGGAATGAGCCCCAATCCGAAGCACAGAATAGACGTATCTACCTCAATATGCAGGGTACCTGTTTCATTGTACGGTCAACCGCACGTCAGTAGAAACACTTTGCAGTTTATAACATGGTAATAGAGTAGCAAATGTTACTACTTACGTGCGGCTAACCGTACATTTACTTCTTGTGCCCACTCATGTGAGTGACTCCGTGTACTG
This sequence comes from Athrips mouffetella, assembly GCA_947532105.1. NCBI lineage: Eukaryota > Metazoa > Arthropoda > Insecta > Lepidoptera > Gelechiidae > Athrips > Athrips mouffetella. Next base: position 2,111,142 of record OX383961.1, on the reverse strand, counting down.
AAGCATACACGGTATTCAGAAACAAGATACGTCATGTATCACTGATGTACGGCAGTGAAAGCTGGGTATGGCAGAAAAAGCATGAAAGTAGAATTAATGCAGTAGAAATGAGAGCGTTGAGGAGTATGATTGGTGTGAAATTGAGTGACAGGATTAGAAATAGTGTGATAAGAGAACGTTGTGGCGTAAAAGAAGACGTAGTGACTAAAATTGAGAAAGGGATGTTTGGTCATGTAGAGAGGATGAATGAAGGAAGATTGACGAAAGGGATCTACAAGGCGAGAGTGAATGAAAACGTTGGAAGGGGAAGGCCTCGGCGAACGTACCAGGACCAAATTCAGGACGTACTGAATAAAGGCCAGGTTAAAAGTACCCTAAACCGACGAGCGTGTATGAAAGGATTGATGAAAGTTCAGGAAGCAAGGGAAGTATGTCAAGATCGTAGCAGGTGGAGAACTGTGGTCTCTGCCTACCCCGACGGGAACTAGGCGTGATGTTATGTATGTATGTATATGTAGATAGAGCAAAGCGAATGTGATCTTCATCATAACCCTATACAGCGTGGCGGAAAGGTGTGATAATACAAAAAGGTGTGATAATACAAAAAGGTGTGATAATACAAAAAGGTGTGGATCTACCCATGAAACTGTACAACTTTTGCCAAGGAACAGCAGTGGAGTGGAATTCTCTGCCTGCGTCTGTGTTCCCGAGCTCCTATAACGAGTAAGCCCATAAACAATAAATTGAAAAAAAAGGTCATAGAACAAAATCAATTTTTGACCTCCCATAGAAACTGCATCAGCGCATTTTGTATGGGAGGTCATTTCTATTTTGTTTTTTGTGTTTCAACCTATGTTCCTTGGGAATATTATTTCAGATTTCCGTTACTCGTTGTAGTTGTATTCCAGTTTACGGAGTCAGCTAACCTAACCTAACCTATCCTTACCTTAGGAACTTGTGTTTTGGAACACTAGTTTGGACGCAGAACGAATACGTACATCATCAACACCATAACATCCCATGAAACGTCCACTATAAACGACAGGGAGTTCACTTCGAAATTCCAGTTATTGCTGAAAAAATTAACGTTGCGGCTGGTACACTGGACCGCGGTTGTTGGTGACCGCAGTATGTCAGATGGTACGATACATGGGAGGACGCTTTGCCAATCGTCCAGATCATAATCCCTCAGTCACCTCTTACAACACCCATAGGTAGAGGAAAGTTGGTACTATTCTTTTTTGGCACCACTCGGGCAACAGGCTATTTTAAATTTTAAGACTTTCAAATTTTAAAATATATTCAGTATATTTATTTGACAAGAGCACTAGTTTTAAGATTTCTTCAATCCATTACTTCCAAAAAGGTATGCAAGAAACATACACTTATAGGGTGACTTTGAAGACATTGGACCTACACAAAATTGACCTATATCGATAACAGAAATCACCCTTGTCGAATGTCTTCAATCAAAATAACCCTTTAGAATCAACAACAAAAATATGAAAGCCTAACGTATAGTAGCACTAGTTTTGATGCAAGCGACTACCATTAGACCTCTACAACCCAGAGGATAATTCAAATAAAATATTCTTACTTCAAAGAATAATATGAATATTCAAAGAACATAAAATCAACAACAAACTCATGAAAGCTTATCCAAAGCCCAAACTTGAACACAGTTTGTAATTATAACGACATTTAACGCGTTCATTTTATAAGATGGGTAATTAATTCAACACCATAAAATTGTTATACTTACGATTGTAATGAAAAAGTGAAACAAAGTCTTATGTCTGCGTGGGAGGGATGGAGGACAGTTGGTTAATAAGGTCGTTTTAGAATTGGAGCTTTTTTGTTACGTCATTTTTGAAGTACATTGCCGTCTTATGTTTTCTCAGATTGCATTCTGTTGTCCTAAGGGTGTTATATTTGCGTAAAACCTTTAAAGGGCATTATAAAAGATCTAGGACCTTTCTTTGCTCGGAATAGATGCCGTGCTGATAAATTTTACTATGAGATGACATCTGCCAGCATGTCACATCTCCTTTACTATGCAATGTCACATCATCATAGATGATTATGAAATATTCCAAACCTACCAAATTAATAGAACGACGTCTTCATTGCATTAACAAATATACAGGATTTTGTAATTTGTTGTGACTTTACATCACACATCCGTAACTTGTGACGAATTATTTTTGTAATCTTACTTCTACATAGCCCTTATTTTTCTGAGGGCATTATATTCCGAAAGATCAATTAAACAGTTTTTATTTGTTCGACGACTTTTAGGAACTCGCATAATTTCTTTATACTTTACATAGGTATTAAATGGACCAATAAGCTGATCATTTTATTGGAGATTAAATTTCTTATTCGGTGAAAGGTGCAGAATATTAAAAAAGTTAATAGTACATTAAGATGCACGTGCGCTATTTTGGATATTACGGCCGAGGCTCAGAAATTGCAGCCCGAGCCGCAGGCGAGGGCGTAATGGAGCCGAGGGTGTAATCACCAAAGCGCACAAGCTTCTTACGACGTTTTTCAACACATTTGCGAATAAAAACGAATCAAATTCGCTTTCCTTTTTGCGGTTCGGGCTGCAATTCCTGAGACTCCATTTATCGTTCTCACAATACTTTTCAACATGGAATAAATACACCACCTTTTGATGAAAGAACAGCAAAAATGCCAATTCGTTTTCTGAAAACGAATTGGCATTTTTGCTGTTCTTTCATTCAATGAACTTTTCGTAGGCAAGAATGTATTTTTTATTTGATTTTGCTGGAAGGAGACTCACTTGCATTTTGTGCCCCAGTAATTATTTCCTGTGGGGTTAAATTAAGTTCTTCTTCATTGCTTGAAACCATCGACGACATTGTTAGTTAGTTACAAAAATCAAAGCAAATGAAAATACTTCTGAAAAATGGCGCGCGGAATTCTTGTTGCGCGCGCATTTCTTTTTTCAAATGAGGAGCTGTGACGAAGCAGTGGCAATGCTCCCAAACAGCGTAGTCATTGAAAAAGTACAAAAACTTAAAATTTATTGCTTACAAAATCAATTAATGTTAATTTGTTGTCAAATTTAACTAATCTCATGCAACAAACTGTTTATATATTATATTTTCATCAACATTAGGTTTATATTTACGAAAAGGTTATAAATATTTTAGACATTAGAACTCCTTGCTCTTTGTTAATATATAAAAAAAAATTATATAACTAGTGCTATAATATATAATGAGAAAAGCACGCCTTTTTAATAAGCTGGATTATGGACCTAAATACAGTGCAAATAGAGCCGTTTTATGAGCAAATGTGTTGAAAAACCAATTTACTTACATAAATATTTGCAGATTTAAACATTGTGAAAGACGACGGCGGCGATTTGCTGTGTTGAAGACTACATTAACACAAATTCTAACTTTAAAATAAAGACATTGTATAACAAAACTGTCGCTGGTTATAAGAATAGTAACTTTAACTCAATTAACCACATTAAAACCGCCAATAACATGTGGGCTCCACGCTCCAAGGCCCTCGCCTTGTTTGGTAAAATTGACCGCTTAGCTTGACCGGCAGGATTGCGTTACCAGCTATATCTTGGTTTGTATAAATAAGTAGAACTTTTGTTATAAATAAACATTACTTGTAAGTACCATATTGTTACACCTAGGTTCTTCAAAATCATGAGTAGATAAGTAGTTAAGTTATAGCATCTATCTAACTTAATTAATAAAATCTAGGTCCCGTCGCTACAATATTTGGACTTAGCTGATAGACTTACTAGGTACGCTTTATTATCCTGAAATTAATAGTATAATACACGACTTAGCAACCAATTTGTAGAGCGCTATGGCACAGTTTATCCGTGTGTTGCCGGCAAAGAATAGTACCAACTCATCTCTACCCGTGGGTGTCGTAAGAGGCGGTTAAGGGTTTGTAAACCAGAGGATGAGCCGCAGCATCTTTGTATTATTATTATTATTTTTTTATTTTTTTTGTAAACGAACAGCCTTTACAATAATAATACATAAATAATACATTAGGATAATAACAATAAGCCACAACAGTTTCCACTAAAAGCTACTACATAATGTTGTTGTGCAGATGAGTATCAATGTAAAAACAAAGCCAACATGAAAGAAATTAACTACAATAAATTTATGCAAAATATGGATTGTACCATCTTTCATACTGCGGTCACCAACAAACAGCGGTCGCCATCTGCAACCTTACAAGCGCATACGCATTTTTGCTGGACGTTTGGAGGGAGCACATTGTCCTGCAGTGGGTGTTTCATGGAATGATGTGTGTTGTATACGGTACATGATTCACTGTGACTAACTCTACCTCTTTGAGCTACTATAATTAATGCATTATCCACGGACATATTAAAACTGACCACTATTGTAATCCTGTCACAATAAATACGTACATAATGTTAGTACTTAGATAACATCTACAAATAAATATTGCAAATCACTAGCAAGCGTCACACATGTCTATTTAGATATCTGTTTATAAATATGTGTGCGTTGTGCTTGTGTGCGTAAATAGTACCTGATGCATGAGCTCCTAGAAATTAACTGTTTCTTTTTTTTACTTTTGATGAATGGAGTATACGTTAGTTTTATCGCACAAGTGTACGAGTATATAAAGCGTTTATCTAGGAGCTCACGTTAGCGCTGCAGGAAATCTATGGCTGACGGGCCAACAAGCGATACTCGTCTTGGTATAATCTAATGCGAAAACGGCCCAATGGATGGCGCTAAAGGGTTTACTGATACGCGCTAAGTTTTTTCGTAAACAAAACTTCAAAACACGCGGAATAAGACCGAGCTAGATAAGTTTTACGTTTCCTAGAAAATTTCATCGAAATCGTTAGAGCCGTTTTCAAAAACGCGAAAAAAATATTGCTCGTTTCTTTTAAATAATAGTAAAGCCACACCCTGGACATTACATACATCGAGCGCGAATTTAAATTTGAAATTGGAAGGTCGCGTGGGCCCGAATAGTCAGTACAAAAGACCCTCAGAAGGACCACGAGAAGGTGCGGGGTAGATTGCGGGCGGGGAGCGGAGAGTGTCCGTTCTGTATGATAGTACTATTACTTTGTTCTGTGGCTACATCGTTGAGAGAGAGAGAGAGGTGACTAAGGGTTAATGAACCAAAGGATGGGCAGCAGCATCCTTCTGTGTATCGTATCATCTTAAGCTCTGCGGTCACCAACAACCGCGGTCAATGGTGCCAGCCGTAACGCTAACAAGCGTGGTGACTATGGTACTTCCCCTCCACATTGTTTCAGCAAATGCTGGAATTTTGGAGGGAGATGATAAAAATCTTCCAAGAGTTCTTTTTATGTTACAAGTAAACAAACACGCATAGTTTGTTTACTAATTGACAAGATTTACCACAAGATGAGTCTATGTTTGCTCGTGTATAGAAACACTTAATCTAGTGTTCTATTAGTTGACAAGGGCAGAGCACAAACTGGAAAATTGATCGCATCATCAGATCACTGCGATGACATCAGTGTCAATGTGTCTCGTCTCGGTAACTTGAGAAATAATAAAATTGAGTTGTAGAGTCACTTTATATACAGATAGACTGACACTAGAACAGTTTTTTTATATTTATTTATTTATCCAATACATATAAATTACAAACTATAAGTCAGAGTCGTGCGACGGAAGCTGTACAAAGCTTATCTGTCGCAGACGAGTTCTATACTCGTACTACATATTTGTTAAAAAGTAAATAATCCTACTAATATTATAAACGCGAAAGTTTGTAAGTATGGATGGATGTTTGTTACTCTTTCACGTAAAAACTACTGAATGGATTTTAATGAAACTTTACACTCATATAGCTTTTACATCAGAATAACACATAGACTACAACTTATAAACCTGCGCAGACGAAGTCGCGGGCACCAGCTAGTAATAAATAAATTAACGAAAAAGTTATTCTCTGAAAGCATAAGTGTAATTGATGAACTCAATAGTCTTGTGGAGCTTTTTTCGTTTATTTTCCAACACATAAAATTACATCATATTATCCCTTATCGGATTTATATGTAGGTGACTCATCAACCTTAAAACGCATTGTATTTATTTAAAAAGAATGTTTTTAACTTCTTTTTGCTTTTTGCTTGCTTCTTTAAGTTACCCTTTTGCATTCCATTACCTACATTGGAAAAGTACCTACCTGTTATTGTCAACGAGTGTAATTGTGAACGATTGACAATATATTTGGAGTATCTTATTCGTAATTGCTGTGAGCAACATAACAGTATTATTTTTCAGTATAGACTACAGTACTTCTTGCCGCTTTCTAGTTTGAACGTAAGTACCCCCCGCCTGAGGTCCCCCGTGGGTGTCCATTTTGTTTTAATAAACAACACATACTGTTTTTTAGGGTTCCGTACCTCAAAAGAAAAAAACGGAACCCTTATAGGATCACTTTGTTGTCCGTCTGTCTGTCTGTCTGTCTGTCTGTCTGTCAAGACCCTTTATCTCACGAACGGGTAAAGGTATCAGGTTTAAATTAATACCATATATTAGGATCCATGAACCACACAAGATCTGAAAATTTCAATTTTTTACAACGACGCAATCAAAAGATATGGCATTTTATGTCCTCATCTCCATACATTTATTCAAAAATGCAAAACCTACAGGGTACTTCCCGTTGACCTAAAATTATGAAATTTGGCAAGAAGCTAGGGCTCACAGTGCAAATAAAGGAAAAAGTCTGAAATCATTAAATATTACAACTTTTCTCACAACTAATGGTAACCAATTGTGGTGAGCTCCCGTTTCAAGAACATTCATATAAGAGAGGGGTCAAGTTGGATGGTCGCTGAGGCGATTTTTGTTTTAGTTCTATTTAAAAAAAAACTGGAACACTTACAAACTTGAAAATTGGTATGTTTATAGTGCATAAGCTATAAAATAACAACAAATAATAAAATTTGGTCAAGCGCGTGTCGGACTCAAAAAATCTAGCACATTAAGTTACTGAAATTTCAACTAATACAATTATGTTTATGTGGTGGTTCGGAACCCTCAGTGCGCGAGTCCGACTCGCACTTGGCCGGTTTTTTAATACTGAATGGAGTATCTAGGCTGTGTCATAGTCTATCAGCGAAGTCGATAAAGTTAGAAACTTCTTTTATAACCTATGCCGGACGAAGACACATGTCTTCTTGAGGACATCCTCAGGATGTGCTCGAAGACTTTTGTAAATTTTCGCGGTAGACATGCCATAATATTTTTTGCCACGTGTTTGTGTGTGGTGATACAATTCGCAATAGGAAGGAAGTAAGTTGTCTCCTACCTAAGTCACGTTTTGCGGCACCCACGTGTAGAGATAGTCTGTCCTACTTTTAACGTGCTCACTTAGACAAGAATTTCATCATAAGAAGTTTCCAAGTAGTACCATGGTTTTTAGCGTTGCAGTTAGCACAATGCAACGCAGTGGTTAGTGACCACAGAATCCTATACTACTAAACGAGCAAAATTCGTATGTTTGTAATCGGTTTCTCGAAAACGGCTCTAACGAAATTTACCATACAGGGGTTTTCGTGGGCAAAAAATCAACCTAGCTAGGTCTCATGTCTGCGAAAATTCTATTTTCTTGTGCTTTAAGCATTTTTTTTAATACCGCGTTTTAGACCGAAACCTACAGCGCCATCTGTTGGCGGGTAGTGTAGCTTGCTAACCCGATGATATTTTAATGTTGAGGCGGCTATTATACAGCGAAGCTCGGTTGACCAGGTATTTACTGATAGTATGATACGAGAAAGGTCCTTCTGCCCATCCTCCGGGTTACCTTTTAAGAAGAACACCCACGGAAGACAAGAGGTTCTTAGCTTATCTGGCACCACGTGGACTATGGTAAATAATCAGCTAGTTGGTCAAAGCCTATCTAAAGTCAAAGCTCCTTTAAGACTATTTCTGACACTTTCTTTTTCAACAAAACAGAAAGAGTCAGCAATCGATTTAAAAGAGCTTCAACTTTAAAGATGCTTTGTGCAACTGACAGTAAATAGTTTAATTAAGTCATCAGTAAATGATATCAGACCATGTGAAGCGATAATAACGATGTAAGACAAGATGTGATTGGTCATTGTTGACTTGTGAGTAATCTTTTGTCAATTTATTACATTTTATGGACTATCCGTCATTGAGCCTGATTTACTGCTCTTTGTTTGTTTAAATGCAAAGTATGCTTATATTGCTAGTTTTGAAGATTTTTTGACTAACATAGCAGTTTGCCTCTTTCTGGACCGTCTGGAAAAGAACCAACCGGTTGTTTTTTCCGCTGCATTAATGATGTGACTAGCACTTCTTTTCGAAGGTTTTTTTTTTATGTTACAAGTGAGCAAACGAGCAGGTGGGCCACCTGATGTTAAGTGGTCTCTACTGCCCATAGCACCCACGGTTTTATTAGTGACATACTTTGACGCTAATAAGACAGCAAAGCGCGTCGCCCACTCTGAGAAATAAGATTTTATGTCTCATGTGCCAGTAATTTCACTGGCTCTCTTACCCTTCAAACCGAAACACAGTAGTGACACACACTGATGCTTAACGGTAGAAATAGGTAAAAGGGGTTATTTTCCCAAGCGGACTTTGCACAAAAACCCTACCACCTTGAAGAAGAAGGTAAGAAAGAAGAAGGTTACTTTAGCTTTCTATCTTTAGATCTCAAGCAGGGCTGACCACTTCTCATCAGGTGATCCGTTTTCTCCTTTGCTCACTTATTTATAGCTCTAGCCTTTTCGTTTAATGGATTTGAAGAGTCTATCTGACCGTCGCATCGCAGCCTAGGAAGCAAACCAGATCCAGTGCTAGAGGCTAACCTGACAGTCAGAGTTAACGAGCTGCCAAATTGATTCTCAGTGTCCGCAGCCAGGAGTGCCTTCCAAAGCACGGATAGAGTTGTTTTCGTGATCTAAAACGAAAAGCAAGTGCTTCGCTATATTTGCTCACTTATTACCATTAATAATTCCTTCGCTGGTAGAAGAAAATTTTAGCTATATAAGCATGCTCTATGTATTAAAAATCTAATTAGTCAATGTACAGGAAGATCCTAAAGGTCAAACAACATAGTAAAACAAAAGCTCAAACTTGTATAAGTACACAAAATTCGCTACCTACATGTACTTATAGGATAGCGGAAACCGTCCACCCACACAGCTATTTACATGAAACAAGAGAAACTTCTTTTAAAAGCGAACAACATATCGCTAAGCATTATTTTGATGTACATTGCAGTCTAAAGCAGAACAAGCCTAAACTTTGGAGTTTGTACACACGGCCGCACGTCAGTGGAAACACTTTGACATTGAGCGGATCTCTCGTTTCAGGCGTTTGTATCGTAGCACATACTGCAGCTTATATACTGGTTTTGTTTCTACTTGCTTGCTACCATGCGTACCGTAATTATTCTGCTTTGTACCATACTCATTCGTTGGTTCAGTATATACTAGTTTTGATTCTACTAACTTCCTGCCATGCATACTATGTAAATACACTTATCCGCGTCTGGTTATTCAAGGGAGTATCCTCTGCCAACAAACTGCTCTGCAGTTTGGCAGAAGCATAAAATATGTAAAAGGGCTGTAACGATGCAAGTGTCAACCTCGCCGCGAAGAATGAATGGATGAAAGTGTCAACCTGCTCTGAACTGTACAGTCAAGAGCACATCAAACTTGATACACTGGAATTTGTACCTATTTCAATAGACGTACGGGCTAGAGTCGCGAGTGTCAAGCTTGACTTGTCCTTGACTGTACAAAGGTTGTAGTGAGTATATCTCCACAAAGACCTAGACCTGGTCATCGGCGGCTGCTGATCGCATAACCAGGTCAGTATAGGCACTATACAGTATACTTTTAGAGTTCTTGAGTTGAGTTAGATGATTCCGTGCTTCGGAAGGCACGTTAATCCGTTGGTAACGAGCCAAGTCAGAGACCTTTGGCGGCTCGACAACTCTGACACCAGGGTTTGTGAGGTCGGTCATCGACCTTGCCACCCACACGAGTTGAGGAGTTGTAAATAAGCAACTCATCAATTATTTTATGGCAAAGCAAATAGTCATATTCCAGCGTCATCATAACATAGAAATTCAGACGAGTACGACAGAGAACTTCCTTTAAAATTTCACTGCTAAAATTCGCAGTATATTTACGAAGGTAACGTGAGCGATCTGATCGGCAAAATGAATAGCAGTAGTTGGCGACTGGACCTACAACATGCAGAAGAACGCTGCTGTCCATCTAAATCCCTAGTCTCCTTTTATGACACCCACGGGAAGAGATGGTGTGGTACTATTCTTAGCCAGCACTATACATACATAACATCACGCCTTCCACCTGCTACGATCGTACTTCCCACGCTTCCTCTACTGTCATTGACTATATTCCAGGTAATTTCGCAAATGTAATATGACCAAATTCTATTCCTTCAACGGCTTGCAGAAACGCATTGAACGTGGAAATACTTCAAAAAAAATTCTGTCGTCATTTGTATAGTAAGCTTACACGTAGACAGTTGAAAAAACCAGCATTACCATTTAAAGTAATAAGACAATGTAGTTCATTAAGTTTAGCTTCTGCCTACGCGTGACCAAGCTTCGTCGCTTCTTGGTTTTATATGGGCTATGAAATTGCTGGTTTGGATTCAAGAACGATTACTGCCTACAGCAAATACAAAATTGAAACATTTACCAGAGACGAGATTTAATTAAAGTTTGATACAACCTCCACGATCAAGTACTTATAGCATTCGGCTCTCAATTCCAAAGACCTGGGTTTCGTAGGCAAATCTCGGTGGGAATATGAATACAATTTCAAACAAAAATCTGTTTGTGAGACTTTTACTCCGAAAAAAAAAGGTAATGCTTTGCTTTGGAACCGGCTAATTTTTATGGAAGTAATCTTTAAATCAACCATCTTATTTGGCCTCTGCGGCGGCTCAATAACTTATGAACCATCATCGTCAAAAATGAACCCTCAAACGCACACGATGTGATGATGAGAGACAAAGCCTACATCTTGTTACGATCCTGAAGTACTTCTTTTGATTCACCGACATTCGATATAGTCCATGGGTAACTTAGGCAAAAATAAGGAAATGGTATAATTTGGGATTCCAATTTTCATTCGTTTCAGTCAAATTTTAATTTTTTTGGATCCAATGTCATTTTATCTAGCTACCACTTTGAGATGACAATTATTGTTTCTTAAAATCTTTATAATCCTATCTTACGTTCGCATTCCTCAGAAAACCTCAGCACGATCATTTTTAAATAGCTGTGCTAACGTTAACGCTTGCGTTGCGTTAACGCTTCCGTCAATAGTGATCTTCAACATGTCACTGTATGTGTGAAGTAATTTGAGTTTGTACGACAGAAAGAAAGACATGCACTCGTATAATACTCGTAACACTCACAAGCTTGTTACTATTAAATATCGTTTGATAAAATAAAAAAAGTAACGTATATCATTGGACCTAAGATTTATAATAAGCTTACTCAAAATATTATCGGCTTACCAAGCTACAAAAGCTTTCAATACAAATTAAAGCAATATTTGATCGAGCAGGCCTTTTACTCTGTAGATGAACTCTTAACATAATAAATTTGTTAATTAAGTTAATTGTTATTGACTACTTATAATTATTGATTAACTACTTATAAAAATATAGTACCTATACAATTTTGACCTGTAACCTTTTACCAAATGAAGATATGATATGATACTTCTGTGTAAAGGAAAACTAGAACCTTATAATACCGATATATTCATAACATCTCTGAACTCTTGAATTGGTGCCATTTTGGACAGCTATATACAACTTTTACATATCATGGTTTATTATTTACATCCTAATAAACCGATCTGTAGTTCAAAGGAAAATCGGTACCGCCAAATTATACTAATATTTTGACTGGCCTAAGGAATATCACTCATTATTCTTTTCATTCAAGCTCATAAGTTCGTAGTTAAGACTTCAGTTCTCACTTTTTTCATAATTCTGTCTTGGTAATTAAGATGATCTTCCTTTTAATAAGATATATTTTAAATCATTAAACATTACTCACATTGATTAATGTTTTAATTACACATCTATCTATCTATCTCTCTGTTCGGATAATTCTACAAAGTAAAAAATCGCAAAATTCTCAACCACAGGGAAGATTCAAACCTGTGTCCTCTCCGTCAGCTTTTCTGAAATTTGCAACCTCTTTCTTATGCATTCAACGTCTCGTTTGTGCTGCCACCTAGTAAGCATTTTAGGTTAACTATTTAGTTAGCCAATTCCGGTACTGATGAAGAGGAAGTAGGTTTAAATCCTGCCTGTATTTGTGAATTTCGCGATATTCTACTTTGTAGGACCTTTTCGAACTCCCGGAGTTGGATTAAAATTACCAACGTTTTACGAAACTCCATTTTGCAGAAAAGTACCATTATTTTCTTTTTATTACATGCTTTTGGATGAATGATTTTAAATGTACATACGAGACACAATACTTTCCCTATATTTCCCTTCAATTTACAAGCCCTACCCGTACCAGTAGGTTTACGAGTTACGACACCTGTTTGCAAGTTCAATACACTTTAGAATCTGTTTTGTTCTAACGAGTCTCTAGAGTCATTACTCATGAGAAGGCAGGTAAGTTGGTGCCTAGTTAGGTCTTAGCAGGTTTTGATCTAGGTACATGTTGTGGGCCTTTGTAGTCGGTTCAGCAATCATAGCAAAGAAAAATAGGGATATTATTATGCAGATGATCGATAGATTTTTGACGAAGAAGGTTCACTTTAGGTTTTTTAATTATAACCGTTTACACGAAAAACTGACATAGCCCTGAGAATCGCTATGCTGAAGTGGCAGTGGGCAGGGCACATCGCAAGAAGAACCGATGGCCGATGGGGCGTGAGGGTTCTAGAGTGGCGACCACGTACCGGAAGACGAAGCGTTGGCAGGCCCCCCACAAGGTGGACCGACGATCTGGTCAAGGTCGCGGGAAGCCGCTGAATGCGAGCAGCGCAGGACCGGTCGTCATGGAGATCTTTAGGGGAGGCCTATGTCCAGCAGTGGACGTCTTTCGGCTGATATGATGATGATGATGACACAAAAAACTGACCGTGTGGTGCCGGCAAAGACCTATCTCTACCCGGTAGTGACGTAAGAGACGACTAAGGGATTATGAACCGGAAGATGCGCACCAGGGTCCTTGTGTATAATATACATATTCTGCAGTCAACCAACAACGGCGTTCCATAGTAATTGAAGCGAGTTCCGTGTCGTGCAGTGGACGTTTCATGGGATGTTTCATGAATTACGCAGTTTGAAAAGAACTTCTCCCAAAGACTTATACTGCGCATTTGACCTTTTTTTAGAGCTTTATGCTCAAAATCCAAAACTTTAGTCTTCACAAGCACATAGTCTTTTTACACCTTTCATATGGAATAATATACGAGTAGGTTATCCGCAACTTAGTTCGTTTGGATGAAGAAACAAAGCAGATAAAAGAGGTTGAGCATTAATTTAAAATATACATCGCACGCAGGATTTTGATAAACCCGATTTTCTGAATTTAGCGATTTTTCTACTTTGTAAACCCGATTTCATCATATACCTACGATATATACAGGGTACAGTCAACGTAACTGAATAACTTTCAGAAAATAAAACTTTCAAGAAATGAAAAAAAAGACGGCCTCTCTATACAAAATTTCAAACTTGATTGGACAGTTTGTTTTTTTCTTAAAAAAAATATTCGCTGAAAGTTGTTCAGTTAGGTTGACTGATAATGCCCTTTCCGTGTTCGGAAGGCTGTCCTTAAACCCTGTATATAACATCAAAATAATTACACACTTGTCTTAAGTTATAATTTATAAATAAACAATAACAAAGACTTGACTAGGAATACAATATCAAATCTTATCTCAGCCTCAAACGTCCTTGCCAATCTGTTCGTGATACGCATAAAAATGAACTCTTAATAACTTAATTGCTTCAACAATTATATAACAGACTTTGTATTTACTTAGTTTAATTGAGATTTGTATCTAGAATCGTAATCTTTTAGTTTTACTCACAATGGTAAAGATGAATCTGTGATAAAATCTTTGCCTCTGTAGTTTAGCGGTGCTTTTATCAAAATGTCATTGTGGATGTAGTTGGTGATTTAGTAATTAATCTTATGTTTAATGTAGATAGACAGATAAACAAGTCAACGCTTTATCCCACTAAATTAATTGCATAAACAAACATCATGCTATACATTTTAAAATTTGAAAAAGTGTGTTCCCATAAAAATGTGCCTGATTAGTTTCGATACTTTTGTGATGATTCGTATACGAAAATTAATCTCTTGCGGAAGATTTCACACTACTATTAGAAAATGGGTGGATTGCTTTTAGACCATTTCACTTAAAACTAAATTCCAGAAAACCAGTCAATTACCCATCATCATAACATCCTATAAAACATCTACTGCAGGAAAGCGAGCTCTCTCCAGAATTAAAGAAAACGCGTGGTACTTCGGAGGGGATTCTCCATAGTCTCCCCTCGTTGCGGCTAGCGACTGCTGTTTTTGGTGACCTTAGTATGTATGATTGTACTCTGAGAAAGATGCTGTTGCCCATCCTTTGGTTCATAATCCCTCAGTTGCCTCTTACGACACCTACAGGTAGGTGATTTATTGGTACTATTCTTTGCTAGCATTCATTATATGCACCTCAATAAGATAATATCTTGAGTAAGATTTCACATAGAGTTTTAGAAAATGGTTGGATTACTTAAAGACTATTTCAGTAAAACCTAAATCTTAGTAATCCAGTCAATTATCCATACTGAGTGTAAACTACAGTCTTATAGTAATGAGCTGAGAACTAGTTGTGATCGTCGAGCGGCCATTGTCCGATGTGGCGCCTTCCGGTTCCACCAACCATCTCAACAAGACCTTCAGATTCGCATTCCTTACCAACATAACTAATCTGATGAACGGAGGCTCGAAGGACCAAATTGAAATGGCCAACCATATGTATTAGTGTAGGAAAGTATCGAAAGGCGGAACGTTGCGATTGAAAAATAGAAACCGTCTACTGTATGCAAATGTGGAGAGCGTACAATGAAGGGAATAAGAAGTGCAATTAAATTTAGAATGTAATAGAAGATTTTATAAGATTTCACACATATTTTTGAAATAGAATCCCAAGCAGTCAATCTTGATGTAAACTAAATGAGGTAGCACAGTGTGAATATTAGCCAAACTTACTAGTTTGTGTAGTGACCGTGTGGTGACGGCAAAGAATAGTACCAACCCATCTCTACCCATGGGTGTCGTAAAAGGCGACTAAGGGTTAAGTACCAGAGGATGGGCAGCAGCAGCCTTATGTGTATCGTATCATCTTACGTTTTGTGGTCACCAACAACCGCGGTTCATGGTGCCAGCCTTAACGCTAACAAGCGTGCTGACTGTGGTACTTCCCCTCTACATTTCCACAAAGTTTGAATTTTGGAGGGAGTTCACGGTACTATAATAAAGGTGGTATTTCCACCAATTTATAATGAACCTGGGGGGTTCGTGGGGGCGTTTGCTCTTAGATAGAATTTGCTACCTGTAAGTCCTATCAGCTGATCCTCGACATTTAAACAACGCTTCGAGTTTAAATGAATATCACATTTATTACGATGTAAACATTGATTACACTGCCGAAAGAAATAGAACACTTTAGGCTACATCAGCCTATTTTTCGCATTACATTTAGAAAAATTAGAACGCTATAACGAAATGCGCATATATAAAACACGTGTTATCACATTCAAGGACACAAAAAGAATCTATATTGGCATATTCGATGAAGGGCGTTTAAAAATTATTTTTTATTACTGGACCAAATGTCCTTTCGACAAGAAATCACCGCGGAGAATGCATAGCAAGCTCGGTGTACTTGTTACAGTACTGTAGTGGAAGTTTCATGGGATACCATGATGACTAGTTTTGTTACACCGATGAGGCTATGGGGCGGTAGTTGCGTAATCGAATAGCAAAAACACTAGCAAACTAGGTAACCTCAGTACTTCAGAAATCAGTAAATAACATTACTAAGACATCACAATAACATGACTCGGTAGATTAAGGAGAAAATAATAGTAGTTTATGCAACTGTCATATAAAACAGGTTATTAAAACACGAGTTTTGGTTTATCACACGAGGCGTAGCCGAGTGTGATAATAGTATAAAACGAGTGTTTTAATACCATATTATATGCAGTTGCGTATACTACTTTATCTTCACTCATGCAATAGGTAGGTACTTACTTATAAATTAAACAAAGGTAAGTAAACAAAAAAGGCAACTTACATTATGTACCTTTACATATTTCAGTTACTGTTTACCGTTATGTGTGTAAAGAAGCCGCCTTATATCTGTCTGCTAGGTTTTTGAAATAAACAAGCAAAACATTTTCTTAAAGTGACGTGGTTTTCTTTTTGATTTTCGATATTTCCCAATTCACTGTAGGTTTTGTCGTTCAATTTTATGGACTTCTATGGAAAAAGATCGTAAGTTATTTTAGTAGCCACTTCAAGAGAATCTCTAGGTGTCACTGCATGTGCCCTGCCTGTACCGCTGTTTCTACTTTTACAATAAATTTTTACAGGCACGAATTACTTGAAAAAGGTAAATATTTAGAAATGGCGGCAAATCTAATACGTATCTCCAAGGCCTACTATGATTCCAGGCTGCGCGCGCATCTTTTCCACCACAGATGAAATAATTGTAACTATAGTAACTGTTACTGTAACTGCTCCAAATTAATAGGTTGTTTAAAAGGTACACTTCGTAAATATGCTACTGATATTTGACAGCTACTAAGAAAAACTGTTAAATTTATAACCGGCTCTTTAAAAGACCTTATATTCAGTCTTCTTTAAAAAGGTTTAGGTTCAAGAAGAATTTTATCCAAGTGTTATGTAATGATTAAAAAGTTAAATTACGTAACACCTTTGCAAAATTTTCATACAAAAATCGTTACGTAATTTTTTTTATTATTTATTTATTTATTTATTTATTTATTTATTTTATTTTATTAATGGTAACTTTTTAATTTTTTATACATACTCTGCGTAATATTCAGCCTTATGTATCAACTTTTTGAATCATAATTCAAAGATTACGAAATGAGTGTAGATAAAAGAAAGTTACATCATACGCCTAGAGCTCCTCACTCAGCAGAAGTCGCAACAAAGGCTGCGACGCTGGTTTTCAATGAACCCTGCTGAGTGAGGAGGATTTCAAGGTATCAATTTCAAACAACCAAGCACTTGGATAACTGAAAGATGATTTATCTAAGGACAGTCAAGAAATGCCGTGAGAAAATGAGAGTTAGAGAGACGTCGCGTCGGTGAGTCGTGTCGCGTTTGGGACGGTTGGAAATGCAAAAAAAAAAACAAACAAATAAAATTTTCAGTCAGCCGCTCGCCAGTGGAAATACATGTAACCACTTGATCGCCTTATTACGTAGCAATAGCGCTGATATTTGTAGTGCAGGTGGTTGCCCTAACGTGTGGCTAATTGTAGAGTCAAAGATAGGCCAAGCCTGAAACTTGGAGTGCGACTCTAGCTCGTACTCCTATTGCAATAATAACGGTACGAATTCCTCTTGACTAAAGCTTGATGTGCTTTTGACTGTACTTGTATAGATGCTCCAACTATAAGTAGTAGTGTTAGTGAGGTAAAATTTAACAAGACCAACATAATATTAGTGATTTTTTAACATATCAATCGAGTACCTGCAGTTAGTCAAAAACTGACATATAGTGGCTGTTGTTTGGCTGTTTCGTATGCATAATTATCGTCTTTTTTGGAACCTATATTTTGTCGCATATTGCTGGCTTATTAGAAGACAGGTATCTATTTCAATAACTGATGTTAATACATTTTGACGGTGTTTCACTTTAACAGTGACCCAACAAGGATTCAAAGAAGGAAGGAAAGAAAGGCCTCTGATACCGAAAGTTACTTTTTTTTTTAAATCATTTATTCATTACATTTTTTTACATAAATTTTATAGCTAAGACGCGCTACAGAAACCTATCAAGGTTTATACGTTGCGCGAACGAGTCGCTTCACTCACACAGACTTAAAAAGTATGAATATAAAATATCACTAACCTAAAATTAGGAACAGTCAACGACAGGTCAAGCCCGACATTCGCAGTGCAATTTTAGCCCTTACGTCTATTGAAATAAGGTCGGCACAAATTCAAATGTATCAAGCTTGATGTGCCCTTGACTGTACAAGAAGCAGCATCATTCATCACCCAAATAATATTTTTTAAGTAATGTTTTGAATTTTTTCTTTCTAACTTGTAGCTCTGCCAGCACTACTCATCCCATTTTTGCATCTTTTTATTTCAGTCGGAGTGTTCAGTTTCTTTTGCACTTCATCACTTCAGCGGTACACGGGACGCCGCCCGACTGATCGTCTTTCCGTTGGTCATCCTAAGTACGCTCTCTTGATACTCGTAGCATGATGCTCCACAGTGAAGACAGCGACTTTGTGTCATTTGCAGAATGTATGCCTGTCCTAAAAAGTCTCCTGGTTCCAGAGAGTCCCTTTCCAAAATACTCGTCTTGTAACATAAATTCATACTATAATTTTATAAATGCAAAAGTTTGTCTGTACGAGTATATCTGATACGCTTTTACATATTAACCGATTCTGATTGAATTAGGTGTGATGATAGTTTAAACGTCCAACGGTCCGGCAAAGAGTTCCGTATGGTGCCGGCAAAGAATAGTACCATCCCATACATACCCGTGGGAGTCGTAAGAGACGACTGGGTTATAAATTGGATGATGGGCAGCAGCACCTACAACCTACAACCGCGGTTCATGGTGCCAGCCGTAACGCTGACAAGCGAGGTGACTTCCCCTCCACAATTTTCCAGCAAAAGCTAGAACTCCTGTAGTGGAAATTTTCATGGGATGTTATGATAATAGTTTAAACTATGGAAAAGGACATAGGTTACTTTATTTCTGAATTCTACGCGTACGAAGTTACAGGCAAAGGCTAGTAACAAATAAAATGTTTTTTTAACCCATCAACAGTTAATATCAGTATTATCTATCTACTCAAGATTTCTTCGCATTCCACCTTGATACAACTGCAAATACAATGGAATAAGAAGGAAATCACCGCTCCACTGACTCGAATAATTTGCCAAGACTCAGGTACCAGTTACACATAAAAATCGTGATTTTGTATGCAAATTCAACTTACTATTGTAACTGTGAGATTAACCTCTCGCTAATGTGTTTGAGATGGAGTGAAAGAACTGTTTATTTGCTTATTTTATTAACGTTAGAAAATAAAACAGTTACTAACAGACTGCCATGAGTCAGACATGGTAATAAATAGATTTCCAGAGCTTTTGTTTTTGACAAACTTGGCCTTGTATTGAGAAAATAAAAATTTGTCACAGAAGCATAGAAAGAAGTTTTATGGGCTTCAGACCAAGTAAGGAATAGTAAAATAAAAAGCCTAACAAAAGCTAAAATATTAAAATTGAAGTGTAAATTGGCAGGAAATATCCATCCACGAACTGCCACCCAATGGACAGAAAAGACTAGGAAGGTCATATAAAAGGTAAGGCGATGACATCATAGAAGTAGCAGGAAAGCTGTGGAGCAGAGTAGCAAGCCAAAGGACACAGTGGTTCAAAATGGAGGAGACTTTTAATTGGAGACTTTTAACTGTCTTTACACAGGAACTAACATAACTATATATTACGAACACACTAACAAATACTAACCAACACTAAAGTCATGTCAGGTATACTGACAAAAAAAAAAATTGTGTAAGGAAAATAAAAGCTTAAAATTATTTTTTTATTTTTACTAACGGACTGATTTTTTTTGACACGGTCAAGCTTGAAAGATAGATATTTGCATTGTACTGCTATTAACCCTTATACTGTACTTGACTGTACTAAAGACGATATGCTGTCTGATGTCTGACCGCTCTACCTCTCCTATTTACAACTGCCGAATAATAATTGTTAGTCTATCAAAGTCAGACGTTCTACTCATCAAAGTACTTCAAATGCAGGACCAACTCTTATATCACAAAAATTATTTTATTATAAAACTGTAGAACAGAATTGAAAAATTTCATAATTGATTGGCAAGAGAGGAAGAGGAAGACCAAGACGCACTTATTTTGACCAAATAAAAGAAAGGATAAACGTCGAATCTTATCAGGATGTTAAATCATTGGCAGAGGACAGAGAAAAATGGAGATTGCTCCACCAACAAGAGCGCGGCTCTTAAATATGAGAAGAAGAAGAAGATTGATTTAATTGAACTGAAAGTTGAATTGTAGAAAATTGTAGGTGATAAAAAGTGGAATACAAGTAAAGAACAATATGAGCTTGACCACAACAACACTGTCACACAAGCAACAATTGGTATTCCAGTCAAGCCTCACTCAGTAAACACATAATTATACAATAGTAATCGGTCATGTGATGTTACCGTACTTAGTATTAGTACTACGCAATTACGTGCTCGTTGTCAGTTATATGTGTCACATGTCTCGTTGGAGAGCGATTTATGTTGTAAACAAATACTTAGTATGTTTCCGTAGCATATTCCTAAAGTAAATAATTTCATGTATGTAACGTTTCCCACATACAATCCTCCGTTTACTAAAAGAATGGTCCTCGTTGGACGCCTTCCACTTACGACGAATTCAAATCTAACACAACATACCTAGAGTTTTCACAGACATTTGTTTAAGTTTTATACAAAATTTTAATGATGCTTTTGTGCACACCACATCCATGCGTCGCAGTGACGTTATCGCTTCAGGACCATTATTTTAGAATATATTCTTTGCTTTTTGTAAACGGGTTGTACTTAATAATCTGGGGTTTCTCACTGTTCAAGTTCTAATTCAAAAGTATTTCATTTCAGATATTATTTTCAACGTACCTGCGTATTTTCACAGCTATACCATATTTTAAGTTGGGTGTTTGGTAAAGTGAATTTCGGCCAGATGAACCGTTGACGTGAATAAGGTGGCGGATAGTGGCTGGATGCGGAAGGCGGAGGACTGGATGTGGTGGCGAGTCTTGGGAATGGCAAATGTTTACTAGTGGATCAGGCTGCTGATGAAGACGATTATGATCGATATTAAAGTGTATCTAAACTTGGCATTGGATCGGATTTCAACCCTTTTTTAGGCAAACAATTAGCCGATAGGAACTTGGCCCCCTTTTTAACAGTTATGTTTTTGGTGGGATTTCATTTGTTTTTGTTCAGTTTGCTATATTATATTTATAGTAACTATCGCAACGTTGTTTGTATTTTCATAGTTTCGTTAAAACGGAAATACTTGTTTTCATGCATGACTAAGTCTGACCTTCTAGAAATACTGCCTTTTTAATATTTGGTACATTAATTTTAGTCTGATTCGCACTTGATCATTTTCCATTTTCCAAATTTTTCCTTTACTTTAATGCTAACGACTACCCCGATGCCAAATTTCAGATCTGTAGGTCTCACAGAAGTATGACCAACAATTTTATGCATAGTAATGACTATATCCTGACTCGCACTTGACCAATTTCAAATTTTAAAATTTTTGCTATACTTTTTTTTATGCTAACGACTATCCCCATGCCAAATTTCAGATTTTCAGGTCTTAGAGAAGTATTACCAACATTTTATACATAATTTTGACTAAAACCCGCACTTGACCAATTTCTAATTTTTGAATTTTTCCATTATTTTTATCCTAACGACTACCTAAATGCCAAATTTCATAACGCTAGGACAGTTGGAAGTTGCCTGGAGGTTTTGATTACCGGTCAGTGAGTGACTCAGTCAGTCATTAAGTGCCAAAATTAGCTATTTTCACGGGGTCATATTTCAGGATCTACTGAAGCTATATCTATGAAGTTTGGCAAATTGCTTCAGTATTAGTATATAATTATGTAGGTACAGTTTTATCTCTGTACTACAGGGGGTTCAAAAGTGGGACGAAACGGTTCGTGTAAATAGTGCACGGCATGCGCGTGGCCTGTTGCGGGAACTTGGCCTGCGCACTGCCGTGCGCTTAGATTAGAAGGAGGATTAAAGAAATAATTCGTCACAAGGAAGTAAAGGCGTCGTTCGTACATTTCAATTTGGGACATGCTGGCAGATGCCATCCCATAGTAAAATAAATTTGCACGGTATCTATTCCCAGCGAAGCAAGGAGGTCCGAAATCTTTGATATGATCTATATATAACCAACACTATGTCTATCATGTACTATAAGTTCGATTGTCCCGCGTAGTGCAGGCAAAGAATAGTACCATCCCATACATACACATGGGTGTCGTAAGAGACTACTAAGGGTTATAAACTGGAGGATGGGCAGCAGCATCCTCCTGTGTATCATACCATCTTACTTACTGCGGTCACCTACAAACGCGGTCCATGGTGCCAGCTGTAAAGCTGACAAGCGAGTTGACTATTGTACTTCCCCTCCACATTTTTCCAGCAAAAGCTAGAATTCTGGGAGCTCCCTGTCCTGTAGAAGACATTTCATGGGATGTTATGATGATAAGTTCTATTTCAATCACCTAGACGTTCCCGTGTATGACAATTAAAATACGGTGTCAACGAAATTCACGATCCAAGCCAATGAGTTGATAATGATAATAACGCGAGTAACTGGTTATCTGATACGATACTTCATGTGTGGTCCAAGTCAAAAGTTTAAATTAATTTTCAACTGTTGGCTTGGACTACTCATCAATAATACAAGATGCATTTGAAAGTTTTCTCTTTATTTTCTTAACCTCTTTAACTTGAGTGTCCAAGCAACCAGTATTAGTAAGCAAATTTAATTGTTTGTTTAGTCGTTTGTTATCTAATCAGCTGAAACTTGTCTACTGCAAGATGCTGGTGTTGTCTTAATCCAAACCAGAAAACTAGATATTGAAGCAAAAATGAAATTTCTTATCCTTTTTGGTAATAATTAGCTAAGTGTGTAAAAATGCGTCAAATACTACCTTACATCTAACAGATCTTTCACTATTATAAACTAAGAAAACTTGTTGAGCGGAATTCTTTCTACAAGATTAGAAGCAAGACACTTCTTCTTGTAACTTTGACCAACATCGGTGGCGATCAAATCATTGCGCGATGCCTCGTCTTTCACAGATGAGTGGTTCGGCGCACTTTACAATCAACTGTTTAACTGCTGTATTGTAACAAGTGTTGGTTATACTTTTTCCTAACTGTCTGTCTACTGCAAAGATCTTGGTGTTGTCTGAATCCAAACCAGAAAGCTCGATATTGAAGCAAAAATCAAAGTTCTGTCCCATATGCGAAAATGCATCAAATACTACCCTAGTAAAGGAGTTGGGAGTAAGGAGTCATATCTAACAGATCTATCACTAACACAAATCTGTTTACAAAAGTTTTGAAGCATCATCTTGTAACTTTGACCAACATCATGCCTCGTCCTTCACAGATGAGTGGTTCGGCGCACTTTACAATCAACTGTTTAACTGCTGTATTATTACAAGTGTTGGTTATACGTTATGCTAACTGTAAATAAAACTATACAAATCATATATTATCTCAACCTATGACTTTCTTCTCTTGGGTGTCTTAATAGGTGTCTTGGGAACTCTTGCAGAGGATTAGCAGATTGCAAGTAGTCTTCCGTAGTAGATTTTTTAAACTGGTGCAGGGTTAAAGAGAAAGACCAACTGCTGTCCTGATCTATCTCTTCTTTTCATACATATATGAACATCACGCCTCTTTCCCGTCGGGGTACCCAGAGGCCACAGTCCTCCACCTGTTACGATCTTGACAGACTTCATTCGATTCCTCTATTTTCATCAATCCTTTCATACATGCTCGTCGGTTTGAGGTATTGGGGCATTTTCTTTTCAGTTGTGGTTGCTTTAAGAGATCGAAAATATAAACTAAGGATATCCTATCCAACTAATTGACAAACCGTAAAGTCGCATATCCCACACCAATTGAGTGAATGAAGCCCGAGTAATAAGGTTATTGGCGCGATAAGATAGTGTTCATTAAATCAATAGAAAGCCGAGTGTGCACCCACGCAAACATTCCGGCGGGAGGCAAAGACCCCACTTCCTGGACTGTTTCAATGGGGACGATTTCTAATACCACAATGCATATGTTTCAAATGCATCTATGGATCAGTTGAGCCAGTGTTTTTTGTGAGGATCGATGATTACGCTAACAAAACCTTAGTACATACGATAGCCTAGTTGCCAACTAATTAATTACATAATTCAAAGGTATTCATTGGGGATTGTGAGGATCTACATTTGTTGAACTTACCCATGTCAAACAATCGAAGCGATATAATAGCTTTTTTGTAGAGTAAGTTTTTAATGCTAAATGTTTTACGAATAACTTTCTTTTAATAAAGGGTGCGGTGCGTCCTATTCAACTGCGTTCCTTTCGGTGTGTTACTCGGGCCTTAGAACTGAACAACTTTCCCTTTACTAAGGAATATAGATCGAAATACGAAAACAAAAGTTTTAACTCCCGTAGAAACTGGATCAGTTTATAGCGCATTTTGTGTAGGAGATACTTTTTTTTAAAGAAAATGTTCAGTTTTATAATCCGAGTAACTTCTTCAAAGAAATTCAGTTGATTAGGAAGCAATATATAGGGTGTAAGGGATGGTGTACTGAAAACCGAACGGACGTGCACAGTCAACGAAACTGAACAACTTTCACAAAGAAATTTTTTGGGAAATGAAGAGAAATTTTGACCTTCCCATACAAATTGCTCATACATAACATCACGCCTTGTTCCCGTCGGGGTAGGCAGAGACTCACTCTGATCGAAATGTTTTTATGGAGTGGTAGAATTATAGCACGCCCTTTCAGTTTTCAGTACATCGATTTACCAGTGTGACAAATTGTTCATTATGATTTACAATATTCCATTTTAAACAAAATTATCGCGAAATTTTATTGCTCTTTATACAAGGAACTGAATTCTGAAATGAGCCATAAAGCAATATATCTCACATTCGATTTCTTTCTCAGTCATGCCTTTAAAATACAATGTAACTTATTGTCTGATGTACATTACTGTTATCATGAACCTAATCTGAAACAGGGTCAGTATCGAGCCAGCAATAAACTTCGTTTCGAATAACAATTGTTCGATGGTGGTTGTCCTGCTATTCCATAGTACAAGTCTGATTGCAGAGTGATCCCCGCCCTCATCGGAATCACAAAGTTGATTAATATGCTATTAATATCATTTGCACCTTTAATATCGATGAAATTTTTACAGGTATAACCTTTCATGTTGAGGTAAGTGACTTTATCTGATCATATTTGACAATTCTTGTATAGAGAGAGATTGCATGAATGACTTTAAAATTTGGTGATGACGTAGAAAAGCATGACTATAGGTTGAAGTTTCCAGAAGATTTGATAAATATAAGATTCTTAGAGGGTATTTCATAAATTCATAGATTTCATAGATTACATAAACAGAATTTATGCTGCCAAAAATATTAAAATATTAAATGGAAGCCAAATACTTTTCTTTGTAAAATTTATGAGTTACACCGATGAAGTTTAGATGCCAAAATAGTAAGTACTATCGCCTTGTCATGATGTACTTGACATAGTAATTTGGAGAACCCCAAGATAAAGTGGATGATCTTGACATCCAAGATATAATATCTTAAATGATATTTTACGATAACGTTTCGATCGAGATCAGAAAACACATAAATTTTGTTTAGTCTGAAGTGTCTATTGTTAAAATGCAGATATCTGTGAGTTTCTTTGTTTTAATAGGTGAGTTTTATTTTTAGTCTGGGAACTATCTGTCAATAAAATCATGTATAATAGTCTCCAAATTTGGATCTTAATAATCCTACTTGATTACATTTTAAAACTCTCAAGCATCAAATGAATAATAAATAATATGATAGCGATAGGTGATAATTAACAGTTATTATTCATACACTGAACTTATAAAAATATATCCATGGAAAGCGTCTTTTTTAAAATACCACACCTCATTCATCTACTCAAAATTCAGCTCAATATCATACCATAAGTATTTTATTTCTGTTTCAGCTACTTCAGCTCTAACGAATTCAGCTCCATCATCAGACATTTCAGAATCTTCAAGCTTAGGGCAACCACAGCGTGTTGTGAACGGGGATGAAGTGGATATTACTGAGTTTCCTTACCATGCTGGGTTGAGAAGAAAAGTTTCAGGGGGTTGGGCGTATTCTTGTGGAGGAGCTATTATTTCTGCTAATGCGGTGGCCACTGCTGCTCATTGCGTTATAAAGTGAGTAGTGTGTGTTTGTTTTCTTATCCAAATTGTTGGCTTTCTGAATTTTTAAACTCATATTGACTGACAATTTTTTGGTTTCCAGCTACCAGTACCAGCCATCTAACCTAAGAATCACTGTTGGTACTTCAAACCGTCTTTCAGGTGGACAAACTTATGACTTGACCAGAGTAATATTTCATGAAGCCTATGACGAGGAATGGTTGGTCAACGACATTGCAATTTTAGTGACAATCAAGGATATTACTTTTTCGAGTAGCGTCAGTCCTATTGCTATTGCGCCTCCTGATTTAAATTTACCTGATGGGACAGAAGCTCTAGTGTCTGGATTTGGGTTGACTGAGGTAAGTATGCCTGAGTTCTTGTAACCCGAATTTCTTCAACACAAGGTTGAATATATTTTTTCTAAATAGGGTTGGTAGTCTATTGGTTGATCTTATCAATTCGAAGTCAAGCAAGCAGTGATACCAAGCAAGGGTTCTTGTCAAATAGTACAAATTCAAAGTTTGATAAACTGCTTTCGTTCATTCTTACATCAGAAAGAACCTAAATAATCTTGTGAGCATGAAAAATGAACTTCAAAATTATTTCTCTGAATTTAGTCTTGGTTAACTCGTTATTAGGATAATAAAAACTAGTTTTAACTTATTTCTATTGTGTTGTTCTGTGCGTTCGACCACAGTTCGACAAACCAATATTTACCAGGCGTTTTAAAAATACATTAAAACATTATTTCAAGTAAAGTATATTTTTATGAATTATATACAGGGTGTTAATTTGATTGCGTGCCATAGCTCAGGGGCAGGATCAGTATCAGTAACTGAACAACTTTTTCCAAGGAACATAGGTCGAAATACGAAAATAAATTTTTGACGTCCCATAGAAACTGCATCAGCTGATAGCGTATTAAAGGTAAAATTTTGTATGGAAGGTCAAATTTGGTTTTTCGTATTTCGACCTATATTCCTTGGGAAAAGTTGTTCAGTTATTAATCCTGATCCCGCCTCTGAGCTATGGCACGCAATTAAATTAACACCCTGTATAATTTCAGCACCAAGGCTCACCGTCTCCTATACTCCTTGCTGCGACAGTCTACGTCGTCAACCAAGATGTCTGCGCCCGCGCTTACCTTCGCATCACAAGTATCTCACCAGGTAAATAAAAATATGTTATACAGGGTTTAAGACGGTGTACCGAAATTTTAACGGTCGTTCTTTCAGAGTGAGCAATTTGTATGATGAGGAAAAAATATTTTTCATTTCCCAGAAATGTTTCTTTAGTAAAATTGTTCAGTTTCGTTGACGGAGCACTTTCTTTTAGTTTTCAGTACACCGTCTCTTACATACTTTATTACAACTATTGTCCCATTTTCGTCAATAATAGTACGAGCTCTGATGTTTAATTTCAAGAACATTTTATACCGCTGAATACCACAGTACAGTGGTAAATAATGTTTATTTCAGTTATAAAAACTAAAAAGATAATAATACCTTACATTGGTATTACATTACCAACTGTCAGCACTCCTGGACGAAGGCTTCTCTCATTCCTGAAAATTTCCCTTCAATAACGTGTTTTGAAAATCTAAACCTCGTTATTGTTTACATGCTATCTTTGTTTTATATTTCAAGGTAAAAAATACTGTCTAGATATGATTAAGTTACTAGTTTTGCTCATCGTGGTAACAAAGTTTTTATTTTCAAGCGACGACGAGCAATTTCTTTAGTTACTTACTACAAGTCTTTCTTTCAGGAATGATCTGCGCTCACGCGTACAACCCTCCACGAGACGCGTGCCAAGGAGATTCAGGAGGTCCTTTAGTTGCTGATGGAATGCTCATTGGAATTGTATCGTGGGGTGAGGGGTGTGCAGAGATGCTATATCCAGGGGTGTACACGAGAGTTTCAGAGTATCACGGATGGATCGTCGATAATTTAAAAAGTATTTCTGATTGATTAAAATGTAGGTAGAACATTATTTATCATTGAACTATTTAAAAGTAGAGACAAGATAATATAAAATACTTCTTTATGGTGAGGAGATAGCTTAACGTCAAGTTTTTAAAGGTTTCTATAAAAGTTTAAAATATTATTTGAATTGTTTAATTTCCCATTCCAAACGTAAGGTCAGTCTTGGCTTTAACTTACCTATAAGTATTGTTTTAACATGTGTTTATAGATTATTATAATATAATTTGTAAAAAAATTGTAAAAATTTATACTTTACTATGTGTTCGTACGACATAGCCCTCCTAGTCGAGCCCAAAAGCCAAAAGCCCGTGGAAGTAATGTTCTTCCCCGTTTACGGGAGATCAATGTTTAATAACAATAAATAATAATAATAAAATAATAATAAAATGTTTATTTGTCGGCCAAAAAAAGCCACAGTACAATAGTACTTAAACTAACTCATTAAATTACTAAACTAAATAATTAAACAATTTACTTCTTGTTTGCGTCCCTGTGGATCTTAATCCAGTGTTTAATCATGTCATGGGACTAGATAAGTCCCGCGTCACAAGCTGAAGAATGCTGTTACCAGAGTTACGCAGTCTCTCCCAAAAAGAAGATATGCGAGCTCTGGTAACAGCAAAAAAGTCAGGCATCCCCGCCTCGGCGAACATGCTCGACGCGCTGCAATATCTAGGAAACTTCATAAGGATGCGGTATGCATCATTATACTGCACCCTTATGGTGCTGAAGGTTACTCTCTTGTATCGATACCATAATTGGCTCGTGTAAAAATATTTACTGCAATAGTTGCTCTTTTTTCAATCACGAAAATAAAACAACTATGGCTGCGTGAACCTAGATGTATGAAGAGGTAAAAGCAACTGGCACGTTAAGCCATTAATTGTTATGCCAAGTCAGAGGCTATTTAAAATTTATCAGGTTAACCTGGCAAAAATTGTTCTAGGATTGGGTCTGGTTAAAGTTGAGATTGCTGTCGCCCTGTGTAAAAACTAGTGCTCTCGCCAAACCAAGTCTTCAAGTTAGTCTGAATCAAGCTATAAAATGAAGGGTAACTTTACTACAACCAACGAGGAATAACCAGTTTGAAAGTAATACAAAACAAGCCGAGACAATTATTCGCTACCATAATAATGTAGAGAAACACATTCCAATTGTATTTCGAAAACGAGACATTACCTGGACGATACCAAATTGATTGTTGAACTTGAATGAATAAGTCGAGTCAAACAACCTCATTTGAATACAAACAACTTTCTACTACGTCTCACGGATGCGAGTACTTAAACAGTGTCATTTTGGTGTCACTGACTCCTGGCTGATAATGATTCCACTTTGGTGACAAAACGTCATCGATTCCAGTATTAATTAAACATAAATTTTGGAAATTTTCCATGTTATGTCAAGAAAAAAAAAAACACGAAATTTTCATGAAGACAGAAAAATTATAATGAGTTAGGAATAAAAGACCGGGCTTAATGTAAATCAATTTTCTTTGTATAATTTTAATAATACAAAAGTATGATTGAAGTATATAAATATTGATTTGTATTCAGACACATAATGCATTTCTAATCTATAAAGAATTGCCCATATGTTTATGGCGAAGGACGGATTCTAAGAGGAACTTTGGATTTGTTATTGATACTTCTAATTTATTTTGCGAAGAATTTTTGTTATTTTTATTATATCAAGATAATTATAAAAGTATATAATAGGTATTTAAAGTATTCAATACTCGTACCTAAATTATTAAAGGGTATGCATCATGATGAGACCTTCATTTGAATACACATAGTGATGTTATAAGGATTGAATAAGAAACCTGATAATGTTGTATACAGATTCAGATTCTGTACAGAATACTTATTGAATGTCATGCAGAATACAATGCAAATAGAGCGAGTCTACGCCGTTTCGGATCGTGCTATGGCAGCGTAAAAGAAACGGCAAGAAACCACTGCAGCACGGCCTACTTTAAGAGTCGGCTTTTTACAATGCGTTTCTTGTGTTTCGCTGGAATATCAGAGCACCATACCTCCCTGTCATTGATATAGTCATCTAATCTATAGTAAGCTTTTTTACATAATGTTTGCTTTACACATTCTTCAAACTTTCTCTCTGGTAATTGCACTATATTGTCAGGTATTTTGTTGTAGTATCGTATACACAGACCAACGAAAGATGTATTGACTTTAGATAATCTAGTATATGGCTGATCAATTTTGTGCTTATTTCTAGTATTAAAATTACAGGGTGTAAGAAACAGGTTTCCGAATACTAAAAGGGCATGATCAGTCAACGTAGGTAACTGAACAACTTTGAGCAAATAACACTTTCAGGAAATGAAAAAATATCGGCCTGTCCATACCAAATTGCAAACTTGATTGAACAGTTTGTATGGAGAGGCCGATTTTTTTTTCGTTTCTTGAAAGTTTTATTTGCTGAAAGTTGTTCAGTCACGTTGACTGATCATGCGCGTTCAGTATTCGGAAGGCTATCCATTACACCCTGTATGACTTAAGTATATGATGCACCAAGGCTGCATAAAATGGAGTAGATTTCAATAGTTGAGGTAGGTAAAGGCTTAGCAAAGGCCATCTCAGAACGACAACAAAGAAAATGAATATTTTCAGCAACAATGTGTAGACAGGTCATGTCTCTGATGATGTAATACATTATGGTGAACCTTGAAATAAACTCAAACTGCATTGAAGACAGAATAGAATAATTCCTTAGTTACAATTTGTATAAAGAGTTGAGTATCATATATAGCCCGGTCCCTTATAGTCTTATATCGCCAAATTCACCAAATTGCACTAAATTTTTTCCAGGTACTAGCTAGGTACATAGTTCTCAATTTTTGATAGGAGCCAATTCATGAATTTTCTATGGATTTTTTTTTAAATTCAAGAAAAATTTGTGAAATTGTAAGGCCTGTCTACGTGAAACAGCTAACTGACCGCACTAATAAGCGTCATTTGGCCAGTAACAGTTTTGACTTACACACCCCGGGCACTACATACAACCCATACAACTAGCGCGAATTCGAATCTTGAAATTGGAAGGTCACGTAGGCCCGCATATTCAGCACAAAAGACCCTCAGGAGCACCACGAGAATCGCGCGGGTTGGTGCGCGTTGGGTTACGGGGTGAATTCCGAGAGTGTGCGTTCTTTATGATTGTACTATTACTTTATTCGGTGCTTACACTTTTTCCAGAGTTTCCAAGCCTCTGTCATTGCTTAATAACCACTATCGAATATAAATAGGAGGATTCTCGACGACGTGCACTTCAAAATACGAAATGCGCTTTAGTTACATTACCACTAGTGCAACGTTTCCTAGCCAGAACAAACCTTTCTCAACTTCGGTGATCTGAAAGAATTGGTGAAATATAATTCATTTAGGTATTGACCCTTAGGAGCAGCGTTGACAGTATGTTACTTTTGTAAGTCAAGTAGAGTCGTTATTCTCATGCTCCGCCTCATCATCAAAACCTTATCATCATCAACCTCATCGTCATCAGCCAGATGAGGTTGATAATGACGAGGTGGATGATGACGTAGATGATGAGGTTGAGGTCATCCTCAATTTCATCATCGACAACGACGACGACAACGACTCGACTCAACTTACAAAGTAACATACTGGCAACCATCTGGCAACGCTGCTTGGGAGAGGCCCTTGTTTAGTAGAGGACGTATTGGCTTAGGAGGCCATGGCACTATGGGGTAGCCATGAAAAAATAATTTTATCCCGACTTTACTTGTACATAGGTAGGGGAGATACCCTAAAAAAATATCTGTAAAAAATTTCAGCTTTCTAGTACTAAGGGTCTCTGAGCTAAGCCGCGGACAGACAGACAGACGGACATGACTAAACTATTAGGGTTCCCTTTAGAGTACGAAACTCTAAAAAGTATAATAGCCATGAGGAAGAAGAACTTACCAAAGGTACTTTGAGATAATGTGCTAACCCAAAACTAACTCAGCAAAGACTAAGAGGGACGGATATAGATATTTACTTACACGACAAAAGAGATAGATAGACAAGTAGATATCCGTGTCGAATGGAACAATAAACTACTCAATTACACCTATCCAGCCGCCCGGCTTTCGTCAAATCACTTTATCTACCCTTTGTGCCAAATTGCGGGCCCTATTCTCGAAACTCATCGATAGATAAAATAGTGTTGCGTGCGGGTGGACGTTCATTTGAGTTTATTGACTTACGCTGATAAGATCCTGCGAGTGTAGACAATACCATTGCCAAAGATTGGAAAGAAAATATATTAAAATTATTGCATACAGCACTTGGAGGAGAAGAAAGAATAGGGAGATCGATGAGCTCGTGCCCAAACCCAACATCATGGGCGAGATCAAGGCTGTAAGGCTCGCTGACTCAGCCACATGGAAAAGATGGGAGATGGTCGAGCTGCCAAAAGAGCTAACTTGGGAAACGACCAACCGATCAACCCAAGTCACAGATTAATAAATGGGGTGACGAAGTGTGGAAAGACCAGCAATAGGGAGATCAATGAGCTCGTGCCCAAACCCAACATCATGGGCGAGACCAAGGCTGTAAGGCTTCGCTGACTCAGCCACATGGAAAAGATGGGAGATGGACGGGCTGCCACAAGAGCTTACATGAGACTGCCGAGTGGAAAACGACCAACCGGTCGCCCCAAGTCACAGGTTAGATCAAGTATAGAGGGGTGACGAAGCCCGGAAAGACCTGGATGCCTTCCAAAAAGCCGATTGGCAAGAAGCGACGCAGAACAGGGAAGAACGGAGAACCCTTATGTCGGAGGTCAGGATCCTCCTGGTGTTGCTGAGCCAGCATCGTATGTAGTAATAAGTATAAGTGCAGACAGACATACAATAATATTATTAAAACAATGACATCAATGCAATGTGCTCGGGCACTGAAACTTAACCTACATTTACATATTTACATTTAAACAATAATAATTTAACTAAAATTAATTTAAATTATTAATACATTTATAAATTCAATTCTTAAAATTTTATTGAAATTTAAATAAGTTATGCAACCTTACTGTACAGTTCAGAAAGATGCATATTGTCACTTGTCAGGTCATAAATTGAATCAACTAACTAAACTAGTATAAAAAATAGAGATATTAAAATTCAGGTTTGCAAAAATATTTCATTCAAATTTTACTGAACTCTAAAATAGGTCCTTTAACAGCCCTTTGTTCCCAATGGACACAGTAGACACGTTTGCCTCTGTTGACATGACTGGAAAATGACCTTCATTGATTGCAAAACACAATTATTTGAGCCGTTAGGGATCCTGATCATCATCGAAATCGATTGGTTTCTATCGATATGTCGCAGGAAATTTATATAACTCCCAGTTTTACATAATGCTTTGAAATTTTAAAAAAGACCGAGACTATTTTTATTTATCATTTTACATAATGCCTCGGAATTTGAAAAAAGCGTGTCATTTATTTCTGGTACTCGCCGACCACTGCCTCTAAAAGCTCGCTTCTTCGCGTAGCTCGTACGTTGTGGTCGCAAGATAACCTAATCCAACCTAACCGATACCAAGTAGGTTAGGTTGGGTTTACTTACCTTGGCTTACGGATCTAAAAGCAACCAGTGATCTAAACCCATTTACAATCTACGGCCGCCGTTTTGCAATTTGCCGTCCGTTTACCATTTTATTATTTTACGATTTACTTGCGACAGATATATGAAGTGCAAAAACTGAGATGAGGTGAAGTGGTAGAACTTTTTAGGGTTCCGGACCCAAAGGGTGAAATAAATGGGACCCTATAAATATGCCTCCGATGTGTGTCTGTCTGTCTGCGGGCTGTATCTCATGAACCGTAACACTGACTGACAACCACTGCCGAGAGAAGCCCATGAAGGAGTATGATGGATAACATACAATCCGAGTGGACACTCTTCTTCTTCTTCTTTTGGTTTGCGCCACTTTTCAGCAACACGGAAATACCGCGCAAAGCCCGGTTACAAAAGTTCGAGTAGCACTTTGGCGCCACCACATTGCGTTTTTTCAAAGCCTTTTTTCTTATTGTATTTTTCTCATTAAATACTATCCGTGGGGTGCTGGCTGATAACAGTACTCCTATGTATTTCCGTGGGTATTGCGAAAGGCGACTAAGGGTTCTCAAACTGTACGATGTACAGGAGCGTCCTTCTGCAAATTATACCACCATAATGTGCTAAACAACCACCTCAGACTGTTATGCCAGAAGCAACGCTAACAAGTGTGGTAACTATAGTGTATCACGCTCATGATACTAAGCAACTTTTCTGAGGGAAACTCCCTGTCTAGCAGTGGATTGTTTATGGGATATAAGGATGAGGTTTTGCTTATACTTGCTGTCTTTCTGGATCAGAAACAGATATTTTAGGAAAATGGCTTTGAAAACAATTAAAACCGTAAACAAATAAATAAATTTGATAAATATTGGTTTTGACTCCCGCTACGGATCTGTCCTTGTGCAAAGGTTATAGGTTCCGTTGTGATTTAGCGTGGCAATCCTGTAAGCCTCATGGGGACATTTGAACCAGAGACGATTCGCGGTGGGTTGTTTAATCATAGGCTTAAGTTTTAGTTGAGCTTTGTAAATTGTGAATTAATTTGAAATGTAATATGTCAGATAAAGTTTATCTTTAGAAAGGTATGTATTGTCACTGTAAAATACCACGGAATCATAAGAAGGTGATCAATTTCTTAGTAAGTTGATCAACTTTGAAAAAAAATAATTTGCACCGAATTCGCATCTGGCATATCATTGCTTTACCTAACGGACCTATGGATCTATGAATTTCCTATGAGTTTATAATTTTGATAAACTCACTAGGAAATTGATAAACTTACGATTCTCATAATTTTTTGGTGACATATATATATATATATATAGACAATACATTGACGTACTACTATGTACTACTATGGGACCTCAATGTACGTATGAAGGGTTATTTTTGGACCCCTAGCCAAATTGTATTATGTTGCTCAGAACATGAAACTGAACCACTTCTCCGAAGAAACATGAGTCGAAAAACGAGAAAAATGTTTGTCGTCGCACACAAATTCCACTGTTGCTGGTGCAAGGTTTGTATGGGAGAACCAAAAACACTTTTGTTTTACGACCCACACAACTTTGGAAAAGTTGTTCAGATTTGTGTTCGAGTAACATCCTAAAATTTGGCTAGGGGTTCAAAAACAACCCTGTATCATAAAACAAAAGTCCCCAATGTCTCAAGCCTCAACATAATATAAATTTTGAACCACTTACATCGAGGGTGACAAAACGCCAAGCCAACTCGAGAGGTGCTAATCATAATCGAATCTCCGGATTCAAATGAGACGATCAATCAGGCGCAGGGTGGAATGACAGTTCTAACGTGTGTTTTTTTACTTCTGAGGAGGATTTGTTTATTTTATCAACATTGTCGACATGTTTCGAAGTCTGTCTTGCGATTTTATATTTTGTGTAAGCCTACATTACTATTAGGTCTTTACCTATGAAATTGCCGTTTTGTATGGCGAATTTTAGGTAAACTCAGTTTTCAGTACTAACACTTTTGCATTTTTCTAAGGAATTATAAATCCAATTTTATTTATTTTTTTAAACATTGTTGGGAAGACAATAAGCTAACAGAAGCTTAAATTTAATTTTCGAAAAATATTATCTGTAAAAAAATATAACAAATCTAACGATGAAATCGGACGACATTTAAGACTAACAATTTTCGAACTTTTAATTTTATATATCAAACTAAAAATAAAAACTTTATTTTATGCGTAAATTGATAACCTTGAAGTCAACTTTCAAATATAAGACAAATGAAAAAAATTGCATTAGAATTATAGGAATTATGATCTCATTAATCTGTAAGAAAATTTCGGCAATTTCATAGGTAAAGACCTATTATATTTAAGGGGTTACCCCCAGCCAACTAGCGCCCCCAACAGTCAATAAAATATTACTCGCTAGGTACAAAATTATCTAAAATCTGTCCTACAAAATTGATGTAAAGGTACCCTAGTTTATTTAGAACTTATCAATCCTGAAAAATATAGTTCACTGTAGTTACAGATTGATAGGTTCTCAATAAACTAGGGTACCTTTACTTCAACTTTGTAAGACAGATTTTCGATAAGTTTTGTATTTAGCGAGTAATAGTTTTTAAACTTATGGGGGCGATAGTTGGCTGCAGGTAAGCCCTTAAGTTAGGTATAAGTTTTGCATGTGTCCACCATTTATTTTAACTTGGCATTGAAAATTACCTGTCATTTTAATCAAGGAGTCTTAAAATTCGTAAAAGAGTCCAGACGTACTGCAGGATATCACCCATACTTGGTTGATATTCCACACATTCGCACAAAGCGCTATGAAACCTATGAAACATCTTTTATTATGCGCATGGCTAAAGAATGGAGTTATCTGCCTGGGTCTGTGTTCCCGAGTTCTTTTACCCGAATCTATTCAAGTCGCGTGTGAATAGGCTTCTTCTGGGCAAGCTGGTCCCATTGTCGACCGCATTTCTGACAAAAATAAGTCTTTTGTCTGCTGTAATTTTTAGTCTTATGTAGACGACGACTTTTCTACTCCTACAAAAGACTAAAATACTTAAGCAGCAACTGAAGATAAAAAGATTTTTAATGAAAATAACCCTCAAACCTTACAAATAAATGAGCACAAAAGCAATTACTTCTAATAAATGTAATCAAGATGTACCGCATCTTACCCCCGCAAGAAAAATGTTATAATCTTCATTAAAAACATTGAAAGCTTCCGACCTCTCTAAGCCCTTCTTTGCTCTACAATAGCACATTGTATTCCAACAGACTTCAAACAAACAAACTTCATTCATATTTCTAATAAGACAAGGTTAAAAGTTCCCTGTTTTTTCAAGCCAGACCTTGTCAATTTGAGCGGGAAAATTATTTACAACACCCCCACATTTAGATGTTTTCTTTCTCTTTCCATGATACAGATCTACGTATAGTGCTGTCCTGCTCTTGTCGATAGTAATAAATTTTAGGGTGACTTCGAATTAACAGTACCATCGTCATAATTCGCCGGTTGTGGTGCATTGAGAGCGTTGACGAGTGTTTTCGTGAAGAATGCAGAGTTCTTAATGGGAAATGTCATAATCTAAAAATTTTTGCTTTGTCTTGTAAGAATCTGCAATTTGTCTCTTTTTAGGGTTCCGATACCAAAATGGTAAAATGGTGCGACTTTGTCTGTCTTGAACATTCAAAAATATATTTTTGTATTTATTTACGTCTCTTAGTTTTCAAGTTATTATGAAGAAAAAAAATACCATTGCCCCCCCGAAGTTTGTGAAAAGAAAAATCTGATTGAATTACAGTTGTCAGAAGTTTAAACATAAATATAACGATCTTTCTAAGTTGCACAGTTTTTTAGAAATCTGCAAATAACATTTATAAACAAATTTAGTTTTGCGGTCCTAAAAATGGACTTTATTCCTTCAAAAATACCAAAAGTATATCGGAAAACTCGGCGCGTGAGTCCGACTCGCACTTGACAGGTTTTTTTATTATTTGTATTACAGATCTTGTATGGATGAATGAATGCATGCATTCTTTGGAAATATACTAAAATATGGAAACATATGCAAATATACTAAAATGATTCTTAAAGCCACAGTAGGCAAAAGCGGTGTCATCCCTGGGAGCGATCTCAGATCATGAAATTAATGTGTTTTAATTATAATAATGTGACACCATTTTCTCAACAATCGTTTTCCAGTATACTAGTAGCATAGCAACTATGGATTGCAGGTGTTCTGACCACCCGTTAAATACCTCTTGTTGACAATTCAAAGTTTTTTTTAACTAGCCTATAAGGTCCCACCCACTGCTGAGTAAAGGCCTCCCGTCTATTGTGTCATTCCTCCCTGTTTTAGCCTCCAACTGCCAGTCTCTCAGAAAACTGCCATCGTCTCCTAGGTCGGCCTCGACGGCGGCGACCATCCTCTGGCACCCATTGCGTGGCTACTCTAGCCCACTTATCCGGGTGCATGCGACAGACATGACCTGCCCAATCCCACTTCACCCTAGAGGACTTTTTGTCGACGTCAACTATGCTAGTTTTGGAGCGCAGTGTGGTGTTTCTAATACGGTCTATCCTTTTGACGATATAAAGTTTAATATTTCAAAAATGTACCACTTCTTTAGCCTTAAAACTGAGAGTGCAGTTACTGTATTATGTTAGTGAGAAATCAGGTTAATCTCAAAACCCTAAGCAAGACGTTCGACAATATTATTCTTTCCATCTTTATTACATCTATATCGATAAAACCTTGTCCGTCAACATTTTGATTTTCTATCGATAGTTACAAATCACATCACTATTCATTCTATTGCAAGGGCATTATGAGGGTGGCGATGCTCAGACGACAATAATGTAAACGCGAGTGTCGGCTCCCAGTTTGGATCAATTCTAATCTGACGTCACGCTACTACATAAGCTCATACTTGCAGACAGATTAGTAAAACTGTAGCGTTGAGAGACGCGTATTAGATTTGTTTCAATGACTCAGATGAAGAACTCAGAATAAAATTCTTTTATCTTTTTGTGTTCTTACTTTACCAAAGTTAATCTACATATTTTTAATATTCTCTTAGAGGTATTTAGAAAACTTCTAGTGAAAGTTCAACAATTTAATATTTGTGATCTATGGTTTTAAACTCCTGGATATTTTGGGTGCCATCAATAACACTTAGTTTTATGTAATTCAGATCAAAGTTCTATCTGATATATACAGACACTACGTGTTGCTTATAGACAATATCTTCGCGTAAATAAATTGTATTACTTATTGAAATCCTTAAAAGTAATTTGACGTCGTGGTATCTTTTATTGTACCCAAAAGTTTCCGCTAGTGTGCATGTTTAAATCAATTTCGCCTTTGACGTCACCCGTCAGCCATGTCAACCGGTGTGACGTCATCGCATCATAACAACTGATTTCCTTTGTTCCTTTAGGGTTGTCTTTATTTATATAATTGGGGATTTCAGTTGATTTGTCAAGTAATTCGAAATATGGTGTTATTTATGTTTATGATCTGATTTAGTCCTAAATGTGTTAACTCAATAAATCCAATTCCTTTAAATTTTGTAGGTTATTTTGTAAGTCCAAAAATTTTGTTCAAAAACTAAATTAAGAAAACCTACAGCGCCATCTGTTAGTCCGCATTAGTATTAGATGATTTGGGCATCATTCCATCTACAGATTTTAAATACTGTTTTACTTGTTCTATGGTCTGTTGTCCGAAAACCATTGTTTAGAAATTTCAAATTGTTTACTACTTACTAAGATGGCTACGCGACCCAAAGAGGGTCTTGGCCTCCGACACAAGAAGGCGCCAGCTGTCTTGATTTAGTGCTGTTTGGCGTCAGGTAACAGCTTGAAGCTCGCGCAGGTCCTTCTCAGCTTCATCCAGCCGACAGGTCGACAAACCGGACGCTTGCCGTTCGGTTTCCCTATGTAGGCTCTTTTCACAGCCCAATCCTCTTGCATCCTTTCTAGATGTCCAAGCCATCGCAGACGAGCTGATTTGATTTCGCAAATGATATTTGGCTCAGCTATTATATCTTCGATATCCTGATTTTTTTTTCAATATATTTAACAGGACATTATTCTACACAATCAAAACGAAAAATATTTTTTATCATACCTAACCAAAAAAAATCTGTGTGACCAATCAATGGCTATTTCGTTGTTTAGTCGTCTTTGTTTCTAATTCTTTCAAAACAAAATTATATTTAAATATCGTTACAAAAGAGATTTTTCTTGATTATAAAAGCTCCCGATCATCAATCACATTGAAACGGTATCTGGAACGACAATCCCCGATACACAATCTCTAATACTCAGCCTAGATTGATCAGTCCTCAAGCTACCATCAATATCAGTGGTATTCGATTAGACTGTTGAGCTTAACCAACCAATAAGTAAGTGTAATACTATAGTCCCGGCCTATTACCTGGCAATTTCCCTGAACAATCTCTAAGCCGAGGACGACAAAATTAGGAGCTTGAACGTATTTTAATGTACATTGCTAAGTGTTTGATAGAAAGAAATGGTAAAGATGAACGGGATTATTAATGTAATATATCTGAGCTAAAACAGACAAAAATAATATTATTTTGGATGCTTCTACAGGGCAGAGACGATTCGAAAAGTGATAAGTTGCTTAAAAAATATAATTGGATTCAACAGTGGTAATATTGCCATTATCATTTAAATAGAAAAGATAAAGGCAATATTTACCTAACAGCTCATTGTATCAACTAAAGAGGAATGTATTACAAACGTTTATTATACGCCACCTACTTTACAGGAGTATTCTCCTGCCACCACACTGTGACACGCTACAGACTGTATTGTAACGAAAGGGATGGAGGTACGCGATTTGTTTGCACAGTGTAGCTTTCCCTTTCACGTGCAGCAGTGTGAGTGTGCCATCTGGCGGGTGGCAACCCTGGCTGTGTTAGTGTGCGTGCGGGATTCACCCCCACGTAATGGCGATGGGACGGCGACGGGGTGACGCGCGATTGTGTGCGTGACCCAGTCGAATAAATCTAATGTTATACGTGTTGCTGATAGAGTATAAATTTAGAGATAAAGTTTTGTTGGTTTTGTGTAAAGAAATTGAGTAACTTCTATCTAAATTTTGTTTTAATAAACCTCCACAAGTAGGTATATCATAGTACTCGTAGGTATAGTTCAAAATTACTAATTTATCAGAACGCATTACATAATTAAAGAACTTGGATGATATTTTTTATAAAATGATGTATTGAAATTATCATCATAAAAATTTGGTTCCAAAGATAGTTTTTTGAAGATTTCACCATACTTTATCAGTCGACAATTTCTCGAATACTACATACCTATTATCCAAGAAACCGGACATAGTTGGGTGAGATAACTTTATCTAATGAGCCTCTTTGAGTGAATAGAAAAAAACTAAAATGGATCAAACTTCGTCC
The DNA here is from genome assembly GCA_947532105.1 of Athrips mouffetella. Classification (NCBI taxonomy): domain Eukaryota; kingdom Metazoa; phylum Arthropoda; class Insecta; order Lepidoptera; family Gelechiidae; genus Athrips; species Athrips mouffetella. Next base: position 2,069,738 of record OX383961.1, on the reverse strand, counting down.
AACCTTCAAACTTCGCCTACAACATACACACAAACATATTGGTAGCGTGTCATTTTTACGCTTGTGTTGCCGCAGGGTTCTTTACGCCGATGATATTATTATTTTAGCGATTACGGCATCCTTTATGCCTACAATAAAACAAATTAATAAGGGATGAAGTGTATTGTTAGGTCGCAAGATTGTATCTGGCCACTTACCTGAACGTAGCTACACAAAGGCCGGTTTAGAGTTTATTTGAACGTGTTGTTTTAACGGTGGTTCTATTGTTTAAAGTAAGTCACTCATTTGTTTAATGTTTATCGCTTTTGTTGGGGGTTAATTAAATTTAATATTTCTTGTTAATATAGTTTTAACTAACTATTATCCTTGGTTTTTATAAAGAAGATTTTTTTACTTTATATGCTAAATTTTCTTTAATATTAATATGTAGGCTAGGTGGGTATTCAATTCTCTTCTTAAATTAGAATTCTTTGAAGAATTTCAGTTTTTTTAAGAAGATTAAAAAACTTAAATACTATTCAAAACAGAGTAACGAAAGACATTGCAAAATCAAATAAAATAATTGGTAGCAAACGATACCAAAAGTAAACGACAATTCAGCTTTTGTTTGCCAAACGAAAGCAGAGCAACATGAATGAACTATGTTCGAATGACTGATGGTGCAATTTTGACGTCAAAGATTAAGCAGCCACTCGAAGAACGTCCAACAGCACGTCAGTAGAAACACTGTGGAATTTATGGCATAGTGATAGAGTTGCAAATGTACCCACTGTCGTGCGGTTGACCGTACCAACATGAAAACATTCAAACAGCCGGCTTAGCACGCTGCAGTTGTCAGTTTATCTAGGCCCATAGATTAAAGACTTTAAGCATGGTCACGTTTTTTTGACATCCGAGCAGTGCGACACATTTTGAAAGACAAGGACGGCTACATGTATTAGTGTATAAAGCTATCTCTGTCTAAAATATCATAAACGTAATTTGTGGATTCGCTAAACATTTTCCTCCACTGACATTTCTTCGCGCTTGGAGGTGATACATTAGATGACATAATTCCTCAAATAAAGTGACATTTCTCCGAGATATATTTTCTCTTGGGCAGCGTGCTAAGCCGGCAGCTTTCAAGAATACGTAGATAAGAATACGTAAATAGAATAGATAATAAAATATATTAAGGGCGCAAATCATCCAGCTAATTTTCAACTAATAAACGGTAGGTAATGATATGAAAACGCCAAGGGTTAAAAAACCGAATGTTTGCAATGCTTACTCTATGGCAATGGTTGACAGGGCGCAACCCCTGTTCAGCTTAACAATTACCTAACTCATTGTGGAAAGACCCTACTCCATCCATTGTGGACACCACTATACACAGCACCAAAATTTTACAACCCTTGACACATCAAAAACATCCAACATTTTAAAGGTTTCTGCACTTTGCGGAGGGTCTGTATAAATTGGGTGGTAGAATACAAATATTATTATCCATCCCGTTCACAAATATCAATAACGTATTACCAGCCTCGGGACAGATTTAAAAGTTAACGATTGAGATTTTTTGAATACGTTATGGCTTCATTTGGTGTTAATTTGAATGTATGACAGGGTTTTATATTACAAATCCTATTGAAAAAGTTGTGTGATGAAATCGGTGACAAAGTTGCGTTTTGAGCACTTTAAATTTGGAAGCTAATCAAGCGATGATGTTTTGAATGCGCAGTTTCAGCTTCCGGAAGATTATATTTTACAATTTATTTAAGTAAAGTAAACTGAAAAAAAAAAACCGGCGAAGTGCGAGTCGGACTCGCGCACTGAGGGTTCCGTACCACCACATAAACATAATTGTATAAGTTGAAATTTTAGTAAGTTAATGTGCTAGATTTTTTGAGTCCGACACGCGATTGACCAAATTTTATTATTTGTTGTTATTTTATAGCTTATATACACTATAAACATACCAATTTTCAAGTTTGTAAGTGTTCCCGTTTTTAAATAGAACTAAAACAAAAATCGCCTCAGCGACCATCCAACTTGACCCCTCTCTTAAATGAATATTCTTGAAACGGGAGCTCACCACAATTGGTTACCATTAGTTATGAGAAAAGTAGTAATATTTAATGATTTCAGAATTTTCCCATTATTTGTACTGTGAGACCTAGCTTCTTGCCAAATTTCATAATTTTAGGTCAACGGGAAGTACCCTGTAGGTTTTGCATTAGGTGAGGACATAAAATGCCATATCTTTTGATTACGTCGTTGTAAAAGATTCAAATTTTCAGATCTTGTGTGGTTCATGGATCCTAATATATGGTATTAATTTCAACCTGACACCTTTACCCGTTCGTGAGATAAAGGGTCTTGACAGACAGACAGACAGACAGACGTACAACAAAGTGATCCTTTAAGGGTCCCTTTTTTTCTTTTGAGGTACGGAACCCTAAAAACAACTTCTAGACTGCCCAGGGCTATTGTCAATTTAATAACTTTAAGGAGGTCTTGTTGTAAATTAATTTTCGAAGAAATTATTTGCCAAAGCTATCACCGCGACCTCTCAAAAATCCTCTTGAAGGTTGAAAGATTCAGAAAATTTCATAGGTATAACATCTTCTGAAATTAACTTAGTGAAAAATTCATTAAAATTCTCTCAAAAGTTTTACGCCGCTGGCCTGATTTTGGGCTCAAAAGTTTCGCTTGAAACTGATCTTACCGAAATTTTAAGCTTTTTGTTTGCAAGATGATTTATAATTTAAGGACGGTAAAGGTCGTATATACGCTGTCGTAATAAGACATCAAACTTTTATTTTTCGTGTAAGTTTTAAAGTTGACGACCAACCCATTAAGGGGCTGATAAGAGCTAAATACGCTTCACTTGAGCAGGTTTTTAACGAAAAGTTATGAATACATGGCAGTGAAAAAATTTTATGTGATAATTAAGCATCTTTACAATAATATGGCCAAATCAGAAACACGATTGAATATATTTTGTATGCCATAAAAAAATTCAAAGTTACCTCTGCTTTTTGCTTTTATACCGTTTTTCTTAAGTACCCATTAATCTATGATGCCAAAACTTTTACTCATTATTCAATATATTATGCATAATAATATAGCTGTTTAATAATTAATATTAGGCTAAAGAGTGGAATTCTCGTTCATACAACATACAGTTCTTACAACCCGAATCTATTCAAGTCGCGTGTGAATAGGCTTCTTCTGGGCAAGCTCGTTCCATCGTCGACCTCATCTCTGTCTTCAAGACTAGATTGAGGTCAAGATTAAGCCCATTGACAATAAAAAATAAAAAAAATATTATGGCTACAGATTTTGAGAAAAATGCAAAAATGAGAGAAAAACGTAAAACAGCGCGAATCCGCTCCGTTCTAGCACGCGAATTCTGCCCTTTGTCAGAAAGGGAGGTAAGTCAGCTCTTATCAGCCCCTTAAGCCCTCGTATTAGAGTTTTTACTACATCGTCACAGACAGGTCAAACTTGACACTCGCAGTCCGACTCTAGCCCGTACGTCTATTGAAATAGGAACGATACAAAGTCCAATGCATCAAGCTTGATGTGTTCTTGACTGCACGCACGGCAGCATGGACGTAGAAACAAAAACAGTACAAGCTGAACCAGCGCTGCAGTAAAAACGCCCCAAACCAAAGACCCGCTCTAGCTCTAAGTGTTTCCAACAACGAGCTTCAGTGTGTACCATCATACAAGGCGGAAGCTTTCCGCCTCCCGCCATTTCCGATACCTCTCCTCCTCTGCGTTGTGCGTGGCCACTTCTTTGGTCCTGGGGTCCGCTTTCTGCCAGAGCTGTTCTAGATACCTAACCTATGAGCTGGTTATATTCGAACCCTTAGGATTGCTCCATTTGTCAGGAAAATAGAGCAATCCTGACAAAATTTTCTAGCTCACAGGAAAGCTACTTAGTTCAGCTTTGGAGGAAAACTACCCTTGCTTCGGGCCGGCGATTCACAAGAGGGTTAATCGATTAAGTAATGACTTCGCACGCGTCAATGAAGTGTCCATGATTTATAAGAACTTCCACATCTGGACGGGGATCTGCCCTCAGAAAATAGTCAAGCTTTTTACAGCTTAGAGGAGATACGTACCATTTATAGTCAACGCGCTGCGTTTTGGCTGGTACAAATGATTAGCGGTCTTTGGTAACTGCAGTAAGGTGGTACATATCCAAGAAGGACATTGCTGAATATATTTTCTTTAAGATCGCTTAGTTTCCTTTTACGACAACCATGGGAAGAGAAAAAGTGATATTATTCTTAGCAATATCTTACGGAATAAGAAAAATTATCAGCTAAAATGCAGTAAGTACATAATGCAAAAAAAAAGAAAAATATCGCAATTGCAAAATCGCAACTTCACTCCTTGTCACCCTACCGGTTGTGTTTGATTTTAACCTCTGTCGACGAGGCTCTTACCCTTTTCAGATAACTTGTCAATCTTCCCATGGGTGTCTTAAAAGGCGACTAAGGGGTTACGGAGAATGGGCATCAGCGTCCTTCTGTGTATTGTACCAACTTACATAGTGCGGTCACCTACGCTAACAAGCATGGTGGCTTTGATACTTCCCCTCCCAGTCGAGCTCCTTGTCCTGCAGTGTCCTTGTCATGGGATGTTATGTTATGATTATGAACTAAAAGTTTTATTCGAACCAATCGAATAAAAGCCTTGAAATTACACATACTATATAGTCAGCAAAAAAGGTTCTTCAATATTCTTTTCCACCGCGCACCGTCTTGTTGCCAAGGGGCTCCAAGATTTCTCTGCAGAATTTACTTATACTACAGTAAATACAGATCTAACTAAAGAGACAATATCTACGGCGTTAAAAGGCCAGCCCGAGATCGGGAGGAGGAGAGGAGAGGGAGTGAGGCCCACCCTCAGCGAAATTACTACATTTGAAGGGTACAACTTTTTATGAGAATAAGCCACGGTATGAATCTCGAATTATAAGCGAATCGGGCGGGCGTAGTGCATGAAGTATTCGAATTTCGAATTTTCGGGGACGTTCTTTGTTTGAATGTCGTTATTCTTTTGTTTATTTTGTCTTGAAGTTACTTGTACATTAATTTTAACAAGGTTACAAGATGGTAGAATAGACTGACAACTAAAGTGGATGAAAGTTAAAAGTAGGTAATTTGACACATAATAAATTCGTCTCTAGCCCCAATGCAAATTGTGATTGAAATAAGAACCGTACAAAGTGTAATGTGTCTATTTTAATGTGGTCTTAACTATACGAGTCGATTGCTATATTGCTTGTGAACTTTAGAATATGAGAACTGTTGATAAATGATTTATATAATAAAATTAAAATAAATATGTAATAAATATATAATGTAAGTATAATTATTTAAAAATTTAAGAAAAACAAACGCTTTCAACAAATTTTATATGACATTTCAAAATGCAGATGAATAATTTAATAAAACAATGAATAAATAGAACTAAATAACTTAAACTCCAACTACATAATAAAAGTCAATTAGTTAAACGGCTTGCACCGGGCCATTAAAAACTTTTCAAATAACTTCTAACTGTAGACAACCACTGTACTGTAAAGTCACATTGAGATTGAATGTTTATTATATGAATATAACATAATTATGATTAGATTTTTGTCTTTGTTTCAATTTGTTGATTGACTTTTTGTTCATAAAAGACTATAAACCCTACAAGGATAAAATTTTCACCTTTTTAATGCAACACATATCTTGTAAAATGAACATAGTTCACTGAACTGTGGAAATTTTCTTAAATAAATGGCAACACTATCTTGATGATGTTCCATTAATCAAATATGTAAAAATAAGAAGATTTAATTTGAAATGATTCTGGACCGTATTCGAATTAAATCGCAATATTGGCGGGAACGCGAGAACGTAAATGTTCGGACGGTTTCGGTCGGGTTCGGTGGCAGTCGGAGCAGTCAATAAGGTGCATTGGCCGCCCCTGCTCGCCTCCTCGCCAAACCACTGGACAGGACAGGGATGCCAAGAGAAAAAGTTTCTCAAAATTAGGTAAATTTATTTTATGTTTTTACTAGTGCAAGAATTTTAAAAACACCCTTTTTCATTTTTTTAAACCTGTATGAGATGAAAAAAAAATTAATGTCCTTTGGGGCCACTGGGTAATGGACGTCCCTTTTTCGATAGAAAAGTTACTCAGTTTGACGAACTGGTTAAAATACCTGTCCTACAAAATACATCCCCAGTTTTAATTTTAATAGTACATAAGAGTTAATGCACTAAGTTTTGAACTCAAATATTTTTATGGCAACACTCTTTTTTAATATAAATTTATTATTTGTTTTTACTTCTAATGGGCTTAGTACATTTCTTGGAAAGGTGGTCGTAATCGTTATCTGCTAGTTTTGGGCACAATCACAAAATTAAAAAGTTTATGACTTTTGATGCATTATACTTATGTATTTTATGTATTGTATACGAATGAAACTGTTGCCTCAACCTACTTGATATTTTTTATTTCTATGACTTTAAAAGACAGGGTACCATATTTAAAAAAATATTTGAAAAAATATTTGACTTTTAATGTTGGGTTATTAATGTAAAATATTGCCACCTTTTTCTGTATATTACTAAGCGCAGAGCAAAAAAGTAGAGACGAGAAAAATACACATACTTATATACTATGTTACTTATTACCACAACAGTTTTTTCTCCAACTTTTTCCTCTCCGTAAGGGTAAATAGCCCCCTCCCACTGGCAACACTGCTCTTAAAAGATTCTCCACGGGTCGCAGGCTCTGAAGGAGAGTCGAAACCCGTTAAGGATAATCGCGTCTCTTATTTACACCATCGCCTCTATTATTGCGATTGGATGAGCGATCATTTTTCAAATGAAGAAAGTACTTTGATTGGCTGGTGGGATGTCTTGAAGGTCAATTGTAATTATTATTTAAATATTATTAATCAGTTACTCGCATTTTTGCTACATTCATTTATTTATTTTCTGAAAAGACGTACACATGGCCGCACATCAGTAGAAACACTTTTGGACCTTATGGCGTGGTAATAGAGTTGAAAAAGTTTCTACCGACAAGCGGTTGACCGAACTACCTACATATAATAAACGTCATATATGTGTAAAATCCATTGATGTGTTAAAAAGCACCTCGCGGAATGGGAAAATCAAGTTTAATCTTCCACTTTTAGGATTTCCCACTGGTGGGTAAAAACTAAGCAATAAAACACATATCATCATTACCTGGCAAGACGAATCATATGAGCCCTAACTCGACAGGGCCTTGCGTCACTACAGAGTTATAATTTATAATCCACCCAAGGTGCTCACTTCTGGCTCAATCATGAAACTCTGGACATCATCGAGGACCATTGTCCTTGTCAAGACAAAACGGACGAGCCCAAACTCGGTGAGGTTGCTTTGTTTTTATTAATACAGAGCTCCCATGGCCACCTTCCGGCTCCATCATCAGATCAACTCCATTTTATCCGTTTTACACACGCATGAGAAATTTCAGTTGATCCGGGAGCCGGGAATTTGGGTCAAAATAAACTTGCAACATTTGATTACAGACATACAGAAAGCTTTTTTATTAAAACACCATCTTTTTCGCGTCCTCATAAAACATTATGAATCTTTCCTGTAAGATACATACAGACTAAGATAGACAATGATCACATCCTTTCTACGATGTGGCCACGATCGCTACGATCTTGACTTGCTTCTTTTACTCTCAACAACCTTTTCAAACACCCTATTCGGTACAGATATCTGTACATAACAAAGAACTATCAAATAATAGTAGATACTATGAAGACATATGTATTATAATACACATGCCTGAACAGGTAAATATACATATAATATGTCAATCGTTACCGAATCTTACTCCAAATGTTACGTAACAGCGTGAGATACCCCAGTGGGCGGCGGGAACGGAATGCGAGGAAAGCAGGCGGCCTTGACACGGGACAATATTTGGTGCGCATACCCTACCTTACCAATCACAGTCTAAAAAAACTTTCCTCATAAAATCACTGGAGTGTCAGTATGTAAAACAATTCGGTGGAAGGTTTTTTAGGCTGTGGCGTTGATGAATAGAGTGACTCGGTCAGTTAGCTTTCACGCCTTGCGCCGGCGCTTCTTATCGCTACACGGTAATTAAGACGCCTTCAACGCGTTGATCTCAAATGAATCGGCCATTTGAACGCAGTTTAGACTGGGGTATTCAATTTTATGAGGATTTTTATTTGAATAAGTAATAAAGTTGGATAAATATCTATTTTATTATTATTTTGTAAAACATCGATTCGATCTATCAGTAGTTATCCTTTTTTGGTCTTTTAGGGGTTGCTATTTGTAAGACTTGCTTATTGGGGAGATACTGTTTCAAAATAAAATTTTGCAACGAGTAATCTTGTAATATCATAAAATATCATAAATCTAAATTCGTTGATTCACTGCCTGCGTCAGTGTTTCCACTTCCGTACAGACTTCATCTGGGCAAGATCGTTCCATTGTCGAGTTCGAGAGCAAGCCACTGACAGAAAAAGATTTTGGACAAACACCTTCAGCAATATTTTTTTTTTTTGAAGTTAAGCGAGCAGCTTACAGAAAACTCGTTCTAATGCGTTTCAGTCAACTTATAAACGAGGAGGATAGACACCAAAATAAAATCGTAAAAACCCAAAATGGCCGCACGAAAGTTCCGTAGCACCCCCCTTTGTTTAGTAAACCGGAAAAAAAGGTAAAACAAACAGACGATTAAAAATGATCCAAGCACCACGTGAATGTATTCGCGCGGACAATATTTTAAAACAAAATGTCACACGCTTTCCACGGGTGTCAAGCCCCCTCGTCTGGGGGGTGAAAATGGGGTGGGAACGGGTGACTCCCCGTTTCTCTTCCCCCCTATTCTCCTGCTAGGGGTGTCATTGTGGACTGTGGTGTCGTAACTTCGCGAACTTTTTAATTTACAATTAGGTAGCTTCGCATTTCTCCGCCCTATTTAGCTCTCGTTTTCCGGTGGCCACAGCCGCTTCGTAATTAAAATTTATTTATCATTGTTCAACATTATTATAAGTGTAGAACTAATATTGTACAGCCAAGAGCAGGTTAAGCTTGAGACTTCTTGTAACGCGATTCTAGCACCAGCGGTTATTAAAATAAGAATGTTGCAAAGTTCATTATGTCAAACTTGACGTGCTCTTCACAGTTCAGTCAACGGGACATCAAGAGCTATATTTACGTTGCGATAAAATACAGGGTGTAAGGGGCGGTGTACCAAAAACTGAACGGGAACGCCCAAGAAACATTTTTGGAAAATAAAAAAATGTTGACCGCTCCATAAAAATTGCTAACTCTGATCGAATAGTTTGTATGGAGAGGTAAATTTTTTTTTTCATTTCCCATAAAAAGCATCATAGGGAAAGTCGATCAGTTTTGTTGACTGAGCGCGCCCTTTCAGTTTTTGGTACACCGTCCCTCACACCCTGTAAGCGCGTACATCATAACGTTAACGCAGTACGTCTGCAGATGGTTTGAAGACAATTCTTGTTTACTACATGAAAATTGTGTCAGTCCGCCGCACTTCAGTTCTGCTCGTCTGCCCCCCTTTCCTATAAAAAAAAGTTACAAGTATCGGCACGTTACTCCGACAGAGTCCGTGAATGCGCAGAACTCAAATCAATCTCAACCCATGCGCAGAAAATAACCGTCAATGCCAATAATCATCATAAGTAAAGTAACACTATCTCACAGATATCAAAGTCTCAAAGTTAACATTTAATTAAGTCTCATGTTGTCACTTTCTTTGTAAGTTATATCGAAAAGGACAACATAACAAACGATTTACTTTTAATGTCGTCTTTGAGTGACCGTCCACCGTACCTTAGCGCTTGAACTGTCACATATTTTTAAACGTATTTATTATCGCAACCACCCCTGCCTGACTACCTTGCATTTTTGCTTGCACTCAAAACATATCCCGCCCTGGTGACCTTGCAAAACAAACTGGTTCAAAACAGCTTTAAGTACCATTCTTCACACACCATTTGAAGAGCATCATCCATTCCGCTCTCAACGGGATATCATTGTCACTCTTGTCAAAAGCCAACTTCGCATCTTTGTTTTGACTGCAGACCTACCAGTGAAAAATGCTAATAGCATCACAATGTTGGTCACAATGGACCACCTTGGCAGACATATCATTCGTTCAAGCCGCGGGGTGTCATCGTTCTAATTGTTTGTTTAGAAGAGACTTGGTGACAGAGGATGTACGCTGATTATGTTGTTTGTTCAATACTGCCGACAAAGATTAGTTTTTTTCATATACAAAGGTGTAATTAGATATTCTCAAACTGAAAATTTTATCAGAAAACTAGAAAACTTTTATCACCAAAAGTTGGTTGAGGTACTTTGTTAAAACGTCATTTATTAACCTCGAAACTTGGCTCATAAATAGAGGTAAGGTCATTAAGTTTATATTTTTTTAAAAATCTTTCGATCACAGATACTTAACAAATTTTACATTTTTTTTTTCGTGAAATTTCGATTCCTTTATGGTAGACTGGAACACAGTCTTAGCCTATTAAAGAATTAAAAATAAGAACTGTCACCTCTCTTAGTGACATGACAGCTTTTTTATTCTGCGATAGGCTAACAAGCTACACACCGCACCACGCGGTTTCCATTCTGCCGCACAAAAATTAATAATTTACGAAAATAAATAAAAAAATGTGTTGGAAAAAAATAATAATAATATTTATAGACCAAATTTGAAGGTTCTATACATTTGAGTTTCTGTTGGGAATTAGACCTTTTTTAGAGTAAGTTGTCCAATCGCATGGTCTGAATCCAGTTTATTTTGGTTTTCGAGATATTATATGTTTTTACACTTTGCCCTATTTATTAGTACGGTTGAGCTAGTATTGACTGTTAATTTCAGGAAGACGATGCCCCCAAAACTTCGACTATTGGTTCAATGGAGCCCCATTGGAATATCTAAGGCCTGTTTTGAAGAAATAACAAACATTTTATTGTTATAACAAACATTTTATCAATCTTATTCTCATTCTTATTCTTAAATAAACTGTAATAATGATAATAATGAAACTTTATAATCGACTGAACCTTTATAAATATTTTCTCTTTATAGTTCATCTGAAAATAGTAGGAGTGATTGCCCTCTCTCAATTCGGGAACAAGGAAGTTATTTTGGTTTAGTAGTGTTTCGATCGCAGCTTCGTTCGACTCTCCGACAGCGATCACGGAAATATAGTAAACTATTAATAGTTTCATTATTTTTGTATGAAGAGCGTGAATGTGTGAAGTTTAAGGCACTAGCTGGTCTGTTGCCTGCGACTTCGTCCGCGTGGATTTCCGTAGCTTCATCATCATGACATCCCATTAAACGTCCACTACAGGACAGGAATCTCCCACCGAAATACCAGCTTTTGTTAAAACAGTGTGGAGGGGAAGTACCATAGTCACCACGCTTGTTAGCGGTACGGTTGGCACCATGGACCGCGGTTGTTGGTGACCGCAGAATGTAAGATGATACGATACACAGAAGGATGCTGCTGCCCATCCTCTTGTTCATTAACCCTTAGTCGCCTCTTACGACACCCACGGGTAGAGGTGGGTTGGTTCTTTGCCGCCAATAAGGGGGGTGAATTCTGCAAAATCCTTTCGTAGCGGATGCTTACGGTACGTTATAATCTGTGGCTCAATTTTAGCCCAATCCGTGAAGGAGTTTGAGCTATGCGTTAATAGATCAGTCAGTCACAGTTGCCTTTCTACCCAACAACGGAAAAACCCGGCCAAGTGCGAGTCGGACTCGCACACTGAGGGTTCCGTACCACCACATTATATTATACACACACTGATTTGAATTTATGACGTATTAAAAAAACTTCTTACTAGATTTCGTTCCAACTAATTTTCGGTGGAAGTTTGTATAGTAATGTACATCATATATTTCTTTCAGTTTTATCATTCTCTTATTTTAGAAGTTACAGGGGGGGACACACATTTTACCACTTTAGAAGTGTCACTCACGCAAACTATTCAGTTTAGAAAAAAATGATATTAGAAACTTCAATATCATTTTTGACGACCTATCCATAGATACCCCACACGTATGGGTTTGATGAAATAAAAGTTTTGAGTTTCAGTTCTATGTATGGGGAACCCTAAAATTTATTGTTTTTTTTTTCTATTTTTGGGTGAAAATCTTAATGCGGTTATATGCGGGAATACATCTACTAACCAAGTTTCAACAGTATAGCTCTTATAGTTTCGGAAAAAAGTGGCTGTGACATACGGACGGACAGACAGACAGACATGACGAATCTATAAGGGTTCCGTTTTTTGCCATTTGGCTACGGAACCCTAAAAAGGAGGGTTATGATTTTGACCGGCATGTATACGACGCACAAAATAACTGTGGCCCTGTCATTGATGCGCAGAAGTCAAAAATGTGCAAAAATGGGCCATTTATTTCTTCTGCGCATCAATGACAGGGCCACAGTTATTTTGTGCGTCGTATATGTAGGTATGTATGTTCATCTGTTCCCTCATAACATCTTAACTACTTATCGTAATTTATAGAATGAGGTATTGTTAGAAGCGTCTTGATCATCCGCTAGTTAAAGGATATAAGACGTCGCATTAAAATTAACATGGCACCCAAGTAAGTCATGAACGAAAAAAAATTATATCGATGATGCCAAGTTGGGTATCAAATTTTTATGAATTAGCTCAATCAGCAAATTTAAAAAATATTATGTATTGTTAGCTTGTTTACGTTATTTTAACCCCAATATAATTTAAATAAAAAAAGTTTGAAAATTAAATCTCGACTACTAAAAAGTAAGCAACAAGAAAAGAAAATATTATTATCTGAAATTGTTATATATGTAATAAACATTCATAGTGATATCCAGACAATTGCCGCGCCGTGGCCATATTATTATGCCACTTTGCTCTAAAGCTTAGTTTAGTTTATTTCACTAATACAATCTTTATATTTTATGTTTTATTTTATGCTATCTTACAAATAAATATAGAGGTATGTACTGTGATTGTCATTCATTTCTGTACATTAATACAGATTATTATATCAGTATACATAATATAATTCTTTGTAAAGACATATTATTTATATATTTGTGTGCAATAAAGAATATATTATTAATTAATAATATTAACAACATTTTTTATATGCATTAAGGGGCTGATAAGAGCTGAATTACCTCCCTTTCTAACAAAGGGCAGAATGCGCGTGCTAGAACGGAGCGGATTCGCGTTGTTTTACGTTTTTCGCTCATTTTTGTATTTTCCTCAAAATCTGTATCCATAATATTAATTTTCAAATAACTATTATTATTACGCATAACGTATTGAATAATGTGTAAAAGTTTTGGCATCATAGATTAATGGGTACTTAAGAAAAACGATTTAAAAGCAAAAAGCAGAGGTAACTTTGGATTCTTTTTATGGCGAAAAAAAAAAGTTGATGTTGCTTCGGAGTCGGCCATATTATTGTAAAGATGCTTAACTATCACATCATTTTTTTTCACGGCCATATATTCATCACTTTTCGTTAAAAACCTGCTCAAGTGAAGCGTATTTAGCTCTTATCAGTTTTCACACAAATATTCATTTACTGAGTAATACATTAAGAGATTTTAATATCCAACAATGAATAAACGATTTTGACTTTGACTTTGATATGGTTTATCCAATAAGAAGTTTTTTAATCGTTTGGCGAATGTTTATATTCGGTTATATTATATTATATTCGGTTATTTAGCCGCAGGTTGATCATCCGCATAAAAATTCTTAACATAGACGTATACATAAAATTGTGTCTCAATGGCCACTAAAAATGTTTAAGTGTACAAACTAACTAAATAAACAACTTTAAAATTAATTTAACGTAAAACATTACTGAATACAGAAACAACCCCTAATTATCTTAAATTAAAAGCAACATATTTAGATCTGCTTAAAAATAGCAACGGTGGTTTAATTTATTTACTTAAGGGAGGTGGAGTCAATCGCTCGGAGGAATCCTCTGAGAATTGCTTTGAGTCTAGACGTAGATACGACTGATTTTGAATTAACTGTGGGTTAAAATAAAGAGAAAGTGAGAAACTTAAAAGCTTTCATACCTATTAGAAAAATTAGTGTTTTAAAGGAAATATGTACTCGTAGTAGGCTTGTCCTGGAGGCGAAATGCACAAAATTTTTGTTTTTATCAGTATTTTTATAACTACCTGGTCGGCCGAGCTTCGCTCTGTAATAGCCGCCTCAAAATTAAAATATCATCAATATCATCTGTTGAGCAAGCAATGCTACCCGCCAACAGATGGAGCTGTAAGTTTCTGTCTAAAACGCGGAATTTACAAAATGCTCAAAAACACGGGGAAAACGAGTTTTCCCAGACATTTATTTTTTTATTTATTGAAAAATTACAAAAGAATTTACATAAGGTTTTTTTTTTACAGTGTTGCATAAACCTAGTTAGGTAAATCATGAGACCTAGCTAGAAAAACTTTTTCCCCTAAAAACCCCCGTATGGTAAATTTCATCGAAATCGTTAGAGCCGTTTTTGAGAAACCGATTACAAATATATATATACAAATATTGCTCGGTTAATAGTATAGGAACCTAAGGTTTTTATATTTTTGACACGCGAATAAAATATTTTTTGTGGTACTGGCTAAGGACTTAGATCATAATTATACTTGAAGGTGTAGGGCTTTTGTGGAAAGTCCGTCTGGGGAAGTACCAACCCCTTGCTTTCTTCTGCCGTGAAGCAGTAGTGTTTGCACTGCTGTGTTTCGGTTTGAAGGGCAAGGGAGCCAGTGAAATTACAGGCACATGAGACATACCATCTTAGTTGTCAAAGTGAGCAACGCGCTTTGCTGTCTTATTAGTGTCAAAATATGCCATTAATAATATAGTCGGCGCTATGAGCGGCGGTGACCACTCACCATCAGGTGGCCCACCTGCTCGTTTGCTCACTTGTAACATAAAATAACTAACGGCTAAGAAACTTAGTAGGTATACCAACATCCCAAACCATCTCTCTCTTTCCGTGAAAGTGACATGATAAACCTAGAACCTAGAAATTTGTTTCTTCTTAAATGTTTTCTTCACTCATCAACTAGTTGTCAAGTGTACAGGAAAACTGAAAGGGCATAACCACTTAACGAAACTGACCAACTTTCAGTGAAATAAATTTTCAGGATATGAAAAAAAATCTGCACCTCCAAACGAAATTGTAAAGTTGAGTGTATGGATTTTTATGAGGATGCCAACTTTTATTAATTCCTGAAAGTTTCATTCACTTTTAGTGAATGAAACTTTGTTGAGTATTAATTAACTGATCAATCATGCCCTGTCCCAAAAAAAACCGCATTTCTCCTGCGGTAGTTCACAAGCCTTCAATTTTGTCCCGCAGTAAAAATCATTGGGCTGTTGTAATGATTATGCTGATATCATCATAATACAACGTTGCAAGTAGAGGATTATTGTCAACAAATGTACCTATCTCTAATGACGTTGTTGTTGTTTAATCCTTGTACGAAAATTACAAAAATACAACAATCGAAAATATGACTTGCAAAGGCGGACTTAACCCTAAGTCAGATCTCTTCCAGTCAAACTTAGTGCGAGTACAATAGAAATTACATATAATTATGCAGAATGCAAGCGTGCAAATAGAGAAAACCAAGAAAGATAATAAGACAGAAACGTTAAATTCGACGACGATTCGGTAAAAACAAATATGACAGGTACAGTAACAAGAAATCAAAGAGTTTACAGGTATGACACTAAATGCTCGTAATAAAATTAAAATCAAAACAGAACTCAAACAACCACAACACTTCGATAACCATCAATTCCCATCGCTGACAACCGTTGACGATAACCCAAAGGTACAGGACCCAAACTGTGCAAACGGAACTCCACAAGCTACCAATACCGTTATGGGTGCCTTTTGTACCAAAAACACAACAAAAAACAAAGAGAGCCTTTTGGAAATATGCCGCACCCCCGAGAAGTAACAAAAAATCAAGTAAAACAGAAAGAAAGGACCACAAATTAGGGAATCGGGATCGGAATGTTGCACCCGAGCATTCGTTTAAATGGCCAAATTATAGCCCTCACGCAAATACGCCTGTTTTGCCTTGAGGTGATGACATTCTGATACTTGTATGAACTGTAGTGCGAGCTTACAATGAAGAATTAAATGTTAACATCGTTTATTTCTCTAAAAATAAAATATTTTATCTGTCAAATTTATATTATTTCACCTACGCGTAGGTGAAATAATATTAATTTGACAGATGAAATACGTAACGTAAGCGAATTTCTAGGTCTCTGCTTTATCCTTACATGAAGGGACGACTGAAATCTTCCTGGCTATTATAGTCAGAGTAAGTAGTATCTGTTCTTTCAATGTGAGTAAGACTTGCCTTCCAAAAACGATTTTTTTTTATCTAGCGATGTGATAACCTTATTAATTGTGTAAGAAAAAGGGTATAACAACCCCGAAGAATGTAAATCTTCAACATGAAACTGGATTTCTCTATAAGTCAACCTTTCATAGAAGCTGCATCAGCTGATAGCACATTTTGTTTGGGAGGTCATAATTTTATTTTCGTTTAAATATCTATGTTCCTTGGGAAAGTTGTTCAGTTTTATGGGCAGATCCCTTTTTGTTACATCTTGTATTATCCTCCATCATCATTCATCATCAATAAGCCTGGCTCTTGTCAAGGAAATGAAGTAACTTCCAGTCTTACTCGTTGTACTGTTCTAATGACCTTTTATTTGTTTTCCGACTATTTGTAATCCAAGGGCGATTTGAAGGCTTCACTTCAAAATCAATAAACCAGCTCATTGATCACTCGCCTTCGGAGGCAGCTGATTGTAGATAAAAACTTGTGTCGTTATCACTACTCGAAAACATTATAACCACTGTGCTAATCTCATGCGATGGCGTCTCAATTTGCACCAGAGAGGAAAGATCTATGTCCACCATCGTGGGAAGAGCGTTACCTGAATGAATACTACAACCGTAATCCCTCCTGGAATATTCTAAACCAGTCCCAAAGGTAAAAAAACTTTACCTGCCCCAAAAAAACTTGTGCAGCGGAAAGGACTGCCACGTGCGATTGCAGCTTGTGCTCTCCTTTTTTGTGTTCAGAATTGTTTTTATATTTGGAATTGTTTTTATGTGCTTAAACACTTTGCGTATAATATATGTTTGTAGACAAAGCATTTTGCCATGTCTCGTCAACCAGTAATGTACTTTACAATGTTGATAATGTCAACACCAAACTGTCGGATGTTTGATTTATCACCTGTTGGTGAACTGTGACCCTAATTTTAGCTACTTAGTTTTATGCTTGGTCGATTGTTGTTTGACATCAATTTGTACTTATGGTTTTTATTTTAGGGCCTTTTGGGTGCTTGTTGACAAGTTTCGATTTATGCGTGATTATGTAAAATACCAAACATAATTTTATTGTGTGTGATAGTTGTAAGTGCGCTGTTTGTTGGTACATTGTGTTTTTATCTCGTGTCTTCTGTAATGAAATGGATCTACTTTACCCAAGGAACTTAGGTTGAACTATGAAAAAATAATTTTTAATTTCCATTTGCTCCCTTGGTAAAAAATCTACTATTTTGTGTTTCAACCTACGTTTTTTAGTAAAATTTGTTCAGTTTCATGGTCTAAGTAATATCACAGTAGTAATATGCTAAAATTATGTTCACTATGTCAATAGAACCTTACTTGTTTATTGTGTTTAAGATTAACAAAACTTTAGTTATATGCCTACTAGATGGCAGTGGGAGGAGGGCACATTCCTTTGACTATATAATACTAATGTATAAGCACATTCTATTAGAATTGATGGATGGAGCAGAAAAGACATCGAAATTAGAGAGTTGATCAAGAATGAAATGGAGTGATTATATGCTAGTAGACAGCACCAGTTCTTGTATAGCTCCTAAGAGATAATGTCTTCAGCGTCTTTCGCATGAAGATCAACTTTTATATCATCGTTGATGCCCATACACAGCTTATCGTTGATAGCTAAGCATTCAAACAAAATAAGTTGTCTATTCTTCTTGAGTTCAAAAATTTACTTCGTCGCAGCCTATCGTAAATTCTGTTCGAAGCTAGTATTTCCAATTTGCTTGTTAAATATAGCATTACGGGGAAAAATATCTCGCAGCGTAGATAGTACGAGGCAAAATGAGTTGCCCTTAGCCTGTAAGGGTGTGAGGCGTTCGAGATTGGTCTACGGTACAAGTGATGAGAGCTAGGAAAATATTTGGGCAACTTCAATTTTATTTAATTGTGACTTTTGCGTGATTTTCGATAGGCACGAAATTGATTTCAATATCAAGTGTTCATAATAAAAAATATAATGAATATGAGTCAGCCGTTTTAATAGACTCATGTATTTTTAGTTGCACAATAAGCTTAGCACCAATTAAGTCTTTTACCTTTGAGAAATGCAGGCGTACTTTTTTGGGCTATCATTGCGTTAAAACAGTTCGAGAATCAGCCTTTTTTTAAAACTTCTTCATTTATTATATTAGAGATATTATGTTTACATAAGGTCAAATGCTAAATCAGGCACAGTGTGTACAACAAGCAGGTACCTATCAATCAGAGAACTGTGAAACACTCGTTTCCCCCGGACATGTAATCCTTGTTTCACTTCCGAACTGTCGCGTAATATGCGCATGAGAAAATCTCTTTTTTCTTAACTAAGAAAATCTCTTTGCTCTTATAACTTACAGCATATTGTCGAGGAGCCCAGTTAGATGGGACTCTCCCGCGCGCCATAAATCTTGAGACCCTCGGCCGCCATGCCACCCGGATCTCAACGAAAATATCTATAAATACCTCTCTACCTACATATTTCAAATATTAACGGGGACAGAAACGAACACTAAGATGCTTTTGCACGCTGTATTGGAGAGTTTTGAAAACTGTGAAGTTGAAAAGTGTTGTTACAGGTAAATTATACTAGATGGCGCTAAAATACCGTAACGGAGAGATCAAGGAATATTATTGATGTACTTGTGTCAATAGGTTTTCTTATTTGAAACTCTTAATGCATGTTTACTCGAAACCAGACCTTATTGTTTTTAATGTCTGTAATGATTTCGATTGATCGTCAATGTCGTCACTCGTCATCTTGCGGTCTCAAAGAAGGCGAAATGGTAGTGCAGCTGCCTGCTACGCCGAAGGAGCCGGGTTTGATTCCTGGTCGGGGACAATCCTTCTTAGTATGATTTGTTTCGGGTCCATGTATTTTAGGGGCGCGTTCTTGTGTGTCCGACCACGATGGCGCTTGAGTACTGTAACGGAATGATGGGGTATGTTTCGATGAATATGTGAATCTCGGGGATTAAATATTCGTAGGTACGGTCAACCGCACGTCAGTAGAAACTTTTTCATCTCTATTACCACGCCATAAGGTCCAAAAATGTTGCTACTGACGTGCGGCCGTGTGTACCTAACCTGAGCTCTATAAAACTGTAAATTCAAGAAAGGAGACGGCAAAGTTTGCATTAAAGTTGCAAAATCTTGATAGCTAAAAAAATCAATCACACTTTGACCACCTTTCGTCTATTTACTTAGTTACGTAATATACAACGTGTAACGGAAATATCTGATGATACTGAGGGGTGTGAATCTGCCCATGAAACTGAACAACTTTTCCCAAGTAACATAGGTAGAAATATGAAAAACCAAATATGACCTCCCATACAAAATGCGCTATCAGCTGTTGCAGTTTCTATGGGAGGTCAAAAATGTATTGTGTTCTGTGGGATAAGTTGTTCAGTTTCGTGGGTATTATCACACCTTTCCGATACACGCTGTATATAACAACTTTGAACCAAAAGAGCAACAAAAATCCAAGTATCTTAGTACGTGTGATGCCGAGCGGTTACACATTTTTTTCTTCCCAATGCTGACTTTTAACTGATTGAGTAAGGAAGCCGAGAGGGTGGGAAATTCGTCGGTTTTTAGGGTTCCGTACTTCAAAAAGAAAACAAAGGAAACCTTTGGAGGATCACTGTTTTATCCGTCCGTCTGTCAAGACCCCTTTTTCTCCTGACCGGGAAAAGTATTCAAGTTAAAATTCATGGACCCTTGAAGCTGTGAAAATTCCAACATTGCTTCGACAACAAAATCAAAAGACATACCTAACCATTTATCATACACACACACACATAATATCACGCCTTGTTCCCGTTCATTTATCCATCTCCATATATTTTTAAACCAAACCAAAACGTATGAGGTACTTCCCGTTGACCTAGAAATTTGAAAAAGAAGGTATGTAGATATTCTAGGTCTCATGGGAAAAGTCCTACAGCCTTTCGAATACTGATAGCCTAAGAGCCAAACGATTTCACTGTATGAAGATTCACCAAAAATTCATAACAGCATTTTGTTTTTTCGTCAAAAACTAGATTAGCTGGTCTATAAAATAATTCATCCACCCAAATTTACGACCGCATGATTTAAAATAATAATAATAAAGGTATTATAAATTCCACAAAAGAAGGGCAAAAATGCTATAAATATAATTTACTTTACATTTAAATACCTTTATTTTTATCTTTTTTCTAAGTATATAATCCACCTATATTTGTAAAAGAAACACAATTAAATCTAAAAAACAAATTTACGTAAATCTCAAAGTTGCATTAGACCTATGATAAAATGCTATCAGATCAGTTCTTCAATGCTTTAGTTTCATTAACGTCCCTTAACATATAGAAAAAACAAAAAAAAAAATATGAAAATTGAAACCTCCAGAAATTGAGATTGTACCTTCCAGTTTGAAATTTGGGTGGATTCAAAAATATAGTCTCTTAAAATTGCATTTAAAAGCCGTTTACAAAAATTTGGCCTGATATGAATTTTTTCTCCAAAATATAGGATAGCTCTTAGGTTATGAAAGGTTGTAACTGTAACTGAACAAATTTCAGTGAATAAAACTTTTAGGAAATAAAAATAAATAGGCCTTTGCATTAAAACTGTTCGAGTTCGAGTTTGTAATTTTGTATGGAGAGGTCGATTTTTTTTTCATTTCTGAAAGTTTTTTTTACTGAAATATTATGTTCAGGTGACAATGGACCAGACAATACTGACTATGACCTTTCAGTTTTCGAAAAGGTGTCCCTTACACCCCACATTATAACTTTTCTCAATTAAGGTGAACTCCTGTCACAGAAAAAAGTCCGCCCCCTTTCATTCTATCCTACAACGAAACGCGGGCGGGTGCGCGCGAACCCGCCCGCGCGATTCTCGTGGTCTTTTTGAGGGTTTTTTGTACTGAATATGCGATCATACGCGACCTTCCAATTTCAAATTTGTAATTCGCGCTCGATGTATGTAGTGTCTGGGGTGTGTTTCTATTTCAAATGGTCATGCAGGTTCAAGTGGACGCATAGTATTGCCACAGATAATATAATACTAGTATTGCATATGGTGGAAAGATACGGAACCTTTAGTGCGCGACTCCGACTCGCACTTGGCCGGATTTTTGAAACACATGCGCGTTGAGCGGCTGTAGGAGGGAGAAGGAGGTAAGTGGGAGTGAAATGGGGATGGTGGGAGTTGTGGGGTTGAAGGCGGTAAGGGGTGGTGGAATCCGCAGCAGAGGGGGGGGGAAGCGGATTGGTCTGTTTGCGATTTCCTCTAATGGAGTGAGCGCGCACCGTTTGATTATTGAGTGGATAACTTACTAAATACTGATAACTTCTGAAAGGTGAGACTGTTAATGAGTAATAAGGATTAATTCGACACGATTTTTGATGGCTACTTATTAAAAAGTAAGATTTTGAGTGGTTTTTTGTTGGTTTATATAGTTAGAGGAAGCGCTCATGGCCAACGTGTAGTTTCTCTTTCTCTCCGATCACAAAAGTTAAGTAAAGCCACGATCATACCTAATTGAATTCAAAGCCTAATTCGGCTTGCATTGCTCGTTGAAGTAAAGTTATTGCAATTAAAATAACCAAGCCTCCCAGCAATGTATCCCGAATTAGTCTTTGAATTCAGTCAGTTAGGTGTGATCGTGGCTTAACGGAGGCTGTGGTCAGGGGCCTAGACTACGTGCCACTCAAATTAAGAGATGGCGAAAGCGAACCTCATAAAGTGTATGGGTTGACATGTATGTCATTTATGTCATCCCAAACATATTATGGCGTTCGCTTTCGTCATCTTTTAATTTAGTGGCACGTTGTCAAGACCCTTAGGACTTAATCGGTGACCGCTAATGGTAAAACAAATCAAGTGTTTTTCGTGCTTTGGAGCGCACGTCATGCTGATGGTCCCAGCCACGATATGGAGGTCTGGAAGTAGTAGGGCTTTTGTGCAAAGTCCGTCTGGGGAAGTACCACCCCCTTGCAAAGCAGCAGTGTTTGCACTCCTGTGTTGTGTAAGGGAGCCGGAGACCGGTCTCGTTCTACGATTTTGTCAAAAAGAAGGTACTTAATGAAAAAAAGCAATTTGCTGTCACTTTTTTGTATTAGAAAAAAAGTAATGAAAAGTATGAGTTTACTACATGTCCTCGTATTTCAAGTTCAAAGCTGCTAGATCAAGTCTCACAAAATACAGTACGTGTTTCGAATCACGCGATCGACATATAGGGCCAGGCACTTAAATGATTTATTAATGACATCAGCGTATGGAAATAGACAGGTTTAGCAAAAATGAATGAACAAAATAAACTTTTATTTGAAAGATTCGATTAAAAATTTATCATAACATCCCATGAAACGTCCACTACAGGACAGGGAGCTCCCTCCACAATTCTAGCTTTTGCTGGAAAAATGTAGAGGGAAAGTACCATAGTCACCTCGCTTGTTAGCGTTACGGCTGGCACCATGGGCCGCGGTTGTAGGTGACCGCAGTAAGTAAGATGTTAGATACAAAGGATTCGAGGATGCTGCTGCCCATCCTCCAGTTTATAACCCTTAGTCGCCTCTTACGACACCCACGGGTATGTAAGGGTTGGTACTATTCTTTGCTGGCACCACACGGGGCTTAAATCTATGGTGTTTAATATAAAGTAATTTTTCAAATTAGTTTTTTGTAGACCTGCAGACTACTACAAAACTACCGTTAAACCATAAGAATTAAGGAAAAATTTTAAATTTCGTAAATTTTCTGATGATTGTGTGCATTTAATTTACTTCTGCATGACAGTGCGTCCATACTAAGACCGTATTTTTACCTTAGTGGTGCGGAACCCTCGGTGCGCGAGTCCGACTCGCACTTGGCCGGCTTTCCTTATTATTATGTAAAAAAAATTTTTTAATAAAGCTTTATCCAAAATACGAAATATTTTTCATTCATAGGTAATTTCGTATGACACAGTTACCAGCGCGTAGGCAGTGACTCAGCGCGCACGTGACAGGTCATCCTTGATGCAATTTACACTGTTTATCTACCATAAAACCTATAGTAGAATTTCTACTTAGAAATCACCGTATACTATAAGGAAAGGGCTTTTGATCTAGATTAAGTCTTGGAGACAGTGATGATGAGTTTAGCAATTGCACTAGCTATCTGTGTATTAAAATATATAGGGTTTTTTTTTACTCCTGGCCAAATTTTACTATGTTACTCAGAACACGAATCTGCACTAGTTTCCCAAAGGAACGTGAGTCGAAAAACGAGAAATAATGGTTTTCCCATACAAATCCCACTATTGTCGGCCCAAGATTTGTAGGGAAGGACCAAAATTTTTTCTCGTTTTAGTAACAGCCCTGTATAGCCTTCCATAGGAAAGAAAAGGCTACAACCTGTCTTGCCACCAAATCTAACTGTCATTTTATATGATCCCTGGTCCGGATATGCTTAAACCTTTATGATCGAAATCATCATTACGATATTTTAGTATCCAACAATGAATAAACTATATTCGATTTTCTATTTGATTAGGCGCAAGTATTAAACGAGCAATATTTGTATATTTGTGATCGGTTTCTCGAAAACGGCTCTAACGATTTCGATGAAATTTACCATATGCGATATAAACCGGAAAAATCGATCAAGCTAGGTCTCATATGTGTCAAAATTAGTTTTCCCCGTGTTTTTAACCCTTTTCAAAATACATACTGCGTTTAAGACAAAAACCAATAGCGCCATCTGTTGGCGGGTAGCATAGCTTGCTCACCCGATGGCGGCTATTATAGAACGAAATTAAATTATTTGCTAGCAATTATTTATTTTTTTTAGTTTCATTTGTAAAACTTTACGTTACAGTAACTACTTTCAAAGTCAATGAAATTACTAACGATTATGAACCTAATAGGTGTATATATTTAGATGCAGATACTACATGCTATAATCGCCATAAATCGTGGAGATACCAAAGATTTATTTGTAAATCATTATCATGTGCAGGAAAAACCCAACATTATCATCCGCATTTTGATCAGTAAAACCATGTCTTATCTATAGCAGTAGATTAGTCATTGGGTGTTGCAATAGAACTCTTCCCGTAGCTCAATGATTCATAGTTTAACTCGAACACGCGGGATCGTTGATAGATAGGCGTCATTCTACGAGTTTACAATCATCACCATCAGGTTCCCCTCTGTACGTCCTGTCTGATGTCATCAGTTTTTAGGAATCGGTAAAATCCGTATGCAAACAGCAGATTTTCCTATCAGTAGTTGACAACTATTCAAAGGCATTATAGGATAGAGGATACATACCTATATTTTTTTTATTTTCATTATATATTATTGAGTTTAAAAATTCGATATTTTTTCCGTAAATGACGTAACAGCTAAGGCGCGTTAAAACTTTAATATCAAAAGTGAAAAGTGTTAAAATTCACTAAAGTTAAATAAAGTCAAATTATTAATATAAGATGACATGTCAAAGTAAAATTATTCTTTTGGTTCTTATTTTATTGAAATAGTATGCATATAGGAACATATCTGTACTATGTTAATTTTTAAATTCTTAATTGAACTACAAATAATAGTATATTAATGTGATGTCAATTATAAGAAGTATTTAGTTGAGCCTAATAGGGAACATGCTTAATTTTTATTCGTCGCATTTATTATTAAAATATGAAAATACCGTAGTAGAGATGACAAAAAGTGAAATTAAAATTGAAATCGGCTAAGAAATACGGCCGATATAAGCATTTAAAACTACTAATTAGACAGAGAGATCCGACATAAATAGTGACGTCACAATTCACTACGGCCATATAAACTCCATATTAAATTTCGTTTTGCTTGAAAGACACAGAAACAAATCTTTGATGGCTTATATCTTTTTTAATATTATAGTTATTCAAAAAATAGTTTTACAAGTCTGTTTATTACATGAATGAGAATAAATTTCTTAAATAAAATAAATTCGTGCATGTTCCTATTACTACGTCCACAAGGTTTCTGATGAAAACACACTTCTGCTTAAGAAAATGTGTCGCCTAAAACGTTGCCATAACCAAAAAAAATCCTATTCCTAAATAAGGACCAAAAGTTCTTGAATAAGGATAGCTCACTATCAAAATGCCTCTAAGGGCCTGTCCGCACACCGAATTTTAATCGCACGATTTTTTTCTCGCAATTCAGTAACACATTGAATCTTAGGAACTGTCCGCACAGCGATTTTTTTCTCGCTATTTTTTTCTATTTTAAGCACGGAATATAATTCGCGTGAATAAATATCGCGCGGCAACAATTCGCTGTGTGGACAGGCCCTTATACTCCGTGCTTTGGAAGGCACGTTAAGCCGTTGGTTCCGGCTACTGTCAATAGAAGTAGTCGTTAAGCCAAGTCGGAGGCTATTTGGCGGCTTGAAAACTCTGACAGCCAGGTTGACCACTAACCTGGCGAAGCCTAACCTAGGATTGGGTCTGGTTTACCCTCTGGATTGCGGAGGTCAGATGGCAGTCGCTCTGTGTGAAAACCAGTCCCACTGTCATATCCCCTAGGTTAGGTAGCCGACTCCATAGAGACCATTTGGAAAAAACAGAATAAGGCTAGAGCACTGATGACCGTGTGGTGCCGGCAAAGAATAGTACCAACACATCTCTACGCGTGGGTGTCGTAAGAGGCGACTAAGGGCTTATGAACCGGAGTATGGGCAACAACATCCTTCTGTGTATCGTATCATCTTACATTCTGCTGTCACCAACAACCACAGTCCATGGTGCCAGCTGTAACGCTGTTAGCGTGGTGACTATGGTTCTTCCCTTCTACATTGTTTCAGCAAAAGCTGGAATTTTGGAAGGAGTTCCCGGTCCTGTAGTTGACGTTTCATGAGATGTTATGATATACAAAGGAGGATGCTGCTGTCCATCCTCCAGTTTATAACCCTTAGTCGCCTCTTGCGACACCCACGGGTATGTATGGGTTGGTACTATTCTTTGCCGGGACCACACGGGACGGGATATTTAATCAATTAGCTGTCACCAAACCCCAAAACTTAAGTCACGCGCGAGTCTCCCGCCCATTCAAGTTACTCAAGTGACCATAACGGAAGCTGGGCCGCGTGCGCACGTCGACCGGAAGTCAGTGTGTGGAGACTGGAGGTCACGAACCTCTGTTTACGCGTTGGTGTAACATACCGTGAATCATTTTTGGACCTGTGAAAAAAAAAAACCCGGTCAAGTGCGAGTCGGACTCGCACGCCGAGGGTTCCGATGTACCTATAGTATTTTTGGAAGCAATAAAGTCTATTTTTAGAAACGCAAAACTGAGTTTGTTTTAAAGGTTTTTTGCAGATTTGTGAAAAATTTTGCTCCTTAGAAATCGCTTCATTATTCCTGTAATACTTACATAAACCTCGATTACAATGAATTCGGATTTTCCTTTCAAAAACTTATGGGGGGATGGTATTTTTTTGTCAAATTTATAATAACTTGAAAACTAAGTCATAAAAGATATCTAAGTCTATTTGGAATGTTCAAATGAAGCCCATTAGACCTAGTCACGAGAATTTGAAATTTTACCCTATTTGGGCCCCCTTTCCAATATTTCTTTTCTATTTTGTGTGCAAAGCATGTATGAAAGGATTGATGAAAGTACAGATGAAAGCATGTATGAAAGGATTGATGAAAGTACAGGAAGCAAGGGAAGTATGTCAAGATCGTAGCAGGTGGAGGACTGTGGTCTCTGCCTACCCCAACGGGAAAGAGGCGTGATGTTATGTATGTATGTATGTATGTAATATAGTCGGGCAAGCACATTTTAAAACTGTTTCAAATTTCAAGTCGATATCGTGAGTAGTTGCTGAGACTACACTACCTACTACACGACAGGCGAAGTCGCGCCATAAGGATTACGTTTTGCCATTTTGGTTCGAATCTATAAAAGGATTTAGTCCTAATTCTGCTAGTGGTCTTACATTTTGTTCCGACATTTTAGGATAATATTTTAACTGTTTTCTAATTTGATTAAGTTATTTAATAAATATAGCTGAGGTTATCAAACTCCACTTTTGTCGGTACGCTCAACCGCACTTCAGTGGGAACATTTGAAACTTTATTACCACGCCATAAAGTCCAAAGTGTTTCTACTGATGCGCTGTTGAGTGTAAGTGCTATGCAAAATCTAATAATGGTCAAAATAGTGGTGAAATAAAAAACGGAACAAACAAATTGTTTGAAAATTAAAACTGGCCAATTGCGAGTCGGACTCGCGCACCACAGGGGTCCGTACCACAAAGGTAAAAATACCGTCTTAGTTATAGACGCGCTGTCACGCAGAAGTGTATTAAATGCACGCGAGTCCGACACACACTTGACAAATTTTTATTATTTGTTGGTATTCTATAGCTTATGTACTATAAACACACTAATTTTCACGCTTGTTAATGTTCCCATTTCTACCATAGAGCTAAAACAAAAATCGCCAAAAAACATGTTTTTGAAGGGATGGCCTCCTTTATTATTTTTTCGTCTTTATTATTTGATATTAAAGTGGTAATAAAAATACATAATATGTGGAAATTTGAACTGTCGTTTCATGAGATACAGCCCGCTGACCATGCCGCTGACAGACAGACATCGGAGGCATATTAATAGGGTCCCGTTTTTCACCCTTTGATTACCGAACCCTAAACAGTAAGAGGTTTTTCATTGCCATTTTCTTCCGTTCTCACAGGACCATGTAGGTATATCCTTTAATAACCATATAGGTGGTTAATACACTTAATAGACTAACCTAGCTGTGAGGTTGTCGACCTATTAGGCGCCAAGCCGCCGAGTTCGCGACCTTATTACAGGCGGTTGTGATCGGAATCGCCCCAGTAGACTAACCTCTTTCCAGGATATCGGTATTTAGCTTATACATACATTGCTCTATTTACTGCGAACTCCGCAAAAGTACACTGAAAAAATCGCAAAAACACCGAGATCATTTTCATCATCATATCAGCCGAAAGACGTTCACATAGGCCTCCCCTAAAGATCTCCAAGACAACCGGTCCTGCGCTGCTCGCATCCAGCGGCTTCCCGCGACCTTGACCAGATCGTCGGTCCACCTTGTGGGGGGCCTGCCAACGCTTCCTCTTCCGGATCAGATGATTTACACCACATCATATTATTCTACCCAAGAAATTGAATGAATGGACGAAGATTAACGAAAGTGATCTAAGAGGCGAGAGTGAATTGAAACTTTGGAAAAAGAAGGCCAAGACGTAATTCAGAACGTTCTAAATATAGGCCAGGTTAAAAGTAACCAACGAGAGAATATAAAAAGGTTGATAAAAGTAGATGAGGCGAGGGAAATATGTTATGATCGTAGCAGGTGGAGGGCTATAATTATTGGTCTGCCTACCCCGACGGGAAAGAGGCGTAATTTTACGTATGTACATAAGTAAACAAAAATACCGCAGTATGTATATTCTCATATATATATTCTTTATTGCACAATTTTACAAACAGAAAGTTACATACAAAAGGACATTAACAAAGGCGGGCTTATCTCTAAAAGAGATTTCTTCCAGCCAACCCATGGTAGTGAGAGAGAGTGTTCATTAGCGGGACGCAATAGTGCATTGTGAAAATCCACAAATACAAGATGTAATAAGTCATATATATATTATAGTAGTCAATGTAGATTCTTTACAGAATAGGTACTTATTGAATGTCATAATCATAACATGCAGAATACAATGCAAATACGGCGAGTCTGCTACCGTTTCTTTTGTAAGATGGTACAATACGTCTCAGGACACTACTGCCCACTAACTATTCTAGGATTTAAAAATTAAGACACCCACAGGTAGATAGAGTGCTACTATTTTATTCAGCACCACGCAGACAATAATAGTACCACCCCATTCTTTACTCGGTAATTAGACTTATTTCAGCCTAAATTTTATCTGAGCATCATAGAAAATTAGACCTACCTAGAACTTGAACAGGACTCCAAAAATAATTCTATCTTACATACACAGCTTAACAATTCTTCGAGCAACAATAGCAAAAGATCTGAATTTCAGGACTTAAGGTGTCTTCCGAGGATCCGTTTCAGTAACTTTCATATAAAAGAAGAAATTTTAAGAAAAGCAGAATATTTACATTACAGTAAGGAAACCACAGATGATAATACGTAGTTTATAGACTAAGTTTCCGAGATTTCGAGTCGGCTGCATATGAAAGCGCGCACTGCAATGCAATGGTGCAAAGTTTTGCAGCTTACGGTCAAGGAGTAAAAAGATCTTATAAGTATTTTGTACGATAAAGTTTTAGAAAACTCAATTTTAAAATTCTATGGAGTTTATGTTTGTGTTTTTGAGTTTAAGTTGATGTATGTAGGATTTTGACTCGAATGTGGAAAATGTATGTGGAAAAAGTATTATGTATGTAATGCTGTGCTAACAAAAAAGATTACGAAAAAAAAACTTATGCGTACTTTTAAAATGAGCGCTGTAAGTCCTAGAAACCACCAAACTTTTTAGTACAAACATACAAGATAAATATACAAACATCACACCTCTTTCCCGTCGGGATGGGCAGAGACCACAGCCCTCCACCTGCAACGATCTTGACATACTTGCCTGTCTTCCTCTACAATCATCAACCCTTTCATATACACTCGTCTATTTAGAGTACTTTTAACCGGGCTTTTAATTGGATCATTTACATTGTTTACAACCACTACCTTGACCAATACAAGAGACGACTATGTAATAAACAAACTTTGACTGTCCCGTTGGTGTGGTTGGTAGTGGCTTGCCTTCTACGCCGCCGTGGGCCGCGGGTTCGATCCCCACCCAGGACAAACAATTGTGTGATGAACACGAGTGTTTGGTCAGTGTCTGGGTGTTATTTATCTATTTATGTATGTATATCCGTCTATGTTACCCACACAGGCTTTGCCTAATTTGGGATCAAAACACTTTTGTAAATTATCCTGCATAATTATTTTTTAACAGCTTTTTCTTCTGAAGTACAAAACCGCTCCAGTTATGAAACCGCGGCACCTTTTCAGCTCCTGGCTGTATATTTCTGGTTGCTCTGATGATCGGAAAGTAAAACTAGGCCATCAATCTTTACTCAAGAAATTCTTAAGAAAAACTCAATTACCTTTAAGATTTCCTTTTCTACTGTGATGAGAAAATTCAGCTCCATGTCACTAGGTTATCAAAATCATCTACATATTCTATGAGCCGTGGTCGAGGCCAGGAGCATAAATATGGGAACTGCAATCTCTAGAAAGTGTCTTATAAAGGTCAACTGCTATATAGGAACATTCCAAATCAAATACTTTTGAAGTAAATATTGGAATGAACTCTTTGTCCGGCAGCTGTAGGTGGTTTTATGAAAAATATATAAATGTTAGATGACATTTCACTCATTGTCATTTGATGCCCAACTAGGCAAAGCCTGTACTATATCAGGGACTGATATACATACATAAATAGATAAATAACAGCCAGACACAGATCTAAAATTTGTGTTCGTCACATAAATGTTATGATTGGATGATGATGCTGCACCGTCCCATTTCTTTACGTGAGTGTGTTAAAAGTCAACGATAGTTTTATACCCGATGATATTTAGTAGCGTCTTTGAGGTAGTAGTGTTTGAACGCACCCGCAACACTACCAAGTTAATATAGCTCGTATTTTTGCTGTTTGACGGCTGAAGTACGAACAAATGTAGGTGGTAGGGCTTGCGCGTATAGTATATTGTGCTCCATGGTGACCATGATATAGTCCGTCCATTTCTGCTGCTTGTGTTCAAACTGCCCTCAACGAAAATTTTAACTCATTATGGACCTTGTGTGTGTAACAGTCTCTGGATTAAACTCTTTAAGCATCTTTTAATAATTAGCTTTCTTGTTGTTCTCTGATCATGCTTAATGTATATTAAGTTTTTATTAATATCAATAATTTGCATTCTCGACCGAAATGTAGAGTACCTTGTAATCGTGAACTTAGCAGTACCCATATTACGAACTTATAATATAAAAATAGTTACTAATTAAGTCTTCATAGTCATTAACAGTATTGCTAATAAAGACATCGATGTTTGCTGCATTCCTAACCTATATCCGCTCTGTGACGTCACTCTTGCACTTTAGATGCAGATGTTACCGCCATTGAAGGACGTTTTGCAAATTATGCGCATAATATACCACACTTATACAGTAGGCAGAAGAAAATATGTAAGTATGAGATACGACCTTGTGTGTTTTAAATTTGACTGTCAGATCAAGGGCAAAGGCTACTGCTGACCATTATAAATAGTAAAAGAAGCGTCATGTAACGCATATTATTTTTTAATTTCATGGATTCATGGATTAGTTGAATGAATATACAACGTGTTAATGGTATAAGCGATACCCTCATAAACTACAACTGATTTTTATTCAAATAAATCTATACCCGTAAAAGAAACTTAAAATTATTTTTTTTAGTTAGATATTGTTATTTTAATGTTTCATCATTGTTCTTGTCATTGTTTATCTAGTTCCATTGTAGTTCTAGTCCACGCACCATGCGCACGCCACGCCCACTTACCGCGCCGCTAGCGCGCGTATCTACAGAAATATTTATAATAGAAGCGGCAAAATTTTTAACAACAAAAATTAAATTAAATTATCCCTATCAAAAACCCATGAAATTAATTCTACTCTCGATTCTGAACAAACTATTTTCTCAGTTTCGCTTAATACTTTTTCATCAGCCCGGAAATTTTAAGAGGTGATTCTGCCCATGAAACTGAACAACTTTTCCCAAGGAACATACGAACAATCATTTTAGACTTCAGATTCAGATAATTTAATTTTTATAAAAATAATAATAATTTATTCAATGTAGATTCTTTACAGAATACTTATTGAATGTCATGCAGAATACAATGCAAAAGTCTACGCCGTTTCGGATCGTGCTATGGCAGCGTAAAAGAAACGGCAAGAAACCACGCAGCACGGCCTACTTTAAGAGTCGGCTTTTTACAATGTATTTCTTGTGTTTCGCTGGAATATCAGAGCACCATACCTCTTTGTCATTCATATAGTCATCTTATCTATAGTAAGCTTTTTACATAACGTTTGCTTTACACATTCTTTAAACTTTCTCTCAGGTAATTGCACTATATTGTCAGGTATTTTGTTGTAGTATCGTACTTCTCATACAAACTCTGTATCATCTGACAGCACAGACTTTTATGAGAGGTTTTTTTTTCTTCATATTTTGACTCATGTTCCTTGGGAAAAGATGTTCCGTTTCATGGGCAGAACCACTTTAAAATTTCCGGGTTGATAAAAAAATAACGCTGCATAAATTACTATTGTTATTTATTTATCTGTTATTTTAAAAACCTATACATACATGCCAAACTTCGGGGTTCTATCTAATCTGACAACCTTAACATACTGCCATCGCATGACAGAACTGATATTCCAGCGAAATACAAGAAACCAAGCCGGCTTTAAAAGTAGGCTGTGCTGCAGTGATGTCTTACTATTTCTTTTACTAATTGAAAGGACGTTCAAGAAGTGTGCTGTAAGAATTTGCATTTATAATGTTGCCGGGTGATTTTAAGGTGCTTAGCAGAGAGAAGGTAAATCACTATAGATGAAATGTAACTGGAAATAACTACTACTTGACAAAGACCAGCCAGCCCTAAGCATTTCTGAAAAAGTTATAGGAAAATAAGTATGTAATAGGGAAATTAAGATTATTTTTTTTCTTTTCATGGGATTTGTAGAGTCAACGAACGATCCTTTGATTTTAGTATCCTTAGATTATTGATAGCTGTCTGCGTGCTCGAAGATCTATCTATAATCTAAAGCCACGATCACATCTAGCAGAATTGAAAGACTAATTCGGCATACATTGCTCGTTGAAGTAAGGATATTGCAATTAACATAACCAAGCCTCCCAGCAATGTATGCGGAATTAGTCTTTGAATTCAGCTAGGTGTGATCGTGACCTAAGTCATCATGACATGAACAGTGTGCTGGTATGATATACAGAAAGATGTGCTGCTCGTCCTCCGAATCATAGCTGTTAGTCGCCTCTTACGACACCCACAGGTAGAAATGAGTTGGTACTATCCTTTCTCGGCACCATGTGAGCTGGTATGAAACACAGAAAGATGCTGCTACCCATTCTCCAGTTCATAAACCCTCAGTCGCTTCTTACGACACCCACGGGTAGAGATGGGTCGATACTATAATAATCTAAGTAAGTGTCTTTAAGCTGAGCAACAACTATTGCTCCCGAAATACCTTAAATCATCATAACATCCCATGAAACATCCACTACAGGACAGGGAGCTCCCTCCAGAAATCTAGCTTTTGCTGGAAAAATGTGGAGGGGAACTACCATAGTCACCTCGCTTGTTAGCGTTACGGCTGGCACCATGGACCGCGGTTATAGGTGAGTAAGTGACTCTTATATACTCTTTTGGTGAGTAAGTAAGATGTAATATACAAAGGAGGATGCTGCTGCCCATCGTCCAGTTAACCCTTAGTCGCCTCTTACGACACCCATGGATACGTATGGGTACCTTAAATACACTCTCTTTAATTTCTAAAGAAAGTTTATTCACTAATTTGCTTTCTGTTTCCCATTACTGTTTCTTTACGAACTTCCAAATGAACCTATTAAACCAACTCATGTAGGTTGGAGAAACTTCAAAACGTGTCATGTTGAACTTATGGTGTTAATAAGTCTGTAGTTGGAATTAAATAGGATAGTAAGATAAATTGAATTAAAGTAAAAGATAATATCTCCGTGAAATAGAACAACCTTCCAAAACTCCCTCTAATAATCCAGCTTTGGTTGAAACAATGTGTAGGGGAAGGATAGTCACTACTAGCGTTACGGCTGACACCATGGACCGCGGTTGTTGGTGACCGCAGAATGTAAGATGATACGATACACAGAAGGATGCCGCTGCCCATCCTCTGGTTCATTAACCCTTAGTCGCCTCTTACGACAACCACCTAGAGATTGGTACTTACTATTCTTTGCCGGCACCACACGAGAAACATACGTTGATACAATAGAAAAAGGAAATATCCACAATAACATACAACATTTTAATCAGCACTTTTATCTAAGAGGAAATCGTTCAGTTTATTTATTTATTGATAAGGTACACGTACAACAATACACATTAAAACATTAACATTTTGAACTTAATAATATGAAATGTCAATGTGCTTACCTATTATAAGCATACGCAACATTAAAAATAATAAACAACAAAATTTAAGGATTTAAACTATTTGAAAGCAAAAATAGTGTTAACAAAAAAATTTATATAGGTATGAGATCTAAAGTTATTAGATATAATAACTATTAGTTATTAGATAAATTTAATTGTCTTTTAACCGAACATAAATATTTAGACTTATTTAATTTGAAACCCTCGGAAGTAAGGCGCATCTACACTTATTGTTTCTTTGGGCCCACTTAAGCAACAAACTCCTGTAGGTAATTATACTTATTGTTATTAATTAAAGATGTGAATGTAACACCCTCTTTATTGGTTTTTAGTTGACATGTTTCTGTCTTTCTAGTCTGCATCTTGTTTTGTTTCTATTTGCGAATACTTGTAAATGGCTTTGTAGTGTTTTCTTTACGTACTTATTTTAATGTATGCTTAGCTGTTAGTGTTCCGAATAAAATAAAATAAATAAATAAAATTAATTATTATTATAATTTAATTAAATTTAAATTATTATTGATTGTGATCACGATGGCTGAGGGGCTACCCGCAGTCCATAAGTCCAATAAGACTTTATAGAGTAACTTGAGGTAGAGAGAGACTTGACGTGGTAGACAAAGAATGAAAGTGACAATATGTCGACCTATTATTAGGTGTAGTACTCACGTAGTACTCGTAAACTCGTAGGGAAACTGTCGCGCGAGTTGTGCACAATTATAGTGGAGCTAGATGTAGATATACTAGATGTGGTAGAGAAATGTTTATTTTTTTACTTTTAAGCCTTATTTTGTGGATTAATAAAAAAAAATCCAGTATCAACGAAACAATATCTACAAGGCGAAACTGAATCACTATTTTTGAAGAGGAAAGCCTCGGCGAACCAAAGACCAAGACCAAATTCTAAACATTCGATTCATTTGGGGTCATAGCAACACGACAAACCCTTCCAGTTCTCTCTATTGGCCGTTATCTAAACAGTATATTTTTTCTTTCACATAATTTCTTCCATAAGGTGCTCCCACACCGGTGTTTAGAAAAGATTCCAAACAATTATAAACATCCGGTGTGGGAGCAATAGTGTAAATGTTTATAAACGTTTGGGAACGTTTCCAAACGTTAAGAAACGTTTCAGATACAATCCAAAACATTCCTACGTTCTGAATGTTTAACATGTTTGCAACTGTTGTTCCTAACAGTTGACGATCGTCTGAAAACATTTATAAACAAAACATTTAGTAACGTTTGGAGACAAAAACAACCCGGTGAACAAAGCTCCGGTGTGGGAGCACCTAAACCGTCAATTCAATCCTACGTGGAGAGAAGAGTGCATTGACAAAACTCATGTGAAAATTTATTTTAGAGACCAAAAGGTAAATCACCACAGAGGTCAAAGTGACCCGCTCGAGGTCAAAGTGTTGCCACAGACGTGCGGCCGTGTGCACATAATTCTTGTGTCCCTTCTAGCACCGTTTTAAGTAATTCCATTGACAAGACAAGCTGCATAAAAGTGCACTTTCTCTGCTCAGTGTAAACTGATCTGCTCCTGCGCAGCACTATCACACCTCGTCTAACAGTAATGATCTGATTTATCACCATTAAATACCTACTCTCTGCTCTATTTTGCATATTGGAAACTACATCACCTGAGGCATTATGCGTATAGCACTCAATTTTCCGAATGTTTCACATTTTAAAAGGCTCTTAGTAAAATTAGAGTCCAAAAAAAGCAATATTTATTATTTTAATGTTTTCTTTATTATTGTTTTTTTTAAAAGCTGTTTATTGTTATTTAAAGAAAACTAAATGTTATTTCGTAAGCATTACCTAATGAAGAGGCATCATCATAGTTGCCTCGTTGAAAATCCAAGACTTAAAATTCAGGACGTTCTAAATAAAGGTCAGATTAAAGTAAGCTTATACAAAAGGTTGCTGAAGCGATGGAAGTATGACATTGACTTACCTAATGAATGACTTACAATTAGTTATTTATCCATAAAATACTTCAACGCAGTCGAAACGTTTACCTCTGCGTATACCTCCTTAGAATAACCGCGTGTCAGTAAATTAGGGGAAGGTCTGTAGCATTTGGCAACCTCTCAAGTTTAGTAGAAACACTAAATATTTACCTGTAGACGCTTTTCTTGACAGTCAGTTAATCACATTTCTCGATTCATCAGCCAAAGTATCTGAACAACTTTCCCAAAAAAAAATTACCTTTCAAAAAAAATCTGGGGGCACGGTTGTGCCCCCGCCAAGACGATCCCGAAGGAAGCATAACGGTACAACCTACCTTTTCTCGATATGTTTCGTGGTATTTTCGAACCCTCATATCTACTTTTAGAACTGGATAATAGGAGAGTCCAAATTTTAGGTTAGAATGATGTTAGCAACCTTCTCAAACGCGCCGAATTTCATTTGTTCACCTTTTATAATTTAGATTTTGTTCATACTTTAAAAACGTTAGATATTAATAATTCACTTGGACTACAATAACTAACATGAGACGACCAAGTCATACTTAATGACCAAAAATGTGGGTTTTGCAGAGTAAGGACTTAGCTCTACATAGGATTTGATACCTTTTTTAACAGTAAAAGCGTTATTATGAGCCAATGTTGTCTTGGCAACCAATTTTATATGAAATGTTTTTGGTGGTAAAATCGACCGCTAATACAAACCATTCAATAAAGCTCAGAATTTTGTATGGAGTGGCCGATCGTTTGTGGAAAGTAGTTTAGCTCCATTGGTCATGCCCTTTCAGTTTTCGGAAGACAGTCAACTGCCTGTACATTCCATCACAGATTCTTTTGTTTAAATTTTTTTTCTAGCAACCATACCATATCAAACGCACCGAGTTTCATTTGTTTAACTATTATACTTTAGATATTTAGATTTCACTCGATTAGACGAAATTAACCTTTTTTTATAATCAATGACACACGGACTGCAAATAACTTACATTAAACGGCAAGTCATACTTAATGATCAAAAATGTAGGTTAAGTAGAGTTAGAGCTTGTAGAGTTCGGACTTGCAGAGTAAGGACTTGGCTCTACATAGGATTTGATCCCTTTTTAACAGTGAAAGCGTTATTATGACATTATGAGCCAATGTTGTCTTGGTAACCAATTTTATATGACAGGTTTTTGGTGGTAATACAAACCGTACAATAAAGCTAAGAATTTTGTATGGAGAGGCTGATCGTAAAGTGGTTTAGTTCCGTTGACTAATCATGCCCTTTCAGTCTTCGGAAGGCAGTCATGTGCCGGTGTATTCCATAACAGATTATTTCGTTGGTTCCAATAATAAACAATTTGGTTCTACATTTTCATCAATTGCGTAATAATTTTGAATCACTCAATTCACCGCATATTTCCACTGACCTTATCGCTGAAAAATTATGTAATATTTTGCAAGTATACCTAGTACCGACTAACTATATTTTTTTTATTCAGAAATTTATAACGTTACATTCTGTTTCTACAATGTTAAACAAAAATAGGTAAAGCGACTCTTGAAGGATTTGTAACTATGCCCATGAAACTGAACTACTTTTTCCATAGAACAGGTCTAATAACGAAAAAGAAATTTCATCTTTCCATAGATACTGCAGCAACTGATAGAGCATTTTATATAATTATAAGAGATCAAAACTGCCTACTTCTGATATTTCCTCCGGTTGCTTCTCTTCCGTTACAATTTCCTTTCTTCTTTTACAAATTGCTTTACTGTGTTGATGACTTTAAAAAACTAATTGATGCACTTGAGAACTAAAAATAAAATACAATAATGTTACTATTTTGTTAAAAGTGCAACATTGATAACAAATCCCACAATAACGATAACCCCAAAAACACCGTCAAAACATATATCGACATAATATACTTAGATAAGGCGGAACGCACACGATATTGATTACTTACCCTACGAGCAATAAAAACGACTTAATAATAAAACCTTATGGCTTGGATCGTTCACAAAATTGCTTCCATCAGCGCTGGACAACGTAAACAGCTTTTTAGGTCATTCTTTGTTTTGGGTTAGCTTAGTATGAAGAATTTAAACCGTAGTTCACTTAACGTAAATCCTCTCAACGTTGAAGGCGGTTGGTCTTTGGAAAAGGCTTTTCTATTTTTTGGGGTCCAAACCAAACTGGTAAAAACGGAAACTTCGTCTGACTGTCACACCGGTTTATCTCAGCAACCACTCATGCTATTAACTTGAAATTTGGAATAGTTTTAGAATATGATTATTATGATTGTTATTATTTTTATTTAACTTTGATGCAAACGAAAGAATTTAAAAAATATTATAATTGTAAAGGTGGGCCCTTTACAATTATAATATTTTTTAAATTCTTTCGTTCCCCCTGCCAATTTAAAGTTTTACCCCCTAATAGGAGGTAAAATTTTAAATTGGCACCACTAGGTCGAGTGGGATATCGTATGAAAGGGATTCACTTGTACATTTCTAAATTGATTTGAATACTTTTTTACGACTCTTAGTTTTCAAGTTAAAATGCAAAATGTCAAAAATATATATCATTCCCCTCTGACCATCTCTGAAGTTTGCAAAAGGAAAAATAAAACGATCTTTCTAATTTGCAATTTTTTTTAAATTTGCTCAAAACCTTCACAAACAAAATTAGCTTTGCGGTACTAAAAGTGGAATTTATTGTTTCCAAGAATATTATAAGTATATTGGAACCCTCGGTGCGCGAGTCCGACTCGCACTTGACGGGTTTTTTAGTCATAAAACATTTTTCAAACAAACCGAATCTTGAAGTTGCCATGACGTAGGACGCATACGTAACGGTAGTCGGCTCACCTTTTTTTGCATTGTATTCTCCATGTTATGGCGTTGAATAAGTATTATGTAAATAATCTACATTGAATAAAGGAATTTAAAATCCGAACAGCTGGACCACCTGATGTTGATTGGTCTACACCACATCTCCGAAAACTCGAAGGATTTTCAGATCATATTTCGTTAATTTGGGAGGTGTTAGTTGACTATGAGGAAACTATCCAACCACCTAAAGGCTGTCGGTCCAATTTCGGAACAATAAT
This sequence comes from Athrips mouffetella, assembly GCA_947532105.1. NCBI lineage: Eukaryota > Metazoa > Arthropoda > Insecta > Lepidoptera > Gelechiidae > Athrips > Athrips mouffetella. Next base: position 2,029,944 of record OX383961.1, on the reverse strand, counting down.
ATTATGTGTACATTTCATTGTGTGCCCGATCAGAAGAATACTTTAGATTTGCCTGTAAATTTAAGGATGAAAACCATTTTACCCTTATTTCACCATTTAGGACCACTGTCATTGCCAAGCCTTATTATTTTTCAAGAGTGGAATTCTCTGCCTGCGTGTGTGTTCCCGAGTTCATATAACCCGAATCTATTCAAGTCGCGAGTGAATAGGCTGCTTCTGGGCAAGCTTATCCCACCGCCGACCTATCTCTGTCCTCAGGGCGGTCAAGATTTGACAAGAGCACTGGTTCTCTGGCATAGAGCGACTGCCGTCGTCTGACCTTCGCAACCTACAGGGTGTAGAAAAAGGGGTATACCAACCTTGAAAGATGTGAATCTGCCCATGAAACTGAACAACTTTCCCTAAGGAGCATAGGTCGAAATACGAAAAAATAATTTTTACCTCCTATAGAAACTGAATCATCTGATAGCGCATTTGGTATGGGAGGTCAATTTTTTTTTTCAGTTTCATAGATATACCCTTTCTGTTACATCCTGTAGAAGGCAAACCAGACACAGCCTTTGCCAGTTCAGTAGCCGAACTCAGTATCGTATTTAGTATGTAGGTGATATATCTACATCCGCATTCCATCCTCAAATTCTATAAGCCGAACACGAGCATCCGGCGATCCACCGTCAATCGGCTTTTGCTCGAAATGTCAACTCCGTCGTTAAACTATAACAGAACCACCACGTCAACTGTTTAGCCATACGAAGGGTTAATAGGTTTGGATGCGGTAGTTTTTATGAACTACTATTACAACTGGAGTCAAATTTTGCACCATACTGTCTGTCTGTCAGAGGGCTATATCTCATGAACCGTAATAGGTAGACATTTGAAATTTTCACAGATTATGTATTTCTGTTGCCGCTATAACAAAAATTACTAATATTAAAATAAAAAATAAATTAAGGGGGCTCCCCTACTAAAAACGTAGGCGTTAAACGTTTTGGGCGATTTTTGTTTAAACTCTATCGTAAAAACGGGAACACTTACAAGCGTTAAAATTGGTATTTCTATAGTGCATGAGCTATAAAATAAAAACAAATAATAAAAACTAGTCAAGTGCGTGTTGGACTCTGGACTCGCGCGTTTTAATACACTTCTGCGTGACTGCGAGTCTATAACTAAGACTGTATTTTTAACTTAGTGGTACGGAACCCTCGGTGCGTGAGTCCGACTCGCACTTGGCCGGTTTTAATTGTTACACACGAAACTACAAACATCTGTAAAGGAGACTCTGTAGGAAGGACAGGCAAGGGCGGAAAAGATCTCTACCAAATAGCATTTGTCTTTAACAAAATGTGAAAGGTAACTGAAGAAGTTAAGTAGTGGCATGAATATTGCCCATCCTTCTAGGTCATTATGATACTCGAATTAGATCTAAGATCTTCGTTTTCAATATCATAGATGGAGGTAAAATACGCCAAAACAAATGTTACTTCACAATTACGTCATTTAAGTCGTTGACTTTTTCATAATAAAGACTGAATAATTTGAATAAAGTTTACATACCTATACACAAACGGGCTTTCACAACACTGATTAGGACTACAGTAGAATAAGGTAATTTAAATATCTTCAGCATAAACAAAGAGGACGTGTGTCATGGGCTCCAGAATGCAGTTGAGAAATATTAAATCTTTTTGAAGCTTATAAAACGATTGTTACTCGTATCTAAGTATTTTATTTGCCACATCTACTCCAGTCTTTCTTACCACATCTTAGCCCCTCATCCTTCTACCCAACGCGTTGGCACGACGCTTCAAAATACTCATAAATTTATTTCCAGTAACAGCGACTGCCTAGTGCACATTTGCACTCAATGCCACTATAATTATATGCCCACCACACATAAAGGTAAGAATTAAAGAACATTCTAGATATTATAGATTCATTATATTTTTTTTTTTATTAACGGGTGACGTGTACAGGATGCACCCGGAGAGATGGGCCAGAGCCTCTACTGAATGGGGTATCAATGGGAACAGGAAGGCCTAGGAAACGATGGCGCGACGACCTAGATGCTTTCGAAGCCGATTGGCAAACCGTGGCCGATGATCGCGATCTTTGGAAAAAGGAGAGGCCTTTGCCCTGCAGTGGAATATATAGGGCTACTTAAAAAAAAGAAAAATTTACTTTTGGTATAGTTAGTAAAGACCGCGACTTCACGACTTGTTTAAGAATTTGTTGGTGAGTTTCTTTATGAAGCAGAAGAATTGTGAACTTATGGATACCACATAATTACTTTTGAATCAATAAGTTTAGAGCCCCATGAAGCGTCCACTACAAGAAAGGGAACTCCCTTCAAAATTCCAGCTTTTGCTGAAACAATGTGGAGGGGAAGTACCATAGTCACCACGCTTGTCAGCGTCACGGCTGGCACCATGGACCGCGATTGTTGGTGACCGCAGAATGTAAGATGATACGATACACAGAAGGATGCTGCTGCCCATCCTCTGGTGATTTAGCCCTTAGTCGCTTCTTCCGACACCCACGGGTAGAGATGTGTTGGTACTATTCTTTGCCGGCACCACATGGGCAAGTTTAGAGTATTTCGAGACCATATTAAAAAAAAAGAGTTCTTCATTAGCTTAAGCAGTAATTAAAAAGTAAAGTCCTTATTAATAGCAATTAAAAGAAAACAACCCCGAATTCAATCATTCACCCCCTTATGAAGTCCACGTGAACAAAGTAGCAGGCAAGAACAAGTTCATTTATATCAGAGAATTATTCAAGATATAGGTGCATACATAGTTATTATAGATCTGGTGGTAGAATAATCTGTAAAGTGAACAGCACCGCGAACTTGCGAAGTAAGTAGAGAAGAGACATTACGAAAACTTGGGACTCAAGATCTTTTCTTTTCTGCTATGATCTGTAAATATCTATAGAACATCGGCAAAATACAAGAAAATAAACAAAAAGTATGCAGGATTTCTAGAGTAAAGCTTTCACTAATATTATGTTATCTTACGTAGGTATGTGATATATACTATACTAATACAGATGCCTCACGTCATAGTACGAATTTGTGCCGAAAATTGTTCGGGCAATTTTTTCCATAAGGTATTTTCTTAGAATAAATTGATATCTGGATGTTAAAATTGAATTAATGTCATAGTTTACACCTTTACCTACCAACCTAGTAGTAAGATTTAGTTTAATTATTAGAAACAAAAGGGCCAAATGAATTCGGGCTATTTACTCCGTCGGAAAAACCATAGTACGGAATGAGACCCGATATGTATATAGGGTCTTATGGAAATAGTGAACATAATTTTAGCATGTTACTTAGACCATAAAACTGAACAACTTTCCTAAAGGAACATATGTCGAAATACGAAAAACCAAATTTGACCTCCCATACAAAATGCTCTATCATCTGATGCAGTTGTATTAGAGGTCAAAAATAGATTTTCGTATTTCGACCTATGTTCCTACGGGATAGTTGTTCAGTTTCATTGTCTGAATAATTATGTTTAATTAATTATGTTATGTGTCATTATGTGTGTAGTGTGTGTGTGTATTACTGTGCAATAAAGTGTTATTTATTTATTCAACAGGTGAAAAGTGTTTCGGTTACTGGTAAAGTAAGCTCCATGGTCTTTTCCAGTAACATAAAGATTTTATTGATTTAAAGATAGGTTATTGATTCCAAGGATCATTGTATCGGTGTTACTTAAGTATTTTGTGAACAACCATTTACCCTTTATCCTTCCTTAGACTCGCTCTATTTGCATTGTATTCTGCATGACATTCAATAAGTATTCTGTAAGTAAAGAATCTACGTTAAATAAAATTATCTGAATCTTTTAGTGTTAGGTTTGTAGCTTTTTGCGCCACTTTGTTTGTGAACTGACGTAGCTTTTAGTTTAGTGATCAAAGAATCCTAAAGTATACTTTGATTTTGACTTTGTAATGTAAGAAAATTCATTTATGTTGCTTGAATCCACAAATCAGATGACCTAGATTAATTGAACACTTTCATAGTCAGTCCAATCCAAGGAAATCGGTCGATACCGGTAACATAACTGATAAAGGGTTTTGGTCCCTGGTTTATGTGTTTCGAGTTATCCTGGTCCAAACGGCGCATCATATCTACCTTTGTGGTCGGTTATTTTCGGAGTTATTTTCCAGAATGTTCGGCCATTTTTAGGGTTCCGTACTTCAAAATAAAAAAACGGAACCCTTATACAATCACTTTGTTGTCCGTCTGTCTGTCTGTCTGTCAAGAGCTTTTTTCTCACGAACGAGAAGAGGTATCAGGTTGAAATTGATAACGAATATTAAGGTCCATGAACCACACAAGATCTGAAAATTTAATTTTTTTACAACGACGCAATCAAAAGATATGGCTTTTTATGTCTTCATCTCCATACATTTATGCAAAAATGCAAAACCTACAGGGTACTTCCCGTTGACCTAAAATTATGAAATTTGGCAAGAAGATAGGTCTTACAGTACAAATAAAGGGAAAAGTCTGAAATCATTAAATATTACAACTTTTCTTACAACTAATGGTAACCAATTGAGGTGAGATCCCGTTTCAAGAACATTCAGAGGGGTCAAGTTGAATGGTCGTGGAGGCGATTTTTGTTTTAGTTCTATTTTAAAAATAGGAAGACTTACAAACTTGAAAATTGGTATGTTTATAGTGCATAAGCTATAAAATAACAACAAATAATAAAATTTGGTCAAGCGCGTGTCGGACTTTTAAAAAATCTAGCACATTAACTTACTGAAATTTCAACTAATACAATTATGATTATGTGGTGGTACGGAACCCTCGGTGCGTGAGTCCGACTCGCACTTGGCCGGTTTTTCGATACCTTCTCTGTACAGTCTTGTTCTTTTGTTATATTCTACCAAGCCAATATTGATAGGACACCGCAAATTGATATACCTACAGGTACTTTAGGTTAAAAAAATGTTTAGTTCCGCAGTTCTTAAAAATTTACCCCGGAGGGAGGGCAATTATGACGTAATATCTTGCACCGTTTTACAAGAAACTTCCTACCACGTTCGACCACACTGTAGAAATCAGCTTCCTGCGTAGGTATTTCCGGACGGGTACAAAAGGACAGCCTTTAAGAAACAAGCTTACAAATATCTGGAGCCTCCAAACACAGGCTATTTTCGCTTAAATGGAGGCTCCAATCTATGCTAGATATAAGGAAAATTATAAAAAAGAAATAAAAACTATTTTATTTTATTTTTATTTTTTTTATTTTAAAGGCCGACAATGCACCTGTGACCCCGGTGATCACTTACCATCAGTTGACCAGTCTACTCGACTGCCTTCCTCTTCTATTATTTTTTTTTTCCTACGGGATTAGATTTTTTTTTCTTCAGAAACCTATCGTGTGTGGTATCCTAATACATTATTTGAACTTGAAGTAGATACCTGTTTACCAAACGGCTATACCGTATATCGATTTGCGGTTTTCTTATTTGTGGACAGTTTACTAAAGCTGTTACATTAGACTTGGCTGGCGTATAATTTGTGGTATCAATCACATAATATTTATTTTTTTCTTAAAATTGATTCGTAAAAAATCTACACCTTAATCTGAGCACAGGATCTCTCTTCAAAAACAAGTCTCGAAAAGCTTAAATACCAATTTTTGATGCGAGATGACCCTTGAGGATTATGAAAAAAATATATAATCTTTTATTTGCAGTTTTATCCGCATATATTTTTTTTATTTAAAACTTACCTAGGTAGTTTTTTCTCAAGAGTTACAGACGGAGGTGAGAATTACTTATCAAAACATTAGAAATAAAATACATAGCTCTTACATTAAATTCAACAAAAACATTCACATAGAGATCATATAAAGAATAGATATAATGGATATAATAGATATACGGAAGGATCAACCCAAGTTTTCCTACAAACAAACAAAATGAAGTATCTATATTTTCATCATATCTTAATGTCATTGACCCGACCTAACCTTCTACTACCGGAAGAGTGTAACTCGGCATAGATATCGGGCGCGAATCGCGAAGGTTACACGAAAACAAAGTAAAATATGCCGCGACAGAGCCACGGTCAATGACCTATACTAGCTGATAGTTTTCTAGTTTTATCGCAAGATTGAGTGGGAACATGAAAAATATATAAATATATTTTTATAAAGGGTCTCAGGGTCCCATAGAAACTGCAACAGTTTTTTCGTATTTCGGCCTATATTCCTTGGGAAAAGTTGTTCAATTTCATGGGGAGATTCACACCCTTCAGTATTATCACACCGTTCCGGTACACGTTGTATATGAATGTTGTTGACGTGTTTTAAAATATATTGTGACTTTTAATTAGTTCTTGATAGCAAAAGATATGCATGTACTCATAATACTGAACAACTTTCCCCAAGGAACGTAGGTCGAAATACGAATAACCAAATTTGACCTCCCATACAAAATGCGCTATCAGCTGATGCAGTTTCTATGGGAGGTCAAAACTTTTTATTTCGACCTATGTTCCTTGGGGATATTTGTTCAGTATCATGAGTACATTTATACCTTTTTCAAGAACTAATTAAAAGTCACCCTATATAAAGGTTTAAATTTAATGACTAGTTAGACGGTAGACTAATAATTTGTAACAATAAATATTTTCATGCTTACGTGTAAGCTGAAAACATTAAACTTTTATGCAATAAGATTTTTTGATACTGTTTTCTTGCAATTTTGTATTAGTAATTGTGAATGAGGCCGACATTTGCACTGACGACCGTGTAGCAGAGAATATTAGGATAGTACTTTATTTGCAGAGCAGAAAGGCTGATATTCGTAGTGTAATCGTTTCCACTAATATGTGATTGACTGTGAGAATCGACGCTACGGTATTCAGTTTTGATTTTATTCATCAGAACTAATCGGTTCCAAATTCAAACTATCCAAATACCGATGATTGATCATCCGTCCAGTCTGAATTCCGGTCCGGTCAAACGGTTGAACGCAGGCGCTACTAGGGTTGCCACACGTCAGGGCTTTTCCTGACGTGTCAAGATTTTTGGACAGATGCAAGCTTACGGTTGGATTTTGTGACCATTTAACGGAAAATTTTCATTTAGTGTTGTGTTGTGGAATCTTCTGCCTGTGTCTGTGGTGGAGCCACTATAAGTATAAATCGTCCAACTCTTGGTACACGACAGCAAAGGAAGCAGGTTTTCTAGAGGTCTGCAGGATCTCCACCAACTCAAATCCACGGTGGAGACAATGGCTGTCCAACAAAGATAACGAATTCTAAATTTGTGAGACATTTTGATATATGATCACCACAGCCTAAGTCACTTACCGCTGGAATTGTGACAAAATCAAAACTGCAAGGCGCTTGGATCATCGGATAACTTACTCGTAAGTAGAGGACTAGAGGGTGAGTATCGAATATGAATAAAAATTATGTGATAAAAATAAAAAAATACACGGTGTCTTTTTAATATTTTTTTATATTTATTAGTAAAACTCATTGGCACACTATTGCGAATAACGACAAGATTTTTCCTGGAAATCGGACATTTTGGTGTCTGCCAGCCCTAAGCGCATCGCATCATACGCCACAATAAAATAAACCACGGCTACTAATCGTCGCGGGTTAAAACCGGCTACAAATGGTAATAAAATAAAAGTGTGTAGTCTAGTGATGGGCAGAGTTGTCATAATATATTCGTACTCATCTTAAAAGATATCATGAAACAGTCAAAAATATGTCATAAAATCGAATAAAAAATCAACTGATGCTGCTGGATAGGAAACTCCCTCAGGATTTCATTTCAAAAATACGTGGTAAATATTGGAAGGGGGGGATGTATTACCAAAGTAACCACCCATGATATGATGACTACAGTGTGATAGTACGATAGGCAGCAGAACATCGATGTTCCCTGGGGAAGAAATAGGGTGTTTGATACTATTCTTGGCCAGCTCCTCACGGTCGTATTTCCATCAAAGAATTAAAACTAGAAACTTAAGTGATTGCCACTACAAAGTCAAAGTATACTTTATTCATATAAGGATTCTTTAATCACTTTATGACGTCCATTAAACTAAAAACTAACTTCACAAACAAAGTGGAAAAAAAGAGCCACAATTAAGCTACGGTTATATGAAACGTAAAATGACAATTATAATGTTGTTGGATGCACCATCTTATTTTCGGATAATTCTTTGTTTTTGATGTTGCCATAAGGGACCTTGATTGTAGAAGCCTCGACCTTGATGAAAGAGTCATAAAAATAAGAAATATAAACATAATTTAAGAAAAAAAAAATCGATAATTTTGCTCTCTTTCGAGATTTTGCGAGACCAGAAAAGTTAAGAAGAGAATAATGGTTGATTAATCTAGAAATAATAGCGTTTCACTTTTAACACGTAGAAGAAGAACAATTATTTCAAGTTAAAACTTACTACATTCACAAAGGGGGTTCTAGAGTGACGACCACGTATCGGAAGACGAAGCGTTGACAGGCCCCCGCAATGTGGCCTAATATCTGGTCAAGGTCGCGGGAAGCCGCTGGATGCAAGCAGCGCAGGACCGGTCGTTATGGGGATCTTTAGGGGAAGCCTATGTCTGACGTCTTTCGGCTGATATGATGATGATGACAGTCACAAAAAAATATTATCATAGATCACGAATAGTAATTAATTTCTGAGGAACATCCCTATTACGTACACAACGTGTCGAAACGTTCGTCTCGATATAAATAGTGCGAGGCGAGTCGTCCATCGACAGCGGTCTCGATAATCGGCCATATTTGATTTTCTCTATTTTCAAATAGGACGAGACGACCACGTCTGCAATGGAAGAGATACATACTCGTACACTAATATTAATATGTGTATCTATTTTATTTTTGACGAAGGCACGAAGTATTTCTTGCGTGCAGATGAATTATTGTAACTAGACAGAACTCAAAAAAATTGTCGCGGTGGTGCGCGGAGCAGGAGGGGGAAAGACTGCGAATTGTTCATTGGCTCTCCACGCATTGTCTCCGCGTGTCACTCATGCGCATAAAATAACCATCAGCGATAGAATTTCCTAAATCGAGCTGTACAAGTTTGTCTTCAACTTTAAAGTAATTTTATAAAATACAATTACCTACTGCCTATCTTGCTATCTCCCGTAAGTACCGTAATTATTTTCAATTATTCTTACGTATAAAATTCGAAGGAAAATTTAAGTGTTATAAGTTTGTTTATATTGTGGTGATTGTCGGCTTACAGTTGTCTAAATTACCATTTTCATAACGTAAGTACACACGACTTCACATCGATGGAAACACTTTGACCTTGAGCGGGTCTCTGGTTTCGGGCGTTTGTAGCGTAGCGCTAGTTCAGCTTATACTGGTTTAGTTTTTACGTACTTGCTTCCAAGCGTACGTCAAGCTTGACACTTGCAGTGTGAGGTGACCAAGCTACTTTAAAACCTAGTGTCCAATTTGTCTAGTGTGACGTGATCTTGACCGAAACAGCGGCGGTCAAGTCAAGGATCATACTCGTGCTGCTCTTGGCCACAGAATAAAGTAATATTGGGGGCGATTCTAGCGTGGCCGCTAAATTTAAGGCTATAATTTGACAGGTCTAAAAATGTCACTATCTTTTATTTTAATCATAAATTTAGCGGCCACACTAGAATCGCCCCCATTATAGTACTACCATACAGAACGGATTCTCCGCCTCCCTTGAAATTTACCCTGAACCCCCGCGCGCGTCCGCCCGCGAGATTCTCTGAGGGTCTTTTGTACTGAATATGCGGACATACGCGACCTTCCAATTTCAAATTCGCGCTCGATGTATGTAGGTGTCCGGGATATGTCTTTGCGGTAGTGGTGTGAGGAATGCGAACGTTAATTGGCGCGAAATCGTCGGCTGTCTTCGCTCCACATCGCTAGCCACGCGCCGGTACGGTGGCGACGACTGGCTCGCAAGTTTGAATTTGGAATAATTTGATTGCCTTGCTTTATTTTTCGATTTTCTCCGAAAAATTCAAATTTTATTTAAGTCCTACTTATTCCTTTATAATAATTTGTGAACGTACCTCGCTCTCTGTCACCGCATCTATAAATACTGCCTTTTTGCCATATTGGGATATTTGACCGGCGCGGAGCTTTTAAGGTGTGACAAAAAGGGTAAAAAGAATAACCCTGAAGAATGTGAACCCGTCCATTAAGCTGAATAATTTTCCTAGGGAACATAGTTTATTTATCAATTCAATTCAATTCAATCATTTTATTTCAGATTCACATGCAAATAAAAATACAAATCCTATCTTCATAAGATTGAGGGGCTATAATTAATTTGAGTTAAATGTAAAACTGCTAATCAACTAAAAATTTTAATTTATTTGTTACAAACGAAACAAAGTCCTTCTAACCCTCCTATAGTCAGCAAATTTCAAATAACTTCTTAATTTTGTGGAGAATTTAGAGTTCCCTTTCTAAAAGCCTTGTCTGCGATATAAGTACCTAGGAGACCGAGTTTCGCTCTATAAATAGCCGCGTCAACATTAAAATATCATCGGGTGAGCAAGCTCTGCTACCCGCCAACAGATGGCGCTGTAGGTTAATGTGATAAAATACCTAAAAACACGAAGAAAACGAATTTTCCCAGACATGAGACCTGGCTAGATCGATTTTTCGCCCCCAAAAACCCCCGTATGGTAAATGTCATCGAAATCTTTAGAGCCAGATTTTGTAGAGAATTTAAAGTTCCTTTTCCAAGCCTTGTCTGCGATATGAGTAAATAAGTATAAGTACTTATACCTAATAATAACATCGTTACAGTTACAACTGTCAAACAGGACAAGTTGCGGTGCGGTGGCTCTATCGATGGCCTCGCCCGACTTACATGTCGATAACACGGTGATATGATAACAGGTTGTTACACCATTACCGCAATTATGTTCGCAAATGTACGCATTTCCTTTGACTTTTTATATTGGGTTAGTTTATATCCCCAGCCAAATTGTTGTCATCATAACATCCCATGAAACGTCCACTGCAGGACAGGGAACTCCCTCCAGAACTCCAGCAAAAATGCGTGGTACTTAGGGGATTTACCATAGTCACCACGCTGGTGAGCGTTGCGGCACTTGCGGCTGGCGTTTGTTGTTGGTGACCGCAGTATGTAAGATAGTACGATACCCAGAAAGATGCTGCTTCAAAAGCCCTTAGTCGCCTCTTACGACACCCACGGGTAGAGATGGGTTGGTACTATTCTTTGCCGGCACCACACGGGCAAAGACAATTTTTTTTTTTTTTTTTTTCAAAATATGAGATATTTGTTTGGATTAAAGTGAAGAATATCAACCATGAAGGTGGCTGGTGGAAAAACTCACATGAGGCTCATATAAATATGTTTATATACTTTCTGTCGGTATAATCGAAAGCAAGTCAAGCATGATTTTTGTACACATACATTTAAAAATTCAATTGCAACATAAAATCCATTCGTGCACAAAAAACATAAGTAAACATACTCCTCAAAGGATTAAAAAAAGAGTTTTAAAAGGAAGGTATAGGTGCTTTAAAAAACGTTGGTTATTTTCAAAGCTGTGTCGTGGGAGTGAATTCCTTTTGATGTGCCGCCACCGGCACCGACAAGACAATTTTTTATTACTACCTGCACCATACCACCATACAAAAATCGGATCTTTATAGAATTGTGATTCATCAAAGAGAGCCCGCTGCTCCTCATATGTGGTTATTTTTGTATGAAAAAAACGTAGTATTTGAAGTGTTTTAGGTTGTGCATTTTTTTTGGAATAAAGAATTTTATAGAATAGGTGCGAAAACATGGAATGCAGTTGGTGATAGAATTTCATGAAACAACAAAAGTATGAATATTTCTTTCTGATAAATTGTGTTATTTATTACATCTTTATCTCAGGAAATAAAAACAACAGGCCAAGTGCGAGTCGGACTCGCGCACCGAGGTTTCCGAACCACTAAGGTAAAAATACCGTCTTAGTTATGGACGCGCACTTGACCAGTTTTTATTATTTGTTGTTAGCTTATGCACTTTAAACATACCAATTTTCACGCTTGATAAGTTCCCATTATTACGATAGAGATAAAACAAAAATCGAACAAAAATCGCCTAAAGAACACGTTTTTGGTAAGGAAGTCCCCCCGTAAATTTATTTATTTTTAAACTTTTAGTATTTGCTATTTCAGTAGGAAGGACCTTATAATAGGTGTTAGGGACAGCCTTCCGAATACTGAAGGGGCACGATCAGTCAACGACACTGAACAACTTTCAGTGAACAAAACTTTCAGGAAACGAAAAAAAAATCTGAGTCTCCATACAAACTGCCCGATCAAGGTTACAATTTTAAGTAAACAATTTTTTAACACTTTCCGCAGACTCCAGTTCATCCGTGATCATAGTGCTTGCATCAGCGCAAAAATCATAATGGTATCATAACACTGTCATATTATTTTAAATTTATTCTTATTTTATTTAAATTAATCACAAAACAAACATCTCGTCTAACAATCAGAATAATGTCGTATAGTTAAATCTATAAGAGTCAAACAACCAACTAAAATATCGATACAATTAACTCAATCTATAGTTTTACAAAGGCATATAAAGGTGGCATTCCACGATCGATCGAGATCCGTGAAGGCATGTTCAGGTGGGATATAGTGTTGCCAGAAGTTAGAAATATTAAATGATCTAAAGTCTTGCGAATCTCTATAATTGAGTTTCAACGCTGTTCGTTGGTTACGGCAAAACTTATGAACTGTTGGCCAATTTTTTCAAATATTCATTTATCAGGGTTTTATTTTAGGAGATAAAAGTTATAATAAAAGTCACCTAAAAAAAATTGTATACGTATCACGAAAATCTTTTAGGACTACATAGCTCTTATTTCGTTTATGGGATTCAAGTAAAAATTCAAAAATCTCTTTTATTTCTTTCCCGATTCAGAAAAAACATAACCATCTTTTTGGGGCTGTCGGGTAAAAACAAATTTGTCCTAAAATTGGGTTTGGTCATTAGGTTAAGACCAAACAGGTACAGACTAGGTACAGACTAGGTACAGTCAAAATCAGGTCAATCTTCACATTTGCAGTGCGACTTTGTGCGGCACAAAGTCCAATATGTCATCTCGTCGTGCTCTTGACTGTACTACTTTGTATGTTAAAAATTTACGCTCCTGTTACTAGAGACTTTTTTTATTATCTGCAAAATTTATCAGAAATGAAAATAATTTTACGTAATCTGGCAAGACCATAAAGAAACGGTTAACATATTACCTGCGCCCGCGCGTGTGTGGTCTTAGCTTGATGACCAATCAGCGCAGTGACCGACAGTATCGACCATTTAATACAGATTATTGTCCAAGTTTCGATGTATTATGATGAGAGAGACCTTTGAGAGGTAGATGTAAAGGACGGGTTGTTAATTTATGGAAGCAAAAAGTTATTGGATTAGTTTTTGTGATGCTTTAGTTTTTTACTAGAGAATTGAGTCTAAAGATTTGAATGATCAGCCTTATTTTTAAAGCTTGAATGTTTTTATTAAATTTTTATTATTTCTTTATCTCATCACGCACGTAATATTTAAAGATAAATATTTTTTTACGTAAATGCGCTGTTATTCAAGAAATGCAAATGTGAGTTATTGTAGACATTGTATTTTTTTAGAAGCGCATCCTGGCAATTAAATCGTGTCAAAAAGACTGGGAAGAGGCTAACCAAAAGAATGTGCATTTTTATTGTGTTTCGCTCATCTGTAAAACAAACCCCCTTTTTCTTAATTCGAAAATGTTGTCGTCACAACCCAAAATTAAATTGGAATGGCATGGGAAGTAAAATCCTTTTTCGCCTAAGTAATATACTAAAATAATAGGAGGTATGGTGCTCTGATATTCCAGCGAAACACAAGAAACACATAGTAAAAAGCCGACTCTTAAAGTAGGCCGTGCTGCAGTGGTTTCTTGCCGTTTCTTTTACGCTGCCAAAGCACGATCCGAAACGGCGTAGACTCGCTCTATTTGAATTGTATTCTGCATGACATTCAATAAGTATTCTGTAAAGAATCTACATTGAATAAATAATCTGAATCTGAATCTATTTGCGCTGTTATGCTTGTATTTTTCTTTTTTTTATGTCACTAGTGGGCATAATGAGTGAAATTATTGGACACTAATAAGACAGCAAAGCGCGTTACCCACCCTGGGAACTAAGATGGCATGTCTCATGTGCCGGTAATTTCACTAGCTCCCTTAATCCTTTACGGCAGAAAAAGGGAAGAGGGTGGTATTTCCCCAGACGGACTTTGCACAAAAGCCCTACCATCTACAAAACATCTCATTAACTATGGAAAAAAAAAGCAATTACAAACTCATCACACTAATAGCATTGCTATAGGCAATTTTTTTTAAAGGCGATTTTTAGCGGTTACTGGTTGCAAGCAGAAAATGACAAAAAATCCAACAAATCCACAAAACGGTTAAAAGGATCCCGTTTTTATAGTCTTAATCTAACGCCATCTTCTCACACTATCTATCCCTTGAGGCACTATCATGAACGATCAATATCAGCTAGTTATTTATGCAAATTCATTCATTAATTCATAATCAGTCGAACAAACAACACATCCAATTCTGAACTATTGAGAGAATATGTAACGGTCGGCCCATACTTGTTCCATTTTAAATCGGTTCGGTTCAGTAGTTCATAGGTTCTGCTAGTTTTATACGCGCCGTTTAGTTCATAACATCTTAAAAGGAGCTATGTTGGGAAAGATGCTGCATGGTATACAGTGTGAATTTTCATTGGTTTGCTCACGAAGCCCGGTAATGCTACTCATGAAAACCAGCAACTTTCCCAAATAAAATTTGTACACGAAAATTTTTTCTCCACTTTCCATACAAAATGTGTCGATCACGTGACAATTTTCGTATGGAGAGTTTGTTGTTTTCACCACTGGGCCTCGGAAGCGAAACCATGGAAAATTCAAGCTGTATTTAGGGTGGTTTGTGATATGATACGCGGAACAATGCTGTTGCACCATCTTCCGGTTCAAGGTCTTGAAGATAACCACGGATGAAGAAGGGGAGGTACTAGTTTAAGTTTTTTTTTTCAGTTTTTTTTTCAATTCTTTTTGAGGATTTACAAAACGGCCCTTCTCAAAGCACAGATAAGATAATAGTAAACTGACGTTTCTCCAAGTCATAACCTGCAGTGCCAGCACGAGCCCCTAGATAAACGCTTTAATTCACTCCCGCGAGAAAATTTACATTTGCTTACACATTAAGAGTAAAAAAATGACATTTCGCCGACATATTTTGATCTAGGGGCTCGTATTGAGCCAGTAGAAGAGAATTCATTCCCCTTCTATCAGGCAAGAAAGCACCCCCACATGGTTAATGTATAACACATTCAATGCTTTGCAACATCATTCATAATAAGCTCAGCTTAGGCGTGCTCTAAAGCTCAGCTCAGGTGGAAAGACTTCTTCTTGACTCGTTCTATTGTTGACCTCATCTCTGTTTGAGCGAGATTGAAGTTGAGAGCAAATCTTCTAAAATAAACGATATAGGGACTTAGTACAAAAGCAAAACTACTTTAACTACCTCTTCATCACACCAAGACACAAAGTAATGACAATTAAACATCACATTATCTTTACACGATATAGCGCGATTACTTGAAGATACTCAGGTATTATTTAGTTCATGTTACGCATGCGACGCACGCCACAGGAAGTAGATAAGATATTTGCATAGCTCTACTACTGTATGTGTGTATACTGTGTCTGGTGCGACAGTTAGGTGTCTTTGTACTATCAATTTTATACACACAATCTTCGATTCATTCCGTTTCTTTTACGCTGCCCTAGCACGATCCGATATGGTGTAGATTGGTTCTATTTGCATTGTATTCTGCATGACATTCAATAAGGTATTCTGTAAAGAATCTACATTGAATAAAATTATCTGAATCTGAAATCTGTCATGCCGTGCAGACTATGAAAGCTAATTGTTAACCATTTCATCTCTTTTCTTCTGCCTTCTGCCTACTCTTTTACTTCTATATATATACAATCAGACATATTTATAAAGAATATTGTAAGATAAACTAAATAAACGATATTTTGACTTTGTACAGTTAAGAGCACGTCAAGGTTGACACGTAGGACTTCGAAAGCGAAGCCAGTATCAAGCTTGACCCGCTCTTGACTGTATGACACTTTATTTGCTTTTTCCCTTACTCGAAAATTTCCGTTCAATGTTAATTGTTTTCTGATTTCTGAAATGAGGAGATCCGCAGAAGAACTAAAGTAGCTCTGAAAATAGTGGCAGTGGGCAGGGCGCAAGACGAACCGATGACCGTAAGGCGTAAGGATTCTAGAGTGGTGACCACATACCAGAAGACGAAGCATAGGCAGGCCCCCCACAAGGTGGACCGACGGTTTGATTAAGGTCGCGGGAAGCCTCAGGATGCAAGCAGCGCAGGACTGGTCCTCATGGAAATATTTAAGGGAGGCCTATGTCCTGCAGTGGACGTGTTTCGGCAGATATGATAATGATGATGATTTTAATTGGTTGTAATTTAGTCATCATCATATCATGTCGCTGGTAAAACCGATGATCGACCTCACAAATCCCATTTAATGATAAAATAATTTAATGTTAATATTTGGCAGTTGTATTACTGTATTTTTGCCCCACCATTTTTTTCTTGTGCTGTATTTTCTAACCAACACGTATGATTTCTATTAAAATTTCAATACTGTTTACTTAGATAATTCTTAGATCTTAGCGTGGTCTATAAAATAACTGACTATTAGAAAGAAGACATACAAAATCATAATTTAAAAGCTTTAAAAGCGAAGACTTCAGAACGTGAACTCGTCAAGCATTACCCAACTTACCATTTACAATCTCGATAGGCTTTGCAATCTGCAGGTGACAACCTTGCGATGACTACTTCTTCTTCGTTTCTATTGATACAGAGCCTTTCTTTTTTCCATCTCACCATCATCTTAACATCCCATGAAACATCCACTGAAAGACAGGGAGCTCCCTCTAGAACTTGGAGGGGATTTATTATCGTCACCATGCGCTTTTAAACATTGCGGCTTGCGACCGCTCTTGTTGGTGACCGTAGTATGTAAGTGGTACGATACTCAGAAGCACGCTGTTGTCCATCCTTCAGTTCATAATCCTTTAGTCGCCTCTTACGACAACCTTGGCGGGTAAAGATGGGTTGGTGCTATTTTTTGCCGGCACAACACGGTGTCCACACCGAACCCAGAATCGAACCCAGAATCTCCGGATCGAGAGCCGAGCACTCTAACCACTAGACCAAGGTTGCCATT
Organism: Athrips mouffetella; assembly: GCA_947532105.1. Classification (NCBI taxonomy): domain Eukaryota; kingdom Metazoa; phylum Arthropoda; class Insecta; order Lepidoptera; family Gelechiidae; genus Athrips; species Athrips mouffetella. Next base: position 2,012,562 of record OX383961.1, on the reverse strand, counting down.
TGCCAGTACGACCGTAATTCTGCCAACTTCTTAAAATTAAAGTTTTCTCAAAGGAATTTAAAATTAAAATACGAAAATTGTTTCTTAGTTTATCTTGTTTCGTAATACGCATTATTCTCGTACCGTTCAGTGCAAGCGTGACCGCGGCTTACCAAAATGATATCATACCAGCCTGGAAGATTGTGTAGTAATCATACTACTAACTATCAAACTTCATCACCACTGCTTTCGACCCTACTCTATCGTTATGTTCAGAATACATTGCGGGATAACCACATGCAGTCTTATATCGAAGCTGTCTGAACCAGCAGTGGAAAGGAGGCAAAGGTATGGAAACTGTAAGGTGAATGTCAAACTGTGAGATGATCGCAATGTCTTGATAATTGTTGTCTAAATATTTACCGTTTTGCGAGTACGTTTTTAGTGTAGTGAATACCGTTTATCTGAAACAAATTCACTGTTTACAATGTTTGTATTTTGTAACTGATTTTGGTTTTTGACATAAAAGTCTCAGCTGTTTCGCGTAATTGTTAAATGTGAAAAACCAAAGTGCACTAAAGCTTGATTAAAAATGCAGTAAGGTTAGTACCACGATATTTCGAAAGATGGCGCTACAAGTCGCCTTATGTTAACGAAAAGCGATAAAATGCTAGCATATCAACGATAATGACTTACAAATAGCTTTCAAAGACAATAATTAGTCGATCAACCTACCTTAACATTAATACTTGCATACTGCATTTTTGACGTCCGCAAATAATCTATTTTTTTATTACATTTATTTCTAGTTTCTCTTACTATAAAAATTGTTGACTGACTCCTTAGGATATGAAATTTATAGCAAAGCTTATAGTCGTATAACGAGCTAAGGAAAGAAGATAGATAAAGCAGTATAGCATTAAGGCAGGGGAAGCTCAAAAGATCCCAAAAGGTTGAAGTGCTCTGAGCTCTACCAATAAAATAACAAGATAATGGGGGCGTTTCTAGCGTGGCCGCTAAATTTATGATTAAAATTTTACCGGTCTAAAAGTGATCCTGTCTTTTTTCAATCTATAGGCAGTAACAAAGATAACAACATTTTTAGAACTGTCAAAATATAGCCTTAAATTTAGCGGCCACGCTAGAATTGCCCCCATTATTCATTTGAGGTTATAGAATCATATTCATAATAAGTAGAAATACACACGGCAGCTCGTCGGTGGTAACACTTTGACCTTGAGCGGTTCTCTAGTTTCGAGCGTTTTTAGCGTAGCGCTAGTTCAGCTTATACTGGTTTTGCTTCCTCTTGCTTGCTGCCGTGCGTACTTGTTGACTTACACAGTTCAATGTGTAAAGAAGTCTCGTGCTGGTCGCAACGTGATTCCTTCACATGTTACTGTTTATCGATAATAACATCTTTAATACGAAAACTGGTGGCGTCAAGTTTTATATGAAATTAACGACTGGTACTGGCCAAATCACCTTGTAATGTTATACTTTTTCCTTTATTTTTTTTAAATATAACATAACCATCATATCATCAATGATTTCATTGACCACCGCTGGGCCCACCGCTGGGCTCAAACCACTCCTATTTGTTAGAATTTTTCCAGCTCACAAGTTAGCAACGTAACATAGCTGCTAGTGGAAAGACACCATTAGATACAAAGATTACAACTATTTATGACGTAATGCTATGCAATAAGATATTGAAACTATATAATAGTTACAATCCTTACAAAACGCAGATTACTCAATTGCAAAATTGTTACCAGAAATTATTCAATTATATGAACCGCCATAATTTATTGCTCTGGTTCTATTACAAAATTGATTAGAATATGAACGTTTAATAGAGTGTTACTATATAACTTAATTGAGTCGCCATAAAGTGCTGAGTGAATAGTTATTTGTGTAACTATTTACAGCCTTTTATAGAAAAGTAATTGAAATATGAGTATTTGTAATTTTTATAGTACATCCTTTTAAGCTGATTTATTCAGGAGTCTAAATTCATATAACTTTTTAAGGTTTTTTGAAAAAAGTAATTGCTTATAAAATTATTGGACATATCAACGTAACTTCATGTGCGAATTTTGCAGAATATTTGATGAATGTACCAAAAGCGTATTTAAAACCTATTTCTAATACTTTTTTTAAGAAAAAAATTACAGGAGCTTTAATTTTGAAAGAGGCTTTGTGCAACTGTCAATTTGCTTCTAAAATATTTCCTTATAATCATAAACATCCTAATCATGCAAAACTCTAAAAAGTATGCAAAACCCTACAATTTTCAAATGTAAGTTTGGTAAACTGCATTCGGTACTGGTGTTCTGTTTATATATTTAGTGGGATGTCAATAAAGCCCGAAAGCCGAAGGTTCTGCTGAGGTCACCTACATACTCCGTCAGCCGGTCAGGGCCACAGCGAGACCTCATATCCGTTGGCAGCTGGAGTAAGGCATAAGCTTACAGCGGTGTTCATAGAAAATATAATACTAACCTGAGTTCGCAAAAGACACTGGGGTTTTTTACACAAATAATAATCACAAATTCAAGGAAATCGATAGTGTAAGCGTTTTTTGTGGTCACGAAACGTAATTGAAGAAATTATGTATCCCTTTGAAGAAAAATCTTTATGTTTTTTTAAACCCCAGCCAGCGTCTTTCGTGAACCCTTGTTTAGAAATAAGGCCGATAGGAAAAATGGTTTAAAGTAGCATCCCAAAGAAGTAGCATGATCAGAGGATCAGGTAAGATTGTCTGATTAGCCAGATGTCCAAGGCAAGGTCGTGGGAAGCCTCTTGATGCGGGCACGTAACTGGGGAGGCCTAGTCAAGCAGTAGGCTTCTTTCGTGAGATGATGATGTTTATAGTGGCTTTGTTTTGTAACAAATGAGCAAGCGAGCTTGTGGGCCACCTGATGGTAAGTGGTCACCACCGCCCATCTAAATACAAATTTGTAACCAACCCCTGAACAGACTACAAAGCATAAAATAACAATTGATCTAGGTATAATCCATTTTTTAGGGTCCGTACCTCAAAAGAAAAAAACGGAACCCTTATAGGATCACTTTGTTGTCCGTCTGTCTGTCTGTCTGTCTGTCTGTCCTGTCTGTCTGTCTGTCTGTCTGTCTGTCAAGACCCTTTATCTCACGAACGGGTAAAGGTATCAGGTTGAAATTAATACCACATATTAGGATCCATGAACCACACAAGATCTGAAAATTTCAATTTTTTACAACGACGCAATCAAAAGATATGGCATTTTATGTCCTCATCTCCATACATTTATTCAAAAATGCAAAACCTACAAGGTACTTCCCGTTGACCTAAAATTATGAAATTTGGCAAGAAGCTAGGTCTCACAGTACAAATAATGGGAAAAGTCTGAAATGATTAAATATTACAACTTTTCTCACAACTAATGGTAACCAAATGTGGTGAGCTCCCGTTTCAAGAACATTCATATAAGAGAGGGGTCAAGTTGGATGGTCGCTGAGGCGATTTTTGTTTTAGTTCTATTTAAAAACGGGAACACTTACATACTTGAAAATTGGTATGTTTATAGTGCATAAGCTATAAAATAACAACAAATAATAAAATTTGGTTAAGCGCGTGTCGGACTCAAAAAATCTAGCACATTAACTTACTGAAATTTCAACTAATACAATTATGTTTATGTGGTGGTACGGAACCCACAGTGCGCGAGTCCGACGCGCACTTGGCCGGTTTTTTTTTATTTACTCCAACGCTTACCAACACATTTTGCAGCCATGACAATAAAACCAGAGTATTATAGACGGAAAGAATAATATTGTTTTACAAATTTGTTTTTTTGGACAGCTTTAGCCGAATGCTTTTGACATAGCATAGCTGCTAATATATTGGAAAGTGTTGGATAAACGCAAACAAAACTGGATCATTTACAATTACGTTAACTTTTTCACGCATTTTAAAAACAGGTAAAATGTTTTCTTGCTTAAATAACTTTAAATCAGCGTTTACTTGTCTAGTCTTTTGGTAGGGACGAATCTAGGAAAAAGAGATAGGCCTTTTCCCAGCCGTGGGGCTCTATAGGCTAAGCAACATAAGATAAGATCAAATACTCAATTAAGTGACAACCGTAGATGACCGTAAAATATATACGTTAGACATTGCAACATTAAATTGCTTCTCGCTTACACTTGAAACGGATCAAGACCGCAACTCTTCGCTTTTATGCGCCGAACAAAACTATAAGTAAACAGCCATACGGACAAACAGACGCACACCACGCGTCATAGTTATGAAATTAGCTGAGCAAATAGTGTAATGAGTTATCTTGTATTTTGTATGGCGTTTTATGGAAAATCTCCGCTTTAGGATAAATGAACATGGTGTAACAAAATGGTTTTAAAACGCACAAGGCCATTGGAGCTTCCTCTTTCTTTCCAATCACAATATGGCTGGAATTTGGATGGGTGACCACTCGAAGCAAACTTAAAGCGCATTTCGAAGCAAACGTAAAACCTACTGAACTAAGCCGTTTGTTCTGGATTCTTTCATGTCCCATGTGGTGCCGGAAAAGAATAGTACCATTCCAATAACCTGTGGGTGTCGTAAGAGGCGACTAAGGGTTATAAACTGGAGGATGGGCAGCAGCATCCTCCTGTGTACCATACCATCTTACTTACTGCGGTCACCTACAACCGCGTTCCATGGTGCCAGCCATTACGCTAACGAGCGTGGTGACTATGGTACTTCCCCTCCATATTTTTCAATTCTCAATTCTGGAGGGAGCTCCCTGTCCTGTAGTGGACATTTCATAGGATGTTATGATTACTGTCACGGATAGTGGTCGCTAAAAAACGATACCACGTCTTGACTTGAAATGACTAGAGAAGATCTTTAGTCAGGTTTACTATTTGACAAACGATTCTTCTTTTTCTTCTTATTTTAGAGTTACACTCTTGTCGGTAGAATAACTTCCACGCCTCCCTTTCCTTTGCAACTTCCTTGAATTTATGATTCGACACGACATTCCTCTTTTTCCTAATCTACCTATAACACATGTAACAACGTATGTGCCTTCCTCTACCTGTCCTTCCCTCAAACTTTCCCCTTTATGATCGTTTTTGAGAATTTGTCGTGACTTATTAGATGAATACCTATACATTATAATTGTACGTGCTGGACATGGAGACCTGGTACAGGTTATCCTAGGGGACCAGGTACTTTACACGTCAACAGAATAACCTATATTTTTTATAAGTAACAAATGTTCTGGTTTCCTAAATAAAAATATTAGATATCCTAACATCTTTCCTTATTTTTAATAAACTTAACAGGGCCTAGAGACAAGCGGCTTTCTATTATCGTAAACGCTAGAAGAAATATAATCAAAGTAATATAATAAATATAATATAATGATAGTGTACGGGAATTTGCTAACGAAATGTTACGTGATGGCTGATGTCTATCTTATACATTTATATTCTATTCTATGGCGTTTACGATAATAGAAAGCCACTTGTCTCAGGGCCTCAGGCTTTTCCTTCATTAAACATCTTGAACACTTCATCCCTGTTTTTTTAACTGATGGCAAACTATAACTGACATAAAATTCTTCTAAAGATATAACCAACTTTTTCCAATTTTTTTTTTCAAACCAGTCTTAATACAAAAAAGATATGAAAATTTACAATAGATTTAAAAAAAAAACGAAGCCATTTAACGAATTTCTTCTAAAAGAAGCTATACGTTTTTGTATCATCTTGTAGCTTGATCTATGTATGGAGTTGTGTGGAAAATCTCCGCCGAAGGGTGTTCCGTGAACGCTTCCTGCAAATGGATGAAGTCATGATTTGGATGAGTGGATTAATGGTTTGTAATGATTAAGTACATCATTTGTAATATAAGGCTTAACGATTACACAGTAACCAAGTTCTATTATAAGGCTGGTGGCTGTTAATTGAGGTTTTAAAACAAAAATCAGATTTTTATCTGCAATCCATATCACACTTGGTGTCGTGCCCTACATCTCCAAGTTCCTGCACTTGGAGAGACCATTTTGAAGGCAACCAAAAGGCTATTGATGTGACTACGTTTTGGGCTAAGATTTTGTACTCACTTTTTGCCATTGATTCGGAAAAAGAAGAAGATTTTTCAGATTCTTTTGAATCTGTGTGATTCTGGCTAAGAATGTAATAAAGTTAGTTAGTAAATAAGTAAGCTTAGTAGTAGGATAACTAAGAAGGGGAACCTTGCACCTAAACCTGCTGGAATGAAACTTGGCAGGAGTCAAGTACATACCCATAGGTAACATAATAAAAGTAGTGCTCCCCAGCAGGACGCGACTGAGATACACAGTGGGGCATAATGTCGAAAATGTGTAGTTTTTTGAAGGGGGTGAAATAAGGGATGAAAGTAAAAAATTTTGAAAATCTTCCGTCCTTTATTTCACCCTCTTGGGGGATGAGTTTTGGAAAATCCTTTCTTGGGTGGTATTTGTAGCATGCAATAAATTAGTACACTAAATTTCACACTTATAGCTAAACCGGTAACGGATAGACGTCAGTCAGTCACTCTGTCAGTCAGTTAGTCAGTCAGTCAGGACATATTATTTTTTATAAATAAAAAAAAACACGTTTCTTGTATGGCGACCCCCTTATTTTTTAAAATTTAAAATTTTTATTTGACGGTGATATATTTGATTTAAAAATACATATTCTGTGAAATTTTCAACTAGCTACTTATGTCGGTTCAACAGATAAAATTTTCAACCTAGTAAAAAACTACACATTTTCGACATTATGCCCCACTGTGCATCTCAGTCGCGTCCCGCTGGGGAGCACCACTTTTATTATGTTACCTATGAGTATGTACTTGACTCCTGCCAAGCTTCATCCCAGCAGGTTTAGGTGCAAGGTACCCCATACAAGCTCAGCCTTAGTGAGACTTGGAAATTTCCACGGGAGATCTTGATCCCGCAGTGGACGGACATATTTCGGCTGTTATGAAACAATGATGTGCATGACGAAGGAAAGAAATAAAAACAGCCAAGTGCGTGTCGAGCCACGCGCAGTGTAGGGTTCCGTAGTTTTTTAGTTAGTTTAGTGTTTCATAACATTCGTATGGCTCTTGACAACCGTTTAGCTGACAGGGGAGGGACACTCAACTCCAACAAAAAATGTGCTTTTAAGCTAAATATTTCACAAACGGATTCTTAAATCGAAAAATGATGACTGAAAACTCACTTTTTTTTTTCAAAGATATCTAAAGACACCCCCAACCCCCCTTTATAGTAGGTACTAAGCTAGGTAGGTCTCTTAGCTATGCCGCGGACATACAGACGGACATAACGAAAGGATTCCTTGTCGACTACGGAACCCTAAAAATTAAAAAAAAAAGAAAACAGTAAAAGAAAAAGAAGATAAAGAATACTTGTTTGGTATTGTAATAGTATTGTATGACTCTATCATTAAAGACACCCTTGTAATTTTCGATAATGTTTCATGTTGCAATATTCTTCTTCTAGTACAACCAAGTGCACATCATGTTTCACACTTGCAGTGACTTGATCCAGCTATAATAGAAATAAGAACGATACAAAGCCCAATTTGTCAAGCTTGGCATCTAAATAGACTGCATGTAGCGAAATCCTACAACGCACTGGCGCACTTAGCACGTCTCTACATTTATTCTCATACTAACCGTAAACCTACTCTCTAAATAGGTTTATTTGATTCCAAACTGCCTTATAAGCAAACCAGACGCTACGTCAAAATTCTTGATGCACTACATTTGCTTCACGAGCAATGGTTGGGTTCACTTGTGTGGAACACTGTACATGAATTATTTCACTACTGTGTGCGTCAATCAGAAAGGTAAAACATCTTAAATTATATGTTAGCTCTATGGCGCTTAGGTCAATTTTCCTGAACATATTCCAGTGTTGGCTGCACACATTGAAGTGAATAAACATATCAACACAAGCAAGAGTGACACTTCTTTGTGTTTTCTAAGACGGTTGCTAGGTTCTACATATTTGGCTTCTTGGTTACGGTTGGCTAAGTTATTGTCTAAATATCGACAGTCGAGTCAAAGACCCGAGCTTTTAATTAGTAAGGCCGACCAACTATGTTGCGTAGGAGACGTTGTTTATGACACACGTACAGTCGGATTATGTCGGTCTGACCTAGTCAGATCATTTGTTCGTTTGTCTTTTTTTTCTCCTTGTTTCGTTTCGTTTTGTGAATGGGTTAGATAGAAACTGTGATTAGAAAAACAATACTTCAAGCCATTGATTATAGCAAAAGATATTCAATGTGACCTGACTTGACCAAAACGTCATCGAAGACGAACCCGTAACAGATGGAAAACTATCGTCTAAATTGGTTGGAGCTTGCATAGATTTCTCTTAATATTAGATGAAAATAGAGGTGAAAGCCTTTGTGAAAGTATACTAGATAAAACTAAAATGAATTAAAAACATCGTACTTATAACATAGTATTAAAGAATTTTATCAGCATAACATCCCATGCAACGTCCACAACTGGAAGTTCCCTCCAAAACTCCAGCAAAAACCCGTGGTACTTAGGAGGGGATTTACAATAGTCACCACCGTTGTAAGCGTTGCGGCTGTTGTTGGTGACCGCAGTATGTAAGATGGTACGTTACTAAGAAAGATGCTGCTGCATGTCCTCCGGTTCATGTGCCCTTAGTCGCCTCTTACGACATCCACGGGTAGAGGTAGGTTGGTATACATTCTTTGCCGGCACCACACGTAAGAATTTATCTTCACATAATATGCATGATTAAGTTTAAAGGATACCTGCCATATCGCCGACCTGTCAGACGAACAAATCGCCTCTGAATCACAATTTGCGCCTTGCGTAGGCGCACACAGTGGTCACGGTCGTCGCGAATATGCGTGGAACCATATACATGTAGACCTAGGACCTACAAAGCTAATGACGATCTGCCATTTTGAAGGCAACCAAAAGGCTATTGATGTGACTACGTTTTGGGCTAAGATTTTGTACTCACTTTTTGCCATTGACTCGGAAAAAGAAGAAGATTTTTCAGACTTTTTTGAATCTGTGTGATTCTGGCTAAGAATGTAATAAAGTTAGTTAGTAAATAAGTAAGCTTAGTAGTAGGATAACTAAGAAGGGGAACCTTGCACCTAAACCTGCTGGGATGAAACTTGGCAGGAGTCAAGTACATACCCATAGGTAACATACAAGAAGTGGTGCTCCCCGGCAGGACGCGACTGAGATACACAGTGGGGCATAATGTCGAAAATGTGTAGTTTTTCGAAGGGGGTGAAATAAGGGATGAAAGTTATAGCTAAGTAAAAATTTTTTAAAATCTTTCGTCCTTTATTTCACCCTCTTGGGGGATGAGTTTTGGAAAATCCTTTCTTGGGTGGTATTTGTAGCATGCAATAAATTAGTATACTAAATTTCACACTTATAGCTTAACCGGTTACGGATAGACGTCAGTCAGTCACTCTGTCAATCAGTTAGTCAGTCAGTCAGGACATATTATTTTTTATAAATAAAAAAAACACGTTTCTTGTATGGCGACCCCCTTATTTTTTAAAATTTTAAATTTTTATTTGACGGTGATATATTTGTTTTAAAAATACATATTCTGTGAAATTTTCAACTAGCTACCTACTTATGTCGGTTCAATAGATAAAATTTTCAACCTAGTAAAAAACTACACATGTTTCGTCCTGCTGGGGAGCACCACTTCTAATATGTTACCTATGAGTATGTACTTGACTCCTGCCAAGCTTCATCCTAGCAGGTTTAGGTGCAAGGTGCATACAAGCTCAGCCTTAGTGATCCTACTATAGGGAGTTGTCTGAGTATACCTAATCAAACTGAAGTGGTAGTAGGCAGTCTATTGCTAGAATAACCGATGGACGTTGAGCAAGAAAGGATCTGAACACAGGAGACCTTGATCCCGCAGTGGACATATTTCGGCTGTTATAATACAATGATGTGCATGACGTAGGAAAGAAATAAAAACAGCCAAGTTAGTTTAGTGTTCCATAACGTTCGTATGGCTCAGCGAGGTCCTAGCGCCATTCCATTGACAACCGTTTAGCTGACAGGGGAGGGACACTCGACTCCAACAAAAATTGTGCTTTTAAGCTAAATATTTCACAAACGGATCCTTAAATCGACAAATGATGACTGAAGACTCACATTTTTTTTTAAAGCTATCTAACGACACCCCACCCCCTTTATAGTAGGTACTAAGCTAGGTAGGTCTCTTAGCTATGCCGCGGACAAACAGACAGACATTACGAAAGGATTCCTTGTCGACAACGGAACCCTAAAAATAAAAAATAAAAAAAAAAGAAGATAAAGAATACTTGTTTGGTATTGTAATGGTATTGTATGACTCTCTCATTAAAGACACCCTTGTAATTTTCGATAATGTTTCATGTTGCAATATTCTTCTTCTAGTACAACCAAGTGCACATCACGTTTCACACTTGCAGTGACTTGATCCAGCTATAATAGAAATAAGAACGATACAAAGCCCAATTTGTCAAGCTTGGCATCTAAATAGACTGCATGTAGCGAAATCCTACAACGCACTGGCGCACTTAGCACGTCTCTACATTTATTCTCATACTAACCGTAAACCTACTCTCTAAATAGGTTTATTTGATTCCAAACTGCCTTATAAGCAAACCAGACGCTACGTCAAAATTCTTGATGCACTACATTTGCTTCACGAGCAATGGTTGGGTTCACTTGTGTGGAACACTGTACATGAATCATTTCACTACTGTGTGCGTCAATCAGGTAGGTAAAACATCTTAAATTGTATGTTAGCTCTATGGCGCTTAGGTCAATTTTCCTGAACATATTCCAGTGTTGGCTGCACACATTGAAGTGAATAAACATATCAACACAAGCAAGAGTGACACTTCTTTGTGTTTTCTAAGACGGTTGCTAGGTTCTACATATTTGGCTTCTTGGTTACACTGGCTAAGTTATTGTCTAAATATCGACAGTCGAGTCAAAGACCCGAGCTTTTAATTAGTAAGGCCGACCAACTATGTTGCGTAGGAGACGTTGTTTATGACACACGTACAGTCGGATTATGTCCGTCTGACCTAGTCAGATAATTTCTTCGTTTGTCTTTTTTTTCTCCTTGTTTCGTTTCGTTTTGTGAATGGGTTAGATAGAAACTGTGATTAGAAAAACAATACTTCAAGCCATTGATTATAGCAAAAGATATTCAATGTGACCTGACTTGACCAAAACGTCATCGAAGACGAACCCTTAACAGATGGAAAACTATCGTCAAAATTGGTTGGAGCTTGCATAAGATTTCTCTTAATATTAGATGAAAATAGAGGTGAAAGCCTTTGTGGAAGTATACTAGATAAAACTAAAATGAATTAAAAACATCGTACTTATAACATAGTATTAAAGAATTTTAACAGCATAACATCCCATGCAACGTCCAAGCTCCCTCCAAAACTCCAGCAAAAACCCGTGATAGTCACCACGCTTGTAAGCGTTGCGGCTGTTGTTGGTGACCGCAGTATGTAAGATGATACGTTACTAAAAAAGATGCTGCTGCATGTCCTCCGGTTCATGTGCCCTTAGTCGCCTCTTACGACATCCACGGGTAGAGATGGGTTGGATTCTTTACCGGCTCCACACGTGAGAATTTATCTTGACATAATATGCAAGATTAAGTTTAAAGGATACCTGCCATATCGCCGACCTGTCAGACGAACAAATCGCCTCTGAATCACAATTTGCGCCTTGCGTAGGCGCACACAGTGGTCACGGTCGTCGCGAATATGCGTGGAACCATGTACATGTAGACCTAGGACCTACAAAGCTAATGACGATCTGCCATATGGCACTTACTGTTAAGTACAAAACCTACAAATGTAGAGGGTCATTTTGTTTGGACCATGTTCACAGTCTGGCCCATCGTCGCAAAGTTGCAAGTCTGTCGGTCTTCTACAGATTTTACTCAGTGTGCTCAAGAGCTCCACGAGCTTATTCCACCATCTCCCTTCTACCATCGGGAGTCTAGACGCTCCGCAGGATATCACCCATACTTGGTTGATATTCCGCACATTCGCACAAATCGCTTTAAAACATCTTTTATAATGCGCACGGCTAAAGAGTGGAATTCTCTGCCTGCGTCTGTGTTCCCGAGTTCATATAATGCGAATCTATTTAAGTAACGAGTGAATAGGCTTCTTCTGGGCAAGTTTGTTCCATCTTCAACCTCATCTCTGTCTTCAAGACTAGATCGAGGTCAAGAGTAAGCCCACTGACAATAAAAAAAGAACGTTCTTATCGCAATGAATATGTTCTAACACGTTCTAAATACAAAAAAATATGTTCATTTATCCCACTTCTGAGCAAAAGCCTCTTCTCTATAGTGCCAGCTACCAGCAGACAGTCTTTTAGCCAGTTTTCCAAATCTTCGTTTCCTGAGTCAGCATCGATGGCGCCAACCATCCTCTGTCTGATGCCCACTAATAAATCTTTATTTTTATTTTCTCACGCTGTCAGATTGACCAATGCACTATTGTGTACACAATTGAGGGTTTTGTATATTCCCACATGCCCAAACTATTTTGGTTGATACTGTAAATTACTTATGGTACGGGAGCCGTCAAAAATTTTTCATTGGTTTTTCACGTGATATTCATGGCAAACACGAGATGTCTCAGTATGGGGACAAAGAGTGGATCAAGAAAAACCATGTGAGTACTTCTAGATCGGGGCCCGGTGTTCTGGAGGCCTTTTCGATGAAAAGTATTTTTTGTTGTCGACTACTAACCTAATCGTACGGTCAACCACACGTCAAAGCTGAAACTGTTATAATGGTTTAGGTTTTCTTCTTATTTAAAAACTAGAGGCCCGCCCCGGCTTCGCACGGGTACAATCTACGGGTAAAGGTGGTGCCTTTTATTGCGATATATGACGTAGCCTTCAACTTGCTACACAATTTTTAAAACATTCTAAAATATTTCGTTGTACCTCAGGACGACAACTACAAAACAATATACCTAAAATTTTAAAAAATCAGGCTTCGGACGACCTGTCTGTCCCCATGTACCCCCTGTGTGCCCCGTCGGGTTCCTGGCTCGCTGATATAAACTTTCGACTACGCTCGGCTATCAACGGAAATGCGCATCGAGTGTCAAGCTCATTCTAGGACTTTAATTAGAGTGATTTTAATATTGTGATATCTTCCAAGATATTAATTTAAATAATATGGTGAAAAGAAGAAATTTAATCTATGTTCATTGCTGATTATTAATGACCTTTTAAATTAGATAAGTATCCATACCTTGAGGGCAAAAATACGTTAAAGAAAAACCATATTTTGAAAATCTACTTTTTGCTATAAATTGTTGGTTACTGGGGGTTATTCTTAAAAGATAGACAAATACTATCAGAGACTTTTATTCAGAACTCTTAGAGAGCAACAATTCTTTCATACATAACTTTCATATAAATGAAACTATTTACGCAGCGCACGCCCAGAAAGCTCTCAAGAGGCACGTTTTTTTTCAATTCGATCGACGAACATCATCACAGTTCAGTTAATTTGCACTCAATATTTATGAATTAGAGCCTTAAACCTTTCTATTGAATTAATCTATCTATTACTGAAAACCGGATTCAAATCAATATACGTAGTAGTTCCTGAGTTTAGCGATCACAGACAGACATGATGATGACGACAGAAAAACGTTTCGGGGGACTTTCTTTTATAATATGTAGTGATGAAGCTTGTTTATAAAACATACTAGATTTTTTTTCTATTATGATCTAACATTTGTCCTTGAGCAAAGTTGTTTAGTTTGAATGGTTCATCATATCAGCCGAAATACGTCCACTGCTGGACATAGGCCTCCCCTAAAGATCTCCATGACGACCGGTCTTGCGCTACTCGCATCCAGCGGCTCGCGACCTCGGTCCATCGGTCCTCAGTGAATGGTTAAAAGGATTTATTTAAGGAACTACCCTGGTTTATATAATGTCAGTTATTCTAAATGTACCTATACTCTAGGTCTAGACTATAGGTAGTCCAGTGAGCGTAGGCGCTTAGCGGTCATTGTCAACGCGAGAAGCGACCACGGACGCGGTTAGCCGCTAAAACGACGACAATACGAGTAGGCTAGTTTAGACCCGTGGTAACACTGTTTGTAGTCTTCTAATTGCGGTTGGCCACACTAGGTTTAGTACTGGTGGGCCGATGTAGTGGGCACAGAACTGCGCGGATTCCAAGTAGATGACTAGCGTATCCATGGTGTATCATCTCATGAGATCGAGACAAGTGGCGGATTATCGATTTGAAGGCCTTGATTTCTTTTTTCTGGCTGTGCTAGTAGAGTAAGTACATACATACATAACATCACGCCTTGTTCCCGTCGGGGTAGGCAGAGACCACAGTTCTCCACCTGCTACGATCTTGACATACTTCCCTTGCCTCCTGAACCTTCATCAATCCTTTCATACATGCTCGTCGGTTTAGGGATGCCTATAAATTTGGAATTTGTTGTTGGTGTAGATGCTATCATTGTGGTTAGTTCGTTGGGACAGATGGTGGCTATTGGAAAAACGAAAGTATCATTTCTGACAGTATCATATGCTCTAACCACTTGTTAGACCACGGGGGCTGTCTGCTCTCTATAGTAGAATAGTAATATTAGTCGGAACATTAAACTTTATTAATTTATTTTTGTTGTCAGTCAACTGTCTTGCCCAATTCATATAACTTGGCAATTTTGAGATTATGAGCTGTAAAAAACCAAAATTCACAAGTGCCTATTAATTAATGTTCGGTTGTAGCCACAAATTATGTTCAAAGTTTTTTGAAGTTTGCTTTAAGTGCAACTTTAGTCACCCACTGCACAAATTGTGGTCCACAGTCGGTGACCTTGTAAATTTTGCGGATGTAGAAAGAGGAACTATGTCTAAACCAGTTTTGAGACAGCTATTGCTAAATATAATAATGAGAGCAATCAACTACCAAATGCAGGAGACCTGTCTTAAGTTGAACAGTTTACTAAGACCCTTAGCTCTATATTAAAATCTAGGAAGTGAAAGGTCTTGAGAAACTTGTCGTGTATTGTGTGTTGAGGCTATTTCCGTATTGTGTAATCATAAGTTGTCTAGTGTAAAAATTGTAAGGTTATGTTCACTATCCTATACTTTTTTGCTCTACTAAATCTCTACTTTGATATTTTTTTCTACCAGTACCATCGCGGAGACTCGCGCCTGATCATCTATATGCTCATCTCTATTTTGCTTGCACTTCCGTTTCAAAAACAATTCATCCATAAAATCATAGGTCATATTTACAAAAAGGAGTATACAGGATAAACTGCAAAATGCAGATTAAAATTAATTGCGTTATCGCAAAGATTATTAATTTATTTGGCAATTCATCAGCTTACAAATAAGAAAGTACGAAACAAGTAGAAGTAATAGACATCTAATAACAGATTTGCTCATTATCATCGTCATTATATCCTACGGAATGTCCAATGCAGGACAGGGGGAGTCTCTCCAGATTAAGCTGCATAATTTTTTTTTATATATAGAACGCCTTCGCACGATTCAAGCGAAAAAATGTTAAAGTGTTCAGGCGCGAAAGACTGCGACAGTACCTTACTGATTATTTACTACATAACCGATTTTCTTCTAAATTGCGCAGCAATTCGACTTGTTATTTGCATTTCATACATGTAGTATGTTTACCAGATGATGCAACATGACATTTAATTTTAGTTAACTTGTTAGCATCAAATAAAATAAATCGCAGTTTTATGCCTTATCTGATCTTGTACAATATTCTCAATATTTACTCAATTAAATATTTTATGGTTCGAGAGGTTGAGATTTCGTTACAAAAATCTTCGAGTGCATAATCAGATGTTATATGTTGTAAAGCTAGTATAGTACACAGTCAACTCAACGTTGTTGGTGAAAAAGTTTTTGGCCTTGAGATCACCTTTACTTTGTACACTCAACAGCATGTCAGTAGAAACACTTTTGGACCTTATGGCTAGGTAATAGAGTTCAAAAAGTTTCTACCGACGAGCGGTTGACCGTACAAACAGTCAAGAGCGGTTAAGCTTGAAACTCGCTATGCTATTTGCATCTCTACACTGACTAAATGTGTCAAGTCTTGTTTATCTTAATTCTCTTTTTCGAAAAGAAAAAATGCTTCCGCGTGTTTGAGCGTATTTTCTGTTTGATCTGAAACGTCTTAGGCAAAATAACACGATTCTCTGTTTATTTTATTTACAGTTCATCTTTATTCATGGACATAAAAAAAGTGTGGCGATTATTTAACCGGTGTGATCCTGGACGCAGTTGCAACTATGCCTCTACCACAGAATAAAGTAATAGTATGTACTACAGAACGGACATTCTCCGCCCCCCCTTGCCATCCACCCCACACCCCCGCGCGCCCTGGCCCACGAGATTCTCGTGCTTCTTCTGAGGGTAAGAAGGGTACTGAATATGCGAGCCTACGAGACCTTCCAATTTCAAGTTTCGAGTTTGCCAATGATGAATGTAGTGTCTGGAGTGTGCCTCTATGATAGGTACGGTCAACCGCTTGTCGGTAGAAACTTTTTCAACTCTATTACTACGCCATAAGGTTCAAAAGTGTTTCTACTGATGTGCTGTTGAGTGTACCTATGGTATGTTACTAAATATACGTATGCGTGTAGGTCATCCTCATTTTCCAGGTAAAATTTTAAGTTTCGCTTTCCCAGCCTACTCAAAATAATCATAAAAAATACTATTCTAAGTTTTTACACACGCCCGCATAATTCGGCGCAACCTTGTATCAACGATGACCCTAAATAGAGGGACCGGCAAGTTTTTACTGAGTAACTTAATTAAGTACACGCGCTTCAGATCAACGAGTAGGGTCATCGGAACTGATTCACCACTGCGCTCATCTGCTCAAAGAACAATGGACTATTGCTTTATTAGTTACTCGGCGAAATAAGGAAGCTTTTCATACATTGCTGGTGATAAAACCTTTGTGGGTATTGATGTTTTCAATCGATGAATAGAAGGTTTGGTTAATAAATAACAGCTAATATGTTTTTTTTTTAATCTTTTTTATTTAACATTTACAAAAAATATACAGTCACTTAACATTATACAGCGCATTAAAAAAAAAAATATATATATAAAAGTTTTAATTTTTCTTTACAACCAAATATATTTTTTTAAGTATTTTTAACAAAACGTGGCTGTGCGGAGTTTTTCAAGAGTTTTACAGATTTGCAACACTAAACAATTTTTCGGCAATTTATTGGTAATAGATTTCAATGAATGAATGAATAACACTTTGTTGCACACTAATAAAGAAGACATTTACAAACAGCCTGTTTACAAAAGACGGCCTTATCACTAAAAGTGACCTCTTCCAGTCTCCTATTATTGAAGTGAAAACTTCTTTAGCATCACTTGGCCCTTCTTTAGATGGGTAAAAAAATTTCAACTCGCGTTAGATGTCGCGTCAGATCCGTAGCCTGATCGAAAAAGCGTCAACTGTCAACCGTATTGTTATTACAATACGGGTTTTTATTCAGTGACATCAAAGAAGTACCCGAGCAATAGCGCGTTTGATCCTTACAAAAAGCATAATATTCAAAAATATAAGTTTTCACTTCTGCCGGCACTCCCGGAGTGCAACCCGTCCTCTTTTTTTTTGCCCTATTCAAGCAAATGAAAAGGGATAACCTCGCAAAGGCCGCGTAAGTATTTCTACCAATCAAAAATTGTTTCCACGTCAAAAATTAATGTTTAAAAATTTTGAACCTTGAGCATAAATACGTAAGCTGTCCGATATAAAGGTTAAATCAGTTACCACTCAAGAGCAGCAATGTACAGCAAAGAACACAGGTGAACAACGTGTCGCCGTTGCATCTAGAGGGTAAGTAGGGTCAACTTGCGGTTCTCACGCGTCGCGTCCGCTCCCACAGAGCGTTTACCACTATATACAATACTACTTACTATATTGTATAGTACACTCTGCGCTGATTGAGCGTAACGGTGGGTCTGATTATGTGAATATTGTTTTGCTTAAATAGGTGGGTACTTAGTCTAGAAAACAATAATCGAACGATGCGCCGCACCGCTTCGATTCGTAAAAATCCCGTTTGGTTATTTTTTTGTTGATTCGTTTATCACGTGGAGGAGCTAGAGTTTATCAACTACTTCGTCTCATAAAATTATATGGATTATCTCTACCAAATGGCAGGTTTCCGAATAGTAGTTTCCAAACTTCGGATATTTTGCCAATCTTCGGAAGAAGATGAAGAAAACCCCATGATCCTAGGAAACCAAAAAAATAATAATTTTGACAAATACAAAAATAGTCTTGATTTTAAATTTAAGAAAAACTTTATTCAGAATACTAAATTCAAAATCTTTTATTTTACGACTTTTGGAAATTCGCAAAAAGATATTCAAAGGTCGAAATTTTTGTCTTAGAACAAAAGTTGTTGCGTTTAGCCCCTAGAAAGGATTTGAACCAATTTCTTATACATGCTGCCCGTGCTTTTGTGTCAGACCCGGCACACGCCAGTGATGTGATCGTCAAGATTGATGTAAGAAATGCCTTTAATACTATTGAGAGAGACGTGATGCTGTCCGAGGCGAGGGATAAGGTTCCAATGTTATATCCCTTCTTGCGGCAGTGCTACGTCTCTCCCAGCAATCTTTATTTCAACGGGCACAAAATTTCATCGCAGGTGGGGGCTCAACAGGGTGACCCACTTGGGCCACTTATGTTTAGTCTAGCGATTAACAAAATTGTACAGTCTTTAGAGGCACCCCTTAACCTTTGGTACCTGGATGATGGAACGATTGGCGGCCCTCCCGATGTCGTTGCTAGAGATATTGCTGCACTTATGCCAAAGCTTATGGAGGTTGGACTGGCTGTCAACAACGATAAGTGTGAGTTGTTTCCTTGTAGCGACGCAGCCTTGGATCACTCTCAGGAATTGAAAAGCCTGATTCCCAACATTAAAGTTCTGGACTCTCGTAGTTTCACGCTTTTAGGCTCGCCCATTTTTAAAGATGGAATAGCAGATGCTCTCCAAAACAAAAAGGATTTGTAAACGCGAACAGGGCATAACTTACAACAGTTGCCATCCCATGTCGCATTGACACTGTTTAGAAGTTGCCTTTCCTTACCCAAGTTGGTATATTTAATGAGGACTGCACCAACTTGGTTATTCCCGGACGAAGTTGCTCTTATAGATCAAGATCTAAGAGGCATATTAGGAAGCATTTTAAACGTACACCTCGATGATTCGCAGTGGATTCCGGCATCATTGCCTGTACGACATGGGGGCCTTGGGGTGAGGAGAATGCGGGACGTGAGTGTACCAGCATTTTTGGCCTCTTCCCATGGGGTGGTTGGTCTTATCACTAACATTCTCAATGTACATGGTGAGACGATTGACATCCCATTTGTGGATGAGGCCTTGATGGCTTGGTCGCAAATGTGCCCCTCGGCTCCCCGCCCAAAGGACCCCTCTGTGCAACGCCAATGGGACGATCCCATCTGCAAGGCATCCTTCGCGAGTTTGCTGCAGACTGCGTCTGGAACTGATGTGGCGCGTTTAAAATCGGCATTACTCCACGAATCAGGTGCTTGGCTACATGCTCTCCCCTCATCCCATCTAGGCACTGCATTGGACGATGGCTCCTTAAGAGTGGCTGTGGCCTTAAGGCTCGGGAGTGATGTTTGTGCACAGCATGTGTGCAAGTGTGGCGTTCCGGTGGACACCAAAGCTTACCACGGTTTAAGCTGTACTAAGTGTGCGGGTAGGTTCCCACGGCACCACATGCTTAACGATATAATCCGACGGGCCTTGGTGTCTGCCGGCGTGCCCTGTAGCCTCGAGCCTCCAGGCCTAAGCCGTGTGGATGGCAAACGTCCTGATGGGCTTACACTGGTGCCATGGGAGAAAGGTCGGTGCCTGATCTGGGACGCAACATGCGTGAGTACTTTCGCGGCCACTCACCTACCGCGCACTACCCGTGAAGCGGGAGCAGCTGCAGAATGGGCGGCAACACAAAAGCGGCTAAAATATGAAAACTTGGTAGGCCCTTACATTTTCATACCTTTCGCTGTGGAGGTGACTGGGGCATGGTGTGTGGAAGCAAGGGCCTTTGTGAGAGAGCTAGGGCGACGGCTCAGGCAAAGCGGAGCTGATCCCCGCGCCGAATCGTACCTGGTGCAGCACATTTCACTAGCGATTCAGCGCGGCAACGCCGCCAGTGTTATGGGTGCTTTTCCACCAGGTGCGATTCGGGGAGGTCTTTTTGACGAACCATAGGGGGATATTTTTATTTTTATTGACATGGATTGACTGTAATTTGTATTTAATTTTTAATTTTGTAACAATGAATAAATGACTCCTTTAGTAAAAAAAAAAAAAAAAAAAATTTCTTAAAGCCCGATATAAGAACATTTATCAAGCTCACGTAGCGGAAGACGTAGCATTAGCAGACCACCCACAAGGTGGATCGACGATCTGGTGAAGGAAGTCGCTGGATGCTGACCAGTTTATCAGCAATCAAGCAGGCCCCCCACAAGGTGGACCGACGATCTGGTCAAGGTCGGGGGAAGCCGCTGGATGCGAGCAGCGCAGGACCGGTCGTCATGGAGATCTTTAGGGGAGGCTAATGTCCAGCAGTGGACGTCTTTCGGCTGATATGATGATGATGAAATCCTTTGACCAGCAGTAAAATCTTGCTATAATATGGGCTAACTACGGTAAAATTAAGAGCTGAAAATTCACGTTTTAAAGACCAAAATGTAGGTTTTGTAGAGTTAAGGCTTGTAGAGTTAGGCCTTGCAGAGTTAATATAAGGACTTGGCTCTACATATGATTTAATAACTTTTTATCAGTGAAAGTGTTATGTTATTTAATTCTAAATCCCACCCAAAAAATGAAACTTTTTTTGAGGGATTTAGAATTTTGCGATGGATGGTTTTATGCAACTTAATATTTTTCATTTAAACACACATTTATTGATGAGGTAGTAGGTACTTACCAAGACTCACTTCCTCAGCTGGACATAGTCCTCCCCAGAGATCCCCACAACAAAGAGCTGGTTTCCTTTGGGTTGAATAGAACTATCATAGTTGCCAAGTCCGTGTGGTGCCAGCAAAGAATCGTACCAACGCATCTCTGCCCATGGGTGCCGTAAGAGGCGGCAAAGGTTTTATGAACCGTAGGATGGGCAGCAGCATCCTTCTGTGTATCGTAACATCTTACATTCTGCGGTCACCCACAACCACGGTCCATGGTGCCAGCCGCAACGCTAAAAATCGTGGTGACTATGATACTTCCTCTCCACATTGTTGCAGCAAATGCTGGAATTCTGCAGGGAGCTCCCTGTCCTGCAATGGACTTTTCATGGGATGTTAAGTCAAATTCAAAGTCAAAATCGTTTATTCATTGTTGGATATTGAAATCTCTTAATGATATGATGATAAGTTGCCAAGCATGTTTGCTTCACAGGTAAGAGATTAAATAATAACAATCTTCAGAAAAAAATTGTCCTTAGTCGTCTTTTAAGACTAAAATGAAGTAGCACTAAACGCTAGACTAGTATCGATATTCATTGTCGCTGCTTTTTTTCCCACTATGGCGCCACTTTGAGAAGCGACGTAGTTTGGCTGACGTCATTAAGAGATTTTGATATCCAACAATGATTAAATGATTTTGAGTTTGATAGTAGCAACTTATAAATAACATAATTCAGTAATTCACTTATCGTTGTACACATTGTTCTATTAATAGCACTTAGTTCAACAATGACTGATGCCTGCAAGGGCAGTTACGCAATCTCAGCTTTTTTATTACGGATTATGAACGGTTTGTAATTTGCTTGACTTTATATTTAGTATTTCTAAGATTGTTTTGCGAATGATGGGAGAGTACAACCTAATATTTTTGCAATAATATACGAAAAATAATTTTACTTTAAATAGAAGCAACAATCATTGGTGACCAACAATACAAACTAGATCTTTTCAAGACTAAAGTGAACAGGTATTATCTTGTAGTTCGCTGGTACTATCTAGGTAAACATGCTGCATCTTCAAACTCCTCATCGCTTACTAACAGGTGGTGAAAATATGCCTACCTACCTATATTCATTGACTTGATAAATCCTACTAATATTATAAACGCGAATGTTTGTAAGTATGGATGGATGGATGTTTG
Organism: Athrips mouffetella; assembly: GCA_947532105.1. Taxonomy (NCBI): domain Eukaryota; kingdom Metazoa; phylum Arthropoda; class Insecta; order Lepidoptera; family Gelechiidae; genus Athrips; species Athrips mouffetella. Next base: position 1,990,311 of record OX383961.1, on the reverse strand, counting down.
TTACTCTTTCACGCAAAAACTACTAAATGGATTTTAATGAAACTTGACACACATATAGGTTAGGTCCTGGAATAGCACAAAGGCTATTTTTTACCGCGGGAAAACTCTTCATTCCCACGGGAAAACGCATTTAATGCGGTTGAAACCGCAGGCGGATATCTAGTATAGTACTAAGGGTACGGCATTAAAATTTTGTCTACATCGCATAAAAAAGACTTGCCTGCTAGCGTCTTTCTTTTTAATAGTTATGACAAAAAGAGTTAGTTTGTTGCATCACTCTAGAAAGGCATAACGATCAATAAGCTTCTAGTAAAGTCTATTATATGTACAAACTTGTCTATTAATAGAAGATTCAACAAAGGCTGAAACAGACAAGGGCAGTTGCGCAATACACATTCAAATCTGTTCATACGTTCGTTCATTGTGTACTGATTCATGTTACTAGTTTCTATAATCTGTGTGTAACACTGGTTACGTATTTATTTGTTGTACACGAATCAATAGAAAGGGTTGACCGTAATGACCACAGATATTTTGCTACTGGCTAATTTTATTTATTTTATTTTATTTTATTTAAGGACCGCCATTAGCAAATTACATTAACACTTATATTAACAACTTACTTCTAAATAATGCTTAAATTTATTACATTGCAACAAACAAATAGAAATAAAAAATAATATAAAAAAAACCGGCCAAGTGCGAGTCGGACTCGCGCACCGAGGGTTCCGTACCACCACATAATCATAATTGTATTAGTTGAAATTTCAGTAAGTTAATGTGCTAGATTTTTTGAGTCCGACACGGGCTTGACCAAACTTTATTATTTGTTGTTATTTTATAGCTTATGCACTATAAACATACCAATTTTCAAGTTTGTAAGTGTTCCCGTTTTTAAAATAGAACTAAAACACAAATCGCCTCAACGACCATCCAACTTGACCCCTCTCTTATATGAATGTTCTTGTAACGGGAGCTCACCACAATTGGTTACCATTAGTTGTGAGAAAAGTTGTAATATTTAATGATTTCAGACTTTTCCCATTATTTGTACTGTGAGACCTAGCTTCTAGCCAAATTTCATAATTTTAGGTCAACGGGAAGTACCCTGTAGGTTTTCCATTTTTGCATAAATGTATGGAGATGAGGACATAATATGCCATATCTTTTGTTGCGTCGTTGTAAAAAATCTAAATTTTCAGGTCTTGTGTAGTTCATGGATCCTAATATATGGTATTAATTTCAACCTGATACCTTTACCCGTTCGTGAGATAAAGGGTCTTGACAGACAGACAGACAGACAGACGGACAACAAAGTGATCCTATAAGGGTTCCGTTTTTTTATTTTGAGGTACGGAACCCTAAAAAGACTAGAAAACTTACTTAAAAAATTTTACCTATCTAAAAAAAGTGCCAAGCGCCGTTAAAGAAGTTTTCACTTAAAAAATCATGGCTTAGTGGCAACTGCACCTACTTTCAACTCCCCCTCTTCAACTGCTCCCAGTCCAAACAGCACCTGATGAATTTGTTTTTCATTTGTACCTTACCTTTCACATCCCTACAATTTTAGACCAACATATGAACAGAAAAGGTGGTATATATTCTTAGCACCAAACACGAAAGAAAAAGAAGGCAAAACCAATCTGAATATTAAGAGACGTTGTTAGTAGGTACGTATTAAATAGTAAATACTATGTAGATACAAAAAGCCTTATCAGAAAGAACAATTCAAACAAATTACACGTTTAAACAATTCGAGTATTTAATATGTAATTTTAATCCACGCGTCATTGAATTAAATACATACATAATATCACTCCTCTTTCCCGTCGGAGTAGGCAGAGACCACAGTCCTCCACCTGCTACGATCTAGACATACTTCTTCTATTTGGCGATTCATTCCACCTCTGACATTCATCGTAGCATAGCGGCTCACCGTAGCCCGCTATTCGCCCCCGCGAGGAACGGGACGGGCATAAAATTTAATTCGGCAACTTAAAAAATGGAAAAAAATTAAAATTAATTTGATTCTGTCTTTTAAACTTTTCAACCTTTTTTCCGATTCCCGTAGAAATATAGGACTAGTATCAATTTGTATCCTTTGATCAAAATACCATAATAAATGCTACCAGTTGATCAGATGGGGTTTTATGAAAAGTAGAAAAAAAGAGTAGTGTGTTCAGTTACGTGAGCAGATTTACATCTCAGGGTTGTTAAAATTTTTAATATTTTTGTTACAAATTGTCTCTTAGTTGTGTTCTTTTCTTACGTCTTGTGTTGTACAATAGGTACAGACAAGAGCAGATCAAGCTTGACACATTGGACTTTGTACCGCTCTTATTTCAATAGACGTACGGGCTAGAGTCGTATAGCGAGTAGAAAGCTTGACCTGTCGTTGACTGTACCTACTGCCTATGTGAACATGTTTCTTCCGCGATATGGATTGATTGTTGTGGCTCTCCTTGATCTGTAAAGGAATGATATCATGTTACATATTTGTGTGACTGCTAAATAGTAGGAAGTATCTATCACCTTTGATTTTGTTTAAAAGCTTTCACGGTTGTTGTAATAAGAATTACTTATTGTTTGATATGACAGTAATATTAACAAAAAGAAGAAAGACATTACCAATACGTTTGCCCACAGCCGACTGCATCGAGATCATGGTGCACGCAACGGCGTTTGCACCCATAAAACCACATACGCAAAGCACAAATCTCAAAAAATACCACTAAAGCCACGATTTAACCTAACTGAATTCAAAAACTAATTCGGCATACATTGCTGGGAGGCTTGTTTATGTTAATTGCAATATCCTTATTACAACGAGCAATGTAAGCCGAATTAGTTTCTGAATTAGGGAAGGTGTGATCGTGGCTTTACAAACTACGCGTGACGACGTAACTTTGAGTTTAGCAAAATACTAACTATGCATAGCATGAATGGGCAAACTTTTGTTTAAAGAGCAGAAACAGCACAGGAAGTACGAAGACGTTTTCATTCATCGAAAAAGTACACGTTGTAAGATTTTTAAATTACAAGTAAAGATTCGTTATATCACTATCTAAGGTATTTGATACAAATAAGGCCTACTTAAATTTAAGGACCTAGATCTCGATAAACAGGCCTATGTACTAATACATCCCTAGTCAATATGCAGGACTGATGAATAAATAATAATAATTGGGAAAGAAAATTATCGGTTTATTAAAAAACATTGGAAAAACAATCATGTTTCTGAACCTCTACGTTTGGCAGTAATAAAACACGTGGATTTAACAAGGCCTGTTAAGTTCAAATATAGAAATATGTTAAATTGAACTTATTTGCAAAATAAAACCTTTTTTTTTGTATTATTTATTATGTTTTTATTATGTTATGAAAATATTTATTATATTTTTTTACGTTTTAATGCACACAATTACTGATCAGACTTTTAGCCTCATAATTAACAAATTATTAAAAAATCTTACAAAATTAAATACTTTTCGTATCTTAAACAACACAGGTAACTTAAAATTTTCAAAATAAAATTAAAAAATAAAATTTATGTCGTTTTTGGGTAGGCCTTATTTAATAACAATGTTCTAATAAGGCCTCCAAGTACGAGTACAACAACGTTATAATGAGAATTAGCAACATAAATCAGTCTTTCTCAAAAGTTCAAAACTAAGAGCGAGAAAGCTGCAAATTGTGTAGGGCCTCTTAAAACCTTGCCACCTATATTGACAAAACTATCAAATAAACGTCAAGTTTGCTTGTCAGATACAGTATCTCTATTACGGCCCAGGATCTCCAATAAGGCCTACCTGGCACAAAATAAGGCCTAGGCCTTATTCGAAATCGCACCCCATTTTTAAAGATATGTTTGTAACTAATGAAATTAAAGACAAACATTAAGTTTTATATCATGGAAACACAGTTAAAAGGTTACAGAATAATAAATTTAAGCAACGGTAACTAAAGTAGTAAAGATTAATTAAAAACCTCACCATGAATTCGTATTTTTTTTATAACGACGCGCGAAAACGGCCTGGGTGTCTACTCTCAAAGTCCGATATATCGAAACGATACTACTCGAAACATGCAAATGCAAAACTTCGTCCCTTGACAATAGAGTAGAATATTGGTTGGATGCAGTTTGATAATTCATCCAACCAATATTCTACTCTATTGTCAAGAGACGAAGTTTTGCATTTGCATGTTTCGAGTAGTATCGTTTCGATATATCGGACTTTGAGAGTAGACACCCTGCTCGCTTAACGACCGCGTCCCGAATGCGATCGGAGCGGGGAGCGGTTGTGCTCGCGCATTCGGACGGGTTATAGAGTTCTTATGTCAGTGTACGTAAGGTCTCTTTCAATTCGGATTAGTTTATCTACGTTTTCTGGTGTATAGGCTGTATTAGAGCATAGGCTTTAATTGTATCAAGTACCTTATATAATAACAAGTTTATCTGAAAGCTTTTTTTTATCATGGCTGTCGAAACAGGCGACAAAGACCTAAGGGTTATTGAAAATCAGGATAGGCAGCAGCATCCTTTCTGCATATTGTACCACAAAATTACCAATTATATTATTTAATCGAATGGTTAAATACATAAATACTATTACGATTAAATATACGATTAAATAAATAAATACCAATTATAACGGCAGTCCATTTGTACTGGGCAAAGAAAAAAATATGTTGTACGCCTATCAACTGGCCACCCAAAATATACTACATTTTTGATGGAAAAATTCTTGGGAGAGCTCCCTGCCTAGCACTAAATGTATTGTATGGGCTGTTTAGATGATTAACAAATACATATAAAACCTGTGACGCACCACATCACATCCGTAACTGTCATTACGATCGGATGCTACTAATTCGCAAGGCTGAGATGCGCACGCGTCACCTTGGCAGCCAATAATTTACAGTGATCTTCACGCGTTCGATGCTACTAGCGCCGCGCATAGAGCTATTATTACGCATGGTAATGGAATAGACATATTCATTTAAATGTTAGTTTGATATTCTTTTTTACGGCATAGAGTGTGTGAGTTTTCGCAGCAATTTCTTTCCGCATTACTCGTAATTGGTCTTAAATTCATAATCAAACAAGGCCAACACTTGATGTAATTTTTTTAAGAAGAGCGTACCTGAACGTGCAACTTCAGAAATGTATATTTTTCGAATACTCCTTAAATTATGAAAATTTCAGCATCTACAGGTGCCCTAGAGCTACACACACATTTATTACTTTTCTTTGTATGTTTTGGGCTACTTGGGGATTTTTCATTTTGCTACAAATTTTTACGAGTAGGCGACACCTGGTTACTATAATCCTATTTATGTACTTTTATACGGAGTGTAACAAAAAGATGTGATAATGCTAAAGGTAGTGAATCTGCGCATCAAACTGAACAACTTTTCCCAAGAAACATAGGTCGAAATACGAAAAACCAAATTTGACCTCTCATACAAAATGCGCTATCAGACGATGCAGTTTCTATGGGAGGTCAAAAATTTCATTATGTTTCTTGGGAAAAGTTGTTCAGTTTCATGGGCAGATTCACATCCTTTAGTATTATCACACTTTTCCGTTACACGTTGAAGAATAACCGATATTTCGTCTAGAATTTTGTCTTCACATGCTGGGATTTCTAATTCAGTCTAGAAACGCAGCCTCTAACATTTTCAGGAATATGTTTTACCGCGCAGTCCTCTCTTATACCTCAATGGATTCAACGCCACTTATTATCACTGTTACGTTGTAATAACCGATGGTAGTACGCTACCATTACGGAAATGCTGGTCTTTGTAAAACTTTAACAAATTGTGCTCCTTGGCCTGATTATGTTGGGTCATTCATTCTGTTTATTTAATTGGAACTACTAAATTTAATAAAATACCATAATTTGATACAAGGTGTTTTAAAAGTAGATGGAATTTTCATGTTGAAAGTCGAAGTCGACTACTTATACAAGATTCTTTTTTGGACTAATTGCATATCTTTTGCTATTAAAAACTTTTGAAAGCCACCCTATTATGACAATTGTGTTTAGTTTGACTGAAGCCCGACGTTTTGCGCTCCATGGCTCGCAAGAATTTTAAACATCATTTAAATATCAAATACAACAAACTAAGGTAAATGGTACCTAATATCGTTTCACTTAACAAAGCCAATGGGCATATTAGCGATAAGCGAGTGATAAGGCGCTTCACGTGGCGAGTTCACATTGCATTATCGATTACGATCCGCTTTATCAAGTAATCGATTTAGTGTGTTCGTGTGAATCTAGAGGCACCTTTTGTTGGTGTTGATTAAACACTATCGTTTGTATTGGAATGATGGTTTTTGTGGCTTGAGAGAATGTTGAAAAACTGTCTCGTGGAGCTCGTCGAGAAACATTCATGAGGGAGGTACTTAGTTTCATGAACAAAAGGTCTAGCCAAGTCAAAGTATACTTTGATCACTTTATGACGTCAATTAAACTAAAAGCTACGTCACTTCACAAACAAAGTGGCGTCATGTGGAAAAAAAAGAAGTGACAAAAGAAACATTGCGCTCTTTTAAAAAATGTGTGATTGTATACAATTTAAAGGGTTTCATTCCATCTCTCTATAAGTTCTTGGTTAAATAGTAATAGCAAAGCTATTTTAGGTATCGCTGCTATTGGTTGGCTGCATAATATCTTGTTAAAATTTATCATCCATTAAACATTAGAAGAAAGAAAACAGCTGTGATTGTTGACTGTATAAAAAGAACAGTAAGAACTTCGATATTTATTCTCCTTTCATGCGGTGGCGATTTAACATTAGAAGCTATTTGTAAATCATTTTCGTATCAGCTAAAACATAATGTACAAATACCTTTTATGGAAGTTTCAATCGATGGACTTTGCATTACATTCAGCAGGTTCCTGCTATTTACAAAATTGAGAAGCATCTCGTTTACACATTTTTTTGTTTTTAGGGTTCCGTAGCCAAATGACAAAAAAACGGAACCCTTATGGATTCGTAATGTCTGTCTGTCTGTCCGTCCGTATGTCACAGCCACTTTTCTCCGAAACTATAAGAACTATATAAGGTGACTTTTAATTAGTTCTTGATAGCAAAATATATGCATGTACTCGTGATTCTAAACAGCTTTTCCCAAGGAACAAAGGTCGAAATACGAAAAACCAAATTTGACCTCCCATACCAAATGCGCTATCAGCTGATACAGTTTCTATGGAAGGTCAAAACTTGATTTTCGTATTTCGACCTATGTTCCCTGGGGAAAGTTGTTCAGTATCATGAGTACATTCATACCTTTTTCTATCAAGAACTAATTAAAAGTCACCCTATATAGTGTTGAAACTTGGTAAGTAGATGTTAAGATTTTCACACAAAAATAGGAAAAAACTTAAAACTTTAAACTTAGAACTGAAACTCAAAAATAGATATTAATGGATAGGATATGATATTGAGGTTTCTAATATATATTTTTTTCTAAACTGAATAGTTTGCGCGAGCGATGCTTCCAAAGTGGTAAAATTTGTGTCCCCCCCCCTGTAACTTCTAAAATAAGAGAATGATAAAACTAAAAAAAATATACGATGTACATTACCATGCAAACTACCACCGAAAATTGGTTTGAACGAGATCTAATAAGTAGTTCTTTTTTAATACGTCATAAATCGTAAATCGCAATTGGCCTTTAATTCAATCAACTCAAATAATAATTTTAGTTACTTACATCACATAATAAAGCTTTTTAGTAATAAAAATACCATCACTTTTATTTTTGTACGGAACCTTTAGTGCGCGAGTCCGACTCGCACTTGGCCGGTTTTTTTTTTTTGCCATTCATATATATCTCACCTATTATCATGTCTAAAGGTGGTTTGTTCATGTGAGCTAAGATGTGAGCTGAGAAAATTCCAACCAATAGAATTGTCTCATGCGCTGAATTTTCCAGCTTGTGAGCTGGGAATCTTAGATCAACAACAGCATAGATCCCGCCAATGGTGGAAAACCACTCTTGACCATTACGATCATACACGCAACTCAAACTGCAGCAATACAATGGCCGCGCTTATACAACGTGTAACGGAAAGTTATGATAATACTAAAGGGTGTGAATCTCCCCATGAAACTGAACAACTTTTCCCAAGGAAAATAGGTCGAAATACAAAAAAAAATATATGACCTCCCATACAAAATATGCTATCAATTGATGCAAATAAAAAAGAAATCGATTTTTTTTTTCATATTTCGACATAATAGGTCTTTACCTATGAAATTGCCGTTTTGTATGGCGAATTTTAGGTAAACTCAATTTTCAGTACTAACATTTTAGCATTTTTCTTAGGAATTATAAATCCATTTTATTTCTTTTTTAAGCAATATTGGGAAGACATTAAGCTAACAGAAACTTAAATTTAATTTTCAAAAAGTATTATCTGTAAAAAAATATACAAAATCTAATGATGAAATCGGACGACATTTAAGACGACCAATTAACGAACCTTTAATTTTATATATCAAACTAAAAATAAAAACTTTATTTTATGCGTAAATTGATAGGCGTGAAGTCAACTTTCATATAAATAAATAAATAAATAAATAAATTTGTTTATTTTCTCCCACAAATAAACAAATTCATAATTTATATATAAGACAAATGAAAAAAACCGGCCAAGTGCGAGTCGGACTCGCGCACAGAGGGTTCCGTACCACCACATAATCATAATTGTATTAGTTGAAATTTCAGTAAGTTAATGTGCTAGATTTTTAGAGTCCGACACGCGCTTGACAAAATTTTATTATTTGTTAATATTTTATAGCTTATGCACTATAAACATATCAATTTTCAAGTTTGTAAGTGTTCCCGTTTATAAAATAGAACTAAAACAAAAATCGCCTCAGTGACCATTCAACTTGACCCCTCTCTTATATGAATGTTCTTGAAGCGGGAGCTCACCACAATTGGTTATCATTAGTTGTGAGAAAAGTTGTAATATTTAATGATTTCAAACTTTTCTCATTATTTGTACTATAAGACCTAGCTTCTTGCCAAATTTCATAATTTTAGGTCAACGGGAAGTACCCTGTAGGTTTTGGTTTTTTGCATAAATGTATGGAGATGAGGACATAAAATGCCATATCTTTTGATTGCGTAGCTAAAAAAAATTGAAATTTTCAGATCTTGTGTGGTTCATGGATCCTAATATATGGTATCAATTTCAACCTGATACCTTTACCCGTTCGTGAGATAAGGGGTCTTGACAGACAGACAGACAGACAGACAGACGGACAACAAAGTGATCCTATAAGGGTTCCGTTTTTTTTCTTTTGAGGTACGGAACCCTAAAAATTTTATTAGAATTATAGGAATTATGATCTCATTAATGTGTAAGGAAATTTCGGCAATTTCATAGGTAAAGACCTATTATATTCCTTGGGAAAATTTGACCGATGTTCCAGGAGAAAAGTTGTTCAGTTCCAAGGACAGAACTACCTTTCAAAATTTACAGGGTAATAAAAAAATAATCGCGTATATACAGGAGTTGAAACCAATGTCTACTTGTACATTGAAAAACATTTCTATTGTCATAATTTACATGTCTACAAGAAATCAGGTCAGGTAAGGGCCATGCACTAGAATCGAGTACCAAGGTTCAGCCGAGGCCTCGCGATAACGACGGTTATTATGTATGAGTTTGTCGTTTATAGTCTGTGTATACTACATGCATATAATGCGATATCGGTCTAAGAATGTGTTGTTTAATTTTATTTTCTCTTCTCTCTGTGCCATATCCTAACGGATGTCGGCGACCATCTCTCTTCATTTTTCTCTGTCTATTGTTGTGAGTCTTCTTAAATCTACAGCGGTATTCTGTCGGTCCTGAGTCAAGATGCTTTCTACAATCGCAAACGCTAGTAGAATAGAATGAAAATGTACGGGAATGACATTAGCGATCGAAATGTTGCGTGACAGCTAATGTCAATCCCATACATTTTTATTCTATTCTATAGCGTTTTCGATTGTAGAAAGCACCTTGACTCAGGGCCCACGTCTTGAGGTTATCATACCAAGATGTTCTCCTCCTCCCTCTTCCACTTTCCCCTCTATTTTCCCTTCTATTATATAGGTAGTCTGAATGTTGCTAGATAAATCCCATACTATTAAACGAGCAATATTTGTATATGAATATTGTATTTGTAATCGGTTTCTCGAAAACAGCTCTAACGATTTCGATGAAATTTACTATACGGGGGTTTTCGGAAGCGGGGGCTGGGAAAAATTGTTTTCCCTGTTTTTAGGCATTTTTAAAAATACTACGTTTTTGACAGAAACCTACCGGCCATCTGTTGGCGGGTAGCATAGCTTGCTCACCCGATGATATTTTATTGATAATTCGGCTATTATAGAGCGAAGCTCGGTCGTCCAAGTATTCTATGTTTAACTGTGTTGATTTGAGAAAAGGTTTAAGTTTTGAGATTAATACTTCGACTTGGGTTTGAAACAGGGTTGCCACTAAATAACTAGTTCACTAGTTCATTTCAATGTCATTGAAGAAAAAAATACGACCACTTAATTATTCATCATTGTTTTTTTCGGTTCCACGGAATCAACTACCATCCAAATTAGTATAATGGACACCCCATGAAACGTCCACTACAGAACAGGTAACTACCTCCATAATTCCGTGGTACTTCCTCCAGAAGTACCATAGTCACCACGCTTGTTAGCGTTACGGCTGGCAACATGGACCGCGGTTGTTGGAGACCGCAGAATGTAAGATGATACTATACACAGAAGGATGCTACCGCCCATCCTCTGGTTCATTAACCCTTAGTCGCCTCTTACGACACCCACGAAATTATATCTGAAACATGATAATATTACAATTCTATAATCCGTTTCATTCGTTAATTCCAACGCTTACCAACACATTTTGCAGCCATGACTCTAAAACCAGAGTGTATTTGACGGCAAAAATAACATTGTTTTACAAACTTGTTTTTCTGACAGTTTAAGGTGATTACGATTGACATAACTGTCAAATGTGTTGGTAAGCCTTGGCATTCACGAATGAAACACTACATAGAAGATAGAGACACTACACAGACAAACTCTTTGAATTACATTATTAAATAGAAACAGCTTCTACTCGTACCCTCAAAATAGATAAAACAGAAAAGACACTATCGTCCAGGTCATTGCCCTCAAAACGTCAACTGGGGGCACATGTAAGGATTCTGAATAAACTTCGGACGCGATGAAACACTACCGAAGCAAAGACTTTGACAATATCCATTTAAAACAAATATATTACAAACACCGATAAAATTTTACAGTATTTGTAAAATATCGTCATCATCATAGATTTTAATTAAACGTTGTAACATGAAGAATACTAAAATTGACAATTGCTTGGCAAATGCCAGACTATGCTTTTGCCTAGCCTAGCCTTGCCGTTCTCATTGGAAAATTAGCTCAAAGATAAAATATCAATCGAATTTAAGATCTTTTTTAACAGCCTCTGTGTAAGTCCAGTGGTTAGAACGATCGTCTCTCGATCTGGAGGTTCTGGGTTCGATTCCCGGTGAGGATGAGGTCACTGGTGTCGATTCTGGCAGACACAAACTAACTAAACTAAATTTGACAGGTTCATATATAGGTGACTTTTAATTAGTTCTTGATAGAAAAAGGTATGAATGTACTCATGATACTGAACAACTTTCCCCAAGGAACATAGGTCGAAATACGAAAATCAAGTTTTGACCTCCCATAGAAACTGCATCAGCTGATAGCGAATTTTGTATGTGAGGTCAAATTTGGTTTTTCGAATTTCGACCTATGTTCCTTGGGAAAAGTTGTTCATTATCATGAGCACATGCATATCTTTTGCTATCAAGAACTAATTAAAAGTCACTCTATATGTTGCTGTCTTTTTTATCCCCTATGTCTGAGAAAAAGGCAGCAACTCTTTTAAAACTGTAAAATTTAGTTTAGTTTTAGTTTGTGTCTGCCAGAATCGACACACATTAAAAGTCACCCTTATAGGGTTATAAGGGTGACTTTTAATTAGTTATAGGATGACTTTTAATTAGTTAGGTCGAAATTCGAAAAACCAAATTTGACCTCACATACAAAATGCGCTATCAGCTGATGCAGTTTCAATGGGAGGTCAAAACTTGATTTTCGTATTTCGACCTATGTTCCTTGGGGAAAGTTGTTCAGTATCATGAGTACATTCATACCTTTTTCTATCAAGAACTAATTAAAAGTCACTCTATATGTTGCTGTCTTTTTTATCCCCTATGTCTGAGAAAAAGGCAGCAACTCTTTTAAAACTGTAAAATTTAGTTTAGTTTTAGTTTGTGTCTGCCAGAATCGACACCACTGTCAAAAAAAAATCATTAATGAGCCATGTCAGACAGAGGCCTTTGGCGGCTCAACAACTCTGACACCAGGCGTTGTGAGGTCGGTCATCGACCTTGCAACGATATGATGATGATGTTTCAGAGCTCTATGAAAGATTTTTTTAGAGACACTTCTTACGTTTGCTTTTTCATCCGATTAGGAAATTTAGGAAATCTTGATCTAGTGTGGGGTCAGATGAGTCACCGTCAGTCGTACAATAATAAGAAGAGCTTTTTCTTTGCTTTGAAAGGCATGTTAAGGTGTTAGACCCGGCTACTGTCCTAGACCTGGTCATTTGCCATATCAAAGGCCATTCAAATCTTAATATTACAGTTTTTTAGGCTGACCTTAATAGGGTGACTTAAGTATACTAGGTTATTTTTTTGGATCTGATTTCCTTTTGCCCACTTATTAGTGAGGTCAAAAGCAATAACTTCTGTTCTACGACTTTGCTAACAACGCACAAAAAATTTTCGACTCTCCATACTAAAGTGATCACGTGACCGACCCATATTGTATCGGTAGTTGAAAATTTTTCGTGCGTTTTTAGCAAAGTCGTAGAACAAAAGTTGTTGCTGTTGACTTCACTAATAAGTGGGCAAAAGGAAATCAGGTCCAAAAAAATACCCTGGTATAAGGTCCTGATAAAATAGTGAACATAATTTTTGCATGTTACTCAGATCATGAAACTGAAACAGTTTTCCCAAGGAACATAGGTCGAAATACTAAAATCAAGTTTTGACCTCCCATAGAAACTGCATCAGCTGCGCTCCGCTATCAAGGGCATTTTGTATGGGAGTTCACATTTGGTTTTTCGTATTTCGACCTATGTTCCTTTGGGAAAGTTGTTCAGTTTCATGGTCTTAGTAACATGCTAAATTTATGTTCACTATTTCATTAGGACCCTTCTAAGGGCCTTCTAAGGGAAGGTGAGAAAAAAGTTGCCCTACCTAGTCTACCGGTACATCAAGTGTTTCTTAAGTGTCAACCACAGAGACTAAAATCGCGACGACCACCTCATGTACTCGCAAATCAGACTCGCAAGTCAAGAGTGCTTCTGCGTAAGACAGGAGTGGGAAAGCATTTGGGAACCAGAGGTAAGCGTTAACTTAGGTAACTTCATCACGCCTGGTAAAAAGTTGGATGGCTTTAATCTTCCAAGAAATGTCTGATGTGCGTTAAATAGAGTCTGCACCGGACATGGCCGCTGTGCGCAGTAGCGACACCGATGTGGTTGGACCAGCTCGCCTGCCTGTGATTGTGGCGCTGAAAACACACTCAGTCAGTGCATCATCTGCTTACTGAATGTCCCCTGCGGAAGTATCCTGGGAACTTGCATGATTTTATTACTCTCACAAGTGACGCAACCGACTGGCTGAGAAACCTATATTTTATAAAATTAGGACCCCATAGATGATTATCAATTTACCTAGTAACCTTCATACCTAGTTTTTTCTGCTATAATCTTTAAAGCTGATCGCCTTCTCGCGCCTTTATTATTTTCAACGGTCATTTTATTAGGGCGTCATAAGCAGGTGAATGATCAACCCTCATCTCAACTGCCACGATTTCCTGATTTAAAGAAACAGTCTGCCCTTCCGCATTTTTAAATACATTTAATTCTTTTGTCGATTCAGTTTGTTTGTTTAATAACGAGTTTGGATTCCCTAAACTAAGGAAAGTACGGAAATCTTGACCTGGGTGCAGCTGATTTCATAAAGGGCGTTCCCCTTCGCGGCGTGCGCTTATCCGGACGTGGTGCAAGTTATAAGATGTAAGTCTACAGGGTGACTTTGAAGACATTCGACCAACTTTTAAGGATAAGTTCTGCTAACGCTCCAATAGGTATCGCATCGCTCTTTTAGCTGTTATGCTGTCATTCTAATTATGCTAAGTTTTTGCCTCTATAAATACAGGAGTTTTGGAGTTGTTTTAACTTTTTTTTATTTTGTTAAGTTTAACAAGAATATAATAAAAAAATTCCTTAGACCTATACAAAATTGATCCAAATCGATAATAGAACTTTCCCTAAAAATTTGTCGAATGTCTTCAAAGTCATCTAGTAGGTATTTAATAGAGGCAAAAACTTAGCTTAATTAGAATGACAGCATAACAGCTGAAAGAGCCTATTGGCGGCTTGGCTTCCAGCGGCGGTAAGCGATGACTCACTGCATTCTTAAGATGGACGAACTATAATAGAATTGCTCTATTTGACAGTGGATTTGACAAGCTAGGGAAATGGCGCAGTCCTATTGGCTGTTTTTTTCCGGCTCACAATGTAGCTGCCTATCACGTTTTTGGTGAAAAAGTACCCTAAGGGGCGAACTGAGCTTTGCATAGGTGACGCTGCGAATAATTTTATTGTGTCACAAAACTCCAAAACTACGAGTAAATGCAGCTTAAACAACGTGTAAAACCCTATGCACACTGCGACAAGCAGTATGTATAGTTACATGATTTGCGAATGTATCGATAGCGTAAAAATCTCAGTGTGTGGGTCTAACGTATAACCTTGAAACTGAACTGAACTTTTCTTAAGGCACATAGGTCGAAATACGAAAATTTTTACTTCCCATAAAAATTACACCAGCTGATCCTCTTTTTGTATGGAAAAGAGCCAACAAGTTTTCTTTATTATCACCATAATGAATTTATTTTTGTTTAGTAGAAGTTCTTAGGCAGAATGTCACCTTCGCACAATGTCACGATATGTTGTGTCATCCGATATGGATCCGATATCTCGCTCTATTTGAATTGTATTCTGCATGACATTCAATAAGTATTCTGTAAAGAATCTACATTGAATAAATAATCTGAATCTGAATCTGGAACGACGAAGATACGTATCGCTCCATCCTGCTCTCATTGTTATGAAGCTACATTATTTCGAGTGCACATTCAGGTAATTCAGTCATAGTGCTAGCACCATTAAGCCGGTGCCTAGATACAACCAAACAGTAGACAAAGTCGCAAATTTTGAAAAATATATCGCTAAAAAACATGACTTGAATACTAAATGTGGTAGAAAGAAGTGATAGAAACAATAAAATTACTGACAACCCAGAGTAAAAACACACGTATACATGGGCATTTCTTCGATTGAGTTGTGTTAAGCGAACAACAATTGATGTGGAGCCTTCATAAAATTTTATAGATCGCAGTAAGCTGTAACGGTCGCGTTGTCTGTCTTCGTAAGTAATTTAAAGATTTCTTAGGCTTGCTGCCTCTGACGCGTTTTCAAATGCAGGAAACGTTATCATGGAATTCATGTGATTTACTTAACACTATAAGTACCTTCTTAAGAGATTATGACGATATTTCATTTTAGTCTTATTAGTAGTAGAACATGACAATGACCTCTAAACTCTCTTTCGCTGAAACACGCTGTACTCTTATCACATACACCACAACAGCTTCGCGACGTAACAATTACATAAAAATGGCGTTCACATCGGCCCGTCGTCGGCCGCGTTTCCTCGCCAGTGTAAACTTTCACGAAATCAAACAAAGAAATAGCGAATACTCATTTGCATCGTTCCCACGACCAGAATAGAATGACCCAATCTGGAGGGCTACTTTTGAGACGCTCGCTTGCTCTTGTTTATGTCGCGTACGCCGTGTCAACGAGAAAACTATTTTGTACCGAGAATAGAGCTTAAGATGACCAACGTCGCATAAAACTTGTACGAATTGTTTTATAAGGCACACGAAACTTAACATCAATAACGTATTTCTTATAAGAAGGTGCCAATCGTCACTGTTAATCAAAGAATTTATTATGATTAGTACCTACCCAAAAAATTTGCTTGTTTTATTTTCACCCAATTTCCCCAAAAAGAAGGCTATTAAACAATGTACAGTCAGGAGCACATCCTGGACACTTGAATCGCGACTCTAGCAGGTAACACGTTTGAAAAAAAAAACGGTGCAAAGTTCAACCAATGTGACAATCTTGACGTGCTCTTGACAGTACAATCTGCCACACGTTAGTGTTAACACATTGACTGTGAGTAGGTCTCTGGTTATGGGAGCTTGTAGCATAGCGCTGGTTATGTACTGGTTTCGATATTATTAGCAACTGTGCAAACAGAATTATTATTATTTTCATTCAACCTTTATCAAAAGACAACAGACAGGAACATTCTATTCTGTACCCTACCACAGAATAAAGTAATAGTACTATCATAAAGAACGGACACTCTCCGCTCCCCGCCCGCAATCCACCCCGCACCCCCGCGCACACCCGCCCGCGAGAACCTCGTGGTGCTTCTGATGGTCTTTTGTACTGAATATGCGGGCCTAAGCGACCTTCGGCGCAGGCCAGACAGAAAGGTGCGCCGCACGGCACGCCTTCAGCGCACCTCTTCTGTCTGGCTTGCACCGCGTCGTTTTCCTACATTTTGTATGCATGTGATTTGAACAGGCGACGAGACGGCATGCCTAAGGCGCACTGTCGGTGCACCACCGGCGCACCGCCGGCGTGACCGCCGCACAGCACAGTCCGCTGCCATCGATTGCGTCGTCCAGCCGAAAAGTGTACCACGGGGGCGCTCGAAGCGCGCCTCGGGCGCACCCGAAGCGCGCCGCGCCCGTTCAGTCTGGCTTGCACCTTCCAAATTCTATAGTGTAGTGTCCAGTGTGTGACCCTGCATAAGTAAGAGATCGCCCGCTTTCGCATGATTCAAAAATATCTCACTTTTAAACTGATGTGTAGCCCAAATCCTCCGGTCACGGTCTGAGTCTGAACAGCTATGTGACAGAACAAATTGAGAATTAAATTCTATGGTTGCAAGTTCGAAACGACTTTCGAGATTCCCATAGTAGGATCATTATTTAGTTACGCCTTTCTATTGAATTGTTTGAAAATTTGAATTGTTTGAAAATTTTGAAAATTATCCCATGAAACGCCCACTGCAGGACAGGTTCCCTCCAGAGCTCTAGCAAAAACGTGTGGTAACTAGGAGGATATTTACCATAGACACCACGCTTGTAAGTTTTGCGGCTACGATCGCTGTTATTGGTGACCGCAGTATGTAAGATGATACGATACAAAGAAAGATGCTGCTGCCCATCCTCCGGTTCATTAGCCCTTAGTCGCCTCTTACGACACCCACGGCTAGAGATGCGTTGGTACTATTCTTTGCCAGCACCACAAGGACGATTTGTTTATCACCTACATATCTCAGAATCCCCGATGTCAGAGTTGTTAAGCCTCCGAAAGCCTCTGACATGACCTTTTAAAGCACGGGACTTCCCCGATGTTGCAGACAATAAACCAGAGTAGTAGCAGTAGCTCAGATTCATCATAAAATCCCATGAAATGTTCATTACAGGGCAGGGAGCTCCCTCCAGAATTCTAGCTTTTGCTGGAAAAATGTAGAGGGGAAGTACCATAGTCACCTCGCTTGTTAGCGTTACGGCTGGCACCATGGACCGAAAGAATAGTACCAACCCATACATACACGTGGGTGTCGTAAGAGGTGACTGAGGGTTAAGGATGGGCAGCAGCATCCTCCTTTGTATCTTACATCTTACTTACTGCAGTCACCTATAACAATGAAAATTACGTTAAGTTAAATATGTTAACATTTTAAAATTTGCATCTGTATCTAACTTTCATTAGTCAGTACCTACTTTTAATAGCAGATACAATAAGTAAATGAATATGGAGAAATTTACATCATCGTCATATCGTGTGGGTTGCAAGGTCGATGACCTCACTTACCCTGGTGTCATAGTTGTTGAGCCGCCAAAGGCCTCTGACATGGCTCATTAACGACTACATCCGTAGATAGAAGTCGGGACCAACGGCTTAGCGTGCCTTCCAAAACACGGAATCATCTAACTTTTGATCGCTTTAACCACTAGACTACGGGGGCTGCTATTTTCATAATTTAAGTAGAAAAGTAGCACCCATGCACAGAAATAATACCTATATAGGGTGACTTTTAATTAGTTCTTGATAGAAAAAGGTATGAATGTACTTATGATACTGAACAACAGGAACCCCGAGGAACATAGGGCGAAATACGAAAATCAAGTTTTGACCTCCCATAGAAACTGCACCAGCTGATAGCGCATTTAGTATGGGAGGTCCAGTTTGGTTTTTCGTATTTCGAGCTATGTTCCTTGGGAAAAGTTGTTCAGTATTATAAGTACATGCATATCTTTTGCTATCAAGAACTAATTAAAAGGCACCCTATGTTCATCACACAAAATGTTTGCCCTGTGCGGATATCAAATCCGCGACCTAAGAAGGCAGAAGCCAAAGAATTTGGACTATAAGCAAGGAGGTCAAATGTCTTTGGCAGAAGCACTACCAACCATGCCTGCGTTCTGTCAAATGTAGTACAATAAGTAAACAAGCCCTGCAGAGGTCGAAGGCTTTCTCTTCAACAGAAAGCAGGGGGGAGAGTACAACGCAAGGGACGGGAGGGGGGAGAAGGTCGCGTGCCCGAGAAAGCACAATATTATGTATTGTTTTTTTTGTGTTTTATTCAATATGAAACTGCATCATGAAATGGTATAAGAAGATGACCCACGATGATGCGACATAATGTTTCCAAAGTAGTACTATCTGTGCCTAAGACTTAAGAGTTAAGAGAGCAGAATATCAAACATAGGAATGGGAGGGAAAAGATCACGAGACCGGAAATCGCATCAAGTTACATCAAGTACTTATTGTTTTTCTTCATTGCAAAAATATATAAAACATGTCAGAGATAATGGTCTTTACCTATGAAATTGCCGAAATTTTCTTACAGCTTAATGAGATCATAATTCCTATAATTCTAATGCAATTTTTTTCATTTGTCTTATATTTGAAAGATGATTTCAAGGTTATCGATTTACGCATAAAATCAAGTTTTTATTTTTAGTTTGATATATAAAATTAAAGGTTCGAAAACTGTTCGTCTTAAATGTCGTCCGATTTCATAATTAGATTCGTTATATTTTTCGAAATTTTTACAGATAATATTTTTCGAAAATAAAATTTAAGCTTCTGTTAGCTTAATGTCTTCCCAATAATGCCTAAAAAAATTAAAAAAAATGGATTTATAATTCCTAAGAAAAATGCAAAAATGTTAGTACTGAAAATTGAATTTACCTAAAATTCGCCATACAAACCGGCAATTTCATAGGTAAAGACCTATTAATTACAGTTTCTTATGCAAATTCAAAGGTTGCGCTTGCGTCGTCCTTTCTGATAAAGATTATGCGTGATTGATATCAAGGCTTAGTAAGATAATTGTTTGTGACTCCTACTATGTAATTTACGTATTAACTGTGCAAATGTGAATTAATATCGCTACATTGTTGTGATACGTGATCTGGATCACACAACTTCAAGCCTTATCGGTACGCTTGGTAGTGACTAGGTTTTATGTGCCGTAGGACGCAAATTCGATTGCCGTCCAAGAGAATAATTTATACTTAACATTAAACTCTCAACAAACATTAAACTCTCAACAAAATCATTACCTACCTAATAAGATATTAGGGATGCTGCACCGACAAGAGCCTTAAATTAAAGAACAAGATATTGTATGAAGAAGCAATTTTCCATTTCTATTTTCCATTTTTTACGTTTGTCAACTACGTTTTATTAAGTGTCGATAGATGGCACGCTCATCACTGTTGGTAATTTCTTTTTTATGGAATGGTAAATTAAATGAAACTTTTTGTAAAGAATGTTACTTACAGACATTTGATATTCAAATCAAACTGACTTAATCATTTTCATACTCGCTAATTGACCGACCATTTGACTGTTCGTTCATTGTAGTGCTGTATATTCTGCAACTTCGACACTGGCAGAATTGTCCTTCTTGACAGAAGCCATTTTAGAAATTTTTGATTTGATTTGACCGTTCGGTACAAGGTTTGGTATCCGCAGTAAGCTGCCGTTATTCATAATCTAAGGGTATCCGTGTTTCCATTTTCCCAGCGATGATCAGTAGCAGTGCCACCCAGTTGAACTTCCAAAATGGTTTTGGAAAGCTTTTTTTAGCAAAGAAAAGGTCATACAACGTGTAACATAAAGTTGTGATGATACTGAAGGGTGTGAATCTGCCCATGAAACTGAACAACTTTTCGAAATACGAAAAACCAGATATGACTACACAAAATGCGCTATCAGCTGCAGTTTCTGTGAGAGGTCAAAAATTTATTTTGTTCTATGACCTATGTCTCTTGGAAAAAGTTGTTCAGTTTATGGGCAGATTCACACCCTTTAGTATTTACACACCTTTATATTACACGCTGTACGTACAGCTTATCTTAATCAGCGTACAGTTCTGTTATTCCACACGAATTTCTCACAAACTCATTTACTTATATATAAGTACTAGCCCATCGGTACATTACACTGTCCCCAATTCGTTGGTCCGAAATCTGACGTTTAGGACCAACAAATGTCAGTCGTTGTCAGTCATATTGTCAACATTGGATGCAAATAAACTTACCAACAAAATGGATGTTTTTATTTGAAGAAACAATATACTCTTATTATTATTATCGTTATTTCTTATTATTGTTTTTGACTTTAATCCAATTAATAAAACTGAAAAACCAGGCCTAAATCACATATATACAATAAAAAGTTTGTTTTGTTTTTTCCCGCCATATTATTTCCGTTCCGTGTACTTAGTACCGACCGAAGTACTACACAACGTAGTTCACGCGATTTCTCACAGATGGCGCTATTTTTTCTTGTATGGGGAAATTTTGAACCGCTTGTTCCCAAGACCCTATCTTGACTATATAAATCTATGCACAAACTACATTTGATCGTTTTGTTTTATAAAGCGTGAAAAGCAAATGTTCTCTAGAAAATTCAAAATTTCAAATATCGAACGTGTAAGGTAAACGCGCCAGTTGTTGTCTCGCCGATCCCGTTGTTGGGAGTGAGGTCGGGCCGGGCTAACGGGCGCCGTCTAATGAGAACGGAGCGGTTCAGTTATGCAGATGTGAGTCTGTACTGTGGAATACGAGTATACTAGTGCATTGAATTATTTTAAGGGTTAGTAATTTTATTCTGTCGAATTTTCAAATTTTTTGTTGCCGAACTACTGAGTCAAATCAATTACTTTTTATTGAACGTCAGAAAGAAAGAAAAAACCGGCCAAGTGCGAGTCGGACTCGCGCACTGAGGTATCCGTACCACCACATTATATTATACACACTGATTTGAGTTTATGACGTATTAAAAAAACTACTTACTAGATTTCGTTCAAACTAATTTTCGGTGGAAGTTTGTATAGTAACTAGCTGTGCCCGCGGCTTCGCCCGCGTGATATTCAGACAATGTGCAGCCTCTCCCACTCCCTCTCTCTACCTACATACCACTCCCTCTCCTTCTCCCTCTCCCTATCCCTGCCCCTAACCCTACCCCTACTCCTATCCCTATCCTTAATGCCGTCTTAACTGCTATCCCTATCCTTATATAAACATAGAAACGACACCCATATTGACTTTTAGACATTTTAACCCTATCGCACCCCAACCCCATCCCCAGGGGATGATGGTATTTTACGTCCACCACCTTAGATTTCAAAATTGTTGTAGTTTTCGTAATCAGCGATCCGATAAACCATACAAACGACACCCATATTGATATTTAGACATATCAACCCTATCGCACCCCAACCCCATCCCCGGGAGATGATGGTATTTCACGTCCACCACATTGGATTTCTAAATTGTTTTAGTTTTCGTAATCAGCGACCCGATAAACCATACAATGATACCCATAATGGTTTCTAGAATTTTTCACCCCATTTCCCTCTTTAAGGGGTTGAATTTGGGGTGGAATTTTTATAACAGAGATGTATGTTCCACAGAATTACAACCCTAATGCCTAAATAATAAATTTAGTGGATATTACTTTGAAATGAAGGAGTTTCAACTTCATCCCCCTTTTCACCACTTAGTGTGTAAAATATTCAAAAACCCTGAGACACTTAAAACTTAATTTTTAGTCGTAAGTCTAAATAAAAATTTTGAAGATCCTAACTTAAAAACTGACGGACTTTCATACAAACTTTCATCCCTTATTTCACCCCTTTAGGGGATGAATTTTGGAAAATTCTTAAACACGTACTTCTTTATTTTTTACCAAAAGCTTAAATACAAATTTCTATAATTCTACCTTTAAAACTGAAAGACTTATAGACCAACATACAGGAAAAAAATCATCCCCTTTATCACCCCCTTGAAGGGTGATTTTTTAGAAATGCTTAAACACGTGTTTCTTTATTTTTTACCTGAAGCTTAAATTCAAATTTGTGTGAATCCAGCTCAAAAAACAAAGGACTTTCATACAAACTTTCATCCCTTATTTCACCCCCTTGGGAGATGAGTTTTCCAAAATCCTTTCTTAGTGGGTGGTTTTGACGCACATAGAACCTGTGTACAAAATTTCAGATCTGTATCTATAGCGGTTACGGATCGGCGTTGATGAATCAGTCAGTCAGTCAGGACATGCTCTTTTATATATTTAGATATACATCATATATTTTTTTTAGTTTTATCATTCTCTTATTTTAGAAGTTACAGGGGGGGGACACACATTTTACCACTTTGGAAGTGTCTCTCGCGCAAAATATTCAGTTTAGAAAAAAATTATATTAGAAACATCAATATCATTTTTGAAGACCTATCCATAGATACCCAACACGTATGGGTTTGATGAAAAAAAAAATTTGAGTTTCAGTTATATGAAAGTATAACTATAAAAGGGGAACCCTAAAATTTGTTGTTTTTTTTTCTATTTTTGTGTAAAAATCTTAATGCGGTTCACATAATACATCTACTAACCAAGTTTCAACAGTATAGCTCTTATAGTTTCGGCAAAAAGTGGCTGTGACATACGGACGGACAGACAGACAGACATGACGAATCTATAAGGGTTCTGTTTTTTGCCATTTGGCTACGGAACCCTAAAAATACGTCATCAATATGTGTCATCTTTAATTGACATAGAAGTAGATACACACTTAATCATGTGCGTATGGTACTAGCAAAGAACATCCCATTTTTTCTGTGCCTGGAGTAAAAGGTGACTAAGGAATCGAATCGGGAGGATGGGATGGCACATATACCGTGGCACTTCACCAACACCATCAAAATATACAATGAATCTTTACTGTGAAATTCTTGGGGGAGCTTACTATTAAGCAAGACTTCTCAGAATGAACTTCTTAAATTAATACTTTGTTGATCTGTAACTAATGCTGATTCTCTGAAGTATTTAAAAAGGAGATTATACTCTGTTCCTGTCACTATCTAAACAAACCAAGGACTCGATTCTTGAAAATCACCGGGTGATAAAATATCACTTTTGAGACTTTAAAAATTCACATTTACCCTGATTAACTGTTAAAAGGTAAATCATAATACATGAAAATTAACAATCAAGGACTGCTTTATATTTTACGAAGATCAATCTTAACTTTTGAAAAGAAAAATATGTGATTTTGAATTTTTTGAGTGATATTTTATCACCCGGTGATATTCAAGAATTGGTCCCCAGGTCAAATTAAGCCTTGTCAAGGCAAAATATTCGAGAACTAGGATGGTACGTTTTTGAATCGTAAGTAGAACTTAAAAAGAAAAACTTACAGCTCTCTTATTATTACCTCAGATTACATAATAATAATACCTAAATTTTGCAAACAAATATTGATAAAAATTTGATTTGCACGCAATAAACGCACCTGTACTCAAATAATCTACAATCTCAATTCAGTTTGAAGTAATCGCTCAATAGTTACTTGTAAAGTGCATTGCTACTTAGCCCAGAACATTAGCTAGATTAGGTCGAGTCCACCCATTGGAATGCCAGTGTTGCCAGCTCGTGGAAAGGCGCCAGTGGGTTTGAAGGTGGGGACACGTTGCACAACTATCGCAAGCGCATGATCCGTCGCCTAGTGATTTATAGTGACCGAGTAGACGGGGTGATTCGATGTGTTCCTAATCGTTCATTATTATTTTCCTACTCCAAAATATTCAAAAATTAATATAAAGAAAGTTGCCGTACAGTTTTTTCGAAAACTACTTTTCGGTCAACCACCATGATTAACTTACTAAAATAATTTCAAGCACTCGCTTCTAGAGGTTGAACGGGCTACTTTTACTGATAGCTGAAACTAAGCCAACTTGTAAAGTCTGGCAACAGGATGAGTCTGGCCTATGGTCTACAAAACTCTTTTTCCTTAGTAAAGAAAGAAAAATAAAACATTTTCCAGACAACTTTACTATACATTAATTACAAAACTAAATGAACCGATAAAGATATACATTTAATTAAATCAAATTACTTATGTACTCATTCTTTCAGAACTTTAGGAGTCAAGCTCTTGTCGGTGTAGCTCTGTCCACCTATCTCTACCCTCCATCAGGTTCTTGAGCTATCTATATGTTTTGACTCCCACTTTCTCCTTTAACTGGTGGCAGTATGAGATTCTAGGGCGGCCACGTCCTCTTCTCCCCTCTTTCTTTCTCTCCATCCACGATGATCTTTACAAATTTATCATGTTTTATAATATGGCCAAACATATTCCCTCTTCTGTTTTACTTGTTCAAGTACCTTTCATTGGTCACTTTCTCTGCGCCTCCAGCATCACATTTCAAATGCCTCTAATCTTTTGGTCATGGTCCATGTTTCGCAGGCATACAAAACAGTACAAATTCAAGTAGTAGGTATCAATAAAATTACTGAGAGTTATCCTTCAGCCAAGGTTAACAGAAAGACACTGCATTCACAGACATTCACTACTGAATCGTGTTTATCAGAATTTCAGGCAAAACCAAATACGCTCGTCTGCGCAACCCGGTCAGATATCGATGGTCTGTTTATATTGGCTAGACCGCTTCCCAACCGGCTGCGACTAGAATTATCTGTCAACGATTTTAATCAAACAATTTTGAGTGATGAAATCTGACGATCTTAAAATTTTGACTCCACTTCAGTAAAATTATACAGTAAATTTTTTATACTGATTAATACCGATTGATGAGCATTTAAATTAGCAAGGCATCTCAATTATTTTATTAAGTATTCATATTTTGGTTTAAAATTAGCTACGAATAAGATCAGATTCTACTAAAACAGTTTTCGTTTTACTTTTCGTTTATTTTATTCAGTTTTGTCCCGATAAAAATTAATTATTTATTGCTGATGGGAAATTATTTCATTCATTGTAGAACTTATTATCGGAAGTCATCGTACGCTGCCGGCTTTTGATCTCAAAGCGATGGCACGAGATATTACATAATATAAGAAACGGGCCCTAAAATTACTCAACGGAATGCAAACTGTAACGAATTGACAACATTTGGGTTCTTTACCCGACGGTACATTCACCGTGACGTAACAGTATTGTTCTGAGTATTTGTGTTATGCTACGAACTAGTTCATAATGTAATATGAATGTACTTTATCAAAATTGTGATTTAAGTGTTTATCCGTGCGTGTGGTGCCAGCTAAGAACAGTCCAACCCATCTCTACCTATAGTCATCATAACATCCCATTAAACGTCTACTACAGGACAGGGAGCTCCCTCTAGAATTCTAGCTTTTGCTGGAAAAATGTAGAGGGGAAGTACCATAGTCACCTCGCTTGTTAGCGTTACGGCTGGCACCATGGACCGCGGTTGTAGGTAAAATGAGAAGCACGCAAACTATACCATCAACTGTTGATTTACTGTTGTTATGATAATGATGATGATGATGAAGTGTTTATCTTGGTTTACTCTAGTGCATTGCATTTTAATTTACTGTGCATTATCACCAGAAACGACTTAATCGCGAATACCTATATTTTTTTTTCAATTTATTGAATTTCCTTGTGATAAATTCATCATCATATCAGCCGAAAGACGTCCACTGCTGGACATAGGCCTCCACTAAAGATCCCCATGACGACCGGTCCTGCGCTGCTCGCATCCAGCGGCTTCCCGCGACCTTGACCAGATCGTCGGTCCACCTTGTGGGGGGCCTGCCAACGCTTCGTCTTCCGCTGCGTGGTCGCCACTCTAGAACCCTTACGCCCCATCGGCCATCGGTTCTTCTTGCGATTTGCCCTGCCCACTGCCACTTTAGTTTAGCGACTCTCAGAGCTATGTCAGTTACTTGTTACTGTGATAAATTACACCATAATAATATTTAAGTAGGTACCCATTTTCAACGACAAGAAGATATTATTAAAATATTACTCGCAGGATTTGAATTTCGAAGACGCGACGACGACGCGACTTTCGCGTAGATATGACCAATGCGAGACGGCTCTAACAACTAGGTCGCCCACTACTACTTTCTATTTGGCAGACTAGCTAACTATGCAAAAATAGATTCACATTCGACTGCATTCGCAAAAAGTCTTGACCAACCTCAACACAGAACTTATAATTCTACAAGGTCAACGTATGACACGACAGTTTACTTCGCAGTTTGCAGAGCATCACCAGCTTAGTACATGGCATTTACATGTAAAGCTACGATCACACCTAGCTGAATTCAAAGACTAATTCGGCATACATTGCTCCTTGAAGTATAGCTATTGCAATTAACATAATCAACCCTCCCGGCAATGTATGCCGAATTAGTCTTTGAATTCAGCTAGGTGTGATCGTGGCTTAAACATTGCGTTCTTTCTAGGAGCACACCCCGGACACTGCATCTACATATATAACGTACAAAAGACCCTTAGAAGGAACACGAGAATCTCGCGGGCGGCTGCGCGCTAGGGTGCGGGTTGTATTGCAAGGGGGCGGAGAGTATCTGTTTTGTATGATAGTACTATTCTGTGCCTTTATGTCTACAGGATTCGAAAGAATGCATTAGCACATGATCAATGCAAGACAACTTTCTACTTAGCACTAACACGAAGCAAAAACAGATTCATAGGTATTGCTGAATTCGTAAAAAGTCTTGACCAACCTCAACACAGAACTTATAGTTCAACGAGGTCAACCAAAGTCACAGATGGATGACACATCAGTTTACTTTGCAGAACATAACCAGAATAATATTTGCGAAACACAATCGATCATTAAACCCGTCGTATAAATTATATTCTGAACAAAGCACTTCACTCCTTCCTTTACAACACCTATGAAATGTGCAAAAAGACTACATTCTTCCTCTCGCTCCCACGCATAGGATAGGAATTCAAGGAATGCTTTCAGTGAGTAATCGGTCGCTAAAGCCACGATCACACTTAGTAACTGAATTCAAGGATTAATTGGGTATACATT
Organism: Athrips mouffetella; assembly: GCA_947532105.1. Taxonomy (NCBI): domain Eukaryota; kingdom Metazoa; phylum Arthropoda; class Insecta; order Lepidoptera; family Gelechiidae; genus Athrips; species Athrips mouffetella. The sequence continues at coordinate 1,962,650 of OX383961.1, read as the reverse complement.
GCTGGGAGGCTTGAATATGTTAATTGCAATATCCTTACTTCAACGAGCAATGTAAGCCGAATTCGTTTCTGAGTTAGGGAAGGTGTGATCGTGGCTTTATAATGGCAACATGGGAGTAACTTCGAAAAATGTTGCTTGGTAAGTACGAAGTTATCGATAAGTTTTATAGTAACAAATGTACAAAGTAGAAAATCGCAAAATTTCACAACCACAGGCAGGATTCGAACCTGCGTCTTCTGCGTAAGTACCGCAGACGCTTTACCAACTAGGCTACAGGCTAGGTCGCAGGTTCGAATCCTGCCTGTAGTTGTGAAATTTTGCGATTTTCTACTTTGTAGATTTATCCGAACACAGGAAGTGTTAAAATAAAATCATTTTCAACAAATGTACAATCAATAATCTAAGTATATCCAACACCTAAAACATGTGCCTTGATGGATACAGTAGAAAAATTAAAGGCAAAAGAAAAACATTAAGATGACACGTATAACAGTTTCAAAATCTACGCAATTCTTCACTAAAATAGTTGCCAACTTCTGAAAAAATATTATTTCACATTTTTTTCTATTATTTCTTTCGAAATACATAATTATGCAGTGCTCGGCATTCCAATCCAATGAGTTTGCTTCTTGACTGGTGCAGATATTCTAATATTGAGCTCATCATGACATCCCATTAAACGTCCACTATGGGAACTCCCTCCAAAATTTTGCTGTGAAACAATGTGGAGTGGAAGTATCATAGTCACCAGTCACCACGCATTAGCGTTACGGCTGGCACTATGGACCGCGGTTATTGGTGACCGCAGAATGTAAGATGTTACGATACACAGAAGGATGCTGCTGCCCTCTTCTGGTTTATTAACCCTTAGTCGCCTCTTACGACACCCAACGGTAGAGATTGGTTGGTATATTCTTTGCCGGTACCAACTAGGTTTTGTTTTGGGATGTTTGTTTTTGGATACACCAAATAACTACTTCCTTTAATGTGATAACCAAACATTTGTAAATGTCTAACGTGTCTTTTGATTATATTTCCAACTTCTCTATCAACATAGTAATGGCTACTTGCCACGAGGAAAGTAGGTACCAACCGACAAAAATGAAAGTAACAATTGTATGAAACGTCTCGCTATAAGTTAATCTAATCGAGCGATATTATGCAACTATCGACTAAACAAAACAACTATACTGAAATCACGTGTTTACGAAACGCAAACTGATTTCGAACGAGTTTTACTTATAGTGCGGTCAATGGTACGGGTGTTTTATACAGTAGTGAGACGCAAGGACATTTTAGGTATAATGCCTATTGTGACGCGAAAAATTTTTTTTTTACTGTGTAGGGGCTTACTCTTGACCTCGATCTAACCCTGAGGACAGAGATGAGGTCGACGATGGAACGAGCTAGCCTTTTCTCACAATATGTTCATCTTTCTTATTTTGCCACTTTATTGACTTGTCCTTCCCGCAATGGATACACTTTTTTCAGAATGTCCCTTTTCCTTTTTGATTTTATTTAAGATCATTTTTATACATCATGATTTTTCATTGGTTTTGCTCTACTCACTCGTGATAACAAGCAACTTTCCCGAAGAAAAAAGAATTTTTACTAAATTTTTTTTTTAAATTAAATACCTTTTTTATAAGGCAAAGTAACTTGTGATCATGAATAGAAGCACTGGGCTTCGGGAGCAAAACCAATGAAATGAAAATTCACGGTGTGTAATGGACACAAACAGATATTGCTCATAGCTCCAATGAAAGGGTGGAAGAAACGAGAAAAGTATGTCAAGGTTGTAGTAGGTAGAAAACGTGGCTTCTGCCCACCCTACGGGAAATTGCGTGATGATGTGTATAAGAACTCTTATCACTGACTGTAAAACTAGCCTATCGCTCATGATTATTCATACATTCGACTATTCTATTGTACAGTATTGGCGTTCACATAACCAAGGACGGGCAAAGGCATACGATCAGATCTTAAAGGTTCTGAGGTTGCCTAATAAGTAATAAGCAGCCAGTGACTTGACCGCTCGGTGGCATTTATTTGGATGTACTTTTAGTATCGTATTAGTCCATTAATATGTTAGAGGTGCTACTATATCAGTGTAAAAATAGTTGCCGATTGTCTTGATTGATTTACTCGATGCAGACCTAAAATTGGGCCACCGTAATAGGTCTTTTCTGACAGCTGTCAAACGTATGCAAAATTATGACCTGTAAAGAAAAATGAACCTTGAGCGTTGGTGTTTAAGGAAACGTCAAAACGGACTTCTTACGTTGGCGCTACTTTAAGCCAGGTAGATAGGCCTCTCCTTACCACACTCATATCATTGCGTACCAAAAACTCGTGGTGGTTAGGCATCACCTATGGCTATAACTTAGCTGTCCAGGCATAACTCGGCGCAAGCCATCACAGTTCTTTTCATTTGCTGTTCTTCCGTATCCGAGCGGTTGTGAAATAATGTTTTCACAACCGCTCGGACACACAACTCAATCTTTAATCAGGTTTTAGGTCAGTTTTAATCAGTCCCCGGGCGGACTCTTGTCGGCTTCTCCGGCTAATTGTTCGTCACAGTAGCACTGTAGATCCTGGCTAAACAGGAGTCGCAGTGGGAGAGGTAAGGAGGAGGATAAAAATCAATGTCTTGATTGTACTAAGCAAAGAATATAAATATTCATAAAGAAGCAAAACTCTCATCTCCCGCTAGCAACGAGGCCCAACGCTGAGTGTAATTCTGGTGGCGGGCGCGTATGGGGGTGCGTATGGAGGTGCGTATGGAGGTGTATATGCGGGTGCATATAGTGGTGCGTATGGGGGTGCGTATAATGGTGCATATGGGTGCGCGTTAAGGAAAAGTTGTTCGGTTTTACAAGCAGATTCACATCCTTAGAGGTTGATGTAGATACCCTTTCTGTTACACCTAGACTAACAGTGGTTAAACGGTTTGCGATATGTCACTTTTTAATTTTGTGTCTATCAAGTCATTTAGTTCTGTCGTTTTATTAACTACCATGTACCACCTAATTCTAAACTTAGCTCTCAACGTGTTTTACATAGGTATTTGCAAATATTTGTTAGCGTGGATACGGGAGCATCTTACTATTTATTGCCCTTGCTTTGTTATTTTGTAAAGCATAGATGAATAGAAAAGTGAGTGGTGGCATACGATTATGAAGTTCGTACGTAAGTAACAACATAAATAGTATAGAAGGGCATAGAGTTATTATTTAGCAATATTGGCATAGCGATGTTCTTTAAAATTTTGTGCTTTTCGTTTGTTGCAAGTCTTTAACAAGGCAACATCTGTAGTTACTTTGAAAATCATACAGCTTTCAATAACCAGCGATCCCGTCAAATTTGCCACTTCTGAATCCCGTCGAAGAGAGATTCTATCACATTCCATGTCTATCCGTAGTCCCAAGAACACATAGAAATATAAGGGTAATAAGAGGAAGATTAAGGTAAATATGTGTCACAAGGTATTCTGACATTTATTCAGTCATTGTTATTCTGACATTTATTCAGTCATTGTAAGTTGGTAAATACGGCATTCGTAGTACGGCATAGGCGTCGTTCTGTAAATTTTGTATGAGGGTGTCAAATCACGTTTGATGATTTGACATTTCAACTTGGGACACAATGGCAGATGTCATCCCACAGTAAAATTAATTAGTATTCCTTCTATTCCTAGCGGAGCAAGGAGTACGAATTCTTTTCAAGAACGCCAACCAGCTTATTCACAAAGCAATTTTACTAGTTTAGAAAAATCTGCAGATTGCCGGATCTCACACATTGACAGTAACAGATACATACTCTTTACGTGGAAGTAGGAAGCAGCCAGTACCGCCGCCAAGACCTTACTTTCTCCATTTGTTTTGAAGTGACAACGGCAAGTCGCGACAATGTACTACGAATGATGTGGCCGACATACTCAGCTATAGATAACTGCTTATATTTCAATACATGTGTAAAATTATCGTCATCATCGTACTAAGCTGTATCATACTTCTTACGAGGGGTATTCAATAAGTAGTAAGAATGAACAACATGTTGGTTTTATAGTCTTTTTATGTTTATGAGTATTGATAGTTTTTAGGGTTTCGTACCTCAAAATAAAAAACGGAACCCTTATAGGTCTGTCTGTCTGTCAAGACCCTTTTTCTCATAGTCCTTGAGCCCGTGACAAAATCACTTACCTGTCTTGAGAACATCTTAAGATGTATGGCAACAGATCGGCAAAATGGTGCTGAGCAAGAATCAGTTACATTTGGCATCAGAAATTTGCCGGAAGTCCGAGAATTTCTTCCACTTCCGGTCAAAATATGGGGGTGCAAGTTACGTGTCATGAGAACACTCTGAAACCCTCGGCAACATGTAGTCCTTCATTGACAGAGTAGAAAAATACAAGTCTGCCAGTTCCTAGTTTGCCGGAAGTACTTGGTAGACGGTCTCAAAGGACTGCCACCACCCAGTAAACAGATCTAAGTTTTTTACTATAAAATTAAATACGCATTAATAATTGTGCAAGTCTGCTACGGCTATGGTTTTTTAGTCACTAGTCATCGTAACTGAGTACTCCAAGGGTCTGATGATGACCAGCTATCAAGCAACTGGATCTGAGGGCCAACTACACCCAAAAGCTCCAGATTTTAACAAAAATGCATTGTAGGTGGCTGCCGTTCCTTGACTTGCTGGCTCGAGAGTCTGATGATGACCAGCTGTCAAGTAACTGGATCTAAAGACCAACTACACCCAAGAGCTCCAGATTTCGACTGAAATGCTTTGTCGGTGGCTGCCGTTCCTGGACCTGCTGGCTCGAGGGTCTGATGATGACCAGCTATCAAAAAAGATTGATTTTTATTGACAATTAGGTATCATAAACAAGCTTAGCTTACCTTTATATGCCCAGCCATTGGAATCGAACGGTCAAAATTTTCTTAACCTTAATATGGCTCATCATCAAATCATCCCCTTTTTTACCCTCTTGAAGAGAGGTTTTTAAGAAATGCTTAAACACATGTTTCTTTATTTTCTACAAAAAGCTTAAAGCCAAATTTGTGTGAATCTAACTCAAGAAACAAAGGGATCTCATACAAACTTTCATCCCTTATTTCACCCCCTTAGGGGATGAATTTTGAAGAATTCTAAAACACGTACTTTTTTATTTTTTACCAAGAGCTCAGACCCAAATTTCTATAATTCTACCTTTAAAAAACCGGCCAAGTGCGAGTTGGACTCGCGCCCTAAGGGTTCCGTACCTATCTACCATATGATATACTAAAAGATTTTGCTCTTTGATTTTAAAAACTCCACGACCATCTGACTTGACCCCTCTTTTATAGTAAAGTTCTTGAAACGGGAGCTCACCTTAATTGGTTACTATTAGTTGTGAGAATTTTTTTTAATGTTTAATGATTTTAGACTTTTCCCTTTATTTGTATGGAGATGAGGATATAAAAAGCCATATACATAAATTTTCAGATCTTGTGTGGTCTATGGACCTTAATATTCGTTATCAATTTCAACCTGATACCTCTTCTCGTTCGTGAGAAAAAGGGTCTTGACAGACAGACAGACAGACAGACAGACGGACAACAAAGTGATCCTATAAGAGTTCCGTTTTTTATTTTGAGGTACGGAACCCTAAAAATGAAAGACTTATAGATCAACATACGGAAAAAAATCATCCCCTATTTCACCCCCTTCAAGGGTGATTTAAAAAAAATGCTTAAACACCTATTTCTTTATTTTTTACCAAAAGCTTAAATTCAAATTCGTGTGAATCTAGCTCAAGAAACAAAGGACTTTCATACAAACTTTCATCCCTTATTTCACCCCTTTGGAAGACGAATTTTCCAAAATCCTTTCTTAGTGGGTGTTTTGAAGTGCAAAAACCTGTGTAAAAAATTTCAGAGCTGTAGCGGTTACGGCTCGGCGTTGATGAATCAGTCAGTCAGGACAAGCAATTTTATATATTTAGATTTAGTAGTTCTAGTTATAATTTTAATTAAGTTCACAATTTAATTGAGTAGTCCTCAAGTTCTTTTAGAGCCATTTTCTTGGATGCTGGTCAGTATCAGACCCTCGAGCCAGCATGTCCAGGAACGGCAGCCACCTACAAAGCATTTGAGTCGAAATCTGGAGCTCTTGGGTGTAGTTCATCCTTAGATCCAGTTGCTTGACAGCTGGTCATCATCAGACTCTCGAGCCAGCAAGTCTTGGAATGGCAGCCACCTACAATGCATTTTTGTCCAAATCTGGAGCTCTTGGGTGTAGTTGGCCCTCAGATCCAGTTGCTTGATAGCTGATCATCATCAGACCCTCGGGCCAGCATGTCCAGGAACGGCAGCCACCTACAAAGTATTTGAGTTGAAATCTGGAGCTCTTGGGTGTAGTTGGTCCTTAGATCCAGTTGCTTGACAGCTGGTCATCATCAGACTCTCGAGCCAGCAAGTCTAGGGACGGCAGCAAACTACAATGCATTTTAGTTAAAATCTGGAGCGTTAGGGTGTAGTTGGCCCTCAGATCCAGTTGCTTGATAGCTGGTCATCATCAGACCCTTGGAGTACTCAGTTACGATGACTAGTGACTAAAAAACCATAGCCGTAGCAGACTTGCACGATTATTAATACGTATTTAATTTTATAGTCAAAATCTTAGATCTGTTACTGGGTGGTGGCCATCCTTTGAGACCGTCTACCAAGTACTTCCGGCAAACTAGGAACTGGCAGACTTGTATTTTTCTACTCTGTCAATGAAGGACTACATGTTGCCGAGGGTTTCAGAGTGTTCTCATGACACGTAACTTGCACCCCCAAATTTTGACCGGAAGTGGAAGAAATTCTCGGACTTCCGGCAAATTTCGGATGCCAAATGTAACTGATTCTTGCTCAGCACCATTTTGCCGATCTGTTGCCATACATCTTAAGATGTTCTCAAGACAGGTAAGTGATTTTGTCACGGGCTCAAGGACTATCACGAACGAGAAGAGGTATCAGGTTGAAATTGATAACGAATATTAAAGTTTATAAACCACACAAGATCTGAAGATTTCAATTTTTACAACGACGTAATCAAAAGATATGGCTTTTTATGTCCTCATCTCCATACATTTATGCAAAACATCAAAACCTACAGGGTACTTCCCGTTGACCTAAAATTATGAAATTTGGCAAGAAGCTATGTCCCACAGCACAAATAAAAAGAAAAGTCTAAAATCATTAAATATTTCAATTTTTCTCACAACTCATCATAACATCCCATGAAAAAAAAACGTCCGCTACAGGACAGGGAGCTCCCTCTAGAATTCTAGCTTTTGCTGGAAAATTGTGGAGGGGAAGTACCATAGTCACCTCGCTTGTTAGCGTTACGGCTGACACCATAGACCGCGGTTGTAGGTGACCGTAGTAAGTAAGATGTAAGACACAGGAGGATGCTGCTGCCCATCCTCCAGTTAACCCTTAGTCGCCTCTTACGACACCCACGGGTATGTATGGGTTGGTACTATTCTTTGCCGGCACCACACGGGACACTAATACTAACCAATTAAGGTGAGCTCCCGTTTTAAGAACTTTTCTATAAAAGAGGGGTCAAGTTGGATGGTCGCGGAGTTTTTAAAATCAATCAGCAAAGCTTTTCGTATATCATATGGTAGATAGGTACGGAACCCTTAGGGCGCGAGTCCGACTCGCACTTGGCCGGTATTTTTTTTACTGCCCCACTGCTGGGCAAAGGCCTCTCCTATACGTTTTCATTCCTCGTTATTTATTTAAACTGTCGGTTACTCGTCTTTAAAAGCGTCCAGCCAGATCATCCCCCCGTCACCTTTCCATGACGTGTTTGGCCCACCTATTCGGGTGCATCCGAAACACCTGACCCGCCTAATCCCATTTTAAAGGGGAAGCCTTCCTGCCGACGTCAAAGATGCGGGTTTTAGAGCGTCTAGTCGTGTTCCGGATACGTTCCTCTTTACACCTAGTTTGTTAAGTTAAGTCTGGACTTCTGTGCTTCAGAAAATGACCATGTCTGGGCCCCATAGGTTAGGACGGGCAGTTTATTTTAATAAAAATGACGACAAAAACTTAAGCCAAAATATTTAAAAACGTATAAATAGTGAGGTAAAGTAAAACAAAAAAATGAGAAAAACTGAAGCTTCGCCTGCGTCATCTAGCGAAACTTCAGTTTTTCTCAACAACAAGCTGAGTTAACCACTCCTTACTTACCAGATTATTTCAACTTACAGTCCTCTAGTAGTAACTTCTATTTGTTCCCCAAATTTAAATAACAAGAAGCAAAATTGAAGTCATGGATTCCATAAGGAGAGCTTTGATAGGACTAAATAAAAAAAATATTTGTGAAAGAGATCGAAGCTTTGGAAAACTGCAGAATCGAGGGCCAAATGATTTTTTTAAGCGTATTATAAAAGTGTATTTAATTTATTAATAGTCCTTTATTTTCTAGGTCATTCTCACTACTTATTGAACGCCGTAGTATTTAAACAACAATTTGAATAAAGTTTGGAGGTAAATTGCTTTTTACAATCGATATACTACAAAGTATTTTAGGCGTCAATGAAGTCAACTGTTTAATCATGACAACAAACAACTTTTATTTAGAGCAAAGTGAATTAAGGCAAATTTGGAAACCGACTAGCGTTAACGATAACAGAAAGCCACTTGTCTATCGAGAAGTATATAAGTATAGGTAAGTTTGTATTTACATATAATTTGTATGGAATTACAAACTTAAGTGTGCAGTTGGTACTTATTTACTCTCTGCAGCCTCCGTGGTCAAGTAGTTAGAGCGTTCGGCTCTTGATCCGTAGGTTCTTGGTTCGATTCAAAAAGTTAGATGATTCCCTGCTTCTATTTATGGTAGTAGCCCTGTCAGAGGGCTTAGGTGGCTTAATAACTCTGACTTCAGGGTTTTTGAGTTAGGTCATCGATCTGACAACCCACATGATATTTTGATGACCCTCGCATCGCATACCGCGAGAAAGTAAGCGCAGTGCTGCTGTACCATTTAGAGCCACCGCGCACTAGAGATTTTTTAGTTGGCCGATAGTTTGATCGGTCTCGGAATCAGACGCGTTAGCGTAATATTTTATTTTCTTTGGAATCAGTATGGACCCCTATGGTGGTGCGCGCATTTGTCGATTTAAAGTTGGCGATTTGTCTATGGAGAACGATTGCGACTAAACTGTCGGCCAACTAAAAAATCGCTAGTGCGCGGTGGCTCTTATTTACTTTCCTAAACGCAAGCCTATACATTTTCGTTTTATTCTACTACCGACACGTCTACGATAACAAAGGCCGCTTGTCTATCGGCAGGTCCTCATTTACTGGTAAGGAAAATTGGTAACAATTTTAGTAAAACACCTATGAACAGTAATGTTCAAAAGACGTAATACTTTTTCCAACATCTTTATGTAACTACGAGTAAGCCCTAACCGATTTTCCTAAGCCAATTTAGCGTCGATTACATGACTCACTGAAGAGTAACTACACCTAAAAGTATAGAGGTATTTTTAAATAGGTTATTTAACACAAATTTCGTACAAATTAGTTTATTACATAAACTTTAGTTTTTAAAGGTCTAGTAGTTCTACAGGGAAGGAATATCGGGAGCAATTTAATTTACCTCTAGAGCTATTTACACAACCAAACAATAAGTCAAACTTTTAATAAAATGGATGGCCTTAAAGTTCAAACATAATCGCAAGTGATGGTAGCTTCAAAACTTTTTTTTTAACACGGCCTTTACATCTTTTATAAAAGCCAAATTCTAAGTAGAAATAAATAGACTTGATACACGTTAGAGGAATGGTATTAAGAAGTTTTGATGCTCAGATTAAAAAAAAGTGACTATAAGTAAGGAGAGGGAGAAAAGTTAATACAAGAATTACTAAAATGATGTAAATTTCAGTTTTATATCATGACAAAAAGTTATTTAATGCAGGTGTCAATCCGCCAATATTTCCGTACATATCATCCGATCGTAGAAAGATTTGAATTATTGGACCTTGCAACAAAAAACAGAGTGTAGTTACCCGACACAAGTACTCTTAGCAGGTCAACAACAGACCTGGCAAAGAGTCACCGCCTGCTACGTTACGTAAGCTACCAATTGTCAAAATGTCGCAAGAACAGATCACGTAGACCAGAGAAATGAGCAGTGTTGCCACCTAAGCTGATTAGTGCTAAATTCCTGTAAATTCACGCTATCGGATCTAAAACTCTATGGTTTAATTTTTGCGTAGTTTCCTAAAGTATTTCTGTAGCTCAGAGCTAGAGTCAAGTGCTTACCTTCCTACCGAAAAAAATAATAATGAAAAAGACTTAAAACACAGTAATTCCTTCTTTTTGAAATTTCTTTTGCTTGATAGAAATGCGATAAAACTTGGATATACTTAGAAGCATGACCGATAAATGCAACTCTGTCTGGGTGATCCATTTATTTTTCTGTGTATATATTATTATTTATTTTGTTAATAAGTATATGTATTAATTATATTTATTTATAATCCGTATGAATTATAATATTTATTATTTTGTCTAAGTAGTGTTTGTGCCTCTTCCAGTGCCATTTCACTAGGACTGCTGGAAGAAATTTCCTAGTTGAATTAAGCAGTACCTGTTGTGTCGTTTTTCTTAACATACGTTTTGTGTGTTTTTTCATGTGTACAATAAATAAATAAATAAAACATTTTTCCAAACACGAAAAAGAAACTGGTAGGTATGGTAATCTGGTGGTAATACATTAGTTACTAAAATAAGCGAGTAAGTTTTGAAGGTCGATTTGTGCTCTAATTTAGATAAGCTTCATTTAACGACAAAAATGGTTGCTCTGTTTTAGCTCTTATTTTAAGTTGAGGTTGGCAACACATGAAATGAGTGTCGAGCGATCATAACAGATACTGCTGACCTTAGAGTTGTTTGTAAATAAATAGCAGTGAAAGAAAGGTGAGTATGGTGGGGCACAATTGAAAATAATGAGCTAGAAATGAACTCTATCGCAATGAAATAAAGGCGGTAATAAGTACTCAATCCACCTATCTGCCTACTTACTATTGTTGTCAAATGTTTTTCTTTTTGTACCTTTATTACGTACAGTCAGCCGCATGTCAAAGAAAAAAACTTTGACGCTGAGCAGGTCTCTGGCCCCGGGCGTTTAAAGCATAGCAATGGTTGAGCTTATACTGTTTTTGTTACCACTTACTTGCTGCCTTGCGTACTTTGGTGTAAATTGAGAGCTTCTTTTTACTCTTTTTGTGTAGCACAGTAAGTCAGATGTCATGTTTCCTGGTTAAAAATAATAATAAAAAATATTTCTGTAGGATATAGTAATAAGAACCAGCAAGTTGTTTGGGCGGTATGAAGTAATTTATTTTCTAAGTCAATGCCATCAAATAAAAGTAAACGTACAATACTGGCACCTATATGGTAATATCTATGAACGAACGTTTTGGCCTTGAGACAGTTATTAAATGTCATGTTCGTGTTTGAGCAACCTAAACTTATTGAAGTCCTTCTAGAAGCTTTTAAAATAAACAATAAGTACACAAAGTACGGCTATATAACTGAAAAAATGAGAGGGAAGCGTTTAGAATGGCATGGACATATTTTTAATGCGAGAAGACCAGCATGTGACAAAAAGAGCGATGAGTATGAAGGTAGATGAGGATGAGAGGTAGGTCGAAGAAAATATGGATGGCCTGTGTGAAAGATGATATGAGAAAAATTGAATGTTGAGGTGGCGCAGTTGCAAGAGGACAGGGACTTTAAAACTAATGTCATCTGCCAGACTCTCCGTCCTTAAAAGGGCTGTATCTTTTAAACCGTAGCACAAATTAAATAATAGTAACCGTAGTAGCTAGCCAGTTACTACAGATATGTGTAAGTTGTGTGATACTATATCTAACTAAAATAGTAGCCGAGACTAACGGCTTAGTGCTTTCGAAGCACGGAAAACATTCTTATTTTTATACTACTTGTGACTATCCATCCATCCGGTTCCCAGCCAGTAGTATTTTTTTAAACTGTGGACCCTGAGAGATGTTTATTAATCTTAAATTTAATCAAAATAAGTATATAAGTATTCAATTTACACGCAGGCAGTGTTTATTGCAAGTGAATGAGGGGACAAATTACAGAAAGGATGTCACACTATAAGAAAGCGATGTAAAGAAACTGCATTTACAGATTCTGTGTCACCGGCGGCGGCGAGTCAGCTTTTAAACGGGGTTTACATGAGGACAATAGTGAAGACAGTGGGTCGGTTTAGTGCTGTCTTCTTATCTTCAAATAGAAAACTTTGTTTAGGTGCCTGTCCATTGACGCGGAGCGAGCTGGCGGAGCGGAGAAACGAGGAAATATTCATATATTTATTCCGATAACAATTAAAAATCGTGTTGGAATTACATAAAACAACCTATAGGATTGCGGAGCGATTGAGGACGATTGAGGAGGTTTTATGCAATACTATTGGTTAATATTTCGCTTCGCCAGCTCTCACCGCGTCAATGGACAGGCACCCTTAAGTGTTTGTTTTTAGGGTTCCGATACCAAAATGGTAAAAAAAAGGAACCCTTATGGTGCCGCTCTGTCTGTCTGTCTGCTATATATCTCAGCAAACACTCATGCTATCGACTTGAAATTTGGAACAGTTTTAGAATATGGTTGTCCAACATAATTGCACGTAAAAAAATTAAGAAAAAACTATGAATATTAATGTAAAGGGGGCCTAAATAGGGGGAGCAAAATTTCAAATTATCGGTACTAGGTTGAGTGGGGTATCATATGAAAGGGCTTTACTTTTGCATTCTGAAATATATTTTTGTATTTTTTACAACTCTTAGTTTTCAAGTTATGATGAAACATATCAAAAAAAATACCCCCCCAGCCCCTTATCTCCGAAGTTTGTTAATGGAAAAATCTGAATTAATTACAGTCGATAGGAGTTTATGTAAATATTACAGCAAAAATAAAACAATCTTTCTAAGTTGCATAATTTTTAGATATCTGCAAAAAACCTTTACAACAAATTTAGTTTTGCGGTCCTAAAAATGGACTATATTGCTTCCAAAAATACTAAAGGTATATCGGAACCCTCGGCGCGCGAGTCCGACTCGCACTTGACCGGTTTTTTAATAGTGCATGTCATATCATGGAAGAAAGTACATGTCAGGTTACTTTAATGTTGGTTTTCAGGGTTGGCAACTCAGTTTTACTGTCTTATTTTTGTCAAAGTATGCCAGCTGACAAAATTATGGGCGATGGGCACCACGACAGGCGAGTAACGATATAAAAAAGAACGATCATGCACACCAAGACACAGGCAAATATATTAGGCAAAACCAAAATGAGAGGAAAGTGTTTGGAATGGCATACCTAGACACATTTTGAGGCGAGAAGACCAGCATGAGACAAAGAGTGTGATGAGTATGAAGGTAGATGAGGGTGCGAGGTAGATCGAAGAAAATGTGGATAGCCTGTGTGAAAGATGATAATGAAAAAAAAAATAGAGCTTTAAATCAATAATAATTGAGCTTTACTTTGCTCGTGTATAGCTACTCAGCAAGTACCTCTTTTAACAAGTCAACTTAACTCGTTTAACTCAAATTGGACAATGAAGCGACGGGCCCGAAAAGAAAATTAATTTAGGTATTGGTGTCGGCTGTCGGTCGGCGAACTCTGATTGTGAAATTGCGATTGCGCTCGGTGCGCTTGCGCTGGTACAGTCAGCAACGAAGATGCGGGTTGTGACATATACGGAAATGTGCACGATTGACGTTTAGCAAAAGTTCGTCAGTGTTCGCTGGTCATGAAGACAGAAGCTCTTCATTTTGAATTCAGTTAGAAAAAGAAAAGTTAGTTATTGTGGTTGTTTGTTGTTAGTTAGTTGTTCAGTGTGGCACGCTACTGCCCATGAAACTGGACAACTTTTCCAAAGGAATAGGTTGACTGGAACGCGATTTAGATGGGCCTATGAAACGAAGCAAAACCCTTTCCATTGTCGCCTTCTATGTCGGTACGAAGATACTCGTATGGAGTGTTCCTATTCTAAGCCGAGCACCACAAGATTCTTTATCAATTGTAAATTTTTCTGCCAGGTCAAGAAGTTAGTTAGTTGCATTTTACTGCAACCACAAAAATGCTATTTGTAATTCTGGGAACCACATAGCTTCACAACTAAATCATTTGACTTTGACTGTACCATAATATTTGTGTAACACCGACACAATGCTCTACCGAAACAATCAAGCTTTAGAAAAGAACTTATGATGAAACACATGGGTGTCATAAGGGGCGACTAAGAGCTTATGAACCGGAGGATGGGAATGTGTATCGTACCATCTTAAATACTGCGGTCACCAACAACAGCGGTTGCCAGACGCAACGTTTACAAGCATGGTGACTATGGTAAATCCCTCCAAAGTACCACGCGTTTTGCTGGAGATTTGAAAAGAGCTCACTGTTTTATGGGATGTTACGAGTATGTTGAAGGGAAGGAGTCCGAAGGGCTAGAGAGCCATCATAATATGTTAACCAGACAGTGGTTCCCGTAAATTGAAGATGCTTCCATATTGTTTTGACTTAAAAATGAACGGTTTTTTGGCCAATTGTACAGTCAATTGCACATCACCATAATTGCTCTTACAAGAACCGTAGCAAGGTCCAATTCTTAGTAGTACTCTTTACTACCATATCAGGGAGGTAATCGTGGTAACTTGAATGATATTACCAAAACTAAAACGTTTGCCTAAAACACCTAGTCAAGTCTTACCGTAACGTTTACGGCAAACGTTTATGTTTTGGTAATATCGTTGAGATTACCAGGATCACCCCCCTTGTATTTTTAGGGTTCCGTACAAGTTCCGTGTCAAGTTCGACGCGCTCTTGGTTGCCTGTGCCTCACCATCTCTTCAAACAGGTGTCGCAATAGAGACCTATAGGTATAATAGTAACCAAGGGATCATGAACCGGAGGATGGGCAGCAGCTTCCTTTTGCGTAGGTATTATCGTGCTACCTAGCTGAATTCAAAGACTAATTCGGCATACATTGCTCGTTGAAGTAAGGATATTACAATTAACATAACCAAGCCTCCCAGCAATGTATACCGAATTAGTCTTTGAATTCAGCTAGGTGTGATCACTCCTTTAATACCACCAACCACCGCGTGGTACACACGGCCGCTTGTCGGTGGAAACACTTGACCTTGAGCGGGTCTCTGGTTTTGGGCGTTTGTAGCGTAGCGCTGGTTCAGCTTATACTGGTTTTGTTTCCACTTGCTTGCTGCCGTGCGTACCTAAAGGTTTCCAACCAACGAGACCCTATTAATAAGCCTACGTCGTCTGTCTGTCTGTCTGTCCAACATTTAAAGAGTTGTATCTTTTTAACCGCAGTAATTAAATGATGGATTTCTTACAGAATATGTGTTATAGTTATAGGTAATGGCGGATACAAATACTTAATGAAATCTGATCAAGTGCGAGTCGGCCTCGTTTGTTGCCGTTTTATTATTTGCCGAACGTATACGATTTGCCTGCGACATGCATATTAGAATGTCACATTACATATTAGTTTTAGCAACAAAGTAACGCACGCTCAATTTCACGTCTATTGACCAACAATGCTACGAACTGCGCAAAGACATTCGATAATTGGAAGATGGCATCTCGAAACGTGCCCGAGGCGGTATGAATGAAAGCCGCTCACCGAGATCCAACAACTGACCTGCCAACTCTACCAGCCGAAAAATCATCGATAAAAACTCTACCAATAACATACATTACTGTTTCCCGGGCGGGACTTACACATGACCTGTCTTTTAAACTGCGCAATGGATGTAGTTTTGAACGATTGAGTGTCAAACGGAACCAGTATGCGTACCCGAAAGGATATCGACATCCGCCGAACGAGTTTTTCCAGTTAGTATCATCGCAATATCACGGTTATTATTGAAATACGCGGCGGACAGGTAAATGGTAAGAGAGACTGCTGTATAAATAAATTTTAACTTTTATTAGGTCCGTTAGGAAGTTCTCTTACCGATAGTGTGTGTGATTCAGAAACGCGTCAACTATTCGACACGATCATCACTATCACATCGTGTGGGTAGCAAGGTCGATGACCGACCTGACTCACTGTGGTGTAAGGGTTGTTGAGCCACCAAAGACCTCTGAAATGGCATTCAAGGAGAGAGGAAGTACAGTGAAGAGCACATCAAGCGACTCTAAGTAGGTAAGTACAAAGTCCAACGTGTCAAGATTTGATGCTGAAAATCTGACACGTTACTGATGGAATCCAAACATTTCCAATTCGGTTTTTTTTACAATTGATTATAAATAAATTAATAAATGCAAGTGTAAATTTAGAACCATTGTTTTCTTATTTATACAAGGTGTAACAGAAAGGGTATATCAACCCTGAAGGATGTGATTCTGCCCATGAAACTAAAAAATGATGAAATACAAAAAAATAAATTTTACCTCCCATACAAAATGTCTAATCAGCTGATTCAGTTTCTATGGAAGGTCAAAAATATTTTTTCGTATTTCGAAAATATTTTTTCGTATTTCGACCTATGTTCCTTAGGGAAAGTTGTTCATTTTCATGGGCAGATTCACATCCTTCTGGGTTGATATACCCTTTCTGTTACACCTTGTATACTTATTCTTATTTATATACGTATTTTTTCCTGTTTCCTGTATACAGGGTGTAAGGGACAGGTTAGCAAATACTGAAAGGGCATGATCAGTCAACGTAACTGAACAACTTTCAGCGAACAAAACTTTCAGGAAATGAAAAAAAAATCGGCCTCTCCATACAAAATTGCAAACTTGATTGGACAGTTTGTATGGAGAAGCCGATTTCTTTTTTCATTTCCTGAAGGTTTTGTTCGCTGAAAGTTGTTCTGTCACGTTGACTGATCATGCCCTTTCAGTATTTGCCAACCTGTCCCTTACACCCCGTAGAATGAGCTCGTTGTTTCCTCAGCTTTAATGTTACAAATCTGACACTTTACTGATGGAATGCTCCAAATAGCACTAAATGTTAGTGTATAAAACTTACCCCTATCTATCTCGCTTGGGTTTGCTGGGGAGACGGAGATGATGTGAGCATGAGCAGGTAAGTCATATACAAACTTTTAGCTTTATTCAATGGTCTCTTAGGCTAGATGTGAGCGAGATATTTATCAGCGGGAAATATTTGCCTAGTGTGCCCTTATCTTACCTAAGGGGAGATTAGCTTCATTGTTTTAATAATGATTATATAGCTTTTATAAAGCGCAGATATTTTGTTGTTATATTTAATTACTTTTGTCCCAATGATCGGGTTGTTTGATCTATAAACTGTAGAAGTAATCTATTTACAAAACAAGCAAAAGTTGGAACACATTTAACAGTGGTATGCAAACTAATTGAGACCTGAGTTTTCTTCCAGCTATCAATAGACCTTACTTACTGTAGCCTTGGATATTTAAAATGAAACACCCAGGTCCAATTGAAAAAAAAAAAAGAACTTTATTTCAAAAGTGGGAACAGAGAACCACTCTGTTTTTTTTTGGTTCCAAACCAAAATGGTAAAAGCAGACCCCTAATTGTGCAATTTCGTCCGCAATAAAAGAATATATATTGAACGAGATACTATGACTCTTTTGTAGTGATGTGTACGTTCGTATGTGCCACTATTTGCGTACCAACAAAACCTTCTGTAAAGTAAGCTATACTATAACCCAAGGCCGGTATTTCACTGGGACACCATGGTGGCGCGACTGGTGGCTCGACTGGTTGCGCTACTGGTACACCTTGCGGCCACAGTATTAAGGTGGTTGCTGAGCAGAAGTGCTGCCACTTTGATAAATAAATTTATTGCGTCATAAATACAAGACATATAATAAGGATTGTTTGATTGGCGGCAATTAGGGGTAGTTCTATATTTTATTATCCATAACATCACATCTTAGCTTATCGTGAATAGCTTTATATTGTAAAACTGCCAAAAACGGCCACTTTTAGCACTTTACCAATACAAAGCTATAAATGATAAGCTAAGCTATGATGTCATGGGTTATAACATATATAACTACCATATATTGCCGCCAAACGAACAATACTACCGAAAAGTTTTGTATTTGCGACGCAATTTTATTTATAAAAGTAAGGTGCTGCCACCCAGCAACCGCCTTAAGGGCTATATTTCACTGGGAGTGGTAGCGCGACCAGCAGCCGAGCTGGTGTCTTTTTACGGACACCAGTGGCGCAACCAGTCGCGCTACCACTTCCAGTGAAATATAGCCCTTAATACTGTGGCCGCAGGGTGTAGCGATTCTCGTGTCTTTACTGGTGTCTTGTTACGGACACAGTGGCGCAACCAGTCGCGCTACCAGTGTCCCAGTGAAATACCGGCCGGGTTTCAACCAAAAAAGGTAAAGAACCAGCCAACTGCAAGTCGGACTCGCGTACCGAGTGTTCCGTACTATTAAGGTAAAAATATACCGTCTTAGAAACGCACAGTCGCACAGAAGTGTACTAAATGCAATTGCAATTTGGACACAGTCTTTACGAAATCCTTAAAAATGGGTCCTACTGAAATCCTACTAGTAGGATTAGTTATTATTATTAATTATTTTATTATTAATATTATAAACGCGAAAGTTTGTAAGTATGTATGTTTGTTAGGTACTCTTTCACGTAAAAACTACTGAATGGATTTTAATAAAACTTTACAATAATACAGCTTACACATCAGAATAACACATAGGCTACAATTTATAAACCTGCGCAGACGAAGTCGCGGGCAATTTAAGCATGTTACTCAGACTAAGAAACTGAACAACTTTCCTTAAGGAACGTAGGTCGAAAATCAATTTCAACCTCCAATACATAATGTGCTATCAGCTGATGCAAGGTCGAACATTGATTTTCGTATTTCGACCTATGTTCCTTGGGGAAAGTTTTTTAGTATTATAGTCTGAGTTATATACTAAGATTATGTTCATTATTTCGTTAGAACATTATATTATATTTGAAGACTATAGGTCCTAATGAAATAGTGAACATAATTTTATATTGAACAACTTTCCACAAGGAACATAGGTCGAAATATGAACATAAATTTTAGACCTCCCATAGATACTGCAACAGCTGATAGCGCATTTTGTATGGGAGGTCAAATTTGGATATTCGTATTTCGACCTATGTTCCTTAAGGAAAGTTGTTCAGTTTTATGGTCTGAATAACGTACTTAAATTATGTTCACTATTTCATTAGGACCTTATATTTCCAATTGGAATATTATATTATATAAGTATAATATAATATTTCCTATTTTCAATTTGATAACTATCGAATATCAAATTGAAATCTTTGTTAGAGCCGGTAATATATCGGTGAGCTTTTAAATAAATAGACACAAAAATATATAAATAAATACTTATTCCAATTTTCATGTCAACAGTGAGGGTATTTGCTGAGACAATCTAGTGTGACAGACAGACAAATAACATAAAGTTGTCAAATGAAAATTGTTCACAAAGGCGAGCTTATCTCTTTTAGAGATCTCTTCCAGCCAACCTATCAGGTGTGGAAGAATGTCGTTAAAACGGGCACAAGGATGTGCGTTAATAATCGTGATAAGAAATTTTAAATTCAAATAAAAGTTTA
Source organism: Athrips mouffetella (assembly GCA_947532105.1). NCBI lineage: Eukaryota > Metazoa > Arthropoda > Insecta > Lepidoptera > Gelechiidae > Athrips > Athrips mouffetella. The sequence goes on along the minus strand of OX383961.1, from coordinate 1,942,977 downwards.
AAATACAGTAAAATAAAAAAAAATAAAAAAATAGGGATAAACCTACTTAAACTACACACGAATATACTTATACCTAATCACATTATATTAAGGTATATATAAAAATTGATAAACTTACTTAAAAATACATAAAAATAATACATAGACATAATACATAAACTAAATACATTACTCAAAATGATTGCGATAAGTAGTGCTCTCTTAATCGCATCTTAAACGATGTTATTGATGGACTGCTTTGTATAGCCTTTGGAAGTTTGTTCCATAGTCGCACAGCATGGGAAGAAAAGGAGTTAAAAAAGAATTTGGTGTTCGCTCTAGGACATTCCAACATCGTAGTGATGCAGTCGCGCCTGGAGCGGGGATCAGGAGGTAAAAGTTGGAAGCGGGAGCGAAGATAGTCAGGAGTGGCAGGGTCATTCAGGATCTTATACAGGACAGAAAGGATGTGCACATTACGACGAAGTCGGATAGGTAGCCACTTTAATTGAGCGCGAAATTCGGATACATGATCATATTTGCGAAGACCAAAGATGAAACGAATAGCCAGGTTTTGTAGGTGCTCAAGTTTGTTCAGCAATTCTTCAGTCACATCAAGGTAGCACACATCAGCGTAGTCGAGTATGGGAAGGAGTAGAGCTTGTGCAAGCAAGATTTTAGTTTGAAAGGGAAGGAAGTACTGGAGTCGCTTAAGGGAATGAAAAGAGTAGTGCATGCGCCTACTCACATCACTAACCTGCGCTGACCATGATAGGTCACGGTCTATGATAATCCCTAGGTTTTTTGCTTTGTCAGTGTAGGGTATACAGACTCCGTCGTATAACACTTTTGACAACACTAAATCCCCCAACCTACCCCTTAGTCTACTGCTACCAACTATCATGGCCTGGGACTTGGTTGGGTTTACTAGAAGCCCGAAATCCTCAGCCCACTGCTGAACAGCAGCAAGATCGGAGTTTACTGCACTCACAGCCTCGGTGACTTCAGATGGAGAGAAATGTCTATAAATTTGCAAGTCATCTGCATACAGGTGGTAGGGAGAAGAAATAACACGCGAAATATTGCTTATAAAAATAGAAAATAATAAAGGAGAAAGTACACCGCCTTGTGGTACGCCAGTGGTAAGGTCCAACCAGTTCGAAGACAAGTCATCGGTCTTAACACTCTGCTGGCGTCCAAGAAGATAAGAACGGAACCACTCGATCACTGGAGAAGCAACGTTAAGAGAGCGGAGGGAGCCAAGGAGTATATCAAAATCAACAGAGTTAAATGCGTTGCTGAAGTCCAGAAGAGTTACAATAGTAAGCTTAGTATTGTCCATAGCATAACGGATATCTTCTGTGACATTCAGCAACGCACTAACCGTGCTGTGGGAAGGGCGGAATCCGGACTGGAAGGGACAGAGGAGATTATTGGATATGAGATAGGAGTAAAGTTGCTTGTGGACGACACTTTCGAGAACTTTCGAAAGTACCGGTAGGATAGAGATAGGACGATATTGAGAAAGGGTAGTTGGGGTAGAAACTTTAGGCAGTGGGATAACAAAAGCCTTTTTCCAAGTGGATGGGAAGACATTAGCCTCCAGTGAGAAATTTATAATATGTGTAATAAGAGGTGTAACAACTCCCAATATAGGTTTAAGCATGTCTAGGCTCAGGTCATCGCTACCCACTGCCTTTGTGGATATGGAAAGGATGCTCTTCTTGACGTCGTCCTCAGTAGCCGGTTGAAACGAGAAAGGGGTACAGTCAGGTAGAACAAGGTTCGAAAGATAGGAAAGAGAGGAGACTTTAGTATTTTCACTAAGAATTACGGGTGGAGTTGAGAAATGCATATTTAGATCATTGACATCCATGGTACTTTTACAAGCTTCCATGGCCTTGCCTACCCCAAGCGACTTTAAGAATCTCCAGGTTAGAGCCTGAGAGAGGTTTTCAAGAGAAGAATGAATATAGCGGCGCTTTGTGCGCTGCGCAATATAGATATATGGTTTAAAAAGTTCACTCTAAACATTCGTCTGTTTGATTGTATCTCGATATTCCACTTAAGCCCGCGTCACACAGAGGCGGTAGCGGAAGCGTTCCGGGGGGGCCGGTATATATGCGCCCTGTCACATTGAAAAGCGGTCGCGGCGCGGTATTTTGTTCCCGCCAAACCGCCCCGGACCGCTTTCGCAATCATACCGCCTCTGTCTGACTTGAGCTTTAGAAGCTTTTTTGCACTATGCCAGCACACACCGATGACAACCGGCACTGGTCCGGTGGTAATCTATAGGTATATATATAAACTAAAGTCGTGTTAGTTACACTATTTATAACTCAAGAACGGCTGAACCGATTTGTTTGAAAATTGGTAGGGAGGGAGCTTAGAAAAATATATAAAAGAAAGTCGTGTTAGTTACACTATTTATAACTCAAGAACGGCTGAATCGATTTGGTTGAAAATTGGTGGGGAGGTAGCTTAGAACCAGGAGAAGGATATAGGATGGTAGTCTACCATCCTATACCCCTCTAGGTAAAAGAACGGCTGAGAAAGCCGTGTTAGTTACACTATTTATAACTCAAGAACGGCTGAACCGATTTGTTTGAAAATTGGTGGGGAGGTAGCTTAGAACCAGCAAAAGGACATAGGATTGTAGGGGTAGGGGTAGGACAACGGTATAACTCAAGAACGGCTGAACCGATTTGGAGTTACACTATATATAACTCAAGAACGGCTGAACAGATTTGGTTGAAAATTGGTGGGGAGGTAGCTTAGAATCAAGAGAAGGACATAGGATGATAGGGGTAGGGCTAGGGGTAGGAGAACGGTATAACTCAAGAACGGCTGAACCGATTTGGTTGAAAATTAGTGGGGAGTTAGCTTAGAACCAGGAGAAGGATAAAGGATGGTAGAGGTAGGGGTAGAACGGCTGAGAAAGTCGTGTAAACCGATTTGGGTGAAAATTGGTGGGGAGGTAGCTTAGAACCAGGAGACAGAAATAGGATGTAGGGGTGGGGGTAGGGGCAGGGGTAGGGGAGGGGTAGGGGCAGGGGAAAGGGCAGGGGCAGGAATAGTGGTAGGGGCAGGGGCAGGAATAGTGGTAGGGGCAGGGGCAGGGGTAGGGATAGGGGCAGGGGTAGTGGTGAGGGCAGGGGTAGTGGTGAGGGCAGGGGCAGGGGTAGGGGCAGGGGCAGGTAGGTAATTCCACGTGGGAGAAAAAAAAATGACTTATTAAAATGTAAAATCTGCTTATTTATTGCCTGTAAGGCGGAACAAAGTTCGCCGGGTCAGCTAGTAATAAAATAATAAAATTATTTATTCCAGTTTTCGATAACACCATCAGGATCTGGGCGCGTTTTCACGGTTTCTACTGTGGTGGGAGGAAGCGGTGCGTGGCGCAGAAGTGAAACATCAAGTTCTTAGAGAATACAAAAAATAATACTGTACGTCAAAATCAATAAAATCTTTTGATTTAAGGGTACTTACTTATTTCTTCATTGCGTTCTATTGGAGTTCATACGTTTGATGGCGTTTATCTGATTTGCGGAATAGGTACAGCTGCTGGGCCATCGTGGATGTCTACCCTACTAGACTGCTATAAATCTGCGTAAGATGCGTGAGTATGTACCTTTTAATCCCGTTGTCTCATACCATCCGATTTCCGAAAACCGGATTGAGGAAGAGGAAAAGCAGTGTTACGGTACGGTAGATTTCGTCTGTGTGCTGAGAAATTTTGTAATATAAATATTAAGTCGCTACTATTTAGATCACTGTACCTAAGTTCACTATATTTTTCCGTCACCTCAGTACACTATGAGATGTTTAGTACAAAACTACTCTCTATACTTGCAAAAGCAAGTAGAAGGGCGGGCCATATTGTTATAGTTTATTTCTACACTTGTGCAGTAATCTACAGACTTGGTTCTGAAAATTATTTCACTAATAGAAAACTACTACCTATATCCTGGACTTGAGTAAGTATTACTCAGGTAGGTAGATAAGATAGGTAGGTATTATTATTGAATTCCCAAGAAATAAATTTTAAGACGAACAAACACGCAGGCAACAGCTATTACTGAATAAAATAACAACACCAAAGATTAAGTTTTCATTGTAAAAGGCTACCTGCTCGTCTTGCAGCATTTTAACTCCATTTTTGCAAGCAATGACAGACTTTGAAGGCGAATCCTTTTTCCGACTTATTAGGAAAACGATCAGCTATGTACTTGCCTATTTTTTTAAAGAAATCGGATGCAGTCAATGCTCCTTTAGAATTTTTTACATCTATTCTATGCATTAGCGAGGCTACTCCCTCTGATTCAATCTCCACTTCTGGTTTAACTTCTTTTACATCAAACATGTATTCGGGAGCCTCTGTTTCTAGAGAATTAGAAGTTACGAGTACTTGAAAATCTTGTATTTCAGATTCTTGAACTGGTTGAACTTTCATTGTGTCATCGTCTTCATTCATGTAACATTCAAAGTTTGATATAATTTATTTATTTATTTTATTTAAAAGGACCATCAACAGGAGATACAAAAATACTTAGCCTAATACTTAACTATAACAGGATATTTGTATTCCTAATTATAGATGGACACGGCATCAACACTTAACGTTTACTGTAGTTGAAGCAAAATTTTGAACTAAACATTTAAATAATTACTATGTTAACTGAGTGATAATGTGAGTGATATTGTCAAAGTTTTCTGAAGAATTCAAACTAAAGTCTGTTGATGTTGAAGGTTGGGGTTCAATATCTTTAGTCTCAGTATGTACGGTCAACCGCTTGTCGGTAGAAACTTTTTCAACTCTATTACCACGCCATAAGGTCCAAAAGTGTTTCTACTGACGTGCTGTTGAGTGTACAACTAGAGAAATATTTGAAACAGATGTCATCATCATCATCATCATAACATCCCATTAAACGTCCACTACAGGACAGGGAGCTCCCTCTAGAATTCTAGCTTTTGCTGGAAAAATGTAGAGGGGAAGTACCATAGTCACCTCGCTTGTTAGCGTTACGGCTGGCACCATGGACCGCGGTTGTAGGTGACCGCAGTAAGTAAGATGTTAGATACAAATGAGGATGCTGCTGCCCATCTCTGACATTTGAACAATCTATGTTAATCTGAATTTGATAATGTGAAATAAAGAAATCTAATCTAATCATCCTCCAGTTTATAACCCTTAGTCGCCTCTTACGACACCCACGGGTATGGAAGGGTTGGTACTATTCTTTGCCGGCACTACACGGAACACTACGATGTACTAGGTCCAAAATCTACTGTTGAATCTGGATCTTGTGGATTGGTTGATTGGTCGAATCTGTGGAATGGCTCTTAAAATGATAACACCTTGTATTTTTCACTAATGTCTTCGTTTTGAGTAAATCCAAGAACTTGGCATAAGGCTAGGTCTTTCGTAATTTGGCTTGATCTCGTCTCATCAATTCCCACCGACTGAAGCAATCTTCAGCTAAAGATAAAATATACAGTTAGTAGTCCCAAACTAAGACAATTTATAAATATATTGTAATAGAGAAATTATGTACCTAAGCATAAGCTTATTATAATAGTACACTCGTATGATACATACCTGTTGTGGACAGTTTCTCAGCCATTTCCTCCCAAATTGTTTGCAAAGCTTTCATACAAGTGTAGTTTCCATGAACTCCATGCGTTTTTAAATAATTAACATTGTTGAGTACAGGCTGATTCTTTACAAAGTATAATAAGCTTAGTTCAACGTCATTAAACGGAAGACTTATTGGGTTTGTAATATCATTCGGTTTCATTGTGGTGTAAATTTTCTTCATTTTCTTTGGACGATGGTTAAGTGGAATCTTTTAATTTTTAGTAACGCCTGGCCCATTACTAATTCCTTGAACATATTTTTCTTTTAAATACGAGTAAACTGGTGCTAGGAAGTTGAATCTTTTATTCAAGTACTAAGAGAATGCAGCATTTTTCAAACGGCTCTTATAATAGACTTTTTCATTGTGAATTTCATCCTTTAACGATCGAACGTAGTACAAGTGATGTCTTTTTAATCTCATCCAAATTTTGTGACATGATTTGCCTGAAAGATAAATTGGTAGGTATGTCCATGAAACTGACCTTCGTCTACTTAAGGCTATTTCTGGAATATTCTCGTCAGTATTATAGTTTTAATAAACGTTCGTGAATGTTGCGTAATGTCAAAAAATATTCTGGGATTCCTGTTTTTGAAAGTTTGAGTATTATTTCATTTATTAGAGTATTATTTTATACTTACCAGACCAATTTGCATTTCTCGATGCAAATACTTCTCAGAGATTACTTATTTCTTACTCTATCAGCTTTCCAAACATAAGTACATTAAACCTCGTAACGTAAAGAATGGGATGTTCTTTGGCATAATCTATTACTTTTTTTTCCGGAATGTTAAAAATTCTTCTCTCTGTTTTAATTTCTTCAACTTCATTTCCGTCTAGCACATCATCATCTCTAGCATCTTCATATATAAACTGCATCAGCTGATAGCGCATTTTGTATGGCAGGTCAAATTTGGTTTTTCGTATTTCCTATTCCTATGTTCCTTGGGAAAAGTTGTTCAGTATCATAAGTACATGCATATCTTTTGCTCTCAAGAACTAATTAAAAGTCATAACAAATAAAATAATCTGAGCGTTTACGCAGTATTCGGCGATTAGAATTTTATATTAAAAGGGCTGGTGCCCAAATTCTGTAACATTACTTACCTAAGTACCAACAAAATGGTGAGCGGCGTACTCTCTAGCTTATAGACATTATATTGCTTTCATTAACCTAAATAAAACAACAACAAAATTAAAATTGAAATTTTATTACAAACAATACACTATTTATCGTTTTGAAGTATATCCAGTTCCATTTTTGTAACTAACGACCAACTGTTAAGAAGAATCACTTTTTGATTTTTCTCAGGGAAACGTTTAGCCACATATTTGCCTATTTCTTTAAAGAAATGCAACGTACTCAGCTTGTTATGCACCAACGAGATCGCTGCTTCTGCTTCAGTCATTGCTTGAGGTTTAACGTCTTCCTCATCTTTAACCTCATAAAAGCATTGGGTTACCTCTTTTTCTGCATTGCTCGAAACAACTTGTAAATTTTGTAAATCAAAAGCTTGGGCATGTTGAAGTTCTGATTTTTCTAAGTTTCTATTAGTCATCACTTGTGGTTCATCTTCTTCTTTTACCCCTAAAATGTGATTAATAACTTCTGTTTCTAGATTATTAACAGTATCTAGAATATTGTTATATTCTAATTGAATAGGTTCAATTTCTTTTTTGTCGTCGTCCTCATCCATTTCACAGTCGTCATCAGATACAAAAACTGTTAAAGTCTCTATGTTTTCTGACGAACATTGACTAAAACCTGCTGATGTTGATGGTTGTGGCTCACAATATTCACTCTCAGTACACACAACTTGAAAAGTACTTGAAGCAGATGTACTAGGTCCAAAATCTGCTGTTGAATCTGGAACCTGTGGATTGTGAATCAAGTGATCAAATTTGTAGAATGGTTCCAAAAATGATAGGACCTCGTATTTTTGTATGATCTGTTCGTGGAAAGTTATCCCAAGGGCTAGGCTTAGAGTCTGGTCTTCGCGAAATTTTGCGTAATCTTGTCTTATCATCTCCCATTGATTGAAGCAATCTTTAGCTGAAAGATTAAAGCAAGAAATTACACATTACAAGACGATTAAATTATCGAAAAAATCTTATATCATTTCATTGAATAAAGCAATTATGCCTCAAAGTTTTTATTTGTCGTGCGCATAACTTCTCTACTTAGCGATAATCATCAAGTTGGTTTATGTAAAAGTAATCAGTTCTATTGTCGACATCAAGAGCACGCCAGCATAATTATAAAGATACGACGATCTTTTTAACTATGTTTTAATGTTCCTAATTAAAGGTATAATCATAGGTGTAGAAAATCTACGTAAACTATAAAATACACACGTGTTGTGCTTAATTTTTCAGCCATTTCTTCCCAAATCTTTTGCAACGTTTTCATGTTATTTCCTTGCACCCCATGCGTTTTTATATAATTGACATCATAAAGTAGAGGCTGTTTTTCCACGAAAGATATTAGCTTTAGTTCCATTTCGTTAAAAGAAAGCCTTTGAGTATTGAGATTTTCTTTCAGATTTCTCCGGTTGTCAATTTTTTTTTGTTGATGACGAGGGAGTCGGAGCTTTTTCTTTTCGGTCACGTCAGAGCCTTTCTTTTTTCCCGTAGGTATTTTTTTCTTTTCTCTCTTTCTTTCTTTTAAGTATGAGTAAAATGGTTCCAAGAAAGTAAGTCTTATCTCTAGATATTTAGTAAATGCAGGATTTTTCAACAGGTTCGAAAAATTTGGGAATTTATCTTCATTATCTCTTAACAAACAAACGTACAAGTAATGTTTTTTTAGTCTCATCCAAGACACGTGACACGATTCATCTAGAAAAAGAAACATAAGTTAGGCAAAATCAAATTATATTTCGGAGAATGCAAGATTGCCATTAGCTTGACTATGAGTTATAATATAAAAGACCAATCTATCCAAAATCTAGCATAGGAACTAATGATAATAATAACAAAAATTATGAGCAAATTCGACATTGTATTCGGAAACACCTTTGTACAGCAAGCAAAGATGTTTTCATTAAATTTTATGATCGATTCTCGTGTAATTGGTTCAAGCTGTCATATAATACGAGTACCTAAGCATTATAATGCTTTTTAAGTATTATAATGCTTAGGTTAGCAGAGATGTTGTCATTAAATTTTATAACCGATTCTGGTGTAATTGGTTCAAGCTGTCATATAATACCTAAGCATTATAATGCTTCCTTATTATTATAATGCTTAGACAGCGTATGATAGTTTGAAACAATTACACCAGAATGGATCATAAAAAATGACAAAATCTTTGCTTGCTGTACAAAGGTGTTTCAGAATACAATGTCGAGTTTGCTCATGTTCTTTATCATTATAATTTCTTGTAGGTTGTAAGATGTCTTTACCAACCACAAGATTAACAACTTTGATATCTAACTCTACACCTTTGTACTATGCGAATTTACGTACCTTCATACAACTGGTACCTTAACTTACCTAATTTCATAAACTTTACGAATAGTCCTTTTTTGTGACTAAATATTGTATCAAAAGTTTACATGCCCGCAGCTATAAACAAAGAAAGCTACGGAATGCACGAATATTATCATGTGAAACCAGACCAGAAGCAAAAAATACATCTTTCTGAGGCTAGAAACGGAATACGCTATAGCTAAAACATACCAGATAAGTTATATCTCGATGCAAATTCTTCCCAGAGTTTTCTTATTTTTTCCTCCCTCGACTTCCCGATCATATGTGTATTAATCCTGGTATCGTAGGTAATTGGATTTTCTCTAGCAAATTTTATCAGTTCTTTTTCTAGTGCATTAAAATAGCTTTTCTCTTTTTCAATCATTTCAACCTCATTTCCTTCTAGTTTATTATTGTATTTGAATGTTTCGTGGCAAATGTTGAAAGCTTTTAATAAATTTGCTGTTCCAGTATCTAAAGTATTACTGTCATCAGATTTCAAAGAAGAATCATCTGTATCAAATTTTATTAGAGGCGCATAAATGGTTTTTCTCTTTATTAGTTCTTGTACAATTGGAATATAAAAATTGAGACTGCCATCCATGTATTTATGAAACGCTGGACTTTTGAAAGGCATGCTGGAACTCCATATTTCAGTGAATTTACTTTTTATATGTTGCCACCGCTTTCGGCATATAGATACTGAAATTTTATAGACTTCTTTAATACTGATGATGGAAGTGAGAATTAGCTTTTAAATACTAGATTATTTATTAAAGTTTTAGTATGGTACGCACGGCAGCAAGTAAGTGGCAACAAAACAAGTATAAATAAACTGTGTAAGTGGCAACAAAACAAGTATAAGCGCTACGATACAAACGCCCGAAACTATACTCGCTTAAGGTGATCTGTGACGGCCAGCTTAGCCCCGAACGCAACTAGATGGAGCCACTGCTGCAAATATAAGGTTTTATTTTTTAATGCAATAAGTACCAACTATATATGTGCAAAAAGTTGATTCGCGTAAATTTCATCGTGCAACTTCAACGCCTAACAACAATTTCGATAAGAAAAATATCTCCATATGTCCACTAAAGTCAATTACTCTCGTCAGTCCGTGTTTACATGAGTACGATCACTCACACATGCACACGAAGCACAACCGTACAGTTTTGACCGCACGCCCACAATCGTAATATTGAACCAAAAATTGCTAACAAAAATAGTACTTTCGGTACATTAATTGTATTTTCGTATTAATTAGCGAAAAATTTAACTAAAAATAGCAGTATTCGTTCGTTTTTCAACAGAATTTTATGTCCCGCGTCAAAATGCAAGTCATTTGAATTTTTGTATGGAAAACGGATCACCTTAAGACCCGCTCGCAGTTGGCAACCCTACTTTAAACGCATACCAAAAACAAATTATCTACGCTGACTGGGGCACAATAAAAAGGTAAGACTAAAAAAAATTGGTTTGTCTAGGCACTACCTAGTACGTCATACATTACGTTCCATGTACAGTTCAGCAAAAAACAGTTTATTTGAGTATGTACTTAGCTGTTTAACGACGACCAGCCCCACACCTTTAAGACCACGGTATTAAGAAACGTGGCCTCTGGTTTCGTTTGTTAGCCTAGCACAAGTTCAGCTTATACAACGTGTTAACGGTATAAGCAAAACCGAGAAAGTAGTTTGTTCAGAATCGAGAGTAGAATGAATTTCACGGGTTTTTGATAGGGATATATTTTTTTTATTATTAATATTTTTGCCGCTTCTATTCTACATATTTCTGTGGATACGCGCGCTGGCAGTAACGCCGCGCGGTTCATGAGCGGTGAGGAGGGGAGGGAAGTGGGCCTGGCGCGCGCGAACTAGAACAACGATGAAACTAGAACAGTAATGAAACTTTAAAATAACAATATCTCAAGCAAAAAACAACTTTTTAAGGTTTTTTTTACGGGAATGGATTTATTTTAATAAAAATCAGTTGGGGCGTATGAGGGTTTCGCTTATTCTATTAACACATTATATACTGGTTTTGTTCCTACGTTTTTGCTGCCGTGCGTACCTACCTGATATTTGACCAGTATTTTGAATTACTATTTACACGGTATCAAATTACATTTTGTTATGACCGTAATTTTTTTCGAAGCAGTATAGGAACAGTCAAGAGCATAATTATCAAACTTGATACTATGAGCTTTGCACAAACAACAGCACGTCCGTAGAAAAGCTTTTGTATCTTAGTGCTTGGTAATAGAGTAGAAAATATTTCTACCGACGTGAGGTTGATCGTACAGTTTTTATTTATTTTGCCGTATGAACTAGAGTTGCACTGCTAGATGCAAGTATCCATATTCACTTGCTTTTGACTGTACCTAATGCAAAACGAGGTACAAGCAGCAACACTTCTAACCGTCCATCGAAGACTGGGCAGTGGCTGTTGTGTACCAAATGGCTTGTGTGAATGATAGGAGGTACTAACCTACCTACCTACATCTCTTTCGCACAATAATATTTTCTCTGAGCTCTGTCCTCAATGTGCATAATATGCCTAGTATTATTAGTACTTGTACAAGCCAACGAGAGGTCCAGCTTGACACTCGCAGTACGACTCTAGCCCATACGTCTGTTGATATAAGAACGGTACAAAGTCCAATGTGTCAAACTTGATGTGCTCTTGACTATACAATCAAGATCACGTCAAACTTGACACATTGGACTTTGGTCCGCGCTTATTTTAGTCAGCGCAGAGTCGAAAATCACAGTGTCAATCGCAGTCAAGCATGACCTGCTCATGACTATACCTAAAGCTATGACAATAAAGACTTCAAACATTTGGGCTCCCGCACACGACCGAGAATCGGTGGCCGATTATCGCCCAGGACAAGGACGGAAGATCCAGGTGATAACACGTAAGAGCGGGATGCCGACAAAAAATCGGCCACCGATTCTCGGTCGTGTGCGGGAGCCCTTCAGCTGCATTGATTTGTTCTTAATATGCGTGAGAGCAAGACGGAACGATACGTAAGTCTCTTTGTCACTCAAATAAGTAGGTAGGTATTTTACTTATCGCTCCATCTTGAGAAAAATTCAAGGAGGTTTTAACGCACCGCAGCGTGAGTTAAAACCTCCTTGGAAAAATTATACCTACACATCCTACTGTTATGATGCTGTCATTCAAGTGACATTATTAGGGATTATTTATTATGACTTACTTACCGGGATAATTCCATATCTTGGAGAAATCTTTCCAAAGATCTTCAGCGATATTATTTCGATGCTTTAAATCCTCATCTTCCTTCGGCAAATCATAAAGAATTGGATAAGTTCCTACAAACTTAATCAAACCAGCTTCGAAATCATTCCATTTTCTTAACGTTGTTTTGGGAGGTTGTCGCAACATTTTGGGATAAACTGTTATCTTTCATGTGTGTTGTAAGTATTACTAGTGAACAAAATGGCGGCGCGGCGGCATAGGTTTATCGCGAGCGTCACCAATTTGATTGTTTTCGACCGAGCGGCACGATACGTGCGTACGCGAGGACGGCAACGCGCGGAGTGGCGTGGCGGGGGACACGGCGCGGTACATACAGAACAGCGTTTGAAGTTAGGGCGTTAGTGCACTACACTAAGGGCTCCCGCACACGACCGAGTTTTTGTAGGTCCGATTATCGGGCACATTTTTCCCCCGATTTTACGACCGATTTTGGGACCGACCCAACGCACACGGGCGATAATCGGTGACCGATTTTCTTGTATGACGAATGACGATAGGGAGGTGATCGATCAAAATAATATCGACACACGATGTCGATGATTTTATTTTTTGTTAGTGAGATAAGATTCCATGAACATATTTTTTTATAAGTCTCGGTATTATCAAAAATGCTTCTAATGGTCATTATTTGTTAATATACAGGGTGTTAGGCTAGGATACCTATACAGGATGTAAGAGTAAGTATAAAAGGTGTTAGGTTAGAATGACTAAGTACTATACGTACAGGGTGCTAGGGTAAGTATACAGGGTGTTAGGTTAGGATTACTATACAGGATGTTAGGGTAAGTATACAGGGTGTTAGGTTAGGATAAATACACAGGGTTTTAGTGTAAGTATACAGGGTGTTAGATTAGGATCACTATATGTACAGGGTCTTATGGTAAGTATACATGGTGTTAGGTTAGGATCACTATGTGTACAGGGTTTTAAAGTAAGTATACAGGGTGTTAGGTTAGGATTACTATACAGGGTGTTAGTTTAGGATAACTATATGTCCAGAGTCATCTATACCCGTGGGTGTCGTAAGAGGCGACTAAGGGCATATGAACCGGAGGATGGGCAGCAACAACTTTCTGTGTATCGTACGATCTTACATACTGCAGTCACCAACAACAGCGGTCGCCAGCCGCAACGCTTACAAGCGTGGTGACTATGGTAAATCCCCCTCAAAGTACCACGCGATTTTGCTGGAGATCTGGTTGGAGTTCCCTGTCGTGCAGTGGACGCTTTTATGGGATGTTATGATGATATTACGATGTGTACTTCGTGTGGCCTGGAACAGCGGCAAATAAAATTAATTGACCGTCCATAGGGTATCACTGATCGATTGATAGTTGGTACTTGCAGGTATCCTAAACCAATAAATTCTTCACAATAAATACAATAAACTTTTAATTCACTACCCGACTACGGCAACAAGGAGGGTTATGATTTTGAACGGTATGTATGTATACTGGTCCTTCATAACTTCTAAACTAGTGATCGTTATTTGACAAACCGTTAAGATACCGTTAAGAGCGTCTTGATCATCCGCTGGGTATAGTAGGACTAGCGGTCCGCCCCGGCTTCGCACGGGTCGATATAGTATCTTTTGTGTCGGGGGTTACTAAAAAAGAGTAAAACATTCATTGATTCTTATAAAGTATGTAGGTACTTTTTTTCTCAATAAAACCGGATTCAAAATTCATGTCGTAAGGGCGTTTGTGCACTCACCCACAATTGATTAACTTTTTTAAGTTAAGTATTAAGTTAAGTAAGTTAAGTATTTTTAAGTTATCACTTTTTATCAAAACGGATATGAAATTCATGCATATTATCTCACTTGTAGATAAAAATAACTATGAAGAAAACAATTTAAAAAACGTATAAAGGCACGGTACCCACATAGGTACTTGTTTCTTTTTATGAGTCCAAATTTTTTATAGGGTAATGTTTGTTATGTTTCTCAAGCAGTAACTGTAATTGAAGAACTTTCTTTCAAAAATAGACCTATATTAAAAAATTTAAACTACCACAAACATAGAAAGTGTTTTGTTTTGGTTGACCAAATATTATTTTCTTTTAGTAAAGTTCTTTAGTTTTGGCGTCTGCATATACTATACTATTAAACGAGCAATATTTGTATACAGGGCGTCCCACGGCGATGCCACACGGAGGGAAAGTACCTTAAATATTAATGATAGGATATTTTACTGAAAGAAGACATCGTTTAATTTTTAATAATAAGTAGAACTGTATTCACAGATTTTTTAAAAATCGCCTACCTCAACCGGGAATCGAACCCGCCAAATGTGACAGTAAAATTACATGTATTTTATAATAGCGTCTGAAAGGGCTACTCATAAGCATTATTTTTTCCTTAATAACCTAGCATATTAAATGAAACTAAAAACATAAAATTTTACATTTTATTTAAAAAAAAATAATTAATCAAATGCTCAAAATGTGATCCGTTCTGTTGTATACAAATTCTTCTTTTAATAATTTCTCTCCCTGTCGCTTTACTTATTTTTGCATGGTGGATGTTTAAAATAATACGTCTAAGTTCATTTTGTAACTCCTGCACACTGTTGTACCGGTTCCTGTAAACTAAATCTTTTACATAACCCCATAAAAAAAAATCAAGTGGGGTTAGATCTGGGGATCTCGGTGGCCATCTAATTTGTCCAAAAGTGCCGATCCAGGAAGGAAAATGTGGAATTTTATGAAATAAAATGTAAAATTTTATGTTTTTAGTTTCATTTAATATGCTAGGTTATTAAGGAAAAAATAATGCTTATGAGTAGCCCTTTCAGACGCTATTATAAAATACATGTAATTTTACTGTCACATATGGCGGGTTCGATTCCCGGTTGAGGTAGGCGATTTTTAAAAAATCTGTGAATGCAGTTCTACTTATTATTAAAAATTAAACGATGTCTTCTTTCAGTAAAATATCCTATCATTAATATTTAAGGTACTTTCCCTCCGTGTGGCATCGCCGTGGGACGCCCTGTATACAGTAGAACCTCGATAAGTTAAAGAACTAGGGAAATGTTAAATAATTTTTATTGAGGTTTATACTAACTAAAGGTTTAAGTTAAGGAGTTTATATTGGTTTATATTTTTACTTGCAGGGGTCCGTTTATGAGCTTTGTTAAGGAATTATAAAGATAGACGAGCTAGATTAAATCCAAATGAAACTTTAAAATGTTACTATGTACATACGTACTTTATTTTAGGTTTAAAGGTACATTTATTCAAGTTTATTTTATTCTACATAAAAAATTCGGTAATTTTTTTTCTACTTCAATTTTATGTTCAATATTTAATAAATAAGAGAAAATATCATCCTCTGTGATCGATGAAAGATCGTAATATGTTTACAGCTTTCCTTGCTTCGCTGATAGACTTGTTGCCCATAGGACATGGCTCGTCATTTAAATCTTCGTCTGTATCATCACTCTCAACACCATGAATAACGGTATCCATTATTTCTTCTGTTAACCTTACAATGAAGTTACTATACTGAGACCTTAGTGTATTGTTTACATTTGAAGCCAATTGGTAAACACGTGTAAGCAATAACAATGGTTTACAGGGAACCTTTTTTGTTTTCCCTTACACCCTGTATATATATTTGTTATCGGTTTCTCGAAAACGGCTCTAACGATTTCGATGAAATTTAGTATACGGGGGTTTTTGGGGGCAAAAATCGATCTAGCTAGGTCTCATGTCTGGAAAAATTAGTTTTCACCGTCTTTTTAAAAATTTCTTAGCGCGTGTTAGTTTTCTATTAACAGGGCGAGCGCCAAAGTTCTCTGACAGTTACCTAAGTACCATAAAAAATGGTGACTGGCGTGCCTTCTAGCTTATGGATATTATATACTTATTTCATTAGCCTAAATAAAACAAAACCAAAATTTATATTAAGTTTTTATTACAAACCATACACTATTTCTCGTTTTGAAGCATATCCAGTTCCATTTTCGTAACTAACGACCAACTCTTAAGACGAATCACTTTTTGATTTTTCTCAGGAAAACGTTTAGCCACATATTTGCCTATTTCTTTAAAGAAATCCAACGTACTCAGTTTGTTATGCACCAACGAGATCACTGCTTCTGCTTCAGTCATTGCTTGAGGTTTATTGTCTTCCTTATCTTTAACCTCATAGAAGAATTGGGATATTTTTTTTTCTGCATTGGTCAAAAAAACTTGTAAATTTTGTGAATCAGAAGCTTGGGCGAGTTGAAGTTCCGGTTTTTCTAATTTTCCAGTAGTCTTCACTTGTGGTTCATCTCCATCTTTTACCCCAAAAATGTGATTAATAACATCTGTTTCTAGATTATTAACAGTAATTTGAATATTGTTATGTTCTAATTGAATAGGTTCAATTTCTTTTTTGTCATCGTCTTCATCCATTTCAGAGTCGTCATCAGATACAAAAACAGTTAAAGTCTCTATGTTTTCTGACGAACATTGACCAAAACCTGCTGATGTTGATGGTTGTGGCTCACAGTATTTACTCTCAGTACACACAACTTGAGAAGTACATGAAGCAGATATACTATGTCCAAAATCTACTGTTGAATCTGGAACGTGTGGATTGTCAATCAAGTGATCAAAATTGTAGAATGGCGCCAAAAATGATAGTACCTTATATTTCTGTATTATCTGTTCGTCGCCAGTTAGCCCAAGGGCTAGGCTCAGAGCCTGGTCTTTGCGAAATTTTGCGTAATTTTGTCTTATCATCTCCCATTGATTGAAGCAATCTTCAGCTAAAAGATAAAAGTACGATATTAAATATCACAGCACAGGACGTTAAAATTATGTAACAAATTTTATATCTTCTTCTTCTCATATAATAACTAAATGTGTGTAGCCCAGAAGGTTGCCACATTTACTGCGTCATTTGTGGCTTTAAAAGGTCATCACGCGTATATCTGTCGGGACATGCGGGACAGGAGGTTAGGTGTTAATTTTTTTTGTGGGGAGTTACAGTCAAGAGTACATCAAGCTTGACACAATGGACTTTGTAACGTTCTTATTTCAATAGACGAACGGGCTAGACTCGCACCGCGAGTGTCAAGCTGGACCTGTCGTTGACTGTACCACACTCACATTTGTTATTGGAGCTGTCAGTGAAACCCCACCTGCACATGCTGTCTTTGCCACGACCGCCCTGTGTTCGTAGTCTGTTTAAAGATCCATAGTCTGTTTAAGTCTTATGTTACTCTCAACATTTTATTTGTTTAGGGATTTCCTCAGAACGATTCTGGACAAACTACTTCGCCATGAGATTTAATGTCAATATACATATTGACGTGCGCATTACTTATGTATTTCGCGATTATCATCAAGTTTGTTTATATAAAAGTAAAAAGTTGTATTGTTGACCATACTACCACCTGTAAAGGTTTATGCAGAAAATCTATGTAAACTTTATAATACATACGTGTTGTGTTAAGTTTTTCAGCCATTTCTTCCCAAATCTTTTGCAATGTTTTCATGTAATTTCCTTGCACCCCATAAATTTTTATATAACTGACATCATAAAGTAAAGGCTCTTCCTCCACGAAAGATATCAGCGTAAGTTCTTTTTCGTTAAAAGAAAGCTTATGAGAGTTTAGATTTTCTTCCGGATTTCTTTGGGTGTAAATTTCTTTTAGTTCATGACGAAATTGTCGACGCTTTTCCTTTTCAGTCAAGTTAGAGTCTTTCTTTTTTACTGAAGGTCTTTCTTTCTTTTCTGTCTTTCTTTCTTTTAAGTATGAGTAAAATGGTTCTAAGAAAGTGAGCCTTTTCTCTAAATATTTAATAAATGCTGGGTTTTTCAACAAATTCGAAAATGTTGGGAATTTGTCTTCATTATCTCTTAACAAACAAACGTACAAGTAATGCTTTTTTAGTCTCATCCATGATTTGTGACACGATTCATCTAGCAAAAGAAACATAAGTTAGATATTTTTGATAAGTTCAAGCAAGAACTAGAGTTCCTGAATGCCATAAGCTTGACTTTAAATTATAATACAAAAGATCAATTTATCAAACATGTAGCACGGTAACTATGAAAATCACAAACATTATGAGCAAAATTGACATTACATTCGGAAACACCTTTGGACTGCAAGCAAAGATGTTGTGCATTAAATTTTTAAAGCTACCACTTCCAGGCTGTAGCGGCTAGATATATATTATCATGCGAAGCCAGACCAGAAGCAAAAAAACAATACTTATCTCTATGAGCCTTTCTTTACGTTTCTATTATAGATACTTGGAGAACTATAGCTACAACTTACCAGATAAATTATATTTTGATGCAAATTTTTCCCAGAGTTTCCTTACTTTTTTCTCCCTTGACTTCCCCATCATATGTTCATTAATCCTGGTGTCGTAGATAACTGGATGTGCTTTAGCGTATTGTATCAACGCTTTTTCTAGAGCATTAAAATTGTTTTTCTCTTTTTCAATCATTTCAACTTCATTTCCTTCTAGTTCATCATTGTATTTGAAGGTTTCGTGGCAAATGTTGAATTCTTTTAAGAAGTTTGCGGTTTCAGTATTACTCTCATTAGATTTCAAAGATGAATTTTTTGTGATTTTTCTCTTTGTTTGTTCTTGAACAATGGGAATATAAAAATCGAGGCTGCCGTCCATGTATTTATAAAACCCTGGACTTCTTCGAGGTATCTCAGAAGTCGATATTTCAGCGAATTGTCTTTTGATTTGTCGCCACCGGTTTCGGCATACAGATACTGAAATTTTATAGACTTCTATAATACTGATTGAAGTGAGGATTAGCTTTTAAATACTGGATCTCTTATCTTATCTTCAGTCCTTCTATCAAGTTTTAGTATGGTATACGCCAGGCGTCAAGTAAAAGGCAACAAAACAAGAAATTATCTACGCTGACTGGGGCACAAAAAAAAAGTAAGACTTTAAAAATTTGGTTGTCTAGGCACTACCTTGTACGTTTTGTACGGTACAACAAAAAACTGTTTATTTACTTTACCAAATCGTGTGCCAAGTGGCCACTGCAGGACAAGGAGCTTCCTCCAGAATTCCAGCTTTTGTTGAAGCAATGTGGAAGAAACGTAGGTACCATAGTCACCATGCTTTATAGCGGTGCGGCTGGCAGCAAGGATCGTGGCGGTTATTGGGAACCGCAGAAAGTGAGATGTTACGATACACAGAAGGACACTGCTAAATATCCGTTTCTGTTCAAAATCTCTTAGTCCTCTCTTACGACACCTACAGGTAGAGATGGGTTGGTACTAATCCGGTATATAAGTTACCATATAGTGCATGCAAAAGTATTACTAAGTAAAAATTATCAAAATCAACAACAGGTTTGTCTCTCCAAACGCTGGTACTTTTTAAGATAACATAACCCAAAAACTACATCACACCTCCCTAAAGACCTGATTAAGGCAAGGTGACCCGGTATACTTTGAGTATTTTTGTATGTAGAGATACGTACGTACGTAGGTACCTACTTACTTATATCAAGATTTGGTATAAAAAATTACAAATTTTTACTGGCTGTACGAAACGAGCCGAGATGAACCTTTTTAAATATTAATAGTAAAAGGTATAGGTAAATGTTTATTTTAGCCTACAATAAGAATGACCTACTTGTTACTATAATACATTGTACATTTTTTATTATATTACAACAAACGCACAAATAAGAACACGTATAGAAAGAAACATGGCCTCTGGTTTCGTTCGTTAGCGTAACACTACTTCAGCTTATATGGCTTTATTCCTGTACCATATACCTACGTGCTTGTCTAATATTTGGCCAGTGTTTTGAGTCCCAATTTATTTGCACAATTTACACGGTATAAAATTACATTTTGTCATGACCGTAATTTTTTTCGAAGCAGTAGGTACAGTCGAGAGCATATCAAGCTCTAAGTATAAGCTTTTTACCTTTTTTTTTGCCGTAGGAACTAGAGTTGCACTGCAATTGTCAAATTTACTTGCTTTTGACTGTACCTAATGCAGATAAAAAGTGCAAATGTTTCCACTGACGATTGGTTCACTGTACCTATGCAAAACGATGTACAAGCAGTACCTACCGCTCCTAACCGTCCATCGATGACTGGGCCACAGATTAAATATTAGTAAACTGGGCTGTGGTAGCAAATGGCATAGAAAGGAGAAAGATAGTAGGTACCTAGATACTTACTTACCTACCTACCTCTCTTTCGCACAATAATATATCTGAGCTACGTCTTCAATGTACAAATTAGGAGTGTTTCTGCTTGTATAATCAAGAGCACATCAAACTTGACATATTGGACTTTGTACCGCGCTTATTTTAGTCAGCGCAGAGACGGAAGTCACAGTGTTAAGCTTGACCTGCTCATGACTGTACCAACAGGACAAAAAGGACGTCAAAGTTGACACATAAGACGTAATGATACGTATGTGTGTATGTTACTCAAATAGGTAGGTAGGTATTTTACTCATAGCTCCATCCTGCTGTTATGTGCTGTCATTCAAGCTACATTATTACGACTATAGTAGTACCGCCTAAATGAGTCCTCGCCCGCGGGGTACAAGGGCAGGTGCGGGGGGCGGATGCGCGTAGAGAATGAGAATGCCCCGCCGCCCGCACCTCTTTCGTTCCCCCTTTGTCGTCTTAACCCCGTGCCCCTTTACCCCGCTGGAGAGGACTTATTTAGGCGGTTTATCTATAGCACCTTAGGTAAGTATAAGGATTATTTATTAGGACTAAGGCAGAATTTACGCTAGGTACGGAAAAACGGGTGAGTAGACGTAGAAACACTTGAATGCAGTAAGCAATGGATACCTACTGACCCGTTTTTACTTACCCAATGTAAATTCTGCCGTACATACCGGGATAATTCCATTTCTTGGAGAAATTGTTCCAAAGATCTTCAACGATATATTTTCTTCGCAATAAATCTTCATCTTCCTTCGGCAAGTCATAAAGAATTGAATGAGTTTCTACAAATTTAATCAAACCAGCTTCGAAATCAGTCCATTTTGTCATCGATGCCTTGGGAGGTCGCTGTGACATTTTAGGATAAACTGTAATCTTTCATTTGTATATGTTATTATACTAGCGCATAAAATGGCGGCGCGGTGGCAAAGGTTTATCGCGAGCGTCACCAATTTGATTGTTTTCGACCAAGCAGCACGATACGTATGTCCGCGAGGACTGCGAAGCGCGGAGTGGCGGGGGACGCGGTGCAGTACAAACAGAGCAGCGTTCTTAGTTAGGGCGTTTGTGCACTACACTTACTCGGATTTTATTCTTATAAGGTAGTTTTTGTTTCAAATGATAAAAACGGATTCAAAATTCATGACGTAAAGGAGTTTGTGCCCTCATAATCGATTAACTTTTTTCAAGTGATAAATACAGATATAAAATTCATGCATCTCACTTTTATATGATAAAATTAACTATGAAGAAGATAATTAGATAAGGGTACAAAGACACGGTACCCACATACTTGTTTTTTAGGGTTCCGATACCAAAATGGTAAAAAAAGGGACTGCGGAAAAAATGCGACTTTGTCTATCTGTCTGTCACACCTCTATATCTCAGCAACCACTCATGCAATCGACTTAAAATTTGGAATAGTTTTAGAATATGGTTGCCCAACTTAATTGCACATGAAAGAATTTTGAAAAAATTATGATTATTAATGTAAAGGGGCCCAAAATAGGGGGGGGGGCAAATTTCAATTGTCGCTACTAGGTTTTTACATTTACTTGAACATTACAAAAAAAGTACCATCCCCCCCCATTATCTCCGAAGTTTTTGAAAGGAAAAATCTGCATTAATTACAGGTGACAGAAATTTATGTAAACATTACAGCAAAAATAAAACGATCTATCTAAACAAACTTAGTACTTACTTAGTGCTTTCAAAACATAATTTAAGGAATTTACGAATATGAAACACGAAACCAAAGCAATGTACAAACAACCTACGTTTATTTAATGTTAAGACTACTTCGAATCGTATTTTTATATTTTTACATATGACGAAAACTAATCGAATCCGAGAATACCAATTTGAGTAAGTGGACAAGCGCCTTTTGAACACACGGCTGGCCGGCACGGCGCGGCGGCGGCGCGTACGTTTCCCGCTCGCCTCTCCCCCCTCCCCTCTTTGACCTTGCAGCTGTTTCTAGCGGGCGACGAACGCGGTGCGATGATGGCCGATGACTGACGACTCGACACGAAGTCGCAAGTAGCGCGTGCTGTGTTCGCGACATTTTATCAACCGTCTCGTATACCGAGTCTTTTTGATTTATTAATACTTTTTTGTGCATCGAATACAGTTTTAATTTTAGACTGCTAATTAGGTTGTATGGAGTTTTTGATCACCGTTATTTAATCAATTCATAGGTAACTCAGTATTGTTCAAACAACAAATTATCCCCATACATACTTAAATGTCAGAAACTTACATAAATGATTCGCTGGTCGGAGCGCAGCGAATCATTTATCTAAGGTCGAAAGTCCGAAAAATTTTTAAAAAAAATCCCTTTCCATACGAACCTATTCTATCAGGTAATTCATTTTGTATGAAGAGTCAAAAATTATTCTAGAATTCTACATAGATATGTAATACAATAGCTACGATACTGAGTCGCCTGGAAGCATTTAACTGTGATCATTACTCGTATTATCATCCTAACACCCTGTATTAAACTTATGAAAAGTAAAGTTTAAATCGGTACTATCAAGAGCACTTCCAGCATGACACGATGGACTTATCTACGGACTGGACTTAAACACAGTTTCCCGACGAATTATTTTTACAGCCTGCCTGCTTAGCACGCTGCAGTTGTCAGTTTATCTAGGCCCATAGATTAAAGACTTTAAAAGCATGGTCACGTTTGTTTGACATCCGAGCAGTGCGACACATTTTGAAAGACAAGGACGGCTACATGTATTAGTGTGGAAAGCTATCTCTGTCTAAAATATCAAAAACGAAATTTGTGGATTTGCTAAACATTTTCCTCCACTGAAATTTCTTCGCGCTTGGAGGTGATAGATAAGATTAGATGACATAATTCCTGAAATAAAGTGACATTTCTCCGAGATGTATTTTCTCTCAGGCAGCGTGCTAAGTGGGCAGGTGTAGTCTACTTACGCCTTTTGATGTGGATACGCTTGGAGAGAATATTTCCTCCAAGTGGATACCTACGTCTGCTTTCGTTTGGGGCAGGACCTCCTTCAGCAATAATTGGTATTCGAGCTTTCGATGAGTCAGAGGCTGAGGGGGGAGGGGGAGTGAGGGGAATGGGTGGGGGAAAGTGGAGGGGGAGGGGCGTGTGGAGGGGGGGAGGGGTGTGTGGAGGGGGAATGGGAGGGAGGTCATAAGGAGATTTTAATATCCAACAATGAAAAAAATATTTTGAGTTTGGGTTTGACGTGCTGTTGACTGTATAGTCAAAAGCACGTCAAGCTTGACACATTGAACTTTGTATCTTTCTATTTGAAAACGCTCTATGTGCTAGAGTCGCATTGGAGGTGTCAAGCTTGACTTTACCTACCTACACTGACGTACATAGACGTACCTGCCCACGGAAAACTTACGGCCGTATTAAGAAAACAGCCAACCAGGGATTTCATTTCATTATATTTTTTTAGAAATCTTGTTCAGATGTTGCCAACTCCATCCTAGGTCACTTAATGTGCGCGAAATCAATATTTTCATACATACAGTCGCACGTCAAGTTTGACACAAGTCAGCTTAGAGATGAAAGTCGCACCGCGACTGTTTACCTGCTCTTGATTTTAATGTCAGTCTAGAGCTGATACTGATAAAGCTTGACACTCGCAATCGCAACACTACTTTAATTTAAACGGCTATTGAAGTAAGTACGATTCAAAGTCCAATGTGTCAAGCTAGACGTGCTCTTTACTATACGACGTACCTACTAATAAATAGGTAGGTATATGCTTCGGTTATATAATTGTAATATCATTGGGTATATGGCACACTTCATTCAAGTGAGAAATTTTTGTTTGATTACCATATTACGTGCAGTCTGCACAGTCAAGAAAGATTCTCAAGAGATAAAAAATCGCGGTGTGCATAGGCTCTAAACGGGATGAAAAAAAAAAAACTTTTATAAATATCTAAGATATAATTTTTGTGTCATTCTCTTCTTTGCTATTTTTATTCTTCTTGTAGCAAAGCCAACTCTTCGTTAGTAATGAGAGACCAAATCATCAAACGAAGTTCCTTCTGTTTTTTCTCAGGGAAGTTCTTCGAAATATATTCTCCAATTTCTTCAAAAAATTGCTCCGTGCCCATGTCATGATGATACAGTATTCCTTTCAGGGCTTCTGGTCTTTCTATAATTTCTTCCGCTTTTCTTTTATTACTAATTTTATTTGGTGTATTAGACTTTGACCGATTGTTAGCAAGCATTGTATCCGATTGTGTTTCATGTGTAAAAACTATGCTTTCGGAAGCTAATTCATCCTTGATTTCAGCTTCCTGAGTTAAATTATCTTCTGCTTTTCTTTTATTACTCATTTTATTTAGTGTATTAGATTTTGACCGATCGTTAGCAAGAATTGTATCCGATAGTGTTTCATGTGTAAAAACTATGCTTTTTGAAGCTAATTCATCCTTGACTTCAGCTTCCTGCGTTAAATTATCTGAATTTTCTGGCTTTACAACAGACATTTCTACATCATCATCACTGTCGTCTATAATGAAAACATCTGGTTTATTAATTGCAATGTCATTGTTGATGCACTCATTCTCTGCTTTAATAGTTTTGTCGTCAACTTCTTCCTGATCATATGCTGTTTCCATGTGTGATTTTTCTAAATTATCATCATTTTCAACTGATTGAATAGTAGTCGCTAAATTAACTGTATTAGGAATGTAAGTTGCAGGAGCATTTGAACTAGAAGCTGTTTCATTGCTTTCTTCGATACTTTTCAGTTTTATTAGTTCTTCGATCATTTCTTGTGTTACAATTGTAGTTTTCGATAATAGATCATTATTGAGCGTATGTTTTTCTGTCTGGTTCTTTGTTTCTGTCTCTTCTTTACTAAAATCTTTTTCTGTCTCCAACTTACTTTCATTGCTTACTGTTGTTTTACTTTGGTCTCGTTTTAGTATTAATTCGGGCGATCCCAAAAATGCCAAACTACCATCAAAATACTTTGAAACTGAAGTCAATTTGTTTTTAGATATACGTTTCGTTTTTATTGCATTAGTGCAGATCTTGTAGAAATTTCGTATTTCTGCCCAACGCTTAGCACATTTTTTTTCTGAGAACAAAAGAATTAACATATCTTTTTTACATACACGAAAAGAAAAACCTTAACTATAAACATCTTCTTTTCTTTTAAAAACTGCCCAATATCAAAACATATCATAAAAATTGTTTTACAATAAAATATATATTACATAGATTTTTTTGTCAGTTAGTCTATGTGCTATTCACTCACAAACTGTTTTAAAAAAAGCAACATATCTATAAGCTTTGTTTCATCTAAATCGGTTCAGTTAAATAGCAGATTATAAAATTCGTGTAGCTTGTTATACTTTAATAAGGTAAAAAGCAAAGCCACGTTTGAACAGGTCCAGTTGCTTGTATTTACTAGGATAATCCAAATTACACGCAAACGAATTTGTGCGTAGGCACAACAATCAAATAGGACCCTGTATGTATATTGATTGTTGCTTTCTTGTAGGCAAAATCAAACAAAATGAGAACTCACCTGGCACGCCAACCATAGTTGAAAACTTCGACCATACCACTGGATTTGTTGGAGTTATCCTACCTTTGTGTATAAACGGCTGTTGGCTTACGTATTCTATTAATTTCCTGTCGAATGCGTTCCAATGTGTTGCCATATTGAACTGTTGGAAGATTTGAACTTAGTATTAAAACAAAATGTCGTCTATGTAATTAAGGCGCGGCAAAACTCGGCACGAGCGCTCCGTGTGGCAGCGACGCTCGGAGTGCGAGCGAGCGGGCAGAGGGGACAGAATGACCGAACGGTTGCGGGCACTTGCGGGGTGAATGGCCCCGCGCCGCCGCCGCCAAGCAACAGATACGCGGTGACGATTCTGGCAGTCCCAAACTAAAACTAACTAAATTTGACAGGTCTAAAAGTGTCGCTGTCTTTGTTACTCCCTTCTTCTTCCTCGGTCACTAGGAATCACTGGATGAGGATCGCGACCACTCATTTTTAGACAGCTGTCAAATTTAGTTTATACTTTTAGTTTGGGGCTGCCAGAATCGACACCAATGTACCTACCTATTTTCAGTAGATAATATACCTATAAGTAACTAGGTACTGGAATTTTTTTATAACTTTAGCACCTACGATAATCAATCAGACAGTATAAATATTTTCAGTTTCTTGGCAACATTTTTTCACAATTTTTTTCTTTTGTCTTCCAAACCTGTACGAGTTGTTTCATGTTCCTACCTCAGAACAAAGACCTCCTTGCTTCGTACAGCAAGAAACATACAACTCTCTCAACCGAGAGTCCTCCAGTAAAGAGTAGATCCAACTTGGCATTCGCAGCACGGCTTCAGTTCCCGCAACGTACCTAATTATATAATAATCCTATACCTACTATTAAAGCCACGATCACACCTAGCTGAATTCAAAGACTAATTCGAAATACATTGCTCGTTGAAGTAAGGCTATTGCAATTATTATAACCAAGCCTTCCAGCAATGTATGCCGAATTAGTCTTTGAATTCAGCTAGGTGTGATCGTGGCTTAAATGAGCAATATTTGTATAGGTATAGGTATTTTTTGGGTATAAGTAAGGGACAAGTTTGTCAAATTCTGAAAAGGCATGATCAGTCAACGTAACTGAACAACTTTCAGTGAATAACACATTTCGGAAAAGAAAATAAAAATTGGCCTCTCCATACAAAATTGCAAACTTAATTGGACAGTTTGTATGGAGAGGCCGATTTTTTTTAATTTCTTGAAAGTTTTATTCTCTGAAAGTTGTTCAGTAACGTTGACTGATGACCCACTCGCTCGCCTCCCCCCACATGCCGCGACTAATTTTTTGACTTCTGCGCATTAACGGTCACAGACAGAGTTATTTTGCACGCCGTAGGTACCTATATGTAGCCAAACAAGTTACATCATACTTCTCGGAGAAGTATACTATTCTGAATCGGTTTCGATGGCATGGATTTATTCATGTAGAGATAAACTACTAAAGTAACTGACATAGCCCTGGGAATCGCTAAACTAAAGAGGCAGTGGGCAGGACACATCGCAAGACGAACCGATGGCCGATGGGGCGTAAGGGTTCAAGAGTGGCGACTACGCGGCCACGTATCGGAAGACGAAACGTTGGCAGCATAGAATACATGAAACAGTTCATGTATTCTATGGTTGGCAGGCCCCCCACAAGGTGGACCGACGATCTGGTGGCGGTCGCGGGAAGCCGCTGGATGCGAACAGCGCAGGACCGGTCGTCATGGAGATCTTTGGGGGAGGCCTATGTCCAACAGTGGACGTCTTTCGGCTGATATGATGATGATGATGAAACTACGATAAAGTGGTCTACATTGCTTTTAGTATAAAACTACTATTTACACTTGCAAAAGCATGTAAAGGCGCGGGCCATGTTATCCAAGTCTATCTCTACCTGTTTTATAATGCCGTAGCTCTTGCGTAGCAGACTCGCTCTGACATCACAGTGACAAAGACGCCTACGAGACAATCGGGGTTGGCTTACAAATTACTAGTAAATACATATAGGAGATATTTATTAGGGTTCCGTACCAAAATGTTATACCTAAACGAAACCCTTATTCTGCAACTTTGTCTGTCTGTAACACCTGTATAGGGTGACTTTTAATTAGTTCTTGATAGCAAAAGATATTCATGTACTCATGATATTGAACAAATTTTCCCAAAAAACATAGGTCGAAATAAGAAAAACCAAATTTGACCTCCCATACAAAATGCGCTATCAGCTGATGCGATTTCTATGGGAGGTCAAAACTTGATTTTCGTATTTCGACCTATGTTCTTTGGGGAAAGTGGGGAAAGTTGTTCAGTATCATGCATGAGTACATTCATACCTTCTTCTATCAAGAACTAAATATATATCTCAGCAACTACTCAATCGACTTAAAATATTGATCTTTTAAAATATGCTTGCCCAACTTTATTGCAAATGAATGGATTAATTTTTTTTTTAATTATTATTGTAAATAAATTTAAATTATCGTTACTAGATCAATTGGAGTATAATATGAATTTAAAGGGCTTTATTTGTACCTTCCAAAATAGTTTTTGTATTTATTTAAAACTATTAATTTTCAAGTTACCTATGATGTAAAATGTCTAAAAAATATCTCCGAAGTTTGATTTACGAAAAATCTGAATTAAATATAGTCGATAGAAGTTTATGTAAATTTTACAAGATGTAAGTAGTAACGGTCTCTCAATGTAGCACAGTTTTTGAAATCTGCTAGTAACATTTTACTGTCCTAAAATGGACTTAATTACTTCTTAATAAAGTACTTATAGGTATGTATATTGAACCCGTCGGTGCACGAGTCCGACTCGCACTTGACAGGTTTTTTTTAAAGCGTAGGTTTATACAGAGTTGGATAGAAGGAGTCAAGTGACAATTTAAGTTATTTTGAAGGTAGATAGTTATGTATGAAGGTGGATACCCGTTTTTATCATCATTGTCGTATTATTAAGAGAGAGCTCTTTGTTAAAGAAATTCGGCCAGAATAAATAAAAATAAAAATTTTAATTTTAATTCTATAAAAAAATACTCTAATCTATTTTACTTAAACAGACTTATCTCATCAATTTATTATCATTTTATAAATTTTATAAAATATCTCTGATATTAATAAATGTCACGGATACGTTATTCGAACAACCCTTACTCTATGACCATTTTATTATAATATTATTCATAATATTTCCAGATTTTCGAATTTAACAATATTTTGCTTACAATGAAAACGTTACTGACTGCAAACCATTTGATGTGAAAACAAATACGCGTACTAGATGAAGACAATTACAGGAAGATGTGTGAATTCGATAGATCAATAAAAATATGTTTATATTATAACGTATATGGCTTCTAGACTTGTGATAGAATAGGTCCTAGTGCGAGTTCGAACCGGGAGATGAAACTTGGGCACTGTTCAAGCTCCTTGCAGGCGGACTGGCAATCTGGTTAAAGTCGTGAAAAGCCGCTTGGATGAGGGCAGCGTAAAGGATTGGTCATCGAGTCAGTGTTTAGGGGGGAGTTTTTTAAATAATTGCGGTCGCCAGCCGCAACGCTTACAAGCGTGGTGACTATGGTGAATCCCCTCCAAAGTACCACGCATTTTTGCTGGAGTTCTAGAGGGAGCTCGCTCAGTGGATGTCCTGCAGTGGATGTTTCATGGGATGTTACGATATAACATATCTTACGTTTTTGAACCACAAACCAGTTTAAGATTTCAATCGTAATAAACATCGACGCTTTACGCTCCAAAAATATTATTCGCACGCATCGAGCACAAAATTGACAGAGTCGATAAAGCATAAATTGTTTTTACTCTTAACCGTTTTTATTTATGGCCACAAAAAGTAATAAAGTGGCGAGCAAGTGCGCGCTTTATTAACCCCTGTGCCGCGTATGCCACCAGTAGGGTTGCCACTGCCTTTATCCGCTCCATTAGCATATATCCTACTAATCTACATCTACACTTCTACACTATATATAGGTATATATATATATATAATAATATTATAAAGAGGAAAGATTTGATTGTTTGTTTGTTTGCATCGAATAGGCTCCGAAACTACTGGACCGATTGGAAAAATTCTTTCACCATTAGAAACCTGCATTATCCAGGACGAACATAGCCTATAAAGTATTTTCAAAAAAATTAGGGTTCCGTATGAAAACTTCGATAATGTAACCCAAGGTGTGAAAAAAATACTAAATAGCATCCTTATATCGCGTACGCTGACGAAACTATTAACAATAGAGCAAAGTAATATAGTACAGGTTTATACTTACTTACTTACTTACTACGCTGGCTCAGCGACCCAAAGTGAGTCTTGGCCTCCAATACGAGATTTCGCCACTTCTCCCGGTCTCGTGCGGTCTCTTGCCAGTCGCTAGCAGGTTTATAGAAGCCATCAATATCTACAAAAAATTCCGCGATACCATATGTCTAACCATTACAGTTATGTCACAATAACTACTTTTTCATATTAAGATATGCTATAGTAACGCCGGTACAAACTATATAGGCCACATTATTCGTACCTATTATAAATAATATTCAGGAACTCTAACTCACAACAAATTCCACACAAAAAGTGGCCCTACGTGAAACCAAAAGGACGTATATTCAAAATATGAATTAATTGGTTCAAATTCAGAACGAGAGCAGGGATTGGTTCGCGCGCGTGCTGCAATGTCAGCTAGTGGTAGTTGAGAGGTATCTATTTTAGCTCCGCCTACTTAGGTAACTATTTCGTGGGGTCAAGTTTGAAGCGTAGTTATCGTTCTATAGTATTTGCTACGTATATCCTATGAAAGCTGTGGTGCCATACTCGTTCCATCGTCGACCTCATCTCTGTCCTCAAGACTAGATCAAGGTCAAGAGTAAGACCATTGACTATAAAAAAAAAAGTTTCAACCGGCTATGGTTATGGTTTGACAGACGTCAAAGTCAAATGCAAGACGTAGGCTTAAAAGTAGGGTTCCTTTGGATTACGGAAGCCAAAATAATATAAGTAAGGGAAAGCTTTCCGTATGCTGAAAGGGTACGAATCTGAACAACTTTCCATAATTGTAAACTTGATTGGACAGTAGGTATAATATTTATGGAGAGGCCGATATTATTTTCATTTCCTGAAGGTTTCAATCACTGAAAGTTGTTCAGTTACGTTGAATCCTTTCAGTATTCGAAAAGCTGTCCTTTACACCCCATATTCGTTGCTGGTGACCAAGTTATGGTTGCTCTGGTTTTGCTATCATAAAAGTTAAGCATAGACTGTGCTCAGAATCAGAATAGGCAACAGCGAAAGCGAAACCCGAACTTAGCTTCTAGGAAGCCATGTCAACCGTTGCTCATAGCCTAGCTAGAAGCCGCAAGAAGCAAGCTTGAAAACTTTGACACTTTTATAACGAGCCATTATAAACAGCCTTTATGATGATTCCCGTACTGCACTGTTACAAAAACAGACTATAGTTGCCAAGTAAGAAGGAAAAATCCTCTTACACAACTGGTTGCAAAACTCAGTTGCGTAGGCGGCCGGAATAGGGCTTTTGTGTATAGTAGTCCTACTTGTAAATTCGTAAAATTTTGCCGATTTCTGTTGCTGCAGTGTATTACGTGTTAGCATTGCCAGGAGCAAAAGGAACTCCATGACGACGACATTTCCTTCGCTGCCTATAACCAACGGCTTCTCACAATCCTGACCAGATTGACCCGCTTACGCTAAGTTTTCCAGTTCATGGTAGTCACTGTAACATTAATTCTGCCCCATCAGCAATCGGTTCTTCGATTTGACTAGTAACAATACCTTACTTTGCTCTGGCAACCCTGCCGTGTAAGTACGAGGCATCGTCGCATTCCGATTGAAACCTGTCTTGCGTCGCAGAAGCTATACTGTCCCCGCTAGGTGTTGCCAGATTTTATATGTTAACAACTACGTACTCATAATGATCTTTAAGAAGAAAAAAACCGGTCAAGTGCGAGTCGGACTCACGGGCCGAGGGTTCCGATATATCTATAGTATTTTTGGAAGCAATAAAGTCCATTTTTAGAACCGAAAAACTAAATTTGTTTATAAATGTTTTTTGCAGATTTCTAAAAAACTGTGTAACTTAGAAAGATCGTTTTATTTTTGCTGTAATATTTACATAAATTTCTATTGACTGTAATTACAGCTAGATTTTTCCTTTCACAAACTTCAGAGATAAGGGGGGAGGGAATGGTACTTTTTTTGACATTTTTTCGAATGTACAAGTAAAGCCCTTTCATGTGATACCCCACTTGACCTAGTAACGACAATTTGAAACTTAACCATATTTCTTTTTATTCTTTCATGTGCAATTAAGTTGGGCAACCGAATTCTACAATAATTCCAAATTTCAAGTCGATAGCATGAGTGGTTGCTGAGATATAGAGGTGCGACAGAGAGACAGACGGACAGACAGACAGAGCGGTACCATAAGGGTTCCTTTTTTTTACCATTTTGGTATTGGAACCCTAAAAAGAAGCGACAATTAAACACACAGCCACACAGCCGGGTTGGCCTCTAACCTGATAAAGCCTAATCTAGGATTGGGTCTGGTTTGCTCTCTAGCTCAGCTAGGAGTCACTCTGTGTAAAAACTTGTAGGTACCCTCGTCAAATCTCCTAGATCAGGAAGCAGGTCCGTAAAAACTGAAAAAGGGCAATAATGATATTATCAAAAAACATGTTTTCGGAAGACAAGAATTTTTTGAGAACATAATAAAACGCAAATGCGATAAAGTGTGTCATTCATTACTGCGGGCTCAGCACGATGCCCGAGAGAAAATACCGTGAGAAAATATGTCTCGGAGAATTGTCACTTTATTTAAGGTATTGTGTCATCTACTCTATCGACTCTAAACGCGAAGAAATGACAGTGAAAGATAATGTTTAGCAAACGTTTAAACGCTCAAATTACGTTTTTGATATTTTTGACAGAGATAGTTTTATGCATG
This sequence comes from Athrips mouffetella, assembly GCA_947532105.1. Classification (NCBI taxonomy): domain Eukaryota; kingdom Metazoa; phylum Arthropoda; class Insecta; order Lepidoptera; family Gelechiidae; genus Athrips; species Athrips mouffetella. The sequence goes on along the minus strand of OX383961.1, from coordinate 1,909,890 downwards.
AATGTATATAGGCGTCCTTGTTTTTCAAAATGCGTTGCACTGCTTAGCTGTCAAAAAAACGTAACCATGCTTAAAGTAATTAAATTGGATTCTATAATCTATGGGCCTTGATAAACTGACAATGCCAACGTTATGAGCCGGCTAGATCGACATATATCTAAGGCCAAATGTCACCTTTTGACGTATAATGTATGAAGCAAACGTCAATTTTCTCACGCGAGTGAATGTAATGCGCTTCTCTAGGGGCTCGTGCTGCCGCGGCAGCTGCTCCCTCAGCACGACTTTTTGACATAATCGTGTGAGAAAATTTTAATCTACCGCAGGTATTAAAGAAAAATGTTGCCAATTAACAAATTATCATTCATCACACACCTATTTCATTTCATTGCCAGCTAAACAGAACAACGCATTTGGTAAGAAAAGGACTGCTACAATGTATTCATGTATAAAGTTATCTCTGTCTAAAATGACAAAATCGTTATTTTTGGGTTTGCTAAACGTTTTCGTCTAATGACATTCCTTCGCTAGTTCACTACTTCCGGTGATAGATAATGATGACGTCATTCCCAAAATAAAGTGACATTTATCCGAGATATAATTTTATGTCGGGCAACGTGCTGAGCCAGCAGTTCGATTTCCCCGCTGCGTTTTGAAGTCAGCGAATAATGATTACAGTAAGTACACTCCACAAACATGCATGCATGTTCTATTGTAGTGACAGATATAGTCGTCTGATGAAAATTGTGTCCATACGCCGCTTTCTTTCCTGTGGTTGTCATGAAAGGCGACTAATGGACTTTGAACCAGATAATGCGCGAAATTTTTCTTATCGTACTTATATATTTAGGTAGACTGTTAGATCTGCCTATGTACAGTCAACGACAGGCCAAGCTAGGCACTTGCAATGCGACTAGCCCGTACGTCTATTGAAATGAGAACGGTACAACGTCCAATGTGTCAAACTTGATGTGCTCTTGACTGTACCTTAGTGCACGAATTTAAATAAATAAATAAAAATAGTGCTAATGGGCTTCTTATAGAAGATGTTTTTTTAATCTGTTTTCCAAGAATGGTCTTTTCACAAAGTTCTTAATCTTAAAAATCTAGCAGCACAACATAAGCGAGCGTTTTGTTGCGATCTCAATCGCACAATCGCAAGTGGTAGGCAACTACTAATCGCTGCTTAAATCGCTAAGCCTTTCGTCAACCATCGCGAGCCAAATGAGGTGCGGCCTTACTGCGACGAATATGTACTGTGGAATATTTTATTTCTATAATCACGATACAGGGTGTAAAAGACGTCTCCCGAAAACTAAAACTGAATTCAGATTATGAAACTAAACTGCTTTTAGGAAGAAACACGATTTTTTTATACTTTTCACAGAAACTGCGTCATAATATGAGAGTGCATTTTGTATAAGATAAAATAACTTATTTTTATCTATATGCACTGGGAAAAGTTGTTCAGCTTGTGTCTTTATTTTACTCTGTGTAAAATTAAATGGATGTTAAATTATGCTTAAATATAATTTATGACATTTGGACACTGCAGGTGTCAATAGCAATTAACAGTTAAATTATGTTATTTTATGCCAGACTTACTAAATCCAGATTTAAAATCATCTTAGCTAATCTTTTGAGTTTATAATTACGGTGCCCAACCTGTAGTAATATTGTATATTAATAAAATACTTAAATCTACTCTTGGATCTCAATAAAAAATAAACGCAGCAGCAGAAAATAAACGTAATATTGGAGCGGAATATACACGTCCTGTTCTTCTACATAATTGAGTCCTGCTGTCATTGTAATCAAGCTACTATTTTGACTGTAATTGCTGGGTTATTTTAGAACCCCAATCCAAAATCTGAACAATTCCATACGATTTACCATACGAATCTTGTGATGGCATTATTGTAATTTGTATGGGATGATCAATTTTTTCTCGTTTTTCGAGTCATATGTCTTTGAGAACGTTGTAATTATGTTCTGTGTAACATCTTAAAATTTGGCTAGACGTCCAAAAACATTCCTGTATACTCGTAATATTGAATTATTCGTGGTAGTAAGCCCGTACGTAAAACTAATTCTAAAGGTGTACGTTACGGTGACTGCACGTTTGTAAACCGCACTATAAAGTAGTTTAAACTGAAACAAGCTTTATTAAATCTTACTCATTGTAAGTTTATTTATATCCACTCAGAGTTAAATAACATGTTATTAGGGTTCGGTGCCCAAATGGTGCCACGCTATTAGTGCAGAACATGAAGGTGGTAGGGCTTTTGTGCAATGCCCGTCTGGGGAAGTACCACCCCCTTGCCTTTTTCTGCCGTAAAGCAGCAGTGTTTGCACTGCTGTGTTTCGAAGGGTAACGGAGCCAGTGAAATTACCGGCACATAAGACATACCATCTTAGTGCTTAGGGTGGGCGACGCGCTTTAGTGTCTTATTAGTGTCAAATGATTTCACTAATAAGACAGTGGGTCTCATGGGCGGTGGTGACCACTTACCACCGGGTGGTCTATCTGCTCGTTTGCCCACTTGTGACTTTAAAAACAAAAGCAGTCTGTCCAGTGAATAGGGCCAACGAACGTCAGTGAGGTAGGTATAAAGGAGCGATCACACCTAGCTGAATTCAAAGACTAATTTGGTATACATTGCTCGTTGAAGTAAGGATATTGCAATTAACATAACTAAGCCTCCCAGCAATGTATGCCGAATTAGTCTTTGAATTCAGCTAGGTGTGATCACTCCTTAAGCGTAACAGATCTATTAGCAGATGAATGAAACGCCGCTAAGTGAGACGAATACATCAAAATAATCGGACACTACATAAATCTAAACCAGTTTTAACTTTTTCTCAGTTGTGAATAATTTTAGCATCCTGTATAAGCAAAGGTCAATGCCCCTAGCATTCAAGACGAGTGAAGATGTACCCATTTTACAGTCGGATACCAAACCAACCTTGGAGTTTCGTTTATTGTGACCCCGTTCGGCTGTTTCGTAAAGCACCTTACGTTATAAAGGGTCTTAAGAACCGTTATCTCGTACGGTCAGCCGCACGTCGGTGGAAATATTTGCAACCCTTTTACAATGCGCGCAACGAAAGATGAGCATTGACGGATCACGTGGTTACCCTGCGCAGTAGACAGTTCGCAGGCCATTTTGGCGGCAAGCGGGGGAGGGACGCTATGCTGTACCTGCTCAAAATCCCCTCTACTTTCAACTGACAGGTCTCATCTTTCGTTGCGCGCATAGTACAGTCAAGAGCACATCAAGCTTGACAAATTGGACTTTGTACCGTTCTTATTTCAATTGACGTACGGGCTAGAGTCGCACTGCGAGTGTCAAGCTTGACCTGTCGTTGACTGTACCATGCCATGAAAACAGGAGTGTTTCTACTGACGTGCTGTAAAGCCTTCACCATCCTGAATTCAGAGACTAATTAGGCATAGATGGCTGGTTGTAAAAAGGACATTGGAATTAATAGAACCAAACTTCTCAGCAATGTATGCCGAATTAGACATTGGATATAGGAAGGTGTAATTGCGGCTTTAGTCTGACTGAAGTGGGTCTACTCCACTGTTGCCCGCAACTTAAATCGCATAGAATATTTTTCCCGTGGTAAAGAGATGTCTTACCGCGGTAAAAAGTAGCCTATGGTGTAACTTAACATTACCTACAGTTTTATATTTTAGTGAAATTATTTTTAGAATTCATTCGGTATTTAGAAGTACAGTTTTCCCGTGGGGTTTTCAGTGGTAAAATGTCGCATAATATGTCATCCCCTAAGGTCCATTCTAAATATTAGTCAAAGATTTTTTGAAATAGGAGATCCTTTTTAGGGTTCCGATACCAAAATGGTAAAAAAAGGAACCCTTATGGTGCCGCTTTGTCTGTCTGTCTGTCTGTCCATCTGTCTGTCACACCTCTATATCTCGGTAACCACTCATGCTATCGACTTGAAATTTGGAATAGTTTTAGAATATAGTTGTCCAACTTAATTGCACGTGAAAGAATTAAGAAAAAATTATGATTATTAATGTAAAGGGGGCCCAAATAGGGGGGGCAAAATTTCAAATCATCTGTACTAGGTTAAGTGGGGTATCATATGAAAGGGCTTTACTTGTACATTTTAATGTATGTTTTTGTATTTTTTTAAGTTTCTTAGTTTTCAAGTTATGATGAAAAATGACAAAAAAAATACCATTCCCCCCCCTTATCTCTGAAGTTTGTGTAAGAAAAAATCTGAACTAATTACAGTTGACAGAAGTTTATGTAAACTTTACAGCAAAAATAGAACGATCTTTCTAAGTTGCACAGTTTTTTAGAAATATGCAAAAAACCTTTACAAACAAATTTAGTTTTGTGGTTCTAAAAATGGACTTTATTGCTTCCAAAAATACTAAAGGTATATCGGAACCCTGGGCGCGCGAGTCCAACTCGCACTTGACCGGTTTTTTTTGTCAATAAAACTGCATTATATTAAAAGGAGCTTAAACTTTAAAGATGCGTCTGCCAGTCTAGTATTTTATTAGACGACCAATTTAAGTAGTAGCCTCACCTAAATTACCCGAATTACCTTCACATTACAAGTTAATTTGAGCTGGTAATAACTATTTTACACCAAAACAGGCTAACTGCACAATAATTCTTTAGGGGGCGGATCGTACTCATAAAATTATCATAAATTTATTAATAACAATAGCGGTTTATTAAAATTGATTTATTATATTATGATGACTCTATCATAAAGTGATGAAAGGTCATAAATTAATGTAGTGTTAGTAAAATTTATGTATCGTACTGTATTTCCATACTTTATACTTAAATAAATTAAACAGTTTTAATTACTTTTTAACAATCCGCTATTTATAATAAATGCGTAGAACGTCAAGAGCAGTTAGTAATCATTTCAGTTATCAAATAAATCCTCTACAAATAAGTTCCCATATATTTCTTTTATCTTATTGAAATGAATTATTGAAATAATAACATTACCAAAAACTAATATCATATATCTTTGTAGACACGTAACAAAAAAAAAATCAACCAATTCAAACATTTTATTACCTACGACGCTCGTCTTTCACGACATTCGAATTTAGAAAAGATTTGTTCTAATTTCAAACAAATCTGGTGCGAGTAAACGCAAAGCTGGTACAGATACACAGACGCTGGCTATGGTATCGGAATAACTAGCGGTTTGCAAAATAACTGGACTGACGGCGGCGAGTGCCGTGTCGAGGTGGATGATACCTACACTGTACCGCGCAGACGCGGCAGTAGGCACTGTAAGAAAGAGCGCGGAGAGCAAAGATGAGATGAGCTAGAGATCACTCTATCGCCTTTCAAAGTTTCCAGTGGAAAGCTCAAGACAGAAAAGTTTTTGGCCATACTCAAAAAGCTGATTGCAATACAAACTTGTTTACTATTATTTACCAAATAACAATACTTACAGAAAATATACAGATACAATAGACATAATGCTTCTTTTCTTTCACTTTGGGGTAAGTGCACGCAGAGACTAAAACCGCGCTTTTCTACTCTAAAAAGAAAGTCAGAAAAGACTGTAGTAAAATAATTTGATGGTCAAAAGAACACGCCTTGCATTGTATGTTTAAACGTCGGAAATAAAGTTTCCAATGTTTCCTTGTTTTTTGCTTTTAACATAATGAATGTTGTCAGCAACAATGATTTCTTATAAGTTGTATGGGTGACGGTGACAGAATGTTGTATATTATGGGCATATATTTTGCTCAACATCATCATATCAGCCGAATAACGTCTACATGACAAGATCATCATGACGACCGATCCTTCGCTGCACGCATGCAGCGGCTTCCCGCGGGCCGCGACCTTGACCAGATCGTTGGTCCACCTTGTGGGGGGCCTACCAACGCTTCGTCTCCCGGTACGTGGTCACCACTCTATCATTTGCTCGTAAAGTTTCAAATTTCCAGAGCAGCGACGTTAAAATATTTGTTGCTCTCCATTCATTCATTCATTAATTTCAGAATGAAGCACATCATTGGCAGAAATCTCTACCTAACTCACTTGTCGCATCTGCAAAAATTTGTCTTTGTGAAACGTTCGGTGCGACTCACATTGTTGGCTGCTTATGTAAGTCGGAGCGTCTTCCACTTTCGAATCAAGTTTATTGACACGGCAAGCCCGCGCCCGCGCACCGAACCGACACCCGCCGGTCGCCAGCCAGTTACCGAGACGAACATTCCAACAATTATTTATTTATTGTAATATTTGTCTGCTTTGATTTGTTTTTTGGGCTTAGCGACTGCGTTTTGAAAAGAAATGATCTGTTTCCTTTGTCTTTCAGTAGCTACGTTTCCAGTGACACTTTATCGTCATTATCATGTTCACCCTACTATACTGCGTACAAAATAACTTTGTCCGTGACCGTTAATGCGCAGAAGTCAAAAATTGAGTCGCGGGGGTGAGCGCGGCTCCTCCAGGAGCGAGCAAATCGTTCATTGGCTCTCCGCCTGTCACCCATCATGTGCGGAAAATAACCGTCATGACTCATGGACAAACTTGTTCTGAACGCGCTGTACAACTGTTAAAAGCTTCCTCTAAATGTAGCGACAATGTGTAGAAATTCCGACGTGGAAAATACCGCGATCGAAAAATCTGTCAAGAATAAACACCAGCAGAAATTCCGCCAGATTTGTTAAAGGTAACTTAAAAAGCGTTGCGATTGTAATAGCAGTCGTGTCGTGTGTCGCTTCATTAACAGTCTTTTAAAAAGCCTCACGCTGTGTTTTCCGGATACCCTCACTATGTGTTTTGACCATCTCACTGCTGGCAAAGAATATCTGCTGGTTTATATTTTCTTTTCCAATGGTTGGATAGTTGTATAGATTGTCACTGTCACTGTAAATGCCATCATCAGATCTCGTGTCTGTCAAGTATAGCTGTAATAAATCACGATTGATTCTAACCGGGTTTTAAAAATAGAGCATTTTAAGAGCTATGGAAAGCTTACAACCATTATTATTATTAAATACAACGTGTAAACAGGATATAACAAAACGAAAATTTTCATCTTGAAATCTAGATAAGGAGGTCAATTTTCTTTTCCATCCTGTAGGTACAAGGTGTAACAGAAAGAGTATATCAACCCTAAAGGATGTGATTATGCTATGAAACTGAACAACTTTTCAAGGAACTTAGATAAAAAATGTGAACTCCCATACAAATTGCGCTATCAGCTGATTCTCTTTCCATGGGAGGTAAAAATTTTTTTTTCGTATCTTGACCTATGTTCATTAGGGGAAGTTGTTCAGTTTAATGGGCAGCTTCACAACCTTCAGGGTTGGTATACCCTTTTTGTTACAACCTGTATTTCTGAAAATATAAATAAGCTGAGAGCGCATTTAGTGCGTTAGGTCAATTTTCTTTTCATTCAACCTATATTGCAGTAAATTGTACAGTTTCATGTAAAGATTCAAATCCTACAAACTTTTTATATCATACGGCTTCTTTTACACCTATAGGTACAGTCAACGACAGGTCAAGCTTGACACTCGCAGTGCGACTCTAGCCCGTACGTGTGATGAAATAAGAACGGTAAAAAGTCCAATGTGTCAAGCTTGATGTGCTCTTGACTGTACACAAGATGGCTACCAACTTCTAAGAAGTCCGTTAAAATTGTTAGGTACCTGATCAAGTTCGTCGTGGACTTAATATTATTATTTCGTTTTATCATTTGCATAAATTAAATGATTAAGCTTTGTAATGTTGATTTTATATGCTTCTATATGAGTTTGTTTGTTAACCCAATATTTATAGTCCCTATAAAACATTATAAAACTGTTATCTTTAGTAGTAGGTACACAAGGCCGCACATCGGTAGAAACACTTTTGGACCTTATGGCGTGGTAATAGAGTTGAAAAAGTTTCTACCGACAAGCGGTTGACCGCACAATAGAAAATCAATTGCTGTAAAAAAATCCGCGGCATATTTTGTAACTTGTTTTATGAAACTTTAACGCTACGATAAATTAAAATGAATGTGAAAAGAAAAGTGTGTCCGAAAAGTTAGATGATTCTGTGCTTCGGAAGACACGATAAGCCGTTGGTCCCGACTACTATCTACGGATGTGGCATTAATGAGCCATGTCAGAGGCCTTTCGCAGCTTAACAACTCGGACACTAGGGTTTGTGAGGTCGGTCACTGACCTTATTTATATATAACCCATACGATACGACGACTATTAAGTGAACTGAAGTAAATACTAGACATAAATTGTAATAGATAGGTATCTATAGGTACAAATAAAGTCAGAAAAAGAAAAACCAAATAAACATAATAGGTATCATATCGATACAGATTAATCTATGAACAAACAAAAAAAAACTTGAAGAAAAACTGGGATCGGGTCAATAGCTAGACAAAGGCCGAACAAGATCGCACTCGGCCGATCGCCTCAGGGCTGCCAGATCGATCCGAGGAAAACTACCAACTGAAAGGTCAAAAACCAACAATGGAAAAGCTGAACGGAGCTTTTGATAGAAAATATTTGTAGACTGGTGGACATTTTTGATAAAGACATAACTCAAGTAAAAGCATAAAAAAATCCAGAAGAAAATTATTTTGAAAATATTAACGAAGGAAGACGTTTAATAACAAACAAAGAAGCAACTAAACCAGACATCTATCACTAAATAACCAAACATAGCAAAAAGCTCTAACAACACTGATTTGGCAACACCGACCTCAAATACTTTACGCCGAGTTTATTAATTAAGGCGCCCGACCTTGCGGCCGCACATCCAAGGAGGTCGCCGCATGCGAGAGCAGGACGGCAGTACTCCCCACCCTCCCACTTCGTCTCCCTCCAACCCGCAGTACTCTCCTATACTCTCCTACCTAACCCCCCGACGCCCCGCGACCTAACGCCCGTGCGCCGTCTCAATCGTCTGACGACTCTCATTGACCTTCCGTTATCTGCAGTAGGATTATCGCTCGTATCACTCTTGACGTCTTTAAGGTGTTTTTAACCTGTGATTTCATCTACACCAATTTCTTATTCGAGAAAGCTGGTGACGACGACATTTAAAAATGAAAACTTTTATTACGTTAAATTGAATGAGTTGATTAACTCCAAGAGAGGATCCCGATCGTGAATATGTCCGCTAAATCTTAAACAACTTTAATCGAGTACAAAAAGTAATCGACCAAGAGCTTTAAAAGTCGCCCGGTCGCCAGGCAATTATAGATGCTAAGAGGCGAATCTACAGTAAGCCGGTATACATGACGTATCATACCAACACAAACATAAGTAGCGAACAATCAGGGGAGATCACTCGAAACCGCACCTTAAGCTCATTGTCAAACCGATTACAATAAACAAACAGGACAGTCGCGGTTGGAATCTTGTCAAACAGGCGGGTTCGAGCGTTGACTTATTGCCGGTAGGGCATTTCTGTCCGCGGCGCCCGCAATCTCATTCCGACCTTAATCGAATAAAGACATGGTCGAGAACAGCGGCGTCGGCACGGCACAGGTAAAACACGAGTCGCCTACGGACACGCACACACGGATACCAGTTGCGACCATAAATAAAAGATTCTACAGAAACAATTGTTGCGTAGAGGTGAGCCGAGAGTCGAGGCCTTAGTGAATGTAGCCGCGTCGACTAATCGCCCGATCGCGAAAGTAGGTGACCGCCCGTGATTGACGCGTTGCGAAACCCCGTTCGATGACATTTAGACTGGACGGACAATGCGCTAAACCCACCATAATTATGAAACGGATTCTCAAGCCAATCTACTCTTACAAATCTTGGGTTTCATAACTTATTTGCTGATATTAGAAGCCTATTTACTTGCATTGCGACAAGTGGACGAGAGAAAGAAGAGCTAACTTAAAATAGAAACTAAGAAAGAAGCGAAACTGATCGCAGTCATTGATCAGCATCTTGGATAGGTTAGGAATGCAAATTTGTGTCAGAAACTGAGAAAGAATGTCAATATTAGTGTTGAATGACGTGTAGCCTTCAGAATCAACAAAAACATTTACCATGACTTAGCTGAAATTGTAATCCACTCAAAGCTTACGTAATGTAGAACCAAAACAAGCATGACTTGTAAAAAACACAGCACAATTTAAAAGACTAACTTTTCCTAATTAATTATTTACTAAACTCCTACATATTTGGTTAATAAACCGAACTCCACGGAATCTCTGTTCCGAGATAACACCGCTCTACTTAACCTCAGCAAAGCACACAGATACAAAGACGAGAAACAATACGGTACAGAGCTGTACGCAACCTTAAGTACACGTTCCGATGTTCAAATCCACTTCTAACGTGCACCTTAGCAGGTTATAATAAGGCATGTAAACAGTTTAGTCTGTTACACGGTACACCCACACAATCGCACATAACCGTGTCTTCGTATACACAACGTACGTACATTATGTGCATGTGTTAGTACACGAGGGAAATTTATAATGCGCTGTTCATTTTGTTAAACGTCACACGGTCCAGTGTAATTCACACTTCTGTAGAATTTTTAAAACGCTACTGTATGATATTATCATTTGTTAGTTTTTATCATTAGCTTCTAAAACGTTTAGGAAGTAGTTGAGTTTGTTAAAAACTTAACCAGATTGGTTAGTGTTTTATCATTTTCAACTTGATGTACAATTTTATAGTCACGCGTTTTTCAAGTAAATTTACCACACGTTTTGCGACTGATTTGATGGAATTAGCATAATCTCAATGTCACAATTTTAACTGTTTTGCAAATTCTTGCAAAGCTAATCGATGTAAATCACTTTGATTCTGTTTTGATTGAAATTTACAAAACAAATTTAACAAATGTACCCATCAGAATATATTATAAGTATAACCGAGAATGTATAAAGAGAAAACAGAGCCACATTCATAAATTCATATCAAGTCGAAAGTTTAAGCAAATGAACTCTGGCGGTTGTACTTTCTAGAAATTTTAATATCTCCGAATGTATGTGCGTATGGCGATGACGATAATAAAACCGTGTTGAGTAACGTATTTGTTACAAGAACGTGTTTGTAGAATCAAATGTAGGAAGTGTCTTGAGTGTGTTCAGATCCAGTTATTTTAACAAACTTGATCATCATCTCGTAAGATGCCCTGAGATAATATGGATTTTCTTATATATTATCTGCAGAACGCGTTTAGACAAGTCACTTTACCTACGGTTTCTTTAATTGTAACCAGATAATTTTTTCTATAGCGTACTTTGATATATGCGAGGCGTGAGAGAACTAACCCTGAGAGTTTATGAACGATTCGCACACCTTCCGCCACCTGCTGCCGCCTTCACCCCCGCGACATTTTATTTAAGTTCTGCGCAATAAGGGTCAGGATTAGTGTTCGTTTACGCCCCGTATGTTATTAAACCTATGAATTTAACTGCAACTAATATTTAATTTGATTATTTCTGTCCGTATCTTGTCTCCATCTTTTATGTTCTTATTGTTCTATTTTATTTCTGTTTATCTCAAAATCTTTCAATCAAATCAATGATGAACGTTTTCTTTCTACATTATTCCGAAATTATCAATATACGTTAAAAAAACACGTTCCCCGGTTTCAGACCCCTCATATACAAAATGTGCGCACTTTACCTCGACGATATGTTGATTACATCTTATTACTTTTCGGCGTGTATTTATGAGTGCGTTCACCCCTTGGGATACATTTCGATACAATTCAACATACTTATACATAGATACAGTAAAAATAAAGTAATATTTAAAACAGGATTAATATTACTGCTCAACAACTGAATAATTTTCCTAAAAGCTCAAATAAAATATTTGTTTATCTGTTTGAAAATTTGCCAAGAATTCTTTTAAGTAATTAAGAGTTTCAGCAGATTCTGCAGCAGATGTAAATGAGTTTCATACAGGCTGGAATATCAAGCTATAAGCGAGTATCTATAGCTTGACGATCAAACGCATTTCTACGTGTGATATTGGACCAGTTGAACCATTTTGTACTTAGAACCAACGCCCACAAATGAACTTGTAACATGAATGAATAAAAGTTGGACCTGATGAAAATGTTTTAAAAAAAAAGAATACCTGCAGCAATCAAAGGATGTGAATTTGTCCACCAAAATTAATGTTCTCCTACATAAGTATACTATGCGTGTCATACTTGAGTGTCGTTTTGATTAATAGCACAGTAAATAGATGGGCTTATCATTAATAGTCTCCTTTGTCTAGTGGTTAGAGCGTTTGGATCTCTATTCAAAGGTTTTGAGGTTGATTCCCGACAGATAATCTCACTTTGCGTAATTTTCCCAGTTAGATTAGAACATTGCAGGACCTGATTTTCCGAAAAATGAGATGAGACAAGCCTTCGGAAGACACGGATTCTATCTACGGAAGTAGTCATCTATGAGATAATGAGTCATGTCAGAATCTTTTGGCGGCTCAACAACTCTCACACCAGGGTCTGTAAGATTGGTTACGATCTTACAATCTACACGACATGATGTGTCTACTCCCAAATTTCGATATATCGTTACGATACTGTTCGAAATATACAAACTCAAAACTTCGTCCCTTGACGATAGAGTAGGATATTGGTTGGATGAATTGTCAAATTGGTAGAGATTAGCATTCAACCAATATCCTACCCTATCGTCGAGAGACGAAGTTTTGAATTTGCATGTTTCAAATAGTATCGTATCGATATATTGAAAATTAAGAGTAGACACCTTGACTACTCAGCAAAGTTTCTTAGCTCAATGACATTTCACTTGATGCAACAACATCGCTCCAAAGCGTATTTCGGCGCCGTTTTTATTACAAAACGTTGCGCCCACGCCGGTGCGTGTGATACCGAACTATGGCATTAATTAAATAATCGTGTATGCACCCACGGCGTTATAGTACTGTTGACCACACATTCTTCAGTTTATGAGTTCCATCGTTGAAAAAGTTAAACTTTAATAGTTGGGGGAAAAGTTATTGAATACGAAGTAACTTATTTATTGATGAGGAGTACCGAATATGAACTTGGAAATTTTACACCAAAAGGGAGTCATACAAGGTTTAACAAATAGGTTATACATACCAACCCTGAAAGATGTGAATCTGCCCATGAAACTGAACAACTTTCCCTAAGGAACATTGGTCGAAATACGAAAATAAAAATTTTAACGGTTTTAGCAACTGTATCGGCTGCTAGCGCATTTTTATTGGAGGACAAAATTTTTTTCGTATTTCGACCTTTGTTTTTTTGGGAAAGTTGTTCAATTTCACGGGGATTTTTTTATCGTTTTCTTTGCCCAAAAAAATATGCCACCAGATGATAGTTAACAATTTCTGTTACCAGGTTAGTTGTTGACCTTATATCCCACCTTTGTTTTTACTGTGTATGGGCTTACTCTTGACCTCGATCCAGTCCTGAAGATAGAGACGAGGTCGACGATGGAACGAGCTTGCCCAGAAGAAGCCTGTTCACTCGCGACTTGAATAGATTCGGGTTATATGAACTCGGGAACACAGACGCAGGCAGAAAATTCCAAGGGAATCACATCCTTCGGGGTCCCTTTCTGTTACCTACATCTTGTATACTCGTACCGACAATTTAATATTTTTTGTGAAAAAACACTCAACAATGTTTTATTCTACTTGATCATTCAACGAAGCTAAACAACTTAAAAAAAATCGATATTTTCATTCCTCAACGTCGTAGCTCAACATTTTTAGCTTCTTTTATGTAAGACACTTTTTTCGCTATTCCAGACAAACTTTGCGCCTCACATAGTGGAGCTATTTTACAAGAATTTTGATACTTTGTATGATGGGAACATACGCTTCAAAAAAGACACAAGTTTTAGCAGAAATTTGTTTTTTCATGAAAGGAATCAATAAATACATACATGCATACATAACATCACGCCTCTTTCCCGTCGGGGTAGGCAGAGACCACAGTCCTCCACCTGCTACGATCTTGACATACTTCCCTTGCTTCCTGTACTTTCATCAATCCTTTCATACATGCTCGTCGGTTTAGGGTACTTTTAACCTGGCCTTTATTCAGAACGTCCTGAATTTGGTCAAGGTACGTTCGCCTAGGCCTTCCCCTTCCAACGTTTCCATTCACTCTCGCCTGGTAGATCTCTTTCGTCAATCTTCGTTCATTCATCCTCTCTACATGACCATACCATCTCAGCATCCCTTTCAATAAATGGATGAATAATTAAAATTGAAACTAAATAAAAATTATAAAATCATACTTGCGGTCATTAACTTTTACATCGAAGTTGTTATTTCGATTAATAATAACTGCATGAAGTGCTTTTATGATACCATTAATTAATTTCTAGCTCGAGTTTTGTAAATAATAAAAAATATATTATCTGAAGTAATTGCATGTCTACAGACTGACGTCAAAATAATCAACAGGGATGTGAAGTAATAAAATATAATGTTTACATTCAATTTCCACATGTTGTGTTTTGATGCCAACACGAATAAAAACTTTTTAGTTTTAAATAAGGGTTTTCCTCAGTTTTTCTCGACTCGTTTTTCAATAAAAGAAAATATCAAAAATGGTACAACTTGAAAGTACTCTAACACCTTCTACCTATACTACTATACCACACCGATCGGAAAAAGTTATCAGCTAAGAATTTTGAAGTCATAGAATGAAGTTGTTGTCTTAGGCTTTTAACTTATACACAAATACAAACATCACTTTCTTCTTACGATCTTGACATTCTTCCCTCGTTTACTTCTTCTACTTATTCTTCCCATTTATTCACTCTGATCATCACTATCACTCCCTTGCCCATAGAATACATGAAACAGAGTCATGTATTCTATGCCCTTGCCCTTATCCAAATTTGTTTAGGGTCAGCGCAACGAGTCGATTACTTCCATTTATCTGCATATTCTATCATTTCTATCTTTCTCGATGTCATTTTTCACAAAGTCCATCCATATTTTCTTCAGCCTTCCTCGCGCTCTTAATCCATTCACATTTTCATAAACGCTCACCGGTTTGATTCCGTGTGATACCGTCAAAGAATAGTACCAACCCATCTCTACCCGTGGGTGTCGTAAAAGGGACTAAGGGCTTATAAACCGGAGGATGGGCAGCAACATCTTTCTGTGTATCGTATCGTACGTTTCTGTGTAACATACTGCGGTCACCAACAACAGCGGTCGCCAGCCGCAACGCTTACAAAAGTGGTGACTATGGTAAATCCTCTCCAAATTGCCACGCATTTTTGGACGTTTTGAGGGATGTTATGGATCACCAGTTTGATCCTTTGTAAGTAAAAACTATACATAATTATAACTAGCTCTTTTCCGATAAAAGGTACTTTGGTACAACCATCAACCATGGCCAGATCCATCAGTTCATCACAACTCCATAAACTAGATAATAAGTCGGTCAATGTATCAAAACGTAATGCAGCCCAGTAGAAATGCGCTTACCAATGCACTGAAGCGGTTGATCTGATTCTGCCGGCTCTACATTGAATTTTCAATTGAATTCAGGCAAGCCGCTCAATAAAAGGTCAAGAGCATTGGTTAAAGATTGAATGTGACTGAGAATAGGTCGTGTCTTGGACAGTTATAGCAATAAATTAGGGATGCAAGCGATATATAATATATATAGATAACACCCATGATACAGCTAGATACATATATACACACATAAAGACTCATATACAGACACCCATACCTAGGTACTCACACACACACACGCGCGTTACGCACATACACTCACACACTCACACACAAATAAATACAAACACGCAGGTAAACACATTTTGTTTATAATGTAATCTTTAGTCAATTTGTTTCTCTTTTTATATAGTACTAGCATAATTATGTCATAGGAAGTGCGGTTTACACCAAATACAGGCACTAATGTTCTTAAATGGAGAGTCCCATTGCAAAAATTTATTGTAACCATGTTTTTTTTGTGAAATAAAAATTTATTTATTATTTATTTTATTTATTAATGTTGATTACAGAAAACCAAGGTTTTATTATTATTAAATTATTTTCATTCATCTCTGGGCAAAACATGTGGTTATTCGTTTTTACTTCTACAACTGATCAAATTCAAGAAGACCTGCATAAAGGCCAGATCAAAATTACTATAACCTGACGAGTATAGCAGCGGCAAGTAAAATCAATTGAACTGTTAATTAAACTAATGAGAATAGGCGGTTAAAAGTACCCTAAACCGCAGATGAAATCATACCGGCGAGAGTGTATGAACAGGTTGATAAAAGTAGAAGAAGTAATAATAATCATAATCTTTATTTGCGTCAAATATGGTAATATACAGATGTAAAACTAGAATAGGTCTCTCATACTTCACCACAATATTTGGCATGCAAATGTAAGTACATTGAAATTGTCAATATAAAAATAATAAAGCAAAAATTACAATGTCCCATGATGTCTTAAGTTCTAAAAATTCCTTTTCATTATAAAAACCATGCCTAATAAGCCACTTATACAAGCTTTTTTTGAAATATCTAAGAGGTAGGTCCTTTATACATTTAGGAAGTTTATTATAAATTGTATGTGACATGACTAGAAAACTTTTATGGTACACCATTGTCCTTGGAATTTGGTCTAAGACTAGTCGATCTACATTTCTACGATTACGATTAAGTGAGGGAAGTATAACAAGATCGTAGTTAGAGGGCTATGTATATAATATAGTATTTGTCCACCTTGTTGAAAAAGAGCAGTAATGTTTGTAAATATATGTACTTATGTATTTGTTACTCTACAACAGAATAATTGAAACCATCAAAATTTTTATCACATGCAATTGAATTCCGATGAAACATAAATAAAATCTACCTTATGTAAGAAACATTTTAATTGTCACGAATTTTTTTTTTCATTCAACATTTACGTTGTTTTGTTTTCTATATTTACAATTCTCTCCTGGAATCCGCCTCATATGTATTTATATGATAAATAGGAACGTACTCATTTCGACTCTTAGTTACTGAAGATGCACGTGCTTCCTACTAATATGCAATAAAAGTAAATTGCTGACAGAATCACGTGGCATCACCATCACATGTCACAACAGAACTATTGTGATGATGTGGTGCCATTTGCAACAATATCACTGCAGTTACTACCTAATTGAAGGACATGGTATGTCTTATTATCTATGTGATGTGACTAAGTTGGTTGTTTGGATTACTTAATGCTTTTAAATTCCGCAGAAGAACTAAAGTAACCGACATAGCCCTGAGAATCGCTAAACTAAAGTGGCAGTGGGCAGGGCACATCGCAAGAAGAAACGATGGCCGATGGGGCGTAAGGGTTCTTGAGTGGCGACCACGTACCGGAAGACGAAGCGTTGGCAGACCCCCCACAAGGCGGACCGACGATCTGGTCAAGGTCGCGGGAAGCCGCTGGATGCGAGCTGCGTAGGGCCGGTGGTCATGGAGATCTTTAGGGGAGGCCCATGTCCAGCAGTGGACGTCTTTCGGCTGATATGATGATGATGCTTTTAAATTAATTGTATATGTCGACGACATCGTAGCATTTCCGAATCAATACTCACAAGGAAAGGTACCCAACTGACTCCGATTTTATTCATTTCAATATATTCTCTGCCTGCGTCTGTGTTCCTAAGCTCTTATAACCCGAATCTATTTAGGTCGCGAGTGAATAGGCTTTTTCTGGGCAAGCTCGTTCCATCGTCGACCTCATCTCTGTCCATAGGGCTAGATCGAGGTCAAGAGTAAGTCCAGTTAGAGAGTAAATAGCTTAAAATAACGCAGACGTATTTTTTTAGCTTCCCGAATTTAACCTTTTGGGAAAATAGACCTCCAAGATACTAAAACGTGACTAAGTAAACCTTTAACTTCTGTAATGAAAATTTCATTTTTTTTAAGCAAACCGCTTGAGAAAATAGTTGTTTGTTATGAAAGGCAGCAAAATTGTTGTTTGGTGCAAGTGTCTTTTATTGAAACTCGAGCAAGCGAAGGAAGGAATGTTCCAAAAAAAGAATCCTGAGCGTAGCAAGGGTTTTATTTCAAGGCACGAGACGAGAAATAAAGCTGTCGACCGAAATACACTATTTTTCACCTCACTGCAGCGAAGAAAATTCTAACGAATAGTGCCAGTACCCTGTAATTCATCAAGATATTCTTATTTCAAAAACCTTTTCCACGCTAGCGGCCAAAAATTACTTTTGCTCACAAATTTCGACCGACAAAGCAAAGTTTTCGGATCTAGTGAGATTAAAAAATTAATAATTTTTAGCTAATAAAATAATGATAAATTGGATCGAAGACCTTCACATGACTGATCGCCTGTTAATTGACTTACCTAATCCAAAAAGTAACTAATAAAATCGTTATTAAAATGGAAGCATTGATCATCATAACACTGTATGACATTTGAACACAAGTATGTACAACACACCAAATGAGTTGTGTAATTCAAATCCTACCCAGAAGTTGAAAACATTATTGTGATCAGTTTTTTGTCAAGTTCACCTTGTGAGCGGTTCAGACAAATTTTGTCATCTTTGAGGTATGTGTGCTTAGCAACTAATTGATACAGGATGATTTTTAAATACAATTTGATCGACATCTATTTTTCTTACTTGTTTTTTTTATGTTTAATTTTTGTTCTTGGTGACTTCATATTTTGTAACGCCAATAGTCACCATATTTTTAAAAATTATGACTTACATTTTCTGAAGACATAAGTATTATCTCTGCAACAAACCGCTGGTCAATTATTGATTTATGATCTAGTAAGCTTGCTTTAGCAGCTTGTAAAACTGTCATCAATGTGATTGAGTCGGCTGATAAGTGATAACCCTATTAAAGCCTTATTTTTATTTGATATTCCTTATTTTTCACCTCTTTGTTTACTTGGTTATTGCACTTTACGAATATCTTTGCATAAACACGGTTGTGAATATACGCAGGTTCTTCATTAATTAAACATTTTTGCATTTATTTGTATTTTAATTTTATTTATTACCCTTACTTGTAAAACTTTCCACTTCACCTGATTTTTGATGACGTAAAGGATAAAAGTTTAAAAAATAATACATTTTTACGTTCATCCTGTAAACACAGCTTTTTGCAGGATAATTTTGCCGCCGAGGTATATATTATAACAAAACAATGTGTGTGAAAACCAAAAAAAAAATCAAAACCAGTTGTTAGTTGTATAAGTTGCGATTATGGCGACGTTCTCAATTCACATGATATGAGGAACCAAATTGTAGTGGGAAACCTTGAACTTAGAACGAACATTTAAAGTTGTGATGTAAAAAAGGTTCTTTGTGCGCGAATTTGTATCAACAGTGCCTTAATAGATGTTATTTGTGTACAATATTATGACATTACTTGGCGTCTCCGATATCTTGATACATAAATACACTTATTATAATAATGATTAATATAAGAAAACTTAGCTTTGCCACGTTGAGTGTTAACTGCATCGGGATGATTTTTCAACCTATAAGAACCAATTAAGATCTTTTCACCAGGAAAAAATCTTTGGCAATATTTTTTGTATGCCATAATTTACAACTTTTCACGTATGTTTAAGTCAAAATTTTGAATTTTCTATCAGAAAATTAAAATTAATGTAAGTTTTTTAATCCTATTATGCGGAAAAATTAAGAAAATGATTTAAATGGAAAGAACAAGAAAATGGTTCATTGCCTACTCATTGAAAAAAAATCACGCTAGGCATATACACTTGACAGTTCTATGAACCTTCAGGATTTCATTTATACCTGAAAAACCAGCTCTCGAATTTTCTAGAAACAGAGAGAGACAAAAACTCACAATTTGAAACAATTTGAAGCATAGTCGTAAGCATGTCTTAAGTTGTAGTTTCAAACAAAGAGTTTATGATAATAAAGTGGTCGTTTTGCGTGCGGTGCGACATTCGCAAGGTCTCATAGATACAGTGGTACTAATTTATATTAACTCGACACTCCCTCATCCATTTTAGAAATTCTTAGGGTTTGTACATATTTGAAAACATCCACACTATTAGGAAAAATGACTGGAATATTGAAATAGGCAGAAGAATAACGAAGAAAAACGTAAAAAAATTGAATAAAAAATGTAAGAAAAAGGTTAGGTGGTAGAGGTTGGCAAAAACTAAAAAGGCATGATCTATCAATAAAACTTAACAACTTTACCACGACACATATCAACGGAAACGTAATAATTCAGCCTCTTCATACAATCTGTCCAAGAAAATTTATAATTTTATATAAGGCAGCCTATTTTTTTTCTGTGGTTATTGTTTCGTCGAGAAAATTGTTTAGTTTCATAGACTGATCTCGTCCTTTCAGTTTTTGTCAACATGTCCCTTACACCATGTATGTATATGTATAATTATAATACGGTGGACCCTATAAATATTGTGTGTTATAAATTTTGTGTTGTAATATGGATATTACAACACAAAATTTATAACAATCAAAAATACACAAATTTAACAAGATTTACGATCTCAATAAATCGATCACCAAATCAATCGATCGTCCTAGATCTGCCAATGGTACCACATGCGCAGTGACATCATTGACCGCGTCGCGTCGCCGATGACAATCGACCAGATTTACATTATTGTGGTATTGATTTACTAACGCTGCCTAGTTTATGTGATGCTAGTATCTTCTGTTTCAAATCTAAGTTACAATTAATTGGCCACCCGGTAGTTCGCGTTTTTTATTGGTCGTAACTTTGTCACCTCACAATAATGTATACTAAAATGCAAGATCATACATATATGGTTGCAGAGAGACCAAAAGCCATGCTATTTGTCACAATGCACAATTCTGTTTGTTTGATATGATATACGAATCTTTAGATTAAAATCCACATTAAACAGCCATGGTTAATAATTGATTCACTTCATTCACTAAGGCTGTTTTCGTAGAAGTTACTATAAACCTAGAAGTTACTATAAAAATAATTTGCGCAGCAACATTTGGTAAGTTTAAAGTACAAGTAAAGTCATACATAATTGGTAACAATTTCAATTTATGTTTTTGCATCTCTTGCAAGCGACATTTGCATGTAATAAATTCTAATAAAACTGCGATTAGGTAATTGAATTCTAAAATATATTTCCTGATAAATATCAAGCAATAAACTCTCAATTATAGTTCCTCATACAGATGTCTTTTTAGAAGTACGTGATATGTCCCTTGTACATAAATAGTTCGATAAAATACTTAGCCTTTACGAAGAACAGATAAAAAGCGGAATAGTTTTGCGTAGGATGATCACGTATTGAATGTTTGACCAGCGGACTAGAGGCCTGTTTCTGGTATCCACCAGTGCGTGAAATAAATCGCCCTAAAAGGACATTGGAGATATTCTCGCGACAACTTGATGTTGAAATTATATAATTTAAGTTACAAGATAAAGCGTTCTGATAGATGTCTAATAAATTGCTTATAGGTCAGGTATTTTTTTGTGAGTTCAGTGCACAATTTTTGTATGTATATCAGACGATTTTGAATAACTTTTCCTGATAAATATAATCAGGCCGAACATGCCTTTTAAAAAAATAACCATCTACTTATTTCTACCCTTAACGGCCACATTAAGGCTGTAGACAAGGACGTTGAGGTACTCTCAAAGATTTCAATGTATTTACCGTTTCTAGAAATTTTACGAAAAACTGTATACTGCGAACAAAATAACTTTGTCTGTGACCGTTAATGCGCAGAAGTCAAAAAATGAGTCGCAAAAAATGAGAGCGCGGCTCCCCCCAGGGGGAGAGCGAATCGTTCATTGGCTCTCCGCCTATCACCCATGCGCAGAAAATAACCGTCATAGACAAACTTGTTCTGAACGCGCTGTATGCTTTTCCTTGCACCACAAGACATTTGCGAAGGCTATCAAAAATGGTGCGAGAGGACCGGTCGCCGGTTCCAGTCAGTCGCGTGCTGAAGCATGTTCACCCTTCCACACCTCGCACAGGTCGCGGTGTTGCCAGCTGCGAAGGTATCTGTTAATCCTGCTAATCCTTTAAAAATGAGTCAATGATTATTGAAAACTAAAGCAATTTATAATAATGAAGATAAGGAAAAGGAAATCGAGCAAGATTAAGAGTATGAGGTTAAAAAAATCAACGTTATTTGAAATAAAATAAAAGTAGCTGACAATAAATTCTCTTGTTGCACAAAGCGTCTTTAAAGTTAATGCTCCTTTAAATCTAATGCTGTCACTTATTTTGTCAACAAAACAGAAAGAGTCAGCAAGAGACTTAAAGGAGCTTTATCTTTAAAGACGCGTTGTGCGACTGGCAGTAAGTAGGATAAATTATGACTGGTGACAGATAATCGATTGTAATCTATGTAACCCTTCATTGAAGTGGGTGTATTTAAAGTTAGCAGAGTTATAGTAGAAGCCAAGCAACAAAAACAGGAATTCAAACTATATGCAATCATCAGCGCGCATGTTGTCAATCAAGTCATAATATCAAACCAAGCCGATTCGATAACGTTTCGAAACTTGAATGTAATCAGCTAAACCCTATTCTTTACGGAAGCAACAAGTAATGTCGTTATACTGTTTATTGCTATCGAAACATTCATTTTGCAATTTCATAATATCGTCAATATTTTGAAGGTCTTGCCTGCTTACTTTATTTTCTTGCTTATGTAAAGAAAACGTCTTGCGTAAGTTACTTAGTTATTTTTTATTACTTGCTACTTACCTACTACGCAAACAAAGGAGCTGGTCAAAGTCGTAATGTAAATAAAAACTTTTAATTTTAAACTTGTTTTTGTCTTAGGATTAGTCGCTTGTGTCAACGATAGCAAAGATGATTTGAAAACCTAGTCCCGCCCGCCAACTATTTCTGATAGTTTTCGTTGCCCAAAAAAATATGCCACCAGATGATAGTTAACAATTTCTGTTACCAGGTTGGTTACCTTTGTTTTCTACTGTGTATGGGCTTATTCTTGACTTCGATCTAGCCCTGAGGACAGAGATGAGGTCGACGATGGAACGAGCTTGCCCAGAAGACGCCTATTCACTCGCGACTTAAATAGATTTGGGTTATAAGAGCCTAACAAAACAATGAGCGTTTTAAGTCTTGTAGTCCATAACAATTTTCATTTAGAATTGTATGCACTCATCATCGTCATAACATCCCAAAAAAAACCGGTCAAGTGCGAGTCGGACTCGCGCGCCGAGGGTTCCGATATACCTATAGTATTTTTGGAAGCAATAAAGTCCATTTTCAGGACCGCAAAACTAAATTTGTTTGTAAAGGTTTTTTGCAGATTTCTGAAAAACTGTGCAACTTAGAAAGATCGTTTTATTTTTGCTGTAAAGTTTATATAAACTTCTGTCAACTGTAATTAATTCAGATTTTTCCTTACTCAAACTTCGGAGATAAGGGGGGGGGGAATGGTATTTTTCTTGACATTTTTCATCATAACTTTAAAACTAAGAAATTTAAAAAAATACAAAAATATATTTTAAAATTTACAAGTAAAGCCCTTTCATATGATACCCCACTCGACCTAGTAGCGACAATTTGAAATTTGGCCCCCCCTATTTTGGCCCCCTTTATATTAATAATCATACTTTTTTCAAATTTTTTTCTTGTGCAATTAAGTTGGGCAACTATATTCTAAAACTATTCCAAATTTCAGGTTGATAGCATAAGTGGTTGCTGAGATATAGAGGTGTGACAGACAGACGGACAGACAGACAGAGCGGCACCATAAGGGTTCCTTTTTTTATTTACCGTTTTGGTATCGGAACCCTAAAAACGTCCACTACATGACAATGATAGTTTAAAATTTCTGATATCAGGTTAGTAGTTGACCTTTTATTCCACCTAACAAAAAAAGGAGCGTTTGAAGTCTTGTAATCTATACCAATTTTCAAAGCATGTAATGTGAAATAATGAAATTCGTGTATGCACTCATCATAATCAAAACATCCCATAAAACGTCCACTACAGGACAGGAAACTCCGTCCAGAATTCCAGCTTTCAC
Source organism: Athrips mouffetella (assembly GCA_947532105.1). Taxonomy (NCBI): domain Eukaryota; kingdom Metazoa; phylum Arthropoda; class Insecta; order Lepidoptera; family Gelechiidae; genus Athrips; species Athrips mouffetella. The sequence continues at coordinate 1,885,858 of OX383961.1, read as the reverse complement.
TGGAACATTCTGGAAGGGAAGTACCATAGTCATCAAACTGGATAGCGTTGCAGCTGGCAGCATTGACGTTGTTGGTGAACGCAGTATGTAAGATGGCAAGATACACAGAAGGAAGCTGTGGTCCGTCCGTTGGTTCATAATCCCTTCGTCACCTCTTTCGAAACCCACGGGTAGAGATGGGTTTGTATTATTCTTTGCTGGCATCACACGGGCAGTGTAAGAACTACATGATCCTAATTACGAATGTTTAATTCAAATAAGATGTTACATTGCGTTTCGCTAAATACTCCTCCAAGGTTGCCAGAACGAAGTTTTTTGGGACGGCTTTAATTGGAAACAATTATGCTGACAATAGTAGTAGCAGTGATGATCATGTAATGAGCCGGGCTGGGTAAACAACGACGGTGTATTGCATTCGGCCTCATTCGGCCTTGTTCGGGTGGAATCGGGTCGTGCGTTCAATGTCACTTCACTCGCTCTTCATAGAGAGGTCTTCTACATTTTGTATTTTGTCATATTATTATCGTTATTTTGCATTATCGTATCATTGATGTCCGTCACATTAAAAAACTCCCATAAATTACGGTTTATACGTTTCAATTGTTCTATTTGATAATTATTTATTTAGTATTTTGTTTTGAAGGTGGTGGGGCTTTTGTGCCAAGTCCTTAGAGCAGCGTGTGGCGCATTTCTTCTATCTGGCTTATGTCTAAGGGAGCCGGTTAAATTAATAGCACATGAGAGATATCATCTTAGTTATCAGGGTAGACAACGCGCTTTGCTGTCTTATTAATGTCAAATAATGTCACTAATAAGACAGTGGGCGCTATGGGCGTTGGGGACCACTTACCGTCAGGTGGCCCACCTGCTCATTTGCTCACTTCTAACATAAAAAAAGATAATTTGGGTGTAAGGGACAGCCTTCTGAATACTGAAAGGGCATGACCAGTCAACGTAACTGAACAACTTTCAGCGAATAAAACTTACAGGAAATTAAAAAAAATTTACCTTGATTGAACAGTTTGTATGGAAAGCCCCATTTATTTTTCATTTCCTGAAAGGTTTATTGTATAAGTAGCCACCAACGTGCGTCGCACTCGTCACCGTACAGATTTCAACACCTGAAAGGTTGCCTGGTAGAGATTGCTACCCTAGCAATAAGTCCGCCTTTTGTACATTCTTTTGTATTAATGTTTCTTGTTTTGAAAATTTCTGTTCTGCGGTTTGCAATAAAGTATATTAGTATTGTCCATGAGTGAATGGATAAAAATATGTTGATGATTATAATATACAATATACAAAGCGCAATATGACTTCCTTTTTGATTATGTGATTTAAATCTCATTTTGAGCTGTTGTCATAGCAACCAACATAACGACAGCATTAGCACCTTGCATTTCAAAATAAATTGACACTTATACATAATCGATTTATAACATTTATGACAAATTGCTGTATCAATTTGACAAATACATGGACGCGGTGTTGACAAGAGCATAATTTTAATGTCACTACATTTACTCGGCCGATTGCGTTTGTTTTCCTGCTTTAGATAACGATCTTGCTCCGGTTCGTACGTTTTGAACATATTAAGTACGTCGGTAGTGGAAAAATTAGGCAGCGTGTACTTGACTCATGCGTTTGACTCGTGTGAGATGAGGGTCAATCAAATTGGAAGTAAAGTTTACGTTTAATATACGACCGTGGATTTAGCTTTAGCTTTAACACTGTCAAACTAAATGCTACAAGAAAATCGATTGTTGTAAATAAATTAAGCGCTTCTGTTAACAAGAAATTCCTCAAGGTTGTATTATAAGCCCACTTTCTTATTTTCTTTATTATTTAAGGTCCAAATGAAATAGTGAACGAACATAATTTTAGCATGTAACTTAATTAGACCATAAAACTACATAACTTTTCCAAAGAACAAAGGTCAACGTAAGAAAAAAATTTTTTACTTCCCTTAAAAAATCGCTATTAGCTGACACAGTCTCTATGGGAGGTATATTTTTCTTTTTTTTTAGATTTCGAGCTGTTAAGTTTCATAGTCTAATTAAAATTATGTTCACTATTTTATTACGACCCTATATAACAATAAGTTTGGATATCTGTTTTGTTATAATTCCTACTTCTACTACTAAATAGTTTACTATTAATAATCATTGCAAATTAGGTCACGTGTTTCAAAGTAAAACTATTCCAAGTAAACAATAGCAGAAAACTGGAATAATAAGCGCTCAGGTAAACATGTATCATTATGTAATGATCACGTGTTTTGCCCTTAGAAACAATACCATGTCATTCGTTAGTAGCTGTTATTACAATCGCTAATGAATATCAAGATTAATAAAATAGATTTAGTAATATTAAACATTCAGTTGTAATGAAGAAATTGAATATCAGCTAAATGATCATCAAACCATTTACCAACTACTTGACATTTTGTACTGGATGTAACGTTTCGCTATTTATCCATATGAAAAAGATAATGTCTGTTTTTGTTTTTGTCCAGCGACGACGTTCCAGGATTTAGTCTAAAAAATCAAACCAGATATTTGTAACAATATTTTGTATTTACTATTTGGATCGTCTGTTGCAGGAACTAACCTACAAGATAAGAATGGAAAGTGAAACTAGGAAATATGATAGCACGTCCTTATAACACAAACGGAACACAAACTCAGTAAGTTACATAATGAATGACACATGAAGATTTTGATTGCAATTATGGAATCCAGGCTCACATGCATAAGGTAATGAAGGTCTTAAAAGAACCTACTTTGATAATCTTTTTTATGAAAAAACTTAGTCAATAACTAAAAATATAATAAAAGGTTAAAGTTAGTAAGTTATCTTACACATACCGTGAGGCTATAGACTAACCAGCAGTTACGCAAAGTCGTGTAGGCCCGCATATTCAGTACAAAAGACCCTCAGAAGGACCACGAGAATCTCGCGGGCGGGTACGCGCGGGGGTGTGGGATAGATTGCAAGGGGGGCGGAGAGTGTCCGTTCTGTATGATAGTACTATTTTTTTATACTGTGCCCATGGCTAAAAGACCACTATCTTAAACAATAACTGAGACCAATGGGTTGAGTGCCTTACGAAAACATAAAAACTAACTGCCGCACTCACAGACTAAATTAAAGTTAATATTTCATTACGTCTCTTACTGTCAATTTCTTCGTCAATGAAATCGAAAAGGAAAAGACTTAACAAAAATCTTGAATAAAGCGTTAGTAAATTGTATTGTCTTTGCTTAAAGTGACGTCTTTTAGTACGGCAGCATCGACAATACAATTTATTATATTGTCTTTGACGGCAGTAAGGCAACAGTCTAATTGGATAAATATTTGGACGAAATCAAAAACATTTAAAACTCAAATCAACACTATCATAAACTACAACATTCATAAATATTGCTACTAATTCAAGTAAAAAACCCAAATGTAATAAGGTAAATGAGGTTAATAAGGACCGCATGCGGTAGGAATGTGTGTGCGTAGACGTCATATCAGAACACAGATTGCACAAAATTTGTCTCTAATATAACGCTGGCATTCCTGCATCGGTATAAATCAACGGTGCTTGAATTGAGGACAGCCCTCGCCTAGGAAAGGTAAATGCCTTAATGCTTGACTATTACTTGTTGACTAGGGTAAACAGATCAAAACTGTTACTCATATATATGTTCCATTTTTTAGGGTTCCGATACAAAATGGTAAAAAAAAGGAACAATTATGGTGCGACTTGGTCTGTCTATCCGTCTGTCTGTCTGTCACACCACTATATCTCAGCAACCACTTATGCTATCAACTTGAAATTTGGAATGCCCGACTTAATTGCACATGTAAGAATTTTGAAAAAAATTATGTTTATTAATGTCAAAAATAAAGGAATGTTTCTTTTCAAAATAATGTAAAGGGGGCCAAAACAGGGGGGGCCAAATTGTCGCTACTAGGTCGCGTGGAGCCCCCCCTTATCTCCGAAGTTTGTGTAAGGAAAAATCTGGATTAATTACAGTTGACAGAAGTTTATGTAAACTTTACAGCAAATATAAAACGATCTTTCTAAGTTGCACAGTTTTTCAGAAATCTGCAAAAAACCTTTACAAACAAATTTAGTTTTGCGGTCCTGAAAATGGACTTTATTGCTTCCAAAAATACTATAGATATATCGGAACCCTCGGCGCGCGAGTCCGACTCGCACTTGACCGGTTTTTTCCCACTCAAATCACTGTCATGCCTTATCTCTCACATATTATGATTAAGAATAATAAAATATTATTCGAATTTCCTTAATTTGACGTAAACTACACAGTTTATATTGCTTTGTTTATTTTACCTGAAAACGTGATTCAGAATATTCCACTTTTTCATAATGAGCTAAAACAATTCATAAGATGGTCTTTTTCGGGGAACTCAACGGACTAAAGAAAGCGCGAGGGTAAATACTTACGAAGAACTGAAAAACCTCACAAGGCAGATACAGATGGAGAAAGCTACACCGACAAGAGCATGGCTCTTAAGTACTAAATGAAAAAAAATATTTTCATCCCATCTATTCGAAAATCGCTGAACGGTTCGTCAATAAAGGCGAACAAAATAGCTGTTTTCTCCAAGAGACTTTCGTAGCGGGTAACAATGGGATTTTAATTTGAATTTAGGTCCACCATAGGGATATTTTAGGACAACCATAGAGGTCGAACCAAAATATTGTATGAAAAATGATACTGGCCGGTTGTACTGTTAAAATAAAAAAAGAAATATACTTGGAATGTAAACAAGACTACCAACCAAAGAGGTTCTGTTCCTAATTGATACAAAAATTTCAATAACATTTTCAGTTGTTACAAATAAATAATACTTAATATGATTTTTAGGATTGTTTCATCAAATAATAATATTTTAATGGTATTTTATATTTAAAATTAATGACGAGTGTGTGTCTCAATGAGCCTCTTATTCTTTTCTCATCGAGGGAGGTGAAAAGTAGAGTGTATTACGCGGCTGTAAAAATATTTTTACCTTAGGCGATCTATTGAATCCTTCGCTACGTTCAGGATTCTACTTTAGAATCCCTCGCCATGCTCGGGATTCTACTCAAGAATCCTTCACTTCGCTCTGGATTAAAAATAGCGCCCTAGCCTTAAAAATATTATTTTACAGCCTTGTGATACAATCTACTATTATTTACCTCAATAAAACACTAATTACATAAATTTTCAAAATAAATAGTAACAAAGATTTTACACAAGATAAATTCGTGATTTCTTTTTTTAACAAAGACAATGTTTGCTGAGTCTATCTAATTTGAATTTTACAAGTTATCATTTACTAAAACTCTTCCGCGTAGCTTGTAACAGGTACGTATCTGTTACACAATACTAGTTACTTACTATCGTCACTATTACGGAGGCGAGAGGTCGCCCGTTCACGCGGCCCCGAAACAAATGCGCACTTATTTGCCAATACGTAATTGATGTGTATGCCCCTTTATGTACTACATGCACTTCAATGTATATACCTCTTTATTTACGCGCATTATACATATATTATTTTTGTAGAACACTTAAATTGGTTGATTGTACAGTACTTTCTATTCAGCTAAGCAGGTAATTACTTTAATTGTTAGTTTAACGTGTCCGTACTGTATGGCTAATTTATGTAAATATTGATAAGTGATGACTTTTTTCATTTTTACCATGGTCATCTAAAATTTAAATTTTTCATGAAAGTCTTATTGATTTATCAAGAGTGCATTCATAATAACACCTAAGGTGTAAAGATGACTCAGATTCTTTACAGAATACTTACTGAACGTCAATCCCGTGGTCATAACATGCCTGCAAAAACCATGCTAATAGAGCGAGTCTACTACCGTTTTGGATCGTGTGGTGCCGGCAAAGAATAGTACCAACCCATTCATACCTGTGGGTGTCGTAAGAGGCAACTAAGGGTTATAAACTGAAGGATGGGCAGCAGCATCCTCCTTTGTATGTTACATCTTACTTACTGCGGTCACCTACAACCGCGGTCCATGGTGCCAGCCGTAACGCTAACAAGCGAGGTGACTATGGTACTTCCTCTCCACATGTTTCCAGCAAAAGCTAGAATTCTGGAGGGAGCTCCCTGTCCTGTAGTGGACGTTTCATGGGATGTTATGATGATGGCTGCGTAAGAATCCACTCCAGAGTTGACTTTGTGTCAGAGCACCGATAATCTAATTTAGAAATTATACATAAACTGCCGGTATTCCAAAGAGCGTTGGGAAGAAGTATGCTGGGAATTAATTTGAGACACAATAAGAGAAAATTAATTATTGACGCAGCTGAACAAGCTTGCAAACTCAAGTGGAGATGGGTTGGTCATTTGCAAAGGTCATAGACGGAAGATGGACTGAAAAAATCATCTATTGGCATATAAGCGAAAACATGCAACCCCGCTGGAGACTCCGGAGACGTTGGAAAGATGACATCGTTAGGATAACCGGAAATACATGGTCAATAATTGCACAAGAGAGGACAAAACGACAAGAGTTGTAATTGTAATAGGCCTTCACCCAACAATGGGCCACAAAGATAATTTAACCGAAGAAATTCTACATATAATCAAATTACATATTATTGTTGAATTAGTTTAATTTATTTTTTATTATATTAACTATGAATGTGTTATTAATTTCATCTAATGAAATGGCAATTGTAAATTTCGTTGTCTGCTCGTTTAAGATATAACTCGTTTAACGTGTGAATCCTAATGGATAGCTGAGTTTACTTCAATACTATGTTTATTAATTCTAAAGGATTTCTGTACACATACTTCATCATCATTACTACATCCCATGTAACTTCTACTGCAGGACAAGGAGCTCCCTCCTGAAACTCGAATTTAGACGGGAAGTCACATAGTCACCACGCTGTTAGCTTTGGACCCATTGTTTGGACCGCGGTTGTTGGTGACCGGAGTATGAAAGATGGTACGAGCTTAGAAGGTCGCTGCTGCCCATACTCCATTTCATAGTCCTTTAGTCGCCTCTTACGATACCCATGCCCATGGGTAGAGCTGCGTTGGTACTATTTTTTGCCGGCATCACACGGGCAACTGACTCGTACATATTTACGTAACTTTATTAAAGCATTTATACTTCGTCACTGGTCTGGTACAGATGATGAAACGGTAAGAACAATCCAAGCAGGTTTCGAGTGCGATTGCGAAACGCGCACGCATCGTCCTAGCAACGCGCATGCGCGAAATGTGCACACGTGACCGTTGTAACAGCGATCATTACTTTTGGATGTGCGAATCGTTCACATAATAGTATTTATTACTAATATTATCTATAGGGTGTTGGAATAAAAATCTTAAAAAATCTGCCCATGAAACTGAACAACTATGGCCAAACAACAAAATAGAAATTAAAAAAAAATCTTTGTACTTGGAAAGTCAATGTTTTTTTCTCACATTTTGGGCAAATTAAAAACGTTCAGGTTTTAAATTTCTGGCCCTAACGACCTGTATATTTTGGTAACAAAGTATCAGTCATGTAAAGAAAATCCTACGTTTCTAAGTTCGTCCGTTCGTTCGTTCGTTTACTATTATTGTTCGTCCGCGTTTATAGGATGCAGTAAATCATTTATGCAAATGCAGGGTAAAGATGTGTTCACAATGAAGGTAAAAGGCAAGAAAATTTCCTTCTTTTTAGGGTTCCGATACCAAAATGGTAAAAAAAAGGAACCCTTATGGTGCCGCTCTGTCTGTCTGTCTGTCAGTCCGTCTGTCTGTCATACCTCTATATCTCAGCAACCACTTATGCTACTCGTATCGACCTGAAATTTGGAATAGTTTTAGAATATAGTTGCCCAACTTTATTGCACGTGAAAAATTTTTGAAAAAAGTATGATTATCAAAAATAGGGGGGGGCCAAATTTCAAATTGTCGCTACTAGGTTGAGTGGGGTATCATATGAAAGGGCTTTACTGGTACATTTTAACATATATTTTTGTATTTTTTAAGTTTCTTAGTTATCAAGTTATGATGAAAAATGTCAAAAAAAAGAACCCTCGGCGCGCGAGTCCGACTCGCACTTGACCGGTTTTCGTTTTTTGGGTAGCACACAAAGGAAACAACCGCTTCTTTCGATGGTTTACCTTAAGTTAATCATTGTGCATTTGACTTAATAATTTTAATAATATTAATTGTACTGTCAACAATTGAACTACGAATATCATACGTAACAAAAACATTCTAGAAAGCTTAAACTGTTGAAGGAATGGTGTGTTATTGTCTGATCTCTTGACAACTAAAAAAGCGACTTACAAACGGCACCTGAATCAGAGGATGACCAGCGGCAGATGGCAGTGCCCTAGAATTAACCCTAATCTAGCGTCCACACCATACAATATGTCTTATGGTGTAGTAAGTAGTTATGGTGATGGACTTATGTACATCTTTTCACTAGATTTTGTAAATTTTCACATTTTTCATCGAAAAATGACATTCATGCAATGGGACCATTTGATCGAAAGATATATCGATCGCACAAAAAGTGTCAGCGTACTTGAGAGTATGGTGCATCTGCAAAGACGCGTGCGCCGCTTGAGGCTACGACACTGACTCCGTAGAGTCCTAGTCTATATTTTCTGAGTTAAAATTTGAATCATGTACTGTTTGATAACAATTCTTTCTACAAAAAGCACCAATATTCATATGCAGTGTCATCAAAGAAGAATGTTTAAAAAATACTTACATTCATTGTCGTAGCCTTATTCAGTTTTATGGAGTCGACTTTGTAAAAAGCACAGATTTTTATTAGGAAAAAGTGATATTTGGCCTCTGAAATTCAGAAAGTAAACCAGCCCCTATTATTGGGCTAGTGGCCAATCTATCAAAGTTTTTCAGTCTACTATCACTTTTAACCATTTAATTCAAATTTAAAAGTTACTATATCTATAATTTAGCTTGATGAGAATGAAAACAGGACAGAGATATACGTGTCTCTGTCGCTCGAATATCTTACGCATCGCTCCGTCCTGCTCTCACACTCCTGTCATTTTAATCAAGCGATCTATGCTATTTCGACTGCAGCTTGAGATTTTACACTGAAAAAAAAAATTGCGGATTCAATCAAGATTTTGATAGTTTTAAACAAGCATCTTGACTCCATTTGAGCTTGCAAAGACATTATTGGATTGTATCAATTTGATTATTGAATTAAAGATCATAATTTTAAATTGACTAAGACGCTTTATTGAATCTATCAATATCTTTTTCGAATTAATCACAAAATGCCAAACAAGAGAAAATTGATCTTGGTTGGCTCTCCGTTTTTTCAGTGTAAGCTAAGTACACATAAACATTTCCTTCGCACACACTAACATCTGTCTCTTTAGCTTGCGCAGTATTATGTTCCCCGTATCGTATATGGCAAGGTCGACGCTGCGCACGCGACGTCTCCGCAATCACTTTCACTGCGCGTCTTACCAAATGCACTGCGCTGATAGAAACAGGTGCGCTGGAATCGGTAGTTGACATGCGATTCAGTGGTCTGTAAAATGTATGTTTGACAATGGTTTTATGAGTTCCAAAAGAGCTTTTTATTAGTTGAGTATGATAATTAGATAAAACCAGTTAGGTAGTTGCTTGAAACATAATTATGTTTGTTTAGTAACATTGGTTCTGGTAGCAACTTCTATAGTTTTGAATAAGCTTCCTCTGTTTGAGATCTTTGTCCTTAGGGCTGCATTAAAATAAACTACTTCTCTTCCACCGTTCCTCTCCTTTCCATTAAAGATTATGACACCTATTTGACGTTGCATTTCGGTTATAACGTCAAAAATAATTCTGTTTAGAACTTCTCTTATTCAATTCATTTGTACTATCAATCAATCAATCATTTATTCAATAACAGTTTGCACTGTATGCGAATATTCTTAAACTAATATAAACTAACACTACATTAAAAACAATAATCCAAAACACTAAAATAGTCCGAGCCTTCAACAAAATTCATATTCAATTCAGACTATTATTATCTACTAAAATAAATCCAATATTGTCAAAATATAATTTATCCATGTTACAAGGTGTAAGGGATATAGGTAAACAAAAACTGAAAGGGCATGGCATGACCAGTCAACTTAACTGAAGAACTTGTACCAAGAAATATTATCATCGGAAACAAAAAACTAATTCGCCTCTTCATATATAGTAGATTAGTAGCCAAGGGCTGTAAGGCATCAATTGCAGCCCGAGATATTTAGGCGCACGAGCGCAGCGAGGGCGCCTATAGTTCGAGGGTGCAATTGATGCTTACACCCGAGCTAACTACTCTGATTTACATCTCGATTGTGAGGTAAGTAGGTCCTTATTACCACCAAATTGTAGGTGACCAATTAGCGCTCTAGGGTAATAATGTAGCTAGAAAAGCCCTAGGGCGGTAAGTAATTAAAAAAAACACTTCACTCTTTCAAAACTCAATTACTTACCGCCCTAGGGCTTTTCTAGCTACATTATTACCCTAGAGCGCTAATTGGTCACCTACAAGCCCCATTTGGGGGTAATAAGGACCTACTTACCGAATATGAGAGATGTAAAATTCTTTATATCTACTCTTAAATTCTTGCCAACCTGTCCCTTAACACCTTCTACATTGTCACTTCCACAATCCTCTTCATCCATGTCTGCAAAGCCTCATTACTCTTCTATAACTTCTATATCCTCGTCATATTTGCACCAATTCCTTCCTATTCGCTGTGACCCATTCGTTTCAGTTTAGCTTTCGTAAGAAGCTCGGCTCACGTAACTGCTCATAACGTAAGCGCAAACAAAAGGCGACGATTGTTTTATTGCTTGAAGTAATTGATGTTTTGTTGTTACTGTGTTCGGGTTTTGGGGACAGAAGTGGCGAAAGTGGAGTTTTTTAATGTGTTTTATATATTGTGTAACAAAATGGGCATAACAACCCCAAAGAATCAGAGTTTACTCATGAAAATTAACAAGTTTCAGTAATATATGTCGAAAAACGTTACAAAGAAATACACCCCAGAAACCTCATCAGCTGATAGCGCGATTTTATCATCATCATAACGTCCCATGAAATGTCCACTACAGGACAGTACCATAGTCACTTCGCTTGTCAGCGTTACTGCTGGCACCATGGACCAAGGTAGTAGGTGACCGAAGTAAGTAAGATGGTGTGATCCGCAGTAAGTAAGATGCTGCTGCCCATCCTCCAGTTTATAACCCTTAGTCGCCTCTTACGACACCCAAGTGTATGTATGGGATGGTACTATTCTTTGCCAGCACCACACAGGATACTCGTATATCGTAATACGTTTTCTCAAACCACAATAGCACAACCAGCACCCACCTCTGTCTATTCAATGAGTATTAATGAATTGAAAATTAATTATCAATTCCTGACCTTACTTACTGGTTTGATGTACTATGGATCTGACCTGACTTGTCTATTTTCAACAATGTTAATGAGATCTTTTTCTTCTTAAGTGCCTTCTCTTTTCAAATTGTTCGCAATCATAAAACCTATTTGAACTTTAGATTGTGCTCATGTGCAATAATTTTGCAACCATTGATGTAGATAATCCTCCTATGCTTAACTTCCAGTTGCCTTAGACTTTTCATAATTTAAAGAGTTATTAAAATCAGACGTTACTTTTGATTTTTTTTTGAGCAAACTAGCAGGTGAGCCACCTGATGGTAAGTGGTCACCACCGCCCCACCCACTGTCTTATTAATGCCATATTTTAACACTAATAAGGTAGCAAAGCGCGTTGCTCACTTTGAAAACTAAGATGGTATATCTCATGTGCCGGTAAATGAACCTACCTGTGGTACCTTGCGGAACTCCATTATACAAAGCTATTGAAAATAAGCAGTCACCTGTGCTGCCCGCCCTTCCGCAAACAGATGCCCAATCGCAGGCAACAGCAACATAACCACAACCATCTAAACCTCTCGTATGAACAAAAAAGATTTATACATATTAAAAATCTCCTAAGAGGTGAAAAAGGGAATAAAAAACGAATTCCCAAAATCCCTCTCTTTCATCCAAAATTAGGATACAACTTTTTAGATAGATAGATAAATAAATTGTTTATTAAGGAAAAAACATAAATACACAACAAAATATTAAACAACATTAATTAAACATTAGTGGACGTCTTTCGGCTGATATGATGAAGTAAACATTTAAATTAAAATAAAGTTTTTGTCCCAAAATTTCTATAGATCCAAGATTTCCAAAGTTCGTCACATCATAAATAGAATCAGTAAATCAAACTATTTAAATCTTGAAATACCCAAATCTTCCTCAAACGTCAATTTAGAATCCTCTGAAAACGTGACCTCATTACCTACACAGGATATAAAGGTACCACAATTCGCTTAACAAGGCTACTAAGAAATTATGTAATACACCCTACGTCATGACTAAGTAACGTCGGTACAGGTAAGTTGAGATGGCACAGAAAGGACGTTTGCTTATATTATCCTGTTCATTAGTTATGTAAATACAGCCTTTTTGTTTATCTGTGGTTTAGGAGTGACGTCAATATCCAAACTCTATCTTTCTTGAGTCAGGATTATGTGTCGGTGTGTTGTAATCACTGGCATTTATTCATACATATATTATATCACGCCTCTTTCCGTCGGGGTAGGCAGTGACCATAGCCCTCCACCTGCTACGACCTTGACATACTTCCCTCGCTTCCTCTACTTTCATCAACAAATTAGTAATTTACAAGGCTTTAAACTTGTTACCTATAGCATTAGGTTTGCATACATATATACAATCACGCCTCTTTCCGTCGGGGTAGGCATTGACCATAGTCCTCCACCTGCTTCAATCTTGACATACTTCCCTCGCTTCCTCTACTTTCATTAACCCTTTCATCAACAAATTAGTAATTTACAAGGCTTTAAACTTGTAACCAATGGCATTAGGTTTGCATACATATATAAAATCACGCCTCTTTCCCGTCAGTCCTCCACCTGCTTCGATCTTGACATACTTCCCTCGCTTCTTCTACTTTCATTAACCCTTTCATCAACAAATTAGTAATTTACAAGGCTTTAAACGTGTAACCAATGGAATTAGGTTTGCATACATATATAAAATCACGCCTCTTCCCCGTCAGTCCTACACCTGCTTCGATCTTGACATACTTCCCTCGCTTCCTCTACTTTCATCAAGCCTTTCATCAGCAAATTAGTAATTTACAAGGCTTTAAAAATACTCTTTCATCTGTAAATCATGCAGGAATTCTGTTATCATATTCCTTATTTGTACATCCTATACTATTAAACGAGCCATATTTGTAAATATATATATATATTTGTAATCGGTTTCTCGAAAACGGCTCTAACGATTTCGTTGAAATTTAGTATCCGGAGGTTTTTGGGGACGAAAAATCTATCTAGCTAGGTCTCATGTCTGGGAAAAATCGTTTTGCCCGTGTTTTTAAACCATTAAAAAAAAAAACGCATTTTAGACAGAAACCTACAGCTCCATCTATACTCGTATATGCTCCATGCTAACCCGATGATATTTTAATGTTGAGGTGGCTATTATAGAGCGAAGCTTGGTCGACCAGGTACTGAAATTATAATCTGAGTTAAGAAATAATACTTGGCAAATTAACTAGAGTACAAAGGTCAAACTTTTACGCTTGATGTACGTCTGCATTAGAATTTCATAGAAGTGTGACGTAAGTTTGTGACGTTCTTCGTTCACGTTTTCTACGCTGAGGGAATCGTGGTATGTAATAGTTCATCGCATATATTACATTTACTTCGCCGCCCTCGTCACTCTCAATATGACGTCATCTTGTAGTATGGTGTATGTAGAGTGTTCGAAAATCTTCACACGTAATGCTATCGAATGGCCAATAATAAACAATGATTGCTGTAGGTATAAATTTACATTAAGTAGATGATTCCAAAAAATATATAGAAACAATACTAAACAATTCTAATATGGCTAATCTGTTCATGCCTAGAACTTTTTTATCACTGATTTCTATGAAAAATTGTGTGCGAGCCACCATGTCAAAATTTACAGAAACAAAAAGAAAATGTAGTTGTTTACGTAATAAGGCATATAATATTTTTGAATAAATTACAAAACAATTTTCATAAATTATTCATTTTCCGGGAACTCCATGGGAAATTGACATAGGGGTCATAAGTCAAAATTTTCCGGGGCATTTGAGGTTATAGAAATATTTTACAGTAGTTTGACAGTTCCCAAATCGTCCCTTTAGAAAAGGTCTAAGAAATAATAAAGCAGGATTACTTATTTTTGGACCCCTGGCCAAATTTTAGTATGTTGTTTGAAAAATCAATGTCAACAACTTTCCCAAAAGAATATGGGTCGAAGAACGAGAAAATTTTTGGTAATCCCAAACAAATCTTGTGGCGGCAATAGTAAGGTCAGACAATAACCCTGAATAAAACGTACTTATAAGTGTTTATTAAAAGGCAATAGATCCAATAACATTTTACATGAAAATGATAAATTGTATGTCGTAGTTCCATACGTACTATTTGTATGGAATCACAAACTTAAGTTTGAAAGTAAGTGCAGTGCTGCTGTACCACTTATTTGACTGAGTGAGTATGTCTATTAGCTCCTCCAAGATGTCTATGGGCGGCAGCTTGGAGGAGCTACGACGGCGGCAGTCACACTTACCATCAGGTGAGCTGTATGCTCGTTTGTCTGCTCTTACATAAAAAAAAACTTACATAAAAAGAGACTTGAAATATACGCAACATCACATCATCTTACCCATTGATACACATTCTTCCCACTCAACCTTCTCAGGGTATGTACTCAGTCACTAGCTAGAACAATGAATCACATCAACAAAGAGATACACACTAACTGGCCGATAGACATGACGTATACCTACTATCTGTTTAACTGTGTTCCGTCTGGTCAATTCATGACTCAATTTCATAGAAGATTAGTACCTGCCAAGATTTATTTAAATGTTTAGGAGATTTGTCTGCCGTATGCCGAACATATAGTGGACAAAAACTACCACACAGTGGATGCCACCAACAAACCGAAGGCGACACGGTAGACCCAGACGGAGATGGCGAGATGAGCTAGACGCCTTTCAAACTAATTGGCCGGAGGAAGCATTTGATAGGACGTCGTGGAGAGAACGGAGGGAGGCCTTTGCCCAGTAGTGGGACAATTAGAGGCTATATAAGATTGGTAGAGTTTAAGGTGAAGCAGCTTCTCCACAATGGCTGGTTCGGTGTTTGCGTGGTTGGTGAACGTAGTCTTGGAACGCTGTTGCCCATCCTCCAATTTAGGATCTCGTAGTCGCCTATTATGACACCTAAGGCTTAAGATGCGGTGGAACTATTTTAAGTCAACATCCCATGAAAACGTCCACTACAGGACAGGGAGCTCCCTCTAGAATTTCAACTTTAGGTGGAAGAATTTGGAGGGGAAGTACCTTAGTCACCACGCTTGAGAGCGTTGCGGGTGGCACCGCGGTTGTTGGTTGTTGGTGACCACAGTATGTAAGATGGTACGATACACAGAAGGACGCTACTGCGTATCCTCCTGTTTATAATCCCTTAGTCACCTCTTACGACACCCACGGGTAGAGGTGGGTCGGTACTTTTCTTTGCCGGCGGCACCACATGGGGTACAATTATTTTTAGCAGGACAAGGAATATCGGTTTTTGTATTGTCGATTTATTTTAAGGAGGTAACTACTTTGTTCAGAAGACGATTGGATTTTCTTTAAATGGACAAAGTAGATACGTATATCTCATAATATAAACCAGAGAACTTCTTTGAAAGCCGCGGCTTTCCTTGAAATCAAAAATGTCATCAAATCAGCGACTTTTATGCGCTCTACATAAAATTAACTCGGCATAAAAATCTCGCATTACTATCAACATTATTCGTCAAACTAATTTACGAGTGGGCTTGAGTGATAAAAGGTGAGGCTTGAGGCTTTAAAGTCCGCCGCCTTGTGACTCATGGCCCCCTGGTATTTGGCGTTGTGGTTTGGAGTTCAAATGACCTCATATGGATCTTAAAACAACTAAACCAAAGCTAATAATGATACTTGGGCACATGGTTTTTTTGTTTTATTTTTAATACGCATGTTTTGAATTTGGAAGGTTTTGTTGTTTTAATTTTGATGTTCTTTTTGTTTGTTCATTAAACAGCATGAAAATTCATTGCTTTTTCAACCGAAGCCCAGTGGATAACAGCAACTTTCCCGAAGGATTTTCTTTTTCAAATCATGGTAAAATTGGCCACTAATTGATTGACTCATTTTGTATGAGAAGTAGATTTTTTTTTCAACTAAAATTATTTTTCTTCGGGAAAATTGCTTGTTTTAATTAATGAGTAGAATCACTGTTAAATCACAATACAAATTTATTGTTTACTGACCAAAAAGGAGAACCTTTAGATTGATTGCTATCAATAAATTACTAACAGTAGGACAGATCAGATAATAGACTAGGTATTTAGTTAAATTTTATCATGTAAGTAAGTCTATGTCAAAACAGTGCCAAGCCAACAACCCCTGTTTTCAGAGTTTTTAAGCCGCCACATGGGAAAGCTTCTTATTGTTACGGTATTAGCAGTCACCCATCTAGTTTCTGAATACGGCTGAATATCACTTCAATATTGGTTTCATTACATAGGCACACCCTAGTACATTGAGCGCAAATTTGAAATTTGAAATTGGAAGGTCGCGTAGGCTCGCATATTCAGTACAAAAGACCCTCAGAAGGACGACGAGAATCATAGGGGTGGGTGCGCGCGGGGGTGCGGGGTAGCATGCAAGGGGGGTGGAGAGTGTCCGTTCTGTATGATAGTACTATTACTTTATTCTGTGATAGGTATAAGTACTTATCTTCGTACATAATAAAGCAAACAATATAAACATAAGTACATACGTACAATTAACGTATAGTTACGCGAACGATCACAAGCATGCAAACGGATCTCTGTTTACACGTTCTCGACAATAACAAAGTGACCTACACACGGCAATAATCGCAGCGTGCGAGAGTAGGACAGACACACACGTATTGACGTTTCAGTGCATCTGATGTTGCAGACGAGCGGTTGAAAGCTGAAAGTTACAAGAAAATCGTCGTAAGAAAAGTGCTGCAACAAAAATGTATTAAGTTCGAAATCTATTAAGTTTGAATGAGTATGTAACTGCTATATTTGTACGGATACAAAAAAAGAATATGTTTAGATTTTTTTTTTTTATTATCAATGGGCTTATTCCTGACCTCGATCTAGTCTTTAGGACAGAGATGAGGTCGACAATGGGACGAGCTTGCCCAGAAGATTTGTGTAAACTTAGTAATATGAAATTACATGGGACAGTAGTCTGGGACTGTAGTAGGTCTGTAAACAAGGAAAATTTTCAAGAATAATGCTTTGCTCCTTATCAAAATAAACTTGCTACACTTCTCTACCTTAGTTTAAACACCCCATGGTAGCTCACTGATGACAAGGATTTCCCTCAAACCTTTCCAATAATACAGGTACAGTACCTGATGAGTTAATTTTTTGTCCGTTAGACCTTTTTATAATAATCGAAGAGTAGTCAATCAGGGGTATTTAGAGTAGTAGGTAGGGGCATAATGATAACGAGTGTAGTAGGTGAATTACTCTATCTATAGTTGGGTAGGTAATTGTGAGAGTTTCGATTGAACCCTACCACACACATAGGATAATAAAGACGTAAATACTAAAATGAATCCTACTTCAGAATAAAGTTCAATTCTTTTTTTTATATAAACATGGTGATCTCTGTCAATTTTAGCCCCTGAGGGTCCCCTAGCTGAAGAAGTAATCCAACCGCGCGGTTAAAAACCGCTCGTCTGTATCCTTAATTAAGCTAGACATCGGCACTCCACGTCCAGTGATCTGGTGATTGGTAACCCTGAGCCGATTAACAATAATTGTCAGTTAACCTCATTAGTAGGAGAAGGTACTAATATCTATTGTTCTATTTTACTCATTTGAGCATGGGAGAAAACGAAAAGGGATGGAGCAATATGCCAGAAAGTTTAAAGGAGTGAATAGTTTTCTAATAGAATATAATAACATATTACAATATAATAATAATAATATAATAATTTTTATGATTTATTTTGACTGCGTATGTTAAGTTAATCTTGTTTAATGTTCGCACACATTATGTACTATTTAAGAATAAATGATGATGAATATAAAAGTATTATGTATCCCATTATCTCCATATGATGTGTCATGCATGTGATGTGACATTTTGCTAGCACGGTAATAAGTTAGCACTACCTTTATTCACAGATTAAATAATAGTAAACTAACGTTTACTTTAGTCCTTGGTATGGTCTCTGCCCGTGATAAAAAAAATAACATTCAGAGTGATTGGTTTTTACTAGTAATCATCACCAGATAGATATAGGGATAGTCACCCTTGTGCTGCCGGCAAAGAATAGTACCAACCCATTTCTACCCATGGGTGTCATAAGTGGTGACTAAGTTATTATGAACCAGAGGATGGGCAGCAGCGTCCTTCTGTGTATCGAACCATCTTACATACTGCGGTCACCAACAACCGCGGTCCATGGTGCCAGCCGCAACGCTTTCTAGCGTTGTGACTCTGGTACTTCCAATCCACATTGTTCCACTAAATCCTTGCATAAAAATCAAATGCAGGCAGGAGTCGAACCCACATTCTACGTTTACTACAATGGAAAAGCCTTACGAACTAGGCTAAACTGTGGTCCTACCCGGTGTTGATGAAATTATTTTCATACATGAAATGAAGAATTTGTAATTCACTACATAGTAAACCCAACAGCACACCAGTAAAAACACTTTAGACTTTAAGACATGGTAATAGAGTTGCAAATGTTTCCACTGACGTGAGGTTGACTGTACCTTGTCTAAACCTTTTATAACGTCTGGGTTTTTTTTTTACTTTGATTAACGAAGTAACGAGTTGGGTTCCAACATAAGACAGGTATTTTTGTAACTAATTGTGCAGTTTTGCCTTAGTTATTTACTATTACATATTCTGTGGTTATAATAAGATAAAGACTGTAAAAAAAAATCTGTGTATTTGTTTGAGTAGTTAGGTATCGATATATACTTAAAGTAGGACGAACGTAAGAAGTCCGTTTTGACGTTTCCTTATCACCAACACATAAGGTTCATTTTTCTTTACAGGTCGTAATTTTGCATACGTTTGGCAGCTGTCAAAACGGGGACCTATTACGATGGCCTTACTTTAATATAATTATATTAATATTGAGATCAAAAAGGAAAATCTTAAACAACAGATAAATGTTAATAAAGCCCAAAACATTTTTAATTAGACTAATTAGTTAAACAACTCTTCTATTGAATAAATATCTTTCGTGTAAATTAATTAAAGTTTATTGAGATAAAATGTTTACAACAGATGCGCGTTTAAGAGCGCAGATTTTTCTGGATCCAAAGGTTAATTCGGTATACATTGCTGGGAGGTTTGGTTCTGTCAATCCAAAATCCTTAATTCAACCAGTTATGTATGCTAAATTAGTCTCTGAATTTAAGAAGGTTTGATAGCAGCTTTAGTTAGATGAGTCTAGAGCTTATTTATAGGTAGTATTGGGTGTTTAACCTGTAAAATTGGCGATTTTTTGCAGATTGATAAGATAATAATTTCTATAAATCTATTCTAAATTATTCGTTTTATATTTGAAAGTTGAATCTTCGCAATAAATATTACTTTTAGTTTGATATCTAAAATTAGAAGTTCGAAAATTGTTGGTCTTAAAAAATATTTTTCGAAAATTAAAGTAAAGCTTGTCTTCTCATTCATACTTAAAAATATATAAAATTTGGATTTGTAATTCCTTAACAAAATGCAAACTACTGAAAATTGAGTTTACCTAAATTTGTCCATACAAAACGCCAATTACATGACATACATTGCTTGTTGAAGTAAGGATATTGCAATTAACATAACCAAGCCTCCCAGAAATGTATGCCGAATTAGTCTTTGAATTCAGTTAGGTGTAATCGTGGCTATACGCAGTGAAAAAACCGGTCAAGTGCGAGTCGGACTCGCGCGCCGAGGGTTCCGATATACTTTTTATATTTTTGGAAGCAA
Source organism: Athrips mouffetella (assembly GCA_947532105.1). Lineage (NCBI taxonomy): Eukaryota > Metazoa > Arthropoda > Insecta > Lepidoptera > Gelechiidae > Athrips > Athrips mouffetella. The sequence continues at coordinate 1,865,696 of OX383961.1, read as the reverse complement.
TAAAGTCCATTTTTAGGACCGCAAAACTAAATTTGTTTGTAAAGGTTATTTGCAGATTTCCAAAAAACTGTGCAACTTAGAAAGATCTTTTTATTTTTGCTGTAATGTTTACATATAGTTAGGGTGCTGGCTGCAATTCGGGTATATGATTTGCTCATGATTCATATTAATAGAGATGATAGATCAGCTCAATACGAATCGATTTGGTCCTTACTAGTTTTTCTGTGCGTCGCTGCATTTTTGAGTTAAAGTAAAAAAAATTAAAATAAGATACTAAATACTGTCTTTTTTTGTCTGCCTTTGTAGCTCCTGTTTAAAATACTTCTGAAGATGTAGAAAATCGAAGAGGCAGACATGCAGGGCTCTGCATTATCACGGGACGAAGTAGTGATTTTTTTCATTTTGAAGCGCTGTAACTTTACGACGCAGGGCTATTATGGTGGCAGACCATTTTTCTGAGGTTTTATACATTGTACTTAATCAGATAGTCATAGTCTGCCAGGTGTACGTTTCATTGTCAAATTTCAAAATAGTTAAATTTTAATTCCACAAAAACGCAGGGGTGTGGATGTCCGCCTATATTTTTTGTATCTTCTAGAGGATGCTCCTTATCATCAGTCAAAGAGGCAGACATGAGCAAATCATATAGAAATTTGGCCTTAATCACCCTTACTAATAAATTTCTGTCAATTGTAATTAATTCAGATTTTTCCTTTCACAAACTTCGGAGATAAGGGGGGGAATGGTAAAATAAGAGCTCTGACGGATGTAGACTCCGCAAGGTTAGTGTACTTCAATTATTTTCATAGTCTCATGTCATACGGCCTTTTGTTTATCGGATCATGCTGCGGATGCAAACAGAATTTTTATACACACAAAAGCAAGCTGTTCGTGCAATTACAGCTGTCCTTGGGTTATTATCAGCATATGCCTACCTACATCCTCGTAAGCCCCAGCGTCCTAAAAATAGGACACATTGTTAACATAAAAGAAAACTAGTTGTTATATTTATAGAGGACATAATATATCTCTACAAATTTCATGGCTGGGCCACTTGTTGTTATATTTATAGAGAACATAATATATCTCCACAAATTTTATGGCTGGGCCTTACGAGGTTAATATAATAATACCTGGTTGGCTGTCAGTTTTAAGTGGATACGTATCAAGCTGCAAACATCATCCACTCACCCCTCCCCTCACCTCCCCCTCTCAAACCACCCCTCACACCCTCCCCCCTCCTCACTTCTCCTCTCAAACCCCTCTCCTTACCCTCCGACACATCTATTTAAAAGCTCGGTGTAGTGCTTGGCCGACACTTAAAGTAGGCCGTGCTGCAGTGGTTTCTTACCGTTTCTTTTACGCTGCCATAGCACGATCCGAAACGGCGACTCGCTCTATTTGCATTGTATTCTGCATGACATTCAATAAGTATTCTGTAAAGAATCTACAATGAATAAAATTATCTGAATCTGAATATGGAACATAGGTGGAAGTATGATAAAAAAGGAAAATTATAATTTTTTACGTTCCATAGAAACTGCACCAGCTGATTGCGCATTTTGTATGGGAGATGAAAACATTTTTTTCGTATATTGACCTATGTTCCTTAGGGAAAGTTGTTCAGTTTCATGGTCTCAATGCACAATTTCAAGGATCACAGTGTTTACTCTAACACCCGGTATATCTTTTACTTGAAAGAAATAATCATGTCCTAGAGGGCAAGTGAGCAAACCTCAAGGTGACCGATCGTCCAAAACTGAAAATGGTCATGTTGCCAAAGGTCCTTCAACTCGGTTTCTTACAAAAAATAAAATATATTGTTTTGAAAATATATCAGTGATTCAACAATACCCATTTGCATTCATTGATTCATCAAAACAAATACGTAAAAGGATATGTATGAAGACTGAAACATATTAGTTATTAGGTATGTTTACCAGTTTTTACGATGTACAGTCAACTGTACGTCAGTAGACACTTTTTCGACTCTATTACCATGCCATAAAGCCCAAAAGTGTTTCAACTGATGTGCTGTTGAGTGTACGTCCTTGAAGTACATAGGTATCTACATACACAGAAAAAAGTGTCTGACGTACAACCATACATATATATTATAATCGGTATAATTATAAAATAATTTCAACGTAAAATAATTAAAATATCCCATACTATAAAGAGGCTACCTATTATAGCACCCATAAGGGGGCGCTGATGCCAGTTAAAAAAATATTACTCGCTGAATACAAAACTTATCGAAAATCCGGAGAGAAAGATTAAAGTAAAGGTAACTTTGTCTAATTAGAACCTATCAATTCTGAAACAAACTACGGAGGCCTAAAAACGTTCTTAAAACTCTAACCATTACCCCTCCAATTTTACAACTCCAGCAATTTTCATAAACAATTGTAGTTGTCATACATGCATACCATGAAGAGATGACGGAAGCTGGCGACTCTACAATACTGCGTTACCTGTGCGTGCGATGAGGTGTTATAACGTGCGCATACGCATTGCGTGCTTCTTAATTGTTCCAATGTCGACTCGGAATATGAAAACGGATGCTATGCACTGACGATTGAAATGAAATTAGATAATTTTTCATTGTCTTCTATAGGGATTTTGCTTAAACTTTTTTTAGTAAACATTACTCAAAGAACTAAATGTACTTTTAGTTGTGGACTAATAATAATTATGTTGATGTTAAAGAAGACGTTTCATCTATGGCCAACTCTACATACACCAGCTAAAAAAAACCGGTCAAGTGCAAGTGCCGAGGGTTCCGATAACGTCTTGTATTTTTGGAAGCAATAAAGTCCATTTTTAGGACCGCAAAACTTAATTTGTTTGTAAAAGTTATTTGCAGATGTCTAAAAAACTGTGCAACTTAGAAATATCGTTTTATTTTTGCTGTAATGTTTACATAATCGTATGTCAACTGTAATTAATTCAGATTTTTCCTTTCACAAACTTCGGAGATAAGGGGGGGGGGGGGGGGGGGGGGTAGTATTTTTTGTCATTTTTCATCATTGGGTAACTTAAAAACTGAAAGATTTAAAAAAAATACAAAAATGTATTTCAGAATGAACAAGTAAAGCCCTTTCATATGATACCCCACTCGACCTAGTAGCGACAATTTGAATTTTGGCCCCCTTTCCATTAATAATCATATTTTTTTCAAAATTCTTTTATATGCTATTAAGTTGGGCAACTATATTCTAAAACTATTCCAAATTTCAGGTCGATAACGTAAGTGGTTGCTGAGTAATAGAGGTGGGGAACGGTAATTTTTTTGACATTTTTCATCATAACTTCAAAACTAAGAATCGTAAAAAAATTGAAAAATATATTTAAGAATGTACAATTAAAGTCCTTTCATATGATACCTCACTTAACCTAGTAACCACAATATGAAAATTTGCCCCGCCTATTCGGGCCCCCTTTTCATTAATAATCCTATTTTTTTTTTGCATTATTTCATATGCATTTAAATTGGGCAACCATATTCTAAAACTATTCCAAATTTCAAGTCGTTAGCATGAGTGGTTGCTGAGATATACATGTGTGACAGACAGACAGAAAAAGTCGCACCATAAGGGTTCCTTTTTAACCATTTTGGTATCGAAACCCTAAAAAGACAAAAATATACTTCATGTTACCTATTTACTCTATTCGTGTATAATCCTGTAGTTTTACCTTAAGAGGGTCCTTCTGAGGGTCTTTTGTACTGAATAATATGCGGGCCTACACGACCTTGAAATTACAAATTTTAAATTCGCGCTAGAGTTTTTTTGTAATCTGCAAAAAACCATTACAAACAAATTTAGTTTTGCGGTCTTTAAAATGGACTTTATCGCTTCCAAAAATACTACAGGGACTCGATTCTTGAAAATCACCGGGTGATAAAATATCACTTTTGAGGCTGTTACCGTGATTAACTGTTAAAAGGTAAATCAGAATACATGAAAATTAACAATCAAAGACTGCTTTATATTTTACGAAGATCAATTTTAACTTTTGAAAAGAACACATTACCAATTTCGAAAACCTTACATCTTAAACAAGTTATAATTTAAATACTATATGAATGACAAAGAGGTATTGTGCTCTGATATTCCAGCGAAACACAAGAAACACATTGTAAAAAGCCGAATCTTAAAGTAGGCCGTGCTGCAGTGGTTTCTTGCCGTTTCTTTTACGCTGCCATAGCACGATCCGAAACGGCGTAGACTCGCTCTATTTGCATTGTATTCTGCATGACATTCAATAAGTATTCTGTAAAGAATCTACATTGAATAAAATTATCTGAATCTGAATACAAAAATGTATTTGTTAGTCAAACAAACCGCCCCTTGACGTTCCTGGTGCAAAAGTGCCCATAATGTTCTCGGTATTACCACGTTGAATGGCTATGAACAGCCTTTGCACCAGGAACGACTCGGAGCGGGGGTCACATTAAAAAAAATGTGATTTTGAATTTTTTTAGTGATATTCAAGAATTGGTCCCCAGGTATATTGGAACCCTCGGTGCGCGAGTCCAACTCGCTTTTGACCGGTTTTTTTAAATTACTATTCTAACTCGCAAAGGTTTGTGTTTATGCATTTACGTACTATTGTAGTAGGTCAATAGTATAAAAAGTCGAGTTATTTTAAAACTGCATCAACAATGAGTCAGTCGGAAGTTCCTTCCTCATCTTGAGGGCCGCGACCTCACAGGCCGAGGTGTTTTTTGACCAACTTTGCAGATGCTACAAGCATTTCTGTCTCTTACAGTCAAGGTTCTTTGTCATCTTTTCCTTATTAGGTCAAAATTAATGTCAACTATCTAAGGACATGAAAGCTTTGTTAATTTTGAATTTTGCCAAGTTATTACTCGATTGAACTACTGAAATTAGAAGGTCGCGTAGGCCCGCATATTCAGTACAAAAGACCCTCAGAAGGACCACGAGAATCTCGCGGGCAGGTGCGCGCGTGGTTACGGGGTGGATTTCAAGGGGGATGAGTGTCCGTTATGTATGATATAATGGTATACTGCGTGAAAAATAACTCTGTCTGTGACCGTTAATGCGCAGAAGTCAATAAATGAGTCGCGGGGGTGAGCGTGACTCCCCCCAGGGAGCGAGCGAATCGTTCATTGGCTCTCCGCCTGTCACCCATGCACAGAAAATAACTGTCATAGACAGACTTGACCTGAACGCGCTGTACGGTCACCCGCACGTCAGTAGAAACTTTTTCAACTCTATTACCACGCCATAAGGTCTAAAAGTGTTTCTACTGACGTGCTGTTGAGTGTACTACTACTTTATTCTGGGATTTGGGTCAAGAGCAAGTCTTTTGCTGATTATTATTATAAAAATGTGTTTCCTAGGAAATGTAATGATGTTGTCTGCTATCTAAATGTATTTATAAACTAGCGGTTTGCCCCGGCTTCGCACGGGTAGAAACCAGCCAAGCGCAAGTTGGACTCCCACCGAGGGTTCCGTACCACTAAGGTAAAAATACTGTCCTAGTTATGGGCAGTCATACCATCTTAGTCACGCAGAAGTGCATTAAATTCGCTCGAGCCGACACGCACTTCATCAAAACCATCATAACATCCCATAATACGTCCACTACAGGACAGGGAGCTCCCTCCAGAATTCGAGCCCTTGCTAGAAGAATGTGGAGGGGAAGTATCTTAGTCACCACGCTTGTTAGCATTAAGGCTGGCACCATGGACCGCGGTTGTTGGTGACCGCAGTATGTAAGATGGTGCGATACACGGAAAGATGTCGCTGCCCATCTTCCGGTTTGTAAACCCTTAGTCGCCTCTTACGACACCTACAGGTTGAGATGGGTTGGCACTATTCTTTGCCGCTACCACACGGAACGACACGCACTTGACCAGTCAAATTTTTCGTGTCTATTCTCTGTTGTAGATAAAACCATTACAGTCACTTAGGGAGCTGTTTCTTTAATTTCAATTTTGATAACGATTACACTCATGATAACTTTTGAATGGTATGTCCGATTTGAATAATTCAAAAAGTTATTTACAGGTACTGATATAGCCTTGAATACGAAATCATTTATTTGGATAAGAATTAATAGGTACGAATAATGTGGCCTATATAGTTTGTACCGGCGTTACTATTACATATTTTAACATGAAAAAGTAGTTATTGTGACATAACTGTAATAGTTAGACATATGGTATTGCGGACTTTTTTGTAGATATTGATGGCTTCTATAATTCTGTAGTACATTACTTTGCTCTATTGTTAATAGTTTCGGCAGCGTACTCGATATAAGGATGCTATTTAGTATTTTTTTCGCACCTTGGGTTACATTATCGAAGTTTTCATACGGAACCCTAACATTTTTTAAAATATTTTATAGCCTATGTTCATCCCGGATAATGCAGGTTTCTAATGGTGAAAGAATTTTTCAAATCGGTCCAGTAGTTTCGGAGCCTATTCATTACAAACATACAAACATACAAAAATAGGTACAAATCTTTCCTCTTTATAATATTAGTGTAGATAAATACAGTACATAAACAAATAATTTTCTTTGTAAATGCAGTGATTTCAATACGTGTACTCGTACAGTCAACGACAGATCAAGCTTGACTCGCATTACGGCTCTAGCCCTCGCGTCTTTTGAAATAAGAAAGATGCAAAGTTCAATGTGTCAAGCTTGTTGTGCTCTTGACTGTACAAGTAAACTACAATGATGTTACCGAGTCTGTCGCTGCATTACATCAAGGTTAAGGCCGTCTCTATGTAAGTTTTATTTCAAACCATATTTTCAAAGGTTATCTTCATTAGGAATTTGATACTGATATGTAGAGGTTATTAGTCAATAACCTAATAACCGGCCACCACCGGCGACCACCCCCCGTGGTGCCGGTAAAAAATAGTACCAACCCTTACATACCCGTGGGTGTCGTAAGAGGCGACTAAGGGCTATAAACTGGAGGATGGGCAGCAGCATCCTCTTTTGTATCTACCATCTTACTTACTGCAGTCACCTACAACCGCGGTCCACGCTGCCAGCCGTAACGCTGACAAGCGAGGTGACTATGGTACTTCCCCTCTACTTTTTTCCAGCAAAAGCTAGAGTTCTGGAGGGAGCTCTCTGTCCTGTAGTGGACGTTTCATGGGATGTTATGATTATGATGATGTAGAGGTATTATTTAACAAAATAAATAAGTTGTAAATTAATTTGTAAGGAAGAATTACACTTACATTATACTATTGTAGAGTACCTACCTGGTGACCGAGCTTAGCTCTGTATAATATTGAACAAATATGCCAAAGCTGACTAACAGATGGCGCTATAGGGTTTCTAAAACGCGCAATTTTCAAGAAAAGCTCAAAAAGGAGAATACGAATTTTCCCAGACATGAGACCTATCTAGATCGATTTTTTGCTCCCTAAAACCCCCGTATAGTAAATTTCATCGAAATCGTTAAAGCCGTTTTCGAGAAACCGATTAACGAAAAATAGTCGGGTCTCCATTACGTGTGGGTTGTAAGGTTGACCTTAAAAACCCCAGTGTCAGAAATGTTGAGCCGCTGAAGGCCCCTGATATGGTTATTTAACGACTACTCCTCAAGATAGTAGCTGGGACCAACGGTTTAACGTGCCCTCCGCAGCACGGAATCATCTTACCTATCAGACTATCAGATGATTCAACCAGCAATGTCCCCACCGGTAATCGATCCCAAGAACATCTCTTCATAAGACCGCCCAATCTTGATTTATAGAAATTTCTTGGTTGCACTTGTCTAGATCATTTCTGCGCCTCGGAAGGCACGCACGTTAAGCCGTTAGTCCCGGCTACTGTCAATGATAGGATAGTAGTTGTTAATCCAAGTCAAAGAAAATTTGGTGACTTGAAAACTCTGACAGTCAGGTTGGGCATTAACCTGGAAAAGCCTGCTCTAGGATTGGATCTAATTGGGAAGTCAGATGGCAGTCGCTCTGTGTAAAAAACAGTGCTCTCGTCAAATACCCTAGGTTAGATAACGAGCTCCGTAAAGTGATACTAGAATAGCAAAAGTCGATACATCTTTGTACGATACTACAACAAAATACAACAAAGTAGTGCGAGAAAGTTGAAAAAATGTGTAAAGCAAACGTTCTATAAAAAAGTTGACTATAGATTTGATGACTATATAAATGACAAAGAGGTATAGTGCTCTGATATTCCAGCGAAAAATAAGAAACACATTGTAAACACACACTGACACAAGTATGTTTATATATATATTTGCAACCTATTTAGTTTGTTCTTTTTTAAATTTTGGTTTCATTGTGTAGAAATTTTATAACTTTCTTACCATTTTGTACCAATTGTAATTTTAATAAGTGAAGATCTCTTAATTTGGCATACAAATTTTAATTTGTAACTAGAAATAATCATTTATAAGCTGTGAGATTTTTCCCTGAAATAAATAAAATAAAAAATAAAAATAAAAAGCCGACTCTTTACCTTAAGTGTTATTCTTTGTGTGTTCTTATGTTTATGTGTGCAATAAAGAATTTATTTATTCATTCATTCATTCATTCATTCATTCATTCATTCATTCTTTTAGTAGGCCGTGCTGCAGTGGTTCCATGCCGTTTCTTTTACGCTGCTATAGCACGATCCGAAACGGTGTAGACACGCTCTATTTGCATTGTATTCTGCATGGCATTCAAATAATATTCTGCAAAGAATCTACAATTAATAAAAATATCTGAATCTATTGGCGAAAACGGAATACGAGTAAGTCTAGGGCAACGATGGTGATGATGTGGTTGCACCTGTATCTGTCTAGATTTCAGATCATCCAGAGTGAACTTGTCAGGTCGGTGGCGACATAGATAAGTAGTTCCTAGCCCAGATTAGTAATTTAATGTACAGAGTGTTCCTAGCCCTAGTTTCTCGATGTGTTACACGCCAATTAAGAACTGGCTGATAATTACAAGGTAAATGAACAGAAATGACTTCTAGAGATGGTATCCATATCTTTAATGAAATGCGGTGTTAGTTTAAAGAAGATCTTATCATAGCTTTCTTATCTTCTAACAATTCTACCGGTAGAGATGTTTACTAGTTCAAACATATGTAATAGGTACAGTCAAGAGGACATCCAGCTTGACACATTGGACGTTGTACCGTTCTTATTTCAATGGACGTACGAGCTAGAGTTGCGCTGCGAGTGTCAAGCTTGATCTGTCGTTGACTGTACGCACGGTAGCAAGCATGGTGAAACAAAACCAGTATAAGCTGAACCAGCGCTACGCTACAAACGCCAGAAACCAGAGACCCACTCACTCAAGGTCAAAGTGTTTCCACCGACGAGCGGCTGTGTGTACTACCCCAACTAGGAAAGATGCGTATTGATAAGACTCTAACCATTATACAGAGTGTAACAAAAAGGGTATACCAACCTTGAAGGGTGTGATTTTGCCCATGAATCTGAACAACTTTCCCCAACAAGAACATAGGCCACATTTTTTTTTTTTCATATTTCGGCCTATGTTTCGAAGCGAAAGTTCAGTTCAAGTTCATTTTTATGGGCAGAATCACATCCTTTAGGGTGGAAATACCCTGTTTCTGTTACACCGTGTACTAGTTTAACTGACGTCACAAAGTGATGAAAGAATCCTAATAAAATATACTTTGACAGGAAGTAAAAAAACAGTTGAGTGGTTCTCTGAGTAAGAGAAAAAAACCGGCCAAGTGCGTGTTGGGCAACGCGTGTTATAGGGGTCCGTAGTTTTTTTTAAAGGTGAACATTAGGTAGGTAATATTGTGTGAAAATGTGCTATCAAATGATGCAGTTTGTATGGGAATCCGAATATTTTTTTCGTATTTCGACCTATGTTCATTTGGAAGAGTTTTTCAGAATCATTGTTAGAATCTACAGTTTAAGTTTGTGCAGTCAGTCACCGGATACATTGTATAATTGTTATTTTCATATTTTTCTATGGAATTTTGTAACAGTTCGCTTTGGTGACTTTGAATTGTTAAGTCTCAAATGTGATATTTTATCACCCGGTGCTATTCAAAAATTGGTTCCCTGTTCCCATGCACATTTTGTGCTGTATGTTAGAAGACAGTTCCACTTGGACAATAGCACAGTCTGTCATATTATGATACCTACCTTAACGGATTGATCAATCTAAGTAAATATAATCACACTTCGTCAACGTGAGGGAAATGCCGGAAGGCAGGAATGTGGTTGGTAACCCCATTCGGGGTTTGCACATGCGCTTTGCTACAAGCGATTTCTGATCCAAACCGACCAATTTGAAAAGTCAAAAGGTTTTGTAGCGCAGAGATGGGGAGTGGCAGTGTTTAAGTTAGACGGGTTTTAGCCTCATTGTGCGAGTAGGTACACAACCCGGTCACTTAGCTTGTGGGATAAGAGCTACCTGTCTTTTAAATTGAATAGAATGGTAGTCGTCTGAATAGGGCGGCAAAATGGGGCATTTTTTAGGTTTTTAGGAAATTTACATTTCTTTTAGTAATTGTTTTTTGCGCAAAAGTAAAACATAGGGGCATGCCTAGAGTAGACTTTAATTTTATTTAAAAAAAAAAACCATTGCTCTACGGGCATTACCCAGGAAGAAAACAGGGGAAAACATTTGGATGGAAAAATCCAACTGCTATTCCCTCTTAAAAGTGGCATTTTAATGTCTAAAACGTCTGCCTATCTCTTCGACCACACCTAGCGTATCTACATTTGCATAGTGCGGACAACCTAGCGGGCTCCACTTACGCGTCGCTGCCGGCAGTAATGCTCAAACTGCATTGCTTTCATAATTTCTCTTGGCTTCTGTTTAACTGATCACCAGATGTAAAAAAATAATACCATAAATAGTTAATGAGCACCAAAATCATATATGTATAACAAATACAATAATCATAAGTCACATTGAGCCAAGGCTATTTATTTTAGAGTATTCTGTGAACTTATAATTCGTGAATTATTTTCTGGCATTTGTAGAAGCGACCTTTTATTTATTAAATGGACATGATGTTTATTACAATCTAGCCCTGTGGATAAAGATGAAGCTGTCTTTGGAATGAGCTCAACTGGAAGAAGTCTATCCACTTGTCACTTTAATAGATTCGGGTATATAAACTCGGAAACACAGACGCATATATATAATTCCATTCCTTGGATAGCCAGATGAGAGTTATACCAAGTGAGGATTATAGATTGCGGTGATTGAAAAAGAAACATGACGAAATAAGTTTAAGGCACACTATCGGTATTACAATCACCGTAGTAAACTAAGAACCTATTTCTTGGTTTTTAATTTATTTATGGTCTGCAAATTTGGTGATCAGTTACTAAATTTGATAGCCATCTACTAAACTTAGAATGAAGTGTACAGAGGCTCAAAATTTTGTTTTGGTGACCATTGTATTTGTAGCCATTTCTCTTTGTAACTAGAACAGAGGGTAGATGTGAGTCTTCGGAAATAAAGAAAGTCTTTACAATGGATGATATTCCATTAACATTTACTTTCGTGCCGACTAAGACGTTGACATGAAAAGATGGTTGTAACTGTCTACTACTTCCATAATAGTATCTTTTCTACACCAAGCACACAGTTCGAGTTTAAAAAATTTAAAAGTGCGCACGATTCAAAACTAGTTTCGGTATAATTATACTAGTTTTTCAGTTAAACGTTTTTGTTTTGGTAAGCAAATTTTTTCGTATCGAGATGGGATCGTGTCAAGGTGGGATGTCGCCCATTAAAATTACAAAAATCGCGTACACACGGCCGCTCGTCGGTACAAACACTTTGTACAAACACTGGTATCTGGTTTCTGGCGTTCGTAGCGTAGCGCTGGTTCAGCTTACACTGGTTTTCTTTCTACGTACACACGGCCGCACATCAGTAGAAACACTTTTGGACCTTATGGCGTGGTAATAGAGTTGAAAAAGTTTCTACCGCCAAGCGGTTGACCGTACTTGCCGCCGTGCGTACCTGTGCGTATTCATCATAACATCCCATGAAACGTCCACTACAGCTCCATGCAGGATTCTAGCTTTTGCTAGAAAAATGTGGAGGGGAAGTACCATAGTCACCTCGCTTGTTAGCGTTACGGCTGGCACCATAGACCGCGGTTGTAGGTGACCGCAGTAAGGAAGATGTAAGACACAAAGGAGGATGCTGCTGCCCATCCTCCAGTTAACCCTTAGTCGCCTCTTACGACACCCATGGGTATGTATGGGTTGGTACTATTCTTTGCCGGCACCACACGGGACCACGTTAATAGCTTTAAACTTAGATGTTTTGCTATACATTAACCTTGATTTGTTAACTAACTAGTAATAAAAACAATGAAAAATTAAAAATAAAAGAGGGTTTGAGGGGTCACATCTTATCCCTCTTATATTTTTAAACTGATGACACTTTGGCATACATTGCACCGTAACCTGCAGTTTACTTTGTATCTTAGTACCTATATTGCCCTTTATACACGTGGGAATTAACTTAAAATGGCAATTATAAGATAAATACTTTTGCTAGTTTTGCCAAATACTTAATGTGTTTACATAAAATTTATAGTACGTGGCAGCTGCTAAGTATAGTGGCGCAAACGGTGGATAAAATAAGATGTTGATACTTTACATGGAATACACACGAACTGATCTCATTTATATTTTTCTGGCAAGAATTATACCTACGGCCAGTCACACACACAAAGCGTCTTATTTAGACAGAGACAAAAAAATAAACGCCAGATTAGGGCGATCAATTAAACTGTTTATTGAAGTACTGAGAATAGACGGTTGAAAAAACCCTAAACCACAGAAGAAAGCGTGTATGAAAGGGTTGATGAAAGAAAAGGAAGCGAAGGTAGTATGACAAGATCATAGCAAGTGGAGGGTAGTTGTCTCTGCCTACCCCAACGTGAAAGAGACGTGATACTATGTATGTATTAGTAGATAATAATATGCTGTGTGCCAAAGCCTAGGCAAACCCCGGACATGGTTCAGTCCTACCCTACCCCCAGGGGTATGGCCCAGAGGTATGGTGGGTCCGGAGGGACACTACATACATCGAGCACGAACTTTAAATTTGAAATTGGAATGTCGCGTAAGCCCGCATATTTAGTACAAAAGACCCTCAAAAGGACCACGAGAATCTCGCTGGCGAGTTCGCGCGTTGGTGCGGGGTGCGGGGTAGATTGCAAAGGGGGCGGAGAGTGTCCGTCCTTTATGATAGTGCTATTACTTTATTCTGTTGCCTAGGCGTGCGAATCCAACTTGCAACTGTCCGATTTCTTTTTAATAGATACTTTAGGTACGCATTATTTCTGAATTAATTTAATTGTGCGTTCATAAGTAGTAATTTTCAAACGAGATGAGAGTTCCAAAGAACAACTTGGTAAAAAAAACATGTACAGCCTAGAGCAGTTGAGGCTGAACACCCGCGGAGCAACATCCTTATGTAGGCTAACTAAAACAGTGCGGTACAAAGAGCAATGTGTTAAGTTTGACGCACTCTTGACTGTAATATTTAATCAGTACAAAACACAAACAATTAAAAGGCGGTAGACTAAACAATATTTTTATCACCTATATGTCGCTTCGTTTGAGGCATTTTCTAAGAAACAATTATATTGTTATAAATAATAAGCAAGCAACAAATTAAGAACTACTTGAACCTAACGATCCTAATGATGGGCAGCACATTGTTATGATGCAGCAAAGTTAAAGTAGCGACACGAATTTTGGGAATCTTTCCAACGCGGAGAGATTCGCTCATTAAAATGCGCACAGCATAGGAAGTTCCCGAGTTCATTTAAACCGGACATATTGAAGTCGCGAGTGAATAGGCTTCTTCTAAGTAAGAACATCTTTCTTTGATTATAGGTACACGAAAACTTTTCTTCTTTTTCTGCCTTGCGTTTTCCGGTCCACTTTCCGGCTTAATCTTCTTAACTTTGCCCGGTCATTCACGTCCTCTGAAGTGAGATGGTACTCTCTCATGTCAACCTTCAAGACGTCCAGCCAGAGCTCCTTGATTCTGCTGCATTTTCTGGGACTAAAAACGGTAAGGGCAAATCATCTGTTTCCGACATAATCTGTAGACCTTCAGCTAATGTGACCGAATCATCGGAGTCAGCTTTCGTGCAGCTTATCCACTACGTCATGAACCTTGAAGTTTGCTACAAAACTAACCTTACTAAGTATATACTTACTTACTTTCGCTGGCCAAAGAGGATCTTGGCCTCCGACACCAAAAGCCGCCAGTCCTCCCTTTTCTGCACCTCCTCACGCCAATCGGGTCTTTGGAGAGCGCTCAGGTCCTTCAGCGCTTCGTCACTCCAGCGGTACCTGGGACGTCCGACCGGCAGTTTTCCCGTCGGTCGTCCCAGGTAAGCTCTTTTGACTGCACGATCTTCCTCCATCCTCTCTACGTGGCCGAGCCAGCGAAGTCGGGCTGATTTGGTCTCTCCAATTATAATAGGTCTTTACCTATGAAATTGCCGAAATTTTCTTACAGATTAATGAGATCATAATTCCTATAATTCCAATGTAATTTTTTCCATTTGTCCTAATTTGAAAGTTGACTTCAAGGTTATTAATGTACGCATAAAATAAAGTTTTTATTTTTTTAGTTTGATATATAAAATTAAAGGTTTAAAAATTGTTCGTCTTAATAGTCGTCCGATTTCATCATTAGATTTGTTATATTTTTTTACAGATAATATTTTTCGAAAATTAAATTTAAGCTTCTGTTAGCTTAATGTCTCCTCAATAATGCTTAAAAAAATTAAAAAAATTGGATTTATAATTCCTGAGAAAAATGCAAAAATGTTAGTACTGAAAATTGAGTTTACCTAAAGTTCGCCATACAAAACGGCAATTTCATAGGTCTTCTTCTTCTCTTCTTCTTCTTTTCGTATCAATGGCAAATGATTTTATAGTAAGTTAGCCCAAAATGTGGCTACAGCAATAGCTCTTTGGTTGCCTTCAAAAAGGTCCTCCCTGGTGCAAGAAACTGAGGAGGTAGGGCACGAAAGCAAGTGTGTCATGGATTGCAAAATGCCGCATTCACACTCGTCATTATCAGAGAAGCCCCACCTCTTCTTCAGTTCTCCGCACCTGCCTGCGCCCGATCGCAGTCTATTAAGTGACTTCCATATGGGCCAGGGAAGATCATGTCCTGGTGGAAGATTTTCGGCAATGGGGATATATGGGCTATCAGGGGGGTACCTTTTTGACCACAGTTCTATCCTAGCCTTTGATGGATCTGATTCGAGGGGTACGGTAAAGACCTATTATTAAGTTCAACCAACTTAATGGGTTAATTTGATTCATATAATTGATTATAACCTAACTATTATGTTATTTGAAATGAATTTTTATTATAATATGTTGCCAATTTTAATTAATTATTGTATGCATTTCTCTCTGTTTCTTTCTTTCCTTTATCTAAAGCTTCTTAGTTATTATTATCTAGAACTACATCTAATGCTTCTTAGTTATTATTATTATCTACCTTATTCCCTCTCTTATTGACTCTGGGTGGGCTTAAAACCAGCCACTAGCTGTGCCCATACCTTTTTCTCAAAATATTTTAAATTTTTAAATGCTATAATGTGATTACTTTTTTTTGTTGAGAAATAAATTATTTTGTATTTTTTGTATTTGTAACTAACTAAATCATCCTGATCAAATCGCATCATGAACATTTTAACTTCAACACAGTTTTCGTTGGTGTGTGACTGAGACAAAGAATTGCCAATTATTCCACCTGCCCGCCGCACCTGGCAATACGTTTTTATTTATTTGTGTTTATTTCGACGCCCGCCGATATTTTTATTGTTCTCATCGGCCATGCAACCCGGCCACTCGCTTTGCGATATCAAGTAAATAATTCACTGAATGCATGTTAATAAAGAGGATAAAAAGGGGTTAAAACAAATAATTGTAAGTTGTTTGTTGAAGGCAATTATTGTTCAGCTTTTGTTCAACAGGAGGCTGTCAGCGTTTAAGGCTCTTTATAGGTCGTTTACTTATATAAACATTTATAAAAAATAAGAATTTATTTATAATATCGGTTATGTTTTCCTTGTCATAGAAGCCTATAAGTCATGTATGAACATCGAACAGAACTTCAAAATGATTTGGAACTATAAAATCATAAAATAGAAGAAAAAACACTTTATCAAGTCCGCAAATTATGGTGGTTCCATATCATATAATAAGTTGTCTGAGCAATAAAGCAATTTGAATTTGAATATCGTATAAAACAGAAGGCTCAAGAAAGAAAAACAACAGTTTCTTTACTTGATAATTTTTATGGATTAATTAAATAACTGCATAAGCTGCTCATCTAAACAAGCAAAATTTTCCAAACCCCTACATGCCTAACTAGCAAGCAGCAGACTAAACGATGAGAACTCTACATGATTTGTAAGTCTAATAAATAAAATTCCTTGAAACCAAATCTTTCTCCAGAATAAGTGATTTATTCCCCCTTTCATCAGCTAAAGAGCTACCGAGAATCGATCCTTGGATAAACTCAGACGCACAAAAAGTTCAAACCAACCGAAGATCCCCAATTATTTATGACTGCAAAGATTTTTTCGCACGTAGACTTGGCAACATTGTAAATGACGCAAAACGGTAGACAAAGATACAGGCCCCTTTACACGACGCTATATCGCGCTTGGTTTTCCCATTGTTGGATGGTCAGAAAAGTAGACTGTATTAAAACTTTTCTAAATTAAATTATTAGTTAACAGAAAATATTATCATTACATCCCATGAAACGTCCCCTACAGGACAGGGAGCTCCCTCCAGAATTCTAGCTTTTTCTGGAAAAATGTAGAGGGGAAGTGCCTCCTCACCTCGCTTGATAGCGGCTCCTCGGCTGGCACCATGGACCGCTGTTGGAGGTGACCACAGTAAGTAAGATGCACAAACTCGTCACATCGTCGACCTTGTCTCTGTCCTCAGGGTTAGATCAAGGCCAAAAGTACTTAAGCCCAGTGACCATAAAAGAAGATCACAAAAATCTTGAACTTCACTTGCGAGATAGGTAAATAAGTTGCGTCAAAAATCTCAAAGTTCAGGTCAATTGTTCCGTTTTGTGGCGGGCCTGGCCGCCCCGAGCTAGTTATCGAGCTAATTTAGCTACGTCTAAAGGGGCCTTAAGATAAAATCACAGATAAAATGACAGACTCGCGGCAATTTGTCTGTTTTTCGGCTAACATTGTTTTGATTATCATAAATACATAATTAAGTTGGTATCTCATGTATCTTTTCGCACTGAATTTAAAGTGGATGTAATGTCGCCGGAACCGGTAAATTATTTAATGTACACACGTTTCATTTAGTTAAATAAAACTTGTTACATTTAATATTACAGAACCGTTTACAAGAAGTAATTCTGTTTTTTCGTAATGTAATGTAACCATAAAACGGCTAAGTGTGATTCACACAGTATTTTATATTAGACGAGATTTCAATAATCTAATAATCTTGCGTCTGTGTTCCCGAGTGCATATAACCCGAATCTATTAAAGTTGCGAGTGAATAGGCGTCTTCTGGGCAAGCTCGTCCCAGCGTCGACCTCATCTTTGTCCTCAAGAGTAAACCCATTGAAAAAAAGAGAGACAAACAATGTAAGCTTATACAGCTTTATTTTTTAATCACCCTGTATGTTTTAAGAGGTGGTTCTTGTTCATGAAACTGAAGAACTTTTCCCAAGGAAAACATTTTTCGACGTCCCATACAAATTGCATCAGCTGAAAACACATTTTGTAAGGGAGGTCAAAATTTTTCATCGTATTTCAACCTGTTCTTTGGGAAAAGTTGTTCAGTTTCATGGGCAGAACGATCTCTTAAAACATACGGGTGATAAGAAAATAAGGGTGTATAGGTACATAGGTTCGAGTTGGTACCCTTTGAGCACGGATATTACATATTCTGTGACGGATCCCTGAAAAAAATTGCGGCCGAGCATATAAACATACACCTTCAAAATTAAGCGATACTCGTATTACATTTTATTTACTTTCAAAAACTTATCAAGTAGAGTACATCACTGATTCTCAACCGGCTACATTATACGCAAAACGTTGTAAAAAAAAAAGCGGCGGCGATGCGTCGCTGTCGACAGACACGGGTCGATGACCCCGTCGATATTTCTCGAAATTCACCGACAAATCTCGCTCTTTTCGCTTTTTAATTGTAAGCGACCAGCAACAACGACAAGGTGATACGTTTCTTGGGAAAAATGCGTAAAACGCAACCTGCGCTCTGGAATTACTGTAACGGAACGCGAATTAAGATTTACATGGAAACTGGCGCGGGCGCAGATTAACGAAGGATTTTGTTTGGGTCAAACAGAGATAACGCTCTGAATATAACGTGTTTTTAGGGTTCCGAACAAAAATGGTAAAAACAGAAACCTTATGGTGCGATATCGTCTGTCTGTCTGTCTGTCACACCTGTGTATCTCAGCAACCACTCATGCTATCGACTTGAAATTTGGAATAGTTTTAAAATATGATTGACCAACTTTATTACAAATTATTGTAATAGTATTGTAAAGGGGGCGCTAATACGGCAAGGTAGGGGGCAAAATTTTAAATTGTTGCTACTCGTATGAAAGGACTTTATTTTTAAATTCAAAAAATATTTTTTTACTACTCTTAGTTTTCAAGTCATCATAACATCCCATGAATCGTCCACTACAGGACAGGGAGCTCCCTCTAGAATTCTAGCCTTTACTGAAGAAATGTAGAGGGGAAGTACCATAGTCACCTCGCTTGTTAGCGATACGGCTGGCACCATGGATGGACCGCGGTTGTAGGTGACCGCAGTAAGTAAGATGTTAGATACAAAGGAGGATGCTGCTGCCCATCCTCCAGTTTATAACCCTTAGTCGCCTCTTACGACACCCACAGGTATGTAAGGGTTGGTACTATTCTTTGCCGGCACCACACGGGGCAGTTTTCAAGTAATGATGACTAATTTTAAAAAAAGTTGGGAAAGTTCGTTAGCTGAAGTTCGGGAAAGGAAAAATCTGATACAAGACTTGATAGTAGAAGAACTAGAAGAAGTGGTGATTACTCTTTCTTCACGTTAACGAAGTTAAGCAACGTTATCTGTAGGCAGAATGGCTGTAAACTGACTAAATGATGACCTCAGACCTGGGACTCAATTCTTGAATATCACCGGGTGATAAAATATCACTTTTGTGACTTTAAAAATTCACATTTGCCCTGATAAACTTTTGAAAGGTAAATCAGAATACATGAAAATTATCAATCAAGGACTGCTTTATATTTTACGAATATCAATCTTCATTTTTGAAAAGAAAAATCAGTGCTTTTGAATTTTCTTAGTGATATTTTATCACCCGGTGATATTCAAGAATCGGGTCCCTGCGATGCCTAACGAAGATTTCTGTACGGCTAAAACATACGTACATCCAACAGCACATCAATACAAACACTTTGGCCTCCATGGCATGGTAATAAAGTTGCAAATGTTTACACCGACGTACGGTTGACCGTACATATTTATAAATCTTAGAATATAGACTTGTTTTTCTAGTTTTGGACTGAGTGATCACTACATATGGTTTCAGTCGGGTTTATTGTCGTCACAGATTTACGTAACATACCTACTTTAGGTACGTTAATCACATCTCATTACGTAAATATTAAACAAGTCTTCAAAACTACTTGTCTTTATGATTTCAAGTTGGTATTTGAGTAAACAGCGTAGACTAGTAAGTTGATCAAAGGAGAACGTACGCGAAACCTCAGAAGTGCGGACGAAATGTATTGCGCGACATGTATTTCGCCCGCACTCCGTTCTTTTCTCGTACTGTAGCATATAATTATCACCTTATGTTTCGATTAGGTACAGTCGGTGTCAAAACAGTGGCAGTACTATGACATTGAACGAGTCTCTGGCTAGGTTCAAATTCAAATTCCTATTAAATTAGTTATAAATACATATTAATTGAAAATGCCTGCGGTACTTACGCAGAAGACGCAGGTTCGAATCCTGCCTGTGGTTGTGAATTTTTGCGATTTTCTACTTAATACATATTAATTATTCAATTATTTAATTATTCAATTAATTAATTATTAATATTTTTATGCCTATTTCTTGCATTGAGAGTGTCAGGTTTGTATAAATAAAGCAAAAGCAAACAAATTCAAAAAGATTTCTCGTTTTACAATCTATACTTACTTACTTGTGATAATTTGTTCAGTTTTACTGTCTGAGTAACATAACCAATTTTACACTGATAAAAAAAAGGTAAAGTGCGAGTCGGGCTCGTTGTTTCATACTTTTCAGAGCAAGATTTTTCAGAAATCGGGTTCTAGTTTTTTAAATAATTTTGCTTATAAGTAAAGCCGTTTCATACAGCGACAATTTGGGCCACATTAATTTTTTTTTAGAAATAGACAAATATTTGTTGAAAGTACTCCAAATTTCAAGTCTATGCGTAAGTAGATGCTGAGATAAACATGTGTGAGAGATGGACAGACAGACAAACAGACAAAGTTGCACTATAAGGGTTCCTTTTTGATCAATTTGGTTCGGAACATTAAAACACACTAGCTAGAACGCTCTGCAAAGACCCGAACGAAGTGAGAAAGTGCTTAAATAAGGAACCAAGATTCCCTATAGGTCCCTATGTACCAGCAAAAGTACTTACAAGTACAGCCAAGGATTTTACATTAAAACAGTCGCTCCATAATGAAGTTTGTAAACAATCACCTTTTCAATATTCACACAAAGAACGTAATATTCATAGATCCATCATCCAACCATTTGTGTTTACAGTTCATCGGAGGAAGTTATACTTTTCACCGGTTATACTAAAGTACTAATGTAATGAATTATGTCATGCATCGCATCCGGTCCGAGAGTAATTGTATCTATTTAACAAGGTAACTTAATGTCCCTCACCAAAGAACCCTCACTTGTGTAAAGTAGCTATTACAACTTCTCTAAATCAGAGTCTAATTCGGCAGCTAGATATTTGTGGGAGTCTGGGTTCGGTTAATTCCGATATACTTACTTCAACCAGAAATTATTAAGAATTTAAGAAAGGTGTAACAGAACTAACAGATGTATAGAAAACAAGCAAGTATAGTACGCGACAGCTCAGAAGCGCGAACTGCGTGCGAAATGTATGGCGCGCCATGTACAGGTTGTAACAAAAAACCGGCCAAGTGCGAGTCAGACTCGCGCACTGAGGGTTCCGCCATCACATTATATTAATTAAATTAGCTGATTTGAATTTATGACATATAGGGTGACTTTTTATTAGTTCTTGATAGCAAAAGATATGAATGTACTCATGATACTGAACAACTTTTCCCAAGGAACATAGGTCGAATTACGAAAAACCATATTTGACCTCCCATACAAAATGCGCTATCAGCTGATGCAGTGTCTATGGGAGGTCAAAACTTGATTTTCGTATTTCGACCCATGTTCCTTGGGGAAAGTTGTTCAGTATCATGAGTACATTCATACCTTTTTCTATCAAGAAGTAATTAAAAGACACCCTATATAAAAAAATAATTACTAGATTTCGTTCAAACAAATTTTCGGTGGAAGTTAATATGGTAATCTACATCATATTTTTTTTAGTTTTATCATTTTCTTATTTTAGAAGTTACAGGGGACACACATTTTACCGGTTTGGAAGTGTCTCTCGCGCAAACTATTCAGTTTAGAAAAAAATTATACAAACCTCAATATCATTTTTGAATACCTATCCATAGATATCCAACACGTATGGGTTTGACGAAAAAAAATTTTTTGAGTTTCAGTTCTATGTATGGGGAACCCTAAAATTTATTGTTTTTTTTTCCTATTTTGCGTGAAAATCTTAATGCGGTTCACAGAATACATCTACTTACCAAGTTTCAACAGTATAGCTCTTATAGATTCGGAAAAAAGTGGCTGTGACATACGGACGGACAGACAGACAGACATGACGAATCTATAAGGGTTCCGTTTTTTGCCATTTGGCTACGGAACCCTAAAAAGGGTTTATCAACCCCGAAGGAGGTGAATCTGTCCATGAAACTTAACAAAAAATATTACCTCTAGAAACTGAATCAGCTGATGGCGTATTTTGTACGAGAGGTCAAAATTTAATTTCGTATTTCGACCCTTCCTTAGGGAAAGTTCAGTTCAGTTTCCTGGTCATATTCACATCCTTCGGGGTTGATAATTAACCTTTTTCTTATTACTTGTATTTTTCCAACACTCCTGAATATGTTACAATATCGTAACACATGGAAGGGGACCTAAGGGAAGAGCCAAAGAATTCGGACTCCTTGCTCTGCTCGGTAAGAGCCTTGCCCCCTTGGGCGGATAGTGTCCGTTCTGCCGGCTTAGCACGCTGCAGTTGTCAGTTTATCTAGGCCCATAGATTAAAGACTTTAAGCATGGTCACGTTTTTTTTGCCATCCGAGCAGTGCGACACATTTTGAAAGACAAGGACGGCTACATCTATTAGTGTATAAAGCTATCTCTGTCTAAAATATCAAAAACGTAATTTGTGGATTTGCTAAACATTTTCCTCCACTGACATTTCTTCGCGCTTGGAGGTGATAGATTAGATGACATAATTCCTCAAATAAAGTGACATTTCTCCGAGATATATTTTCTCTCGGGCAGCGTGCTAAGCGGGCTGCTGGCCAAGGGTAAGAGTCGCTATGTTTATGTCTGAGGTTAGGAGTATATTTACAGATACTAGCGACTTATTAGCTATTTGGTTTGGTATAACCAACACCAACAATTATTCATTAACTCTGTTACAATTTTTTTTTGTGTCGGCGCAACATAGAGTTCTGTAATATTTACGTTTTAGTTTTTAAAGAAAACTTGTTAAGTCTAATAAAATAATCTTAGAGTTTTTCTCATATGCTTACAAATAATTATTTTTTATTAAACGAAATAATTGAAACGCAGATCAAATGATCAAATTTTAATATGCAACAATAATTAAATGAGTTTGAGTTTGAATGAGGAAGTTCCAAGGAAGTTCTACGTTATGTAGGTCGGTTATTATCTCCCGAAGTATATCTGTCTTCCTCTGATTTGTCTTCAACACATTTTGTCATTTGTCCAAACATTTAACAAAACACATGTCAACAGTTGGCCAATTTTCAAAAAGTCTGCTGTTTATTGAAAAATTTATCAAATAACATTCAATTTTCTAAGAAGCTCAAATGCGAATGACCTTCCGTATCAGTTTTGTTATAATTTGGCGTCTATTAAAAACATTTTTTGTCATTGTCATCATTTGATGACTAAAGCCGGTACCACACCTTTCTTAATTTAGAAATTAATTAGGCATACATTGCTCGTTGAAGTAGTGATATTAGAATTAACACAACTTAGGTCCATCAGTAATGTATGCCAAATTAGTCTTTGAATTTAGAAAGGTGTGATTACGGCTTTGCTAAATCTAACTGATGCTGCATCTTTCTTTGAAACATCGTATTTTTTTTATATCTTACTTTTTTGACCAATTTTAACAAAATTCATCCTCATCACGATTATAATTCTCAAAAATTCCCAGAGAACCCGTAACTTTTTTTAATACCTGTTGAAGAGTTATTATCATAAACAGATTTGAAAGAAACCGCGTATGGTATTTAGAATATCTGGCAAGAACCCAAGACGATTCGTATAAATGGAGCGCGAGTAGGCAGATTAGTTATTATGACACGAACTTTAGCTGATGCTGAAACGAAAATTTGTTTTATTCTTCGTCAAAGATGCAAGAGCGAGATGGCATGATTTCATATTTTCACATCTATTTATGATTCTTCACAGAATACAAATGCATAGTAGAGCAAGTCTACTGTCGATTCGGATGCGTTCTATGTCTGACTTGCTTCAACAGTCTGTAGGTAGCCGAGAATTTTTAGGGTTCCGTACCCAAAGGGGACCCTATTAATACTCGTATGCCTCCGATGATTTCTTCATACAACTTACTCACTGTAGTCGAACAGTACGTATGGACAGGTCAAAATATTTTTCATTTCCCAAAAATTTTTCTTTGGGAAAGTTGTTCAGTTTCGTTGACTGACCACGCCCTTTCAGTTTTCGGTACACTGTCCCTTACAGCCTGTATAAAATGAACATTTACTACAAGAAA
Organism: Athrips mouffetella; assembly: GCA_947532105.1. Taxonomy (NCBI): domain Eukaryota; kingdom Metazoa; phylum Arthropoda; class Insecta; order Lepidoptera; family Gelechiidae; genus Athrips; species Athrips mouffetella. Next base: position 1,841,529 of record OX383961.1, on the reverse strand, counting down.
TAAACTATTACTACGGTAAGTGTTTTAGTAACAGTTCATCGTTCGTTATCTTTTGCAAAATAGTCACAATTGTTTTTGACAAATTGTAAAACATCGACCGCTACGATCAAAGGTTTTTTCATCGGATCAAGTTTATCATTTATGTTTGCCGCCGTGTGTAAAAAGTTGACGCAATTCATCGTCGCGAGTCGCAAGGTGCATCTAGTTTGAAAATGGAACTAAATAAAATTGAGGAATTAAAAATAGGTACAAAAGTATGCCACCGGCAGACCGCATGTTATAAATTAAAATAGAACAAAACAAGTACCTACATTGTAAGTGCTGTTGTAAATTTTCAGATTGTAAAATAAAATAAAATTGGATGAAAATTTATTCTTTAATGAAATAAATCATGTCAATATTGGTTACGTTATTTATTATGTCAAATATGTCTCGTTCCTTGAAGAGTAACATGATCGAGATTCTAGATTACTTATAAAGTAAAAATATTTATTAAACCAAGTTTTTAAATTAACGTCATGTGGCGATGTAGTTTTGTGATTCTTTTTATTACTTTTTTTGTCCTATAAACACTTTTATGTATTTTCTGGAAACACTTTTGGTACCTAACTTTTATAACCACAAAATCAGACCGGTACATTTTTTCACTAGTCCTTACAATACATACAAAAAAACGTACAAAAAATACTCTGATTTTATTGTCCTGGCTTTAAAATGTGTTAGTAATTGTTCGAATAAACGGAATAAACTCTTCCTTTTCGCGCCACTCACGCCGGTCAAGCTCCTACTACTATAGAAATATGAAACAAGGCCAAATATGTAAAGCTTGACGGACTCTTAATTGTACCTATTATCTATATCGGTACTTATGTTAAGGAAGCGTAAAAAGCGTGTATTTTAAAAATACCCTTACGGTGTGAACGCGACCCTAAAGTTACGCCCGTCGATGTTTAGTAGGTTATAATTAGCCCGCCTTTTGTGGAATCCAAGTTATAAGCTGATGGATACATAGTATATTCGTGTGTAGTTTAAGTAGGTTTATCCCATTTTTTATTTTTTATTTTACTGTATTTTATACTTTTATTTTAATTTAAAATTTCTTATCACGATTATTAACGCACATCCTTGTGCCCGTTTTAATGACATTCTTCCACACCTGATAGGTTGGCTGGAAGAGATTCGCCTTTGTGAACAATTTTCATTTGACAACTCTATGTTATTTGTGCGCAATAAAGAATATATATACATTCGGGTAAGAGAAGAACAAAAAAAAACATTCCATTACTCTTATTACAATCCCAGTCATCGAATTTACAGTTTTAAAAAATATACATTCTTAAAAACTAGAGTATTCTGAAGGTGAGCAAGCAAACACATTTACCGATATATAGGGTGACTTTTAATTAGTTCTTGATAGAAAAAGGTATGCATGTACTAATGATATTGAACAACTTTCCCCAAAGAACATAGGTCGAAAGACGAAAATTAAGTTTTGACCTCCCATATAAACTGCATCAGCTGATAGCGCATTTTGTATGGGACGTCAAATTTGGTTTTTAGTATATCGACCTATGTTCCTTGGGATAAATTGTTCAGTATCATGAGCACATGCATATCTTTTGCTATCAAGAACTAATTAAAAGTCACCCTATATTCGATGTTCCAAAAGACCAGACCATATTCTAGATTGTTATGTACAAAACCTTTTAGTAGATCAATTCCGAAATGTTCAACGATGTTCCAGATGGTTCTGGGGACGCTTATGAACATTCTAGAATATGTTAGTGCGATCTAGAATTTTCTAGAAAAAAAATTGAATAACCTTGAATTTGCTGCGATATTCGTGTAGCAACAGGTCGACGCAAACAAAGGCACGGACAACGGCTAGTTTAAATAATTAAAACCACACTCAATATAATACAGGTTGTAAGGGACGGTGGTTCCCAAAGAAACATTTCTGGGAAATGAAAAAAAAATTACCTCTCCATACAAATTGCTCACTCTGGTCGAACAGTATCTTATCTTTCATTTACAAGCTTAACCTCTTGGTAGGAATAACCTTAGTCCCCCCGAAGATGTTCAGCAGCTTATAATTAGCAGTCCCACAGTTCAAGTAACAAGAAACCGGCATGAAAAAGCCAGTAACCATTGAAGAGGGTGCGAATCACTACTTTGGTTACGCTCACTGAAGTTAAACACACACTCAAGTTATTATTAGTTGGTATTGTATTGCTTTAAGTCACAGGTGGGTGAGATCTTGTAAACAAACTTTAGAATCGAGGGAAAAATTGAATGTTAAGTGAATAACAAGCTAGTTTCAGTTAAATGGAGTCGTTGTGTTGCCACAGATTACCATTTGTATGTATGTATGTATGTCTTTATATATGTATGAATGTGTGTATGTATGTTAAATACCATTACCAAAAACCACCTTTAATACCTTTGCAAAATAAAAAGCCTAAGGAACGTAGATTTAGGATGTTTAGAGAGGTTAAAATACGAGTAAATCTGAATCTGAATCTGAAATCTGAATCGACGAGAATGAAGTGATGAGATTACATGTAGCAAAGGAAGTCAGGATCTAAAGCCGATCACACCTTCCTAAATTCAAACACTAATTCGGCATACATTGCTGGGAGGCTTGTTTCTGTTAATTCCAATATCCTTACTTCAACGAGCAATATATGCCGAATTAGTTTCTGAATTAAGGAACGATGATTGCGGCTCACAAAAAATATGGTCTCTACCTATCCCACCGGGTGTGATTGTTTGTATTTACGTGACGTACTTAAGTTTTAAATAAATAAACACGTCAGCAACGCGATTGCAACTCTATCACCATGCCATAAAATCCAAATTGTTTCTACTAACGTGCTGTTGAGTATCATATCATAAAGAAAGGGAAAAAAATTTACTTAGTTTGTTATTTTGTCAATAGGAACCTTTTAGGATGCGTTTCCACTGAGGCGGAGCAGAGCAGTGAAAAGTGGTAAGTATTTCCACCTTAGAGCAACACGCCCCGCGCAAAGCCCGGTTGCTCTAAGATTTCCACTGATGCGGAGCGGAGTGGGGCAAAGCTGCTGAGTGGAATGAAATGAAACGGAGTTGAGCGAACTTGGATAGTTTTCGTTGTGTCGTCTTACTTTTCATTCTCTTGAATATACTCGTAGATTATGATAAATACGAGATTTTTATTTTTGTACTGCTAATAACAACTTATTCTTTTAAGTGGGCATAGCATCAATACCTAATATGAGTGTTTATTTACTTAGGCTCGTACACATGCTATTTACTATGAGTTTTAAAAATGCGTAGTAAAATATTATTAACGACGACAAAGTGCCTTACTCACTGCGTTCCATATTTAGAACTACACACTACAACTATTTAAGTACAACAATGAACCCTGTCAATCTCAATGACAATAATTAAAATAATATATTGAAGAGTTTTGTAGAGAATAAAAACAACAAGAGTACTTTTAAATAGGTAAAAACTGAGACGCGGCAGGAATTTAAGATCAGAAGTCGATCATCTGTCAGACGTTGACACATGTCACGGTGACAGCTGTCAAATACAAGGTTTCGTTACAAATTGTATTGAATTAATGGATATTGATTAATAGGTTCAATTATTTGTATCTTTTGTATTAAAGCTGTATCAACATTACATGCCAAAAAACCGGGCAAGTGCGAGTCGGACTCGCACACCGAGGGTTCCGTACCACCACATTGTTAATATAATTAGCTTGAGTTGATTGAATTAAAGGTAAATTGTGGTTTACGAGCTTGGAGGTCCAAAATTTAAATACACTGCTATAGTAGTCAACAATAGTGATTATAAGGTTATTGTTGGAATCATAAAGTTTATTTATAAAAGCGCGTCAAGGCCCGAGCAGCGAGCCTCTGCAAACATCGTTGATTCACTGGAGTACCTAGGCAGGCAGTGCATTTACGTTCCTCTAGTCACCTTTTACGACAACCATTTACAACAAGCCAGCTGTTAAAAGCCACATAATACGTATAAAACAATGTTAACATTTACGTAAAACTGCAAAATATTTATGTTGACACAAGTGTTTGATGCAAGTGGTATTGTGACTATTTAGCCTTGAAAATTTAAATTGTTTCATAATTGACCTGCAAACAGTCTGCTGTAATAATTAAATAGAACATTAGCAATGCACAAAAATCGGACTTATAATTTTAATAAAATGAACCCAGAAGATCTAGTACACAACAGAAGATACCTAAGTAAAGATTTTTTTTAATTCGAAATCATTAATAGAGATCGTTGGTAGGATTTTATCGAGTAGATATACATAGGGTGTAAAAAAGCACGTTGATTCTTCTAAGAGGTGATTCACTAATATAATATTGACCTATTCGCTGATTCGTTCAGGTGCCTTCTTGGTGGTGCTCACAGGTTTCTAGATTTAAGTAGTTTAGTTCCTGTCATATTATATTATAGTTGATAAATTGCGTTTGTACTAAGTATGTACTGATTGTTATTTAACTTTATGACGATTTAGCATTTTGCTGTAAGTTGTAAATGAATTGAATTGAATTAATAGGTTCTAAAAAATATATTAACACCATACTTTTTTAAATATTTTTTCTTTTTCGTTTAATTTTTGGTGATAATGAAATTGGATTTTCCTTCGAATTACATTACAATAATTTATTGAAATGGATAGGTGTTTGCTAGTGACTGAATATAATAACAAAAAAAATATGTTTGTCTGCATCGCCAGCTAATCATAGAGGTCATTGAACCCTCCATGCGCTTCACTTCTACTGTAGCTAAAACAGAAGATTCAGTGATTTCGAATTTTTTAAACATATTTTATTACCCGGTGCTATTCAAGAATCCTGAAGGTTTGTTATACCCTTCTTGTAACGCGTTGTAAAAACTCCACATGAATGGTACGGTCAACCACACGTCAACGAAAACATTTGGAACTCTATTACCATGCCACAAAGTCAAAAGTGTTTCTGTTGACGTGCTGTTGGATATACCACGCAGCACCGTTGAAGATTCTGCACCAATAAAAGTATTCGTCGACTACTGGTTTTAATAAAATAAACAGGCTCAAGTTGCGAAGCCTCTGCACCTTTTGTTAATTTATTTTTATATGCCATCGAGCGCTGTACCCACCATTTAAATACAATTAACGTGCAATAAGTGCGGGACATTCAAGGATAACGTCTAATAAGAAAATATGGCATTTACACTGGGCTATTTTTGAACTCTCAGCAAAACATATACTTTATTCTTAAGACATATAACTAAACATCTTTAAGAACCATAAGGTACTTTTTTTTTGGAATAGTACCAACCCATACATGCCCGTGGGTGTCGTAAGAGGCGACTAAGGGTTATAAACTGGAGAATGGGCAGCAGCATCCTCCTTTGTATCTTACATCTTACTTACTGCGGTCACCTACAACCGCGGTCCATGGTGCCAGCCGTAACGCTAACAAGCGAGGTGACTATGGTACTTCCCCTACACATTTTTCCAGCAGAAGCTTGATTTATGGAGGGAGCTCCCTGTCCTGTAGTGGACGTTTCATGGGATGTTATGATGATGAGGTACTTTTTGGAGTAATTTTTCTTTTTTCATGTTTGATCTATTTTTTAAGTGGTTCAGAATTTGTCCATAAATCCGAAAATAGCAGCATTTGTTTTTTTAGGATCAGAAGTCTTAGTGAAAGTTCAGCAATGTTTATAAGTTTAATTCATATTTTTAAAAGATTTTATTTATTTACCGCCGTTGTCAGCTTAAAATCATTGGAGATTTTGGTGCAAGAGAGTGAATATGAATAGGCTTCTCCTGGGCAAGCTTTTTCCATCGACAACCTCATCCTCCTCAACCTCATCTGTCCTCAGGGTCTAATTAACCGACCAATATTCTCCTATATTGTATTAAGCTATTTGGTAGTAAGTTCTTATTGACATGATGATTTTATTTTATGTTTGTTTATTTCTTTTTTATTTAATTTAATTTAAATTAAATTTGAATTTTTTTATGAATGATGCTGTTTTATTGTGATTTTAATTAATTTTTATTATGATAAGTTAGGAATTATGATTGTTTTTATATTTTATTAGAATGATTATTTTAATTTTTGTGATTTTTTTAAATTATGATGTTTTAATGTGATTTTTATGTGATGAATTTTCAATACAATGTACTTTGTTAAGAAATAAATAAATACAATACAAATACAAGCGAAATATTGAATCTCATTATTTTATTTTTACTATTATCATTTTCGTGATCGCTGTCTTAAATAGAGTACTAGAATACCACCCGAGATGGATGGACAACTTGCGCGAAGACATATGCAAAGAGCACACATGCACAGCACGCACACACGCAGAAACGTCTCGTCTCGTGCGTTCACATCTGCCGGTACGATGCGCGTGCGCACAACAACTGTCTTGTAACACGCCCTTTGAAACTCGTTTATGAGACAATAAAAGTACGTATTTTAAAGTGATTTGTTTTATACTTTTTGGTTTAAATTTAAATGAATACTCGTAGTATAATAACCTTGCTAACAGTTGTTAAAGATATTTTAAAGCTACGGGTAAACGGTCTGCTTCGGTCCGCGTAGCAATCAGCCCCCTCAACATTCCTTATATAATTTTTTAACTTTTAATGTAAAAGGTAATTTAATAATTTTTATCTAGGGCATCGTGCTGAGGGGGCACAAATTACTCAATTTCAACCTAAGGCACAGATAATACTTTGCAGGTGACAAAAAGCTTCGCTATATAATATGCTTTGGTAGAACACACAGGTAGAGCCAAAGCGCTCATCTTTCTTAAAACCAAATATTTAACAGTGTAAAGCTTATATTATGTCTTGTATTTGACCTGAAAAAATACGGATTGTGATTTGTTTTACGCCGTGTTTCCAGTTTGTAAGACAAGACACATTTGTAGAGTTGAAATTGAACAGATATTTTTACTATGCCATAACATGTCTAGAGCTGTATATAGGGTGCTTCCTAATCAACTGCGCTCGTTATAGAATATTACTCGGACCATAATACTGAACAACTTTCCCTAAGGAACTCAGGTCGAAATACCCTATATATGTCAGCAGAAAATGATAGGAGTCGTAAGTTGATCAATTTCCCAGTAAGTTGATAAACTTACGAAAAATCATAAAAGGCAGTCGGAATGTATTATTAAAATTTCAAGCTCGGAGGAATCTCGTAGATGCATAAGTCCATTAGGCAAGACAAATTCATTGGTCCGTTTCGCTTTTGACGGAACGCACAGGCGAAGTGAGCTAGCGTGCTGCGACAGCAGCTGGCGAGTGCTACAAGCGAATTCGGTAAAGCTTTAACAGCTTATTAACTGACTGCGTTAGTTGATCAATTTACTAGTCTTGTTATTTTCTGGTGGCATTTATACAAATACTCGTATACTTTAGTGGACACCACAAGAAAGAAAAATTGCACAAAGTGTGTATAGTAACAAACACTCTCGTTTTCATGTAAACAGATTGGCTGCATCACTGTCTGCAAATGCCAAAAAATTGTGACTTTCAACAGATGGACGTGCCAGTTTATAATATTATAGATCTTGTTATATATATATATATATATATCAAGATGTATTATTGGCATTGATTTACAGAGTGGGCTTCTGGTGTATTATAATCAGTTAATACGTTGTACAAACCTTATTGTCTAGCGTTGATCTACACGTATGTATATCTTATCATATATAATCATCATAACATCCCATGAAACGTCCACTACAGGACAGGGAGCTCCCTCCAGAATTCTAGCTTTTGCTGGAAAAATGTAGAGGGGAAGTACCATAGTATCCTACACTATTAAACAAGCAATATTTGTACATATATTTGTAATCGGTTTCTCGAAAACAGCTCTAACGATTTCGTTTAATTTACAAGGCTGTGATTGTGCCGCTGTACAAGGGAAAAGGGTCACAACAGGACTGCAAAAATTATCGCGGGATAAGCCTTCTCAGTGTCGTTGGCAAACTGTATGCAAAGGTTTTGATTGAAAGAGTGATGAAAGATACTGACGAAAAAATATGGGATGTACAAGCGGGATTTAGAAAGGGAATGGGATGTACAGCAGGTCTTTTCCTCGCGATGCATAGCTGAAAAGTTTTTGGCTAAAAACCAAAAAGTCTACTGCGCGTTCGTGGATTTGGAAAAGGCCTATGACTATATATATATATATGAATTGTGGTCAGCATTGTCTATGTATGGGGTAAACAGTCATCTGATTCAAGCACTGAAATCTCTCTATGAGGATTCCAGTGCTTGTGTCAGAATAAACGGGGCGTACACTGAATGGTTTAGTATCGAAAAAGGTGTTAAGCAGGTATGTGTAGCGTCACCTTGGCTGTTTAACATGTTCATGGATAATTGTTTGATTGATCTGAAAGAGAGTACTCGTATGTGTGGACTGAGAATGAATGAGTTACTCATCAAATGTCTTCTCTACGCTGATGACCAAGTTGTACTTGCGTCATCTGCTGACGAGTTGCAGGAGATGGTAACAATGATGAATGTGGCTTTGGACAGAAAAGGAATGAAAGTAAATGTAAGCAAGACGAAAGTAATGGTACTTGAAAGAGAAGAATGTATGACAGAGTGTACTATATTGATAGGTGGTGAACAAGTCGAACAAGTGAAGGAGTTTGTGTATCTGGGCTCAAAGTTTACGAGAGATGGAAAGTGTGAAAGTGATATTGAAAGAAGAGTGAATGCTGGAAACATGGTGAATGGTGCCCTGCACGCCTCTTTTAGGAGTCAGAAGGTGTCTCACAAGGCTCGTTTGCTGTTAATAGGGGTGTTTTGGTACCAACACTGATGTATGGCAGTGAAAGCTGGGTATGGCAGAAGAAGCATGAAAGTAGAATTAATGCAGTGGAAATGAGAGCGCTAAGGAGTATGATTGGTGTTAAATTGAGTGACAGGATTAGAAATAGTGTGATAAGAGAACGGTGTGGCGTAAAAGAAGACGTAGTGACCAAAATCGAGAAAGGGATGCTGAGATGGTTTGGTCATGTAGAGAGGATGAATGAACGAAGACTGACGAAAGAGATCTACCAGGCGAGAGTGAATGGAAACGTTGGAAGGGGAAGGCCTAGGCGAACGTACCAGGACCAAATTCAAGACGTTCTGAATAAAGGCCAGGTTAAAAGTACCCTAAACCGACGAGCATGTATGAAAGGATTGATGAAAGTACAGGAAGCAAGGGAAGTATGTCAAGATCGTAGCAGGTGGAGGACTGTGGTCTCTGCCTACTCCGACGGGAAAGAGGCGTGATGTTATGTATGTATGTATGTATACGGGGGCGTTCGGGGGCAAAAAATCGATCTAGCTTGGTCTCGTGTCTGGGAAAATTAGTTTTCCCGTGTTTTTAAGGATTTTTTTAAATATCGCGTTTAGGACAGAAAGTTACAGCGCCATCTGTTGGCGGGTAGCATAGCTTGCTCACCCGATGATATTTTAATGTTGAAGCTTGGTCGCCCTGGTACTATTAAGGAAAACTAGTTATCAAGCTGCCAAATGAACTCTTAGACTGTGATGGCACTGAAAGTTGTCCTACGTCATCGAGTACAAGAAATTTGCATCTTTGTTGAGTGAGTAGTGGCCTATTAGATCCACATTACGCTGGTCTGCCAATGCGCAACCTGGCAGGTTCGGTACAGTCGTAGAGAAATGTGGTTTCGTCATTGTTTACACGAATAAACCTGTTCGTAGTATAGTCTGACCGCAACCGCTTTACCGCTGTATTGCTCCCGACGAGACGGGGGGGCATAGCTCGTCATCGCTTACGGCAGCAGCTATAGATAAACCGCCTAAATGAGTCCTCACTCGCATGGTACAGGGGCGCGGGGGTAAGACGACAAAGGGGGAACGAAAGAGGTGTGGGCGGCGGCGTGCAGCGTGGAATTCTCATTCTCTACGCGCATCCGCGCCCCGCACCTGCCCTTGTACCCCGCGGGCGAGGACTCATGTAGGCGGTACGAGTACTACTATAGTTCTTGCTCTTTTCTTCCCACTCCCCCACCTCCCCGCGCACACCTAACGCGCGGTACAGCGGTTGTAGTCGGACTATAATAGAAGGTACCCAGGTCTGCGTGACATTCTCTTAGCTTATTAGTTTCGCAAGCCCGAGTCAGCCCGACTATATTGGTTTTCCCCACACTCGACCACATTTTCTTTGGGAAACTTGATTGATTTCGTAAAATCTTAAGAGTAAAATAACTAAATTAGTTTGTGTAAAATCACTCGGCTTCGGAAGCAAAACCATAAAAAAATTATGATGCATAGATATAGAAGAAGATTCACAACAATCCATAGTCAGCAACACACAGACTAACCTAGTTGATACGCTGTACGAACCTCTCTATCAAGGCGTTGATTTACACGTTTTGTGGGCGCATCTATTCATAGTACTAATGTACTATATTTAGTACCTCATTCCCTATTATTTCTCGCGGCTGACTCAACGGCGCCGATTTTAAAGTGCATTTACGTTCGAGAGTAATCTGGAGCGATTTGGAAATATTTTTTCTTATATGAACTTTGGATTAGAAATTTTGAAAATCAGTGAACTGAATCGAAAATAGATATTTTCTTTAAGACGTTCTATTAATTTGAAGTCACTCTTCAGACTGACGACCTCACAAACTCGTGATAGAGTTGTTGAGCCACAAAAGACCTCTGACTCCCAAAGATGAATTTATGCCTTAAGAGATTGAAGCTCTGAATCATCTTCCTTGCACACAATCAGGTAATTAATTCATCCTGCAAGGTCCTTATCAAACCATTAAAAGCTGAACCCGCTTATGGTCAAAGTGTTACCACTGACGTGCGGCCGTGGGTACAGTCAAGAGAAGATAAAGCTAGACACATGCAGCGCGCGTACAGCTCCAACGGTGATTGAAATAAGCCTGTTAAAAAGTCCAATGTGTCAACTGTCAAACTTGACGTGCTTTCGACTGTACTATTTAATCGGATAATCTAAACTCGTATCACCCAACGACATGGACACACAAAGGTGACGTCAACAAATCTCCGTACACATGCGCGCGGCGCGTCGCGAAGTGTCGACGCGTTTCGTTCAGTAACAACACCGAGCACAAAATAATTAGAGACAATGTAACACAACACAAGCTCACACATGCACAGTATTGTATAGTCACGCTTCCATATCCATTCATATTTCTAATTTATTTATTATTAATCACAACGGTATACCCAATTACAGTAATTATTTAATTAATTGTATAAAAACACAAATTAATAATATAATTCTATTTGTAATTATTTTAATAATTAAACTAACTGTTGAATTATAATATTTAAGTATGTACATATATACAAATATATAAACGTATCTACTTTATGTATGTATGTTGACATCCCACGACTGCACGTCAGACAATCACTGATCCCTAAGTTACAGGTTTTTTCTTATTTAGGAATTGTAATTTCACCATCTATCCAGGTACAGCATGTCTATTTTTCGAATAGTGTTAATGTAAGATAACCTAAGTCCTCTTGATTAATAAAGTATTTTTGTATTTTTAATGTAATTAAATAAATACAAGTAGGTGCAAAAAAGGCCTAGCAAAATGATGATGATGATGTACAACAATGTGAATGTTTTTTGGTTATGCAAGGCAACAAGCTCGTAGAAACAAAATCAGTACAAGCCGAAACAGCGCTACGCTTTAAACGTCCGAAATCAGAGACCCGCTCAAGGTCAAAGTGTTTCCACTATCGTGCGGCCGTGTGTACATTACTCACATACCGGGTAGGAAAATTTTACTACTCTGGCTCGTCCTCAGTCAACAACAATATTAAACGATCGACTAGAAGCTTCTTTACTTTAGGCCGTGGTGACTATAACATTTATAGGGCACTTTAAACAGGCTTTGGTTCGCGTTGCACTTATTTTATATAAATCTAAATTAAGAGGTATTTATATTAGAATTTTCATATCTTGTTTTCGGCACGTATTATAAAGTCGAATATGTTTTTCAAAACGAAATTTAAAGGGAGAGATATAGACAGACTATTTTAGCCTTGATTTCATCTCCATAGGTTAAATACTCATTTAATTCTCTCGCACCCGCCGCGACGGATGCGTGCGATTATAATTAGCCCTGTATTTCTGATTCCGACGATACTTGTTGTAGCAAGGTGGGGTTGCCAGACAAAATAAAGAGAAAAGTCCTGATTGATTGATTTTTTGACTGACTCATCAAAGCACAGCTGAAACTAATGACACTAGAAGCACGAAATTTGGAGGGTTGGTTAGTGTAAATATTATGCAAAAAGTAAAATCCCTAAAATTATAAAAAATAAGGGAAAATTATAAAAAATAAGGGAAAATTATTTGTATGAAAGTCCTTTGTTTCTGTAGTAAGATCCAGACTTTGAAAGCTATAAGCTTTTGAATGCTATAAGCTTTTGAATGCTATAAGCTTTTGAATGCTATAAGCTTTTGGTTGAAATAAAGTAATGAATGTTAAAGCCTCTTGGAAGTCATCCTCCAAAGGGGAGAAATAGGGGATGATTTTTTGTCGGTTTGTTTGTCTAAAGTCCTTCATATTTGGTATAGAAATTGAAAGTTACACGTAATTCAGCGTTTCTTAAAAGTTTCCCTCCAAGGGGATGAAATAAGGGATGAGGGGCTTACGACGGGGCATTCCGCTAGTGATAAATATTCCGGAAATGGCAAAAACTCGTGTTGAATACAACAGTATCCACAAACCTGGTTCCTATAGAGAGTGATACAACTTAACCCCACATTTTCACAACTATTTGGTATTAAACTTTGTAGTGCTAATGTAAAATAAAAACAATAAAGTTAAATCGACAGGTAGTTACTTACATTAGATTCAGTTACCATATGATATAAAAAAAAAACAATTATGTATATAATTTGTATATTTTAATAAATCAATAAGACTAAAACATATTATTATACAGAATACAACGAGACTTGGACTCAATTTTGGAGATATAAGATTATCCTCATTTCTAAGTCATATTTTTTCAAATATTGTATAAAAATTGGTTTCTTTGTTTTTTTTTAATTTGATTTCAATATTAATATCTTGAAGAATTTTTTACATGACACTTCTGGCAACCCAGCTGGATCGCGCACAGGCGGATTCCAGTTGAGTCATTGTGCCCAATACGTTCTCTCCGTACCTTTATTTTGGTGAACCTGTGCGTCACTCGGTTCAAATTAAACAATTATTATTTTTTCCAACATCACTCTTTCGGAGTCATTATTCATAAATTCTGGTAAATATATTGGAAACATTATTAATTTGTATTAATGTGTCAATGTTTTGAAGGTGGTAAGGCTTTTGTGCAAAGTAGTCTGGGGAAGTACCACCCCCTTGCCTATTTCTGCCGTAAAATGGCAGTGTTTGCACTGATGTGTTTCGGTTTGAAGGGTGAGGAAGCGAGCAAAATTACCTTTAACTAAAATTTATATTTGAGTTGATTAAATGAAAGGTAAATTGCGGTTTACGATTTATGACGTATTAAAAAAAACTACTAACTAGATCTCGTTCAAACTAATTTTTGGTGGAAGATTGCATGGTAATGTACATCATATATTTTTTTTAGTTTTATCATTCTCTTATTTTAGAAGTTACAGGGGGGGGGGGAACACACATTTTCCCACTTTGAAAGTGTCTCTCGCGCAAACGATTTAGTTTAGAAAAAAAATTATATTAGAAACCTCAATATTATTTTTGAAGACCTATCCATAAATACCCCACACGTATGAGTTTGACGAAAAAAAATTTCGAGTTTCAGTTCTATGTATGGGGAACCCTAAAATTTATTGTTTCTTTTTCTATTTTGTGTGAAAATCTTAATGCGGTTTACAAAATACATCTACTTACCAAATTTCAACAGTATAGCTCTTATAGTTTCGGAAAAAAGTGGCTGTGACATACGGACGGACAGACAGCCAGACATGACGAATCCATAAGTGTTCCGTTTTGTGCCATTTGGCTACGGAATCCTAAAAACACTCTTGACGGTGCACGGATTTTTGTTGCACTGTTTAGTATGTAAATTTGTATTTTTATTGTTATAATAATAATAATAAATTTTGGGGTTCCGTAAGGGTTCTAGTTTTCCTTTACACAGAAGTTAGAAGTATAAGAATGTTAAAAAAACCGTAATTGTCATCTCAAAGTGGTAAATCAAACTTGAACTTATGAATAGTAACAAAGACCGTAGTCTAAAAAAAACCATTCCAAGTTTTCGTATTGTAGCGGTCACCCATCCGGGAATTGACCACGTCTAATGTTACTTAACTTACATGATCGGAAAAAAATATTAACTACACTTCACTGTTTCCTTTCATTTTCTCCTAACTGCATTCTACGACGCTCTTAGATCTTCTATTTTCATTCTGTAACCGATTTAGATATAGGTGATAGAAAATTCGTAGCAGTCTCGTAGCCGTCGTAGTAAACGTCTACGAGACCCGTTTATCATAAGGAGTGTGTGGGAGAGAAATAGTTCGCTTTCGAATCTTTCTGTCTCTTTCACTCTTGAGATAAATGAAGACAATTGAAAAAATAATGACATTCAAAAAGTACTAATAAATGAATCCAAAAATTTTATCTAATCTCTTAATATCTTTGCGTCGGCATTCCTCAAGACAAAATTATCTTTATTTCTTTTAAGATAACAATTCGATCTATATAAAGTATGCACGTAAGACTAAAATTAAACATGTTTCAAAGTAATTTGTGGAAAACTCCACACTCTTTGTTCTGGCTTAATTAGTACCCTTGGTATAGTGGTTATCAATATGTCGTTGGATTTTGATGTAAATCTTCTCCACTATTATAAAATAGTAAATTAGTCTTGTCTACCCATTGCCATAAAAAAACCGGCCAAGTGCGAGTCGGATTCGCGCACGGAGGGTTCCGTACCACCACGTAATATTAATTGTATTAGTTGAAATTTCAGTAACTTACTGTGCTAAATTTTTTGGGTCCGACTCGCGCTGGACCAGTTTTTATTATTTTTTGTTATTTCATAGCTTATGCACTATTAACAAAACAATTTTCACGTTTATAAGTGATCCCGTTTTTAAGATAGAGCTAAAACAAAAATCGCCTATAAAACAGGTCTTTAGTATGGGAGCCCCACTTAAATTATTACTTTTTTTTAGTTTTTAGTATTTGCTGTTATAGCATCAAGAGAAATACATAATCTGTGAAAATTTTAACTGTCTAGCTATTACTGTTTATGAGATACAGCTCAAACAAAATTTTGTAAAAACAGCTGACTTTGATGGCATCCTATTCCTTTGTTTTTAAATATTTTTTAAAACAAAAAACAAAGTATTTATCTTCTCAACGAGTTCTAAACAACGATACCCCATTTGATGGGGTAGGTCAAACTTTTTTTTACGCTCCCCCCTTTAGCTGTTTGGGAGCCCCCCTTGATTTCTAACTTTTTAATTTTTAGTATTTGCTGTTGTAGCGGCAACAGATATACACAATTTGTAAAAAAATCAAACTTCTAACTATTACGGTTCATGAGATACAGCCCGCTGACAGACGGACAGACAGACAGACATCGGAGGCGTATGAATAGGATCCCGTTTTGTACCCTTTGGGTACGGAACCCTAAAAACAGGTCGAGTGCGAGTTGGATTCACGCGGCAAGGGTTCTTATATAACTGTAGTGTTTTTAGATGCATTAACGTCCACTTTTAGGACCACTTAAAGAAATTGTTTTATTTTTTTGTAATATTTACATAAACCTCTATTGACTGCAATAAATTCAGATTTTTCGTTAAGAAAACTTCGGAGATAACAGGAAAGGTAGTTTTTTACATATTTTTCATCATGACATGAAAACTAAGAGTTTTAAAAGGTATTTGTTGAAATAATCATTTTGTTTGGAACCCTAGAGATGATATTTTCCAAATCACTGATGTTTAAACTTTTAGTCTGTCTGTTTGTTTGTTTGATTATTTGTTCGTTTGAGCATCACACAAAAATCTACTGATTCGATTTAAATGAAACTTCTTTTGCTTGAAAGCTAACAATGTCGGAGATAAAACAGTTTTTCTACAAAAGTGTATGTAACCATTACAGGTTTTTTTAACAAAGTTCATAAATTTTACTAGGACACACAGACCAACTTTTTCAAAGAAACATAAATCGTAGCATTTTTTCGTACTTCAACCGTTTCGGAAAAAATGAGAAAAGTTGTTCAGTTACAAAGGCACATCAAATCGTATCAAAAAATAAGATTTTTTTTATATTTTTAAATTGATTTCGATTGCATTTATCGAGGTTCGTTGTACAGTACGACACACTTAAGTAAGTAGTGGTTGTACAGTCAACGACAAGTCAAGCTTGACACTCGCATTGCGACTCTAGCCTTTACATCTATTGAAATAAGAACGATACAAAGTCCAAAGTGTTAACCTTGATGTGCTCTGACTGTACATGTTAATACAAATACAGGGGGTATACCACTCGATTCAGAGATGACGAATGCGAACGTCATATAATGTATGGAATGACATGTCCCTAACATTTTATAACGTTCGCCTTCGTCGTCTTAAATCCTCCTTGGTCATCTTTAATGAGAGGTACATTGTCTAGACGGTTTGTACAGTCAAGAGCACATCAAGCTAGACACATTGGACTTTGTACCGTTCTTATTTCAACAGACGTACGGGCTAGAGTCGCATTGCGAGTGTCAAGCTTGACTTGTCGTTGACTGTACCTCGTAGCCAAACTCTTTTGCCAAACTGATTTGGCTACGAGGACACCAGATGTTGTACGCACGGCAGCAAGCACTTAGAAACAAAACCAGTGTAAGCTGAACCTGCGCTACACTATAAACACCCGAAACCAGAGACCCACTCAAGGTCAAAGTGTTTCTACCAACGAACGGCCGTGTGTACCTCTCTATGTTTACATATTGTAAACAAAATAAGGGTGATTATTTGTTCGGTTGATGTCTTGGCAATTAACTACAACGTTTGTTATTATCATATAACCATCCGAGACTTTATACGTAGTATTACGTAAAAACATAATTCATACTGAATAACAACAAGATAGATAGAGTAAACCACAGAAAAATAAAGGTACTTAGAAGGAGGAGTAAAGACATAATTCGTCACTAGGTGGTGTAGGCGTTTTTCTATGGATTTGACAGGTTATTTTAAATATTTTCTATGGATCATCCATGATGGGGTTGTGACATGTTGGCAGATGTCATCCCCTACTAAAATAAATTAGCAAGGTATCTATTACGAGCGAAGCAAGGAGGTCCGAAATCTTTGGAGTAAACGTTGAGTGACATTATAAGGCGTAGGCCAGACAGCAGCGGTGCGCCGTACGGCACGCCTTCAGCGCACCTCTTCTGTCTGGCCTGCGCCGCGTCGTTCTCCTACATTTTGTATGCAAGTGATTTGAACAGGCGACGAGACTTCATGCCAAAGGCGCATTGTCGGTGCACCACCGGCGCACCGGCGGTTACGCCGGCGGCGCGCTGGTGGTGCATGCCGCCGCACAGCAAGCACAGTCTGCTGTGAGTGACGCGCCGGTTCAGACGTAGCACCCGAAGCGCGCCACGGGCGCAAACTATGTGCACTCGTAGCGTGCCACAGACACACCCGATGCGCGCCGCGCCCGTTCTGTCTGGCTTGCACCTTACACGTTCATACTATACATTATGCTTGTTTTAATGCTTCTTAAGTACGCACGGCAGCAAGCACGTAGAACAAAACCGATATAAGCTGAACCAGCGCTTCGCTACAAATGCCCTTAACCAGAGACCCACTCAAGGTCGAAGTGTATCCACCGACATGCGGCCGTGTGTACCTATAAATCGTGGAACTGAAAGGATTTCAACGAGCAACGGGTCAATACAAAATGCAATTGAAATTACCTATCACGTAAAATTCCGTTAACTAATGTCTGTGTTATACAGGGTGTTAATTTGATTGCGTGCCATAGCTCAGGGCCGAGATCAGTATAAGTAACTGAACAACTTTTGACAAGGAACATAGGTCAAAATACGGAAATCAATTTTTGACCTCCCATAGACACTGCATCAGCTGATAGCGCATTTTGTATGGAAGCTCAAATTTGGATTTTTGTATTTCGACCTATGTTCCTTGGGAAAAGTTGTTCAGTTACTAATACTGATCCCGCCCCTGAGCTATGGCACGCAATCAAATTAACACCCTGTATATTTTCATTATATACTACTAATGTTAACGATGATAGAAAGACAATTTTTAACGGCCCCAGGACTGATCAACAAAAATATCTTTAGGGGAAGGCTTGTGTCCAGCTGTGGACATCTTCTGTTATCGATATTATGATGATAAAACCAAAGCCACAGACGAAACAAAAATATTTAAATGCAACGAATGAAATGGCACGCGATCGGCGACATGTCTCTGCGACGCGCCAAACAGGTTTCCGTTTGCGCGCAAGGGTGTGCGAATGCGCGTGAGCATAGCGCAGTTACGAGTGCACTTGCTTGCCACATCGCATTATGTGCCACTTACCTACGCTCTAACAGTCACAAGTAACAGCCGTACAAACGAGTACATATGTAATCTTAAAGAATTCTAAACACAAGTCTTATGTTACGAGCATAGAAAAATTACTGAGGAACGGGCGCCTTTCACATTATAATGAAAATATAATTAAGAATAACTTCTAACAAAGATGATGAAAATAAATGTGGATGTATTAAAGTTTACAGCAAGGCCATGGACGAAGGACTGACCATCCCCTGTTATAAATCGTAACCCGAAAAAGTATTAAATAGTCCGGGAAGTTATAATGATTTATCGAGTATTCTGCTAAAAAAATAAACCGAATTTCAATGTTAGCGTTTTTTACATTGAAACTATGTTGAAATTTTGAATGATTTTTTGGCAGAATACTCGACAGACCATAATTAATTTCCAGATTATTTGAAACAGCCATCTAGTTTCCATGAGTTTTATGCCTTTCAGGGTTACGTTTTCTAGAATGGGGATTGTCAGTCTTATTATTATTCGTCCATGGCAAGGTTTAAGAACAGAAAGAAGGACTGTATTGAAGATGCTGTTATAAAGAAGTGAATTATAGGATGATGGGATATAGAGAGAAATGGAGAAACGATCGAAGTTTGCGCTGATCCTAAATATATTGGGATAAGGGCAAGCGAATGGTGGTGGAAATTTCCTGAAATTGCACAACGAGAGACAATACTTGAAACATTTTTAGGCGTAATAAGAGCTATCCAATTTCATGAAAATAAGGATCAAGAAAATGACCTATAATTGTTCACTCTGCCACAAATCCCATAGGAAACGCTATATTAACATGTCAGAGCCTTTTGGCGGCAAAACAACTCTGACTCCAGAGTTTCTGAGATAGGCCATCCATCATAGAACCTACATTTTAATCTATCATAAAACTTACATCTTAATCTTACATCTTATCTTACATCTTAAACTTACAAATTACTTATTATTGTTAATATTAGCACTATCTCCTTTGACATTTGATATTTTATTTTATGTAAACTTGACATTTTATTGTGATTGTTATGATTTATTTTACATAATTTGATTGCATGCTACTCTCTCTGTTTGCATACCATTATGTTGGTTAAATGTGAGATTCACTATGTTAATGTTACACCAATTTGTACCACATTTAATGCAAATAAAAAATAATAAAAAAAAAAAATCTTAAACTTTATCACACACTTGCGGCACTCGCGTTTCCTAGTAGATTAGGTTATAGTAGTAGCTGAAAAACAGTGTTTTGCCCTTCTGGGTGGTATAAATAACACACTGAGCTACGGCTTTTTTGTACTGCTGCGGCACACATGTACTCGCGCCAGTTTTTCAATGTAGAAATCTGTTTCTTTTGTCTTTGTGTTAATAGTTTTCTGTCCTTTGTATATTGTGTGTTAAATACGTGTATAAATAAACGTTTTTAACTATCCATCTATGTAGTGACGTAACTCATATATTTTGGAAAAAAAAACTTCAAGTAGGTAGAACATACTTCCCTCGCCTCTTCTACTCTCATCGGCACTGTACAATAAAAAAAACTATGACCCCAAACTCCAGCGCATTTTGTCTTTTCGGTGAAAAGTGATTTTCCTTTCTGCTATACAACCCATGCTCATTATCTTATTTGGACTTTGAGTAGCTCACGTCATAGTATCCAAATAATCATAAACGGCCTTGTAAATCGTAGACACAGTCAAGCGCACACCCGTGATAACGAATATCGGCGCTGCTGCTTTGTAATAAAGGCAGAATTCAAGGGCAATGTTTTTCTTTCTACATGTGGGCGACTGTACCTAATGGCACTACGTCGTATGTGGTTTTACTAGAATATTATCAACAATGTCCAATTTATTTATGGCGATATGATATCTGTTGCGGTTTTGTTACTTCAGTGAATTCATTGTAAACGTATCAATAGATAACGAGTCGTCACTGGCAAAAATTTCCCTACACACTACTACAACAAATAAACAACTGGCCCATTGGTGTGGTTGGTAGTGTGCCTTCTGGGCCTTGGGCCGCGGGTTCGATCCCAGCCCAGAAAAATATTTGTGTTATGCACAACAATTCTTTGTTCGGCGTCTCTGTGTGTTATATTATATCTATTTATGTTATGATATCAGTCTCTGATACCCACAGTTAAGGTTCTGCCCAGTTTGGGATCAGATTATCTTGTGTGAAATGTCTCCCAATGTTTACTATACCTACTTCTAACCAAGTATTTTGACGAATGAAAAAAGACAAAGGCGAATAATTTTTTTTGGAGAAGAGGCCTCAGCGTACGTTCCAAGATCAAAATCAGAACGTTTTTAATAGAGGTCAGATTGAAAGGACATTTAACTGTCATTTTCTTACTGTTAATTCATTTCTTCTCTTATTCTTCCTTATATTCTTCTATCTTCTTCGTGTGTTCTTGCAAATAAATTATTTGTGTTTGTATATCTTTGTATTTCCATTATTTTAACTTTTATTCCATTTGTTTAGACTGCTTAAGATCCAACATAACCTAAACTAAGGCATAGATAATGTCTTCGTTGTAGGACTTGTCAGTGTTAGTACTTGTGTAAAATAAAAGAAAAACTGCCGTATCTACTGCATACAAGTAGCTAAACAGAGCCGTACCTTACCAGAAATAGATGTGCATGCTCGAATACATCTGCTTTTTACGGGCTGCTCCTGCGCCGTTGCAAAACCACGCTGACGATTATAGCCGGATCATCAAATAAACAGAAATTTGTACTAGGTAGCAACTACAGTGAGAAAATGATTATATTACGCGTACAGTCAACAACACGTAAAGCTTGACGCTTTTGGCTTTTCATCGTTCTTATTTCAAGCGCTGTGGGAGCTAAAGTCGCACTGCGAGCGTCAAGCTTGATCTCTTTCTGAATATCAACACTGATTGGATCTCTAATATTAATATTTTAGCAATTCTAAAATTTATCTTAATGAGGAGGGTTGATAAGAGACTTCTTAAAGGTTTTAAAAAAACCCTTGAATCTTTTCATTGTTTCAAAATATACAACATAATTTCATTATTGACGTAAATAATTTTTGAAAAAACCATTCAAAAATTGTCCCAAAAACCGTACGAAAATATTTTCAGGGTTCCGTACCCAAAGGGGTAAAACAGGACCCTATTAATATGCCTCCGATGTCTGTCTGTCTGTCAGCGGGCTGTATCTTATGAACCTTAATATGTAGACAGTTTAAATTTTCACAGATTATGTATTTTTGTTGCCACTATAGCACTAAATAATAAAAATTAAAAATATTAATAAATTAAGGGCGGCTTCCCTACTAAAAACGTGTAATTTTTAGACAATTTTCCTCGATTGCTTTTGGGCTCCATCGTAAAAATGGGAAAACTTACGAACGTGAAAATTGGTACTTTCATAGTGCATAAGCTATAGAATAACAAAAAATAATAAAAACTTGTCAAGTGCGTGTTGGACTCGCGCGCATTTAATACACTTCTGCGTGACTGTGCTTCCATAACTAAAATGGTATTTTTGCCTTAGTGGTACGGAACCCTTGGTACGCGAGTCCGACTCGCACTTGGCCGGGTTTTTATTACTTATTGGTGATTTTCTGCCCATGTTTAATATTGTACAATCCCTGTACCGTAAATTGTCGTAAAATAAACACGGTGCTAGTGATTTATAACGGTTGTCAACGGGGAAACTCACTTTTTAATTCTTAGTTTTCGAGCATTGATGACGAAATGAGCTATTGTTGTAAGGGCCTTCGTAAAGGCGTGTTTAAAAAAATACAAAAAAAAGCAAGTATGTTTATACAGCGTGAATTTTCATTCGTTTTAAACCCAAAGCTTAGTGATTCTACTCATGAAAACAAGCAACTTTCCCGGAAAAAAATTTTTTTTAGTTTCTCCATAGTAAAGTGGTCACGTGATACTCGTAGACTCATTTTGTATGAGGTGAGAAAATTTTTTCGAGTAAAAAATTATTTTCTTCAGTAAAGGTGCTTGTTTTCAAGAGTAGAATCACTGGGCTTCGGGTTTAAAACGAATAAAAACTCATGCTGTATAGTTACACTATAATACGGAGAACCCATTTCTACCTATAGGTATCGTAAAGGATCGCGTACCAACATACTGCGGTCACCAAATCGCATCACCAAGCGTAGTAAAAAAAAAGAAAAAAAAATATTTTTTTTTATTTTTAATACGTCCCCTCCAAAATTTTTTACCGATTTTGGCTTTGAAACTCTATACAGGGTTATTTTTGGACCCCTAGCCAAATTTTAATATGTTTCTCTGAACATGAAACTGAACAACTTTCCCATAGAAACATGGGTCGAAAAACGAATTTTGTTTTTGGGTCACCCATACAAACAGTGGAGTTTGTATGTGACGACCAGAATTTTTTCTCGTTTTTCGACCCATGTTTCTTTGGGAAAGTTGTTCAGTTTCATGTTCAGAGAAACATTAAAATTTGGCTAGGGGTCCGAAAAAACCCTGTATAGGTATATCTCGAACCAAACGACAGTCGATTTACAGCCGTAATGCCAACAAGCGTGATGACTTTCGTACACACGGCCGCACATCAGTAGAAACACTTTTGGACCTTATGGCGTGGTAATAGAGTTGAAAAAGTTTCTACTGACAAGCGGTTGACCGTACAGTAAGAGCATGTCAAGCTTGACACATTGGACTTTGTACCTTATTTCAATCACCATCGGGGCTGAAGTTTTGCTGCAAGCGACGAGCTTAACCAGCTTTTGACTGTACATCCTCCAAAATATGCCAGATTTATTTAGTTTGACGTTCTTAGGAGAGCTTCCGGTCCAGCAGTGGACGTATAATGGAATGTCATGATGATATAAACGTATAGGATCTCTACGTAAGTGGTTTACTGGGTAGGTAGATAACATTGTTTGAGCAGTTATAAACTCCGCGTTCAATGGGAGGAAATGTACTGAGCTCAACAGTTCGTCTCTTCGAACGATAACAAATGACGAATGCAAATGTTCCATTTATAAATTGAATTCATTTCAAATGCTAGCGACTTCAGCGAATGTTAGCGACCACCATCCGAAACCCAAGTTCTTAGATTATTGCGAAAACTTTCATTCATCATCATCGTGTGGATTGCAAGGACGATGACCGACCTCACTAACCCTTGTGTCATAGTTGCTGAGCCGCCATAGGCCTCTGACATGGCTCATTAACGACTACATCAGTAGATAGTAGTCGGGACCAACGGCTTAACGTGCCTTCCAAGCATGGAATCATCTAACTTATCGAACAATCAGCTGATTCATCCTGCAATATCCTAACCAAACTGGGGAGGTCGCACATTGGTATTTTTGTACTTCATTAATCTAAGCCCACGTTAAAATATTTATAACTTTTTTTAAAAACGTTTGCATAAACAGTATGTTTATGTTTTGAGGGTAAAGGGGCCGGGCTCCTTATTCCCGACGGCCACTGCGACCTGTACAGATCTATTGTAGCCAACCCTTTATATTACATTTCCTCGGCCACACCGACAGCCTCAAAGAAGCTGACAATCTGCCTAGGATTTAGACTTCGAGCATCTTCAGGGTATAGTATGTGTCCTCCCGTTTCCCGACTTCTACTGTGTGTTAGTGCATCACAGTGGCAGATCAGGTGTATAGGCTTTCATCGTCTTCTGCACAGAATCTGCAATATGGGTTTTCGTATAGGCCCATTCTGTTTAGGTGCTCGCACAACCTACAGTGTCCCGTTAGGGCTCTAATGAGTATACTAAATTGATTCCGATTTAGCTTGAGCGCTTCAGATGTGTATTTCGTTGAGCAGCCTCGGATCAACTGTTTTAAGTGTGAGAGACCATAAACAGTAACAATCTCTTCTAAAGGAGATTATCCGATAGTTACAGAAAGCGTATGTAAAGCTTAAGCTCCACATTTGCGTTTTTTTTGACAAATAATCAGAAAGTCATTCTATTTGCTCATATAACGTCATGATGATACGATTTGAAGTATAGGCTCTATTTTATCAAAATCCTGGGACATATATCCCTTTTGAGTAATTACTATGTGTGTCTGTTTTTCTTCATTGTTCAGATAAGATTATTTCTTTCGATAGATAGTGACTTCCATATCCAAAATTACAGCTTTATAAAACCTTTTTCGAGCAGCGTTTCTCATTTTATACACTACAGTTACTATAGGGCGAGAACTTCTTGATGCTATCAAAAAATCCGTACAGATTAGATTAGATTTTATTATGACACATTATAAATATCAAATTTACATAAATTGTCAAGATGTCCATGAATACATAAAAATAAAATAAAATTAAAACATAATTCTACAAAGAATAATACAGTCAACGACAGGTAAAGCTTGACTCTTGCAGTGCGACTATAGCGCATACGTCTATTGAAATAAGAACGGTACAAAGTCGAATGTGTCAAGCTTAATGTGCTCTTGACTGAACCTTTATACTATATAATCATTAATTTACAAGCTTATCGTGCTCTCCATGACTTCTCTCCTCTCTCCATCATTTTCAAGTCAGTAGTTAGTAGTAGTGTCTAAAATATTATCATTAGACGTCACTTTATTTGTTTACCGTACACTCATGTCAGGATGACGATGTATATTTTATTTTTCCGCATTGGCGATTACAACACTAAAACCTTATCACTCTACATGTGTGTAATGTAAGGCGGAAGAGCGGTCGTGGATGGTTGTTAGGCGTGTTGGAATCGCATGTGCATGTGAACGGTCAGGCGGGCGGTGCATTAAAAGTCAATGTCCACTTCATCATAACATCCCATGAATTCTAGCTTTTGCTGGAAAAATGTAGAGGGGAAGTACCATAGTCACCTCGCTTGTTAGCGTTACGGCTGGCACCATGGATGCAAGAGCAACTGCAGATGCATCCAAGTGATTAATATCGCTGGAGTGATAAATATCGCCTGAGTGAGAAATACCACCTGAGTGATTTATATCGCTAAGGTGATTAATTTCAAGTACGTGGACAGTGATTCTAAGTAAGCAAAACGAACATACAATTTTATTTAAGGTTGGGCGGGCGGTGCATTAAGTGTGCAAAGTGTGCATTACTATTATTTAATTTGTGGCACTGTGCACATGTGTTCATTTACGGGCGGGCGGTGCATTTGGCAAAATGTGCATATGAGTTTATTTACGGGCGGGCGGCACATTATGTAGGTACATTCAACAGCACTTCGGTAGAAACACTTCGAACTATATGGCATGGAAATAGAGTTGCAATATTTTTCAGTGACGTGCGGTTGACTGTACAAGTTGTTAAAAATACAAGTTTATTTAAGGGCGGACGTGTGGTTCCAAGTATGTAAAATGACCACCATAAGTGAGAGTTAACTACATAATACCTACGAGTATCTCTTATTTTTATGTACACCAAAATCTCATTTATACACATGCAACAATGAAATGATAGGTTGGTCAAAACTGAAAGGTGTTTAACATGATCTCGATCAGTCAACAAACTTTTTTCTAATAACATCCAAAGGTTATTTTTTTTGGAGATAATTTGTTCAGTATCGTAAACTTTTTTTTTTTATTGAAAATGGGTTTACTCTTGACCTCGGTCTAGTCATGAAGACAGAGATGAGGTCGAGGTCGACGATGGAACGAGCTTACCCAGAAGAAGCCTATTCACTCGCGACGTGAATCGATTTATCGTATACGTTCAGTTTTTTGTATTTTGCGCCTTACAATTTGTACCAAAAAAGCAACAACATTTCATCGTCCTTGTGGTTTACAAAAAAATCCACTTTTCAATTATTGAGTAGGTACTCATAATAAATATGAAAGCAAAATTAAAGTGTCGGCTACGTGTGACAATGCAGATACCTAAGTTTCTTATCTATGTACGTCATGCGGTATCTTTTATAGATAACGTTTCATCGCTAAAGTTCCAACTAAATACGGTATAATCGATAGGAAGCGAATCTTCATTGTCCTAGCGTTATTTCGTTTTGACGGAGTGGGCCACCTAAAACTACAGAATTTGAAAATGTTTACTGTAGCGGTGTGGTGCCGGCAAAGAATAGTACCAACCCAATTCTACCCGTGGGTGTCGTAAGAGGCGACTTAAGGATTTTGAACCGGAGAATGGGCAGCAGCATCTTTCTGTGTATCGTACCACCTTACATACTGCGGTCACCAACAACAGCGGTCGCCAGCCGCAACGTTCACAAGCGTGGTGACTATGGTAAATCCCCTTTGCAGAGTTCTGGAGGGAGCTCCCTGTCCTGCAGTGGACGTTTCATGGGATGTTATGACGATGATGACTGGAGCGGTCACCCATCCAAAATTCTGACAACTGCCAACGTTGCTTGCGAACGTGACATTTTGAGAAAGTGTCATTTTGCGAACGTGACATTACGCGTCGGGAGGGCTTAATTATCGTGATCGGAAAGAACAAGCAACTGCCACTCAGCGACGATTGCTTCCAAATCGGAATACGTAATAAGAAATAATATAAACAGATGAAACAAATGGCTCTGACCCTGACGTTAAGAGAGTAAAAATGGCCTGTAGAGAAACATTCTATAGAATCATGAACAAATATGACGACAAGAAAATTTTATGGAATTAAGTACATTCATGTGCAAAAGTTTTTATTTAAAATTAGTTTTTATGTTAGGAGCGGAAATGACAATCTTAACAATTTTTAGGGTTCCGTACCTAAAAATAAAAAAACGGAACCCTTATAGGATCACTTTGTTGTCCGTCTGTCTGTGTGTCTGTCTGTCAAGACCCTTTATCTCACGAACGGGTTTAGGTATCAGGTTGAAATTGATACCATATATTAAGGTCCATGAACCACACAAGATCTGAAAATTACAATTTTTTACAACGACGACATCAAAAGATATGGCATTTTATGTCCTCATCTCCATACATTTATGCAAAAAAGCAAAACCTACAGGGTACTTCCCGTTGACCTAAAATTATGAAATTTGGCAAGAAGCTAGGTTTCACAGTACAACTAATGGGAAAAGTCTGAAATCATTAAATATTACAACTTTTCTCACAACTACTCGTAATGGTAACCAATTGTGGTGAGCTCCCGTTTCAAAAACATTCATATGTGGGGTCAAGTTGGATGGTCGCGGAGGTGATTTTTGTTTTAGTTCTATTTTAAAAACGGTAACACTCACAAACTTGAAAATTGGTATATTTATAGTGCATAAGCTATAAAATAACAACAAATAATAAAATTAGGTCAAGCGCGTGTCGGACTCAAAAAATCTAGCACATTAACTTACTGAAATTTCAACTAATACAATTATGATTATGTGGTGGTACGGAACCCTCGGTGCGCGAGTCCGACTCGCACTTGGCCGGTTTTTTTTTTTAAATTACTGCACACATTTTTTTACGTGATATAGGTTAGCATTTGAACCCGATCTCTCCTAGTGGTGGGGAATGACGATGGGATGGGATCGAAGATGTAGCATGTTTTTCCTAGATAATGCTTGCTCAATCTAGCCTTAAAAACCATCAGATTATTGTTTGTGGAACCGATCGACAGGACTGAATTCAAACACTACTTCGGCATACATTGCTGGGAGGCTTGGTTATGTTAATTGAAATATCCTTACTTCAACGAGCAATGTATGCCGAATTAGTCTTTGAATTCAGCTAGGTGTGATCACTCCTTACGTATTTCACTCCTGCTTACGTATTTTGTTGAAAGTCAAAACAAAACCTTGATAAATTTGTGATTGCATTGCATTTTAAGTGATAACAACGTCCATTAAGTATACTTAATTAATCATTATTATATTATGTGTTTATTTCCCCCAACGAAAATAAACACCGTAAGAACTAAAGACACACCGATTAAACAATATTTTCGTTTTCAACGAGGGTGTGGTTTAAGTCCTGAGGCATAGCCGAGGGCTTCAATACACCCGAGGTGGGAATCGTACTTTTTTTCCAGTGAAGCATAGTGCTTTATACTTCACCTAAGAAGAAAAAACTATATAAATTTAACATAAGTAAAAGATTCAGAGCTTCGTTCTCTACCATTCCATTTTTAGGGTTTCGTACCTCAAAAGAAAAAAACGGAACCCTTATAGGATCACTTTGTTGTCCGTCTGTCTGTCTGTCTGTCTGTCTGTCTGTCTGTCTGTCTGTCTGTCTGTCTGTCAAGACCCTTTATCTCACGAACGGGTAAAGGTATCAGGTTGAAATTAATACCACATATTAGGATCCATGAACCACACAAGATCTGAAAATTTCAATTTTTTACAACGACGCAATCAAAAGATATGGCATTTTATGTCCTCATCTCCATACATTTATTCAAAAATGAAAAACCTACAGGGTACTTCCCGTTGACCTAAAATTATGAAATTTGGCAAGAAGCTAGGTCTCACAGTACAAATAATGGGAAAAGTCTGAAATCATTAAATATTACAACTTTTCTCACAACTAATGGTAACCAATTGTGGTGAGCTCCCGTTTCAAGAACATTCATATAAGAGAGGGGTCAAGTTGGATGGTTGCTGAGGCGATTTTTGTTTTAGTTCTATTTAAAAACGGGAACACTTACAAACTTGAAAATTGGTATGTTTATGGTGCATAGGCTATAAAATAACAACAAATACTAAAATTTGGTCAAGCGCGTGTCGGACTCAAAAAATCTAGCACATTTACCTACTGAAATTTCAATTAATACAATTATGATTATGTGGTGGTACGGAACCCTCAGTGCGCGAGTCTGACTCGCACTTGGCCGGTTTTTCATCAAAATGGCGTTCACATCTTTTTAAGATTTTTTTTTTAATTAAAGTGAAAGAACACTTTTAGGAAAGTGCCAGTGGCCAGTATCTTTTCGCGAAACACTAAAAACTTTTTATCTTTTGACATAAATAGGCCATTTACAGATATTAAATAAATAAATAAATAATAAATAAATCAATCATTTATTCATGTACAACCAAAAATAATTAACATGTTTAAGTAATTTCTATGAATACAGTCAGTTGTACGCTATCGTATGTAAGGGCAAAGTCCATCATCAAATTCCTTTACTAGGAAGACCTGTACAAAAGGAACAGATGATGTTCCTCCGCGGAGCGTCACTATTAATCTGATTAAAAAAAACAGCGCGTTAGAAATGGATTTTCATACAGAATTTCATCCCGCATATTTGTACGATAGCAATGTAGAACTTTCTTTCTCATTTTTAAAAAGGATTTTGGTACTTTCGGCGAAGGTGAAGCATAAAATTTTTTAGATACGTGGGTAGTTTAATAACAGAGTATTCGAAGTGTAACCCTAAAAACAGTCAGAGATCTATATGATGTATATCGCATATCCAAATCCTATGATATCCAATGTAAATCATGATCACTATAAACACCTTACAGATCCAGTTAAACAGTATGAATGGGCTAGAGGGCTCCGGGCGCATGCGCGGTGGAACGCGGACGGCGCGCGCCGCTTTCCCGACTTTCCCGCGCGTGCGCCGTCGCCGGTGAAAAATGCGAGCTCGGCTGCTGTGCTGCCAACGTTGTAAACAAGGTGTTTGTTGTGTGATGAATGATGATATTGCGAATTTGAAGATCGTATTTTGATGATAGGGAGACGTTTTACGGGCTTTTATGTCGGAGTTAATTTGGTAAATTTAGACATTTTGAAAATTATATTTTTATAACATTTGGAATTCTATTTATGATTATTTGTAAAAAAAAATATATGTTCTATTCTCATTAGACTCGGACGATCAAAAATGAGATGAGATATTTTAAAACAAAACATTCGGGGCCTATAGAGACAAACAGCTTTCTGCAATCGCAAACGCTAGTAGAATAGACTAAAATTTACGAGTTTGACATTAGCTTACGAAATGTTGCGTGACAGCTAATGTCAATCCCATACATTTTTATTCTATTCTATAGCGTTTCCGGTAGTAGAAAGCCACTTGTCTCAGGGCCCGGGTATCACATGTCTTAATCTATCTCCATTTCTATTAAGTATTTAATCTTACATTTTCAAGTAAAATTATAAGTGGTATTATTTGCTTCATATTCATGAGACTTGAACGTAATTTTTTTAAATTATTTTGTATTTAAATAAAAAAAAAATAATTTCGAAGGTTCATTAATATCCAAAAAGTATTAAAAAGGCATTTTCATTTTCCGTATGAAGTTCTTCGCTCTACATTCAAAAGACAAAAATAAAAATATGATCTTAATAAAAAAAGTTACTAACGTAATTTTAACGAGAGCTACCTTTACAACCATTACAAACATTAAATTAGATTTTTATTTAACTAACGTCATTAAGAGATTGGTAATATCTTACAATTAAGAAAGTACTTTTTTGATTTTTATTAAAAAAACACAAAGTTGCTGACACCATACTGGCAACACCAGCAGCCAGCCGGTAAGACGGATACTTTCCGCTACCCCGTTGTCACTTCATTACTTTTCACTATCGACAGGCCGGTAGTGAATCTGCATTAGTACCTAGTTCACTTGTTACTATTATACTGGGTTATTTTTAGACCCCTAGCCAAATTTTATTATGTTGCTTAGCTTAGAGCACGAATTTGAACAACTTTCCCAAAGGAACATGGGTCGCAAAATTTTTGGTCATCCCATACAAATCTGACTATTGCCGACATAAGATTTGTATGGGAGGATCAAAATTTTTCTCGTTTTTCGACCCATGTTTCTTTGGGAAAATTGGAAAATCATGTTCTAAGCAACATTATAAAATTTGGCTAGGGGTACAAAAATAAAGTACCTACTACAGCGCGTACAGAACAAGTTTGTCCATGATGGTAATTTTCCGCGCATGGGTGACAGGCGGAGAGCCAATGAACGACTCGCTCGCCCTCTGGGGGGAGCCGCGCTGACCCTCGCGACACATTTTTTAACTTCTGCGCATTAACGGTCACGGACAAAGTTATTATGTACTCAATGTACCTAAGTACCTAAGGTGTAAGTTAAAAAAGGGTAAGTATTACACAACATTAAATTACACCGTCCCGTGTGGTGCCGGCAAAGAATAGTACCAACCCATACATACCCGTGGGTGTCGTAAGAGGCGACTAAGGGTTAACAGGAGGATGGGCAGCAGCATCCTCCTGTGTATCATACCATCTTTCTTACTGCGGTCACCTACAACCGCGGTCCATGGTGCCAGCCGTAACGCTGACAAGCGAGGTGACTATGGTACTTCCCCTCCACATTTTTCCAGCAAAAGCTAGAATTCTGGAGGGAGCTCCCTGTCCTGTAGAGGACGTTTCATGGGATGTTATGATGATGATGATGAAATTACACCACTTTTTAGGAACATTACATATAAGTCAAAATATTATTAATCCTTTTGACTTTTGTAGGTGGTAGGGTTTTTGTGCAAAGTCCGCATCTTAGTTCTAAGGGTGGGTAAAGCGCTTTGCTGTCTTATTAGTGTCAAATTATTTCACTAATTAGACAGCGGGTGTCATGGGCGGTGGTAACAACTTACTTACCACCAGGTGGCCCACTTGCTCGTTTGTCCACTTGTGACAAAAAATACCACCTTCACATATAAATGCGCTGTTAATTCACATCCTCAAGAGATGTTATACCAACCCATTTTCATATATTTTTTTATGGTATCTTCTTAGTTAGTAGTGTAGGTACTGTAGTGTATTGTGACCATAGTTTTTAATTTTGTATGAATGTGGAAGGTTAACATATTTCACAGTCATGAGTATAGTCTTAAGGTTGATTGACGTTGTACGGCACTAGCTTCATTTTACTCCCCCACCTTGGGTCAATAAATACGAGTCACGAGTATGTGGTGGCCAGTCGGATGTCAGCCGTCCTAGTGTAAAGTGTTATAGTAAGTTACGCGAATAAACCAGTTACTTCGGTGTTATGACAGTTGTATTATTTATGTGGTATATAATCCTATAACTCGGAGGGCCCGAACACCACAGGTAC
Source organism: Athrips mouffetella (assembly GCA_947532105.1). NCBI lineage: Eukaryota > Metazoa > Arthropoda > Insecta > Lepidoptera > Gelechiidae > Athrips > Athrips mouffetella. Next base: position 1,808,966 of record OX383961.1, on the reverse strand, counting down.
CCAGGTATAGTAAAAGTACCGTTAGGTCAGTAGCAAGTCTAATCAAGCCTCTTGTCAAGTTAGAAGTATGGCCTTTGACATTTATTTATTTACATACATACATTGTATAGTAACAGAAAAAAATCCAAAGCGTTACAACATAACCACTTTAGCCAAAACCAACGGCTAGGCGTGCCTTCTAACCTCTATTAGTTTTACTACCAGATCCCAGGCAAGAGCGAGTGAAGAGCAATCACAACTAAAATCAAAACTATAATAAACAAAATAAAATGAACTAAAATCAACAATCAATCAACAACAATCAACTAAAAATAAAAAATAATACAAAATAAAATCAACTTTTAGGCCACGCCACGAGTTTACTATCTTGATCAAAATAGGTATCTATTACTATAATAAGGTCAGTGTTGAATCCGGTGAACAGGAAAATTCACACAAGGCAATAGCCATAAATACCATGAAAGATAATGTTGCATTTTGTATTGCGAATGAGATTAAAAAGTATGTGGTACGCATGTACCTGGTTCGGTGCTGATAACGTTATCAATCTAAAAATCGATACCATTGAGATAGTGTCAATTGCTGTAGATCATGAGCACGTTGACAAATTAACAACAAATTGAAACCGGATTTACATGCTAATAATATTTTGATTGAGATAGATAACATCGAAAGTGCTTCGGGTTCACTTGTTAACTATATAACGATCAAAGAAGTCAATCAATCAATATTAAACCATGCGAGCTAACATAATAGTAACGCAAAAGCGTGGCAAGGACATAACAAAAACAGACGTATTAATATGCAAATTGTAATATTGAGTCTAAATAGAGCAGACATAAACATCGGTGCAGATTATAAATCAATCAACGCGGTATGTTTTGACGAGTGAAGTGGAGTGGTCTCGGACCTCGCACTCGCAAGAAGGCAAGGACGCGGCAGGACGAGTCACCCGTCCTCGGCGCGTCGCGTCATGCGCAGGTAGCGACCAAAGGACGACATGCCCATTGTTTATCGTCGCTAATTATTATGCCCCAACACAGACGCTACCCAACCACGCCGCTGCGCAAAAACTCTCCATACAGTCCTCTACCTGAGAAACGAACAAAGCTATTTCGGATCATTCCGTCATCAGACTTATTTATGTCTACATATACATTCTCATCGACGGCCATCGGATGATCTACTTCGCTCATTAGACTAATCGCATCGACACAAGTATCCCGCTCGCTGTATCGCGCTCGATTGAGGACCGTTACGTGAAAACGTGGTGCGCGGGGCGGGGCAGAGCGCCGATATAGCGACAGTGGCGCCCGAGAGCGGTCGCCCCGATGCGAGTGTCGAGACGACAGAGGGGGACGGGGCGCGCCACTTAGCGTGCGAGCTGGCAACGTCGCGCGGGGTGGGCCCCCGCGCAACCTCTCACCGTCGCCGGCTCGCTACTCGCCAGTGTTACCTTTGACGGTCGAACGTATGGTTGTTCGCTGTCAGTGACGTCGCGAACGACGCTCGTGCCACACGTCTATGATGTTTCGGTGATTTCAAAGTCGGACTTATGAGTGAAGGATAAACCGTATGACTGGAATACAGTGACACTTACAGATCTCATCACCCTGGATTTTGGATTTTTTCATGGATTGTGCTAAGTGATTTTTTGGATTTTTCAAGACATAAACAGTGCTGTGTCAGAAATTACGGATTGCTTCGAAGTGACAAAATATTGTTGGAGTGAAAAAATATAAACAAAGTGGATATTTCGAGGATCCCATCATCGTGGCAGTGATATAGTTAAAGTAAATACAGTGCAATTGTTTTTGTTGTGATAGTTGATACATTTTTGACAAGTTCTGCAAAACAAAAATAAATTTGAAAAAAAAATATTAAAATATATTTTTAAAAAAAGATAAATTTTGAAAATAAAAATTAAACTTGTCAAAATTGTACAGCCAAACACACCACCTGTCGTGAAAAGCGTTCATGCTGGATTTTGCCTCAGCTGATTGGTTCGAGTGATGGAATCTGCACGGAGCGTTCATCGTAGTGACGCAAAAATGTAATGTGATTTAAATAATGATGTTGAATAAAAATAAAAAATAAAAAAAATATAAAAACTGTGTAATGAAAACAGTGATTGAATCGAAAAAAATATTAAAAGTAACTTTGAGAATACAGCTACAAAAAATCTGCGACAAAAATCGACGATCTAAGTTATTGAGAATAAATTTGAATTAAATTCAAATTTAATAAATAGCAAAGAGAAATTAACAAAAAGAGAAAATTAACAAATTAAAGATAATAAAAATAGTGATGTGAAAACACAAGAACATTATATCATTACAAGTTCATGTGAAGGTGTTTCGACTGCAACTTACGATGAACGCTTCGTCGCGTTGATTGTTGACGTTCGCGACGAATGGCACGGCTGAAGCGAAATTCACGCGGCGCGGCGCACGATAAGAACCAAGTACTACGCAACTGACACGAGTAACATTGGAGGAAATAGAAAATTTTCACCACCACCAACATGGCCGATGACTTGTGAAAATTTGATGGTGTCGATTTGCGTGGCTACAAAAGTTCGTCGTTTTACAGGCGGTGCGACAGGAACGACAGGACGGCGAACTCTGGAGGCTCTGGGTACGCTGAATCCCACATCTACTTTACGGGAGCACACGCTCCCGAAGGAAACAAAAACTACCCTCTGCAAGGGACAATAGGATACCGATACAACACCCCTAGGTAAGCAAAAAAATTGTGCATGGATTAAAAGTGAACAAAGTGTCGTTAACATCAAGAGATGGATCAAAATGCTTAGGTAGTTGTTTAAGAATAAATTCTAGAGACGAAAGACAAAACTTAATAAGCAAGTCATCGGCTAAAGTGAGAATTGATTAAAGAGCGTAAAGTTAACGTTCTTAAAAAATCATAACTATCCAAGCAATCATGAAAAGTTACGCAACCACAACTTTTAATTGCTGCAAATTCAAAGCTAGAAAATTTCTACAAGCATTTAGCAAGATCCAAATAGACTGAGTATTAATGCACTGGATATTATTTAACAGAATTCTTTAAAATTAAATCTACATTGTACACGTTTAAAATCTAATTATAATAACAAATTTTTGGCTGTGCGAAGTTGGAATGAAAATACCTGCATGAAATATAAATAAATAACGCGAGCAAGAACGCGCTTCATAGTTTATTATCAGTTACGAAAACTCACTGTGTACGCAAGTAGGTAGGTACTTTGCCACTAAACCTTACCGTTTTATCTTATCCGGAACAAGTTTGTTTATATTACAACAAAACGCTAAAACGTGACTCGCTTACCTGTGCCACCTTATCGTAGTTAACAAGCAATAAAATCAAAAATTTAACTTCTACATAAATACCTATAGCCACACGCGTCGCTTGCTTCTTGAAAACCAATTTGTTTAGCAAATTAACTCTCAGTTTTAGCCTTGGTTAAATTTTCCAATCTAATAATCCAAATAAGTACGAAATTTGAGAAGTTTATTTAAAGTTATACCCTATAAAAGGAGGGGTGGGTTAAATGTGTGACATTGTCGACCGCGCATCGCTGCAATTATAATGAAATGAAATGTGCTCTTCCATTCACACGCACAAACGCTTCTGGGCACCCAGTACCCACACACGTGCAGGCCACTCACACAGCCGCGCCGCACGCACACAGCGATGCCGTACTCACACCAACCCGTGATGGGAATGCATGCGGTGACTGCACTTTAGCGCTTACAATAAACACAAACAAACAAAACATTAAACTAGCCATATAACCGAGCGCATCGAATAGTTTTACTCATCTCGAACACTGAGAAATCAACTTACCTTGTGCTGGAAAATCGATACCGATGAAATTTCTGACAATCATTACGTTAATATTATTAATAAAAAATGCCAGGCAGGTGCTAAGTTGAGGCGCTCAACGGCTTTGTTTTGTAGTCACCTTTACAAACGACATATTGTTGATGGCTGCGCCTGCCCTATACAAAACCAATAAGTAAATAATAATAAAACGGGGACTGGCAACGAGATTGTGTGAACTCGACACAGGAAGTCTACTTCACTTAAGGGTGGCGGGTAAAATTAACGAACACCAGTTACCAACAAAATTGATACAATTTTTAAACAAGTTAACCTCAAGTAAAACGACGAAGAAACAAAGAAACTTGGAACTGAAAAAATGGCCATGAATGCTAGGAAGCGTCCAAGGTAGAGTCTAGAACGAATATGGCAATAAATCGTCAACAAAGTAGTAGACAGTAAACAACGACATCTCAATCACAAAGATCAACACTTAGAAGAACAGAAAAACAAACTTGAAGCAACTTAAAACAACTAATGTAACATAATGGTTAATAAAATAACAGATTTGTAGCGCTTGGGAGCGATCGTGGGAAAAAACGTCAGTTACCACGCCGAGGCTGGGGGCGGATACACAGGCATAACATACATTACACCACGTGCTCACACTGATTTAAAAAAAGAGCTACTAGGTATAATACCACGTACTTAAAAACTGTATCATTGATTTCATGCAATATGAAAAGGTGACACGAATGAAATTATGAGGGCACCTAGAAAACGATAACCCCTAAAAACAAAAGACTCCCAGGCAATGCAAGAATACCAATCAAGGGCAGACATCGGACAGAAATAAAGAATTCATTATATAGCCGCACAAATCAATTCAAGCCTGTACTGTTTGGAAACAGACAGAAACTTAATGTTATTTAAAGAATCATGGCTAACGCGTTAGTTAAACACGCTCGGTTCAATATCATGGCAGACAAATGAATTATTATCGGGAGCGTCGTCATAAAGGCCCATATTGACGTGACCGGGCCCACTTACCCTAACGCGACGCGACCCTCCGCATTGTGCCGTATTTACCCCGAGCTCGCCTCCATTTGCTACCCCCGGAATCCGCTCCTTGGCGCATGATTCATCCTCTCCCTGCCGTCAATTGACGAGAATGAGATAGAAATCGGAATATGTAATTAATCATTGCATTTGTAGCTATATCTAGTTACTACTCAGAAACAAACAAGAAAAAAGAAATATTTCAGATGAAATATCTGTTAATGAATACATTCAATGTAATAAAGTAAAGATGAAACTAAAAATTAAAAGACTTACAAGGAAACCTAGTAAAGAAAATAAAATTTGAAACTACACAAAAAGAAACAACAACGATGATTGATATTACTAGTAACTACAAAATGCTACAACAAACATATCAAATCAATAATACCAAAACGTTAATGCTATTATATGTCGGCAATGTGCGCACAAGCCACAATGTGAAGTGGCATTTAAATGGGGGTGACCAACTGTCGACGAACCGAGGGGAAACCGACAACGCGGCTTCACGCAGCCGATAGTAATCTATACGCGACTCAAAATTAATGCCTTATTTAACACTCCAAACTATGCCCCGTGTAAAACTAATGAACTAATTAATCAGAGAGAATCTACGACTGTAATCAAGTTGAAAACAGAACTGGATCTGTATAAATAGTTCATCGTCAATTGACTATTAGTAAAGTCAAATTTAATTGGAAATGAAGCAGCTAAAAATTCATTCCGAAACCACAACAAATATTGAAGATGATTAGTTAAGAATGCAAATACCAGAGTTCAATTTGATAATAAAATAACAGTGATACTAAAAAATACAAGAGTGTTAAATGCTTCTTTAAACATTGATTTAATACACGATTATCTTATTCAGTAATTAGCCAGGAATCCAACACGTCTGCGCACCAATCTAAAATTATCTGCAGCCTATGTATCAAAATACCTACGCGTAACTCGCACATCTCTCAATAGTATGCCAAACACCTTCCAGCTTCTCAAAATAGCGACATACTCATTCAAATTGATTTATTTAGGCGTCGAGACCAGGCGAAGAACAGATTCAGACGAGCATGGCTTAGATCACGTGTCCGATTTTGTATTCAAAACTGAGAAGTCGATTGGCTCTCATAATAATTGTGTCTTACATGCAGATCTCTCGTCTGTACATGAATGCTCCTGCCAAAAGTAAAAAAAAACTCGTTCTGAGAATTGTCTCAAAAGAAATGCCTGCGACGACCGCTTGCATTCACGATCCCAAATATTTTGAAAGGGCGTAAGTGATTATTCGGATGTGGTACCACTTTTACAAAAAGTGCAGCAGGATACAGAACACACAGATTTTTTGTCAGCTCCACATTCTGGTCGGCAAAAAGAAAAAGGTTCAGACAAAACTATAAAAAGAAGCGCGGGTCGGACCGAGTTTACCTAAGGAAGGACCCTTGTAAATCATCTGCACCGTCGATGAATAGACGCGACGAGTCGAGCACTGTTGACTCGTGTATTTATTGGTTGTCGACGCTACACTAAGTATCTGTTAAGCTATTTACGAGAATACTTAAGTAGGAGCTGTAGAAAACTAACAAATGACCATCCATTATCCATAAAGCCATTGTTGTTGACACGTTAACCTCTTAATGACAACTAACTAGCGATGATTTTAACAGGTGAATTTGAAACGAATTTTAAACTTCATCGTTTATGTTATGAGACAAGCTACTATTTTCAGCACAGTATCAACACTTTATATATATGTGAATGTGTTTGTGTGTGTATCCATTAGAATAATTTTTATAATAACAACACAAAAGGCAATATTGTTGTGCACAACTACACAGGCGATGTAACAATGGGTAGCCCGCGCGCTGTTTGTCGTGCATTTGTCGAATGAGAATTATTAGGAAGGGCTCCGGGAAGGCTCGGGAATTCGCCCTAAAAGCAGTTCACATGAATCGCTCTCCCACTCCGGCGTCATACAAAAAATCAAACACATCCCAAGAGAAACACAGGGGTAAGAACCGCGTCACTATACGTCCGTCCATATTGATTTTTTTTCTCATTGTTAGTAAAATAATAAAATCTGAGCATGCATTAAAAAAAGATCTTGCATTGATAGAATTTGGGTTGAATATTGAAACTGAGTTTATTAATAATCGAAGCGTTAACGTGTGTAATGTTCGACTCTGCAAGGCCGATGCTTGCAATAGAATAGAAACGCTGAACGCTATATCGTGAGTGAAATAAAATTAACAGCGTAGCCTGATTTCACATTTAGTACTCAACTCACACATCTAAAATTATTCTATTTGCAATGCCACAAAACGTATTAACTGGGACGATTCTATGAAAATCAAGTCATTAAAATCTAAGATAGCAAAACGAATGTAGTAAACAGATGCGAGAGTTTCGTAGTGGTAACTCAGGGTCAGAGGTACGAAGTAACGGAAGAGAGGCCTTTGCCCGCCAGCAAGACAATTTAAAAGGCTTTTAATAACCATAATCATACGGAAGTTTCATTCACTTCCTCTAGCTCATCTTACTGGTTTCATGTGTAAAAAACCGGCCAAGTGCGAGTCGGACTCGCGCACTGAGGGTTCCGTACCACCACATAAACATAATTGTATTAGTTGAAATTTCAGTAAGTTAATGTGCTAGATTTTTTGAGTCAGACACGCGCTTGACAAAATTTTATTATTTGTTGTTATTTTATAGCCTATGCCCTATAAACATACAAATTTTCAAGTTTGAAAGTGTTCCCGGTTTTAAATAGAACTAAAACAAAAATCGCCTCAGTAAACATCCAGCTTGACCCCTCTCTTATATGAATGTTCTTGAAACGGGAGCTCACCACAATTGGTTACCATTAGTTGTGAGAAAAGTTGTAATATTTAATGATTTCAGACTTTTCCCATTATTTGTACTGTAAGACCTAGCTTCTTGCCAAATTTCATAATTTTAGGTCAACGGGAAGTACCTTGTAGGTTTTTCATTTTTGAATAAATGTATGGAGATGAGGACATAAAATGCCATATCTTTTGATTGCGTCGTTGTAAAAAATTGAAATTTTCAGATCTTGTGTGGTTCATGGATCCTAATATATGGTATTAATTTCAACCTGATACCTTTACCCGTTCGTGAGATAAAGGGTCTTGACAGACAGACAGACAGACAGACAGACAGACAGACGGACAACAAAGTGATCCTATAAGGGTTCCGTTTTTTTCTTTTGAGGTACGGAACCCTAAAAACAAATACGATCTCTACAAACCTGCGGAAAAATTCCTTCTATTTGATTGTGTTCAACAACTTTAATTTGCAATGCTAATAAATGCTCTGGATCACTAAATACTTGGCCACCATGAGCTCTAAAACCCCATTGAAGAGTAAAGTATTAGTTCTAATAACGAGTTATCTTTCCAGCGGCTATGGGTGCGCCGGCGCTGCGGGCGCGATGAGCGGCGGCGGCGAGGGTGCGCAGTTCGGCGCCACCGCCGCCATGGTCGCCGCGGCCACCACGGCCGCGATGCAGGACTCGCAGCCATTCTCGCAGGTAAACAGAACTCAAAAAATTACAAGATAAGAATCTAGTATTATTCATTATAATAAAAACATTTTTATCTGTTAAGTGCTCCAAACCTTATTTCCAGTTTCAGATACAAGATTAATTAATACGCCAATTCCTATGATTGATTCCATTCTATTCTCATTTCAGATGCAAAACAACATGACGATGGGAAACCCCCAATATAACGCGATGAACGGTTACGGGCAGCAACGCAGCCACAACCCCGCTATGACAGGCATGGGGATGGGGGGAAATGGCGGCATGAACGGCATGACCAGTATGGGTCAAATGGGCAACGCGAGCATGAACGGCATGAACCCCATGGCGCAAATGGCCAACATGGGCATGCACGGGAACATGATGCCCACGCAAATGGGTCCCGGCCAGATGGGTGGTTCTGCGAAAATGGGTCCTGGATACCAAAGGCGACACACGCCATATCCTTCCGGGCCGATGCTTATGAACCAGAGGAAGCAATACATGGGAGGACAACCTGGATTTGGACCAGCGCAGTACCCGGCTGGGTATGGTGCCCGACCTGGCTTCCAAGGGCAGTATCCTCCTCAGCAACCATTAGGCCCTAGTGGGAATTTCGGTCCCGCGATGAGAGGAACGATGCGGCAATCGACGCCACCCTACTCGAACCAGGGGCAGTACTTCAACGGTGGAGTACCCAATCAATTCCCTCAGCATCAAAATGCGAACGCGCAATATGGAGGACAATACGGACAACAGTTCGCGCAAGAAGTCGCGATGAGGACTAACATGAATTATCAGCATAGTCCTGTCCCCGGCAATCCCACGCCACCTTTGACGCCAGCTAGCAGTATGCCTCCGTACATTAGTCCAAACGCGGACGTAAAACCCCACTTTAACGAGCTCAAACCACCGATGGGCATGCAAAGTAAGTTCCAATTTGTTATGTCACATGTTTTGCCAGTTTTTGTAGACAATGACTAACGTGTGATTCTCTTTTTAGATGACGAGCTCCGGTTAACATTCCCTGTAAGAGATGGTATTATACTACCACCGTTTAGATTAGAACATAATTTAGCAGTTAGCAATCATGTATTCCAATTAAAACCCACGGTCCACTCAACGTTAATATGGAGGTAATTATTGCACCCTTTTTAAAACCTTTTTGATAAACCAATCTTGCATGCATTATGTCTCTCAATAATAAAAGAAAATTCAATAGGCGATAATTTTATAACTTGTAAATTTTACAGATCGGATCTTGAGCTCCAACTAAAATGCTTCCATCATGAGGACCGGCAAATGAATACAAACTGGCCGCAGAGTGTCCAGGTCTCAGTCAACGCCACCCCATTAGTCATAGATAGAGGCGAGAACAAAACATCACACAAACCTTTGTACCTGAAAGAAGTGTGCCAACCGGGCAGAAACACGATACAAATCACCGTCTCAGCCTGCTGTTGTGTGAGTATCTAGATTTTCTGTAAACTGTTTACGAAATTTTGACTGCATCAAGATAAATGTTTTTGTTAATTTGTACCTTGTTTACTTTCAGTCACATCTATTCGTATTACAATTAGTCCACCGACCGAGCGTGCGAAGTGTCCTCCAAGGCTTACTAAGGAAACGGCTGCTAACAGCAGACCACTGCATCGCTAAAATTAAGATGAACTTCAACCAAACGTCAGGAAACGCCAACAATGGCAACAACAACTCAACAGACAGAGACAGCATCGAACAAACAGCGCTAAAAGTGTCATTAAAATGCCCAATAACCTTCAAGAAAATCACATTACCGGCGCGTGGACACGAGTGCAAACACATACAATGCTTTGATTTAGAATCATATTTGCAACTGAACTGTGAACGAGGCTCGTGGAGATGTCCGGTTTGCAAGTAAGTACTCGCGCAACCTTGCGAACAAAGGTTGTGTTTATGCTGTTTTCCTGTTTCTCATCGACTGCTCAATCTTTTGTCTTTATTCAAATGAGAACTTCTTCTTTGCAGTAAACCAGCACAGTTGGAAGGCCTAGAAGTGGATCAGTACATGTGGGGTATCCTGAATACGCTCAACAGTTCTGATGTCGACGAAGTTACTATCGACAGTGGAGCTAATTGGAAGGCAGCTAAGAGTCCAAACAATCCTGGGATCAAGGTAAATATTGACGCTGATTCATTTGCTTATAAACTTGCACACAATTTTTGTCGATTAGCAAGTAATTTTTTTTATATTTTAGCAGGAACCGGAAGACAGTAACGATAATAGTGGGAAGCGAAGCAAAGCAGTATCACCAGGCTCAATGAATATGCCCACGATGAACAACTGGGACATGAACCAAGCACTGTCGCCATACCTTCCTCCAGACATGAACACAATCGCGAGCGGCTCTATGATCAGTCAGTACAACCAGAGCAGCCAGAACAGAAACCCAGCATCGAGCCAGAATCAGAACTATGAGTTCGGGATGAACAGCGGTCCAGGAAGCAACGAGTTTGCTGGAAATGGTCCCTTGTCTCATCTCAATGATAGTGTTAACTCATTGGATCCGTTGAATGCCATGGAGAAGAGCCTAAATGAACAGGTAATTATTAACAAATAAAAAAAACTTAAGTAAAACATCATGGAATCTTCCTGAATATTTCTGATAACACATTGTTTTCGTTTTCATTCAGATGCCTCACACCCCACATACGCCACACACGCCTGGTTCAGCGCACACCCCAGGGGGAGGCGGTGCTACTCCAGGCTCCAGTCACACGCCTGGACCACCTTCCGTTGGCCACCACTCCCTAACAGATGTCGACATCCCTGGAGATCTCAACTTTGACCCGGCGGCAGTCATCGACGGAGAGGGCGGCGATAATCTCAACGTAAGTCTTATAAACATTCCCAAACTTAAATATTTAACGAACATCTTGCCGGTTACCTTGAAAGTCAAAACCTTCAAGTTTCACGGTTAATTCTCTCACGTGATCCATAATGTATTCATGCCACAGTGAGTCAGTTTCGAATTCATCTCCCCAATTGTTTGTTTCCAAGTCAATGACTCTGTCATCACTGTACGTAACCTATTGTTTTTCGTGTGTATGACCAATTGGTGTATTGATTACAGCTTTTGCCGGAGACGACGGTGGACCCGATGGAGTTGCTGTCGTACTTGGATACTCCAGCGCTAGGGGAGCTCCTGGCTACTCCGCCGTCGTCGTCCTCGTCGGCCGGCTCGCACCCTCCCCGCGCGCCCTCCTCGGACGACCTCCTCGCCCTCTTCGAGTGAACCTCGAGTGGAGACCAATCGTAACCTTTCTAAAGCTTCGGCTTCGAGTTCCTCAGTTACGATAAGGTAGAGTACTTGCATCTCGTGATCGTGTCGCTTCATTGATTTTTGCGTGTTCTGATCAAGATGGCTGGCGAGATCTTCCAAGGATTGCCAGCATCGCTGCAGGGGCTACTGACGCTCTCATAGGATGCAAGCCTTGTACCGGTTCGTCAGGACGCCTGGAAGAGGCGTGTATAAAACTCGCATTCGAGCCAGCGAGGCCCGACATTGTGATACTAGATTTTAGTTCCTTCTCCATTTGTTGTCATCCTGAACGATTTGCCTTTTACCGAGTGTTCATAGAACGGCCGCGATAGAATCTCTCACTTAGGGCCAGAAGTGGGCGGTGTTCAGGATGATGGCACTTTGACATCGGTTGTCGAAACAGCGATGCGGGGAATATTAGCTTTTAGGTAAAGTGTAGGCGGAGGCTCGCGCCCGCCGGCCATACAACCGCGGTGTTGTGCATGTATAGTTCCTCGCACCACCGCTCTCGGTGGCGTCACTGAGCTCCCGAAATTCTAAACTCTAGCATAAACTATAACACAAATCTTTCAATTTCTCGTTCGATTCATGATCAATTAGAGTTTTGATTTGTGTGGATAAGTTGTAAATACTGAAGTTTCCTTTGTGCTAGTAGGTTTGGTCGCGCACCTAGTGCGGGCGCGTGTATATATAGTATAGTCGCGCCTGCGCGCAGGCATAATGAATCTTATAGTTCCTATTGGATGCGAGCGAACTATAATGTTCAATTGCCATTAACTGTATATTCCTTGAAGTTTTCGCATATTCTGCATTTTTAAATGGTAAGATAATTTAGGATTTGTGAGTATAGTTGTACTCGCTTATTGGGTGATATATTCTAAAGGAGTTGTTTGAAACCAACAAGGTAACAAACTACATAGTTACAAAACTATATTGTAAATGTGAGTGCAAAAATGAACTCTGTTAAATTATTTTGCGTTATGTGAAACGAAGAATGATAGAAATATATTTAATTTCTATATAAATAGTATCGAACTGTATTATTTGTAAATATGAATTTAGTTAAGAATATTATATTACCTAGTTATATTTAGGCGAACATGGCAGATACTTATATGACGGCCAGTTTAGTATAGTATTACTTAATTTAAAAAAATCTACACATGGTTTTACATGTAAATACAAATATCCTATGAAAAGATCCTACGCACAGAGGGTGGACACAGGTTACAAGTCCTTAGTATAATTTCTTCAAGTGTTGAAATATTTCACAAATTCCTCATAATAGTTTACGATAATTTATTTTCATGACTCATCGACATCACAAAATTAAAGTTATATGTTACATATTATACATAACATTTTAGTTCAAATTTTTAAAATCACCTTTTGAATAGTGAAAGTTAGTTTAATTATTTTTAGCTGAATTGTTTATAGATTTACAAACATAACTTTTTTACACATTATTTCCTGTGTCCTGTCTCTAATGTGCTCTTACAAGTGCAAACTGATACTTATATGCATATACTTATTAGTTAAATAATATCATGTCTATGCTCATCTTAATTTGGTTTATCTACGTCAACATAATAACATACAAGCAATAAACTATTTCTAATATATAAAACTTTGAGTCTTCACACAACATATAATAAAATTGTTATGTAATTTTAAATATGTAATAGTAAATTCATAACAAGTAAGAGAAAAATTGTGATGAGCATCAACTGGCATGTCTTTTTTCACATGTTTTCAAATGTTTTGGTGTGTAAGTTACATACTTATGATAATTCAAAGCGCGGCGTTTTAAAAAAGGACTAGATACTTATCATACTTATAATTTATGGAAGGGAAAACGAGATATAATATAAATGAACAACATTGCCTAAAAAAGATGGGTTGAAAAGAAAATTGCAAGGGTAATGATAAAGTCAATTTGGCTTGTATTTTGATCAGCCTTATGAAAATTGATAAAGCGTGATTGAATGCGTAAAGCCAAATCAACATTCCAAAACTAGTTGCACATAATTTGTTTAACTGTGTACATAAAAAAGGTTCTGAATCACCAAAATAAATCAACAGCTGGACACGAAGTTTCCTCTAAAAATGCGTGGTTTATTTTACAGGGAAACTATCATAGTCACCACGCTATTTCGCGTTGCGGCACCATGGACCATAGTTGTTGGTAACCGCAGTATCTAAGATGGTACGATAATAACATAGTGCTCATTCTTCATTTCTGAATCCTTCAATTGTCTTTTTTGACTTGAGATTCGTTCAATAAAGTGGAATTATTGCAAATAAAAGTATCTACAAGTCAACATAATGTCACTTAATTAGAACGACGACAGCAGGATAGAGGTATGCGTGCGAGCAGGACGGAGCGATGCGTATCTCTGTCGCTCCTAATTATAGAGGTTTTAAAAAAGCACCGCACGCATCGCTCTGTTATGATGTCATATTGATGTCATTCTAATCAAGCTATATTATTTTGGCTGTATTATACGTAAAGCTAACGACCAGGAACAAATTGTGTGAAACTAGTTTTGTAACAACATTTCTTGTATGTTGTTACAAAACTAGTTTCACAAAATTTGTTCCTAGTCTACGTGAAGCTAACGACTAAGAACGAATTTTGTGAAACTAATCTTGTAACAACATTGTTTGTATGTTGTTACAAAACTAGTTTCACAAAATTTGTCCCTAGTCTACGTGAAGCTAACGACTTGGAACAAATTGTGTGAAACTAGTTTTGTAAAAACATACAAGCATATAACAGCGGCGCTAGAATAAAACATGGAAATCTCTAAATGGAATTAAGTTCCCATAAAATTTTAAGTAATTTTCTCCATAGTTTAAGTGTTGTAATATTTGAGAGATACTTAACTTACTGTTAAAAATTATAAATAACAGTTTATAACACGGGATGCAAAGGACAGTTTTCCGAAAAATAAGAATGCATGATCAGTCAACGAAACTAAACGACTTTCAGGAAATAAGAAAGAATCGGCCTCTCCATAAAAACTGTCTAATTAATTCTACAGTTTTGTGTGGAGATTCTGATTTTATTTTCATGAAGGTTTTATGATAGATGTTCAGTTTAGTTGATTGATTATATTCTTTCAGATTCTTTCAGATTTCAGAAAGCTCTCCTTTACAACCTGTAAATTTCTCATCTAGAGTTGTACTCGTATGTAAAACTGTCAACATTTTCACTAACTTGTATAGAAATTGGTGATATGCGATTGCGCAAGTTAACTTCAATGCTATGAATATGAACGCCTTTAGGGTTAGTCAACTAATACTGACAACAATAAAATTAGTGTTATTCTAAGCTGTGGTCAATTATTCAGGCTAAGAAACATTTAGTAAAATGTACATTTTTTATTTATATTTTTGTCATTTAAATAAATTCGATAAACTGCCTAACCATTATATTATGAACTCCTCAATGCTTGATTTAAAAGAACATTTTTCTTGTGTACAGACCATCATCATAATGACGACTTTTCGCGGTAGGTTGCAAAACGTAGTTTCAAAGCGCAAGGATTGTAATAGTTTTCAATACGAGAAAAAAATATGAAAGTATGTTTAATTGATCACTGCTTTACCATAAATTACATACTTTTAAGGGACCTTCAATTCCAATTAGTTAGTTCTACTGTAGAATTCGTTAAGTGGACCGTTTCAGCGATTTTTGTTTGACCAAATAGTACATTTTTATAAAATTACCTTTTTTTAGGTAAAACGAATTTGTTTGTATAAAAAATTGTATGAAAATATCACAAAAAATTTATAGCATATCACATTGAATTGTGCAAAAATCTAAATGAGTGGTCCGCTTTTCGAATAAAGTATTACAAATTAAAAGTTAATTATTTAGCATTGTACGGCGTTTTCCAACTTAATTTGCAGTTAAAAACACACATTTGACGAAGATTATTTACGATAACCCTACAAAATTTGGTGAGCCAGGTGTAAAAGCTGCACATTCGTACAAGAAAGCATTTTTAGGTGCAAAATGAGTTTTTAATCGTTGTACATGGCTAGTTTAAACAACTACACGGTGTGTAAAAAAGGACAATTGTTAATCTTTTTAAGGATACATAACCATAAAAAAACATTTCCAGACCTCAGGTGACCCAGCAGCTCGTTTTCTTACATGTAATTTAAACAAAATACCCCCAAATACTATTGTCATTTTTGACCAGTTTTTTTGGTAAAGTAGTTCAGTTTTCATGCACCGAGTCACCCCTTAAAGTAATGGTATTTTTACACGCTGTGTATATTTTGTTTAATTATATATACTGCTATGGAGTGTAGTAGATTGTGCTCGTACAAATAAGAGACATTTGGAAATAAGTGAAAGAGGAAACCTAAACTAAGTTCCATCGCAGCCCATGACCTGCAGTTAGCCGAACTGTAAAGTAGTTATACATTTTGATCCTTATGTGAACATTTTAGCAATCAGGTTGGTACCTATTGTTCATTTCAAACGTGTAAAATGAAAAAAAAAAACATAACATTTTTATGTTATTGAAAATAAAATGAATCTAAAAATTATGAGTTACTTTTATTTGATTAGAAACCTTTTTAGGCGAAGGCCAGATAGAAGAGGTGCGGAGCGCCGCGTGGTGCACCTCTCCTATCTAGCTTTCGCCAAAGATTAAGTGTAAAGATTAATTTTATTCTTCAGAGAAAGTTAAATTTATATGAAATCAATTCAAAAAAAAAACAGCAAACAGACGAAACAGGCGTTCCAGTACCAAACGGGAAGTATTATTGCCTACTACCTAAAATTCAAAAAAACTTAGGTTATTAAAATTGTTTCTGATACCTACCTACAAAATAACTTTGTCCGTGACCGTTAATGCGCAGAAGTCAAAATATAAGTCGCGGGGGTGAGCGCGGCTCCCCCCAGGGGGCGAGCGAATCGTTCATTGGCTCTCCGCCTGTCACCCATGCGCGGAAAATAACTCTCATGGACAAACTTGTTCTGAACGCGCTGTACCAAAGGGTCTAATGTTGAACTATTTAGTAATAACTTAGATTACAGTAAAAAAATATATTTATTCCATGTAGAAAATAAAAGGAGAAATAGAATACCTGATATATATGAGACGTTGGTATCTTTTTATTAGCAATAAGACAATGTACATTATAGGCAATGAATAAATAAATAGGTATTCATTAAAAAATTCTTATAAAATTTTACTTACATCAACGCGCTCGTAGCTTTAAAACCAAGGAGGTTTTAGTAGCAGCTCTTGCTGCTAAGGAGGGAGCCATAAGCGTAGCACTTTCTTGCGAGAGACCTCCATACTAAAATGTATGAAATTTTTTTCAATTCCTAAAAACGTAAAATTTTTATCTTTCGCTCTGAGAAATATGTGACATGGGACAAATAAATGCTGCTACCATAGTTTTTCTGGTGAAAACACTTACCATTCAGGAAAAAAACGGTTTTAAAAATCACGCAAAAAATGGCTATTACAGATTATTTACGCTTCCGTTCTTAGTATTAATGATCAATTCACAAGTAAAAAACTATATATTTTCACTTTCGCATACAAATTTTATAGTAAAACATTAGATATTTTAAGATATCTTGATTTATGTAAAACTTAACTGAGTTTTTTGACCGACTAGCATGGGCGACAGTGAGACGCTTCACGCTTCACTAGCTCATACAAAATATGCATATGGCGGACTCTATAGTTTTTTACTCTGAGTTTAAAACAAACACTATAAAGTGCAGTGTTGCCACCCCTGAGTTCCCAAAAAGTACATATCCAGCGCTGAAAAGGTACATTTTGGGGTAAAAAGGTACATAAGCATTTTTTTTACTTAACTCACTCATACAGCTTTGATGGCTCTCTCGCAATGACCGTTCGCGAGAGAATTCCTGCACGCTTGTAGTACTTGAATCGTAATTGTGGTTGAAATAAGTCTTTTGTGCAAAGTTCGGGGGAAGTTTTTTTTTTTTTATTGAAAATGGGCTTACTCATGACCTCGATCTAGTCTTGAAGACAGAGATGAGGTCGACGATGGAACGAGTTTTGCACTGCTGTGTTTCGGTTTGAAGGGTAAGGGAGGTGTCAAATTATTTCACTAATAATAAGACAGTAGGTGTCATGGGCGGTGGTGACCACTTACCATCAGATGGCTCATCTGGTCGTTTAGCCACTAGTGACATAAAAAACAATTGAAAATAACGTATATGTGCTCATAATTGTCAAAAACTTAAATAATAAATTGATTATGTTACTAATTCTACAACCAAGTCATGCATGATTACAATGGATGGATGTAAAATGCCTGATACACGGTCGGCAACAAGCTCCCGACAGAGGTCACCTTGGTTTGCAACCATTTTGGTCCGTTTCAACTACACAGTCACCGAGTTGTTGACAACAAGCATTAAAATAGATTAAAAATACGATGTGGTGATTAAAATGACAGTTGATACTGACAGTTCTCGTGTTTTATTGTAGTTCAGTTCAAAACATGAATATACGCAATCAATGCTTAGAAGACTGTTCATATCTTTTTTGTCACTAAATTATCAATTTCGTTGTCTTCGTTTGTTTTTAGGGTTCCGTACCTCAAAAGAAAAAAACGGAACCCTTATAGGATCACTTTGTTGTCCGTCTGTCTGTCTGTCTGTCTGTCTGTCTGTCTGTCTGTCTGTCTGTCTGTCTGTCTGTCTGTCAAGACCCTTTATCTCACGAACGGGTAAAGGTATCAGGTTGAAATTAATACCACATATTAGGATCCATGAACCACACAAGATCTGAAAATTTCAATTTTTTACAACGACGCAATCAAAAGATATGGCATTTTATGTCCTCATCTCCATACATTTATTCAAAAATGCAAAACCTACAGGGTACTTCCCGTTGACCTAAAATTATGAAATTTGGCAAGAAGCTAGGTCTCACAGTACAAATAATGGGAAAAGTCTGAAATCATAAAATATTACAACTTTTCTCACAACTAATGATAACCAATTGTGGTGAGCTCCCGTTTCAAGAACATTCATATAAGAGAGGGGTCAAGTTGGATGGTCGCTGAGGCGATTTTTGTTTTAGTTCTATTTAAAAACGGGAACACTTACAAACTTGAAAATTGGTATGTTTATAGTGCATAAGCTATAAAATTTGGTCAAGCGCGTGTCGGACTCAAAAAATGTAGCACATTAACTTACTGAAATTTCAACTAATACAATTATGTTTATGTGGTGGTACGGAACCCTCAGTGCGCGAGTCCGACTCGCACTTGGCCGGTTTTTTTTAATCAATGGAAAAGGCAAGAAACATCCGTTTATAATCTATGCGGTTGCCAACCGCCATCTACACGGTCGGAGACGTAACCAACGTCCTCTATTTGACCTTAGTTTGGGAAGCTGCTTTCAAGACGAAGGGCGTTGGAAGGTCACAAAAAATTTGGTTGTAAACCACGAACTACACGGTCAGAACCGACGAAGGTAGCCTCTGTCAAGATAAGTTTCAGCTGGCTAAATATTCGTTTGACCGAAGCTTTAAAAAGCGAAGGACTAGAAGTAGGCAAATATTTTTTTAAGTTGGGAAACAGAAGGTCTTGCTTCATGTTTCGTAACTTGAAAACTATATTCCAGTAGGTGGTGGCCGTTAATGTTGGGTCTAGTTTCAATGTTTCATGATCCAGCAGATCATGCTCTCGCCATTCTTTGTTTAGAGCTGGCTCGTCCATAACAGTTTTCAAAGCTGGATATCTCTTTAATACTTCATTTAAATCTTTTCGTTCGAAAAATTGTGCTACTATTGGGTCCAGTATATAGGGTGACTTTTAATTAGTTCTTGATAGCAAAATATATGCATGTACTCATGATACGGAACAACTTTTCCCAAGGAAAATAGGTCGAAATACGAAAAACCAAATTTGACCTCCCATACAAAATGCGCTATCAGCTGATGCAGTTTCTATGGGAGGTTAAAACTTGATTTTCGTATTTCGACCTTTGTTCCTTGGGGAAAGTTGTTCAGTATCATGAGAACATTCATACCTTTTTCTATCAAGAACTAATTAAAAGTCACCCTATAGATGTTTCAAGTACAGGATCACTAAAGTAAATCTGTCCTTAATTTGTTTGATCAAGTCTATGTAGAATGCATGCTGCATGGTTGATGATTGTTGTACGTTCTGATACATGCAGCTTTCATTATGATCTTTTTTTTGGCGGTGTTTTATAAAATATTACACATTATTTTGGTTAAGAACAAAAGGTACGTAAACTGGACCCCATTACACATAACACATTGGAGGCTAAAAAGGTACGTCAAATGTGTAAAATGTATGGTAACGGCAACACTGATAAAGTGTCAAAATATCAGTTGTAAAAGCCCAAAACAGGCAACATTCTATCCTAACCCCAAAATCACAAATTTCATATATCACTGCCTCAAATCCAGAATATCGTTACGAGAAATCTTATCAACAGCCCAGCTGCTACCAAAAATAATAAAAAACCGGAGTAACCTGCTTTGAAATGCTAATTTAATAACATACTTACCTTTTGGCGTTTTACCGGCCTTATTCTGAGAATTTCTGTCCTGCGGGCTCTGGTTTAGCCGGTAGATGCCACGTTTCTATTAATAAACTAAAATAAAATTAAACGATGGTTGGGAGGATACTCCAATACTTCTTTACTGTGGTTGGTTTTGCTTTGCCCAAGGTAGAGGTACGAGCTTTTTGTATGCGAATACGTTGCGTGTCAAAGAGGACAGTGTTGCCTGAGCATGATTCCCTTTACCCCCATCTGAAGTGCAGTGCAGGTGACCGAGTGAGACAAAAAAAGTGTACCTGAAAGGTATGTAGGTATATCCATAAGATGTAGCTGTAAGAAAAGTAAGATAAGTATTATTAAAAGTTATGGAATAAATAATATGAAAAAAAAAATTATGACAAAATATTGCTATGTTGTCATGAACAAAGTTTTAAAAGAGTGATTTAACTTGCAGTTGATAAAATGCCTGTGACTTCATATGCAATAGAAAAAGTTGAAAAAGCGGAAGTAATATTGAAATAAAACTCAGAAACTCTCTGTTCATCATCATATCAACCGAAAGACGTCCACTGCTGGACATAAGCCTCCCCTAAAGATCTCAATGACGACTGGTCCTACGCTGCTCGCATCCAGCGGCTTCCCGCGACCTTGACCAGATCTATCTCTATCTCTTAACAAATTTATTGCTCCACCATTGTGGTATGCACGGCAGCAAGCAAGTGAAAACAATACCAGTATAAGGTGGAACGGCACTACACTCAAAACACTCGAAACCAGAAACCCGCTCAAGATCAAAGTGTTTCCACTAACGTGCGGCCGTGTGTACGCCCGGCAGCAAATAATTGGTATCACAACTACTAGAGAAAAGACTTGCATCGATCAAGTGTTGATAAAGTCGCGCAAACGTTGGCAAACTTTATTAATTTAACTTAATTATTTTTTTATAAAATAACAGATCATTCACAGATTGTTATTTTAATTGATGATGCTAATAATGTTAAATATGATAGTTATTGCTACCTAAAAATAAAAACTGACTATAGTGCAATAAGGGAATCTGTGGCCCTGGTTAACTGGAATGAATATTGTTTGATTGAAATAAACAAACAAATAAACAAACAGGAACAAATCTAGCTGCTGATATGCTTATTAACGTAGTACAATCGACAATCAATGACAATACTACAACTACCAAAATGCCACGCAGGAAAAGGCCAGTGAAACCATAGATCACGGTAGGTGTAATAAGATCTATACTCACTAGGATTAAAATTAATGAAAACTACAGCACAATCCTGACGACCCTATTCCTAAAGCGTACTACAAAAAATACCGTAACATCTGTAATAAAACTATCAAGATGCTTAAAAAGGCGTACTATGACACAAAATTTACCCTATATTCTGGTAATTTGAATTTACCCTATTCACAAAATTTACCCTATAATTTGAATTTTAATTCTGTTAGATTTGTATGGGTTACGAGGCAATGTCTTGCGCTTGATTGAAAATTATTTGAAAAAACGGCAACAATTTACAGAAATAACGAAAATAGACGAACACAAGAAAACGGAACTAATATACAGATCTGAAGTAAGGATTGTAAATTACGGAGTGCCACAAGGTAGTGTCCTGGGACCTTTGTTGTTCATACTTTATATAAATGACCTACCCAATACAACCACACAGCAATTGTCATTATTTGCTGATGACAGTACCATAACAGTAGGATGCATAGACATATTAAAATAAAAAACGATATAAACGAGGCATTACAATCAGTTTTTACGTGGCTTAGTAATAATAATTTAGTAATTAACTTGAAAAAAACAAATATAATGCATTTCAGTCAGAGATGTACAGATATTAATATTGACGTCAAATATAATAATGTAACTATAGAGCCAGTAAATAGTACTAAATATTTAGGTTTAACAGTTGACAGTAAATTAAACTGGAAAAATCATGTCCAGAACATCTGTAAAAAATTAAGCACGTCTGCATATGCTCTTTACAAACTGTCTCATGAGTTAAATTTAAATGCTCTTCTAGCGGCATATCATGGCATAGTGGCATCACGTTTAAGATATGGCGTAATATTTTGGGGAAACTCCACAGATAGAGAGCTTGTATTCAGGGCACAAAAGAGATGCATAAGGTCAATGTTTGGACTGGATTTAACAGATAGTTGTAGGCCTTACTTTATTAGATATAAGATATTGACATTTCAGCTATATATGTTCTAGAATCGGCAAATTTTGTAAAAAATAATCCCCAATTATTTGAAAGGCGTGCAGTTATTTTAAACAGAAATAGACGAGATAACGACGAAGTCTACGTGCCACCAGCGAAAACGGCACTCATGTCAAAAAGCTTTTTATGTATGGCACCTAAACTCTATAATATGGTACCTAAACATATCAGAGAACTGAATGACCGTTCTTTTAAAATTAAACTTAAAAAATATTTAATTGCTAGGTGTATATATAAACTGACAGATTTTTTTGGAAATCTAGTTATATAAGACTTTAATCGTATAATGATGGACATATAATAAATTTTCAATCAGAATTAATTTAATTTTCTTATGATAAATATTATTGTAATAATTTAATGTGAACTGTAATTTTTTTTTCTTTTCTGTTTAATATTAATAAATTAAATTATTTGTATATCATGAATGGCTGTGCTTGATAAAAAAATGTGACCTTTTTTTAACCTGTTTCCAACGAATAAACTATCTTTATCTTTATCTTTGATAATAAAAAGACCTGGGAATTGATTAAACAGGTAGGAAACTTAAATATTAAAAACGAATCAGCAAAACATCTTTTGACAATAAAACCTGACATGACGGAGTCCCTCAATGAAGTCAACAGATACTTTGTTGGTGTTGGAGCAACACTTGCAAACAAAACTCTAGATAAACTTAATACTACGGATTTTTTACTAGCCACTCACTCCAAAACTTCTCAATCTCCTCTCAATTCTATGTACTTGTCACCTGTCGATCCATCTGAAGTCACAAGCATAATTGGACAGCTTAAGCAAAACAACGCTTCTGGTTGGGATAATATTCCTACTAAGGTAATAAAAGACTGTAAGCATATACTAGCCAAACCTATAGCCCACCTTTCCAACTTTAGCTTTTCTATGGGTGTATTTCCTACAGCATTTAAATCTGCAATAATAGTGCCAATATTCAAATCAGGAGACAGATCAGTGACATCAAACTACAGGCCAATCTCTCCGTTAAGAACCTTGTCAAAAATAATTGAAAATTTTATGAATAAAAGATTTGTTGGCTATATTGAATCTACCAAATTCAGGACGTTCTGAATAAAGGCCAGGTTAAAAGTACCCTAAACCGACGAGCATGTATGAAAGGATTGATGAAAGTACAGGAAGCAAGGGAAGTATGTCAAGATCGTAGCAGGTGGAGGACTGTGGTCTCTGCCTACCCCGACGGGAAAGAGGCGTGATGTTACGTATGTATGTATGTATTGAATCTAGAAATCTTCTTTCAGTCAACCAATTTGGTTTCAGGAGTGGTAGATCAACTGATGATGCAGTTCTTCACCTTACGGTAAAATTGTGAACTACCTTGATCGGGGCCAGAAGTGTCTGGGGGTCTTTTAAGACCTCCAGGAGGCTTTTAACACTGTGTCAATTCCAATTTTACTAGCACGTCTGCAGAACTGTGGCATCAGAGGAACACCACACAACTGATTCCAAGGCTATATCACTGGCAGAAATCAGACAACTAGAATTGATATGCAGCTTAGTGACACCAATATCTGTACATACGGCGTGCCCCAAGGGAGCACACTTGGCCCGTCTCTGTTCCTAGTTTATATAAATGATTTGTGCAACCAAAGCTTGGACAGTACTGACATCATGATGTTCGCTGATGATACCGTTCTACTATTTCGAGGCGACAGCTGGCAGACAGTCTTTAAAATTGTTGAAGAGGGTCTTAAAGTGACTACTGCTTGGTTAGAAGATAATCTGCTGTCCTTAAATACAGATGAAACTAAGTACCTTACCTTTTGCAAAACTAATGCTACTCAGTCTAACAAAACACTTAAACATATAATAGACACTTATCCCTGTAATAGAGATACTGTTAACGCGTTGTTTGAGTGTTCAACTTTGCAAAAAGTTGATAGTATTAAATATTTGGGGGTGACGATAGACTAGAGGCTTACATGGGAACTACAGATAATCAATGTGGCTAATAGGATCAGAAAGCTCATTTATGTGTTTAAACAGCTTAGAGATAACGTAGATTCTGATCTAGTGATGAGAGTGTATTAATCTTTAGCAGAGTGTATACTATCATATTGTATTTGCTCCTGGGGTGGAGCTGTAAAGACTTATCTTATTATTTCAGAGAGGGCGCAGCGTGCTTTGCTCAAAGTTATTAAACGCCTACCTTACAGATACCCAACTACAGACCTATACAAATCCTGCAAGGTTCTGTCTATTCGGAAAATTAATATACTGCAGAGTCTGCGAAGATATCACCGTACCACTGTTCCTTCCATACCTGAAACGAATAAGAGATTAAACAGAGTCCCGACACAAAAATGTAATAGTCAATTCGCTAAAAGACACTACAACTACAATGCTCCGTTTCTATATAATAAACTATTATCTAAAGAAAATACAAAAAAGTATAACAACCATGAATTTTTATGTTGTTAGGTGGCTTGAAGAATTTGACTATGATGGGATAGAAAAACTTTTTGTAGCAGTGATACAAACCAGATCTGGCGCAACATGAATAAACAAATACACTCATTTAATCGCGCAACACATACTAATAAACATACACATCCACACACACACACGCACAAAAACACACACACACGCTCACATAAACTCATCATGCATACCTATTTATGTAGACTTGAATTTGTTAATAATTTAGATTCTAACTTTTTAGATTACTTAAATACCTGATTGTTAACCTTAGGGGAACACTGTAGCCTGTAACACAGTTTCTACTAGCACAGGCTGCAGGGTTTTAAGAGACATGTATCTGTTGAATTTTTAAACCAATAAACAAATTTACTATTACTATTACAACCAGTAAAAGTTGAACCAGCGCTACGCTGCGAAACCTCGAAACCAGACAGACACCTTTGACACAGAGGGCAGGTCAAAGTGTCTATTGACGTTTGGCTGACCGTACCTCCTACCTTGATTGATCATATACATCAACAATGATGATAAATGAAATGACTGACCAATCAATTTATTAAGGAAGAATTGTTCTTTCGTTACGATCATGATTATTATGCTATGTTGGTCGTGGTCAGAACCCGGATAGGTGACCACTAGTGTTTTGATAACTATAGCGTCTTGGAAAGCACGTGAAACTGTTGGTTCCGGATAGGATCTTAAATATCGATCTTCTAGTCATATCAGAAGCCATTTTGTTAGCTTGAAATTTATTACAACAGAGTTAGTTAATTTTGCAGACATGGACAGTCTTATCCTGCACTATAACTAAATCACCATTTCGGTTTAATTATTAAAATTTGAAGTTGCAGGTATCTTTATTCTACGTATTGAAAGACTAGTTTTAACCAAAACATTTCATAAGTAATAAATTCTTAATGACACCTTAATTTTAACTTTGAATAACGCTTATTTTTTTAAACTTGGCCAAACACTGAAGTCTATCTTCCTACAAATAAGTTAACTTAAAGAATTCCAGCGTTTACTAAACTCCCCTTTAAACTTGACACAAAGGGCCGTTTGCACTAAACTTAAAAATCGCACAATTTCTTGCTTAAGGGCCGTCAAACAATTGCTAGGAGTTTCCTAAACAAGTAAGGGGCGATTCTTAAGTTTAGTGCAAACGGCCCTTAATCTCCCCACAGTCAAACATTACCCATCTCTGCTGGCAACACAATACCCGCGCACGCGCATCGAAGCCTCCACGCACACCATGTAAATATGTGCATATAGACATATATACTAATCTGTGATATAGACAGTCGACCAGAGACCGGACCGGTCGCACGACCTACGATCGAACGAACTCTAACGAACTTTTTATTTTTATTTATTATCTACACAAATCTTGAAATAAAACTCTGTTCATTTCGAAAGTGCGAATTAAGAATGTAGTGTTTAAAGTGATTCGTGAGTGTTGAAGTTTATTGAAAGGTACGAGTATGCATTTTATGGGAGAGTTGGAAGTGCATAGCGGTAATATGAAAACCAGATTTGGTCCTACAAGCTTTGAAAGTACCCTTTCTGTTTGTTTGTTTGTTTGAACATGGTTTATAGTTTTGTGTGGAATAAGCCTTCTATATCTGCAAGGATTTTAACTTGAGAAATAGGTAAGTTTTTGAACTATTTAGACTATGATATGAGAGATGCATTTGACTTATGATGTAAACAGATAAGTCCAAAGAGTTTTTGCTAAAACTGATTTTAAATGAACTTACTTAACATAATTTCTTGCTACTGTAAAACAAAAAGGCATAGA
Organism: Athrips mouffetella; assembly: GCA_947532105.1. Classification (NCBI taxonomy): domain Eukaryota; kingdom Metazoa; phylum Arthropoda; class Insecta; order Lepidoptera; family Gelechiidae; genus Athrips; species Athrips mouffetella. The sequence continues at coordinate 1,782,196 of OX383961.1, read as the reverse complement.
TAGGGTATGTAGGTATCCTGAGAACAAGAACTGGTTAAACTTTTTAAATAACAATGTTCAAATCAATACTTTTACAAAATTTTACATCTAATCCTGTAATTCTATACGTTATACCTTAGAAACTCCACCCTTCCAGTTCTTGAACATAAAACTCGTCTTTTTTAGGGTTCCGTAGCAAAAACGGAATACTTATGGATTCGTCATGTCTGTCTGTCCGTCCGTATGTCACAGCCATTTTTTCCCGAAACTATAAGAGCTATTCTGTTGAAATTTGGTAAGTAGATGAATTCTGTGAACCGCATTAAGATTTTTACACAAAAATAGAAAAAAAACAATAAATTTTAGGGTTCCCCATACATAGAACTGAAACTAAAAATTATTTTTTTTTCATCAAACCTATACGTGTGGGAAAAAAAAAGGATAGGATAGGATAGGTCTTCAAAAATGATATTGAGGTTTCTAGAATATTTTTTTCTAAACTGAATATAGTTTGCGCGAGAGACACTTCCAAAGTGGTAAAATGTGTGTGTCCCCCCCCTGTAACATCTAAAATAATAGAATGATAAAACTAAAAAAAATATATGACGTAGCGAGTCCGACTCGCACTTGGCCGGGTTTTTTTAAAGAGGTACAGTCAATAGCCTGTCAGGCTTCACAATTCCAGTGCAACTCTAGCATGTAAAGCATTAGAAGTAAATTCCAACGTGTCTCTAGCTTGACGTGCTTGTGACTCTACCTACATACGTTTAAGTGTATTAGACTCTTCATACGTGTCAATATTACTCATTGTCATGTCTTTAAAGAATCATTTGATCACTTTACAACCCTTTGTGCCCCTGTGATCGAAGTCTTACTGAATAGGTAGTTTATCGCCCTATTGTCTTAGAAAATATACATATGAAATAATTTCCTAACGACCGGCGGTACGAGTAGTAGCCTACGTGACGAAGTTATTGATAATTTTGACATGTATTTGTTAACAGCCTGACCATCAATAAGCTTATTTTTGCTTGCACTCTGGTAACCACAAGGCGTCCATGCGTGTTGCCCTCAAGCGGAGTGGCCCTATCGTATGTCTGTGCTGGTTACATTAGCAAGACCAGAAATTCGTAGAAATAATAGAAGAAAATTACGTAATTGTATTTCCTCTTTTATTCTTTTTTCCTAATTGAAATTTAAAAACTTAATTTAAATTTACCTGATATTTTCATTTATTTGCAAATTAGCAACTTGGCAGGTGATAAAGTTCGCGATAAGACACGGAGTCTTACATGACTTTTTTTGTAAAAATTGAAAATCTGCGATAAAATTTGATCTTTGAAAATAATGGAAAAAAATAAGCTGGAGAAAAAAAAACACTCAATAGTTATTAATGGTAATTTAAATCCAAAGTCTTTCGAAACTCTTAAACAACGGTAGATTTGGCATTTGCGCGATAAAATTTTACGTTAAAAGATATTCATAGAATTGTGATATTATATTAGGTACCTGGGCGACCGCGCTTCGCTTAGTAAAATATTATCCAAAACTCACCAACAGATGGCGCTGTAGGATTTCTGAAAGTTGCTATTTTAAAGAAAAGCCCAAAAAAACGAAGTAAACGATTTTTTTAAGACACGAGACCTAGCTAGATCGGTTTTCTGCCACAGGAAATCTCTGAATAGTTAATTTTCGTTTTTGAATAACCGATTAAGTAGGTATAGGATTACAAGCTGCTAAATAAACCCCAAGTAGAATATCGAACGTTTAAATTTCTTTGTATAAATTAATTTCTTTTTATATTTTTTTTGTTGAAAATATTGTACTATCCTAATGCTTCCTTTTCAAAAATAAATGGTTTAAATGGTAAATCGTCGGCAATTGGTAGATGAGGCCAAAGACGATATTTATTGTTTTTGTAAAATATATAAGAAAATATAATATAATATTTGCGAATTTTATAATCAAGGCATCCTTGTTATCTGTCATGTCGTGGCATTTTTACAACAAAAGGGGCCTGGTGAAGCAGGTAGTAGGAATAGTGGTTTTGCTATTAGTCATAAAAGTTACCGGTTTGGTCGATAACACATTTTGTATGCATGGAGAGTTCTTGTGTATCGTTCGTTAGTCATTAAAACATGGTGTTTTATTACAAAGTAAAGTTCATATTTAGCAGCATTGCTGCATCTACGTGCATTTTATTGTAACAACACCTAACTTACCCTTGGAAAAATTCAAGTTTCTTAATTTAGGTACTCAGTTAAGCCACGATCACACCTAGCTGAATTCAAAGACTAATTCAGTATACATTGCTGGGAGGCTTGGTTATGTTAATTGTAATATCCTTACTTCAACGAGCAATGTATGCCGAATTAGTCTTTGAATTCAACTAGGTAGCTTTAACTATCTTGACGCATCTTGTCAGTGGAGCAACTTCCAATCTGTTCTTTTCACAGCTAGATGCTACAAAGTGTAAAAAAACCGGCCAAGTGCGAGTCGGACTCGCGCCCTAAGGGTTCCGTACCTATCTACCATATGACATACTAAAAGCTTTGCTCTTTGATTTTAAAAACTCCGTGACCATCCAACTTGACCCCTCTTTTATAGAAAAGTTCTTGAAACGGGAGTTCACCTTAAATGGTTAATATTAAATGTGAGAAAAATTGCTTTTCCCTTTATTTGTACTGTGAGCTCTAGCTTCTTGCCAAATTTCATAATTTTAGGTCAACGGGAAGTACCCTGTAGGTTTTGCTTTTTTGCATAAATGTATGGAGATGAAGACATAAAAAGCCATATCTTTTGATTGCGTCGCTGTAAAAATTTGAAATTATCAGATATTGTGTGCTTTATGGACCTTAATATTCGTTGTCAATTTCAACCTATATATATATACCTCTTCTCGTTCGTGTGAAAAATGGTCTTGGCAGACAGACAGACGGACAACAAAGTGACCCTATAAGGGTTCCGTTTTTTTTTATTTTGAGGTACGGAACCCTAAAAATTGCATGTTACTCAGACTATGAACCCAAACAATTTTTCCTGAGGACACTAGGTCGACAAATATTACTCTCCATAGAAACTACACCAGCTGATTGCACATTTTGCATAGGAGCATTGAACTTATTGGAGGTAAATAATTTTCGTATATCGAGCTATTTTTTTTAGGGAAAATAGTTCAGTTTCACGGTCAAAATGACTGGCTGAAATCGTGCAATTTTTTTACACCCCTTATATTAAAAAACATTTTTGCTCACCCTGAGAACTACGATGTTAAGTCTCTATCATAGTGCCGCTCATTTCATTGGCTCCTTAATTTTGGAACCAAAATACAGCAGTGCAAGACGGCTACTTTAAAGCTCAAGTCACACAGAGGCGGTATGATTGCGAAAGCGGTCCGGGGCGGTTTGGCGTGAACAAAATACCGCGCCGCGACCGCTTTTCAATGCGACAGGGTGCATATGAACTCATACTTTACAAAAAATACCGGCCCCGGAACGCTTCCGCTACCGCCTCTGTGTGACGCGGGCTTAAGGAAGAAATATCAAGCTTGATGCAATGGACAATGCACACTGAACAGCAAGTCAGTAGAAACACTTTCGACTTTATGGCATGGCAATAGAGTTGCAAATGTTTGCACTGATGTGCGATTGACCGTACCGTTCTTATTTCAACAGACGTACAGGCTAGAGTCGCACTGCAAGTGTCAAGCTTGACCTGTCATTGACTGTACTTCCCCAGTCGAACTTAGCACAAAAACCTTAACACCTTCAAATCCGTGGGGGTTAGTAGAGATCTAAAATATTTATAATAAAAATACATATTCAACTGCAACGATCTTGACGTGTATCTTCCCCTTCTACTTCCATCAACCATCAAAGTTTAAGCCTCATTTGCCCCGTGTGGTGCCGGCAAAGAATAGTACCAACCCTTACATACCCGTGGGTGTCGTAAGAGGCGACTAAGGGTTATAAACTGGAGGATGGGCAGCAGCATCCTCCTTTGTATCTAACATCTTACTTACTGCGGTCACCTACAAACGCGGTCCATGGTGCCAGCCGTAACGCTAACAAGCGAGGTGACTATGGTACTTCCCCTCTACATTTGTTCCAGCAAAAGCTAGAATTCTGGAGGGAGCTCCCTGTCCTGTAGTGGACGTTTCATAGGATGTTATGATGAAGCCTCAATCACACCTTCCTTAATTCAGAAACCAATAAATAAATTAAAACTAATATATACATTGCTCGTAGAAGTAAAGATATTGGAATTAACATAACCAAGCCTCCCAGCAATGTATGCCGAATTAGTGTTTAAATTAAGGAAAGTGCGATTGCACCTTTAGAGTACTTTTAAAACGTCCTCAATTTAGGAACTTTCATCTTGTAAATACATTTCGCCAGTGTTCGTTTACTCTTTCTCTCTACCTATTAATTCATCAATCATGACCTACCCAACTTAGCACTCTTGTCACTCTCTTTCAAAACTAAACAAATAATTTTTTTGAAAAAATTAAAATCATTAAATATAAATAAATAAATATAAAACAAACAATAAAGGTAAATAAAAAAGGTACATAACCCTGAAGGTGTGTGTCCGTGTGGTATCTGCATAGAACAGTTCCCGTGGGTGTCGTAGGAGGCGACTAAGGGCTGATGAACCGGAGGATGGACAGCAGCATCTGTCTGTGTATCGTACCATCTTACATACTGCGGTCCAGCCGCAACGCTTACAAGCGTGGTGACTATGGTAAAGTTCTGGAAGGAACTCCCTGTCCTGCAGTGGACGTCTCACGGCATGCTATGATGATAACCCTGAAGGATATGGACCTTCCCAGGAAACTGAACGACCTTTCCCAAAAAACAGGCCGAAATACGAAACAAAAAATTCGACTTCTTAGTGGTACTCCATCAGGCTGATATCGCATTTTGTAAACGAGTTCAAAAAATTTAAATTTTTCGACGTAAGTATATTCCTTTTTAAAAGTTGTATGTTAAGGCCAGATTCACATTCTTCAGGCTTGTTAGGTATAACCTAAACAGGATTGTTTCGTTACATCGTGTAAACCAAAAAAAAAATCGTAAATAATTGAATAAAATGTGATTACTCTATTTCGCTCTAATTACTGTATGCAAAGCAAGCCATATTAAACACGTATCGTTATAACTGATGACAAAACAGTTTCCGTCTTACATACATACAAATGTAATACAGGGTTCTAATGGATTGATGATTAAATTAATTTGGTTATACATAGTATCTGAGCGACAGTGGTACTCAATCGTGTGGTGGCAAAGACTAGTACCGACCCATACATACCCGTGGGTGTCGTATAAGAGTCGACTAAGGGTTATAAAATGGAGGGTGGGCAGCAGCATCCTCCTGTGTATCATACTATCTTACTTACTGCGGTCACCTACAACCGCGGTCCATGGTGCCAGCCGTAACGCTATCACGCGAGGTGACCATTGTATTTCCCCTCTACATTTTTTCAGCAAAAGCTAGAATTCTAGAGGGAGCTCCCTGTCCTGTAGTGGACGTTTCATGGGATGTTATGATGACCTGAGCGACCGAGCTTTGCTCTATACTTAACCAAAAAGCAATAACAGATGGCGCTGTCGGGTTTTTGAAACGTGCAATTATCAACAAATGCTCAAAAGTACCAAGAAAACGAATTTTCCCAGACATGAGACCTAGCTTGATCGATGCATATTCCTATTGGCTCTATTTCTTACAAATAAACTTCTTATTTTATTTTATATCGTTTTTTAATTTTTGTTATTGTGGACTTACTCGGTATGTCATCTAATACTTTTACTTATCTGAGTGATGCGCATGGTACGACCAGCTGGCTAGACCATTGTATTGTAACCTCGGCTGGGCTTAAGACTATAAAGAAAATATCGGTTTTATGTGATGTTTATTGGTCAGACCACTTTCCCTTGATAATAGAATGCGATATTGATCTAATTGTTTCTAGGAGCGATCATCTGAGCAATAAGCCTATTAATAAATCTGGGGTGACCGAAATCATAATCAAAAAATTAAGTATGCAGAACTATGCGATCACTTCATAAAATCTTATGATTTGTCGAATATTTCCTGTGTTTGTTTACCTTGTAATAATTTCGGTCACTCCCGAGAAATTGACAGTTGTTATGACAAAATAATTAGAAGTATGACTAAAGCAGCTACTAAGACATTTATTGGTAAAAGTTTTATCAAGAAAAAGCAAATAATTGGTTGGAATTACCATGTAAGAAGCTCTCATGTGTTAGCTAGGCAATGTTTTCTTCTGTGGGTTTGGCATGGGCGGCCGACTCAGGGAAAACTATATATAGATATGATTGAGAGTCGCAAGATTTTCAAAAATAAAATAAAATGGTGCCAACTTAACGAAAATAAAATTAAGATGGATATTATTGCGAAGCACAGATACAACAGAGACTTTGTTAAATTTTGGAAAGAAACTAATAAACTGAATAAGAAAACTAGCTTACCACTATCAGTAAATGGAAATCAAAACCCAGTAGATATTGCTAATATGTTCGCTAAGAAATTCAACCCTGAGCCGACCGCTGAATGCGAAGAACACGGGTCCAATGGTGAATCGGAAACAACTATGCACCCGCCATGTGACACCACCCACCTTCACGTAACAGCGGACGATGTGTTTAAATGTGTCAAAGGCGTGAAGCGTGGGAAGTCTCCGGGACATGACGGGCTCAGTGTTGAACATGTGCTTTATGCTGGGCCTTTATTGCTTGAGAACATTGCTGTATTCTTTAATACTTGTATCGATCACAGTTACTTGCCAGCAGATTTTATGAAAACGACAGTAGTACCCATTATAAAGAATAGAACAGGTGATGCATCGAGCCTATCGAACTATCGCCCTATTTCTCTAGCCACTATCTTATCCAAAGTATTTGAACGTTTAATTAACAGGCATCTAGGTGAAGACAACATTCCTCTCAGTAGCGCTCAATTTGGCTTTCGACAGGGCCTATCAACAGACCTAGCGATATTTGCCCTCAAGAATACAGTATATAAATACACATCGAGATGTACCTCTGTATATGCATGTTTTCTCGATTTAAGTCGTGCGTTCGATTCTATTAAGTATAGTCTCTTATGGGAGAAATTACGTAAAACAAAAGTGCCACCAGACATTGTAAACATTTTAGAATTCTGGTATGGAAATCAAGTGAATCAAGTGAAATGGGGCAACGTCCTATCAGACAGATACAAGTTGGCTAGTGGTGTTAGGCAGGGGGGATTGACATCACCTGTTCTATTTAACTTATACATCAATGAATTGCTTGAGGAACTGAGCGGCACCAGAGTCGGCTGCAATGTTGGGGGGGTTTCCCTAAACAACCTAAGCTATGCGGACGATATGGTGCTGCTTAGTCCTTCATCTAATGGCATAAGAGTACTAATCGACATATGTGAAAAATATGCAAGTGCTCATCATCTTAAGTATAATGTGAGTAAGTCCGAAGTTATGATATTCAAATATGGAAAAGGTCCTGATGTGGTCCCTCCCATCAAGCTATGCGGTACTACTCTTAAAATTGTAGAAAGGTTTAAATATCTCGGCCACATTCTGTTAGACAATCTTAACGATGATGATGATCTCGAAAGGCAAAGGAGATCTGTCGCATGTAGATCTAATATGCTGGCTAGACGATTTCATTACTGTTCAACGCAGGCTAAGGTGACCCTGTTCCAGGCGTACTGTCAGGCGTTCTATACCGGCCATCTTTGGTACAAGTACACGAAGAGAGCTTACAACTCACTTCGTGTGCAATACAATAACGCTTTTAGGGCCATGTTGCACCTGCCCTGGCGGTGTAGCGCGTCTGGCATGTTCGCCGGGAACAGGGTCGCTGACTTTTACGCTGTATTGAGGAGGCTTAGAGCATCTTTTTACATGAGACTCACGAAATGCACAAACAATATTGTGACTTCTGTATTCCACACGGTCTATCTAACAAGAAAAGAATGTATTTTAGATTTTAAATGACATGTAAAAATTCGAATTTATTTATTGACAATTTTTAAAATTTTAATTGAATTAAATTTTTATTTATAATTATTTAAAGTTGATTATAATTAAAAAAATAATTCCTAGTAGTAGTATTTTAATTTTAATATAATATAATTTTAGGTACTAACTAACTATTAACTGTTGTTAATATTAGTATATTATGTCTTGTCTTGTACGACAAAATATGGGTCTATAACCTGAAATAAAACATGATTTATTTTTATTTTATTTTTTTATTTTTAATAAAGGAGAACATAACGGGTAACAATCGGTAAATAGCAAGAATAATAGATCTAACATTACATTAGTTAGACTGCACACACAGCATGATAAATTTTACATGAAAGAAGTTTGTAAAAAAGAAATTTGAATAATACGAGTATGTGATAGCGTTTTTGAATGTTGAGAGTCGAGCATCAAAAATATCAATGTTGGTGTTATTACTACATTCTTCACTATACAGGCGACACATTCTGACAATGGGATTATAGTAAGATGTGTTATTGGTGTAGGTTTGAAGTAGAAACGTCTTTGGTTTTCTTAGGTTATAATTAGTGTTCAGATTTAATTGTGACAGTAAAAGCTGAGAATCTACGTACTACTACTACTCTACTTCTGACTTCTAATTCTTTCTTCGTATACCAGGTTAGCTTACAATTTACCGTTCAATTATAATTTCCCTAGCGAAATCATAATCCCACTGTTCTGACAATATACCTGCGTCATATTATAATGATGTGTTTAGTATATTATGAAGAAAATTTATATTTAAATAAAAGACCCAGTATTGAGTACACACCAATTACCACGGTTACGTTAATTGATATTGAGTTATTGCAGCCTTGCTTGGCAAACCGATACAAATTGTATGACACATAGTTTTTAAGACTATACAAATTCTACATTTGATCTAACAGTATTTTTTATCACTCACTCAAGACTCCCGTTTTGTGGTCTGGTACTATCATCATCATGAGCGTGTGAGTTGAAAGATCAATGATCGACACTACATACATCGAGCGTGAATTTGAATTTGGAAAGTTTTTTTTTATGTCACAAGCGGGCAAACGGCCACCTGTTGGTAAGTGGTCGCCACCGCCCATAACACCCACTGTCTTATTAGTGAAATAATTTTAATAAGACAGCAAAGCGCGTTACCCACCCTGAGAACTAAGATGTTATGTCTCATGTGAACGCGTCGCGGCAGGTCGCGTAGGCTCGCATATTCAGAACAGAAGACCCTCAGAAGGAGGAGAATCTCGCGGGCGGATGCGCGCGGGGGTGCGGGGTAGATTGCAAGGTGGGCGGAGAGTGTCCGGTCTGTATGATAGTACTATTACTTTACTCTTTGCCCTGGTGTCAGAGTTTTTCAGCCGCCGAAGGCCTCTGAAATGGCTTATTAACGACTACCTGCAAAGAAAAGTAGCCAGAAGCAACGGCTTATAATGCCTTTCGGCATTATTTCCAATGTGTCAAGCTTCATAAGCTCTTGACTGTACCCGGGCGACCGAGTGATGCTCGTTTCGAAATAAGTATAATCTAATACCAAAACCAAGCAACAGATTGCGCTGTAAGGTTTTCCGAGTCGCGCTATTCTTCTAAAGAAATAAAAATAAAAACGAATTTTCGCAGACGTGAGACCTAGTTAGATGAATGTTTCGCTCTTATCGATTTCTATATATATTTTAGCTCAAACTATTTCGATGACATAAAATAGAGCTATATTTTAATGTCATCGAAATCGTTTGAGCCGTTTTTGAGCACGTATTTATAAGGTACACGTCGCACAAAATAACTTTGGCCCTGTCATTGATGCGCAGTAGTCAAAAATGGGCCATTTTTTTCTTCTGCGCATCAATGACAGGGCCAAAGTTATTTTGTGCGTCGTATACAGGATAGGATCATGAAAAGTATGTGTCACGCGGCTGCAAAATATTTTTCATCTCATCTAATCGAAAATCGCTGAACGGTTCGTCAATAAAGGCGAACAAAATAGCTGTTTTCTACAAGAGACTTTCGTAGCGGGTAAAAATGGGATTTAAAATTTGAATTTGAATTTAAGTCCACCATAGGGATATTTTAGGTCAACCATAGAGGTCGAACCAAAATATTGTATGAAAAATGATACTGGCCGATTGTACTATTAAAATTATTATGAATATAAAAAAGAAACATGCTCTAAATGTAAACAAGACTGCCAACCAAAGAGGTTCTGTTCCTAATTGATACAAAAATGTCTATAACATTTTCAGTTGTTACAAATAGTACTTAATATGATTCTTAGTATTGTTTCATCAAGTAATAATATTGTAATGGTATTTTATATTTGAAATTAATGACGAGTGTGTGTCTCAATGAGACTCTTATTCTTTTCTCATAGAGGGAGATGAAAAGTAGAGTGTATTACGCGGCTGCAAAAATATTTTTACCGCGGGCGACCTATTGAATCCCTCGCTACGTTCGGGATTCTACTTTAGAATCCCTCGCCATGCTCGGGATTCTACTCAAGAATCCTTCACTTCACTCTGGATTCAAAATAGCGCCCTCGTTTTAAAAATATTATTTTACAGCCTTGTGATACAATCTACTATTTTTGCCCTGGCCGTCCTATTGATTCCCTCGCTACGTTCTGGATTCTACTTTAGAATACTTCGCCATCTTTGGGATTATATAGCGCTCTCACCTTGCAAACATTATTTTCTGCCTTATTATATAACCTACTCCTACTATTACAACCTACAGAACTTAATAAAAATCACAAGCTCTATTACAAGTGCACTATCTAGAAACTTTAACAACTTCCATACTGCCATCATGAAGGCAGATTGAAATATGGGCTATAAAATGCTCTAACGAGGCTTTACCTAACTTCCTTATTGTATTTTCTTTAAGAAATTTGTACGCAAGCATCCTGGCATCCTCTTTCTTTTCGATCACGAAAGTTAAGCCACGATCACACCAGCTGAATTCAAAGACGAATTCGGCATACATTGCTCGTTTAAGTAAGGATATTGCAATTAACATAACTAAGCTTCCCAGCAATGTATACCGAATTAGTCTTTGATTTCAGCTAGGTGTGATCGTGGCTTTAAGCAACACTGGGCGGGATCAGAACTTGAGTGGACATCAAACATCTCCAACTCCGAGCGAAGCTCTTCTGAGGTTTCCTAGAACGCTGATAATAGCCAAAATTACCTCTCTTTCTAACAAAAGGTGGAATGCGCGTGAAAATTACTAAGCAACTATAGAGTCCTACACAGTGCGCCCGATATGCTGGACTAATCAATTTTCTGTTTTGTTTAATGCTTATTTAAGGAACTACTGAACCGATTCTTAAAATCAGTTCACTAGTAGAAAAGCACTCTCTCACAAGCTATGATCATAGGCTACTTTTACCCTAAGAAAATATCTTATTCTTACAGAAAAAGGTAGTAAAAAGTGGGCGAACTCTAAAATAATCAAAAGTAAATCTAATAAAAGAGTCAAAAGTGGGCGAACTGTAAAACAAAAGAAGCTATAAAATAAACGCAGGAAAAATTATTCTTTAAAACAAACTTCGTTTAGCCATAACCTACAGCTAGATCTGTAGGTTATGAACTTTAGACAGCCTTGGAGCAAATCACTTCATTACCAGCTTCTGCAGGACAATTTAATAACAATTTACATAGGAATCATGTGAACAACGTATAAATTATATTCACAGGTAATTTAAAAGATGTATAATTTAGATATTTATTATTTTTAAAGTTAAGTATAAAAACGCAGATGTTTTTAAAATCCTACTTTTTTCTAGATTCAGTTATCTTTATGATTGCTATGATAAAGGTTAATGATCGTGGCTTCTGCAAGATTTTTGTCGCATAATAATAGTACATTAAGATGCACGTGCGCTATTGTGGATATTACGGCCGAGGCTCAGAAATTGCAGCCCGAGCCGCAGGCGAGGGCGTAATGGAGCCGATGGTGTAATCACCAAAGCGCACAAGCGCGCGCTACGAATAAAGCACACCCCGGAAGAGGGTTGATACACCCTTTCTGTTACACCTTCCGGGGTGTGCTTTATTCGTAGGCTTTAGTGTTCTTATTTATCTATTTATATTATTGCTTTGTTTTAAAAACGAGAGGTCAGAATCGTGCGTTACCTTTCCGCCTAGAGATATGTTTCACGTCATATTAGCCACGGATTTACGCAACGCCATGATGGGTGCAGATTGCATTCGAAGCGAATGTAATCATAGAGTTGCCAGATTCCTTTTAAAAGAGTTTAGTGATTAACTCGGGACAGAGTACTGCCTTCCAATAGATGAAAGGACAAGGGGTGGTGAAAAGATGACAAACGGTGAGCTAAAAACCTGATTATTATTTTTATTTGTCATGAAACATTTATTTTACCTTTCAATTCAATATTTATAATATTACCATCATTTATTTTGCTTCGTTATATCGTCTTTTAAGACACGACGTCTAAACAATGTATAGTTATTGAATTTTTAATATTAATAATTGAATAAAACTAAATAATTATAAGTTTGGCCATATGCGATAATAATGAGATCATACTGTAACCCACTTTCTATGCTTTCAAAATGGTGTTGTTGACTATCTTTGTATACTTTGATACATTTTTTTATTACCATTACCTATTCAAGAAATGAGTTGGATTAAATTGTGCATGAAGAAAAGAAATAAAATAGGTATTAATATGTTTGTTAGTCTGGCAACACTAAATTATTTCAATATTCAGTCTAATCGTTGCATAAAACCTCATTATCGTTAATATTAATTGCTCCACACATCCAAGTGAAGGCTGATATTGAAAGTTCATTTTAAAGGTAAAACCCATGTTTACGACAATTTTCAAAAAGAGCTCATATGCAGGGTTATTTTTTGGACCCCTAGCCAAAGAAAAACATGTATATGAACAACTTTCCCAAAGGAACATGGGTCAACACGAGTAAAAATTTAGGTCTTCCCATACAATATGATGACCAATATTTTTTCTCGCTTTTCAACCCATGTTCCTTTGGGAAAGTTGTTCAGATATATGTTCTGAGCAACATGCTAAAATTTGACCATGGGTCCAAATATAACCCTGAATACTAAACCCAAATATATTCGAGTCGCGTGTGAATAGTTTTCTGAGTGATCTTGTTCTGTCGACCTCATCTCTCCTCTGAGTTAGACTAAGGTGAAAAGTTTTGTTACAACACCCATGTAGCTATGATTTAAGAAATTGTAGACACAGAATAAAGTAATAGTACTATACTATCATACAGAATGGACACTCTCCGCCCCCCTTGCAATCCACCCCGCACCCCCGCATGCACCCGCCCGCGAGATTCTCGTGCTGCTTCTGAGAGTCTTTTGTACTGAATATGCGAGAATGCGCGACCTTCCAAATTCAAATTTCAAATTCGCGCTCGATGTATGTCTTGGGCAAGGAAGTTTAAGTAGCAGCTCTTTCTGCTAAGGAGGGAGCCATAAACGTATCACTTACTTGCGAGGGACCTCCATACTAAAATGTATCCATGGATTTTTATCAAATCCCAAAAACGTAAAATATTTATCTTTCTCTCTGAGAAATATGTGACATGGGACTAATTAATGCTACTATCACAGTTTTTCTGGTGAAAACACTTACCACTCAGGAAAAAAACGGTGTTAAAAATCACGCATAAAATGGCTATTACGGATTATTTACGCTTCCGTTCTTAGTCATCATAACATCCCATGAAACGTCCACTACAGAGTTCTAGCTTTTGCTGGAAAAATGTTGAGGGGAAGTACCATAGTCACCTCGCTTGTTAGCGTTACGGCTGGCACCATGGACCGCGGTTCTAGGTGACCGCAGTAAGTAAGATGTAAGACACAGGAGGATGCTGCTGCCCATCCTCCAGTTAAACCTTAGTCGCCTCTTATGACACCCACGGGTATGTATGGGTTTGTACTATTCTTTGCCGGCACCACACGGGACCGTTCTTAGTTTTAATGATCAATTCACAAGTAAAAAAAAATTATAACATGAGTGGTTGCTGAGATATAGAGGTGTGACAGACGGACAGACAGACAAACAGACAAAGTGGCAAGGGTTCTAAGGTGATAAGGGTTCCTTTTTTTACCATTTTGGTATCGGAACCCTAAAACGATATATTTCCACTTTCGCAAACAAAGTTTATACTAAAACATTAGATTTCTTGATTTTTATAAAACTTAACTGAGTTTTTTGACCGACCAGTATAGGCGACTGGGAGACGCTTTACACTTCACTAGTTCATACAGAATATGTATATGACGGACTCTATAGTTTTTAGTTTACTATTATTTAATCTGTGTCTGAGGTCCGGGGTGTGCTATAAATCTTGACACCCATATCAATCTCACTCCTTTCTTCGTGGCAAAGCCGTCGCGTTAAACTTGGTCCCATTTTACATTTATATTTTTGGTGGGATTTATATCTCACTGTCACTAAAGTCACACTGCTATTGTCAAACTTAACCTGTTCTCGACTGTACTTACTTAAATATTTTTCTAAGAAGACGACCGTGTTCTGAGGTATTGATGTGAATGCGATCATGTGAAGTGAGTCACTTAAGGAAATTCTGTTGATGCTTAGCGAATCGTTGTGAAAGAGTTTCTTGATAAAACTGTTTCCAAATCTTTGTTTTCTTCGTTTCATGAATTAATCAAACTAATGGCGTAACTAACAACGTTATAGGCTTATTTTTGTCATCTAAACAAAATGTTTGTTCAAAATTAAACAACTTTCCTAAAAATAATTTTCCTAAAAGTAATTTTTCGCCTTAATCCTGCTGCATAGGCGCTGACACTCTCTTAAAGTTTTCACCTATTAAAAAAGAAAAAATGCAATAAATTTTCTTCTTTTATTTTCCATGGCCATGCATTCTACATGTTACCGTCAGTTTACTATTATCTAATCTGTGCTCTTCTATTTTCAAGTGCAAGGAAAAAACCAACTAGTATTATAACAGTTTACTACCTTCTTGTACTACGCATTAACACAAAACATACCACTAAGTGCATTCTCAGACCAAAAATGGTGAAAAATATATAATCCCGTCTATTTTTATCACATCATAATCATTACAAATGTGTCGTCAGTAATCGTATAAGGAAGTGGGTTGACAGGAACTACTCGCTCCAGTTATAAATATTGCATTAGCGCCAAGCTGTGTAGACTTAGTAAACGTCTAGCATAACTTGTATTAACTACAGTCTAAATAATGTTAGTACGGTCAATTAGCTGTTTCACGGGCTTAAGGTACATCTCGCCCCCTCAAAAACTCGCCCATGGGCGAGATGTACCTTTTGAAAAATTGCTAGGGCCCTAAAGCGAATTCGTGTTCGGGCCAGTTGTACCTTTCAAAAGGTCACTAGGGTACATTTCGCCCGAAACTATCTGAATGATTTTTTTAGGTAAAATGCATTGTGTTTGTGCTGAGGGCGGCGGCGTGTGGGCGATGGCAGTGTGCACATCTTTGGACATTTCACGAGTCTGATCACTGATGTTTTGTTTATGTGTGCTATGAAAAATTATAGATCTCGTTAAGATCTTCATTTCGGTTGACAGCTGTCAAACTTAAAACCGCTATAACTCAGAAAATACTGATCCTAGACTACTCGCATGCTGGAACAAATGATAGATCTAGTCGAGATCTTCATTTCGGATGACAGCTGACAAACTTAAAACCGCTATAACTCGGAAAATACTGATCCTAGACTACTCGCATGCTGGAACAAATAATAGATCTAGTAGAGATGTTCATTTCAGTTGACAGCCGTCAAACTTAAAACCGCTATAACTTGAAAAATACTGATACTAGACTACTTGCATGCTAGAACAAATGATAGATCCAGTCGAGATCTTCATTTCGGTAACTCAGAAACTACTAACTAAAGACTACTCGTATGTTTAGAGAAATTATAGAGCTCATCGAATTCTTCATTACGGTTGACAGTTGTCAAACTGAAAATTGCCATAACTCGGAAACTACTGACCCTAGACTTCTCGTGTGCTGGGACAAATGATAGATCTCGCCGGGATCTTTATTTCGGTTGAGAGCTGTCAAATTTAAAATCGCTATAACTTGGAAACTACAGATAGAAAATATTTTTAGTTCGACAGCTGTCATCCGAAATGAAGATCTCATCGAGACCTATCATTTGTCTCAGCACACGAGGAGTCTAGGGTCAGTAGTTTTCGAGTTATAGCGATTTTTAGTTTGACAGCTGTCATCCGAAATGTAGATCTAATCGAGACTTATCATTTGTGTCAGCACACGAGTAGTCTAGGGTCAGTAGTTTTCGATTTATAGCGATTTTTAGTTTGACAGCTGTCATCCGAAATGTAGATCTCATCGAGACCTTTCATTTGATTCAGCACACGAGTAGTCTAGGGTCAGTAATTTTTGAGTTAAAGCTATTTTTAGTTTGACAGCTGTCATCCGAAATGTAGATCTCATCGAGACCTATCATTTGACTCAGCACACGAGTAGTCTAGGGTCAGTAGTTTTCGAGTTATAGCGGTTTTAAGTTTGTCAGCTGTCATCCGAAATGAAGATCTCGACTAGATCTATCATTTGTTCCAGCACACGAGTAGTCTAGGGTCAGTAATTTTTGAGTTAAAGCTATTTTTAGTTTGACAGCTGTCATCCGAAATGTAGATCTCATCGAGACCTATCATTTGACTCAGCACACGAGTAGTCTAGGGTCAGTAGTTTTCGAGTTATAGCGGTTTTAAGTTTGACAGCTGTCAACCGAATTGAAGATCTCAACGAGATCTATAATTTTTCATAGCACACATAAACAAAACATCAGTGATCAGACTCGTGAAATGTCCAAAGATGTGCACTCTGCCACCGCCCACACGCCGCCGCCCTCAGCACAAACACAATGCATTTTACCTAAAAAAATCATTCAGATAGTTTCGGGCGAAATGTACCCTAGTGACCTTTTGAAAGGTACAACTGGCCCGAACACGAATTTGCTTTAGGGCGAATCTGGCCCTAGCAATTTTTCAAAAGGTACATCTCGCCCATGGGCGAGTTTTTGGGGAGGCGAGATGTACCCTAAGCCGTTTCACGTAGCCACGCCTTACAATTTCACCAATTTTTTTCCAGGTACTGGTTAGGTACATAGCTCTCAATTTTTGATAGGAGCCAATTCTTGAATTTCAAAAAATTTCCATAGAAAATTCAAGAATTGGCACCTATCAAAATTGAGAGCAATGTACCTAACTAGTACCTACCTGGAAAAAATTTGGTGAATTTGGCGAAATAAGACGTTAAGCGACTGGACTAATATTATTTTTAATTGTAGAATAGGTAAATAACATGTATGAAAATCTTTTTGATAGAAGAGACTTTGATCTCTCACAGGGTTTTACTGGTATTCACGTACTTTTGATACCCTTTACAATACTTTTACTTGATAAAGTTTGTACTTACAACAGATTAATAAAGGAAAAGAAAAAAAAAGTCTTACCCAAAACCCACTAACAGATGGCGCTTTAACCTCCTACCTACATCTGTCCTATACGAAGTACATAACAATAAAAAAAATATGTTACCGTTTCTATGAATGGCAACACCAAAAGATTTTGATAATACTGTCTACGGACTGTCAAAAGCTGTATTAAAACGTAAAGGTGTCAATTACAATATGAAATTTTATCAAAAATGGCGACGGAGGGTAGGCGTGTACAGACGCTCTCACGCAGTCGTAAGTTAATCGTTTGTAATCTTATTGAAAACTTAAAAATTATTAGATTTATCATGATAAGTAAGTAATTGAAACTCTAAAATAATAATGTACCGTGTTATTTTAGCAGAAATCTCAAATAAGGTGGAAGACGCATTAAGGTTATTTTCAATGTCCTTTTCAGAGTACAAATGTACGCAATGAAAGTTTTGATGGTTTAACTCTCAATGTACTTTGTAAAGTACATAGTAAGTTTTCTACCATCATTTATGTTTGTTTTAGCTTTAAGTGATAAGGACCTAACAGAAGCATTACTTGACTCTGAATTGAACTTCTCGGGAGAAGACTCAGATGTTAATCTGGAGTTTATACCCGTAGAAATATCCCGAAGATCCAATGACCATAAGACTGGCGAGTTTAGCAGTTTAAATGAAGAGAATAATGTGTTGGTTACTCCAGCTGCTTTTCCAGTGCTGTTTAGTAATTACGATGTCTTCTCGTCATCAAGGAAGAACGGTAAAATTGTTATTACGCAATGCCTGGTTGGTTGTCCAGCCACTGCGTAATAACAAATTTTGATGATTTGATAGGTGTTGATGATTTCCACATGTTATTGTGATCAAGACCATGACGAGTGCCAGTGATGCGATGGTCCAAAAACGACAAACGGTATAAGAAAGTCAGAAGGAGTATCGTAATAAGGCTTACAACCACAATATGGGTGGTGTGGACGTAACATACCGCATGTTTTCAGTCTGTCTAGATCACAATCGGACAAAAAAGTGGACGATTCGAGTTGTTACACATCTTGTTGACGTGGCAGTGGTGAATGCATGGTTGCGATACAGAATTGTGCAAGCTGAAAAAGAAATACGCAAGAAACACATTTAGCAGCTTCGGGAATCCAAGTAAAATTTAGGTACTTAACTTATTGCCGATAATGAAGAAAGTGACGATGGAAGTGAAGGTGAGGAATATAATGAACTGGAACCAAAATATAAGAAACCCAAAGTTCTTATCTAGCCAACACTTTTCAAGGAACGCCGTACAAAGGCTGCTGCATATTTGCCGGAATATGGAGCAAAATAATCGTGCTGTTAGAAAATTGGATGCACCTATAAAACCAGTTTTCTGCAAAAAATGTGACATATACCTTTGTTTCCCGCCACATCGTAATTGTAAATGCTGGTTTTCATCAAGATATAGATAATTTTATACTATAAGCATTACTAAACTTAATTTACGACTGATAATTATTACTTCAGTTAGAAAGTTTTATAGATTATGTTCAGTTTTTTTTTGTTGTTGGAGAAAATCCTTAATTTTGGTCATTTAGTTATGGAAGAACGTTTATTATTTGTTTTTTTGGTTCAATTTTGTAACAAATATAATGTAAGACGTTAATATAAATTTTCTTTTGCTTTTAATCCTTCAATAATCACTATTCATACCCTAAAACTATTTTATGTCCTATACAAAGAACATGGTAATAGCGTCACTTTGTCCTATATATAGTACATAGGGAAAAACTGATTTTCCTATTATTCGATTTTTTTTACTATTTTTCCTACAGTTCTTAATGTACCAACATTACCATATGAAATTTTCAAAATAATAGCTTACAAAAAGTGTGTCTGGTAGGCAGGAGGTTAAGGTTTTTGAAACGCACAATTTTCAAGAAATGCTAAGAAAACGAAGAAAATAATTTTCCTAATCATGACACCGATTTTTCACCCCCGAAAACTCATAAAATTTCATCGAAATCGTAAGAGCATTTTCGAAAAACCAATTACAAATATATTTACAAATAGGTATTGTTAGTTTATTAGTATAGGATATAAAATAATATGCGCACATGTCGTATGTAGGCTTGGAGGAGCTATATGTATGTGTAGCTTTCTTCTGGGCAAGCTCGTTCCATCGTCGTTCTCTATGGAATTAAATATTGAATGTAATTTACATATATTTTTAAAAATTTTTGACTTGTAACAACCGTTATCAATTAAATTTTCATTTTCATTCATTTATGTCCTCTGAACAAGACAGAGGTCAAGAGTAAGCCCATCAAAAACAATAATAATTTTAAAACAAATATTTTGTAATGTCAGCTTAAGCTTATTTTTTACCCGAATACGGCAAAGCAAAAGGAGGGTTATGATTTTGACAGGCTATGTATGTATGTATGTTCATCTGTTCCATCATAACTTCTAAACTACTTCTCATATTTTGACAAATGTGGTGTCGTTAGAAGCGTCTTAATTATCCGCTGGTTATAGGATACAAGAAATTTCGTTTAATTGTATGTGGCGCCCTCTAGAGCAGATTAAGTCAAGGACTAATAAAAAAAAAAAAATTTACCGTACCGTGTTGGGTATCAAATGAAAGGGCTTAACGAGCACATTTCAAAAATATATATGTTGTTAGCTTTTTTATGTATTTACAACCCCAAAATAATTGAATTAAAAAAATCAGTTCAAAAACTAGAACCCGACTAATCTTGCTCTAAAAAGTATGTAACAAGAAAATATTGTCATCGGAAATTTATGTACAAACTATGGTATTAAATAAATATTCATAGCGATGTTCAGATAATAGCCGTGGTCATGTTATGCCACCTATCCGAAAAAAGCGATCATAAACTTCAGGGCAAAGAGGCATAACAATATGACCACGGCTATTATCTCAACATCGCTATGAATATTTATTAAATACCATAGTTTGTACATAACAATTTCCGATGACAATATTTTCTTGTTACATACTTTTTAGAGCAAGATTTGCCAGTAGTCGGGTTCTAGTTTTTGAACAGATTTTTTTTATAAACTATTAAACTTAATCGAACCCAAAAATCTTGCATCGTCTTTCCTTACTCCGTGGCTCTAACATACCAAACATTTAGGTATTTCAGACTATCACTCTTTCATAACCTTCCACAAACATTACCAATATGAGCATTTAATACTGCCCGCGAACCAATTGTGTGTTTCTATCAAAATCATTTGGATTACTTTAATACCAAAGAGGAGTAATGATGCAATGGGAGTTTATGGAAACGTCAATTTTTTCGCCAAGAGACGTTTAGTCAATACCATTGACTGTAGAATTATATAGACTCTGAGGGCGATGCGGTTTTATTAATGTACTCTATGTAATTTTATTTATTTATTATACATTCGAGTCAGACAATGTGCATATTAGTGTTAGTACATTCGTAGAAATTGTTTTTTTTTTTCAAACTACATTAGTATTATTAGTTTCATAAGAATAAAAAGTACAAGCTTCGGCTACACGTAAGGTACGTATTATTTTTTTAAGCCTATAGATATTTCCACCCAGTGTCTCAGTGTAGGGCAGTCTAACCTTGCAGTAATCTTTTTCAGGATGTTGTTATCACTGCTGCGCAAACGCTGTAGTAATGAGGCAGCTTTTTTGCGCATGATTGCATGAATCAATAAGCCATCAACGCGCACCTTTGCAAACATCTACGACGTAACCACATTTCTTTCCGACTGTTCTGAACCTGCCAGGTTGTACATTGGCAGACCAACGTAATGTGGACCTACTAGGCCACTACTACTCTCTCAACAAAGTTACAAACTTCTTGTACCCGATGATGTAGGACAACTTGCAGCTCCCTCACAGTCTAAATTGAACTACAATCTACAGAGGCACTTCGTATGCAGTACGTGGAGTCGAGGCGACCGGTAGGACATTGCACCCGCTAGCCTTAAGCTTAAGTTCTCTTCCTTTGCGCTTGTTCTACTGTGTGTGGGGGATTTGCAAACGAGGAGATTTGGGTTCTAGTTTCACACCTGTACAGGGTGAGGACAGTGTACCGAAAACTGAAAGGGCGTGCTCAGTCAACGAAGCTGAATAACTTTCCCAAAGAAACATTTATGGGTGCAAATTTGGTATTCCTTGGTGCAAATCATCTCATCATAGGTAATATTGTGTGAGTTATAAGATCGATATACCCCATAAACCCTCCGCCAGAGTTGTTAGGCCGCCAAAGAGGCGGCTCATTCGACGACTACTGACTTCCATTGATAGTAGTGGGAACGGGACTTACTGGTTAACGTGCCTTCCAAAGCACGCAACTAACTTTAATGTTATTAAAACTATTTGGCTATCTTGCCAGTAAAACAAAAAATATATATGGAATCTTTAACGTTTTGGACACTAATACTTATTTAAGATGTTTTTTAGCGAAATCATATATATCTTTACACATTTTCTTAAAAAAAATTCATCCTTACCCACTCTACGAATACCATATGGTTAAACTACACTCATTCATTATATTCCTTGCTATTATTTCATTTCTTGCTGTTATATGAAGAAAGGCCATTCGAGAATGAATATTTACGGGAAGAGAATGAACATTAACAGGTTTATATTTACTAAGAATGTACATCGCCCCACTTATTTGTACAAACCAACACTTTCCTAAAACAACAATATCTCATCAATATTTTTCCCATCTATTGACTACGATCATACCAAATCCCACGGTCTGTAGCTCTAGCCGCTCAGGCATAACTTATAGTTGTCCAGTATCGATGCAATGTTTTGTTCACCTTTTTGCCACTAACGTGTGAAAGTAGTTAAATACTGCACAGACAACGATAGTGCAGTGGAGAATACAGGAATGCAGTTTTCTCTTAACATTTATTTATTTAGAGTTAACTCTTTATTTGACACATACAAAACAAACAAAACATTGTGTACGGATATCAAAATTACGCAAAGTATTCATAGAAAAATAGCCTTCCAAGAGTACTTTTAATTTTACAGATTTAATATAGATACGGAGTCTTTAGAAACTAGAAAGGACTCAATCTACATGTCCCTCAACACAGAATCCTCAGAGAAAAAAATTGCATAAAAATTTATTTTGACGATGCCAAAAAATAGTCATGAAATAGTCATAAATAGTCACCATAAGGAAAAAAATAGTCGCGTTACAATTCTAGAGTTATAGCTATGGTTTGCTGAGGATTATGGGCATAGGCTATATACAGAATCCTCAGTTCTGATGCAAGCAAACCGTGGGGACTATCGACTTGGTTTTTATTTAAAAAAATAGTCATGAAATAGTCGTCTTGACTTCCAAATTCTCAAAAATAGTCGTTCAAGGATTTCAGAGTTACAGGGGTAGCTTGCTGAGGATTCTGTGCATAGCATTTCACGGACGCAGATTCCAGCAGAACGTTTAGGTTTTTCTGTTTAATACTGATGTCAAAAAATAGTCAACAAATAGTCGTCTCAAACCATAATCACTTTGGTCTGGTTTACCTTGTAGAAGTATGTTAAAAATGCATGTTATTTTCGCCATACATTTTTCAACTCAAGTACAGTCGTGTTCAAAATGCATATCATCTTTGATGGTAACTATTTAGTTACTTTTTAGGGTTCCGTACCTCAAAAGAAAAAAAACGGAACCCTTATAGGATCACTTTGTTGTCTGTCTGTCTGTCTGTCTGTCAAGACCCTTTATCTCACGAACGGGTAAAGGTATCAGGTTGAAATTAATACCATATATTAGGATCCATGAACCACACAAGATCTGAAAATTTCAATTTTTTACAACAACGCAATCAAAAGATATGGCATTTTCTGTCTTCATCTCTATACATTTATTCAAAAATGAAAAACCTACAGGGTACTTCCCGTTGACCTAAAATTATGAAATTTGGCATGAAGCTAGGTCTTACAGTACAAATAATGGGAAAAGTCTGAAATCATTAAATATTTCATTTTTTCTCACAACTAATAGTAACCAATTGTCGTGAGCTCCCGTTTCAAGAACATTCATATAAGAGAGGGGTCAAGTTGGATGGTTGCTGAGGCGATTTTTGTTTTAGTTCTATTTAAAAACGGGAACACTTACAAACTTGAAAATTGGTATGTTTATAGGGCATAGGCTATAAAATAACAACAAATAATAAAATTTGGTCAAGCGCGTGTCGGACTCAAAAAATCTAGCACATTAACTTACTGAAATTTCAACTAATACAATTATATTTATGTGGTGGTACGGAACCCTCAGTGCGCGAGTCCGACTCGCACTTGGCCGGTTTTTTTTATGTATTTGGAACCCAATATAATTAATTCTGTAATAAAGAGCAAAGTTTATTTGTTTTCATGTTAAATAATATAGCTTAATAAACTACAATAATTGGTTTTAAACTAAAATAATAAAAAAATCTTCTTTATGAATATATTCAGTACCTACAGATTATTTTTAAGTTAGTTTTTTGTATAAATTACAGTCTTCGTACTTATGTCCGTTAAATGGTTAAATGAGTAATACAGGGTGATAATTTTATTGCGTGCCATAGCTTAGGGGGTGTTTCAGTAACGATAAAGGAACACAAATAAAAAAAAATCTACTTTTAAAAAATTCTGAAAATTTTAAAATTAGCCCTACGCAGAGGGCAAAAACTCGCAGCGCAATGACCCGACCGAGGCTGCGCTTTTAACGAGCTGCTGTTAGTTTTAGAATTTACATTCAATTTTTAAGTAGGATTATTGAAAAACTGGAAATCTTAATTTGGAATAACGCGTTGTGTATTTACTGCTTCCATAGGCTGTAGTGTAAGTTAACTTTACATTTCATATAATTACCGTAGAACACGGCAATTGTCGTTGTAATAGCAACACTGTAGGGCACTTCAATATGCGCCGGCGGCGGCGGCGAGCGCTAGCTCGTTCACACAATTCGGTCGAGCCGAACGCCGCCATGCTATTGGTTAAACATATCTCGTCTCAGAATATTGGTGCTTTTTCTATTACACGACCCACGTTAAACATTTCCAACTCTGTTACTATGCCATTAAGTCACTGATTTGTATTATTCTACTGATGTGCTATTGGGTAAAAGAAACACATATGCAGCGACATTTTAATTTTTAATAAATAGTTAAATGCGTAGGCAAACAACATTGATCAATTAAGAAATTAGTTAAGTTAGTGTAGTTAATTTAGTAATATTTGCGAACCTACCAATTATTATTAAAGTATTCTTATTTACTGAATGCATCTGGGTTTAAGCCCGATATTCTAGTTTTACCTTTCCTTAAACGTGGAACCTACATTATAAGTTTTTAGACCAAAAGGTTGGGTCTGTGCACTGATATATCAGTCGGTTTATCCTCTTATTTACCTAATAAAAATACATAACACAAAAATAGGGTCTGCAACAATATATAAAAATAAAAGCCTCTAACAATATCAAAATCCATTTTTTTTGACAACTTAAAATCAATATCAAATAATTTTGTGTACGCGACTGTACAAAGGAAAAATGTATGGCGAAGTTAACATGCATTTTTAACATACTTCTACAAGGTAAACCAGACAGAAAATATTATGGTTTGAGACGACTATTTGTTGACTATTTTTTGACATCAGTATCAAATAGAAAAACCTAACCGTTCTGCAGGAATCTGCGTCCGTGAAATGCTATGCACAGAATCCTCAGCAAGCTACCCCTGTAACTCTGAAATCCTTGAACGACTATTTTTGAGAATTTGGAAGTCACGATGACTATTTCATGACTATTTTTTTAAATAAAAACCAAGTCGATAGTCCCCACGGTTTGCTTGCATCAGAACTGAGGATTCTGTATATAGCCTATGCCCATAATCCTCAGCAAACCATAGCTATAACTCTAGAATTGTAACGCGACTATTTTTTTCCTTATGGTGACTATTTATGACTATTTCATGACTATTTTTTGGCATCGTCAAAATAAGTTTTTATGCAGTTTTTTTCTCTGAGGATTCTGTGTTGAGGGACATCAATCTACAGCTATAATACACAAAATACAAAGTAGCAGTCCAATATATCAGATGTTTAAGATAGGCAGGGTCTAGATCTCATCCCTAATGGTATGAAGATTAACTAGGGGCTATTTATATGGTGGCTGTTGGAAACGCGACTCTAACAAATTCGATGAAATTTAATGTACGGGTGTTTTCGGGGTTGAAATTTCGATCTAGATAAGTCCCATGTCTGGGAAAATTAGTTAAGTAATTAAATTTGTTTAACTGCGCGTTTCAAAAACCCTACGGCGCCATCTTTGGTGGGTTTTGGTTAACACAGAGCAAATCTCGGTCACCCAGGTACTTAATTATTTAGAGAAGAAGGTCTCTTACTTAACGTGTCAAGAAAATCACTTGAATTCTTTTTAATACTTATACTATAAAGGCGTAAGAGACGGTGTACCGAAAAATGAAAGGGCGTGCTCAGTTAACGAGACTGAACAATTTTTGAGAAATCAAAAAAATCAAGCTCTCCATACAAATTGCTTACTTGGATCGAACAGTTTTTATGAAGTGGTCAAAAATTTTTTCATTTCCCAAATACGTTTCTTTGGGAAAGTTGCTCAGTTTCATTGACTGTTTCATTGTCAGTTTTCGGTACACCGTCCTTTACACCCGTATACTCAAAATTACATACTACTATAGGTATACTATACAGCCTGCTCTGAAATTTCCAAATATACATTTTGATCTGCGTAACTGCACGGTCAAGTAACCGTTCGAGTTTTGATACCACGTTTTTAATTACTATACAATACACTTTGCAAGGCTTTTAAAATAAGAGTTCAAAAACCTCGGTGCACACAACCTTTCCTTATAGAGACAGCATACGCTATAAATTTGTCATCAGGTCTTGGGTTGCCAGACGGCTTATCGCGATTGCCACATTAAGAGGTCATCAACTTGTATCGACACTTGTTAAGCCGGTTCATTATTTAATTAATTTTGTTTCTTGTGTTTTGTAAGGCCAGTGGACTTTGTACAAAACCTCTTGTGAAGTCTTAAATAATTGAAAGCATCAAAATATTTTTTTATCTATCTACTTAATAAAATAACTAGAAAGGGACCAGTACACAATATTTAGTTTTTTTTTAATCTTTTTTTGAGGAGTTTAGTCGTGTAATGACTATGCCACTCCATTGGGCTTCTAAAAATTACACAAAAAATTACAATATTTGATATCATTAAATAGACTACCTTTTACCTATACCTAACATTGCCTTCTAAAACTAATTTGTAGAAGTAGAGTGCAACTTCTGAAAGTAGAATCTACAGAATACAATTACAGCCACCAATTTGTGTAGTTTACTGCTAGAAAATCTTGCTTCCCATTGCACTCTCCGGTCCTAGTTTCGTACACATTCCATCATTCATTATATGAGTGACAACTTATACCACTTCACATTCTAAAGTTGTTGTGTAGTGAGTCGATGCAACCTTTCCCATAAAAAAACGCAAAATTAGGAGAGATGTGTCCGGAACGAAGTCAAAACGCTGTAACAAGATGAAGTATTTCCAATTTACAGTCGGAGATCCAAGGTGACTTCCATGGTTCGTTTTAGAGGGTCCTATACCACACTCCCTTATCAACTGATCGCAAATTGAAATATTATTTGCATAAAGCGTAACAAATATTCGAATTTAAGCAATCGGTTGTCCTCAAATCAGTTTTGGTGCAACATTATAAACTATCTTTATTGCAATCGGCTCAATCAAACAAAAGATTTGCGAGTACGAAGTTTAAAGCGGCGGTGCAGCAGCAACTTTTTCAGTAAAAGCCTATGCTCTGATCGAATATATCACATATCTTGTGTATGTTACAATTTGTTCAATCGATTGTCATGTCATTCAATGTTAAGAATGAATGTAAGTACAGTTTTAGGTCAGTTGTACAAAGGATCGTCTCCAGTATAAATTGTGTTGCAAATTTCGACCTAGCCCACTGACAGGTCCATGTGCTGAATCCGCGATGAGGCCGGGGCAGACAGGGCACGTCGCGTCCATCAGGCGTCTCACGCGCAGCCCGCGGACGTACTCATAACTCATATAATACTTGCTGTATGTTCTTAAACTAAGTTTGGTGAAGATGTTGTACATTTCTGGTTAAGGTATTATCTTAAGGATTGTAGTTTTCTTTTATCTTATTTTGGTCAGTGTCTTAATTTGAAGTAACGTACAAGACGTACATATTATATTATTGAGTACATAAAATGCTCTTGAACATTCTGTTTTGCCTCACTGGTTTGTTGGTGTAGTTGATAGCGAGACTGCCATCTTCGGGTTCGATTTGTAACTGTTGTTTCTATAAACTCTATAAACTTCTTACAAGTGTTTGAGACACTTACAACTTACTTTCGCTGGTAACCCAAAGAGGATATTGGCCTCCAACACCAAAAGCCACCAGTCGTCCCTTTTCTGCACCTCCTCACGTCAATCGGATCTTTGGAGGGCTCTCAAGTCCTTCTGCACTTCGTCACTCCAGCGGTACCTGGGACGTCCGACTGACCTTTTCCCGTCGGTCGTCCCAGGTACGCTCGTTTGACTGCACGAGCTTCCTCCATCCATTCTGAGTCTGGGTGTTTTTATTTATTGATAACTATAGTACAGGTTTGCCTTAGTCTGCGATCAGATGACCTTCCCCTTATAAATTATTTACCTTTTAAAATTCTTACTTTAATTTTAGTTAATTTTACTTATTTAACGAAGCACCAATGGAAAGACATTTGAGCAACTTTGGGCGAGAATGTATATAGACAGCATTGTAAAAGGTACATCATATTTGACACACTTATTGCAAACCACAACATCGAAACCGTTCGGCCTCCTTTATTGACAGGTAATGGAAGGCAGCAGCTCAAAATGTTTTTAGAAAATCTGTTATGTGTTTTACTGTAGGCTATTAAGGAAATTAGACTAATAGGTAGTTGCTTAAAGCGTCCTTGAAGTTAAAAGTCTATTAAAAATAGGGTTCGTCCTAATCAACTGCGTTTCTTTCAGAATGTTACTCCAACCACGAAACTGAACAACTTTCTCTAAGGAACACAGCTCAAAATACGAAAATAAAAATTTTACTTCCCATACAAAATGCGAAATCAGCTGATGAAGTTTATATGGGAGTTCGAAATTTTTTATTCGTATTTGAGCTATGTTCCTAAGGGAAATTTGTTCAGTTTCGTGGTCCGACTAATATACCGGAAGGAACGCAGTTGATTAGGGTGCACCCTATTATTGCTGTAACTTTTTTGTTTTGAATTTTGATCTCAAAGAAAATGATTGCAATAGATTTAGAGGGGTTGTAACTTTAAATATTATTTTTTCAACTGTAGTAATTGAAAATCTTTTAAAGGGAGTTTTGTTCGAGTTTCGCTAATATTGTTTTATCATAACATCCCATGAAACGTCCACTGCAGGACAGGGAGCTCCCTCCAGAACTCCAGCAAAAACACGTAGTACTTTGGAGGGGATTTACCATAGTCACCACGCTTGTAAGCGTTGCGGCTGGCGACCGCTTTGGTTGGTGACCGCAGTAAGTGAGATGGTACGATACACAGAATGATACTGCTGCCCACCATACGGTTTTTAGGTCCTTAGTCCCCTCTTACGACACTTACTGGTAGAGATGGGTTGGTACTCTTCTTTACCACACGGACTATTACTGTTTCTTTTGATCCCAATAGCAATTTCCCATAGAGTTTCGGAGTTAATACGAGTAGTTACGGAAAATGGAAAATATCATGAAAAAAAATACAAACTTTCGCGAAAATATGCCTTATTACTTAAATAACGACGTCTTCTTTTCAATTCCTTCACATTTTAACTCGGTGCTACAGAGGATTTGTATAGATGTTGATTGCGTTTTTAACTCCTAGTATAGAGTTAATTAAATTATCCAAGTTCTAGATCATTGTGGTTGTAGAGCTTTTGTGCATTGTGCGTCTGGACAAGTTAGCTTTTGCCTATTTCTGCCGTAAAACAGCATTGTTTATACTGCTGTGTTTCGGTTTGAAGGGTAAAGGTGCCAGTAAAAATAGCGGCATTTAAGACTCACTATCTTCTATGATCGAGTAATCTGGATGGGCAACGAACACGGTGGTGACCACTTGTAGCCCACTAGCTCTTTTGCTTACTTGTTACATAAAAAAAACAATCAAAGCAAAAATATAAACACGTTTTAAGTTAACATTTTTGCTTAAGATCAACGATAGGTCTCCGAGCGTAGACATTTCCTTTAACGTTTTTGCTAAACTTTATACTTGGCGTGTAATTTGGCACTAGATCCAAGTGCAAAATAACACTCCTCATGACATGACATGTAATGTGTAAAAGCCATTTTATGCACCATCCACAACACTACTGCATAATATCCACTTCTGTGCATTCCTTGAATCAAGCAAATGAATTTACAGTTCTTTATGAAATGTGATCCAAGAGCTGTCGCCGGAGCAAAGCTACTCGTATGTTTTAAACTGCAAACAAAACATGTAGGCAATGCGGACAGTTTGAAACTTGTTTGTTCTTGGTCAACTGAACTGAAACAATATCTGGTGATTAGACAGGTGAATGTGAGATAGTACAGTGTAGTGGAATGTATTCTTTGTAATGTTATACCAAGTAGAGTAAACTGCGAGTCCACCAGTTAAGACAAGATTTTTTTCTTAACGACTTACTGTTATTTGCGCAAACCTCATTCGTCTATTGCAAACATTTTCTCATTTAAGTCTATTGTAGACACTTTCTCATTTAACTGTCGCACTTAGAGACGTCACTTAAATTTAATCGTTCATTACATTGTCTCGTGTTGTCACATTTTTTGTCATTGAAATTGAAAAGGACAGCATGAGACTTAAAGGATGATTAACTTTAAATGACGTCTCTGAATACGGCAGTTAGTCTATTGCAGACATTTTCTCAATTAAATCTGTTGCAGACATTTTCTCATTTTATTCTAAAGCAGACATTTTCTTTGTCAACAAAACAAAAAGGAAAGATTATTTAGTTAAGTTAAACACGGATATTCGCCTCCATTTAACTAGATGTGATGACTAAGATAGCACTCTCTGAATAGAACCATACTCTTTGGGTGTCGTAAAAGGCGACTAAGCAAACCGAAACAATACATAAATTTGAAGGTGGTAGGGTAGTGTAGTAGGTTGTGCGAAGTCCGTCTGGGGAAGTACCACCCCCTTGCTTTTTTCTGCCGTAAAGCAGCAGTATTTGCAATGCTGTGTTTCGGTTTGAATGGCAAGGGAGCCAATGAAATTACTAGCTCATGAGACACATCATCTTAGTTCTAAGGGTGAGCAACGCGCTTTGCTGTCTTGTTAGTGTCAACCATGCTGTTGTGGCCCACAAATCAACAAGTTCGCTTGCTCACTTGTTACATAAAAATAATAATATTAATACCAACCTTGTATCATAAACTACTAATATCGAATAGTTAAAGATGTCTGATTCATCAAAAATCCCTGAATATTTTTATAGTACTTTGTACCTTTTTGCTAATAGTTTAGCGTCGATAATAACCGCCAACTAAACGTCAACGCTGTCATCGTCGTCAACCAACAACGGTCGACCGTTACTCCTAGTTCCTACAAACCGTGCATACTAACAACTACACACCGATTTTCATACAATAATCGTCTTTCGGTCAATGTTAATACAGGTGACATTCCTATGACAGATAATTGTGGATTAGGACGTTTAAAAGGTGGATCATCGCCCACGCCTGTGAAAACATCCGCTGATAAGACATATATTGGTTTTGAGTTACTTTAAGACAATAGACAGTGTTGAAGGTAGTTGTAGATAGATAGATTGATTCTTTATTGCACGCACACACTAATAATCTTCTTATACGTCTTCTGTTATTGAGCACACCCAATTTTATAAAACGCTCTATTATTCTTTTTTTTTAAAGCTTTTATTTAGTTTTACCTGTCGCGGTGTCTGTCTATCTGTATGTTTGTCTTTAAATATGTCTGTCTGTAACCAAATCTTTTAAGTTCAATTTGACCCACTTTCCGGTTTCCGATTTGCGAATTTACAAAGTCTTAGTACAAAAGTTGTTGCATTTAGCCCGCAGAATAAGTCCTTCCTTACAAGGTTTCACACGAATATTAAGCAAGCTATCATAATCCCCCAAAGTGACAACAACTTTCCAAAAACTGATGGGCATGATCAGTCAGCGAAACTGAATAACTTTGAGTGATTGAAACAGTCAGGAAATTTTAAAAAAATATCGGCCTTTCCGTACAAAATGTCTAATCAAGTTTACAATTTTGTATGGCGATGCGGATTTTTTTTTCATTTATTTACAGTTTCATTCACTGAAACTTGTTCAGTTTCGTTGACTGATCATGCCTTATCTGTTTTAAAAGAACTGTTCCTTACACCTCGTCATCATAACATCCCATGAAACGTCCACTACAGGACAGGGAGCTCCCTACAGAATTCTAGGTTTTGTTGGAAAAATGTAGAGGGGAAGTACCATAGTCACCTCGCTTGTTAGCGTTACGGCTGGCACCGTGGACCGCGGTTGTAGGTGACCGCAGTAAGTAAGATGTAAGATACAAAGGAGAATGCTGCTGCCCATCCTCCAGTTTATAACCCTTAGTCGCCTCTTACGACACCCACGGGTATGTATGGGTACACCCTGTATTATATTACATGAACTTTGAAACTAAATCGCTTTACTTGAGATAATAATACTATTTTAGAAGTTATTTATTATTTAGAAAGTCTTGCTTTCATTTCATCAAATTGGCGTAAGTAATCCACCGTAAAAGGGACCACTTCGATACCTGATACTTTTGTTCGACTTTCGCTTATCAAGTTGTTATTAGTAAGTATTTAGTAACAATAGCTCTTTCTTTCCGATCAATGAAGTTAGGTAATAAAATAATAACTAGCCCTACAATGAGCAGAATGTAGAGCTAAAGAGCTCGTTGTTGACGAAAATGCGGCAGAAATAAAGCTTCATAGGAACGAAGGTGCACGCTTGTCGGTTTTTTTTTACAAAGCTTTGGTGGGTGTGCTCACGAGCTCCAAAAGCTTATATCATTATATAGACGCACTTATATCAAGCCTGTGACACTCCGCACTCTAGGTATGCAACGCGGCGCTGGAAGTCGACTGGGTGAGGCAGTCGATTTTACTTTTCTAAATGTCATCTTAAGCTTATGACGGCAAAATAGGTAAGTAAGTATTTGCATTTTCAATTGAACAATATTACATACCTACTTGCATCTCGCTCAGTATCTCATAAAGTAACAAAATCATCGCCTTAGCCCACCTGTCCGCGATCACCCGCGATTTAAAAACATGTCCTAAGCGGTGCACTGCAAGTATCGACTTTATGCTTAAACCGTAAGGTTGAAATTTGTCGGCACCCCGCCTGACGTTTACAGATCCGACACTGTAAACGTTAGGTTACTATTATGTAATCTGTGCTTATATGGCTATCATCCCCATTGACTCTACAGCCCCATGTCAAAAAATTTGCCAAACAATAAAGAAAATAATAAAGTTCATTCGCATTACACGGGGGCTACACAAATAAAATTATAGATAACATAAATAAAATTGATTAATTATTATCTAAAAAATAAACCGTCCAAGTACCCGTAGGCCACACGCAGTATGGGGTTCTGTAGTTTTTATAGGACCTTTTTTAATCGAAAAGCAGGTTTTTTTAAAATATTTCTTAACGAAACTATAAAGGTGCCTTGTCGACTACGGAACCCTAAAAAAGAAAGGTTTGACCGTTAAGCTCGGATCGACCACAAACTAATTTTTGTTTACTTTTGTTTTCAACATTGATCTTCTGAAAAGATGCTAGTGTTAAATTTGAAAATTAATTAACACCAATGAAAATTTACACTGTATATTCTATTTTTGCCCCTTACGGTGCCGGAAAAGAATAGTGCCAACCCATCAATACATGTGGGTGTCTTAAGAGGCGACTAAGGGTTATTGAACCAGAGGATGGGCAGCAGCATCCTTCTGTGTATCGTATCATCTTACAATCTGCGGTCACCAACCGCGGTCCATGGTGCCAGCCGCGCAAGCGTGGTGAGTATGGTACTTTACTTCCCCTCCACATTGTTTCAGCAAAAGCTGGAATTTTGGAGGGATGAGATGTCATGATGATGATTCTATTCTTGTTTTACATCTTGTTGCAAATAAGAATTTGTGATGAATGAAGCATAGTTTGTATCTTAAAAGATTACTAAAAAGTAGATAAGAAGTCAATGAAGGGGCATCAGAACGATTTAAATCCCTATTTAATAGTCTTAAATGCAACTAAGTAGTTTCACTAAGTACATCAGTAGTAGTAGGGCTGAAAATCAGTGTTGCCCTCTCTAAGGGCAAATCTATCGCTGAGCCTAGGCCTTTTGTCACACTACAGCACATATGTGTTTTGATTTGTTCTTAAGTTCGTCCTAATCATTGTTTAAATGTATGCTTCTTTATCAATGTACATGTGTGTTGGTGTCACAAATAAACGCTTTATCTATCTATCTATCTATCACAGCAAAAAAGAGGAAACATAAAAAGTTAAGGTCTCAAACAGACCAGTTAGTCACCTCGTCAATCTAGTTTTTTGCTAACTCTACAATGTTAATACGCGATCAATCACTTGGACTATCATTAGGGTACGTTAATTAACCATAATGTCGATTTATCCACGTTAATGCGTGTAGATTATGAATGTTTGTTAGAATGAAATCTATGATTACGACTTTCATTATCATCTTATCATATTCCACTGCAATCATAATAAGATTATTTTTTAACAAGTTTGCGATGGTACCGTTCACTTCTGCAGTTGGTAAAGGTGCACAAACTATAAATCTGTATACAAACTGTCTGACATATCAACGTAAAGCCTTAACTTTTTGGTCTTGAAACATGGAAGTTTGCACAGAGGTTCCTTATGACGGAGGTGAGACTAAGAAAGGAATTAGGGAAATTCTTGCCCTTTCCACGGAAATGCACGCGGATGTAGACGCGGACAACAGCTACAAAACTATATGATGGTTTGTTGTTTTCCAAACTATAAAATATTAAAAAATCTGTCAATAAAAAAATCATCTTCATGCAAAATATTGTTTCTGTAAATTGTTCAACCAGAACGAGCCTACGAGTATTTTACCCACAAGTCTCGGGAAAACAAACGCAGGCAGGCTTAGAATAGGGCTACGGTACTTCCTGCCTGTCGTAAGAGGCGACTAAAAGGAAACCTTTGGAGACGTGATTATTCAGAGCGGGGGCTCGGAATAACCAAGGAGCGACTCCAAGGCGGACGGTAACGCACAGTGGCCGTGTGCTATCGTGGCACCCAGACGGTGCTAGGGGGAAGCCAAAACTTCCCTGAGGTGGGTCTCTGCTTTAGCAGCGACAAGGCACGAAGAGTACCGGCCGTATGCCTGTGGCGATTCCCGGGACCTCTTCAAATGTGCCAGAGTTGGCCACCACGGGGTTTTAGTCAGTATGACTCTGACATAACACTGTCGTTCCCCCGGACGGCAGTGTATCCATGACGGATTTCCCCGTGTAAAAAAAAAAAGGCAGGGAATTCGAATGTTTGGTACGAGTAGTGCGCGTTATTAGGCGCTAAGCAGATGGAGGGGCGGGCATCAGCTTAGATTATCGCGGGCAGAGCTTTTTGTCTTGACAGCCCGCCAGTGTGTCCGGTACTGCAATTATTTTCGTATTATTAATAGTAGTAGTATTGACATGAGATAAACGCTCCGTTTCTATGCGCGTATTTTCCAAAAACTTTGGTTTGGAAGGAAAACAGCTTGAATAGTTGTTCAATTCAAAGAGCTATTCAGTCGAAAAGGTTGTTCAGATTGATTGTTATTTAGTTTAAAACTTGAAGAAAAATTATAAGTTTAAAAACTATAATTTTTGCGATACCGGCCACACTGGAGGACAATGGTCCGTCAGGACAAAAAAACCCTGCCCGCGTATACCCACCCGCCCCTTCGTCTGCTGTGCCTCTTAGGGTCCAGAACTTAAAAAACGGAACCCTTGACGATGCGACTTCATCTGTCTGTCACACCCATACTATTTTCGCGCGCAAAGCCCGGAATGCCCTCACACCCCACACCTGTTTATCTCAGCAACTACTCACACTATCGAGTAGAACTTTGAAATAGTTTTACAATAAGCTTGAAATAGTAATAAAATTGTAATATTTTTAATGCGCCCCCAAATAAAATTTAAATCGTTTTTACTATATATATCATATCAATAAGTTACTTGTGATTTCAAAGTGAATGAAAAAGGTGGTCACTGGAAAATTATAAGAATCGTAAGTTGATCAATTTCCTAGTAAGTTGATCAACTTTCGAAGGTTTTTGTATTTCTTACGACTATAAGATTTCAAGTAGTGATTTTTCGAAAGTTGATCAAATTACGATTCTTATAATTTTCTAGTGATATATATTAGACTGTTAAGCTTGGTTTTCACCACATTTTCCTCACCAAATAGCTTCTTGCTATTAGAAATTTACTTGTTATAGAAAATTGATGTATCGTCTCTTTTTGTACATAATATTTATACTTAAACGAATACAACTCAGACAAAACCGTGTGAGAACAGCTAACTTTGCTCCACTCTTACTGGTAACAAATAATTACCTTATAAGAATGTAGTTTTAAGTTGTTACAGATATTTAAGCTTGATTAATTTAATTAAAATATACTAAAAAGTTGTAAATTACATTTAAAGCCCGCAATTATGAGTTTTAAGTTGTTTAAGTATTTAGAACGAGACTATGTAATTAAAGCATTAAATAAATTCTAGTATAAACGTTATTGAAACTTAAAATAGGCAATAACGGAATTTATAAAATGTTTTATTGATTTTAGTAGTACCTCCTCTATATTTGACCATGGTTGGTCAGTTTTAGGACAGTAAAGTACGAGTACTATTTTGTAGAACTAACACAATTTGTTCAATCTTGCTAACTACTATTTATCAATTCATGATTGTACTTCCTAATAGCACAACTCGTTTATTATTCAACCTTTCTAGGCACACTTATAAGCAATCCAATTTAATCGCAACGAACATCGGTGCGCGTAAAACTGCACTGCTAAATCAACTGTAAGTGCTTGTTAGCTTAAAGTCGTGTAGTTGAGCAAGCTTTTGTCTTGCCGGCACTTTCTACAAGACCGTTTGGCAAGGCTAACTGCCCACGCGGTTATGCTGTCCTGGTAGTTTGGTTCTAATATTAAAGATTTACCGCCAGTTGCACAAAGCGTTTTTAAAGTTAAAGCGCCTTTAAATCTATCGCTGTCACTTTTTTTTTTATTGGCAAAGAAAGTGACAACAATAGAATTAAAGGATCTTTAACTTTAAAGAAGCTTTGTGCAACTGGCTTTTAGTAAGGCAAAATGTTTTTGTTTTAGAAAGCTTTAATTTGGTTTATTATTTGTACGAATACCTGTCATTGGTGTAGTTTCTGGCAGACACACACTAAAAAAAACTAATCTAAATTTGACAGGCCTAAAAGTGTTGCTATCTCTTTTCAAACCTATAGGATATAACAAAGAAAGCAAAACGTTAAGGTTGTTAAATTTGTTTACTTTTAATTTTTTTCTGCCAGAATCAACATCGTTAGCTGTTTTTGTCATAATTAAGCTCCTTGTCCTGTGTTGTACTCGTAGCTATTAATAATAAATAAATAAAATAAAGCACTCTTTCTAATCTAGGAAGATACAAATAAAGAGCTTTACAACTGGCTCAGCACGAGCCCGTAGAAAAAAAATATATCTAAGGCCAAATGTCATTATTTGACGTTTAATATATGAAGCACACATCAATTTTCTAGCGCGAATGAGTGAAAAGCGTTTATCTAGCCTCCTGCTGGCGCAGCTGAGCCACCGAAAGAAACATTCCTATGAATTAGAATCAAAACCACATTATGCCACAATCATACATTGACCATTAATTTTTAATATCGTATACGGTGTATATGTATTTTTAATACATACCTGATATTGCAAAAATTCTTGCGTCACATCATAATATGTGCATATTGCAGCAAACATGTTTATAAATATTTTAGTTAATTGTTAAAGAGCACAAAATATGTAAAGACAAGGTAATTTTGTCGCCACAAGGATTTGAAAGAGATAAATTTCAACATTTCTCAGTGTAAATACTCAATATGATTAAATCTGACTGAAAGGCCATATATGCAAATTCTTAATACGGATTATAGATAGATTTTGTCACCACAAGGATTTTGAAACAGATAAATTTCAACATTTCTCAACAGTGTAAATACTCAATATGATTTAATCTGACTGAAAGGCTATTTATGCAAATGCTTAATACTGATTATAGATAAACACGGACGAAGTCGTGGGCTGCAGCTGGTAAAATCAAGCATGAAATGAATAACTTTCCCAAATTAAGTCAAATGCAATTATGTTTTCACCTCACAAGATCGGAAAACTTTGTTTTATCGCTCGAAATCTGCTTGCAAAAGTCATTTTTGGCCGCTAGCGTGGTAAAGGCTTTTGAAATTAGAACGTGATGATGAATTGGCACTATTCGTTAGCATTTTCGTCGCTGTAGTGACGTAAAAAATTGTGTGTAGCTCTCGGCAGCAAAGTTATTTCGCGTCTCGTGCCTTGAAACCTTCGCTTCGCGTCGGATTCCTCTTTAAAACCACTCTCTTCGCTCGTGCGTGACTCAATTTTAGAATCCTTCGCTTGCTCAAGTTTCAGTCAACGATTTTGCTGCTTCGCATAAAAAATATTGTCTTGCGACGTTTTGCAAATCGCAAAAAAACAATTGCTTACCAAGATTTCTTTTTGCGAATTTCCAAAGTCATTGAACAAATAGTTAAGCTTAATTTAATTGTTTTACACGACTTTAAACAAACCTGGGTGAAAGAGTTAGATAATCTTTTGGTGACTCAGAACATGAAGCTGAACGTTCTTAAAAGAAAAATTAGTGCATAAATGGTTTTGTATGAATAATCCAAAAAAATATGGTCGTTTTTAGAACCACTATCTTTAGGAAAGATCTTCAGTTTTATATTCTGCGAGTACTCCAAGTACAACATAGTCTTTTTATTAATTATTGTTCTAAATGTGTTTGGTACGTTTTGGTATTTTAGGTTAATACCTACGTTATTAGTCAAATATGGTAAAGAGTTGCTGTTTCTCTTTTTTATGGTAGACTTGCGACAATTCAGTAAATTTGCATTATAGTGCACACAGGAACTTTATTTTTCATTTCTTTTCGGTACACGTCATTTTTAATTTATGCTGATAAACGCGTTTCTCCTACTAGAGCGACGGCTGAAAATCTGCATTTTGCTCCCTGAGCAAATCTCTTTTGCTGAGCCTTGGCCTTTTTGGATCACAGCACTTAAATGTCCTTTTCTTTTATGTCAAATATTCTTTAAATATTTTCAAACGTTTCCTTGATGTCCAAATAAACACTTATTCATTTATTTGACGTATTCAACAGCTAAAAACATGATTTCTAGATCAAACAAGTCCTGACCGGAGCCAAGACACGAACTGGGGCCATGAACTGACCAGCCTTGAGGACTTTGCTGTCTGACATACCGTGACTGAAGCATAATTGACATGCAATTTGATACCTTTGTGTCTGATTTTGATATTGAATGCAAAACTTATACAGACAACCTATTAGTTTTTTGGAAGATTACTATATCCTATCTGTATCCTAACATACAAAATACGCGAAACGCTGGTGCAGTTTCCTTGGGAAATAATTTTTTTTTTGTAATGTTGTTCATTTTGATGGTCTGAAAGCACAGCTTCAAGGATCACTGTGTTTACCATAACTCCCAGTAAAAGATGTCCGAAAACTGAAAAGGCATGATCAGTCAAAAAAACTAAACAACTTTCAGTGAATAAAACTTTCAGGAAATGATGAAAAAACCCGCCGCTCCACACAAACTTTCCAATAAAGTTTGCAATTTTGTATGGAGAGGTCGATTTCTTTTTTCATTTGCTGAAAGTTTGATTCACTGAAAGGTTCAGTTACGTTAACTGATCATACCCTTTTCGAAAACCTGGTAATCTATATATATAAAAGAAGAAAGTGACTGACTGACTGACTGACATATCAACGCACAGCCCAAACCGCTAGGTCTAGAGATTCCAAATTTGGCATGTAGGTTCCTTATGAGGCCTAGGGGTGCACTGAGAAAGGGTTTTACAAAATTCCACCCCTAAGGGGGTAAAATAGGGGATGAAAGTTTGTATGAAAGTCCGTCGGTTTTGAGGTTAGGATCTTTAAAATTTGTATTTAGGCTAACGACTAAAAAATAATATTTATGTGTCTCAGGGTTTTTGAAAATTCGACACCCTTAAGGGTGAAAAGGGGGATGAAGTTGAAAATTCTTTATTTTTAAAGTAAAATCCACATAATTTATTATTTAGGCATTAATGATGTAATTCTATGCAACGTTCATCACTGTTATTGAAATTCCACCCCAAATTCAACCCCTAAAAAAAAGGGAAATGGGGTGAAAAAGTCTAAAAACCAATATGGGTATCGTTTGTATGGTTTATCGGGTCGCTGATTACGAAAACTACAACAATTTTGAAATCCAACGTGGTGGACGTAAAATACCATCATCCCCCTGGGGATGGAGTTGGGGTGCGATAGGTTTGAAATGTCTAAAAATCAATATGGGTGTCGTTTGTATGGTTTATCGGGTCGCTGATTACGAAAGCTACAACAACTTTGAAATCCAACGTGGTGGACGTGAAATACCATCATCCCCTGGGGATGGGGTTGGGCTGCGATAGGTTTGAAATGTCTATAAATAAATATGGGTGTCGTTTCTATGTTAGGGATAGCGGTTAAATTGGCATTAGGGGTAGGGATAGGGAAAGGTAGAGGTAGAGAGGTAGAGAGGTAGACAGGTAGACAGGTAGACAGGTAGAGATAGAGAGGTAGAGTCGTAGAGAGGTAGAGAGCTAGAGAGGTAGAGGTACAGGTAAACTAGAGGGATAGGGAGAGGGAGAATGAGGGGAAGGGGGAGAGGGAGGGAGACGGAGGGGGAGTGGGTGAGGGAGAGGGAGGGAGAGAGGAAGGGGCAGGGGGAGAGGGAGGATGGGGAGGGGGAGAGGGAGAGAGAGGGAGAGGGTTTTAGTTTTTCTCAATTACTTCTGCGAATTGGCTCTGTTTTGAAATATTACATAAAGGTATCTGTCATCTCTCTCTTTACATTTGTTATTATTATTATGTTGGTGGTTGTTTTTTTCTCCCTTTTTCTAGGGGTGTTATTCAATTATTATTATTTATTATTATAACATTAAAAATACAAATTTATATACTAAACGGTGCAACAAAAACCTATTTAGATTTATCCGTGCACCGTCATTCAGTCAGCAGAGCGCTTGGTACCAATCGTTTGCTATTCACGTCATTCGTCGTACGATGTATCAGGGTAAACCGGTTGTGATGATGTTAGGATACTGCTGCTAAGTTCCTCTGTTCTGAGTAACTTATATAAAATTCAGCTGGATCTTGAATTAAACTCATTGATTTGCGCAGGGTTAGTCCAGTTTTTCCTTAGTTTAAAATTACCCCGAAATGACGGGAAAATATCTCATTGCTTCGGAAAACCGGTAACAACCTAAATACGAAATCCACGCGAGCGAAGCCGCGGGCAACAGCTAGTTACACATAATATGACACTTGAATATAATATACGTTATGTAAAAAAACCGGCCAAGTTCGAATCGGACTCGCGCCCTAAGAGTTCCGTACCTATCTACCATATGATATACTAAAAGCTTTTGCTCTTTGATTTTAAAAACTCTGCGACTATCCAACTTGACCCATCTTTTATAGAAAAGTTCTTGAAACGGGAGCTCACCTTAATTGGTTACTATTAAAAATGATTTTATTTTAACACTTCCAGTGTTCGGATAAATCTACAAAGTAGAAAATCGCAAAATTTCACAACCACAGGCAGGATTCGAAGCTGCGTCTTCTCCGTCAGTACCGGAGACTTACGTCAGTACCGGTTACTATTAGTTGTGAGAAAAATTTAAATATTGAATGATTTTAGACTTTTCCCTGGACTTAGCTTCTTGCCAAATTTCATAATTTTAGGTCAACGGGAAGTACCCTGTAGGTTTTGCTTTTTAGCATAAATGTATGGAGATGATGACATAAAACATACATACATACATAACATCACGCCTTGTTCCCGTCGGGGTAGGCAGAGACCACAGTAATTCTCCACCTGCTACGATCTTGACATACTTCCCTTGCTTCCTGAACCTTCATCAATCCTTTCATACATGCTCGTCGGTTTAGGGTACTTTTAACCTGGCCTTTATTCAGAACGTCCTGAATTTGGTCCTGGTACGTTCGCCGAGGCCTTCCCCTTCCAACGTTTCCATTCACTCTCGCTTTGTGGATCTCTTTCGTCAATCTTCCTTCATTCATCCTCTCTACATGACCAAACAATCTCAGCATCCCTTTCTCAATTTTAGTCACTACGTCTTCTTTTACGCCACGACGTTCTCTTATCACACTATTTCTAATCCTGTCACTCAATTTCACACCAATCATACACCTCAACGCTCTCATTTCTACTGCATTAATTCTGCTTTTATGCTTTTTCTGCCATACCCAGCTTTCACTGCCGTACATCAGTGTTGGTACTAAAACGCCTTTATGAACAGCCAGACGAGCCTTGTGAGACACCTTCTGACTCTTCATAAAAGCATGCAGAGCACCATTCACCATGTTTCCAGCATTCACTCTTCTTTCGATATCACTTTCCATCTCTCGTAAACTTCGAACCCAGATACACAAACTCCTTTACTTGTTCGACTTGTTCACCACCTATTATTATAATACACTCTGTCATACACTCTTCTCTTTCAAGTACCATTACTTTCGTCTTGCTTACATTTACTTTCATTCCTTTCCTATCAAAAGCCACATTCATCATTGTTACCATCTCCTGTAACTCGTCAGCAGATGACGCAAGTATAACTTGGTCATCAGCGTAGAGAAGACATTTGATGAGTAACTCATTCATTCTCAGTCCACACATACTCTTTCAGATCAGTCAAACAATTATCCATGAATAGGTTAAACAGCCAAGGTGACGCTACACATCCCTGCCTAACACCTTTTTCGATGCTAAACCATTCAGTGTACGCCCCGTTTAAAAAACCATATCTTTTGATTGCGTCGTTGTTAAAAATTGAAATTTTCAGATCTTGTGTGGTTTATGGACCTTAATATTCGTTATCAATTTCAACCTGATACCACTTCTCGTTCCTGAGAAAAAGGGTCTTGACAGACAGACAGACAGACGGACAACAAAGTGATCCTATAAGGGTTCTGTTTTTTTAGGGTTCCGTAGCCAATGGCAAAAAACAAAACCCTTATAGATTCGTCATGTCTGTCTGTCTGTCTGTTCGTCCGTATGTCACAGCCACTTTTCTCCGAAACTATAAGAGCTATACT
This sequence comes from Athrips mouffetella, assembly GCA_947532105.1. Lineage (NCBI taxonomy): Eukaryota > Metazoa > Arthropoda > Insecta > Lepidoptera > Gelechiidae > Athrips > Athrips mouffetella. The sequence continues at coordinate 1,739,124 of OX383961.1, read as the reverse complement.
GTTGAAACTAAGTAAGTAGATGTATTCTGTGACCCGCATTAAGATTTTTACAAAAAAATTGAAAAAAAAACAATAAATTTTAGGGTTCCCCATACTTGGAACTGAAACTCAAAAAAAGTTTTTTCATCAAACCCATACGTGTGGGGTATCTATGGATAGGTCTTTAAAAATAATATTGAGGTTTCTAATATCATTTTTTTTCTAAACTGAATAGTTTGCGCGAGAGACACTTCCAAAGCGGTAAAATGTGTGTCCCCCCCTGTAACTTCTAAAATAAGAGAATGATAAAAGTAAAAAAAATATATGATGTACATTACCATGCAAACTTCCAACGAAAATTGGTTTGAACGAGATCTAGTAAGTAGTTTTTTTTTAATACGTCATAAATCGAAAACCGCAATTTACCTTTCATTCTATCAACTCAAATATAAATTTAAGTTACTTACATCACATAATAAAGTTTTTTGGCAATGAAAATACCATAACTTTTACTTTTATACGTACAGGTTTATACGGAACCCTCAGTGCGCGAGTCCGACTCGCACTTGGCCGGTTTTTTTTTTATTTTTAGGTACGGAACCCTAAAAATACTTCATTTTGAGTCAATGGCAAAAATGTATTATAAAAGCTTAGCCTAAAACGTGGCCACATCGGGCCAGTCTTTTGGTTACCATAAAAAATACTTACTAACATATGTAGTGTTATTATACCGAATGCTCATTACTACATCATATATTGAAAAGACGCGACAAGCACCATTTACCAACTTAATTTTAGTTCATTAGATTAAATTAAATTAATGTTTATTTTGATGCACTTGATCTTCTACTGTGCTAAGAAAGAAAATACCTTGGATAGAGCCGAACCATTGACTTTCACAACACAGGTTTTCCTAGCGTGAAAGACAGGGGATCCTTTCTTTTGTGCCATAAACTAGCCTACTTACTGTTTTAAGTTTAAAGTGCAGATCCTTTGTAATAATAGTACGTTTATTTATTTACATAAAAACAATACGACATGAAAAAAATAATGAGAGGCTAATAACAATATCGACATGATGTATAAGTTACAGCTTGACCAACTTATCTGGAGAATTTTGTGATGGCGCCACGATCGAAAAGGGTTGCCTCGCATTACAAAAATAAACAAATTCAGCCTTTTTAATACTCTTAACTACGTGATGAAATATGACATGACTTTTTACTGTTTGCCTCCTTGTTCGCAATCACAGATAAAAGATACCTATACAGGGTGTAAAAAAAAGTACGATGATCCTTCTTAGGGGTGATTCTACATCACTAATAATTTAATAACTCTCCGTGAGCTTCACTTCTACTTGAGCTAAAACTACTTTTTTTAAGAAGTATTTTTAATATTTTTTGTACAATCTATTAATGATGTAGAATCACGCCGCAGAAGGATCATCGTACTTTTTAGGATTCCGTACCTCAAAATAAAAAAACGGAACCCTTATTATAGGATCTTTGTTGTCCGTCTGTCTGTCTGTCCGTCAAGACCCTTTTTCTCACGAACGAGAAGAGGTATCAGGTTGAAATTGATAAACCACACAAGATCTGACAATTTAATTTTTTTACAACGACGCAATCAAAAGATATGGCTCTTTATGTCCTCATCTCCATACATTTATGCAAAAAAGCAAAACCTACAGGGTACTTCCCGTTGACCTAAAGGACAAGAAGCTAGTTCTCACAGTACAAATAAAGGGAAAAGTCTAAAATCATTAAATATTTCAATTTTTCTCACAACTAAAATAACCAATTAAGGTGAGCTCCCGTTTCAAGAACTTTTCTATAAAGGAGGGGTCAAGTTGGATCATATGGTAGATAGGTACGGAACCCTTAGGGCGCGAGTCCAACTCGCACTTGGCCGGTTTTTTTTTCTCTTGTTGTAAAATCGTTGGGTTAGGTTCGTTAGGTGTATTATTTTCAGTTTAAGTAGAGTAAGTACATAACATGTGCTAAAAAATCTTTTAGGGCTTCGTATCCCTCGTTCCACTCAGGATTCTACTCTAGAATCTTCGGCTGCTCTCGGGCTTCAAATTGAGTCCCTCAAAGAAAATTTCCTATCTTTATTTGTTGCGTTCTACTTTTTTCTACATTTTCAATATTGTTCTACCATTACGCTACGCTAGACAATTAAGTGCTGTCAGAGGATCTTAACTTAACACTCTAAAAATAAATAAAATTTTCTGAAAACTCAACTATTCAGCAACACGTAGTTATTATGAATCAAATTGAAACGTTCACGGTCATTTCAGTTCATGGCACTCTGACCCTACTATTAATGCTCAATCATATTCTAAGTAGAATATATATATATTTTTTTTTTATTTGGGTCAACAAACAGTGATCATAATGTAATATAATTAATTGCGTCACGAGCACCGTTAGCCACACATTACAATAATTCTATCATACTACATAATAAATGCAATTCAGTTGGTCAGACTGTTTTTCCATCCAGCTGACGAGTGTACAAACAAACCGGTGGGCCACCACTGCTTATAGTACCTGCTGAACGTAATGGGATACTTTTAGGATAAAACGATAGTCTCACTATTTCCATTTTGTTCATAACATGCTATTAAGCGTTCACTGCATAAGACAGGGAACTCCCTTCAGAATACAGCGAAAACGCGTGGTAATTTGGAGAGGAATTACCGTAGTCACCACGCTTGTTAGTGTTGCGGCTGGCGACAGGCCCTTTGGCGTGGTTGGTAGTGAGCTTGCCTTCTACGTATCATATGGTAGATAGGTACGGAACCCTTAGGGTGCAAGCCCGACTCGCACTTGGCCGGTTTTTCACACCCTGTATAAGTAAATACAAATATCGATGATAAAGATAACGGCCCTGACTAAACGGTAAGTCTTTAGGCAAATTGGCCTCGGAATCATTAAAGCATACAAGTAATATTAAATTTTTATTTTATTAATAACTAGCTAGTGCCCGCGACTTTTAATAAGTTTTAAAGTTGTAGCCTATGTGTTATTCTGATGTATAAGCTATATTATTGTAAAGTTTCATTAAAATCCATTAAGTAGTTTTTACATGAAAGAGTTACAAACATCCACCCATACTTACAAACTTTCGCGTTTATAATATTAGTAGGAAGGATAATATATCAAAATAGCTATTTTTATTTTTAGAATTTTTTTTTTATAGAAAAAAAGACCCGGATTATACCTTTTACTGATAAACTTTCACACAGTAATTAAATTAAATTTTGATGCTTGACAAGCATTTTCTAAACGGACGAACATGCTTGACAAACATTGTAAAAATATAAAATTACTTTAAATACATAAAATACTTGGAAATATGCAGAAAAACAAGAACAGCACAGACAACACTGACTGATACAAGGAGGTTTAAGTAGCAGCTCTTTCGGCTAAGGAGGGAGCCATAACCGTATCCATTTCTTGCGAGGGACCTCTATACTAAAATGTATGTACACTTGTTCACGTATGGACTGTTAGGTCGCCCACTATCCTCGTAAGTTTAATATGCGGACGAAGTGTCATACGGGTTTCTTTATTTCATATACAAAACAAAACCTGTAACTAAATCTGAGGTACAAAGAGCGGTACAAAGTCCACCGTGACAAGATACACATGCTTTTGACTGTAGGTACATGTACCTGAACACAAATCTGTACTACTTCTATAGGTACAAACTTTGTTTGAACACTTATTTCCCCATTTAAAAGATGATTTCTAAAACATGAAGGTTCACATCTCTCTTTATTTCTTAAAGTATTTTATTTATCTATTTTACCTAAGTTTTCAAAACTCTAGATGTTTCATACGTATATTTTTTTATGAGTTGCGTATCTTCTGTTCGAGTGAACCGATTAAAATGTTACACCGCTTTTATATTGCAAGAAAGAACGCCAAACACATTATTGAAAACGCCGTTTGTATCAGTTAAGTTGTTTATGAGTTATTGGTGCACAGGCCGTGATAATTTGCATTCTTGTGGCTTCTGTTTGCTTCTTTTTGAGTGAACCGATTGCAATGATCTAAAGCTTAAATATTGTCAAAAATAAGTCAATGAGTTCAGTGGTTTTCGAGTTACTGGTGCCACCGCTTGAAACTTCACGTATCCTCCGTTTCAGTGAACCGTTCGCAATTAAACAAATCTGAGCAATGAAACAAAATTAGGCCTAATGTGTAATTGTTAACCTTATTTCAAGCGGTTGAGTGGTCTGTGAGGTATTGGCGCCGCCGCTTGAAACTTCAAATGTACTCTGTTTGAGTGAACCAATTGCAATGAAACTAACGGAAATAAGCTTAATACATTACCTATCGAAAACCCGGTTCCAATCGGTTCAGTGGTTTACGAGTTTATCGCGAATACACAACCAGACAAACAGACCAACAGACAAAAATTCCAAAAATGAACCGAATGGTTTCTATTACCTTTTTTGTGACCCCCCAGATCAAGATCAATTTATCCCGATAATTTTCAATGAACACAATGAATAGATGATCAATTCAGAAGTAAAAATGATATATTTTCACTTTCGCATATAAAGTTTGGATGAAACATTAGATTTTTTTAAAGATTTTTTTTATTTTTAAAACTTAACCTAGACCCTAGTTTTTTGACCGACTTGTCATAGTCGACTAGGAGACGCTTTACACGACTATGTTTAGGACGGACTCTACAGTTTTTACTCTGAGGACTGTCAACAACAAAATGACGTTTTTAAAATGACGTAAGTAGTTCCGCTTTTGGCCATTCTACAGAAAAGTTGGTCAAGCTGTATTTATTAAATGAATAAACATGTCACTAAATGACACAAGTCAAATTTATTCGTCAAAATACTAAGGTACATAATTAGTCAAAAAGTCCGCCACGGAGCGCACCGGGCTCGAAGGTTCCCATCACGCTGGCCGCGTTACCGCGCTGGATGGCCAGCGAGATGTGCTGAACCAGCGGGGATCGCAACCGTGATCCCGCAGGCGACGCCCGATCGCGTGTACAAAGGATTTTGCCTGTTTGCACCATGGTCCACCAGTTTCCACCGCAAAGGGTACGAACGCGTATTGTTGTTGCAGCTCCGCATATTTTGCGTGCTTTAGCTTGGCCGCGTGTTCTGCTGCGGAACCTGCCACCCGCGTTGTATAAGAGGCGTGTGATGGCGCAAACGTACTCACGCACGTAGCGTCCCAGAGTAGGCTTCGGCCTTTCTCCCAGGGTACTAAGTAATTGGCTAAGTAAAATTTGTTATTGGCTAAGTAAAATTTGTTATCATATTACTACTACGCTGGCTCAGCGACCCCAAGAGGATCTTGGCCTCCAAATCAAATCAAATCAAATCAAAATCGTTTATTCATTGTTGGATATTAAAATCTCTTAATGACGTCAGCTAAACTACATCGCTTCACAAACAATGTGGCGCCATTGTGGGAAAAAAAAGAAGCGACAATAAAAACCCACGCGCTCTTTTAAATATGTTTGAATGTACAAGGTTGATATACAACATACATAGGTCAGTTTTAATTTTGAATTAGCCTGTTAGAACCGTAGTCTAATCCCATGGATTTTTCTCTTCTAGATAATCTGATATTTTATAATAACCCTTCTTACATAATTTCTGCTTGATTACAGTTTTGAATTTATCTAACGGTAAACTTTCAATATCAGTGGGTACCTTATTATAGAAGCGTATACATTGACCTTTATGTTTTACTAATTTTGTGAATACGGCTGACATGAGAAGCAAGTTGATTCTTGTTTCTTATGTTGACACTGTGCCTGTCACAATTTTTATCAAAAATATGTATATTCCGTTTAGCATATATTAAATTCTCATAAATGTATTGCGACACAAAAGTCAAAATGTTGATTTCTTTAAATTTATTTCGAAGAGATTCTCTAGGCTTCATTTTATAAATTGCACGAACAGCTCGCTTTTGTAGTAAAAAAATGCTGTTTGCATCCGCAGCATGACCCCATAACAAAAGGCCATATGACATGAGACTATGGAAATAACTGAAGTAGACTAACCTCGCGGTGTCTACATCCGTCAGAGCTCTTATTCTTTTCACTGCGTATGCTGCAGAACTAAGTCTGTTCGACAATTTATTAATATGCGGTCCCCATTGTAATTTGTTGTCTAAGGTAATACCTAGGAACACAGCTGATTCCACAAGACTCAATTTATCGCTCCGACACGAGAGTTCTCCATTCTTTCCTGTTCTATGCCGCTTCTTGCCAATCGGCTCTCTGGAGGGCATCCAGGTCTTTCCGCACTTCGTCACCCCATCAGTACCTAGGACGACCGACTGGTCGTTTTCCAGTCGGTCATCCCACGTAAGATCTTCTGGCGGCCCGATCCTCTCCCATTCTCTCCACGTGGCCGAGCCAGCGAAGCCTTGCAGCCTTGGTCTCGCCCATGATGTTGGGTTCGGGCACTAGGTCTACGATCTCTCTATTTTTTCTTCGCCTCCATCTGCCATCCGCCTCCTTGACCGGTCCCAGAATTTTCCGCAAAATTTTCCGTTCTGCCACTAAGAGCTTATTCTCTTCTTTCTGTGTCAGTGTCCAGGCTTCACAGCCATACATTAAGATCGGTCTTATTACTGTCTTATAGACACGGATCTTGGTTTTTCTATGTATAAGCTTGGACACTAACACTTTATGTAGAGCTGCCGAGCATCTTAGTGCATTTTGGACCCGAATCTCAATTTCATCTTCTCTTTGGTTGGTGTCCGTTACCGTGCAACCTAGATATTTAAATCTGTTCACACCCAGATAGGTGGTCTGTCCGACTACTAGGTCCTCACAGCGTGCCCTTGTGTTTTTAAATCTTTTCATTTGAAGATATTCGGTCTTTTCGCGGCTAATTCTGAGACCGACCTTCACCCCTTCTCTCTCATATTATTATTATTAAATACCTTAGCGCTGAAGTCAGTCTAAATTGATTTTACTTCCTCGGCGGCAGATAACTATTTTCCCAATTAATTAGCTCACATACTTCAAATTAATTGACGTCGTGATAATAACATAATTAACGGTTGGAGTAGGCGTTCCGAGTTACGAGCATAACTGCGTTGCGCTGCGCTTGCGTTCAATACAATGCAATGATCGTTCCCGCAGTTTTCTGTCTCCAGCTATGGTTATTCGTTAGAGACAAATAGTAAGGTAACTGTATGCTTTTTAATGGCGGCGTGGGAATTTATTTCAAAGTGAGTTTAAAAATAAGTTCATAATAAAACTGATTGATACAAGCTTGTTCATAAAATCTATTCAAGTAGCAAGTGAATAAGCTTCTTCTGGGAACGCTTGTTCTATCGTTGACCTCATCTTATTTATTCATTTTAAATAATACATCCACATCTTAAACATTAATCTATAACTGCAACATATAACAGAGGTAACATACGAGTATCTGATGCTTAAGACAGTTAAGGCGTACGTAGCATTTTCTATCATTATTCAAAATTAACTAAAGTGAGTATTCTTATGTATGGAGTGTGAGGTTAAAATTTACTTTAGTTTTGAATTGAGTCATGAAAAACATCGAGATCTATTTTATTTATTTTTATTTTACAAATAACTTTGACATAGCTATTTTGTATTATTTATTTTTAATTTTAATGTGATTTATTATTGTTTTTTGACATGTAATACTAAATATTATCCTACTAATATTATAAACGCGAAAGTTTGTAAATATGTATGTATGGATGTATATTTGTTATTCTTTCACGAAAAAACTACTCAATAGATTTTAATGAAACTTTACAATAATATAGCTTATACATCATCAGAATAGCACATATGCTACCATTTATAAACCTGCGCAGACGAGGTCGCGGGCACCAGCTAGTTACCAAATACTATTGTAATAATTTGAGATTTAGGCTATTGGTGTGACAAGATTACAAGAAGCATTAAAATATGAAAATATATTACGTACCAGAAAGAAACTCGTGAAAATTGTTACTTATACTTGAAAAAAAAGTTGTGGCCATAAGAGGAAACCCGCTATTCTTTAAAATAAAAAATCCGAGTATCCATTTCAAATTTATACGACATATTTCTTCATTTTCATATATTGATTTCACCAAACCGCTAATAGACTTCACTATAATGATAAGTAACTATATTGCCCAAGTAACAAAGTATCGGAAACGCTCGATTATACCAAGACACTATGTATTAATGAATTTTTAATTTAATTAATCTAACCCCTTTTGCACTTATTGTTTGATGAAGCATTGATTAGTGTCTCAATTGTCGCAACAAAATAATATATTCGTTTTTAAATTTAGTTGGGATTACCCTTCAGTTGATTATTTTTTTTATGAAAAATGTGAAAACTTAGATAATAATATGTTACTAGGTTAAGGACAAAATCAATAGGAATCCTAAGTACCTCGGTGTTACCCTTGACCGCTCTCTGACGTTCTGTTATCATCTCAACAAGCTGAGCAAAATGCTGGGAACCCGAAACAACATCATGCACAAACTGGCGAGCACTTCTTGGGGAGCCAGTGCGGACGTACTCCGCACTACTGGTCTAAGTCTTGTGTACTCTGCAGGGGAATATTGCGCGCCGGTGTGGCTCAACAGCGCTTATACAGAGAAAGTGGATGTTCAGCTGCGTAACACCATGCGCTGTATATCGGGCACTATACAATCTACTCCGACTGAATGGCTACCAACTCTGAGCCATATACCTCCACCTCACCTTAGAAGACAGCAAGCTCTGCTCCACGAGGCAAATAAAATCGCCGGAAACCCAGACCTGCCAATTCATCAAGAATTTCAAAGCCCGACATGTCATCGGCTGAAATCGCGTCACCCGCATTACCAGACAGCGCGAGAATTGATGAAACAACCTCTTAACATGAAAGCTAAGTGGAAAGAGGAATGGAAGTCTAACCTACCTAAGGACTCTCTATGTGACTATGATCCTACACAAAAACCACATTGCTTCGCTGCTCCTAGACAAGATTGGTGCCAGTTAAATAGACTTCGTACTGGGCACGGACTTAGCGGGGAGTACATGTTTCGATGCGGGTGGCGAGCAACAGCGGCATGTGATTGCGGAGCGCCTGTGCAGTCCATACACCATATCATACACGAGTGCCCAATTAGGAAGTACACTCGTGATTCCCTGGACCTACTCGTCCCTAATGAAGACACAGCCCTATGGGTGAAGAACTTAGATATAAAATTGTAAAATTATTTAAGTATAAGTAAGTGACCAATAAATATGCCATACGATTAAATAAATAGGAATCAAAACAAAAAATCTTCAAAGAATGTCAAGATCGTAGCAGGTGGAGAACTGTGTTCTCTGCCTACCCCGACGGGAACAAGGCGTGATGTTATGTATGTATGTAATTTCTTCAGTCATGCTTAGTCACGGCAAAACCACGTAACCCACAAATTCTCTATTTCAAATAACGACCTCCGACCTTGACGTGTGTGTAAAGAGAAGCCAAATTGATCAGACAAGGTGACAGGCCGTGAACAATCGCATGTGGGCACTTACAATGCTAAATTAGTTTCAGATACGGTCACGTTTGGTACACGCAGACACACCCACTTCCGTAGTTTGAGGTGTTAATTAACATGAGACCTCTTACAAAGCTGCAGAATTATAAATTACTTATAGCAAAGATTTTTTTATTTAGGACCTGAAGAATTGCGTAAAGAAAACTGTAAAAATACATCGTATTTGTTTACTTAACGAAGTTCCGCGCACTAGAGTAGCGCAATGTAATACAGCTACACAAATAATAGGATGAAATAATTGGATGTAACAGAAAGGGTATATCAATACTGCTCATTTAAAGACTAGTGTCTTAGATAGTAGCAAAGACAAACGGCTTAACTTGCCTTCCGAAGCACGGAATATTTTTTTAACAACCCGTCAAACTGAGTGATATAGATACCGCAAAACTCTCTAACAATATTTTCAACACACTTGCTCATAAAACAGCTCTACTTGCACTGTATTAAGGTCCATAATCCAGCTTATTAAAAACGCGTGCTTTTTTCATTATATTACCGCATTAGTGTTTTATTTTCTTTATTTTCTTAATCTCGGGAAGGAGCAAGGAGTTTTAATGGGCTTACTCTTGACCTCGATCTAGTCTTGAAGACAGAGATGAGATCGACGATGGAACGAACTTGCCCAGAAGAAGCCCATTCACTCGCGACTTGAATAAATTATCATGGATTTAAGTTGTATTCGAGAAAATATGATAATGCATATTCATTTTATGAAATTATTGAAATAAATTAAGTACACGCCAATAAATTTGTCATCTAACTAACAAGATATTACATTTTTGATAATTTATTTTATGGTTTAAGGATTAGGATGTATGGCAGTTAAGTCTTTGCCTCTCAAATAAATGATAAAAATAATGCGCGCCATAAATACAAATATTTGTGTTTGGTGGTGTTTATTATTGTAATTATTTTAAAGTGTCGACATCTACAAATAAAAAACTGTAATTAATGTAGTTCCTGAACCGTCTAAAATATTTAGACACGAAACACAAGAAAATCAATGGAAAACACCAACATGCATGCAGCCTACAAAATGTTCCGGTGGAGGTGCGGTGGACATAAGGTTAGCAAATTTTTGTAATTTACTCGCAAATGTGTTAAAAAACGTCGTAAAACGCACGTGCGCCTTGTCATACACTCTCGGCTCTATTACGCCCTCGCCTGCGGCTCGGGCTGCAATTCCTGAGCCTCGCGTGTAATGAGCAAAAGAGCGCACTTGCATTTTAATGTACTATTAACGTTTATATAATATTTTAATCATCCAAACTATGTCCTATGAGCGTATTACGTTTGAATTATATTTTTTGTTATGGTATCCAAATAGAGTCGTATCGATTCGATAACTGAAATTGAGAGCGCATATTTGTGCATTGAACTTTCAGTATTCTGAAAATTTTGCTCACGAATTACCTATATACAAACACGTTCAAAGTAAAGCGAAGATGGTATGTCTCACGTGCCGGTAACTGTTCGAACCAAAAAGCAGCAGTACAACCTCTGCTGCTTTACGGCAGAAATGGGCAAGGGGATGGTACTTCCCCAGATGGAATTTTTACAAAAGCACAGATTAAAATAATAGTACTATCCTAAAAAAACCGGCCAAGTGCGAGTCGGACTCGCGCGCTGAGGGTTCCGTAAAACCTGTACGTACTCGTATATAAGTAAAAGTTATGGTTTTCATTGCTCAAAAACTTTATTATGTGATGTAACTTTATATTTCAAGATCAAGATCGTAGCAGGTGGAGAACTGTGGTCTCTGCCTACCCCAACGGGAACAAGGCGTGATGTTATGTATGTATGTATGTAACTTTGTATTTGAGTTGATTGAATGAAAGTTATTTTGAAAGAAAGAAAGAAAAAAAGAAAGAAAGAAATGTTTTTGCGGTTTCAAAACAATTTTCGGTAGAAGTTTGCATGGTAATGTACATCATATATTTTTTTTACTTTTATCGTTCTCTTATTTTAGAAGTTACAGGGGGGAGGAAGTTTTCTTTCGTTTTCTTTCCACTTTGGAAGTGTCTCTCGCGCAAACTGTTCAGTTAAGAATTTTTTTTTTATAAGAAACCTCAATATCATTTTTGAAGACCTATATCCATAGATACCCCACACGTATGACTTGATGAAAAATTTTTGAGTGTCAGTTCTAAGTATGGGGAACCCTAAACTTTATTGTTTTTTTATTCTATTTTTGTGTGAAAATCTTAATGCGGTTCACAGAATACATCTACTTACCAAGTTTCAAAAGTATAGTTCTTATAGTTTCGGAAAAAAGTGGCTATGACAAACGGTCGGGCGGACAGACAGACATGTCGAATCTATAAGGGTTCCGTTTTTGCCATTTGGCTACATTAGGGTTAAAAAGCTAACTATTATACAAATAAACTCAACAATTTTAAGTTACTCCATTTTGTTTCGCATGTTGCACACCGAATGGCGACACAATTTTAGCAAACTCCCATTAACATCAGCTGTAAGTTAGGTTTTGTACGTTGTCATGTCACCTAAACGCCTGGCCTACATTTCGCAGAGTAGGCCGACTGCCATTCTGAGTTGTGTAATAAATAGCACATCCTGTCGCATAGGTCATTTCTATCTCATGGAAGTGTATAAAATTGCCTATTGCTTAAGTTTGATGTTGCAAAGAGTTCTAACTTGGCTTTATTTAAAAAATAAATTTTCAATGGACCCCTGTTGGACCCTATAAAAATCCAAAAACATTTTTTGTTAAGCTCACTTAAGTTATCAAGAATTTAATTTCAGTAACTAAAACTATTTATTTCATTTAATATATTAATTTTATATATATTCAAGTAAGACAAAGAGCATCGAATAAAATATGGTATACATAGAATGAAGCATTTCTCTATATGCTTGGCTCAGTCGGCGATGTATGATTCTTAAAAAATCTTATTTTCAAATACCAGTTTCTAATAAATCGGTACCTAACCAAATGAGTATCAAATTATCCTTTTCATTTTAACAAGTAAATCTGTTGTAGAATTTGTTACATAAAAAAACAGTTTCTATAATTTGTCATTTAGTCTTATTATAAGTATTTTGTTTCACCTTTAAAAACCTTTGAATTAACTCATAATAATGCTAAGTAACGTTTAACCACAGATTAAACAATAAAGAACCACTCGTAAATACAAGTAGCCCACTGTGAAGTAGATTAGATAATGTTATGATAAAGAATGCCATTGGGGAGTTTCACACGAAAGTCAAAACAAGTATGTATAACAAACAGTAAATAATTCTGCATCCACTGATTGCTCTTGTTCTGAAAGTTAGTGATAGTCGAAGGGCAAGGGCAACCTTATTCAAGCTAAAGTGCATATCCTGTACTATTAGACGAGAAACATTTGAATTTAAGTAACGATTTCGATAAAATTTACAATATAGGGGATTTTTGGGGGCAAAAAATATAGGTCTCACGTCTGGTAAAATTCGTTCTCTCAGTATTTTTTTAAACCTACAGCGCCATCTATTGCTTAAATTAAACAGAGCACAGCTCTATGTCCCTGGTATCATCCATCGTTTTCCAAGTCCATCGTAATATCACAAAAAATATTGTCGTTATTTTATTACATATAATTAATTACGTCACCAACTGGTCTTTGACTTCTTAAGTTTAAGGTTTTATTGTTTGAAAAAAAAAATATATTTTTCAACGCACTTGCTCATAAAGTGGCTCTATAGTCACCGCAATTAGGCACAGAATAACACCTATAATCAAACTGTGACTTTTTCATTGCTAAAACTCACTAGTGAGTTATAGATTTTTTATTTTTATTTTATTGGTTTAAGTTTTATTGTTATTTTATTCACAAGTGTGTTGAAAAACGTCGTATGATACACGTGTGTATTGATGATTACCGCCGAGGCGCCATTGAGACCCGAGCCGTAGGCGGCTCGGGTCTCAATGGCGCCTCGGCGGTAATCACCAATGTTACACACTAGTACCATAATGTACTATTTTTGTTGTGGTTGACAACGAACAGGGAAATTAATTAAATTCCAAAACAAAAATGATAAAAAATAAGGGTTCCGTTTTTACCATTTTGGTTCGGAACCCGATTTCGAAATTTGCTTCCATTCCATTTTGGTTCGAAAATTAATTTTTCATATGAATCTACTGAGCAAGGATCCAAACCTCTCGCGGTCACTGACGAATGACTTAAATAATAATGATAAAAATAAAAACATACGTGAAAACTGACTGCGATTGTCTTTGAGACAACCGTATTGTGAATCCTCTGTAATATTTTGCACCCTGACACGTTAGTTTACTATTATTTAATCTGTGCCCTGACTAATAAAGCAGCAATGCACCAGTAACTTGTCGCTCCAACACATCAAAGCAGCCACTTTCCATTGTTGTATGGGAATCACTCTGGAAGACAACCCGTCTACTTACACGCCGATTATCATAACTGTTGATCAAATAATGAAGCTACAAGTACAGTCAATCGCACAGGAACATGACTGATTTACTTAGTACAGTTAAACATCAGTTTACAATTATCTAATCTATACAGCTTGATTAGAATGATAGCACTGTGAGAGCAGGACGGAGCGATGCGCAACATATTGGAGCGACAAAGACAGGTATCGCTCTGTCTTGCTCTCTCGCATAGCTCTGTCTTGCTGACAAAAACTACATTGTGGCCATGTTTTTCTATGCATATGACGCAGGTATATTTGTCAGACAATAGTGAAATTTTAATTTACCGCTAAATAGGTAGTTTTCCTTGACGTTTGTCAACTACGTTTTTTACGTGTTGATAAAATTAATAATATATTTTTAGAAGAAAATATATTATGGACTTTGAAAGCAGCAATTCAAAATGACTTAATAATTTTCATACTGGGTAAACCATGTGTTTCTATTTTCCTAGTGCTAACTAGCAGCGCTATCTGTTTGAACTTCCAAAAACTGGTTGAAAATACCCTATTGCTAATCACGAGTCACTAACAGGATAATAGCATCGTAATTCTTGACTGAGCCCGTTTCTTAATGAATCTATTGACCAATTAAATCATTTATATTTGTTTCTCTCCAATCTCATAAATTAAACAATAAACAAACAATTTTGATACTTACAAACATACAAAGTTTGTGTCCACCTATAGTGAGGATGTAAGTTTTTTTGCTATTTTATCGATTTCATCCTTATTGGTAACCACGTTTGGTAACCAGTTGCTGAATTGAAAAAAAAATCTTTGTACGCATCCATTTGCAATAGAATTATTCTTTAATAAGATTATTCCTAACTTGCATAACCAGTTGCGTTACAGGAATTGCTTTTCTAGACAATTTTTAAATAATTGCTCATTCTTTTTTTATAAAAAAAAAACCGGCCAAGTGCGAGTCGGACTCGCGCACTGAGGCTTCCGACCACCACATATTCATAATTGTATTAGTTGAAATTTCAGTAAGTTAATGTGCTAGATTTTTTGAGTCTGACACGCGCTTGACCAAATTCTATTATTTGTTGTTATTTAATAGCTTATGAACTATAAACATACCAATTTTCAAGTTTGTAAGTGTTCTCGTTTTTAAAATAGAACTAAAACAAAAATCGCCTCAGCGACCATCCAACTTGACCCCTCTCTTATATGAATGTTCTTGAAACGGGAGCTCACCTTAATTGGTTACTATTAGTTGTGAGAAATTGGAAATATTTAATGATTTTAGACTTTTCCCTTTATTTGTACTGTGAGACCTAGCTTCTTGCCAAATTTCATAATTTTAGGTCAACGGGAAGTACCCTGTAGGTTTTGCATTTTTGCATAAATGTATGGAGATGAGGACATAAAATATCTTTTGATTGCGTCGTTGTAAAAAAATTAAATTTTCAGATCTTGTGTGGTTCATGGACCCTAACATATGGTATTAATTTCAACCTGATACCTTTACCCGTTCGTGAGATAAAGGGTCTTGACAGACAGACAGACAGACATTCGGACAACAAAGTGATCCTATAAGGGTTCCGTTTTTTTTCTTTTGAGGTACGGAACCCTATCTGTTCGTGAGATAAAGGGTCTTGACAGACAGACAGACAGACTGACAACAAGGTGAGCCTATAAGGGTTCCGTTTTTTTCTTTTGAGGTACGGAACCCTAAAAACAAAACAATTTCAATAAATTCTGAAAATGACTGTACCCAAGGAAATTTAATACTTCAGGCTTATAGAAAACTAACAAATTGTATGGTACTCGTATAGCCAAGTCATGGACAGTCTGAACAAGAACTCAATTATTCTTTGAAATTTTCACAAGTAGAAGAGGTATACCAGAAAAATAAAATAACACTTTATGATTGAATTCAAAACGTAAATAAAATGCCAAGAATTTAAAATATTCAAGCTTTATCTCGCCTCTAAGATGACCCGTACAGTATATTAGTGTGAGAATTTTAAACGTGAAACGTCATTTTAATTACAAAATGCAATTTAAAAACAAAAACTTTTTTTTTTCAAGGCTCAATAAAATAAACTAGCCATTTCACATGCATTGGAATATCCAATTAGTGCACCTAGCAAAACTAGAGTAGAAAGACAAGAATCCTATTTCACTTACGCTTAAGGGTCTGATAAAAGGTCGCGCATTCTGCCCTTTCTAACAAAGGGCAGAATGCGCGAGCTAGAAAGGAGGGGATTCGCACAGTTTTACGTTTTTCGCTCATTTTTGCATTTTTTCTCAAACTCTGTAGGTACCCATAATATTAATTATAAAACAGCTATATTATTATGTATAACATATGAATAATGTGTAACAGTTTTGTCGTCATAGATTAATGGGTACTTAAGAAAAACGGTTTAAAAGCAAAAAGTAGAGGTAACTTTGGATTTTTTTTATGGCGTACAAAATATATTTAATCGTGTTTCAGAGTCGGCCATATTATTGTAAAGATGCTTAATTATCACAAAAAAAAAATTCACGGCTATATATTCATCACTTTTCGTGAAAAACCTGCTCAAGCGAAGCGTATTTAGCTCTTATCAGCCCCTTAAAAATACAAATATTTCGTACTCAAAATTGTAATTAATACCTAAGCTAATAAACCTTACTTGAAAAGAAACCGCATTAATTTCCAAAGTAAATAAGCAAAGTAACCTTTGATTTCATCCTAAAATTATTTACTTTCTTGGAATTGATATAAGAAATTAGCGTAGGTTTTATTTGTCAAAAATTTCGCCCGACTTAATTATGTTATTTTAATTTTTAAAATGGCGGATGAAAGTTCTTACTTGGTTCCTACATAGGAAACTATTGCCCTATAGCCTTTACTGTCTACGAAACTAGTCCTATCAGTGCGTCACTGAAAACCTTGTCTTACTGTCTCCATACTTGCCTAACTGTACTGTTAGTTAAGCGGTCGAATCCACGGCGAAACGACGTGTTTTCGCGCGACATTAAAACTTTTTTGTGTTTATTCGCGGACTGGCTGAACGGTCGATTTAAAATTTCACGCCAGCAAAACTTACTGAAGAAAATATTTAAAAATGGAAAACAGAACCCGCGCGCTTTTAATAAATTAAGAAAAAATAAAAAGGTGTTTAAACGTGCCGTTATCACATGATAATGAATTTGCATTACCAGTGTTTGTGTGACGTATATTTGTGTTAGTTCAATGATATTGTGGCTCTGCAGAGGAGATTATAGATCTTTGGTTTGCGGTTGTGGTGAATGACGAAAGGTACTCCGCAATAACTATCTTATTTTATATAGATAGTCTTGTGTTAGTTATCAAAAATCAAATCGAATCGAATGTGATATCAAAACTATTTGCTTAACCTCCTTTCCTCTAGAAAACGAACGTTTGAGCCAAAAAAAAACACATTGTGTTTGATAGTGGTATGATAACATTTTGTATTAAAAACAATTGGAAAATTAATCGAGATTAGCAAAGAGAAAATTACACTTTTGAAAACATCCATTTAATTAATTTGTCAATAAGTCTTGGAACAATGGTCTAGGTTTAAACTGCAAGTGCGCTATTTTGGATATTACACCCGAGGCCCAGAAATTGTAGCCCGAGCCGCAGGCGAGGGTGTAATGGAGCCGAGGATGTAATCACCAACGCGCACGAGCTTTTTACGACGTTTTTCAACACATTTGCGAATAAAAACAAATCAAATACCTTTAGACTTTTCCGCTTTTTCTTTACATGTCTATGTACACATTAAGTATTTTTGACGTTTGGGCAATACACTAATTAGAAGTCAATACTTTTGGAAATAATGACGAAAAACAACAAATATTTGTTAAAATGGCGCATGTATCACTTTTTCGGAATACGCGTGCAGGAGACAATGACTAAATTACCGAACAGCCTACTCTTCAAATCATTTTAAAATTGAATATTTTATTACTTTACAGAAAAATTTGTAGTTAGTTAGTTGATTAAAATAAATATTTTCGTGTAATTAACGTTTATTTATCATATTATCTTATCGAACACAGTTTCTTAATTCATGAAATTATTATGAATGTTTTAGATATAGAAAGTCCTTCCACCTTGCCGTTATTTAAAAATTAAAAATAAAATAAAACACTAACCAGCCAAACTGCCTACTCCCTTGAATTATTTAAAATTGAATATTTTGTTACTTTAAAGACAAATTTGTAGTTAGTTTGTTCATTAACATAAATATTTTCATATAATAATAATAGCATTTATTTATCATATTATCGAACACAGTTTATTTATTTATGAAAATATTATGAATGTTATAGATATAGAAACTCCTTTCATCTCGCCGATAAAAAAAATACAGAAATTAAAACACTAGTGTAGTAATATATTTTTAAAAACACGTGTGTTTAATAAGCTGAATTATGGACCTTAATAAAGTGCAAATATAGCTGTTTTATGAGCAAATGTGTTGAAAAAGTATTTATACACCTCTAAAAAATCACACTTTGCCTTGTGAACCTCGTTTTATTTTCTGTCAGTTAAAAAATAATGCTTCACGGCAGCAACATCATAAATTTTAAATATAAACACGTTGCGGCAGTCATGATATCAATCTAATCACGATCTAATTAATTTCACTTTACAATATTTTTGATGCAATCCTTTGATTTATATTAACCTGCCATAAATTGCATGAAATGTAATAAATCCAGTCTGTTTCTTAATAGGAAATACTATAGCCTATATAACAGTAGTTAGAGGGTTCGGGTCTTGATCCGGAAATTCTGGGTAAAATAAAATAAATAACTATTAAGACCTCCCAAGTTGATTTTACCTGATTGTTCAAAAAGTAAGATGATTGTGTGCTTCGGAAGGCACGTTAAGCAGTTGGTCCTGGGGGTTAGTCCCCTATGAAAACAACCCACTGGACCCACGAGAGAATAGGCTTTTATATTTATAACGCGTAACTTTTAAAATTCCTATAGAATTCAACAACTTTTAGTAGCATTGATGAGTTCGGTCATCGACCTTTAACCCACGATCCACACCATAATGATGCTATTAAGGCACAATCTGTGAGTACCTATATAAAGTTACCCGTATAAATTCTTTAGAAAATGTTGCATACAATTTAGGCCTTATCACGAATTTGTAATTATAAAATAAAACGTTCGGAAGGCATGTTTAGCCATACTAAGAGCCACTATCTTTGCTGATTCTATAGGACATCTATTGGCTTCATTAAGTTCACTTTTTAGGGTTCCGATACGAAAATGGTAAAAAAAAGGAACCCTAATGGTGCGACTTTGTCTGTCTGTCTGTCACACCCGTATATCTCAGCAACCACTCATGCTATCGACTTGATTTAGAATGGTTTTAGGAGATGGTTGCCCAACTTAATTTCACATGAAAGAATTAGAAAAAAAATATGACTACTAATGTAAAGGGGGCCCAAATCGAGGGGGCAAAATTTCAAACTGTAGTTACTATGCCGAGTTGGGTATCATATCAAAGGGCTTTACTTGCACATTCTAAAATATATTTTTGTATTTTTTTACGACTCTTAGTTTTAAAGTTATGATGAAAAATGTCAACAAAAATACCATTCTCACCCTTGTCTCCGAAGTTTGTGAGAGGAAAAATCTGAATAAATTACAGTCGATAGCAGTTTATGTAAACATTACAGAAAAATAAATCTAAAATATTTCTAAATTGCTGTTTTTTTAGAAATCTGCAAAAAACCTTTACAATCAAATTTAGTTTTGCGGTCCTAAAAATGGACTTTATTGCTTTCAAAAATAGTATAGGTATATCGGAACCCTCGGCGCGCGAGTCCGACTCGCACTTGACTGGTTTTAATAAAGTTAGCTTTAAGAGAAAATGCTCTAAGTACATTTGTCTGTCAGAAAGATGAGAGCCTTAAATGTTGGCCGAATAGTTTTAATTTAGATCTAGAGATTATTTAATATCATATTTTTGGCCCCTTTATGTAATTCTTTTGACCTTACGATAACACAACTTCTACAAATACTTGCGTACAATCAATCCTTTGACGTTAATAGTTGACCACAAACTTATTATAATAAAATATTGGCACCTTTGACTGGCTTATTGGCGCAGTGGTAGGTAGCGGATGCAAACGTGTTTGTGATGAACATGGGTTTTTGTTTTGTGTTTGGGAGTTATTCTCTTTCTTTATTTACACTTAATTGTACACGAATACATTACAAAACAAGCACAAGTGAAAACATACAACAATGTTATTCATTTATTCATGTATGTATTTGTATATCAGTCTCTGATACATATACTGCCTAAATTTAGGCTTTGCTTCCTTTCGGATCAGATGGCTTTGTGTGAAATATCTGCCATATCCTATCTCCTATACTATTAAACGAGCAATATTTATATATAGTGGGACACTCAGAAATATTTGCGACACTAAAAAAAATTGTTCTACAGGTACATATATTTTTATTAAATCTTTTCAAAGTACTCTCCACCAGCCTCTATACAAAGATTCATGCGTCTGAACCAGTTTTCAAAACACTTTTTCCAGTCCGCCGTAGACACCTCGTTTACAGCCTGCTCGAACGCAGCCAGCGCATCTTCCGGCGACGAAAATTGTATCCCCTTGAGCTGATTTTTTATTTTTGGAAATAAAAAGAAGTCACACGGTGCTAGATCAGGGCTGTAAGGAGGGTGACCCAGGAGTTTGACTGGTGTGCTGTCCAGGAAGTCCCTCGTTTTGAGCGCGGTGTGTGCAGGCGCATTGTCGTGGTGGAGCAGTAGTCCGCGGAGCCCTGTGTTTGGTCGCTTGTTGCTCACAACAGAAAAAACTTCTGGTAAACATTTGGTAGTATACCATTCGGCGTTGATGCTTCTTTGATCTCGTAAGGGAATTGAGGCCAAGTGGCCAGTCAAATTAAAAAAGCTGGCGATCAAAATCTTCCCCCCGCTTCGAGATCGCTTCACTTTGGTAGGCGTTGGTTCATTTTGAAACACCCAAACTGTCGACTGGCGCTTGGTTTCTGGATCGTATTGATAAATCCAGGACTCATCACCTGTTACGATGTCGTAAACACGCCGAGACGAGCCTGCTTCAAATTTGTTCAGCATATCACGGCACCATTCCACCCGGGCCTGCTTCTGAGCGTCGGTGAGGTAGTGCGGCACCCAGCGCGATACTATCCTCCTCACGCGAAGATGCCCGTGTAGAATCTCGTGAACGCTTCCCGATCCAATCTTTAATATGTGCTGAATCTCCTGATATGTAATTCGCCTATTATCTTGGATTAAATTTTTCACTGCTAGCACGTTTTCTTCCGTAATAGCCGTCAAAGGGCGACCGCTTCTTTCTTCATCCCCCAAGGTTGGTCGACCGCGCCTAAATTCGTTATACCAACGATACACGGTTGCCTTGGAGGGGCCTTCATCCATAAATGCCATTTGAAGTCTATCGAACGATTCATCCGGTTTCAGGCGACACTTGAAATCGTAAAAAATCATAGCTCTAAAATGTTCCCGGCGCAGATCCATTTTTCAGTAAGACACGATACTTTGAATTGGCTCGCAAAAAATGTGGAGGGAAATTTTGGAAATGGAACACACATATTTTTACTTACAAGTAATCATATTTTCGAAAAAGATTCTGACCGGCCAGTCTCCCATATATAAAAACTATTTTTCGCAATACTTTCTGAGTGGCCTGGTATATTTAAATATATATTTGTAATCGGTTTCTCGAAAACGGCTCTAACGATTTCGATGAAATTTACCACACGGGGGTTTTCGGGGGCGAAAAATCAATCTAGCTAGGTCTCATGTCTGGGAAAATTAGTTTTACCCAAATTTTTAAGCATTATTTTAAATACGGCTACCTAAAGCGCCATCTGTTGGTGGGTAGCATAGCTTGCTCACCCGATGACATATTCATGTTGAGGCGGCTATTATAGAGCGAAGCTTGGTCGCCCAGGTACTATTTAGTATTACGAGTTAGGCCAGGTAGTCCCCGTAGGCAAAGATTAGATAATAGTTAACTGATCCGTAGGCGATGGCAAGACGACCTTAACGTTTTTCTTGAGAATTGCCAACAATAGCTCAAGACAGAGACAAATGCCATGATAGAGACACTATATAACAATAACCCCGTGTGGTGCCGGCAAAGAATAGTACCAACCCTTACATACCCGTGGGTGTCGTAAGAGGCGACTAAGGGTTATAAACTGGAGGATGGGCAGCAGCATCCTCCTTTGTATCTAACATCTTACTTACTGCGGTCACCTACAACCGCGGTCCATGGTGCCAGCCGTAACGCTACCAAGCGAGGTGACTATGGTACTTCCCCTCTACATTTTTCCAGCAAAAGCGAGAATTCTAGAGGGAGCTCCCTGTCCTGTAGTGGACTTTTCATGGGATGTTATGATGATGATGATGATAACATTAATAATTTACGAGTTACACAAATCTATTCTTTAGCTAAAAATATTGTTGGTATTTTTAAGTTTTTATGAAAAAGAATGGATTCCCACATTTTAAAGGACTGACTACCAAAAATAAAAAATTAAGAGGGGAGGAGGAGGGATCCCCTACTAAAAACGTGCTTTTTTAGGCCATTTTTGCTCGTTATTTGCTTTAGCTCTATCGTAAAAACGGGAACACTTACAAGCGTGAAAATTGGAAAAAAACCGGCCAAGTGCGAGTCGGACTCGCGCCCTTAGGGCCCGTACCTATCTACCATATAATATACTAAAAGCTTTTGCTCTTTGATTTTAAAAACTCCGCGTCCATCCAACTTGACCCCTCTTTTATAGAAAAGTTCTTGAAACGGGAACTCACCTTAATTGGTTACTATTAGTAGTGAGAAAAATTGAAATATTTAATGATTTTAGACTTTTTCCTTTATTTGTACTGTGAGACCTAGCTTCTTGCCAAATTTAATAATTTTAGGTTTTGCTTTTTTGCATAAATGTATGGAGATGAGGACATAAAAAGCCATATCTTTTGATTGCGTCGTTGTAAAAAATTTAAATTTTCAGATCTTGTGTGGTTTATGGACCTTAACATTCGTTATAAATTTCAACCTGATACCTCTTCTTGTTCGTGAGAAAAAGGGTCTTGACAGACAGACGGACAACAAAGTGATCCTATAAGGGTTCCGTTTTTACTTTCGAGCGGAGCGAGAAAGGTATTGTATTCGTGAAAAAAAAAGTATTTCTAATTTTCTCAAAAATGTGTTCTATATCACTTATACATCATAAAATACAAGTCTCCCAAAAATGTCCGTCCGTCGGTCGGTCGGTCGGTCCGTGTCGGTCGGTCTGTCCGTCACGCTTTGGCCTAGCGCCTAAACGAATGGTCCGATTGACACCATATTTTGAATTTTGGAGTTTTATGCAAATCCATCGAAGGGTTTTAAGTGGTTTCTTGCTGACTCTCATTTTGAGGGTAGCTGTCATACAACGAAAATGAAAAATTGAAATTTTCTCAAAAACGGCTCATGGAATCTTGATAAAACTTTGCATGACCAAGCATCTCCATGTAAGATATCTTGCGCCAGTATCAATGGATCTGTGTAATTTCATAAAAAGGGGTGTTCCTGTACAACCAAATCGTAAATATGTGAATTACCCAAAATTTGTTCCATTGTGTTTAATAAAATTTTCTATAATATTAATCCTGGATTGGTTGTCTACCTGACTGGATATTCTTTATGATTTTTTTGAATAAAATTTAGTACACAGGGTGTACCAAAAACTGAAATGGCTTGCTCAGTAGACTATACTGAACAATTATCCATAAGGAACATGTGTTGGGAAATTAACAAAATCTCCATGCAAGTATCCTACGGTAGGTAGTATCCATTGATCTGTGAAAATTTATATAAAGGCTGTTCCAGTACTACCAAAAGTTAAAAATGTGATTTACTCGTAATCGTTTTAGGTTTGTTTGTTTTAATTTGAATTCTGAATTGATCTGTATATTTCATTCTAACATTTTTTTTGTAAAAACGTAAATAAAAGTTTGTATTTCCATACTATGTGTATGGCATTACAAATTTAAGTTTGCGGTTGATAGTTTTTCCTTGAGTATTGCGAGAAAGTAAGTGCAGTGCTGCTGTACCATTTATTTATTTTGAGGTACGGATCCCTTAAAACATTAAAAGCTGGTCAAGCTCGTATTTTTATACACTTCTGCGTGACTGCGAGTCTATACCTAACACGGTATTTTTACCTTAGTGGTACAGTGCAGGCCCCCCACAAGGTGGACCGACGATCTGGTCAAGGTCGCGGGAAGCCGCTGGATGCGAGCATCGCATCGTCATGGAGACCGGTCGTCATGGAGATCTTTAGGGCAGGCCTATGTCCAGTGGACGTCTTTCGGCTGATATGATGATGATGATGATGACGGTGCGCGAGTCCGACTCGCACTTGGCCGGTTTTTCTTTTTCGTATATCAACCATGTTCCATGGGAAAAGTTATTCAGTTTCAGGCATATTCACCTCTAAAATTTTCTAGGGTGGTGAAGATAATGTTTTTCGAGTTTTGGCACAGAAGCCCAACAAAGATGAAACGAAACAGCGTTTTAAAAATCTTTTCATCGACGATAGTGAATGTCAGGTACAGACCTGAATGAATAGTAGAAAGAATGATAGAATGTTCAGACGGAGTGAATTCGCGGCGATTTTGCGTACAATGCCGCTTTGTTTTATTATAAGTTATAATATAACTATGTAATTTTAATTATGTTACTCTGTTTAGTCCCGATGTTCCTCAATTGGTCGTGATAACCACGACACAGGCCTAGCCTAGTGTGGTTATCAGAGAAAAATTGTTTTATTTGTTAGCCGGACTTTTTAAATAAATTATTTTGTATTGTATTTATTTATTGTTTGGCTAGCAATGTACAACATAACGCGGCAAACTTGCGCGTTCTTCCGAACAGGGTCATAGTGTCACCTGCGATCGTCTGTAGTTTAGTTAACATAGAATGCGTAGTATCATGCAGGGTAACGACCCGAAGCGATGCACTAACTACTGTTTAATTAACCTGCGCTCCATGTAAGGTAAACCGTAGATGCTATGATAGAACCTTAGTGAACAGTGTGAACTAGAGGATGGGTGGGCAGTGTCTTTTTTCGTATCGTACTCGTAAAGTCAACGACAGGTCAAGCTTGACACTCGCAGTGTAACTCTAGCCTCTACGTATATTGTAATAAGAACGGTACAAAGTCTAATGTGTCAAGCTTGATGTGCTCTTGACTGTACCACACCCCGGACAGTACATAAATCGAGCGCGAATTTGAAATTTGAAATTGGAAGGTCGCGTATTCTCGCATATTCAGTACAAAAGACTTTCAGAAGGACCACGAGAATCTCGCGGGCGGGTGTGCGCGCGGGGGTGCAGGGCAGATTGCAAGGGGGCGGAGAGTGTCCATTCTGTATGATAATACTATTACGTACTGTGGTCACCAAACACAGTCAATCACCACGTCAAATTATCAATCATCTTCATCATCAAAAATAAATCATCTCAGAACATGGTGCATCTGCTCTCTTGTTCACTGGAGTCGTCTACCTGCACTAACAAGGCTCTGTGTGAGGCATCAGAAAACCCATAGCAGTTGCAAAATTTTGGAATATTTATCGTTGCTTTTTGACATTCACACGAAGAAGGATAAGACCGCGTTCCAGTTGTGGCAGCCACAACCCCACTACGCTATTGGATAGAATGTATGAATATTAAACATTATATCCATTACTGGTGGAGATCCTTGCCCAGCAGTGGACATTTACATTGACATAGATAATAATGATAGAATAATTTTAAACACAGAGCAGCTTCCCGCTCTGAGGTTTTAAGGACGTCGTTATACCTAATAATATACGGCGTGCAAAATAACTCAGAAGTCATAAAATGAGTTGCGGGGGTGAGGTGCGGCAAGTGGGGGGGCGAGCGATTCGTTCATTGGCTCTCCGTCTGTCACCCATGCGCAGAAAATAACCGTCATAGACGGACTCGTCCTGAACGCGCTGTACGCAATGGCTGTACGCAATGGCTGTACGAAGAATTTTGAAGTGAACATCTCGATACATGTGGAGACTAGGGAGATAGGTAAACTGATTTTTTTTTTTATTAATAATTAAAAGTAATCCAGAAATATCGAAACACAGGTACAGAAATAGGATTTCTCGTACAGATTTTTACACGTACTACATTTCGACACACAACTGTTCACTTACTGGCACAATCGCTTCCTTAAACACACTTCTTTTTGCAAATCAGAGGCATTCGTCAAGGGTTGGCCCAAAATTCAGCAATGCGAATCGCATTTTGCAAGGCGTCCAATAATTCTCACTGCGTAGCGTGAAATGTAATGACACGCAGGGCCGTTGCATAAAGCCTTAGGCGTTGCCCGGACAAAAGAGTTGCACCGGTGACAGGTGAGGAGCAGAGGTGGTGGAGGTGAGGTGGTAGTGTAATATTGTAATAGTACTATCATACAGTGGCAGTGGGCAGGGCACATCGCAAGAAGAACCGATGGCCGATGGGGCGTGAGGGTTCTGGAGTGGCGACCACGTACCGGAAGACGAAGCGTTGGCAGCCCCACAAGGTGGACCGACGATCTGGTCAAGGTCGCGGGAAGCCGCTGGATGCGAGCAGCGCAGGACCGGTCGTCATGGAGATCTTTAGAGGAGGCCTATGTCCAGCAGTGGACGTCTTTCGGCTGATATGATGATGACTATCATACAGAACGGACACTCTCTGCCCCCTTGCAATCTTCTCGTGGCCATGATTCTCGTGGCCCTTCTGAAGGTCTATTTATGCCTACGGGACCTTCCAATTCCAAATTTCAAATTCGCGCTCGATGTATCTAGTGTCCGGGATGTGGTGAGGTGGTGTGGAGAGCCGCACCACTTGTCTCTGCTTGCACCGCGTCTCTTTTATACATTTTGTGAGCATGAACATGAGCACCGGGAGCAGGCACTTGCATACAAGATGTGAATGGGAGGAGAGAGACGAGGTGGTACAACGAACGGCGCGCGGCGCGCCAATAATCCTTACACCACCCTTTCCGATCCTGATGACGCCATCACGTAAAGTCAACAATAGGCTACACATAAAGTCAACAATAGGCTACACTCCACATCCGCGAGCTGGGTCGTGGTCGCCCCAGTTTCAGTTCAGTCCCATACTTTGGGAACTATAGGCACATTCCAGGCCGCTTCTCTCCAAACCCCGGCAACAACCTAGGCCGAGGTCCGAGCCCCGCGGGGCGCCCTTAGGCTTGTAGCCTTTCGCGTTTATTCTGGGTAGAGCCTTCCGCTCCCCAACCGTCCGGTGAAGTTGTGACAGCCATTAGGCTAACAACAGGAGACCACTACAAAAAAAAAAAAACCCGCGTGCCGCGCCTTTTCTGTCTGGCCTTCGCTTTTAGAGCAACGCGGCACCGCACATGCAGTTCAGAAGAATCTTTCGTGAAACTCTAAACCTTGTTCAGAAATTTATTCAGAGATTACAGATAGATATTTCATTAGAACTACATTCCTTTCACTTATCAATTTTATAGTCATAAATCCATCTATTATTTATTATAGATAAAATTCCTTTTATACAGATTATTCGTGTTATTGTGCGTCGTACATAGGTGTATGTATACTTCATCATCATTCGCCTGGCCTTATCTCAATTTATATGGGGTCGGAACATGTCGACAGTAATCGCAACATTCAATTCTTTCTTTCTGATAATCACGTTTCACAAAGTCCATTCTTCTTTTCTACTTTGGCCTTCTCAATTTTTCCTCATTCATATGATATTTTTGTCACATGCTGCTCATGTTCTTACAGAAATGCCAGTACCATGCCAAATGCTTCCCTTTTTCATACCTTGTAAATCACAAAAACCTCATACCTATTACGTCATAAAATTATGAGGCTATTTAGAAAACACAACGTAGCGAACATTAAAACTCATAATCGGTATTTATCGTGTGCTTATAAGAAAATCCCTTAAACGTAAAGGTGCTCCGTCTGTTTTTATGAAGAGTCTCACTCTGGGTTCGCCCAGGTCACCTTCTTATACAGCAGCTCATGCCAGAATTTAAATATTTGTTTGTTTTGGTGATACCTTTACTAACCTTATGTTTCTTTTTTCCAGACCTCCCCAATGCTGCCACAATGCAAGCCGCACGCGAATCAAGCCGTCAGAAGAGATGCAACAAACGCCGAAACTCCAGAAAAAAATCCCTCTCTCCTTCAGACCTGAAGTGTCGGGACAAAACTGAACTAAAACTGAACAAACGTTCCTTATCCGAAGGCTCAGTTAAAGTTAAACACAGAAAAAGCAACATACGACGAACTTTGACGCATCCGTTTACATGTTCCGATGAGATTCAAGATGTGACTTTGATTGGAGTTTTTAACAAACATGTAATCCCACCTTCAGAAACTCGAAGGTCTCCTGAGAACCGTCTTTTGGAAAGTGATGAGTCGAACCTTCCTCCGACGAGTAGTGACCGGGATACGGAGGATGATGTGAGGGTTCCGAAGTCAGGAGTGGTGTTGAGGAGTAGATGGGATTCCGGGAGTGAGATGGATTCTCTGGTGTCGACGGTGGTGAAGCGAGCTTCTGCCCGGAGGAGACGGACGCCTGTTAACCCAGGTGAGCTCTTATTGTATTTTTAATTTTGTCTACCTTTAAACA
Source organism: Athrips mouffetella (assembly GCA_947532105.1). Taxonomy (NCBI): domain Eukaryota; kingdom Metazoa; phylum Arthropoda; class Insecta; order Lepidoptera; family Gelechiidae; genus Athrips; species Athrips mouffetella. The sequence continues at coordinate 1,710,436 of OX383961.1, read as the reverse complement.
ATTCTCCTTCAAATCATCCATTCATCATCATCATAAGTTTTTCGTACGAGTATTTGGAATTCTTTTTGTACGCAGTGGAAACAGAGCTATACGTGAGAGCAGTCTATTATCGCAATCGCTATAGAATAGAATAAAACTCTATGGGTTTGACATTAGCTGTCACGTGACATTTCGTTAGCTAATATCAATCCCATACATTTTCATTATATTCTACTGGCGTTTGCGATAGTAGAAAGCCACTTGGCTCTAGGCCCAGGATGGATTAATGTTATGTGTCTCTGTTGCTCTAACATCGCATCGCTCCGACCTGCTGTCACAACTATGTCATTCTTATCTAGCTACCTATATTATTATTGTGGATAAAATATTATTTTGCAATCCAAAAAATAAAGAGCTAGTTAAACAAACACAAATTAATCAAATGCCTAGAAGCTTAAATAATTTTTTTATACCTTTGACACAAAAAAAATCTAATTAACGCGTCCTGTGCCAGGTTTGTAGCTAGCTTTTCCTTGACACGGTTAGGCAGGAAATGCGCTATCAAGCAGATGATTAGCACAACTTGATGATACTTAGTAACTAGTACTACATATTTATAGTACAACTTGGAATAAGCATCGTCAGAGCAGCCTCTTCGGTCTAGTGGTCAGAGGGCTCGGCTTTCGATCCGGAGGTTCTGGGTTCGATTCCCGGTGGGGACACTGTCAAACAAAAATCCCTTTGTGCGACCTGCCCAGTTTGGTTAGGATATTGCAGGATGAATCACCAGATTGTCCGAAATGTTAGGTGATTTTACGTCGTTGGTCTCGACTACTATCTACGGATGTATTCGTTAATGAGCCATGTCAGAGGCCTTTGGCGACTCAACAACTCTGACACCAGGGTTAGTGAGGTCGGTCATCGACCTTGAAACCTACACGATATGATGATGATGAGCATCGTCAGAACAGTAGTATAGTTTGCGACAGCTTGGCAGTGCGGGCGAGTGGCCGGCCATACATTTCGACCGCAATTCCGAGCAGTCGCGTTGTATCCATGTTGACAGATGTCATAAGCTGCCAAAATAGCTTCTTAAATAGCATAACGGCCACAACAAACCTTGATAATAGACGGCAACCAAACACCTGGAAGCATGGCTGTAGTTGTCTGGATTATAAGCGAACATCCATCCAAGATCCATCCGCTTTCAAATCACGTGCAACGTTAGAATTATATGATCTGTGACAGAAATCACTTATACGTTAGTATTATATAGTCTAAGGAAATCACCAACGACACAGATTATATATAGTTGCTAGTTTCAACGTTAATAAGCGTAGTGACTCAGTTACGCACGGCAGTAAGCGGTAACAAAACTTATGCTAGAATCCCCGAAACCAGAGACCTGCTTTTGACCTTGGTCAAATTGTTGCCACCGATGTGCGATTGATTGTCTCCAAAAACACACCAAAAATTATTGCTGTGATGTCCAGCAGTGGCCCTTTTCGGGATATTATGATGACGCATTTGGATGATGAGTTATCTTCTTTCAAAACTTAAACTACAAAACTCACATAACATATCAAATAATTTGGTCTGTAGTATCAAGTGTTTTTATATCTGTTGGCAATATGATCAGAGTGTTTACTTAGTTGTTTGAGACTCTCAATACTTATTCAAACATGTTTCAACAGAGCGTTTGTGGACTCATAGTTTACTACTACTAGTATCAATTTAGGAAAAGTATTCCGAGTTTTATAAGTGGAGCACTTAGACTGTGGTCCAACCTAAGGTGCTGCATCGTCAAGTTCTTAAATATAGGGATGCACGGCACAACCTGACACGTTTTGTATATTTTGCTATTCGAAAACCAAGTCAGACATTCGATAGTATTAGTATTAAGTATCAAAATTGACAAATTCGTTTTGTCCAATGCTAGCACTGCCAAAAAACCCTAAAAACCGACTTACGAAGATTCAGATTCAGATAATTTTATTCAATGTAGATTCTTTACAGAATACTTATTGAATGTCATGCAGAATACAATGCAAATAGAGCGAGTCTATGCCGTTTCGGATCGTGCTATGGCAGCGTAAAAGAAACGGCAAGAAACCACTGCAGCACGGCCTACTTTAAGACTCGGCTTTTTACAATGTGTTTCTTGTGTTTCGCTGGAATATCAGAGCACCATACCTCTTTGTCATTCATATAGTCATCCAATCTATAGTAAGCTTTTTTACATAACGTTTGCTTTACACATTCTTTAAACTTTCTCTCAGGTAATTGCACTATATTGTCAGGTATTTTGTTGTAGTATCGTATACACAGACCAACGAAAGATGTATTGACTTTAGTTAATCTAGTATATGGTTGATCAATTTTATGCTTATTTCTAGTATTAAAATTATGCCTGTCACAAATTTTTGGTAATTGATGAATGTTCTTTCTAGCATACATTATATTTTCATAGATATACTGGCATGGCACTGTCATAATGTTGATTTCCTTGAACAGTTCTCTCAGGGAATCACGAGTCTTCAGGCAATAAATTGCTCTTATAGCCCTCTTTTGTAAAACGAATATTGAATGTATATCAGCTGCTCGGCCCCAAAGCAGTATGCCATAAGACATAATGCTATGGAAGTAGCTAAAGTAAACCAGCCTTGCAGTAGCTACATCAGTAAGTTGTCTGATTTTTCTAACAGCATATGCAGCCGAGCTCAATCGACCAGAAAGAGCCGTTATATGAGGGCCCCATTGAAGTTTAGAGTCTAGTGTTAACCCTAAGAAAACTGTACTATTTACAAAATCTAATGGCTCATTATTCAATACTATGTTATGTGAAGTAGACCTTACATTTGGTAGTGCAAATTTAATACATTTAGTTTTTTTGGCGTTTAGGACTAGATTGTTAACAGTAAACCATGCATGAATCTGTCCAAGTGCATCGTTGACTTCGTTATAATTTTGTGATTTCCTACTTACATTGAATATTAATGAAGTATCATCAGCAAATAACACAAGCTTTGACAGATTCTTCACCACAGAAGGAAGGTCATTAATATAAATAAGGAATAAAAATGGCCCTAATATGGACCCTTGAGGTACGCCAATTTTGACAACAGATCCCAGTGATTTCGTCCTGTTTACTTGTACCTTTTGAATCCTGTTTTCCAAATATGACCTAAGTAGTTTAAGTGAATTATTCTTAACACCGTAATGTTCAAGTTTTAGCAACAATGTGCTATGATCTACGCAATCAAATGCCTTGGATAGATCACAGAAGATACCAATAGCATCTTCAGATTTTTCCCACGCGCAAAAGATGTATTTTAAAAGTGCAGTCCCGGCATCCGTTGTACTGCGCCCTTTCGTGAAACCAAATTGATGGTCATGTAGTAAGTTATTTCTATTGAAGTGTGAAAGCATTTGATTGAGTATGACCTTCTCAAAAATTTTACTAAGTACAGGTAAGACTGATATTGGTCTAAAATTACTGGGATCCTTTTTGTCACCAGCTTTGAATAATGGAACTACTTTACTTTTTTTCATTAAGTCAGGAAATGTACCATGATCGACACAATCATTGAATATAACAGCTAAATATGGAGATATAGTATCAATGATCGCACTACAGACTTTTACTGACATTCCCCATAGGTCCTCAGTAGTTTTCATTTTAATACTTTTAAAGGCTTTAATAATTTCGTTAGGGGTGACATGATTGAACCCAAATTCAGTTTCGAAAGTATTAGCATCAATTTTCAACTTCAACTTTAAATAAGATGGCAATCGGCCGTTTCAAGATAAGCATCAATTTTAGGAAGTACCTCTTGTTTTATGTACTTGGTAATCAATGAGGTCAAAATAAACAATTTTTCCATTCTGTACGACATGTGTCTGGTTGCACGTAGGCAGATTTTTTATATTGGATGCCGCACCCCAGATAGGTCGCTTTTGGTATGCGATGAGAAAAGATTGCCGAAGATCAGCTCAAAGGAAACCGGCATTCCCTAACATCTTCTACAATATCCTATTACTTTGACCTTTTGATTGATAGTGGACGACACAACATTCACATTCTCCTTAATCTGGTTCACAAGAGCTAAGCAATAATTGCTTTTTCGAGCTAAAGTTCTCAAAATCTGCATTTTTATACTAGACTTAATTAATTCTATTGCTACCTATGAGTAGGTACCTTCTTCACTAATATACTAGGTTTAACAGATTGGGTATATCAACCCTAAAGGATGTGATACTGCCCATTCTACTGAAGAACTTTCTCTAAGGAACACAGGTCGAAATAAGAAAAAAAAATTGACCTCTTATACAAAATGCACTATAAGCTGATTCAGTTTCTATGGGAGGTCAAAATGTATTTTTCGTATTTCCACCTATTATCCTTAGGGAAAGTTGTTCAGTTTCATGGGCAGATTCACATCGTACAGGGTTGGTATACCCTTTTTGTAACATCCTCAGTTCTTTTTTAAATAAAGTCGCTCATAAGAGCCATCTTTAGCACGACTGCGGAACACACACTGGAACACAGAACCTTTTATCCGCAATGCTTGCAGGCTTACGGTGGTTTAGATACCAACTGTTATACGCTTGCTAGTTTGATAGAATAAATCTAGATGGCGTTGCAATACTAACTACGGCTGCGATTCTTTCTATTTCTGGCTTTATTTTATTGGAGTAATAAACAATATAATTTCGAGAACTTTAAAGAGTTAGTCCGAAAGGACAAGTATAAAATGAAAAATGTATTTGTAAATATCATTTTATTTAATTTTTTTTATAAATCACCATCAAATATCATATCATACTTATATGATTTACAATCTATCAAAGCTATAAAAGCCGATTATTTAGATTGCTTTTTAACTTTCGGCGCGGAGCGCAAGGTATAATTAAATTGAGCAGACGACGAAATGGGCGCTGACTAGTTCTCTAAAATATAAAAATAAGCACTTAACTGAAGAAAGTATTTAGGCTTTATGGGCGAAAGCATGATTATGGTTTTGTATTAATCGGTCTCCTTGGAACGTAACATAGTATAGGGGTCTGACCCTCTATAAAACACCTAGCACCTGTTAGTTACCTGGGCGTGCGCAGGATGGAACGAATTCCGGAAATAAGGCGAGGTCTTGCTAAAGGAAGGGCGCTTGAGCGTGGGACTGTGAGGCAACGTCATATGTCAATACGTCCTACAAGCAATTTTATCAAACTCAAATTAAAAAAAATATTTGTGCTTCTTTTGTAGGATACACAAGTCAATTTTTTTTTCGCATTTCAATCAATATTCCTTCACGAAAGTTGTTCACATTGGCTGACTGTTTCTATTACACCTTGTTTAGTGTAAGGATTTTTTTTGCTGCTTTACGTTAGAATGCGCTTTCTTGCAAGCATCCTCCTTTACTTGGTTTATTTTTTATTATTTCAAGTTCTTTCAAAGTTTAGTTTTTAAAAACTCAATTCAAAGCTTTGGCTTCCAACTTTTATTCGTCAATCTAAATTAAATACGGACTGTTGGTCTTATTTTTATCTAATAAGTAAATCTTTTTAAATTAATTACTTCCTTAATAGGCAAATTTAACTCTTTTTTAAATATTATCATTCTATTCCTTTACAACATTCAGAAAGTGCAAAAAAGGGAAATAAAAAAATTCACTTTCTAACAAAAAGAGACCTCGTTGATGTCTTTTGTATGAAGAACGGATTTTTAATTTTTTTTGGTCTCACAACATTAACTATAAATTAGGAGAAAGTGACCTTCCCATGTGTGTCGTAAGAGGCGACTAACGGATTATGAGAGGATAAGCTGCGGCGTTCTTCTGTGTATCGTACCATCTTTTATACTGCGGTCATTAACAACGCGATCTATGGTGCCAGCCGCGAAGCTAACAAGCGAGGTGACTTCTGGTTTTTTGCAGATATTCTATAGTAAGGGTGATGAAGGACAAATTTCTATATGATTTGCTCATGTCTGCCTGTTTGACTGATGATAAGGAGCATCCTCTGGAAGATACAAAAAATATTGGCGGACATCCGCACCCATGCGATTTTGAGGAATTTAGTTTTGACTATTTTGAAATTTGATAATGAAACGTATTCCTGGCATACTATGACTATCTGATTAAATACAATATATTAAACGCTAGAAAAATGGTCTGCCACCATAATAGCCCTGCGTCGTAAAGTTACAGCGCTTCAAAATGCAAAAATTCACTACTTCGTTCCGTGATAATGCAGAGCCCTGCATGTCTGCCTCTTCGATTTTCTACATCTTCAGAAGTGTTTTAAACAGGAGCCACAAAGGCAGACAAGAAAAACATTATTGAGCATCTTATTTTAATTTTTTTTGCTTAAATTAAAAGCGACGACGCACAGAAAAACTTGTAATGACCAAGTCTATTCGTATTGAGCTGATCTATCATCCCTATTAATATGAATCATGAGCAAATCATATACCCAAATTGCAGCCAGCACCCTAACTATAGAGGGAGCTTCCTGTCTAGTAATGGACATTTTATGGGATGTTATGATGATGATGAACTTCTCTGAAGCTTGGTCAAGTTAATTATGAACTCATTGATCTCAAATATACTTGATTGATATTTGATTGGCGCTGTACGTACACTCAACAGCATATCAAGAGAAACACTTTTAGACCTTATGGTGTGGTAATAGAGTTGAAAAAGTTTCTACTGACGTGCGGTTGACCGTACAAACGTGTAATATAAAAATCAAATCTATGCAGATGCGCACATTTTCAAAATTTGTACAAAGTTGCAGGCGCAGCTAGAATACAGTAAGGAGCTCCTCACAAGCTTGTCATATTGCACTTTGTACCATTCTTTTTTCGATAGTCATAGGATCCAAAGTCGTGCTTCGAGTGTCTAACTTGATTTGCTCTGGACTGTACATAATTAAATAAAATAAAGCTACCAGCATCTTCACCTTACAAAAAAAGTACGAGTAAGATATCGTTTCCGATCATTCGACCTCGCATTTTCAAGGCTTCATCTTAAACAATTTGATAGACTAAAAATTAAGTTGTTATTATAAAGTTTATTGTATTTTTTGCTGTAATTGTCGGATTCTCTTTGATTCACTTCACGGTGCAGACTAAAATATATCAAGCTTCACATTTTATGCTTTGTACTGTTTTTATTTTAATAGCCGTATGAGCTAAAGGCGCTCTGTGAGTGTGGGGCTTGACGTGTTGTGGACTGTATGTAATGGTCTCTCGTCACACCATCGTGATTATTCTGTATGCCAGTCTTCGAAGTAGGATCTTTTTATTAGGGTTCCGATACCAAAATGGTAAAAAAAAGGAACCCTTATGGTGCGACTTTGTCTGTCTGTCCGTCTGTCTGTCTGTCACACCTATATAACCACTTATGCTATCGACTTGAAATTTGGAATGGTTTTAGAATATAGTTGCCCAACTTAATTGCACCTGTAAGAATCTTGAAAAAATTATGATTATTAATGTAAAGGGGGCCAAAATAGGGGTGCCAAATTTCAAATTGTCTTTACTAGGTCGAGTGGGGTATCATATGAAAGGGCTTTACTTGTACATTTTAAAACATTTTTTTGTATTTTTTTACTATTCTTAGTTTTCAAGTTATGATGCAAAATGTCAAAAAAAATACCATTCCCCCCCTTATCTCCGAAGTTTGTCTAAGGAAAAATCAGATTAATAACAGTTAACAGAAGTTTATGTAAACTTTACAGCAAAAATAAAACGATCTTTCTAAGTTGCACAGTTTTTCAGAAATCTGCAAAAAACCTTTACAAACAAATTTAGTTTTGCGGTCCTAAAAATGGACTTTATTGCTTCCAAAAATACTATAGGTATATCGGAACCCTCGGCGCGCGAGTCCGACTCGCACTTGACCGGGTTTTTTTTTTCAAGGTTCCAATATGTCTATGGTATTTTTTAAAGTTAAAAAGTAAATTTGTAGGACCGCAAAACTTAATTTGTTTGTAAAGGTTTTTTCGCAGTTTTTTCAAAAACTGAGATTAAACTTCTATTCAAATTTTTCTTTCGCAAAATTCGGAGATAAGTATATTTCTGAAATTAATAACGGCTTTTAAAAATGAAAATTGTACTAATCAGCTGATCATTAAGAATGGACAGTACACAAGTTTAAAAATTTCGAATCGCTCTTGTGTTTGCAGCAGATAAATCTTCATCGTTGAATCTCCATCAGCTCAATTACTGCAATACCTCCTACCATTAAACAATGACACCAAATCCAATTTAGCCATGAGTCCAAATGTTCCAAACACGACGGTGTGTAAGTGAAGTAACAGTTGCATGCGTGGGCGCACCATCCTACGTACGACACATGCAGCTGTCTTCGTGAAGGTGACGGGTCCTTGTGCAAAGCCAGCAACAATTTTATTGAGAATATGCATATTTTTTCTTGTCGAATTTATTAACAAAATATGAAAATATCGTACTAGCGATAAAAAAGTGAAATAAAAATTTTAATCGGCTAAGAAATACGGCCGATATAAGCATTTAAAACTATTAATTACGCGCCGATTAGACAGAGAGATCCGTCATGGAGAGTGGTAGAAAGAGACAGAAACAAATCTTCGATGGCTTATTAATTTCATAGTTATTCAAAAAATAGTTTTTCCACACATTTGCTCATAAAACAGCTCTTTTTGCACAGTTTTAAGGTCCATAATCCAGCTTATTAAACACGTGTGCTTTTTCCATTATATTACCGAACTAGTGTTTTATTTTTGTCCTTTTTAATTTGGACAAGGAGTAAGGAGTTTTTATATCTATAAAATTCATAATATTTTCATGACTAAACTTTCGATAATATGACCAATAAACATTCATTTCATGAAAATATTTTTATTTAATCAAGTTAGTAACAACGAATTCGGCTTTTAAGTAACAAAATATCCCATTTAAAATTATTTGAAGACTAAACTGTTTAGTCAATTCGCGCATGTATATATTACGGGTTAAAACCTCCTTGGTATAATATGTGTCCGCTAAAACAGTGCGCACCATTTTTACAAATATTTGTGGTGGTTACATTGTGTTTATTGTAAATATTTTCAAAATAATCGACTCCTACAAATTAAAAAAAACTGTAATTAATGTAGTTCCTCAACGTAGAAAATACTAAGGCACGAAAAACAAGTCTGGAGAATCGGGTGTACGTAGAAATCTAAGGAAAATTTTCCTTCGGGAAAAGAGGTAAGCTAATTTAATTTGATTTTATTCGCAAATGTGTTGAAAAACGTCGTAAGAAGTGCGTGAGTATTGCTATTACACTCTCGGCTCCATTACGCCCTCGCCTACGGCTCGGGCTGCAATTTCTGAGCCTCGTGTGTAATGAGCAAAACAGCGCACTAGCATCTTAATGTACTATTACAAAACTCTTTATTAGACACATGAAAGAAGATAATTTTTTAAATAAAAATAAACCAGCATATTGCATATACCCTATGTAACGCAAGGATTGTGAAACATGAAAAGTGTTTACATTTCTGCTTTAAAGTAACAAGTGTTTGGGAAAAAGCATCAAGGAAGCCAGTGAAATCACCAGCACATTAGACACATTTTAGGGTGAGCAATGCGCTTTGCTGTCTTACAAGTGTCAAATTCAACTAATAACACAGGAGGGTGCTTAGGGCTGTGGTGACCACTTACTTTCTAAAAGTGTTCTTATATTTTACTTAACTTACTTTCTATGCAATTATTTTTCAGCGGGTTTTTTTCTTCCTTGGACTTCCTTGAACATCCAACCAACGATTGATCTGTCACTGGGCCTAAATTTTCTAACTTTTCAAAAAAATATCATAATACTAAAATTTATTATAACAACAGCACAATTTCGTGCCGTGCAGCCTTCTGAAGATTCTGTTTCTGATAATTAGACCGCAAAAGGGCGTTCAACTTTGCTTGAAATTATGAATTGCTGAGCGAGTACAAACTTGAGATCTTGCAAATTGTGTTGAAATAAATAAGTAGTACGAAACGTACCACAAACAGCGCAGCCAAATGGACTTAAGACAGACTGCTGCCGTACTCCGAAGTGAAACTACGATAATATCGCGCCGATAATTAGTCTATGGTTCGGCCTTTGACAAAGAAATTCCCATACAAAGTAAATTTCCGAACGTAAATGTTGGTGTCAATCTGAAGGCTGAAGCAAAAATTGAGCTATTCTTCTTTAAAACAATAAATTAGAAAGGGACAGAAGAAGAAATCCTTATCTTTTAAGTCTAGGAACGAGAACCGATCTAGCAAGTGGGCGATCTCGAGCCTTGTCCCTCCAACGCAAAAGTGTCGTTCGTCAAACCATTCTTTCAACTTGCTCTATATACCAATTGTACAGTCAAAAGCATATCAAGCTTTACATACTGAAGTTTGTACCATTCTTATTTCAATAGCTTTAGAGCGTTGTTTAGTTTGACCTGCTCTTGACTGTACTTGCGCTCGCTGTTTGGTCTAGTTCATTGCAAGTTCATTGTTCGAACTGTGTTCCCTTTCGAACTGCCGTAAGCGCCATAACGCCAGTCGATTTTTCTGAGCTTTTTTGTAGAAAACTTTGGCCCTCAACGGTGGAAGGTTTTTGTCGACTCGGTGGGCGGATACGCCATTTCGGACGTATATTCGACTTTTGTTGTTGGCGTTGAGACGCGAGTGAGTCACGAAGTTGGTTGGCTGAAACGTCGATATAATTTTGTCGATACTTTGAGAAAATAAATGGATTTCTTTATCACATTTAGGCGTAAACCTAGAAAATGTGTTGTATAAGTTAAAGAGCAAAACATATTGACTTGAGGAGGGATTGAACCAGCGACCTATGCTATGGCGTACCGTGCCGTTTGTAATACATTACCACAGTTGGTCAACCGGTTTCGGCATTAATGAAGAAAACGAAGGTTCGATTCCCACCTGTGTTTATGATTTTTCGATCTTTTGGTAGTTTATTGACAAGCTTTGAGTTTTATATGATTGATTGTTTACTTTTAACCCAACTTTTTTATTTATCACACTTTCTTTTAAGACCAGTTTCGTGAAAGTTTTTACTGTTTAACCTATACAATTACCTCATATTATGAAATACTAAACAAGTTTTCAAGATTTAGATAGTAAGTAGCCTTTTTATACTTTTAAGTTATTGGTGCATGCCAATTAGTGGTTGAACATTTTAATACGGATAATATTATTTTAAGATCTTTTAAACTAAGCTTTTAGGCAAATAAATGAATTGAATTTATTATTGTAGCAATACTTTATTGAATATTAATTTAGAAAGGTTTATTAGTATACTCATACCCTTCCAAGAAACGTTTCAGAAGCGATCATCACGATATAATCCACATAATAATCCTGCAAATATCCCCTAGCAACGTATTGCAATCGCTTACTTTAACATGGCAACGTCGATAACAAACAATCGACTGCAGCACAACACTCGCAAGCAGTTGGCCGGCCGGCAGACCAAGCACCGACACATCCGTTTGCGCACTCGAACCTGCGCCCGCACTCACTATTCCAATTTCAAATTTAAAACATTCGATTCGAAACTTAAAAGAAACTTTCAAAAACAAAGTTCAGTGTTTTGTTTTTTTTAATTTGTGATGCTATTGCTAGCCAGTGTTTATGTGATTGTGTTCGAAAATTTAAAAATAATAACTGTTAGACCAAGCTTGGTCTTTCGTGAACCTGTGAACTTTGGGCTCGATGAAGCCTTACAAGGAAGCCTTTTCAGACGTTTTTGCTAAAATGTAAGTGGATTGGATTACTTACTAACTGTAATTGGATCGGGATAAGTCGGGCTTATATTGGGTAATGTATTTTGTGCTTACTATTGAATTTTTTTTTATTACTGAAATAGGGTGTCAAAGTAAGTCTTCTTACAAAATTATTAGGTATGTTGAGAGTTGCACAAAGCGTTCTTGATGTTAAAGGTCCTTTTAATCCATTGCTGGCTATTTCTGTTTTGTTTACGTAGAAAGTGACAGAAATAGTTTCTAGGAGCTTTAACTTTAAAGTCGCTGTTTGCAACTGGTTAATAGTTATATGTAAAGGATCACATAATGGAAGTATGTTTGTTTTCCTGGGTCAAAGTCGTTACTTTTTGTGTTAGTTATTTAATGCTTATAATGTAAGTAAGTACATTAAATTTAATGAACCAGGTATGGTTTTTGTTGTTTATAAGAAAAACGAAGACATCGAAGACAATATAGCTTTAATCTTGAGGCCATGGTCATGCATGATATAGCTGAAATAGGAAGAAAATAAAAAACCGACCAAGTGCAAGTTGGACTCGCGCACCGAGGGTTCCTTGCGTGTGGTTGGTAGTGAGCCTGCCTTTCACGCCGTGGGTCGCGGGTTCAATCCCCGCCCAGGGCAAACATTTGTGTGATGTACACAAGTATTTGTTTTGTGTCTGGGTGTTATTTATGTATGTATATCAGTCTCTGATACCCGTACAGGCTTTGCCTAGTTAGGGATCAGAGACCTTCTGTGATATGTCCCTCAATTAAAAAAAAAGTTATGGAGTCTGACACGCACTTGACTAGTTTTCATTATTTGATGTTAATGACCCAGCAGTTGTTACATCAATTTCCAAGAAATTAATTTTGACCATCAAATTCATCTGTAAATTAATTCGCAACGCTTAAGCGCTTAAGCCACGATCACACCTAATACTCAATTCAAAGACTAATTCGGCATACATTGCTGGGAGGCTTGGATATGCTAATTGCAATATCCTTACTTCAACGAGCAATGTAAGCCGAATTCGTTTCTGAATTAGGGAAGGTGTGATCGTGGCTTTAGGCTGGAGGTTTCGAATGACGTAAGAATCAGATTGGGCGCGGGCGCAGACACGGTCAGACCTTTTGTTTTGTGATCATCTGAACCGTTTTCACGCCTTATTTTTGACCTGGTTTTTGCAGTTCCACCATTTGCTATCAATTACTCGGCTATAAAGTATCAATATCAATTCTCAGATTTTTGTAGGCTGTGTTCGAGTTAGATATGAAAAAATCTTGCGGATACAAGGTAATTCATAATTCATTTATTCATATTGTAAAGTAATCAGGTACATAGGAGTTGAACATAGAAATTTAGTCTCACTGAAAACTGCCTTCGCAGGCATTTTACATGAAATTTTATAAATTTTACAATAAAAGAAAAAGAAAGGGTTATAATTGGATTCCTCTATTCCTATCCAATTTTTTTCTCTTATGCTTTTCATCGTCATCATCATCATAACATCCCATGAAACGTCCACTGCTGGACAGAGAGCTCCCTCCAGAACTCCAGCAAAAACGCAAGATACGAGTACTTAGGAGGATAGCACCATGCTTGCAAGCGTTGCGGCTGGTGACCGCTGTTATTGGTGACCGCAGTATGTAAGATGGTACATTATAACATTACACAGGAAGATACTGCTGCCCATCCTCAGGTTCATAAGCCCTTAGTCGCCTCTTACGACACCCATGGTTAGAGATGGGTAGGTACTATTCTTTGATATTTGTATGTAAATATACATATTTGTAAGGCGGAAAATCGATCTAGCTAGGTCTCATGTCTGGGAATATTTGTTTTTCTGTTTTTTGAGCATTTCTTGAAAATAGCGCGTTTCAGAAACCCTACATCGCCATCTGTTATTTGGCTTGTGTTGAGATTATACAGAGCAAAGCTCGTTTGCCCAGGTAACACAAATCTTAACAACTTTCCGAAAGAAATATGCCAATTTTCCACACAGTTCTTGAGTTTACAAAGTGGAATTTGTAAGTGACGACTGAAGGATTTTTGTTTTGTAACTTAAATCTCTATAAAAAAGTTGTTTTGTTATATTCTGAGTAACATAATACAAGTTGGCCAGGTGTCCAATATGTCCAGAAATAACCCTTATGAACGACGTCATCTTTCATGAAAACAAGTAACTTTATCTACGAAAAAAATTTTAACTTAAAAAATTTAAATAAAAATTTCTACTTCCCATACAAAGAGATCACGTGACCACTTTGGTATTGTAAGGAAAAAAAAATTACGCGCCCAGATGGAGTAGTAATCAAAACGTACTATGGGTGCCGGCTATGATACAATTTTGTAACTCACACACACATTCACACTTTTCATCCAAATAGTCGTTCACGGCATGTGACATGGACAACATCTCTGTCATAAAATATCAGAAATAAAGTAAATAACACAAAACATTAATAATTGTGCGGTGAAATTGTGCCGAAACCATGTCGCAAGCAAAACTACAAAGCTTGCTGGTATCACATTTTTCTGGTGAGTAGTAAACCGCTTGGTTTTTACAATTTTCGTGGTCAAATTTTTTGTAGAAAATTGTGTTGTTGATTTTTAGTGATGTGAAGTAGTCGATAAAAAATAATATAGAATCGAGTCGTCGTTATAATTTTATTTCATTTATTTATCGCAGTTTTCTAAAAGATCCGGCGCAAAAACGTCAATGGGTGCCAACATGCGGGAGAGACCAAAATTGGATTGCAACCAAATATAGCAGAATCTGCTCAGCTCATTTTAATAACAGTAATTACGAATTAACTGAAGCCCGCAGAAAAAGACTTCATAAAGATGCCATTCCAACCGAGAACCTATGTCACAAGGTAAATGAAAAACTAGTTTTTTCCATCCTCAGAAACCAATAATCTCTACCAGCTATCCCATCTGAAAAACAGCTGTATGTACGTTTATAACTCTGTGCAGTGTCTTATTAATATTATTAACTAGCCCCATAACTTTGGACTTCCGTTTCACCCCTTCAGGAGGTGAATTTTGAAAAAATTTTTCTTAGTCAGCCCTAGATCTCAGAAGGAAGCTAAGTGCCAAATTTAGAGTTTCTAGACCCAGTGGTTTGGGCTGCGCGTTGATTCTTAGTCAGTCAGCCATTCATTTATTCATTCAGTCAATCAGTTTCTTCTTTTATATATCTAGATTTGACTATTCGTAACGATGGCAAATAGTTGCTGATCTAGTTTTTCAGTTATTCTAAGAACTGTAAGATTTTTGTGCTTCGTTTAACAGTTAGGCAGACAGACCATACTGAACGAAGTATTGGTGTTATATTAGCTTGAGCATTATCTCTTTATCCAAATAATATATTTTCATTCTTACAGGTTGATGAACAAGTGCTTCCCCCTCAGAACTCAACGATACATGCTTCCGAAGGTAGCTCTACATTGTCAGAAACAAGATTAAAATATAAAATTGAAGAGCAAAGGAAGAAAATAAAACAATCAACTATGGCATGTGTTACTAATTCTATTACATTTTTAATTAGACTACAAAACATTGTTTTACTTTTTATTGTTAATAATTTACATTGTAATAAATATTATGTCAATATCAATGGTGATTTACGAGAAAAATAGGTGGTCAAAAGTTATTTTACACGTAATGTAAATACGTTATACAATAATTTAAATAGTTAAAAATATAAATTAAAAATATTGTTTAAAAATTTGTAACGTATTTTTATTTGTTTATGTTTAATTTGACGTGGTCCTTGCAATTTAGGGTCCTTCAAAAGGCAAGTCTACAGACATCTCAAAGGCCTGCACCGTATCTGCTCCCCTAAGTTGCAAGATGTCCTAGACGACAGTGACCACCTACTATCAGGTGGGCCGTCTATCCCTGTGCGTCTCTCGGTAGTTCGCTCACTCTAGGAAATAAAAGATATATTTGTATGGAGAAGCAAAAAGACAATATACCAAATGCCCAAAGAAGTAAGCAGTTCCCAATATTATTGCAAGTTGCAAATTGATCACCATTGTATATGAGAGGTTCGATAAATAAGTCCAGGAGCCATGTGATAAAATGTCAGTAAATAATCGATAAATATACATCACATCACTATTTTCAAATTCAGCAACCATGAAGTTTCTTGTTTTTTACATGCCAAATAAAGACAAATAAATGTCGTACTTTATTGATATTTTGTTTTTAATTGGGCATATCATAACATAAATGTCTCTATCTTTTTCTAACGTAACGTATTCAAAGATGTGTGATAGAGTTAAAAGACAAACCCCGTCTCCCGCTTCCACCTACCCTCCCACCCCTCTGAGCGGCCGCATAGGTTTCGATACAAAATGGGCATGATTACTACTCCATCTGGGCGCGTAATTTTTTTTTCCTTCATGTAATAACCACTGTAATACTTTTTGGGTTATATAATTTACGTGTGACTTGGGGTCCTAACTAGATGTGAGAGAAATAAAAGAGTTCGTTTGCAGTTCACGAATGTACGGCTCTATTCGTAAGAAAACTTAATTTACGTAACAAATGTTTTTACATTTGGGAATAATGTAGTACACAGGTCCTGACCGAGACGCGAGATGGGGAACGACTGGCGAGCGCGCCGCGTGGCTGTTCCTACGAACGCATGTTGCTTAGTCAGCATTCATGTGTCACCACAGTATGGAGAGTAAAAAAATATATATAAAATATTCGAGAAAAAAGTTTTTTCTACGGGAAAGTTGCTTGTTTCCATGAAATCACTGTACTTTGGGAGCAAAACCAATGAAAATACACGATTTGTTTTCTTGAAAACTTATCAACCTTGTCTTTATTATTTTTTTATTTGGACAATATTTACAGTATATAATTTTTACAAAATCAAATTGAAAAGCATTGCATAAACCCTAATTGGGTTTGTCTCAATGCTTACATCATGCCAACTTACATCGAGCTTAAATAATATTTAAATAAATTATAAAACAATGTTGACTTACATCGCATTTAAGACAGAGTACCTGGGCGACCGAGCTTCGCTCTTCCTGAAAATATTATCGGGTGAGCAAGCTATGCTACTCGCCAACAGATGGCGCTGTAAGTTTCTGTCTAAAACGCGGAATTTACAAAATGCTCAAAAACACGGAGGAAAAGAATTTTCCCAGACATGAGACCTAGCTAGATCGATTTTTGCCCCCAAAAACCCCCGTATGGTAAATTTCATCGAAATCGTTACACCCGTTTTCGAGAAACCGATTACAAACATGTTTAATAGTATAGGATTTAATGTAAAGTTATCAACTTATCACTTTTACCAAAAAGTGGCCTAATACTTTTGCAGGAATTTGTTAAAGCATAAGCAGTTAAAGATCAGTAGAAAAGTGACCCAAATGAAATTACAGAATTTAAGAAACGGTTTCTAGGTAAGTAGGTGCGTAGTTCAACAAATTTGAGTGTTGTCTATGAATGAACTTTAAAGACACGATCACACCTAGCCGAATTCAAACACCAATTCGGCATACATTGCCGGGAGGCTTGGTCATGTTAATTCCAATATCCTTATTTCAACGAGCAATGTACGCCGAATTAGTCTTTAAATTCAGCTAGGTGTGATCGTAACTTAAGTGGGACAGGTCAAATGAATGGTCTTCGTGACGACGTTCTTGTAATTTGTGCAACGCTGACTGAAGACTGTTTTGTACGTACATGTCTCGTCATTAAGTTTAACAAAAGGTTAATGGTATATCATTTGAAGCTCTCTTTCTTAGTTTTTGTTTTGAAGTCCGTAAAGAGAAAGTTTTAAGTTTTTTTCTTAGTACTTTTCGCTGTCTCGTCCCTCATATACAGGAAATTGTGGTCCCCCTTCCGTCATGGTTGATAGATGTCTCCAGAGCAACCATTTTGTATCTTTTTGCTTCCCCTGTTTAAATAAAAATGAATTTTTATTTTTTGAGAAGGGGCTTTTCCAATAGATTACTGGAAAAGCCCAATCATCAATAGATTGAAGTAATAGATAACTCTATAGATTTTTATTCAATGTTATTATTTACAACGTTAAGGGGCTGATAAGAGCAAAATTACCTCCCTTTCTAACAAAGGACAGAATGCGCGTGCTAGATCGGAGCGGATTCGCGCTGTTTTACGTTTTTCGCTCATTTTTGCATTTTTCTCAAAATCTGTACCCATATTAATTATAAAATAGCTATATTATTATGCATAATATATTGAATAATGTGTAAAACTTTTGGCATCATAGATTAATGGGTACTTAAGAAAAACGGTTTAAAAACAAAAAGCAGAGGTAACTTTGGATTTTTTTTTATAGCGTACAAAATATATTTAATCGTGTTTTAGCGTCGGCCATATGGCTTGGAACGATGCTTAATTATCACATTATTTTTTTTCACGGCCATATATTCATCACTTTTCGTTAAAAACTTGCTCAAGTGAAGCGTATTTAGGTCTTATCAGCCCCTTAACAAACGCCACCTATCGTGAAAAAACATGTCAGTTTTAAAATAGATCGTTATAGAAATGCATTTTAATTTTGCCAAAATGAACTATCTCAGTCTGAACTGTCTTATCAGGTGGACTTCTCCTCTCACTTAGCACTTCTCTATTCTTGGTAGACTTAATTTTTGACCTTTTATCAGATTTTCCTACTCAAACAAGTATCAATCTATTTCAAGGGATTACATTCACTTAAGTTGCTTTTAAGTATCTACTTATAACTTAAGTGGGCCACTCAATGGAACATGTACTTCATGTGTGCTTATAGCCTTCAAGTGTAGTAATCATTGCGTTTCCTGTACAGTCAAGAGCACATCAAGCTTGACACATTGGACTTTGTACCGTTCTTATTTCAATAGACGTACGGGCTAGAATCGCACTGCGAGTGTCAAGCTTTACCTGTCGTTTCCTGTACAAACTCCTTTGGTTTAGAACTATCTGTGCCATCGGAGCGTTGTCCGTGAAATGATTTATGGCAACTACGCTCATTACTTGTGTAATTTATGTAACATCACCATAAGGTAAGAGCTTCGTTACAATTTGAATGGAACTAGTTTAGAAAGGGAACCAGTAATCTTCTTTTGTTGTCCTTCTCTTATCTTAAAGGAGTCAAAATCATATTTCGAATAGCCCTCTAAACTCAGCCTTTAAATCAAAATGCAGAATAAAGATAGATTAGATTTCATACCTATGTGCAAAAGCTCTAAAATTTTAACAAAGAGGCAATGTTTAGAAAAGTCAGTCCAATCAAATCTCCTCCGCATTCATTATATTTTGTTCCTTAAAGTTAAGTTGCTTCGAAAAGCACGTAAAGCAGTTATCCATATGACTTTTTAAGATTGTCATTACACAATTAATATCAGAGGCTTAATCTTTTTGGGTTGATCAACCATTTTCACAAAAAAATAGAAGTTACTTGAAGCACTAACAATATCCCAAAGGACGCCTTAAAAATTTCCTTTGTAACAAAAGAGTTGGGTATGTTTCTTCTACTTGGTATTCATCGAGTTGTTTATGTATAGGTACAGGTTGTTACTAAAATAATTACTCATCTAAACGAATGTCGAAACATCCAGGAAAGAAGACCATAAAATTAGAAACCGTGCATCGATAAAATCTGGTCCGAATTCACGCACCGTGCACTTTGAAACACGAAGACAATGGGATCAACCAGTTGAGCAATACTTAACGCACAGTGATTCGGTTTGATAGCTGAAGATAAATTAACTGAAGAATGCAATAATAGATAGCATGTTGTAAACCATTTGTGAACGATCTATTAATTTCTGTGTTAGCATTAGCTACAGATGAAACTTTCTTTGATCTAGTTTCCGAATCTATTTGGGTTTTAGTATATTTCTTTATCCCACCAATAACATTTTGATGATGGTAGGGCTATTGTGCAAAGTCCGTCTGGGGAAGTACCACCCTCTTGCTTTTTTCTACCGTGAAGTATAAGTCTTTGCACTGCTGTGTTTCGGTTTGAAGGGTGAGGGAGCCAGGGAAATTACTTGCACATGAGACATACCATCTTAGTTCTCAGGGTGGGTAACGCGCTTTGCTGTCTTATTAGGGTTAAATTATTTCACTAATAAGAAAGTGGGTGTTATGGGCGTTGGTGACCACTTACCATCAGGTGGCCCACCTGCTCGTTTAGCTACTTGTGAATAAAAAAAAATACTTACAAACTTTCGCGTTTAAAATATCATGTAAAAAAAATTAAAATGTTGCCAAGACGAGGCCACAGAGTTCGCATTTTCAAAAAGTTATCAGATCTCACAATATGTAGAGCCAAGCTTCCAACTCTACAAGCCCTAACTTCACAAAATCTACACCTTTGTCAAAATATATGGCTACAGAGCTACATTCTACATTGTATCTACAATATAAGCGGCTTAAGGGGCTGATAAGAGCTAAATACGCTTCACTTGAGCAGGTTTTTATCGAAAAGTGATGAATATACCTATAGGTTGTACGCCATAAAAAACATCCAAAGTTACCTCTGCTTTTAGCTTTTAAACCGTTTTTTAGGGTTCCGTACCTCAAAAGAAAAAAACGGAACCCTTATAGGATCACTTTGTTGTCCGTCTGTCTGTCTGTCTGTCTGTCTGTCTGTCAAGACCCTTTATCTCACGAACGGGTAAAGGTATCAGGTTGAAATTAATACCATATATTAGGATCCATGGACCACACAAGGTCTGAAAATTTCAATTTTTTACAACGACGCTATAAAAAGATATGGCATTTTATGTTCTCATCTCCATACATTTATGCAAAAATGCAAAACCTACAGGGTAGTTCCCGTTGACCTAAAATTATGAAATTTGGCAAGAAGCTAGGTCTTACAGTACAAATAATGGGAAAAGTCTGAAATCATTAAATATTACAACTTTTCTCACAACTAATGGTAACCAATTGTGGTGAGCTCCCGTTTCAAGAACATTCATATAAGAGAGGGGTCAAGTTGGATGGTCACTGAGTTTTTAAAGTCAAAGAGCAAAAGCTTTTAGTATATGGTAGGTAGTACTGGGTAGTATGGGTCATACTGTGCCTGGACGGTGGTGGTATTGCTTATTAAATTTTTAAAAATTTTTGCTTTTTTACTTTTGAAATGTTTTTGATATTTTTAGACGCTTACCTTACAGGTTTCGCCGTCAATATTTAAATAAAATAAAGATAAGAAAATAGTTAATGTTTTTTTTTACTTTTATAATATAATTATACTTACTAAACAAAGTTTATTTAATACGTGACAAAGTGTGGAACCATAATCTGATATCAGCGCCATCTTTAGGTACACGGTACAGACTTTTTAACCTAACTTCCTCTGAGACATCCAAAGCTCAAGATAATACCAATTATGGCCGCTAGGATTGCCTCTAGGACGACACAGGTAAAAAATAATTAGAACCGTTTGATTGTATGCTATAGGTACTCAAAAAAAATTTCCTGCTTATAATAAATAAATTATATCACGGATTGCTTTGAAAATTAGAAATATGCAACATAAGCGTAAATTGGATTAGGATGGAGGTAGGATACGCCATCTATACCGTTTAATATAGCTGGTAGGTAGGTATACTGCGTGCAAAATAACTTTGTCTGTGACCGTTAATGCGCAGAAGTCAAAAAATTAGTCGCGGGGGTGAGCACGGCTCCCCCCAGGGGGCGAGCGAATCGCTCATTGGCTCTCCGCCTGTCACCCATGCGCGGAAAATAAAGACTTGTTCTGAACGCGCTGTACCTATTCCAACCTATAGCGTGAGCTGAGGTTGGTCTTAGGTACACTTAACAGCACATCAGGAGAAACACTTTTGCACCTTATGGCATGGTAATAGAGTTGAAAAAGTTTCTACCGACGTGCGGTTGACCGTACGTACACACGGCCGCACATCGGTAGAAACACTTTTGGACCTTAGGGCGTGGTAATAGAGTTGAAAAAGTTTCTACCGACAAGCGGTTGACCGTACGTTGACCGACCGTACGTAGCCATGATCACACCTAGCTGTATTCAAAGACTAATTCAGCGTACATTGCTCGTTGAAGTAAGGATATTGCAATTAACATAACCAAGCCTCCCAGCAATGTATGCCGAATTAAGTCTTGGAATTTAGGTAGGTGTGATCGTGGCTTAAACTGTCAAGCTTGATGTGCTAAGCAGGTAATTTAGTTTTATACTATGGTTTTATTGTACACCTTTTGAGATGTACCTACGTCAGCAATCAACTGTAACAAAACGTAAGATGAACATGTTATCTTCAATTATAGGTATAGGTTTTATCAATGAAAAACCTACAGGGTACTTCCCGGTGACCTAAAAATATGAAATTTGGCAAGAAGCTAGGTCTCACGGTACAAATAATGGGAAAAGTCTGGAATCATTAAATATTACAACTTTTCTCACAACTAATGGTAACCAATTGTGGTGAGCTCCCGTTTCAAAAACATTCATATAAGAGAGGGGTCAAGTTGGATGGTTGCTGAGGCGATTTTTGTTTTAGTTCTATTTAAAAACGGGAACACTTACAAACTTGAAAATTGGTATGTTTATAGGGCATAGGCTATAAAATAATAACAAATAATAAAATTTGGTCAAGCGCGTGTCGGACTCAAAAAATCTAGCACATTAACTTACTGAAATTTCAACTAATACAATTATGTTTATGTGGTGGTACGGAACCCTCAGTGCGCGAGTCCGACTCGCACTTGGCCGGTTTTTTTTAAGTACCCATTAATCTATGATGCCAAAACTTTTACACATTATTCAATATATTATGCATAATAATATAGCTGTTTTATAATTAATATTTTGGGTACAGATTTTGAGAAAAATGCAAAAATGAGCGAAAAACGTAAAACAGCGCGAATCCAATCCGTTCTAGCACGCGCATACAGCCCTTTGTTAGAGGTAGGGAGGTAATTCAGCTCTTATCAGCCTCTTAAAGGCATCCCAGAAAAATTTACACTTCGGACTTTAAAATCATCCTTATTACCTTAAATTAGGGGCGAAAGTAGAACTGCTTATGCAAAGCTTGTTCAAGTACGTGCATACAATGAAAGTAAGAGCATGTTGGCGCCGACTCAAGGCTCGTTGCCTAAGCTGGTGGAAGTGTGGGATGGAGGCTGCAAGGTTCAGCTGGTTTTGGTTGTGTCCCCATTGAGGTGCTGGTTTTAAAATGAATACTAAATTTAGTTAGACAGTAGGCCGGTGTTCATTGTAATTAGTAGGTATGTGTATATTTGTTGCCACTTAGCTGCTAGAAAACTCTTGAAAAAAACCGGTCAAGTGCGAGTCGGACTCGCGCGCCGAGGGTTCCGATATACCTATAGTATTTTTGGAAGCAATAAAGTCCATTTTCAGGACCGCAAAACTAAATTTGTTTGTAAAGGTTTTTTGCAGATTTCTGAAAAACTGTGCAACTTAGAAAGATCGTTTTATTTTTGCTGTAAAGTTTACATAAACCTCTGTCAACTGTAATTAATTCAGATTTTCCCTTACTCAAACTTCGGAGATAAGGGGGGGGGAATGGTATTTTTTTTGACATTTTTCATCATAACTTGAAAACTAAGAAACTTAAAAAAATACAAAAATATATTTTAAAATGTACAAGTAAAGCCCTTTCATATGATACCCCACTCGACCTAGTAGCGACAATTTGAAATTTGGCCCCCCCTATTTTGGCCCCCTTTACATTAATAATCATACTTTTTTCAAAAAAATTTCATGTGCAATTAAGTTGGGCAACTATATTCTAAAACTATTCCAAATTTCAGCTCGATAGCGTAAGTGGTTGCTGAGATATAGAGGTGTGACAGACAGACGGACAGACAGACAGAGCGGCACCATAAGGGTTCCTTTTTTTTACCATTTTGGTATCGGAACCCTAAAAAGGTGAATGTGACTTATAAAGGAGACATTTCAGATTACTATGGGACCCCGGCCTTGTCCTTGTACAGTTGTTAGTTGACTTTAAATACATTAATAGAACGAATTTCTGTTAGGATTTTTGTTTTGTTTAATTCGAAATTGTTTAGGTACTTGGGATATCTTGCGGCAACATAAAATATGCTGGAAAATATCACTTGATGTGTTATTTTCCAGCAATTTTTAAGATGTTTTCATTTTTACTTTGCTTAGTTGGAGCACTCAAACATGGACGTTGCCAAGCCACATCCATCATACAATGGGTGTATTTTTGTGATACGTAAATAATTTTTCTACAGCATAATAAACGAAAACAGTTACTAAGTAAAACAAAGTATATTTTTGTCATTACTTAGCTGTTGTACATGGAAATGGCCAGAAATGAAACGTCTCGTTTATTAGATTATACGTCTATGTGTGGCTTGTCACTATTCTATTATTTCTACCAATTTCTACACGATAACTTATCTTGTCAGAAATGAGGAGATCCGCAGAAGAACTAAAGTAACTGACATAGCCCTGAGAATCGCTAAACTAAAGTAGCAGTGGGCAGGGAACATCGCAAGAAGAACCGATGGCCGATGGGGCGTGAGGGTTCTAGAGTGGCGAACACGAACCGGAAGACGAAGCGTTGGCAGACCCCCACAAGGTGGACCGACGATCTGGTCAAGATCGCGGGAAGCCGCTGGTGCGAGCAGCGCAGGACCGGTCGTCATGGAGATCTTTAGGGGAGGCCTATGTCTAGCAGTGGACGTCTTTCGGCTGATATAATGATTATGAACTTGTCTTATTTCAAGTTAGCCCTAACTGTCCCACAAACTAACAAACAATAGTACATTAAAATGCAAGTGCGCTATTTTGGATATTACACCAGAGGCTCAGAAATTTCAGCCCGAGCCGCAGGCGAGGGCGTAATGGAGCCGAGGGTGTAATCTCCAACGCGCACGAGCTTTTTACGTTTTTCAACACATTTGCGAATAAAAACAAATCAAATTGGTTACCTTTAAAAATACTAAACTTTGCTAACCTTACGTCCACCGGAACATTTTGTCGCCTGCATATGTTCATGTTTTCCTTTAATTTTACCAGCTTTTAGTGTAAGTATGAGTGTTTTAGACGGTTCAGGAACAGTTTTTTATGTGTAGAAGTCGACACTATTAGAAATAATTACAATAACAAACACTACAAATATTTGTAAAATGGCGCGCATTATTTCTTTTTCAGCGGGCACAGACGTCGCATGAGGAGGCTCCAAAACATTAACAACTGTGTTACCTTACACCATCAATCTTTTATCAATTATTAGTCAATCTAGTAACCAAGTTACAAAAAAAAGTAATTGTCACTCGGTATCCAAACATTCTATTCCATTAAATTATCAAAAATTGAATATCTTGTTACGTAAATGACAAATTTATTGTTAATTAGTTAATTAGGTACTACCTATAAATAATTTCATAAAATCAACATTTATTTATAATATTTTCTCGAAGTCAGCTTGAAAATTTTAGTAACATAATAAGCATAAAAACTCCTTAGGGCTCCCGCACACGACCGAGAATCGGTGACCGATTTTATATCGGCATCCCGCTCTGACGTGTTAGCACCTGAATCTTCCGTCCTTGTCCCGGCCGATAATCGCCCACCGATTCTCGGTCGTGTGCGGGAGCCCTTACTCTTGCCCGATAAAAAAAATAAAAATAAAACACTAGTAAAGTAATATAAGGACAAAAACACGCGTGTTTAATAAGCTGGATTATGGACCTTAATCCAGTGCAAATAGAGCTGTTTTATGAGCAAATGTGTTGAAAAATTATATTTCACCTCCAAGCTAAGAAAGGTTTGCTTTATCAATCAAAAACTGCGTGCAAAATTCATTTTGGTGCAAGCGTAATATTATATATTCTTTGGCTAAGGTCATGATGATAAACTTTAGTTATATGGTACAGGCTGCAAATAAACAGTAAATTCGAAATTCATTGATTGGTTTCTGGTTATTTTTCGTACGCTTCAATTCAACAGTTGCATTTTCCTCTCTGTATTGTTTGTTTTAGGTCTCGTGTCTTTAGAATCTCGCTACGCTCAGTATATTTTTTTTTATTTCTCGCTTTGCTCGTGGTTCAATCTTAGAATCCTGCGCTTGCTCACGTTTCAACACAAGTCACTCGCACTAAATAACAACGTTGTAGCCATGTATAACAAATAACTATTCTCAGAGGAATTGTCACATTAGATTTTGCCTGTTTTTAGAAGTAATTTCAACTATATCAAAATGAAGTCTTTTTAAGTTTTCAGATTTACTTTAGCGTAGTCCCCTTGCCCCTCTTGCTAATAGATAGATAGATGAACACTTTATTATCTGCTAGGTTTGTTTGGCAAATAATCAATTATAACGGGAATCAAATTTATAGCCGAGTATCGTCATATATGTACTTATTACATACATACATAATATCACGACTTGTTCCCGTCGGGGTAGACAAAGACCACAGTATATACTTATTAGTTTCTAATTATTCTTGCGATTTTATCTATATCCTATTTAAATAAGTAGGTACCTATAAGTAGTGACTCATCGATACGGCGCCTACGTGTAGTGTAAGCTAAACCAATCATCACGTGCAACCCAATACTTTTAAACAATATTTTTTGCACGTTTCTTACTTGTTTTTGTCGTAGGTACTTGTTTATATTTTTAACAAGCATTAGTTTCCATGATCTATAAATAAATTTGAAGCTGCAATTTTAACTGAACTACTTGAAGTGTGAATCCATGCTTCGGAAGTCCCTAGACACTTTTGTAAACTTATAAAACAGAGACCAAATCTCTGATAGATAACAGTGTTTTCATACCCGCCTCCCACTATGTGCCCCCATCAGTTAGAAAAACATTACTTGCTATACATAAAACCTATCAAAAACCGAATCTTATTTTTTAGTTTCTATAATTTAAAAGTATGGCGAACCGTTAGTGTCGATTGGGGGGATTATTCATTGCTCCCCCCGTAAAGCGACAGTGGACTTTATGATGGAAAATGTCCTTGACTTTTTGAGACAACACAAACGGGGTTCGTGCGGGTTCTAACATGAGAGCGTTTCACTGCAAAACACTAACTTATCCAACAAATCATTACATACACAAAAATTAAGAATTTCAACCGAGCAGGCAAGTAAAGAGCCCACGCCGAGTTCCCGCCAAAAAGTCTCGATTTAAGATTTTTATAATGAAACAACAATGAAAATAATGAACTATAGAACAAACTATCGATATAATCGTGTAGGTAGCTTAGTAGGTGTATCGTTCTCATATGCAAACATTATCTTGTATTCAACTGTACCGCTCATGTAGATGTAATAGGAAGTCGATTGTCTTATTACGGAATAGATAACCCCGTTTGACTTAAGTGTACTCGTAGGTACAGCTGTTCAAGGTTCAAGCTTCAGAATAAAACCTTGTGTGTTTTATTAGTGCGTAAAAAGCCTGACACGTTTAAATTAATTAACTATTGCACAACGAAACGAATAAAGTAAGTAAGTATGTACTTGACATGTCACTCAAAGGATACGTATTCCGAATTTTATTATAATATCTCAAAAAACGAACAGCTTTTCGAAAATAAAAATATAAATTTTGTTAATATCAAGAATTTCAATACAATTAATACAACGGAGAGTCGGAGACTTACCAGAAAGTAATAAAAAGACTGTATTTCCCTTGTGGATCTTTAGAGATTAACAAATAATAGATTATTTAGCATAAGAAACATTCAGGTGGTAAGTTACACAACTACTAATCTCACAATAAGATATGAAATAGTACATAGTTTATATTTACAAGATCCTCTAACAGGATCGAAACCTGTCGGTCCTTAATCTTACAATAAGTTATGAAATAGTACATAGTTTATATTTACAAGAGCCTCTAACAGGATCGACACCTGTCGGTCCTTAATCTTACAATAAGATATGAAATAGTACATAGTTTATATTTACAAGAGCCTCTAACAGGATCGACACCTGTCGGTCCTTAATCTTACAATAAGATATGAAATAGTACATAGTTTATATTTACAAGATCCTCTAACAGGATCGAAACCTGTCGGTCCTTAATCTTACAATAAGATATGAAATAGTACATAGTTTATATTTACAAGATCCTCTAACAGGATCGAAACCTGTCGGTCCTATGCCGTAAACATAAAACGTGAGTTTATCCGTTGAAGTCAGCGAACTACGATACTTAAGTTCGCTGGTTGAAGTGAAGTACATAGGTAATTCGCAAAGGAAACTTATATGTAAGGTACCTTGAAACTTGGCTCATAAACAGGAATAGGATCATTGAAGATAAATAAAAAATACTATTTTTTTTTTCTAAAAAATTTGTTTTCGTCAAATATCCATAGGTCGTATGGTAGAATGTGATGAGTAGTCATTGCCTATCATAAAAAAAAACTAACCGCTGTATAAACCGACCACAGACTACTTTGGAACAGTTGTCAGTTTTTTTAAGAATTTCCATGGGTACGTTTCACTCTGCCATACGGGCTTATCGATATTTGACAAATACAAAATTATTTTTTAACTTTATTATTTGCTACCGAAAAAAAATCGTATTTTTTATTTTTACTTATTGAGCTTTTGAGCTTTTACTTATTGAGCTATATTGAGGATTGATGAAAGTTCAGGAAGCAAGGGAAGTATGTCAAGATCGTAGCAGGTGGAGAACTGTGGTCTCTGCCTACCCTGACGGGAACAAGGCGTGATGTTATGTATGTATGTATTGAGCTTATCCCTGTCTATGAGCTAAGTTTCGAGGTACCTTACACATACGTTTCCTATGCGAATTATGTGTAACACTTACGAGTCATTTAGTGATAAAAAACTGAAATGGCATTATCATCAGTCAATAAATTGGAACATATTTGGGTCTGTCCAATCAAGTTTACAAATAGATGCTGATAGTTTTTTTAGTTTGCTGAAAGTTTCATTCACATATAGTTATTCATGTTTGTTTACTGAGCATGCCCTTTCAGTTTTTGAAAAGCTGTTCCTTACACCGTGTATAGGGTACGATCATGAACAAAGTTAAAATTATTACAATCCTCGAAAATGTTTCTAATAAAATCTTTCTCCATTACTCAACAAGCAGGCATGATCTTGCCAGCCATTTTCTCACGATTGTGCAAGCAAATATTATTACGGTGCAAACTGCAAAATGTAGTGCTGCGCAGAAGGAAGCGTGGAGAAAATCGTGTCTTGCACAACTCGGGCGCATCTCGCTTCATTTATGGATATTCTCAGACGCACGGATCTTCGAAAAGAGGCTAATATTAATGGTCTTTATTTACACATGGTCTCATGATGGTCTCCCCATTTAATTGATCATGGATTTACGAATTGTACGAAGACATGTTTGGTACAGTCAAGGAAGAAAGGCAGGTCAAGCTTGACACCCGCAGCGCGACTAATATAGCTCCTACAGCTACTGAAATAAGAACAGTACAAAGTGAAATGTGTCAAGTTTAAGATGCTCGTGACTGTACTGATGTATATGTCATTATCATCATAACATCCCATAAACATTTTCATTCAAACAATATACCTAAAGAATGTTCGAAACTCTGCAATGACACGTACCTAGTGTAATATTATCCCTATGTAATTATTGACTAACTATAGTTGGCCACAAAGTTATACACAACGGTTGTTTCATTTTAAATCGGTTGCACTTTTATTTCAGTAAAAAGCTCGTGGTAAGATGGAACTTTAGTGAAATTATGTTGTCTTTGGGCAGGGTAATCTCTGAATTCTTAGATACGAATCACAGTATACTGCAAAGAGTACTATTTATAATGCGGACACTACATACGAGAGCGAGAAATTTGAAATTGGAAGGCCCGCATGGCGCATATTCAGTACAGAAGCCCTCAGGAGTCGCGAAACGCGCGGGTGGGTGTGCGGGCGTGCGGGGTGAATTGCAAGGGGGGCGGAGAGTGTTCGTTCGATATTACTATTACTTTATTCTGTGACACTGAGAATAACGAAGATCTCTCATTGCAGCGTTACATTAGCCTCGATCACACCTAGCTGAATTCAAAGACTAATTCGGCATACATTGCTGTGGAAGCTTGGTTACGTTAATTGCAATATCCTTACTTCAACGAGCAATGTATGCCGAATTAGTCTTTGAATTCAGCTAGGTGTGATCGTGGCTTTAGCTGGCCACTCGAGATGGTATCGTGCAACACGTTGCTTTCGACTCACGATCTGGTGGTTGAAGTTCCACCCATCTGTGGGTCGAGCTTCGATCATAACAATACTGGGAGATAACTTAATAACAGTCAGTGCAGGCGACGTACTTACCATTTTCGCAACTTTAGACTTGCATTAGTTTTTAAGTGTTGGAAACAATTGATAAGGGTTTTATTTTTGTCTTGAAGTTTTTAAGGAATAATTCATATCACGTGGATCTGTATAAGGTGTAACAATAAGACAATTTTTATATACGAAGTTGAAATTTTTAATACTATTTATTATGTTCCTTAAAAAAATTATTAAGTTTCATGGGCAGATTCCTTTTTTTATAATTAGAAGAAAATATTTTTAATAGAAGCAGTTATTTACAATATTACTGAACTGGTTTTCTTCTTGATTCTTCTAACAGTTTTAAATTGGAAAGCCATTCAAAAATACAGTATATTGAAATTTTATAAAACCTTTAACCACAGAACAATGATAGGGCCACTCCGCCAAATTTGGTTCATTAATGACTGGGTATACTAGTCTGAGGTACACTATCCAATTTATGTAAGCGCTTATTTTGAATTTCATTTATTTATTTATAATCTTACAATTATAAGTCAGTAGGTATTACAATATACTTAGTCAATAATTAATTAGTCATCAAATGATTAATTATAATTTAACAAAAAAAAACTACCTTGCACATCATAAACACATTCGTTTCCATAGAGACGCTGTCACTGGTTTTTTTTGCATCTTAATCTCTAGCAATAATGGTATGTACGGTCAACCGCTTGTCGGTAGAAACTTTTTCAACTCTTTTACCACGCCATAAGGTCCAAAAGTGTTTCTACTGATGTGCGGTCGTGTGTACTATGTTTATCGCACTCAAATGTCGCTAGTAGTGTGGGTGCGGAAAGCGTGTTAGTTTTAGTAAATGGTGACACTGATTTGTATTGAATGAAATACAGAATTTGTCTCTAGATGCAAAGCAAGACGCATGGACTTCAGAGCTCTGTGCCTTTAACTAATCTTACCTTGGTAGATAATTTTTGAACCGGGCTATCAAGACACCTCAATAAATCAATTTCATACATCTTGTTTTTGCCAGATAATCTCGTAGATCACATATCTTCCAGTTTTCTGCTAACCCATGCCTACTTTCTATGTCATAGCGTGATGCGCTCGCCATGTCCACCGTCGCATGAGTGGACATCATAAGCATAAGCGTAGTTAATGTTAAGTGTAATCCGCAGATTGCGAGCGGTAGTAGGTAATCATAGGGTTTTGTTGACTCGTGCTCTGACAGTCTGAGAAGATGTTTTCTCCGGAATTGATTTAAAAGTGACGTCTCAATAATTCCTTCGAAATAATTAAAGGAACGGGACGAAAAATTATCTCATTATACTCCCTTCAAAATGGACTGACTGTCTACCACCGTACGTTTCAAAAGAAACTTCTTGCCACGTACGACCTTATTATTGTGGAATCAGCTTCCTGTGCAGGTATTTCCGGACGGGTACAACATTGGAGCTTTCAAGAAACGAGCCTACAAATATCTTAAAGGCCGGCAGCGCACCTGTGATCCCTCTGGAGTTTCGGGTGTCCATGGGCGACGTCAGGTGACCCGTCTGCACGTCTGCCTCCCTTTTATAAAAAAAAAAAACTACTGGTAATAAAAGAGAAATACGTTTGATATAACCGTAACTGAGTATACTTTATCTGAGGATATAACGCATGATGATGAGGATAATTTCGAATGGCTGTGTATTAACGTGCCACCAAAGAGTAAATTTTTACCAAATAAATGTTCACCAAATTTTGTTGACCAAAATGATTAAAAGATCACCAAATTTGCTTCTGGCACTTCGCCGGCCGCTGCCGCGTCACGCTCGCTCCGCTCGCTGGGCTCGTGCATTGTGATCGCAAGATGACCTAACACAACCTAACCGAACCGGCTAATTTTGACGAGCATAAATTTGGTAACCAATTACCCAAATTTGGTGTGAATTCATCCATTTTGTCTGAAGTGTATTGGGGTATAAAAAATTATTTTGGAAAACATTAAATTTATAGCCATTTGGAATATCACGAGTTATTTGAAAATATTTTTAATTTAACACTTCTTGTGCTTTTCGAATTGAATTATGCAATGATGGACTATTTGAGCTAGTATATGAAATGCTTGCTAGATGGCAGCACAAACGCAGCGTTTTGATTGCATAGGTAAGCGTATAGAGGACGCTCTTATCGTCAGGCAGGACCACGGTCGGTAGCCTAGTTGTTGCGTCCCGCTTCTCCTGTAGTAGCGAAGTAGTATTTTGGGATTCGTAGGTACTCCGTACCTCAATAGGCGAAAATCGGAACCCTTATAGGATCACTTTGTTGTCTGTCTGTCTATGTGTCCGTCTTTGTCTGTCAAGACCCTTTATTTCACAAATGGAAAAAGCATCCAAGGGACCCTTGAAGTTTTAACACATAAAATACTAACGCTTCATTTTCTTGTCTAGCAATTAAGCCACCCTATTTCAAATTTAAAACCCCGTGTTATGTTGACATTTATTTTATAATCATGAAAGCCAAGAAACGTACTTGCGACCTCAAGTGACATTTCATAGTCGCCACGCTTGAGAGGACGCACAAAATACCCACTTCCAGTTTCGCAACAATAGAATTAGTGGGCTCACTAACTATACCGTTACAGCCATTGCACTGGATTCGAAGGTTTGTTTAATCGTGTCACCTGCGGTTTACACAAAAAGATCCAACATGGCCGGCCGTTTGATAAAATTATAAAAATATTGAAATCTGATTATTGGCACATATAAACTAGGTACTAAATTTCTATATATTTTGACAACAATTCCTAACCAAGGCCTTACATTTTGTCCGCACTTCCAAGCTGTCGCGTACTTTACAAAATAACTATAAGAGCCACCGCGCACTAGCGATTTTTAGTTGGCTGACAGTTCAGTCGCAATCGTACTTTGCAAATGCGCGCACTACCATGTACATACTGATTCCCAGAACGATCAAATTATCGGCCAACTAAAAAATCGCTAGTGTGCGGTGGCTCTAACTATCACTATCATCATCACTACATATTATAAACTAGCGGCCCGCCCCGGCTTTGCACGGGAAGCTGAGTCCATGCGAGTTCATAAAAAGATCCCATTATGTAAAAGCACTTCCAGTATTTCCAGATTTTGAAACGTGTTTCTTTTTTGTTTTAGATCTATTATAAAAATTGGTCAAGTGCGAGTCGGACTCGCGCGTATTTAATACACTTCTCAGCTGACGGCTCGCACTTGGCCCGTTTTTTGGTTTGTAGAATTTCATTGTATATGATTTTTCAAAAACAATGAAACACATGTCAATTTCTTTCTTTTCATTAGCCTGAATCCTAATTTTTAGTAGGATTTTCATACAAACTTTCATTCCTTATTTCACCCCCGTGGGGGATGATACCTCAGAATTGTTGAAACACGTGTTCCTTCACTTCTTATTATAAGCTAAAATCTAAAACCGTCGGTACCTGGCTCGGAAGTAGTCGCTAATAATGAGCTACGTCCTTTGGCAGCTCAACAACTCTGGCACCAGGGTTTCTAAGGGCAGTCCTCTTACAACACACACGCAGTGGTGCCAGATTGATAAGGCGAAATGTCGCCATTTAGGCTACCTCAAGGGGTCTCATGGCGACCAAAAACTCTGATCGGCTACCAGTAGCCATTCAGGCTACCAAGGATAAACCGAACGGGCGAATTTTTTTTTTATTGAAAATGGGCTTACTCTTGACCTCGATCTAGTCTTGAAGACAGAGATGAGGTCGACGATGGAACGAGCTTACCCAGAAGAAGCCTATTCACTCGCGACTTGAATAGATTCGGGTTATATGAACTCGGGAACACAGACGCAGGCAGAGCATTCCACTCTTTAGCCGTGCGTATTATAAAAGATGTTTCAAAGCGCTTTGTGCGAATGTGCGGAATATCAACCAAGTATGGGTGATATCCTGCGGTGCGTCTGAACTCCTGATGGTAGAAGGAAGATGGTGGAATAAGCTCTTGGAGCTCCAGAGCACACTCTCTGAAGCGATTTAGGCTACCTTAGGATCCCAGTTTAGGATTCACTCAAAATTAACAGCCCAGGGAAGTCGCTTGACGTTGTTGTTTTGGCATATTTTATGTGTCAAAAAGATATGTCAGCAAGTACAGAACTTGGATAGTGTAATAATATCATGCCTCTATGAAGAAGCTTGAATTATTTTTAATTTAAATGTTTTGTTTTAGAGGATATCATTGATTTAATTTTCATGATATTATCTTTATTTGCGCTACATTTAGGCTATTTGGCAAAAACTATTGGGAGAATCAGGCTATATTTGACTGTAAAAATTATTTAGGCGATTTAGGCTACTCGGCTGTCAAAATTTGGCGAAATGAGTTGGCTAAGATCTGGCAACCCTGCACACATGATGTGATGATGAACAAATAAGGGGTAAATTAGCAACTGCAATCTACCGAACTGATCACTGTTTAGAGCATACCTCCGTTTAGTATGCGTGATTGATGTAAACACTTTACAATTTACATTGGTATTCGTAGCGTAGGATGGACTGTTTGAATTAATAAAACTTCCTACATTTGCCTGCAATTAGTTAAGTTTATAGGTAAATTGTTTAGCTAAGTGATATTCATTAGCAGTTGAAATACTTACGTTGAAATAATTACTTTAGCGTAAGTAGCATTATTACGCTCGTTTTATCTGAATTTAAAAATTACATACCCTGGGTGACCGAGCCATGCTCTGTGTAATGTTAACCAAGGCCCGATAATAGATGGGGCTGTGGGGTTTGTTCAAAGAACTGGGAAAACAAATTTTATAGCTAGATCGATTTTTCGCCCCTAAAAACCCCCGTGTAGTAAATTTCATAGAAATCGTAAGAGCCGTTTTGGAGAAACCGAAATATATGCATGTTAGTTGTAAGAATTATTGTTATTTCATAAGCTCTCTGCACAGATCGTAATGTTATTAGTCTGTAGCTAACCCTAACACAGGCTTCGATCTTTTTTGGGTTGCTACTGCAGCACCTGATTGTTGAGCGCTTAGTAGTGTCTTGTGTTTCGTGATTGGTGTAATAATTTTGTCATAAGTTTATGCTATAATAATAAATAAATAATATAATATAATATAATATAATATAATATAATATAATATAATATAATATAATGTAATGTAATGTAATGTAATGTAATGTAATGTAATGTAATGTAATGTAATGTAATGTAATGTAATGTAATGTAATGTAATGTAATGTAATGTAATGTAATGTAATGTAATGTAATGTAATGTAATGTAATGTAATGTAATGTAATGTAATGTAATGTAATGTAATGTAATGTAATGTAATGTAATGTAATGTAATGTAATGTAATGTAATGTAATGTAATGTAATGTAATATAATATAATATAATATAATATAATATAATATAATATAATATAATATAATATAATATAATATAATATAATATAATATAATATAATATAATATAATATAATATAATATAATATAATATAATATAATATAATATAATATAATATAATATAATATAATATAATATAATATACAAATATTGCTCGTTTAAAGTATAGGCAAAGAAGATATAATATTACGCCAATAGTAATATAATTAGGGTGACTTTTAATTAGTTCTTGATAGAAAAAGGTATGAATGTACTCATGATACTGAACAACTTTCCCCAAGGAATATAGGTCGTAATACGAAAATCAAGATTTGACCTCCCATAGAAACTGCATCAGCTGATAGCGCATTTTGTATGGGAGGTCAAATTAGGTTTTTGACATAAGATCAAACAAAGAAAATAACCCTAATCATGAACATAGCTTTACTATTGGTACGGGAAGGAATTTTTTAAAACATTTTGAGAAGTCGTAACTGCTAGTTATTTCTGTCAGATAGTGAAAATGTAATTTTTTTTTTCATTTTTGCTTTAACTGTCAGTCTAATACAGGCAAAAATCAGACATATTTAACTGACAGATATTTTAATCGGGAACTTTAGTGTTAAGACCACAGAAAAATAAAGGTACTTAGAAGGAGGATTAAAGAAATAATTCGTCACTTGGTGGTGTAAGCGTTGTTCTATGGATTTGACAGGTTATTTCGAATATTTCCTATGGATCATCGATGATGGGGTTGTGACATGTTGGCAGATGTCATCCCCTACTAAAATAAATTAGCAAGGTATCTATTCCGAGCGAAGCAAGGAGGTCCGAAATCTTTGGTTAAGACGGCCCCTAAACCTCCATTAAACCTTCACAGTAAGCCCTAATATCATTTGTTTTATATGAATTTATTAGAACCCTGTATTTTTTGCTTAAACATTATGTTTGGTATAGTCAAGGGCACATCAAGCTTGACACATTGAACTTTGTACCGTTCTTATTTCAAAAACTTGTGTCAAGCTTGGCCTGTCGTTGACTCTACAGTCGAAAAATTATAGCTTTATTAGAAGGACAGCAGTGTGAGAGCAAGACGGAGCGATGCGTAAGATATTGGAGCGACAGAGACAAGTATCGCAACCCCTTACTCCTGGCGCAATAGTAGTTTACGATACAAGTTCCGTAAACTAGTAGGGTTATTACAAACAAGTTGACGTTTTGTAAGCCCGAGACGAAGTCTAGGGTTTACCATCGGCACGAGTTTGTCATAACCCTTACGGACGTGTATCTTACGACGTTTTTCAATACATTTGTGAGAAAACAGGTATAAGTAATACACTTGGTAAAGGAACCAACCATGGGTACTGTCAGCCTCTTGTCGATTTATGTTCTCCTGGTACTCTCCATTTTATTTTAAATATAGGTAGGCAGTCGTCACCCAAGTAAGAAGTCACCACTGTACTATTTTTACAAAATAATTTTATGATGAGAGTGTAAAAACTCCTTGTTTTTTACTTACCGCACTAGTTCGGTAAGTAACTACTTACGAGCAATGTTTACGTCCTTGTAAGTACGTTTTTCGAGCAAATGTATTGAAAATTAATAAATGAACGTATCGCTCTGTCCTGCTCTCACGCCTAACGCTGTCCTGCTCTTCGGGCTACAACTACAATATTCCTACTGTAGATCTAACAACACCTACCTATATACCGTACATATCTATTTACGTTGTAATGCATTTTATCAAACGAGTTCATCAACATTATGAATGATCACTAGTTAGCCGGTTGCCCTACATGCTAATCAGTTTAACCGATTAAATGAAACCATTAGTTAACTTAAAAAATACCTCTGCAAGTAATTAATTGCTTTTGCCATGTATTCTTACGTAATTTAAATTAGAATAGTGTTAGGTCACTATTACTAGCGAGATTTTTATTTATGTGTTTCTTATCTAACTACAAACAACATTCAAGCTTCCATTGCTTGAGTTTGTACTCAAGTAAAGTGGGCGTCCAACAAAGCGCCTGTTGGTATGGCGTGAGCAAGCAAGTTATGTGTTTTTCTTGCCATACCAACAGGCGTAAACGCGATTCTTGGTAATTTATTTATTTTGTTAATTAAGGCTACGTATAATATTTGTTTGCTACATTGTTGTTAATTTCGTTAAGTTTTTTATTTTATTCATCCTTCAGTCATGGCACTTGGAATTGCGAACCATACTTAGGTAATAGACCTAACTACACCTATTAATAATAGCGAGTTTCTAAATATTTGTTTTTGTCCTATTTCAGAGTGGGGCGTGAACAGTGAGCCGGGTGAGGCGAGCGAGCCCGAGGCCGGTCGCATGCGGCCCGAGGACTACCGCCTCGTGTTCCTCAGCTCGGACTCCTCCTGCCGCGAGGACACTGAGGACTCCTCATCCACCGCGTCCTCGGCCGCACCGCCGGCACCTGACGACTGCGACTGGGACTACTTCGAGCCCGGCGCCGCGGCACACATCCCTCCACCACCGAAACACACCACACAAGCCTGCCCCCGACCCTGCTCATGTGGCGCTGAACCGAGATTA
This sequence comes from Athrips mouffetella, assembly GCA_947532105.1. Lineage (NCBI taxonomy): Eukaryota > Metazoa > Arthropoda > Insecta > Lepidoptera > Gelechiidae > Athrips > Athrips mouffetella. Next base: position 1,672,477 of record OX383961.1, on the reverse strand, counting down.
ATAGCCGTTCCCGTGCCTGTGCCCGTACCGATCCCGGCAGCTCTCTGGCCGGCACTACTAGCGTTCCCTACGCAGCCCCCTCCCCCGCACTGGAGCACGTACCCCGGCTTCCCGGCGCTCGATGCGGCGGCACTGGCGCGGCTCACCACAGCCGCTGCCGTCGCCGCCACCGCCGCCGCTACCGCTGCCAACACTCCACGAACCCTCGAAATGACAGTTGAACGCACCGATAAGGCGATACAATCGGAATCGTCACAGACTGATAATGATAAGCCCGATAAACCTATCGAGTCGCCGCCAGTCGAACATGATACTTCGGACGGAATAAAGGTGATCGCGGAAGAGGAGCCTTTGTCGTTAATATCAGAACCAGCTGATGCGATGCCGGGACATCTAGATGCTGAAAATGCATTTCCGTCTTCGAACGAGTCGGGAGATTCGAGTGATTCGGAAGCGGGAGTGGAAAGAAGGAGCTATGACGTGACGAGTGGCGCTCCTGAAGAACCAGCTACGACTGACGAGGACTCCGACGATTCTGGAGGAGGAGGGGGAGGCAGATTTTCTCGAGTGTTTGTTGTGAACCCTGCTGACTCATCATCTGACCTAGAAGATAACGCTGATAGCAGCGGAATCGACTGCGACGATTCCTATGACAAGAAATCAGACAGCCTAGAAATAATCGCAGTGGACGTGGCCGAACAAAATGAAAGAAACGCGAGTGCTGAAGCAAATGTGCAACAAAATGATTCAAATAATTCAGACATTGTACTGCTAGATTCAATTAATTTCACTGATGAGCATCCTATCATTCCGTACGGTAATGGAAGCGAAAATTTACCATCACCTAATGCAAACGAAACTACTAAAAGATCAAACTTTTTCAAATTTTGTGACGAAAATATGCTTCGAAGCGAATGTTATGAAAATTATAACAGTTTTAGTGCATCGAGCGGCGCAAGCACCAGCAATTTAGATAACAATAGTGAATTTAATGACAGTAATCAAACCCAAAGCGCGTCCGAAAACATCGAGTGCGATTCATTAGATAATGCTTTCGTTACGGAAAGTAATATGAAAGTAAAAGTCTCGGTAGAAATGCCTAAAGAAAAATACAACCAAGAGTTAATTTCTGACGAAACACCGAGCCCGCCTCGGCCGCAATTAGCACCTTCACCGGAGCCCACGGAAAACTGTTCAAATTCATTAGCGCCTGCAGAAAAAATAGACCTATTCAAAGGTATCGAACGAACGCTTAGTGAGTTATTGAAGAAAGAACTATTGGAGGACCGAGAGGCAGAGAAAACAATCGGTGTGGGGCAGGTTTGCGAGGGGGGGCGGGGCGCGGGCGCACCTGCCGCCGCTACTACAGTCTGTCGCTCGCGCAGCGCAAGCGCGGACGCCTCCGTGCGCTTCACCAGCCGCGTAATGATCACGCACGACCGCGTCTCCGTCGTCACCACGGACACGACGCGGCTCATGCGCCCTGACCCCGCCGACGTCGTCGTTCAACACACAAATTTACAAAACGAGGAGCCCACCGAACGCGACCACCAAAACGAAACAAACGAACGAATTTCCGACGACGAAACACCACAGCCTTCGGGTGGAGTGACCGTCGTTAGCAACGCCGACACTCTCTCGGCAGTTGTGTGCCTCGAGGAGGGGCTCGCCGACGACGACTCATGGGTCGAGGACGTCAGCCACGACGACGACGAGGCCACCTCACCCTCCGATTCCGACTCCGGTGATGAAGCATGTTTACCAACGCGAGGCGAAGAGTTCGCCTATTGTAGGCGCTCGCTAGACTTCACTTTACACACGATAGTGGAAGAGAGTTGTGAAGAAAGTGAAACAGAACATACGTCGACGAAGAAACCGCGACCGATATCCGCGACCGAGTTAGAAAAATATTTCTTTTTCGGATTAGGCGATGGAAGAAATGATTGTGACGACGAGGAGCCGGTATCCGAAACGTCAAGTGTGTGTAGTGAGGGTGGTGAATCTATTGTTGATAATAAACAACCTAAACGAAGTGGTGATAGTGATGAACTTGTGTCGTCGCGGTTGGAAAAATATTTCCTTTCTGGATTTATGGGATTCAGTCAAGAGAGACGGGACTCGGATGGGTCCGGAAGTGTTGGGAGTGACAGTGAAGGAAGGCAAAGTCCTGAACAGAGGCGAAAACGGTTAGTAAGAGCTCGAGGTACTCCTCGGTCACATTCATCGTCATTAGATAATTTATTAACAGGCGAAGAGCCCTCTCAAGATGCGCAGGAAGTATCAGACGGTTCAAGCACTGAGACAGAAGAACGACATGACTCTTCAGAGAGACTCGATATGCAAGGTGATTCGAAGAGAAAAAAACAAAATAAAAAGACTCGAGGCTCTCCAGCAGATGAACGACGACAGTCGATGGAGTTCGCTGAAGAGACACGAGATGATACTAGATCTGTCTCTGAGGGGGAGGAAGGCAGGATCTCTCCTCGCCCCGAGTTCCCACCGCTTGGATCTGAACTGTCTGAATCTAAAAAGCAAACTAGTAGAGATAGCGGATTCGTTGGCAGCTGTGACGACTTACTAAGAAATGGCGATTCCAGCTCAGAATTCAATAGAAATCATGAACCTAAAGTAGAACTAGAAGAAATAATAGAAGAAATAAGGCCGGACGTAGAGGAGAGAGTAGAGGGCCCTCCGTCATCACGACCGCCCCCGAGCCCACTCACACGTAAAGATAGCTTTAATAACTGGTCGTCGGATGAGGAAACTAATCTTATGATGACAAAGATGAGGCAGTTCTTCAAACAAATGATAAACTCAACAAACGTAAGGACATCGACCCCGGCATTGGCAGCTTCCCCCAACTCTGATACTTCCCGTCCACCGAAACCTCCACAACTATTATATTTCGAAAGTGAATTAACAAGATTAATGAAAACCGTACCGGGAATTCGTGACGAGGAAGTTAGAGAAATAGTCGAGTACCTGTCTAGCGAGGACACATGGAGTGATTCCTACGACTCGTCGGATTATGCGGGCTCAGATTTAGAGGGCACTTCAGCTAATAGATCGGCATTAAGGAGACAGATATCTGAAAGCTGTAGAGAGATAATAGATGAGTTTGATAAAGGAAACAGTGAGGCGGGATCGTTGGAGCGTGACGCGGAGGGGGCGTATCGAAGGCTGGCGGCGACGTTAGGTCGGGCAGGGGAAGGATCTCCGCCATTATTCGGGAAAGTGATGCGGCATATTGGTGGTAGATTAGTGGCGTTGATGCATGAAGTGTCAGGTGCTGCGTCGACAACAACGGACGATGACAGTGCGTCTGAGCCAGGCGCGCTGGCTCGAAGTCGATCTCATGATGTTTTGGAAGCTACGGCGAGTAGGGGTAGTGTCGCGAGTGACTGTGAAAGGTTTTCTTGGCGAGGTAGTTTTGAGTCAGCCTTACTGGCTGCAGACTCTCGTGGTACCCTCGGTGGAGGGTGTGAGGCCAGACGATCGCCGGCTGGAGTGGAGCTGGCTTCTCAAAGATCTCACTCGAGAAGTTGTGGAGCTATCAGTGGAAGTGAAGACAGATTATGGAGAGGAAGGAGAAGGGCTTCAGCGCCTGACGCAGAGGTAAGCAACAGAAAATAATTTGTTACATACACTTATATATAGTTCTGTGGTTAGATAGAATCTTTATCTCCTACAGGCTCGTAAAAATGCTGACACACAAGTCTTTATCTTGCTTTTATCTTAGCGTCTTGCATAATCTTACATTTTCCATTTCATTACTATCATTTAATCGATTGTTTACTGTCACAATTTACCTATACTATTGTGCAAGATCTCTATTCTGCAACGCTACTGAATTTGTTTGATATATTATCCATAATACAATTGTCAACAAACGTAAGTAAACAAATATTGTTTACCTAACCAACCACACATATTCCGTCCTTATTCACATCGTAAAAAGGAAAGAGAGGGAAAATCTAACGGTGTTTACCTCGGTGTCGCAATAATACGTGGAATTTGGAAAACTGATGTCAATGTCACGTTCTAGTGCGTGACGATTGAGATAAATCCGGAGATGAAACTATAGATTGATATGAAATTGATAGACTAGCAGATTCTGTAGTTATCGCACGAATGGGTGGGTAAATTACGGCACGCGCCATAAAAAGATACTATGTCGGTCAAAACTTTGTCAATTGATGTCCCTAGTTTGTAAAATGGCCACTCTTCTGTTTTTTCTTTGTTTCTAAAATCACTAAAACAATCTTTTACTAGATCTCTCAAGTTTTCAAATAAAAGTGTATTATGAGATTTATTAATAAGGTACCTAGGTATTATAGTATGCACTTTTAACAAGAAAGTAAGTTCTATCTGCATCTCGGATCTGCATGCAATATTTAATAGGCGGTCCCCCAACACATACAATAGTTCAAAACAATTTCAAAGGATTTGCACTTTATGATGAGATTATTCTTATTGTCATAAATATTGTATACCAGAGTTCACGAATGAGTTAATTTTGTAAACAAAATTATAACCTCAAATTAATGTAAAATGTGTTAAAATTTAAATATTTCTTACTTTCTGTGTGTAAGACGATAGACTAGGCGTTTTTCTGTGTGTGCATTGTGGTTACAAACGCGTACCTCGTGTAATTGAAGATAAATCTTTGTTTGTTTCAAAGTCAAAAGTCAAAATCGTTTATTCATTGTTTGCAAAACACTTTACACTCTTTCGTGAATTCTACAGCGTGTAACGGAAAGGTGTGATAATACCGAAGGGAGTGAATCTGCCACTGAAAACTGAACAACTTTTACCAAGGAACATAGGTCGAAATACGAAAAACCAAATTTAACCTCCCATACAAAATTCGCTATCAGCTGATGCAGTTTCTATGGGAGGTCAATTTTTTTTATTGTTGTGACCTCTGTTCCTTGGGAAAAGTTGTTCAGTTTCATGGGCAGAGCAGTTTAGTATTATCACACCTTTCCGTTACACGCTGTATATTCTGCTTTTCTTTCTTTTGCATTCTTTTTTTTTATTTTCAATGGGCTTACTCTTGACCTCGATCTAGTCTTGAAGACAGAGATGAGGTCGACGATGGAACGAGCTTGCCCAGAAAAAGCCTACATTCAAGCTTAAAAACTGAAGCTTGCATTCTTGTCGGCATAGACCAAACACACGACAGAAACGCGCTTTAAATGAACCAAAGGATAGTAATGATGGAATAGGAAAGGAATGCAGTTATATTAAACCTTTAGGTAATGCGTACGAGTTTTCATAAGAAAGGTATTACAATGGGCATAATATACGACAGCGTACGCACACTGGCTGTTTATAGTTATTCTTTTACGTCACGATTTTATGATTCATATTTATTTGAATGTTCCCGTATGGTGCCGGCAAAGAATAGTACCAACCCATACATACCCGTGGATGTCGTAAGAGCGACTAAGGGTTAACTGGAGGATGGGCAGCAGCATCCTCCTTTATATCATAATCTTACTTACTGCGGTCACCTACAACCGCGGTCTATAGTGCCAGCCGTAACGCTAACAAGCGAGGTGACTATGGTACTTCCCCTCTACATTTTTTCCAGCAAAAGCTATAATTCTGGAGGGAGCTCCCTGTCCTGTAGTGAACGTTTCATGGAATGTTATGATGATTATCATAATCTTACTTACGGCGGTCACCTACAACCGCGGTCTATAGTGCCAGCCGTAACGCTAACAAGCGAGGTGACTATGGTACTTCCCCTCTACATTTTTTCCAGCAAAAGCTATAATTCTGGAGGGAGCTCCCTGTCCTGAGGGGACGTTTCATGGGATGTTATGATGATTATCATAATCTTACTTACGGCGGTGACCTACAACCGCGGTCTATAGTGCCAGCCGTAACGCTAACAAGCGAAGTGACTATGGTACTTCCCCTCCACATTTTTTCCAGCAAAAGCTATAATTCTGGAGGGAGCTCCCTGTCCTGAGGGGACGTTTCATGGGATGTTATGATGATTATCATAATCTTACTTACGGCGGTCACCTACAACCGCGGTCTATAGTGCCAGCCGTAACGCTAACAAGCGAGGTGACTATGGTACTTCCCCTCCACATTTTTTCCAGCAAAAGCTAGAATTCTGGAGGGAGCTCCCTGTCCTGTAGTGGACGTTTCAAGGGATGTTATGATGATTGATTTGAAAGAGATACGAAGGAAATCGAATCAAAGTAACAATATACAAATAATAAATATTGTGGGACAATCATTGACGCACGAAAAACCAGAAAATCACGAGAACCATTAGCGTAGTTTCTAAAATTTTTGAGGATAATTCACAAAAAGTCGTCTGATCCCTAACTAAGCAAAGCTTGTACTGTGAGTGCCAGAAACTGATATACCTACATACATAAATAAAACCCAGACACAGAACAAACATTAGTGTTCACCACACAAATGTTTGCCCTGGGCGGGGATCGAACCCGCGGCCCACTACGTAGAAGGCAAGCTCACTACCAGCCACACCAAAAAGTTTTGCTAGTAATGAAATTTAGTTTCATTCGATGCTTAAATTTTTATTTATTGTATTGATGAAACTGTGTTTTCCCGTCAGAATAATAAGGGAGGTCCAGAATCTTTGGTCTTCCCCAAACTTAGAAAACCGGCTGATTACGAATCGAACCCACACATCGAGGGTTCCATACCACCACACATTTATATTTTCTTTAGTCATCATCATCCTAATCATCATAACATGAAAAATTCACTGCAGGACAGTGAACTCCCTCCAGAATTCCAGCTTTTTTTGCAAAAATGTGGAGGGGAAGTACCATAGTCACCACGCGTGTTAGCGTCGCGGCTGGCTACCATGAATCGCGATAGTTGGTGATCGCAGAATATAAGATGGTACGATACACAGAAGGATGCTACTGCCCATCCTCCGGTTCACAAACCTTTATTCGCCTCTTACGACACCCACGGGCAGAGATGGGTTAGTACTATTTTTTGCTGGCAACACACGGGGCGGGTTTATTTAATGGTGGATCAAGACTAAAACTCGACTCAACAAAAGACATCTTATATCACACATTTATCATTTACTGGTCTCTTGAAGTCGGGGGTTTCAACCTATGCCAAATTATAACTAAATACCGTAATAGCTTTTTTTTCATTTCTTAATTGGCTATCGTTATTTTGAATGTAATAATTAATTACTAACGAATCTGTTACATTTTGCTTAACAAATTGTATTTGTACAGATATTTACTAACAGCATTGCGAAAATGTAAACTTCAATAAAGTCAAAGATCTCTGTTTTAAAAATTTTGGCTCATCATAAGGCAAACAATAAGGGACGGGCGTGCTCATTCAACGAAACTGAACAACATTCCCAAAGTAACATTTTTAGAAGGTAAAAAATTTGATCTCTCCATACAAATTGCTCACTCTGAACGAACAATTTGTATGGAGAGGTAAAAATTTTATTTCACAAAAATTATTCTTTGGGAAAGTTGTTCAGTTTCGTTGAATGAGCACGCCCGTTCAAGTTTCGGTACATCGTCCCTTACATCCTATAATGTTAGTTGATTTCAAAATGTGATCGGTACTTACATTGTGTTTGTGGAACGACTATACAAAATTAAGTTGTTTTATACAAAACAACTTTTCCCAACTAGCATTTAATGTATAAAACGCTTATGTGCGACTTCATCTGTCTGTCTGTCATACCTGTTTATCTCAGCAACCACTCATGCTATCGACTTAAAATTTGGAATGATTAAAAAAATATTATTATTATAGAGGGGGCTCAAATAGGAGGAGAATATTTTCGAATTGCCGTTACTAGGTCAAGTGGGATATCATAGTAAGGGCTTTCCTCCAGCCAACTAGCGCCCCCATCAGTTACAAAAATATTACTCGCTAAATGCAAAACTTACCGAAATTCTGTCTTACCAGATTGAAGTAAAGGTAACCTCGTTTATTTAGAACCTATCAATCCTGAAAAATATAGTTTACTGTAGCAACAGATACAAAAACAGCTAAAAGTGGCCGTTTTTCGCACTTCTGCTCACACACCGGGCGCTAGTTGGCTGGGGCATGGGGGTCCCATTCCGTACTACGGTTTTTTCGACGGAGTAAATAGCCCGAATTCATTCGGCCCTTTTGTTTCTAATAATTAAACTAAATGTTATTATTAGGTTGGTAGGTAAAGGTGTAAACTATGACATTAATTCAATTTTAACATCCAGATATCAATTTATTCTAAGAAAATACCTTATGGAAAAAATAGCCCGAACAATTTTCGGCACAAATTCGTTCTATGACGTGAGGCATCTGTACTAGTATAGTATTATATTATCTGTGGCTGGGGGAAAGCCCTTAAAGGGCTTAACTTGTACATTCCACAATAGATTTTTGTGATCTTATGACTGCCAACTGTCTTGAGCTACCCGAATTTCTTCCAGTCCGAAGAAGAGCAACGTGCTGGCTCCCTCCCTCGCCTGCCGTCCATCACAGGCACGAACACGGTTCCTTCGGGGCCGGTGAAGTCGGCCCGGTACCGTGCCCCCGGGTTCCGGACAGCCACCCGCGCGGCGTCAGCGCCAGGGCTGCACGCGCCGAGGAGAAGAAGACCCGTTCCCACCCCACATCAACCCACCCCCGCCGCTCCTGCGTCCGCGCCTAGTTTACAAGGTAAGTTTTAGGATTTAAGGGTGTTTACGCACTACGTCCGATCCGAATGCGATCCGAACCCGTAAAAATAAGAATTAATAGTGAAATCGGATGACGGAAGCCGGATCTAGTGCGTAAACTACCGTAGAAATAGTTCTACGACTACTTCGGACCGAGTTCAAATCAATTACAGATCGGACGTAGAGCGTAAACACTCGTTGCATTTACATTTACAGAGATTAATATGTTATGCCGAAACTTACGTGCTTTTTAAGTGATGAATACTTGTGAAAACCAATGTACTTTATTAGTGGTTACTCGGCCTTATATTTTAGAACTAGACCGTTTAGGGTATACCATCCCTGAAGGTTGTGGATCTGCCCATAAAAATGAATAACTTCTTATCGAAATGGATCAAAACGCTAAAATTCATCCTCTTGTAGAAACTGCTACGGTTAGTCGTGCGTTAAGTACGTGAGGTAAATTTTTGTTCTAGCTTTAGTAAATATGCTTTGATTCAAAAAATATTGTGTAACAAAGATGATACCGTTATTTTTAGCAAATTAGAAACAACTGTACTTGTCATTACGACAAAAGTGTCACGCTTGTGGTTTGACAACAAATCCATTATCCTAACGACCACTTAAAAACGAAAAAGATAGTAGACAAAACGACAAAAGTAATAGACATAACTGAATGTTTCTAAAAGAAAGTTATCGTCTTCATGTACCAAGAAAACGTGTTTTCAATATCGTTACATCTTTCTACCAATTTGGCGAGATTCCATCAACAGTTTTTTTCATTATAATAAAATAAATTATCATAAAATTCTTGACCGAAAGTTTGGAAAGAACGTGTTGAGAAACTCAAACGTGGGAATCGAAATTCTTAAGATACGAGTATTGCATTGCTACAATAGGTGTGATAACCTTGGCGAATAAAAACAAAATTGTGAATCCATTGTTTTGCAATCGGTACTGCCTACTCAGATTAATTTGTCAACAATAGATTGTAAGAATAGTTCGTGAGTATCTGTTTGGTGCTGGATACTTTTAGGGTTCCGTACCTCAAAAGAAAAAAACGGAACCCTTATAGGATCACTTTGTTGTCCGTCTGTCTGTCTGTCTGTCTGTCTGTCAAGACCCTTTATCTCACGAACGGGTAAAGGTATCAGGTTGAAATTAATACCATATATTAGGATCCATGAACCACACAAGATCTGAAAATTTAAATTTTTTACAATGACGCAATCAAAAGATATGGCATTTTATGTCCTCATCTCCATACATTTATTCAAAAATGCAAAACCTACAGGGTACTTCCCGTTGACCTAAAATTATGAAATTTGGCAAGAAGCTAGGTCTCATAGTACAAATAATGGGAAAAGTCTGAAATCATTAAATATTACAACTTTTCTCACAACTAATGGTAACCAATTGTGGTGAGCTCCCGTTTCAAGAACATTCATATAAGAGAGGGGTCAAGTTGGATGGTCGCTGAGGCGATTTTTGTTTTAGTTCTATTTTTAAAACGGGAACACTTACAAACTTGAAAATTGGTATGTTTATAGTGCATAAGCTATAAAATAACAACAAATAATAAAATTTGGTCAAGCGCGTGTCGGACTCAAAAAATCTAGCACACTAACTTACTGAAAGTTCAACTATTATGATTATGTGGTGGTACGGAACCCTCGGTACGCGAGTCCGACTCGCCGATACAGATGTTTGAACAATTATAAAGATCTAAGATTATGTTAGAGCGAAACTACTTCATCGGTCTCAAATTTTGTTTGTAGGAATACTTATGTCACTCGGAACTAGCCTTAACATCCCCTAATAAAGTGCCTGACGACCTTCAAATCTCCGCTTTTTTTTGACATGGACTCCTGAATTAGCCTGAAAGTCTTTCACAACTTCAATGGAAGTGTGGGGAACGATAGGTTTAATACAAAGCATGCTTAGATCGTCTGTCATAGAAGGATGAGGTCTCTGTTTAATACTTGATCGTGAACATGGCTCCTACCATACAAAATTTCTCTTATGTCTGTCAGTTTGACATTAATTCTTATCGCCATCCTAGATGTATAATCGTTATAGATAGAAAATGATACCTCGCTTTACCTACTTAAGCGAATGCCGTGAATCCGGGACGTGGTCTTAGGCGTATCTAACGAACTAATTAATCTTATTTTATACGTACTTGAACACACTTGTGTACACTTTTCAATGGCATCAATTGATGTCTTGAATGAAACACCTTCAAAAAGACACTGCAAGAACAGAACATGTACTTTTCGAGGATGATTTGAACAAAGTGATCTCCGAGTATTTGCTCAACCTACTTTTGTACAATGTTTTTGAACTAGCAGTCATCACAACTCTTTTAAACATAACAGTCTCTCTTGTCTAGTAGTTAGTAAGCGTTCGGCTCTCAACCAGGAGGTTCTGGGTATTTCCCGGAATAGGCTGTAAAAAAATCACTTCGTCAGACATCCCCGATTTCGTTAGGAAATTGCAGGATGATTCAGCTAATTGTCTGAAAAGTGAAATGGTTCTGTGCTTCAAAGGGCACGTTAACAGTGGTCCCGGCTAATATCTATGAAGGTCGTTAATGGGCCATGTCAGAATCCTTTGTAAACAAAATCTGAGTCTGATTAAACGATATTATAAAAACTTATTTAATACTCTTTTGTGTTTAAATACTACAAAACACTACATCACAATGTAATTGGTGAAGTGATTGGTTGAATGTCTGACGTAATACGCATGCAATTCTTAAATACCAAGAAATATGCAACGCATTTTTAAAGCAATGGCATTTTTTTCGCTGCGTCACGTTCATTGCTCTCTTAGCCCACATTGCGAAATAAACACAAGTTCGAACATGAGTTATATTGCCGAAGCATTTTCGGGGCATTGACATGTTAATTTTAACTAACTGAAGTAAATATTTTGAAAGAACTATGTAATTTCGTCGCCTTATAATCGGTACGCTGATGGTATTCCGTAGATTCGAAATGCTCAGCAGGAGGCAGAGATGTCGGAGTACGAGTAATTGCTATAATAAATAAATCTACTTTCGAAAAAGTTGTTATAGTAAATGTTCACATAACTTTACATAACCCTGCTCTTATAAAAGACAGGTACTGTACAAAAGAGTTTTAACTTTTCATCTCAACAAACTTTTGTTAAAACATTTTACGCTTGATGACTATAGACTGCGCTTATTTTGTTGTTAGCATGTTCGTAGCAGGTTTTATCATATTTTACTATACAAGGGGTATAGAAAGTCATTTTCCCGACTACTGAAACTGTGAGTTCTGAACGTGAAACTCAAAACATTAATGCTCTGATGCAGTTTTTATAAAAAATATTTTTTTTAACCTATGTGTCAAAAAACTTGTTCATTTTCATAGTTCATACTATGAAAATGAATAAATCATATCTAGCGTTTCAACTATCGATGGATGGCTCTTTTACAGATAGGTAATCGACATCCCTTTTGTAGTATAGTGGTTTAAAAAATAAATGGTACCTACAGCAGCACTGCACTTACTTTCTCGCAATACTCAAGGAAAAACTATCAACCGCAAACTTAAATATGTAATGCCATACACATAGTAGTGAAATACAAACTTTTATTCACGTTTTTCCAAAAAATGTTCGAATGAAATATACAGATCACTTCAGAATTTAAATTGTCAAACATTAAAACAAACAAATCTCAAACGATTTCGAGTAAATCACATGTTTAACTTTTGGTAGTACTGAAACAGCCTTTATATGAATTTTTACAGATCAATGGATACACCGTAGGATAGCTCTCGCTCCGCTCGAAAGTAAAAAATTCTTTGCAAGATCAAGAATGTGATCAAAAACAGCAGAAAGTTGTATATACCAGGCCACTCAGAAAGTATTGCGAAAAATAGTTTTTATATATGGGAGACTGGCCGGTCAGAATCTTTTTCGAAAATATGATTACTTGTAAGTAAAAATATGTGTGTTCCATTTTCAAAATTTCCCTCCACATTTTTTGCGAGCCAATTCAAAGTATCGTGTCTTACTGAAAAATGGATCTGCGCCGGGAACATTTTAGAGCTATGATTTTTTACGATTTCAAGTGTCGCCTGAAACCGGATGAATCGTTCGATAGACTTCAAATGGCATTTATGGATGAAGGCCCCTCCAAGGCAACCGTGTATCGTTGGTATAACGAATTTAGGCGCGGTCGACCAACCTTGGGGGATGAAGAAAGAAGCGGTCGCCCTTTGACGGCTATTACGGAAGAAAACGTGCTAGCAGTGAAAAATTTAATCCAAGATAATAGGCGAATTACATATCAGGAGATTCAGCACATATTAAAGATTGGATCGGGAAGCGTTGACGAGATTCTACACGGGCATCTTCGCGTGAGGAGGATAGTATCGCGCTGGGTGCCGCACTACCTCACCGACGCTCAGAAGCAGGCCCGGGTGGAATGGTGCCGTGATATGCTGAACAAATTTGAAGCAGGCTCGTCTCGGCGTGTTTACGACATCGTAACAGGTGATGAGTCCTGGATTTATCAATACGATCCAGAAACCAAGCGCCAGTCGACAGTTTGGGTGTTTCAAAATGAACCAACGCCTACCAAAGTGAAGCGATCTCGAAGCGGGGGGAAGATTTTGATCGCCAGCTTTTTTAATTTGACTGGCCACTTGGCCTCAATTCCCTTACGAGATCAAAGAAGCATCAACGCCGAATGGTATACTACCAAATGTTTACCAGAAGTTTTTTCTGTTGTGAGCAACAAGCGACCAAACACAGGGCTCCGCGGACTACTGCTCCACCACGACAATGCGCCTGCACACACCGCGCTCAAAACGAGGGACTTCCTGGACAGCACACCAGTCAAACTCCTGGGTCACCCTCCTTACAGCCCTGATCTAGCACCGTGTGACTTCTTTTTATTTCCAAAAATAAAAAATCAGCTCAAGGGGATACAATTTTCGTCGCCGGAAGATGCGCTGGCTGCGTTCGAGCAGGCTGTAAACGAGGTGTCTACGGCGGACTGGAAAAAGTGTTTTGAAAACTGGTTCAGACGCATGAATCTTTGTATAGAGGCTGGTGGAGAGTACTTTGAAAAGATTTAATAAAAATATATGTACCTGTAGAACAATTTTTTTTAGTGTCGCAAATATTTCTGAGTGTCCCACGTACAAATTGTATTGATAGTTTTCAACAATCTTTTGATCAGTATCGGATACCACTTTAGATAATAACCGATCAAAGTTTATCAAAACTATCGATTCTTTGGTAATTGTTTAGGTAATTTAATCTGCAGTATCTAAAGCAGTATCATTAGTTTTGTTGTTTTGGTAAATGAATTATACAATTAGGCGATGACAACTTCTTCATCATTTTTTTCAATAAATGTTGAATATTACCGGCCCGTCCCGTCTTCACTCATGCATGAGTATTTCCTCAACTCAATTTTCCAATACAAAGTATTTCCCCAATTTTCCAATTTTTCATCTTACATATTCATTAATAATCTTATTTGGACTGTTCTAAATGCATCTATATGTGACCAAAATAATAATAATCGTAAGTTTATCAGTTTCCTTGTAAGTTTATCAACTTTCGAAAAATAAGAAACTGGTTGGAATTTCGTAAATCCATAGGTGCGTTAGGTAAGGCAAGGTGCTCTTTCGACCAAACGCACGAGCCGAGCAAGCGTAGCGAGCGCGCTGCGGGAGCAGCTGGTGAGTGCCAGAAGCGAATTTGATACAGTTTATTATTTTTCAAAAGTTAATCAACTTACTAGAAAATTGATCAACTTACAATTCCGTATCATTTTTCGGTGAAATATTTATAATGCATATTTGTTATAGATAACTGAGTACAATGTTATTAATTTGCAGAAACCTTTCAATTAAAATTATTCTTAATCTATTTGTTGACAATGTTTTTTATTGGCATCAACAGACTTAAAAGTCTTAACTACAAAAAAGCTTTCAACAACTGGCGGTTAAACCAACAGATAAAGTAGTTCTCCTCGCCCCATTACCCAGCTCAATTGTCCATTGTTGGTACAGTCAACGACAGGTCAAGCTTGACACTCGCAGTGCGACTCTAACCCGTACGTCTATTGAAATAAGAACGGTACGAAGTCCAATGTGTCAAGCCTGATGTGCTCTTGACAGTACTATTTTGTTATACGTCACGGTGTCCAGGTAAGTTAGCCACGGCATTGAAAAGTGGACCTAACTGTACCGCTGCTTCTTCTATGCACATTCTTGTTCGAACGCCGGCCTTAATGTCTTAGCGGAGACAGGTGTTTTCACTTGTTTCGAGGATATTCAGGTTAAAGTGTTTATGTCATTTTCCCTGAACAGTTACACCAGAATTCGTTTTTTGTTTAGGGCTCCCGCACACGACCGAGTTTTTGTAGGTCCGATTATCGGGCACATTTTTCCTCCGATTTTACGACCGATTTTGTGACCGACCCAACGCACACGAGCGATAATCGGTGACCGATTTTCTTGTATGACGAATGACGATAGGGAGGTGATCGATCAAAATAATATCGACACACGATGTCGATGATTTTATTTTTTGTTAGTGAGATAAGATTCCATGAAAATATTTTTTTATAAGTCTCGGTATTATCAAAAATGCTTCTAATGGTCATTATTTGTTAATATACAGGGTGTTAGGCTAGGATACCTATACAGAATGTAAGAGTAAGTATAAAAGGTTTTAGGTTAGAACGACTAAGTACTATACATACAGGGTGCTAGGGTAAGTATACTGGGTGTTAGGTTAGGATTATTATACAGGATGTTAGGGTAAGTATACAGGGTGTTAGGTTAGGATAAATACACACGGTTTTAGGGTAAGTATACAGGGTGTTAGATTAGGATCACTATATGTATAGGGTCTTATGGTAAGTATACATGGTGTTAGGATAGGATAACTATACAGGGTGTTAGGTTAGGATCACTATATGTACAGGGTTTTAAAGTAAGTATACAGGGTGTTAGGTTAGGATTACTATACAGGGTGTTAGGGTAAGTATACAGGGGGTTAGATTAGGATCACTATATGTACAGAGTCATCTATACCCGTGGGTGTCGTAAGAGGTGACTAAGGGCTTATGAACCGGAGGATGGGCAGCAACAACTTTCTGTGAATCGTACGATCTTACATACTGCGGTCACCAACAACAGCGGTCGCCAGCCGCAACGCTTACATGCGTGGTGACTATGGTAAATCCCCCTCAAAGTACCACGCGATTTTACTGGAGATCTGGTGGGAGCTCCCTGTCGTGCAGTGGACGCGTTTATGGGATGTTATGATGATATTACGATATGTACATCGTGTGGCCTGGAGCAGCGGCAAATAAAATTAATGGACCGTCCATAGGGTATCACTGATCGATTGACAGTACTTGCAGGTATCCTTAACCAATAAATTCTTCACAATAAATACAATAAACTTTTAATTCACTACCCGACTACGGCAAAGAGGAGGGTTATGATTTTGAACGGTATGTATGTATACTGGTCCTTCATAACTTCTAAACTAGTTATCGTAATTTGACAAATGAGGTACCGTTAGGAGCGTCTTGATCAACCGCTGGGTATAGTAGGTAGGACTAGGCCCGCCCCGGCTTCGCACGGGTAGATATAGTGTTTTTTTGTGTCACGGGTTACTAAAAAAGAGTAAAAACGATTTGGATTTATTTTTAATTTGGATTTATTTTTAAATTACTTAGTGGTAGGGATTTTGTGCAAAGTCCTTCTGGTGAAGTACCACCCCCTTGCCTATTTCTGCCGTGAAGCAGCAATTCGAAGGGTAAGGGAGCCAGTAAAACTACCGGCACATGAGACATACCATCTTAGTTCTCAAAGTAAGCAACGCGCTTTGCTATCTTATTAGTTTCCAAATATCCTATACTATTAAACGTGCAATATTTGTACAGTACCTGGTCGACCGAGCTTCACTCTATAATAGCTGCCTGAACATTAAAATATCATCGGGTGAGCAAGCTATTCTACTCGCCAACAGGTGGCGCTGTAGGTTTCTGTCTTAAAGGCGGCCCCCGAACGCTCTCATATAGTAAATTTCATCGAAACCGTTAGAGCCGTTTTCGAGAAACAGATTGCAAACATATAGGTATATTTGTAAACAAATATTGCTCGTTAAATAGTATTTTCCCAAGGAACATAGTTCGAAATACGAAAAACCAAATTTGACCTTCCATACAAAATGCGCTATCAGCTGATGCAGTTTCTATGGGAGGTCAAAAATTGATTTTCGTGGGAAAAGTTGTTCCGTTACTGATATTGATCCCTGATCTATGTCACGCATTCAAATTACCCGGTATATATATATTTGTAAACGGTTTCTCGAAAACTGCTCTAACTATTTCGATGAAATTTACAATTTCTCCGTGATTTAGACGGAAATCTACAGTGCTATCTGTTGGCGGTAAGAATAGCTTGCTTATCCAATGATATTTTAATGTTGTGGCGGCTATTATAGAGCGAAGCTCGGTCGACCAACTACTGCCACTAATATGGGTGCTATGGGCGGTAGTGAACACTTATCAGGTGGCCCACCTGCGCGTTTGCTCACTTGTAACATAAAAAAAATGGTTTAGGTTCATAAGTAATAGACAAAGCTAGATTTCTCATCATCGCATACACTCTTTGATGCTCTACCTATGGGATAAAGGCGTGATGATGCGTTTGATTAATATTAAAATAACTTTAAACATCATTAAACCAATTCCTCATTATATTTCGTCGCTTCATTCTTCAGATATAATTTGTTTACAAGTAGTAGTCCTTAATTCGCCAGGCAGACGATGCACGCATTTAAGAGTAATTCATTTGATTCTCTTATTTAAAACGATTTCCGTCCGTGTTCACTTCACCACTGTAGCTGACATTCGCTTCATTCCTTTTTCGTGCGGGGCAGTGAACGCACGCGTCCCATGCCGAAGCGCAATGTTCAATAAGAAGTAGATAGATTATACCTGAAGTTGTAATATTGAAGTTAAATTACAAATATTTAAAATTATTTTCGATAAAATAAGTTTTTGCTCCGTGTGTTAGTGTAATTGTACTGGATTCAAAACTTTTCAGTAAGTGTTGTTTTGATTATTAATTCTTTCTAAGAGAGAAAAATTTTCAAGATTACCCACATGTTCTATTCTTAAATTTGCTAAACAAATTGAAGTGTTTATTACGGCCTACGAGTATCTTGCGGCCCGATACCTCCAGTTACTTGTTTTGTATACAAAAACGTAACATGACAACGTAACAACCATGATTATGACCTATCGGTCGCACCCAGAACTTTTACGAAAATGATGGAAAATTTAATAAGATAGACGTAAACCATATAATGACATTTTGTTTATGATAATTCCGACAAATGTTAGAACATTGTCTAATCGAGAGATTTTGAAACATTTTCAATAATTTTTTTTTGTAGTTAATTACTACAAAATTTCATTACCACCTACACAGGCTTAAAAATTTTAGCCTTCGTTTACGTCATACAATTTTATCTTTTCTTACCTTCCGACAAACAAAGTAAAAATAAAGGAAAGTAACAAAATTAAACGTTACCGACGTATTAAGTATACGTGTGTATGATGTGTGTTAGATGTTTTTTCGTCTAATGGCGAAAGTTACAAGGGGAAGGAAAAAATGAAATATATTTTCTTTTTTTTGTGTTTTAAACATTTATTACCAAGTGAATCATAGAACAACTTACGTCGGAATGGACTGCGAGTCAATTGCGACGGCAGTAACTTCGAGTTACCGCCTAATATTATTTACGATGTGTTACGTGAATGGATATGATGGAATGCGATTGTCTATCTATTATTATGTCGGGATTGACTGCGAGTCAATTGCGACGGCGTTAACTGCGAGTTAAGGCCAAATAATATTGACAATACGCGATATCTACATAGATATGAACTGTGGGTTACCAAGTATCTATTGCTTGTCGCGATTGACTGCGAGTCAATTGCGACGGTGTTAACTGCGAGTTAACGCCACATAGTATTGAAAATACGTGATGCATAATGTTGCCTATCTATTATTATGTCGGGATTGACTGCGAGTCAATTGCGACGGCCTTAACTGCGAGTTATGGCCAAATAATATAGACAAAAATCGACATCTGAATATATTTTTACTGCGATTCAACTATCTATTGTCTGTCGGGATTGGCTGCGAGCCAATAACGACGGTGTTAACTGCGAGTTAACGCCAAACTATCTGTTAGTTGTTGGGATTGACTGCGAGTCAATAACGACGGCTTAACTGCGAGTTATGTCAAACTATATCAACATAAATCATGCATAAAAATACAAGTTATCTATTTTCACGTCGGACTCGACTGTGAGTCAATCGTAACGGCGTTAACTACAAGTAAACGCCAAATAATTATTACAATATGCGATATTAAAATTGCTATTGACTGAGAGTCAACTTTTTATTGTTAAGGTCGGCATTGACCGAGAGTCAATTGCGACGGCGGTAACTGTGACTTAACGTCAAAATTTATCGTCAATGAAAACAATAATATCAAGTTCATCTATGTGTGTCGTCTGCGATACATTGTCTTTAGTTTTCACAACAAGCCTTTTTGTTTGTTAACCATAACCAGAATATTTTTATTGTAAAATACCCACCTACTAAAATTTTATTTTTGGGTGCCAGTAATAGTAAAGAGAACAAAACCGTCCACGAGGCAAAAGATCATGCCAGCCCTGGACCAACCGACACCTAAGGTCTGGACACCTGAGGAGTCTTCGAGACACCTTAGGCGTCTACGTTTGATACGCCAAACTTGTTCTCTATCATATTCACGACACACTGTCGAACTTTTGTACGCCTAAGTATATTGAAAAAAGGCATGCCTATAGACAAGCACATACTTCTCAAATATCACCTAATACCGGTTTATTGTAAATTATTACAAACACCGATACTAAATTGCTAATTGAATTCCAGGCTTAGATAAAAATATCTCCGCTTGCATGTACAAGTATCTGTAAAAGACAAAACTTGTTTTTATAAAAAAGTTGTTTTTATAAAAAAGTCAAGAAAAGAGTCGCGGGAGTGAGCGCGGTAGTGGGAGAGGATGCGAGTGAATCGTTCATTGGCTCTCCGCCTGTCACCCATGCGCAGAAAATAAGAACCACAGAGCTCTGAAGTCCATCTACTTCTAGAGACGAATTCTTTATGTCATTCAATAGAAATCAGTGTCACCATTTACTAAAACTAACACGTTTTCCTTTGAGTGCGATAAACATAGTACCATTATCGCGAGAGAGTAATATGCAAAAAACCAGTGACAGCGTCTCTATGGCAACGAATGTGTTTATGATGTGCATTCAAAATAAGCACCTAGGAACATAAATTGGAAAGTATACCTATTCAATAAGGAACCAATGTTTTTTACTATATTCGCTTCTATGGGGGGGTGCGCGCGCAGGCGGAGTGGCCCTATCGTAGTTCTGTGGTCAGAACCAAACTTAAGGAGAGATCACACCTGGCTGAATTCAAAGACTAATTCGGCACAGTATATCACGCCCCGTGTGGTGCCGGCAAAAAATAGTACCAACCTATCTCTACCCATGGGTGTCGTAAGAGGCGACTACAGGGCTAATGAACCAGAGGATGTGTATCGTATCATCTCTCTTATATTCTGCGGTCACCAACAACCGCGGTCCATGGTGCCAGCCGTAACGCTAACAAGCGTGGTGACTATGATACTTCTCCTGCACATTGTTTTAGCAAAAACTGGAATTTTGGAGATAAGATAAAGATATTTATTTGCTATAGAAATTTAGGGAGGGAGTTTCCTGTCCTGTAGTGGACGTTTCATGGGATGTCATGATAATATTACGATATACATCGTAATATAGTAAAGGAGCTTTTATTTTTAAGAAGATTTCTGCAACTGGCAGTAAGACGCATATTTATAGAAAAGTGCCTACGTACAGTTGACCGCACTTCAGTGGTAACACTTTGTCCATTGCGGGTCTCTGGTTTCGGGCGTCCTGTTTATGTTTTGACTGACGTGCTGTTGACCGTACCTACCTAGCTAGCTATCCAAACCTGAAACGAAACTGGAAAAAAAAAACAATGAAAACCGGTTGTTTCGGTTGTTACAGTCCAAAAACCGACCCTACCCGTAAATAATCCGTTCTTGAATTTTTTTTTCGTAGGTCCCTCGGGGGGGTACTGGGAGTGTAAATTTAAAAAGGAGACTGAATTAGGCTCCCGTGTGTATTCGAAAAATGGTTTATTTTTTCAAAAAAAATGGTTTTTCTTGAATAACTCGGCCATTTTTGATTTCACAGTAAAACCGTACGGACAAAAATTGTAGGAAATTTGAATTTCTACAAGTTTAGTCCTTACAATTTTTCTTCAAGGATCGATATTTTTTTTAAATTAAACCTGAAAAACGCAACAAATTCAAAATATTACCATTATCTCCTATGTTCCACGTTTTACGGCATGAATAAAAAGAAACAAAGTTGTAGAAAATCGAATTCTGAACAATTTTGGTCCCTACCTTTTTTCTCCCAAAATCGATATTTTGGAAATTAAACCTGAAGAACGCGACAAAAATTCTAAATATTATCATTATCTCCTGTTCTACGTTTTACGACAAGAATGAAGAGAAACAAAGTTGTAGAGAATCAAATTTTGAACAATTTTGGTTCTTACCTTTTTTCCCCCAAAATCGATATTTTGGAAATCAAACCTGAAAAACGCGACACAAATTCTAAATATTGTCATTATCTCCTATGTTCCACGTTTTACGGCATGAATGAAGAGAAACAAAGTTGTAGAGAATCAAATTTTGAACAATTTTGGTTCTTACCTTTTTCCCCCCAAAATCGATATTTTGGAAATTAAACCTGAAGAACGCGACAAAAATTCTAAATATTATCATTATCTCCTATGTTCTACGTTTTACGGCAAGAATGAAGAGAAACAAGGGTTAGAGAATCAAATTTTGAACAATTTTGGTTCCTACCTTTTTCCCCCAAAATCGATATTTTGGAAATTAAACCTGAAAAACCTGACACAAATTCTAAATATTATCATTATCTCCTATGTTCTACGTTTTACGGCATTAATGAAGATAAACAAAGTTGTAGATAATAAAATTCTGAACAATTTTGGTTCTTACCTTTTTCCCCCCAAAATCGATACTTTGGAAATTAAACCTGAAAAACGCGACACAAATTCTAAATATTATCATTATCTCCTGTTCTACGTTTTACGGCAAGAATGAAGAGAAACAAAGTTGTAGAGAATCAAATTTTGAACAATTTTGGTTCCTACCTTTTTCCCCCAAAATCGATATTTTGGAAAATAAACCTGAAAAACCTGACACAAATTCTAAATATTATCATTATCTCCTAAGTTCCACGTTTTACGGCATGAATATAGAGAAACAAAGTTGAAGAGAATCAAATTTTGAACAATTTTGGTTCTTACCTTTTTCCCCCCAAAATCGATATTTTGGAAATTAAACCTGAAAAACGCGACACAAATTCTAAATATTATCATTATCTCCTGTTCTACGTTTTACGGCAAGAATGAAGAGAAACAAAGTTGTAGAAAATCAAATTTTGAACAATTTTGGTTCCTACCTTTTTCCCCTAAAATCGATATTTTGGAAATTAAACCTGAAAAACCTGACACAAATTCTAAATATTATCATTATCTCCTAAGTTCCACGTTTTACGGCATGAATGAAGAGAAACAAAGTTGAAGAGAATCAAATTTTGAACAATTTTGGTTCTTACCTTTTTCCCCCAAAATCGATATTTTGGAAATTAAACCTGAAAAACGCGACACAAATTCTAAATATTATCATTATCTCCTATGTTCCACGTTTTACGGCATTAATGAAGATAAACAAAGTTGTAGATAATAAAATTCTGAACAATTTTGGTTCTTACCTTTTTCCCCCCAAAATCGATATTTTGGAAATTAAACCTGAAAAACGCGACACCAATTCTAAATATTATCATTATCTCCTATGTTCTACGTTTTACGGCAAGAATGAAGAAAAACAAAGTTGTAGAGAATCAAATTTTGAACAATTTTGGTTCCTACCTTTTTCCCCCAAAATCGATATTTTGGAAATTAAACCTGAAAAACCTGACACAAATTCAAAATATTATCATTATCTCCTATGTTCCACGTTTTACGGCATTAATGAAGATAAACAAAGTTGTAGATAATAAAATTCTGAACAATTTTGGTTCTTACCTTTTTCCCCCCAAAATCGATACTTTGGAAATTAAACCTGAAAAACGCGACACAAATTCTAAATATTATCATTATCTCCTATGTTCCACGTTTTACGGCATTAATGAAGATAAACAAAGTTGTAGATAATAAAATTCTGAACAATTTTGGTTCTTACCTTTTTCCCCCCAAAATCGATATTTTGGAAATTAAACCTGAAAAACGCGACACAAATTCTAAATATTATCATTATCTCCTATGTTCTACGTTTTACGGCAAGAATGAAGAGAAACAAAGTTGTAGAGAATCAAATTTTGAACAATTTTGGTTCGTACCTTTTTCCCCCAAAATCGATATTTTGGAAATTAAACCTGAAAAACCTGACACAAATTCAAAATATTATCATTATCTCCTATGTTCCACGTTTTACGGCATTAATGAAGATAAACAAAGTTGTAGATAATAAAATTCTGAACAATTTTGGTTCTTACCTTTTTCCCCCCAAAATCGATACTTTGGAAATTAAACCTGAAAAACGCGACACAAATTCTAAATATTATCATTATCTCCTATGTTCTACGTTTTACGGCAAGAATGAAGAGAAACAAAGTTGTAGAGAATCAAATTTTGAACAATTTTGGTTCCTACCTTTTTCCCCCAAAATCGATATTTTGGAAATTAAACCTGAAAAACCTGACACAAATTCAAAATATTATCATTATCTCCTATGTTCCACGTTTTACGGCATTAATGAAGATAAACAAAGTTGTAGATAATAAAATTCTGAACAATTTTGGTTCTTACCTTTTTCCCCCCAAAATCGATATTTTGGAAATTAAACCTGAAAAACGCGACACAAATTCTAAATATTATCATTATCTCCTGTTCTACGTTTTACGGCAAGAATGAAGAGAAACAAAGTTGTAGAGAATCAAATTTTGAACAATTTTGGTTCCTACCTTTTTCCCCCAAAATCGATATTTTGGAAATTAAACCTGAAAAACCTGACACAAATTCTAAATATTATCATTATCTCCTAAGTTCCACGTTTTACGGCATGAATGAAGAGAAACAAAGTTGAAGAGAATCAAATTTTGAACAATTTTGGTTCCTACCTTTTTCCCCCAAAATCGATATTTTGGAAATTAAACCTGAAAAACGCGACACAAATTCTAAATATTATCATTATCTCCTATGTTCCACGTTTTACGGCATTAATGAAGATAAACAAAGTTGTAGATAATAAAATTCTGAACAATTTTGGTTCTCACCTTTTTCCCCCCAAAATCGATATTTTGGAAATTAAACCTGAAAAACGCGACACAAATTCTAAATATTATCATTATCTCCTATGTTCTACGTTTTACGGCAAGAATGAAGAGAAACAAAGTTGTAGAGAATCAAATTTTGAACAATTTTGGTTCGTACCTTTTTCCCCCAAAATCGATATTTTGGAAATTAAACCTGAAAAACCTGACACAAATTCAAAATATTATCATTATCTCCTATGTTCCACGTTTTACGGCATTAATGAAGATAAACAAAGTTGTAGATAATAAAATTCTGAACAATTTTGGTTCTTACCTTTTTCCCCCCGAAATCTATACTTTGGAAATTAAACCTGAAAAACGCGACACAAATTCTAAATATTATCATTATCTCCTATGTTCCACGTTTTACGGCATTAATGAAGATAAACAAAGTTGTAGATAATCAAATTCTGAACAATTTTGGTTCCCACCTTTTTGCCCCCAAAATCGATATTTTGGAAATTAAACTTAATTAATTAATTAATTACCTATTAATTAATGAAAACTTAATTTTTTCAGAATTTGATTCTCTACAAATTTGTCTCTTCATTCATGCTGTAAAACGTGGAACATAGGAGATAATGATAATATTTTGAATTGGTCGCGTTTTTCAGGTTTCTTTCCCAAAATATCGATTTTGGGGAAAAAAGGTAGAAACCAAAATTGTTCGAAATTTGACTCTTCAACTTTGTTTCTTTTCATTCTTGCCGTGAAACGTGGAACATAGGAGATAATGATAATATTTTGAATTTGTCGCGTTTTTCAGGTTTAATTTCCAAAATATCGATCCTAGAAGAAAAATTTTAAAATAAAAACTTGTGGAGAATCAAATTTTCCACAATTTTTGTCTTCATGGTTTTACTATAAATTCAAAAATGGTCGAGTTATTCAAGAAAACCCATTTAAAAAAAAAACATTTTTCGAATAAACAGTAGCCTGATTCAGTCTACTTTTTAAATTTACACTCCCAGTGACCCCCCCGAGGGCCTACGAAAAAAAAACCAAGAACTGATTATTCACGGGTCATAAATGTCATAATGATTGAACTATTTGTTATTATCTCCAAGCATACAAACATATTAGAATATGATATATCTACTAATTAAAAAATCCGGCAGTGCGAGTTTCATATTTTTTTACTAAAGTTTCTAGGACCTAGCCTAGGCACCTACCTAAGTACCTTTGTACCACAAAAGATGTAAAAACAGTATAATTACAACTACCTACAAGGTACGCACAGTAGCAAGTAAGTGTTAACAAAGCCAGTAGGTACCTATAACTTGAACCAGCGCTAAGCTACAAACCCCCGAAACCAAAGACCCGCTCAAGGTCAAAGTGTTACTACCTAACGTGCGGCTGACTGTACCTACCCACTAGCGCCGCGGTTGTTGGTCAAACAAACACAATCACTCTGATGATGACTAGGTAGGTTTAGGTTACCAAGAAGGTATATTATTATACAACTTGTAATTACCAATACGCAAAACCTCTCGGGTGGTAGTTTTACTCGTTCTACTCATGAAACTGAACAACTTTATTGGAAATTAGAATAAAAAAATTGAGAATCGGAATTTTGTATTTTATTTTTGTTGAACAAAAGTACCACTCGAGAACCTTTGCATACATTGTATATCTCACGGAACTGTTTAATCTACAGGGTGTAAAAAAAGTTCGACTATACTTCTAAGGAGTGATTCTACATCGTATAAAATATAAAAAAAAAATATTTTGCTTAAAAAAAGTTGTTTTAGCTCAAGAAGAAGTGAAGCACAAGGGTTAAACGACGTAGACAAGGATGTTTATTGTTATTTAATATCCACTCACTAGCACATTTCAATAAATTACTGGAATGTAATTCGGAGGAAAAACTAATTTAATGATCAAACAAATCAGAAATTAAATATTAATTAAAGTATTTTTATTTTAGTATTGTACGTACAATCACCCCTTAGAAGGATCATCCTACTTTTTTTTTTACATCCTGTATTTTTCATTCGTCCACGGCTGGCAATGTTGATCGTAGTGGCACGACAATTTCTGTAGGTAGGACAAGGATTTCCAATTTCTATATTTAAAACCAAACGTGAAGCAAATCTAGAATAAAATAGGTACATAATTTTACTTATTTATCGTCGTTCATTCGTCCGGCGGAAAACAGAAAAACGTTCGGTTTTTATTTTTGTCTGAGACTTGTCTTCATACGTTGTTTATTACCTACACGTAATACAGGAATCAAAATCTCGATGTCAAGATCCATCGTGCGTGATTCAACACGCACCCCTCCCTAGCGAGTGTACGGAGCTGACTGACGAGACCGCGACGGCCGGCGACGGTGAGTCGTGTGCGTTGAAGTATAGATTTACGTATGTTCCATTTCTCACCGACAAACGGATCGGCCGTGACGGCCGATTTTATTTCTCACCGAGTTTTTGTCGGTCGTGTGCGTTGAAGTATGGCAATCAGTACGTTCCATTTTTGACCTACAAAAAATCGGCCACCGATTCTCGGTCGTGTGCGGGAGCCCTTAGATAATTTATACCTACAGGCAACTAGTTAAAGGAAAACAAAAGCCTGGGTGCGTACTCCGAAGTTTTATCGAAGCTCCGATATTATCAGATTGACAACAACAATTACGTTCGGAAATTTACTTTGTTTGGGAATTTCTTTGTCAAAGGCCGAACCATAGGCTAATTATCGGCGCGATATTATCGTAGTTTCACTTGGGAGTACGGCAACTGCAAATCTTAGTTTTATTATAATTGTTGACATACCTACTTAATAATGTCTTTACCATCATAAAAAGTCCACTCCACAGAATTCACAGTTCCAATTCACGTACCATACCATAGTCACCACGCTTGTTAGCGTTGTGGCTGCCACAATGGACCGCGGTGGCTGGTGAATGCTACTGCCATCCTCCGATCCCTTTAGTTGCCTTTTATGACACCTACTGCAAGAGATGGGATAAGGTGGAATCAAAGTATATGTAGTTACACAAATACGAACCTTACTGAGCAGTTATTTGTAATACAGGACGCTTCACAAAGCTCAATAAATAAAAACTCTGACACTCTCTGTTTGGTAGACTTAACAATAGATTTAAAAGAGCTTTAAATTTAAAAAAGTTTAGTGCAACTGGCTGATAATAGTCAGTAAACTAGTCTTAAGCATTTAGACAAACAGTTGATACGTTCAGAAGGACCAGTAACACCACAGATTATAGAAACTAGTAACACCTTTCAAAAGGCAAACCAGTTCTGGTTCCGCATCCGGTAAAATCCGGTTTGATACGTAATCAGGCAGTACTATCACACTACCCACTGTTCCATTATTGCGATGATAATTGCGATTGCTATGGACAATGCTTATCGGTTTCATGACGTCGGTGCGGTCTTTCTATGACTTTGTGACGTTATTAAATCATAAAATAACCAAAAGCAGACGTCGTACATTTGGACGCACATCTGTGGTAAAATTTGACCTTGAGCTGGTCTCTGGTTTCGGGTGTTAATAGCGTGGCGCTGGTTCAGCTTATATTGATTTTATTACCACTAACTTGCTGCCGTACGTACACACGGCCGCACATCGGTAGAAACACTTTTGGACCTTATGGCGTGGTAATAGAGTTGAAAAAGTTTCTACCGACAAGCGGTTGACCGTACGATAGACGTAGTAACTTTAGATGGATAGGTATAATAATCACTTTTGCTGCTGCAGCAGCTGCAGTTACAGCTGCTGTAACTACGATTTATCCAAATTCATCACACAAGAATAATTTGATTCATCTCACACAAGAATCATGATTTGCATGATTTTTTGAGGATCTTGGTATGGTTTTGATAATATTGCATATTGTGGGCTCTGTACTGCTATACTCAAAGAATGAACCAAAATCGTTTTAAAAAAAAAACACTAAATTCTGTATATCCATAACTAATCATTTTGCACAGGAAATATACTAGCAATCAACAAATAATGACTGCTAATGCAACAATTATGTAATTAGAAATATCAGGCCCCATTACTGCCTTTCTACCGGAAAAATGTTAATCAATTCGTCATTAAACTGATTATAATTTACGGTGCAATATAATACTGTCACCGTAAAGCTACTTTACTTAATAGGAAGGAATTAGATTATTAAGTAGATCATTAAGAAACTTCTTAATTTGGCACGTAGGTGTTAAACGGATATATGTCATAGTCCGGCTTTATCAAACCAACTACGAGAAGGTATACATTGAGTGTTAGTAAGAATGTTATAAAAAAAACCGGCCAAGTGCGAGTCGGACTCGCGCACTGATGGTTCCGTACCACCACATAATCATAATTGTATTAGTTAAAATTTCAGTAAGTTAATGTGCCAGATTTTTTGAGTCCGACACGCGCTTGACCAAATTTTATTATTTGTTGTTATTTTATAGCTTATGCACTATAAACATACCAATTTTGAAGTTTGTAAGTGTTCCCGTTTTTAAAATAGAACTAAAACAAAAATCGTCTCCGCGACCATTCAACTTGACCCCTCACTTATATGAATGTTCTTGAAACGGGAGCTCACCTCAATTGGTTACCATTAGTTGTGAGAAAAGTTGTAATATTTAATGATTTAAGACTTTTCCCTTTATTTGTACTTTGAGACCTAGCTTCTTGCCAAATTTCATAATTTTAGGTCAACGGGAAGTACCCTGTAGGTTTTGCATTTATGGAGATGAGGACATAAAAAGCCATATCTTTTGATTGCGTCATTGTAAAAAATTTAAACTTTCAGATCTTGTGTGGTTCATGGACCCTAATATATATTATCAATTTCAACTTGATACCTCTACCCGTTCGTGAGATAAAGGGTCTTGACAGACAGACAGACGGACAACAAAGTGATCCTATAAGGGTTCCGTTTTTTTCTTTTGAGGTACGGAACCCTAAAAAGCGCTAATGTTCGACGCGCAATGGATACCTAAAACGTTCTAAGGTTGTGCACGACATCTCGCAGAAGTTGTTCTAAAATATATTATCCAATCCGTTTGAATCTAATTAAGTTTAACGGCCATCATCATTGTGCTATTTCGCCCACATTTGCTATACTTCTCTTAAAATTAACTGATTAATGTACATATGTATATACCTTCTATACCTACTAGGTTATTTTTTTGGACCTGATATGCGTATGCCCACCTGATTACAGAGGTCAAAAGCAACAAATTTTGTTCTACGACTTTGCTAACAACAACGCACGAAAAATTTTCAACTTCCCATACAAAATGGGTCGGTCACGTGACCACTTTGACAGCAAAGTCGTAGAACAAAAGTTGTTGCTTTTGACCTCTGTAATGTAATCAGGTGGGCATACGCATATCAGGTCCAAAAAATAACCTTTATTTAAGACAAAATAATATTAAATGATGAGGTTGATTTATATTTTTGATATTGCTGAAATAACGTTGAAAAAAAAAATACTTTTCTCTCATTTTTGTGAATTTCGGGGTCACCGCGTTGGTACGTTTATGTGAACGTTATTGACGTGTAAATGAGGTCTAAATTAACAATGACGTGCGTGTACTCGTAGCTGCTACTTTTAGGGAAGGTATAGCCATAATGATGTAGTCCACTAGCAACTCACTTGCAGTGCAGTCACCGTGGTATCCTAGCGAGAGAGGAGCCAGGGGACTGAGAAAACCCACTAGATTCCATTCACAAAGCAAGCTACCTTTTTTATGTCACAAGTGGGCAAACGAGCAGGTAGGCCACCTGGTGGTAAGTGGTCACCATCGCCTATGACACGCACTGTCTTATTAGTGACATAATTTGATACTTATGTTTTTTTTTATCGTCAATGGGCTTACTCTTGACCTCGATCTGGTCTTGAAGACAGAGATGAGGTCGACGATGGAACGAGCTCGCCCATAAGAAGCCTATTCACTAGCGACTTGAATAGATTCGGGTTATATGAACAGCAAAGTGCATTACCCACCCTGAGAACTGAGATTGTATGTCTCATGTGTTGGTAGTTTCACCGGCTCCCTTACCCTTCAAACCGAAACACAGCAATGCAAACACTGCTGCTTTACTGCAGAAAAAGGAAAGGGGGTGGTGCTTCCCCAGACGGACTTTGCACAGAAGCCCTACCACCTACAAAACAGCAATGCGAACTAAGCCTAATAATAAAGTCATAATTTTCATGATACGGCCATTAAATGGACAATTACAATCAGAAGTCGGTAAAAACTATATCAAGCTTGTCGTGATGCAATTATAAATTGTTTTGCATTCCTTCTGTCTATTGAACAAATGAGCCTATAACATGATTAATAATTTTCTTTATGCTAGGCAGCAAAATTGTCATGTGGCGCGAGTGCCATTGAAACTCGAGCAAGCGAAGGATTCTAGGATTGAGCCACGAGCAAAGCGAGTGGTTCAAAAGAAGAATCTTGAGCGTAGCGACTACGAGGATTTCAAAGCACGAGACGCGAGATAACTTTGCTGCCGAGCGAAACAAAAAAATTTCACCTCACTACAGTCAGGAAAATACTACAAAATAGTGCCAGTACCTTATACCACAATTCATCATCACTACACGTCAAATCATCTTCTTACACACTAGCGGCCAAATTTACTTCGACCGATTAGAATTTTAAAAACCTTTTCGACGCAAGTGGACAAATATGACTTTTGCACGCAGATTTCTACCGATAAAGCAAAGTTTTCCGAGCTGGAAGGGTGAAAACATTATTGTCCTAATAGACCACGCCACACGAAGACTGCCTCAGACTCACTTTTGTCTTTGTCAGTCAGTGAAACACGTCCTGTTTACGAAATGAGGCAAACTATTCTTTATTTGAATTGGAATGGGGCAGTTTATTCATAGTAAACAAAGACGAGAAATATCAGTCACGGGACCCTGCTGCCTGCAATGACCGCCTGATTGCTGAAAGCGGATCCTACAGTCGCAATAATGTAGCTTGATAATATGTAGCAGGATAGAGCTTGTGCGTGAAAGCAAGACGAAGGGATACGTGTCTCTCTCATATGTCTTACGTATGGTCTTACGCATCGCTCCGTCCTGCTCTCACACTACTGTCATTCTAAACATGCTACAATATTTCGACGAATTTGACTGTTTGTCTGTGGTTCTGCCTGAAATATGGCCAAATGTAATTTATGACGTTTAATGTATGAAGCAAACGTCATTTTCTCGCGCGATTGAATAAAAAGCGGTTATCCGGGGGCTTGCGCTGGCACTGCTGCAAGACTGTCAGGTCGCTAGAGTAAAGTTACAATGTTGATTAAATCTAAATATAATGTCACCCAGCAGAAACGAATTGATTAAAAAAAAAACTTTCATTAAAAAATAAAGTTTGGTTTTCTCTTTGACTGCAATTCGCATAGAAAACGTATGTGTAAGGTACCTTGAAACTTGGCTCATAGACAGAAATAAGGTCAATAAGTAAAAATAAAAAATACGTTTTTTTTTTTCGGTTGCATATAATAAAGTTAAAAAATAATTTTGATTTTGTCAAATATCGATTAGCCTATAGATATGGCAGAATGAAACGTAGCCATGGCCAGTCTTAAAAAAAAACCGGCCAAGTGCGAGTCGGACTCGCGCACTAAGGGTTCCGTACCACCACATAAACATAATTGTATTAGTTGAAATTTCAGTAAGTTAATGTGCTAGATTTTTTGAGTCCGACACGCGCTTGACCAAATTTTATTATTTGTTGTTATTTTATAGCCTATGCCCTATAAACATACAAATTTTCAAGTTTGTAAGTGTTCCCGTTTTTAAATAGAACTAAAACAAACATCGCCTCAGCAACCATCCAACTTGACCCCTCTCTTATATGAATGTTCTTGAAACGGGAGCTCACCACAATTGGTTACCGTTAGTTGTGAGAAAAGTTGTAATATTTAATGATTTCAGACTTTTCCCATTATTTGTACTGTTAGACCTCGCTTCTTGCCAAATTTCATAATTTTAGGTCAACGGGAAGTACCCTGTAGGTTTTTCATTTTTGAATAAATGTATGGAGATGAGGACATAAAATGCCATATCTTTTGATTGCGTCGTTGTAAATAATTTAAATTATCAGATCTTGTGTGGTTCATGGATCCTAATATATGGTATTAATTTCAACCTGATACCTTTACCCGTTCGTGAGATAAAGGGTCTTGACAGACAGACAGACAGACGGACAACAAAGTGATCCTATAAGGGTTCCGTTTTTTTCTTTTGAGGTACGGAACCCTAAAAAAAACCGACAACTGTTCTTAGTAGTCTGTGGTCGATTTATACCATAGATTTAATACTTCGCGCGCGGTGCTTTTAACCAGATTGCCCTCTTCCAAAAATTATGCGAGCAGAGTATGACGTAAGATGAGATGAAGCTGTCCCTTTCTAATAGATTTTGCATGACATTTTGTTTATGTTGCCATGACAACATCAACAAAATGTCATGCAAAATTTTTGATAAAAATCATTTTACTAAAGAGTTTTTAATCCAGATAAATCAAAAGAAAATGATTTTCTGCATTTAATTTTTTTTATAAATATTTAATATAAATATTTTTTATAAATATTTAATTAAAACTGAGAGAGAAGTTTATACTTTGCACGTTGAAAATTATTTAAATAAGTATTTAAAAATACGTATAAATAAAAATTTGTGGATACAAAACTTAACTTTTTGCACGGAAATTGTGCAAACTTCATTAGTATGGCAACAATAATTAGAAAGGGACGAAGTACATCGACTATGATGTCTTGCTCTGCTCGTTTTGCCTCTGTACAAATTGTTAGGAGTCCTCAATCATGGTGAATGTAAGATCATTGTTCATACAGCTGTTAGTTTTTTTTTTATGATAGGCAATGACTACTCATCACATTCTGCCATACGACCTATCGATATTTGACGAAAACGATTTTTTTTAAAACTACGTCATTTATAGCCGAAAAAAATTGGTAATTTTTATTTATCTTTAATGATCCTATTCCTGTTTATGAGCCAAGTTTCAAGGTACCTTACATATAAGTTTCCTTTGCGAAATAAAGTTGAGATGCAGCATGCTGGAATGTATTATTTTATGCCTCTTGGGAATCCAAACTGTAAAAAGGTCTCAATACAATACAATACAATACAATAATCTTTATTTGTGATAACAGGTACAAAATTTAAGGTGTTATAGTTTCAGGAGGTAAAGCAGCTCGCGATACAACGTGAGGACTGGAAGTTACTCCATCGACAAGAGCCAAGCTCTTAAATTAAAGTTAAAGTTAAGTTAAATTAAAGTAACAAACAGTCCTCTGTTATCTACCAGTATATGTCCGGTGTCTCGTACGGGTTTCTGGAAATTATGGAAACCTTAGATAATAAAATAACTAATATTGAAGCTGATCAGCTTTCAATAAACTTATTGTTAACTTATTGTTTTCACTACCGTTTTGTTAAGAAAACTTCTTAAAACGGTGGCATAACTTATTCCTTGGGCCGTGTCATCACAAATTGATTAGTTCTTATAAAAGATTACTAAGCTATTACAATTACACGCAGTACAGGCAGTTCCATACCATTGGAAATACCCGCACTACACATATCAACATTATTGCTTCGTTATAAAGGCGATGTTTAAGACAGAATGTTTCCATTGACGTGTGGTTGACTGACTTTACTGGTACAAATTTTCGTTACAATGACATTCATTTCCACTTTGCAGGTCGTATATTGCCAATTCAAAACATTCGATTTTAAAAAACTATGGCGAAATCGTCAGTGAAATGTAACGTTCGAAGTCAAAGGGACCTTATAAGTTATAATGAAACATTACAAAAAAAAATACCATCCTCCCCCTTAGCTTTCGAAAGGAAAATCAGAATCAATTATTGTCTTAAATATTACAGGAAAAATGAAACGATCTTCCTATGTAGCACAGTTTTTTAGAAATCTGCAAAAAACTTTACAAACAAACTTAGCTTTTCGGTCCTAAAAATAGACTTTATTGCTTCGAAAAATACGATAGGTATATCGGAACCTTTGGCGCGGGAGTCTGACTCGCATTTGACCGGGTTTTTTTATTTGGAACGCCACTCATATTTTACACAGGAACCCTAATCACAACCCTGGGCCTGTCCTGTATTTTTTTTTTCAACTTTACTTACAAAGCACGAACCATAAAGTTCTGCTTACGTAATTTGATACTATAATGTTTTGTAAGTGGCTTGTTCAAGGTCCTTCATTCATCATCAGCTTGCTAAAGCCACGATCACACCTAGCTGAATTCAAAGACTAATGCGGCATACATTGCTGGGAGGCTTGGTTATGTTAATTGCAATTTCCTTACTTGAACGAGCAATGTATGCCGAATTAGTCTTTGAATTTATCTAGGTGTCATCGTGCCTTAAAGTTGGGACCAATGTTACTCTAGTCACGTTTAGCTTAGATTTACATTTCAATAATATTGAAGGTCAGTAAGCATTATTAACTTAAAATATTAAGATAATCCTTGAATTCAAAAATTGATGAATAAAAAAGCCAAGTGCCTGTCGGACTCACGCACCGAGGGTTCTGTACCACTATGGTAAAAATACTGTCGCAGTCAGGGACGTGCAATCATGCTGAAGTGTATTAAATGAGCGCGAGACCGACTCGCACTTGACTGTTTTTTTATTTATTTCTCTATGGCTTATGCATCTAAACATACCAATTACCGCACTTCATAGTGACCCCGTTTTTATGGAAGAGTTAAAACAAAAAAAAAAACTAATTTCTCGTATGGGAACCCCTTTATTTTTTAATCTTTCATTATTTATAATTTTTTAAGTAATTCGCCATAATAATGTGATAGAAACCACTTTTTATTTTATTTACACTTTTATTTATCAATTCTCAATTACTACGTGTCGTAAGCTTAAGTACAATAATAATCAAAGTAAGACAGTTTTCTTTATCTGTAACACGTCTATTCTATCCCAAGGCTCTCCAGAGGCTGCCCCGAATGCTCTTACTCGCCGCAAGTACTTAGAAGCATCGTGCTGACTGATACAATATCCGCACTTAAATAATTAAGGGGCTGATAAGAGCTGAATTACCTCCCTTTCTAACAAAGGGCAGAATGCGCGTGCTAGAGCGGAGCGGATTCGCACTGTTTTACGTTTTTCGCTCATTTTTGCATTTTTCTCAAAATCTGTACCCATAATATTAATTATAAAACAGCCATATTATTATGCATAATATATAGAATAATGTGTAAAAGTTTTGGAATCATAGATGAATGGGTACTTAAGAAAAACGGTTTAAAGCAAAAAGCAGAGGTAACTTTGGATTTTTTTTATGGCGTACAAAATATATTTAATCGTGTTTCAGAGTCGGCCATATTATTGGAAAGATGCTTAATTATCATATAATTTTTTTTCACCGCCATATATTCATTACTTTTCGTTAAAAACCTGCTCAAGTGAAGCGTATTTAGCTCTTATCAGCGCCTTAAAACCTTACAATAACACATTCTGTGAAATTTTCACCTATTATGTACCATATAACTGTCAAATAAATAATTATGAATTATTATTATGAATTTCAAACACATAGCTACTACGTTCTAAAGGTCGGACCGACAAGCAGGAAGATGACGTACGTAGGCTTAGTATGAGGGTATCTTCAGTACCTTTTGAGTACGGAACCCTAAAAAAGCTAATTAACTTACCTTTGCTCGCTACCAAACCAGCACACCCCGGCCGGACATACATCGAGCGCGAATTTGAAATTGGAAGGTCGTGTAGGCCCGCATATTCAGTACAAGACCCTCAGAAGGAAGGACCATGAGAATCTCGTGGGCAGGTGCGCGCGGGGGTGCGGGGTAGATTGCAAGGGGAGGCGGAGAGTGTCCGTTCTGTGTGATAGTACTTTACATTATTGTGTGCTACCAGCTCACCGCATACGGAATTAAAATGCCATACGAGCGAATCAAACTAAAAACTTCTAGCTGGTGACACAGAAAAAGACAAGTACTTTAAACAGTTCTTTAAAACAATAGAGTTTAAAACTATTAAGTGAACCAGGCTTCGTTAACAATGAGACAATCATTTATTATGCAAAGTCAAGAACCTTCTAGGGCCCCTCTAGTTAATTCGTATCTCCTTGGACTCGACTTAAAAGGAGAATAAATCTATGCAATTTATCTTAAAACGGTTTTCTTAAAAGACGGCACACAAGGTCTTTAAAACACGTATTATGGATGAACATGATCAAAAAAAGTTCGGCGTTTTGAACATTACTTAGTCCTTACTTATACCTACAATATTCAAAGCGTGAAAAACATAACCCTCCTGTTTTGGGGCAGTCGGGTAAAAAGTAAAGAAGGGCAAAGGCGTCTCTCTCGTCTTTCCAGAAATCACTGAATTTTCTTTTCAAAGTATTATTATGATATTTTTAGGGTTCCGTACCTCAAAGAAAAAAACGGAACCCTTATAGGATCACTTTGTTGTCCGTCTGTCTGTCTGTCTGTTTGTCTGTCTGTTAAGACCCTTTATCTCACGAACGGGTAGAGGTATCAGCTTGAAATTAATACCGTATGTTAGGGTCCATAAACCACACAAGATCTGAAAATTTCAATTTTTTACAACGACGCAATCAAAAGATATGGCTTTTTATGTCCTCATCTCCATACATTTATGCAAAAAACCAAAACCTACAGGGTACTTCAAGTTGACTTAAAATTATGAAATTTGACAAGAAGCTAGGTCTCACAGTACAAATAAAGGGAAAAGTCTGAAATTATTAAATATACAACTTTACTCACAACTAATGGAAACCAATTGTGGTGAGCTCCCGTTTCAAGAACATTCATATAAGAGAGGGGTCAAGTTGGATGGTCGCGGAGGCTATTTTTGTTTTAGTTCTATTTTAAAAACGGAAACACTTACAAACTTGAACATTGGTATGTTTATAGTTCATAAGCTATAAAATACTCAGACTCAAAAAATCTAGCACATTATCCTACTGAAATTTCAACTAATACAATTATGATTATGTGGTGGTACGGAACCCTCAGTGCGCGAGTCCGACTTCCACTTGGCCGGTTTTTTTTTTAATACATAAATTAATGTTGTTATAATTGTTAATTTTTTTTTTATTTAAATTAATTTAATTTATAAACAGTTTATCAGGGTGAAAGTACGTTAAGTGATATTTTGTCACCCGGTGATATTCAAGAATTGGATCCGTGCCAGGGCTTTGCTTTGTATATTTTTATCCAAAATCTGTAGAGTTTCTGAACCGCGCTATATTCAAGGAATACTTAAAAATCGGAGAAAAGTAATATTTTCATACATGTTACCTACTTAGATCAATATTTCGCCCCTGAAAATCTCTACATTAAATTTCATCGAAATCGTTTTCCAGAAACCTATTACAAATATAGCTCATAACAACTTTTTTCACAACTCGTACAGTCAACGACAGAACAAGCTTGACACTCACTCTTGAAATAAGAACGGTACAAAGTTGATGTGCTCTTGACTGTACACAAGAAACTATGACCACCTATATCGAAACTGCAAATCTTTATCGGCCATATATCACAATCACAAACCAAGACTGCTCAAACCAGTTCACGTATGATGTTATTAATACACGAGCAAGCATCAACTTTACATGTACTCGTAGTACACACGGCCGCACATCAGTAGAAACACTTTTGGACCTTATGGCGTGGCAATAGAGTTGAAAAATTTCTACCGACAAGCGGTTGACCGTACCATGTCTGTATACGCGTTGATGTGTGTGTGACAGGTTGATCTAACCGCTGCACATGTCGCAGTCAAATCGTATAATTCGATTATTTACAAACGGCTACGGCAAATTGAAAAACGGCCTCGGCGGCAGTTTGTGAACGTGTTTAGATCACTGGTGCATTTTAGGTTCGTTCGCTAAATCCCAACCGGGATCGGTTAGGTTAGGTTATCTTGCCACCACAAAAACGCACGACCCGAACGAGCGAAGCGAGCGTGCCTCTGCAGCGGCCCCCAAGTGCTAGAAACGAATTACGAATTTTTTTTAAATGTCAAGTAATTTTGTTAAATGACGAATTTCACAATTCCTCTGCATTTTGTAAAATGCTCAGGCAATATGAAAAGCGACAAATTATACAATTAGACTGCGACACACACATTTACAAACTGTGCGTGTATTATGGTTTACCACAAGTATAAAATGTACCTTGTGAATTATTCAATTTCGAAGGCCGGTCTCGTGTTTACAAGAAATGCGGGTTTCACAGACGGACGATGAATTTTTTACTCTTTTTATTGGTTAGTTACTCACCGCCTTACATCCTGTTGCGTATTTTTTTTAAATATTAAATAATAATTTTTGAGTGTTTTTAAAAAATTCATTAAACACCATTTATTTGTTAAAAAGTTGTTAAAATATTATTTCATGTTTCAATTAATGACTTCTCTTTTTCACATTTCATTGTAGTTATTGAAAAAAAATTGTAAATGAAATATTTTATCGTTTATTTATTTTTTATATTAAGCAAATTATAATTTGATAACTTTGAAAAAATAAAAACCACGAGCCATATTTTTTTAAATAAAATAAAATCTATCAGGTAATTTTTATCTTATCTACTATATTATTGTCAATACAGTTACTAACCAACTTTATAAAAAAATAATAAATCATGTCTGTAATTTCTTGTAAACATATTATTATATTAAACCGGAAAATAACAGTGCTGTCATTAATAGGCGGCTTGCAGTAAAAACGCAGTAAAAGGCATAAATAGCGTACCGGCAGTAAAAAATGCCATATTGTACAGACAATACATTGGTTGCCTATAATTTACACAATAGGCACTTTTCCATACGGCACGTTACTGCGTTTGTTTAATCAGCTGTTTTCAACTTTTTCTACGCATTTTAGAAACTTAAAGAAACTTAAATTAGGCGATTTTCTGTTTAAATCGAAAGTGTATACCATTGTATACTTACTCAAAGTATCAAGGTATTCTGTAAGAAAACTAAAAAAATATGTTTGTGAAAAGGGCAGGCATTGGCAGGCCAAGATACCGTTGGAAGGATGAAGTCGCCAAGGATCTTAAAGAGCTGGGAGTGCCCGACTGGACGGAATTGGCACAGAACAGGGAAGCGTGGCGTACTTTAATGTCGGAGGCCAAGAACCACTTTGGTTCACTGAGCCAAAAAGAATGAATGAATGAATGAATGCGAAAAGGATTCATGGTTCACCCAAAGATCATCATTTATACTTTTTTATTTATAGTGCAAAAGCCGTCTGAAAAAAGATCACTGCTTTTCCTATTTCTGGCGTAAATAGCATTATAATGTAATTGGCAGTTGTAACAACTTACCACCGGACGATCTATTATCTGCAGCATTAAAAATATGTTTTTTGTCACTTAAACAATACCTACAAATAAATAAACACTTATTCTAAAATATTACCATGATAACAGCCAAGTGACAAAAAAAATGCATTGTAAGATGTTACCAGTCTCACGTATTCTTTTCTATTTTAATTAATTAATTAAATTAAATTCTTGTGATGTCAGTTAAATAACATCGCTTCACAAAGTGGCGCCATTTGGATAGAAAAAGAAGCGATTAGAAAAAACCGACGCGCTCTTTTAAACATGTTTAACTGTATATAATATACATTATACTGCGCTTAACTTCGTCTATGCAAACTTACACAAATGAATACTTTAAATATGAAGTTTAACACAAGTAACAGATCTTAAGACTTGCCTACTCCAAAATCTCGCTAAACTAATCGGCATTAAACTATAATAAACAAACCTAGTACACTCAGCAGCTCGTCAATAGAAACACTTTCGGACCTTATGGCGTGGTTGAAAAAGTTTCTACCGACGTGCGGTCGACCGTACATATAATGTTGTAAACTTCAAAGAGAAATCTAACCAGGAAGCATTGTTCTCGACCACAACATTGTTTATCGACTTTTTATCGACAGCATGTGACCGATTGTGCTGTCGTTTCATCGATACTATCGAGTGTCGATGTGTTATTAACATTGTTGCTTTCACTTGAATTTTTCTCATGGCAGCTGATATGAGTGTAAACTAGTTTTAATGTAATGTTTGCATCTCGTTATGTGTTTGAATAGAATCGAAATTGGTTTCGCAACTATAATTCAACTTGTGGATAGCGCTCTCACTTAAGGGTTAGCATAAACTTCACAAGTACCTATTAATACTATTACGTAATAAATTATCGTTATAACATCCCATTAAAGCCCAAGTCACACTGAGGCGGTAGCGGAAGCGTTCCGGGGCCGGTGTTTTTTGTAAAGTAAAAATTTGAACACATTGAAAGCGGTCGCGGCGCGGCGCGGTGCGGCGCGGGGGCGGCCGGGCCGCTAATACAACCCCGCGGACCGGGCGCGGCGCGGGTCCAAACTTTCGGCGGGAGCGGGCGCTGTATTCCATTGCGTTCAATGCAACCCGTCACACAGAGCGGCAGCGGCGCGGCGCGGCGCGGTGCGGTGCGGTCCGGGCGCGGACTTTGACGTTGTATTTTTTTACAAGAATTTTGCGGCTTTTCGCAGACTTTTTTTAGGTTATCAGTTTGGTTTTTTGTTTAGAGCAAAGGATTTACGTCTTTTGAATAATCACAGATAAATAGTGTCACACCGCGCCGCTGTCCCGCCGCGGTTTCCGCGCGGTACCTCTGTGTGACCGGTCCCGGAACGCTTTCGCTTCCCGCAGGTCCACCCCCGGACCGCTTTACCGCTTATACCGCTCTGTGTGACTTGGGCTTAAAAGTCTACCGATGGACTGGGAACTCCCTCTAAAAATTTTACAGCGAATTTACGTGATATCTTTTGGAGGGGAAATTAATACTATAGCCACTGCGATTGCTGGAGACCACATTATGTAAGATGGTTCTTCCATCATCGGGTTCAAAAGACCCTTAGTCGCCTTTTACGATACCCAAGGGTAGAAATAGTTTGGTACAATTCTTAGCCGGCACCTTTTCAAATGTTTATGAGACCCAAATAAAAGCAATATACAAATATGTTAAAAACTACAATAAAGAAAAAGGAATCATAGAACAACGGATAATTAGTATCCCATACTTAGAAGCAACTCTTACACTTATTACGGAACGTATTTCATAAACTGCATACAAACATGCAGACAATGCTCTACAATATTTTATATATATTATCTCGTGTGCACCTGCTGTAAAGATGGAGCATTTTTTCTAAGGAAATAGTAAATTATAGGCAAGTGTCCACTGACCGTGGAGACCAGGAGTTGAAGTACCTGAGGAAGTAATTATAAAAGCAAAGTGCCTTGTAAAGTAGGGTTTTGACTTATCACTCATATTCTAGAGAGCAAAGACTGATGATGAGGAAGAGAGAAGACTATAAGTTCTAAGTTCTAAGTTAAGTTTGTGG
Organism: Athrips mouffetella; assembly: GCA_947532105.1. Taxonomy (NCBI): domain Eukaryota; kingdom Metazoa; phylum Arthropoda; class Insecta; order Lepidoptera; family Gelechiidae; genus Athrips; species Athrips mouffetella. The sequence goes on along the minus strand of OX383961.1, from coordinate 1,630,784 downwards.
TTTCCGCACTTAGTCCAGTAAGGACCATTGTGCGTGGGCCTATGTGGCCGTCAAGTTAGCCACCCTAACTGTTGCCAGAACTCAGTCAGTTTGTCCAGTCTGTTGGGTATTTGATCTAGGGTTATGTCCGCTCCAAGTGTGTTTTCTCTGATGCTTTTAATTACTTTGCATTCCAGAATTACGTGTTTGATGGTTTCGTCCGTTTCCATGCAGGCCCTACATAGAGGGCTGTCGGTTATGCCTATAGTGTGGTAGTGTTTGTTGAGAGCAATGTGACCTGTTATTGTGCCTACTACATTGCGGAGCTTTGTCCTATTCATCTGTAGTAGCCGTCTTGTTAAGCGTGTGTTAGTTGATGTTATAATTTTTTTTGATTGTTTGCATGTTGCAATGTCATTCCATTGTTTGTCTGCTTCATTTCGTGTTTTTTCTCGTATCCATGTCCGAAACTGGTTGAAGGGTAGCGGCAGCATTGGTTCTGGTCCTTCATAGATCTCGTTGGATCCTCCCCTTGCCAATTGATCTGCTGCGTCGTTTCCCAGAGAACCACTGTGTCCTTTTATCCATTGTAATGTTATGTTGTTCTTATGTGATGACTTTTGTAATTCTTCATGGCATTGTAATATTAGTCCTGAGGTTGTATAGCTACCTTTCAGCGTTTCGAGTACCGATGCGCTGTCCGAGACTATACGAATGCTTGTATTAGTGATGTTCTTATATATGATTTGGGTTATTTTGAGACCTCTAGCCAATTTTTATGATAAATTCTACTTTTATTGGCAACCATATTTTTCTAGTTTTTGGGCCATGTCTCCAGATTTGATCAATGTTCTAATATACAAAATCTGAACAAGTCTTTGCCTACAAGTTTAAGAACATAGTATCTATGGGCATTAAATAAGAAGAAAGTGTAAAATGACATGTATTATGAAATCATTACTGTGCATTTTAAAGTCCTTTAAAGCCTAATGAAGCGTTAAGGAATGTTAATTAGTTAGAATTGGTTTCGTAGAAATATACAACCGCTTTAATGTTGTGTTTTAAAAGAATCCTCCTCATAACTTCCAACATCTGACTGTGCTTGCGATTGAATGTACACACGGCCGCACGTCGGTGGAAACACTTTGACGTTGAGCGGATCTATGTTTTCGGTAATTTGTAGAGCTGGTTCAGCTTATACTGGTTTTGTTTCTAGGTACTTGCTGCCTTGCTTACATTTTGATTTGTCTTCGCCAACAAACTGTTTTACAGTTTTGCGGATACCAAATTCAGGACGTTCTGAATAAAGGCCAGGTTAAAAGTACCCTTAACACGTTAGTTTACTATTATTTAATCTGTGCCTTAACCTACGAGCATGAAAGGACTGATGAAAGTATAGGAAGCAGGGGAAGTATGTCAAGATCGTACCAGGTGGAGGACTGTGTTCTCTGCCTACCCCGACGGGAAATGTATGTATGTATTATTCATAGTTCGCAAAACTTTTTAGAAGGCAGCAATATGATTAGTTTGATACAATAACATGGATTATCAAGATTGTATGTCTCACGCGTTCTTCCGAACTAAATGTCAACACGACAGAACCCACTGATCTTTTAAAATATTGCGACATCACGATTGGATGTAACTGCTCGTAGATACCTCCTCATTGGTAGATACAAAAGGAATGTCGGCGCTTGTCAAGTTATTGTTGTGTTGAAGCCAAAGAGAACAAATCTCTTTGTTAGAAGCTATGATATTTTGAAAAGCCTGTGCACACAATATTACTACGAGATCGGAAATCTATGGAAAAAAAATATTTACTGAACATGCTGAATTAATATACCCGTAAAATTTTCTCATTTCAAGTGGTGTATGTGTATTTTTTATTAACCTTCACCAATAACTAAAAGGAACTTCTTTTACTGTTGACTCCAAAGTAGCAAAAATAGTATCGACTCTTTCCAAATCAAAGTCTTCTGGTTTCTTTTTGACAAAAATATCAAACCAAACTATTTCGACATTGACCCCATTCAAAGTTACAAAATTGAATCTAATACAAACAGAACAGCAGACGTGCGGAACAGTCGTGACTTTTCAAAATAAGGTGTTCTTACAAACTTTGTACAACAAATGTACTCTTCCGAATTATGAAGACCTCTATTTTCTTACATTTTAGTATGCAAGCAAGGGTCAACATTTTCCAGTAACAGCTATATGGTGACTGGTAGCTTTGATACGCACAAGCGTTACGCCATAGAAGCTAGACAATGTGCTGTATCTCTTCTAACTTGTGAAACAAGATGCTAGTTATTTAGTTTACGAAACTAAGAGGTTTAGGGACGATATTTTTTGAAGTGAAAACTTCTCTAGCGGCGCTTGGCACTTTTTTTAGATGGGTAAAAAATGTTAAACTCGCGTCAGATGTCGCGTCAGATCTTGCGTCAGATCTGTAGCCTGATCGAAAAAGCGTCAACTGTCAACCTAGACTTTAAGGGCACTGCATGTTATCCTGCGTCATCTAGTACACGAAATTTGAAAGTTTGTAGCGGTAGTAGTGGCCTACTATGTCCACAAAACGTTGGTCTGCCAATCCGAAACCTGGCAGGTTTTGTACAGTCGGAGCGCAAAGTAGTTAAGTGACAGATTACAAGAATGAAATCTATTCGTAGAAATAGAAGGTACCTATATAAGTAAAAAACAACAGGTCTGCCTTGCATCCTCTTGGCAGTTAGATAAGTTGGTGCTATTCTTTGTTGGCACCAAACAGGCGCGCAAATTCATCTTTGCTTTAGCCTCATTCAGATTTTGTCTGCTAACTAAATTAGGTAATCTGACAGAGCTTTGTGAGAACCTTCTTCTCCGGTAGTTTATGCAATTGCTCTAATTTATTTACACTCACACGCAGCCCGTGTGTTTTCAGCAAGGAATAGAACCAACCCATCTCTCTCTACGCGTGGATGTCGTAAGAGGAATTTTATGGGAGGGTGGGTAGCAACGTCCTTCTGTGTATCGTACCATCTTACATACTGCGGTCACTAACAACCGTGGTTCATGGTCCAGCCGCAACGCTAACAAGCGTTGTGAGTAAGATACTTCCAATTCACATTGTTCCAGCAAAAGCCAGAATTATGGAACGATTTCTCTGACCTGCAGTGGACGTATCATGGGATGTTATGATGATGATTTACACTCAGTGGGGTTCTCACCAACGTAATACTAAACCAGTGGAATTACAATTTCCTTCTGGTCGTACCTATATGCACTTTAACTGTTCAAGTTCCTGTGGGACAGTGAGACTTGCCTACGACTATTATATTCAGGTTCTTATAACGGGGTCTGAACGATTACGAGGGCCACCTACAGGTTAAAAGAGCATATATTATGTTGTTGACTGGATAATAATTTTATTGTTGTAACTTTTGTAGATTTCTAATTTACTGGTTAAAACTTCTCCCAGGATAAAACTAAGTTTTCTTTTCGGAATTGTAAAGTTTTTTTGCAGAAAGTCAACATAGAGTAAAGAAACGAAACATTTACATGCTCATCGGCGTTTCGCTGATTTACATATTGGCAGAAACGTTCGGGATTAATACTGACTGGTGCCTGGCTATCCGCCTGGCAAGCAGCAGGGTTAAGCCGCAATCACACCTTCCTTAATGCAAAGACTGATTCGCCATACATTGCTGGGAGACTTGGTTCTGTTAATTCCAATGTCCTTACTTAAACGAGCAATGTATGCCGAATTTGTTTCTGAAAGGCTATAGATGCGACTAACCTCCAGTGCGGCCACTATACTATCTCAGCGAGAAATCAGGCTCTAGACGTCGCAAGACGTCTACTCCTTAAAAACCAGTTGTAACGAAGACTTGTAGAGCTAATAATAAGAGGTGTTTCTACGTACGACGTAGTGTGAACTCATCCGGTTACATCAGTTGTGTGGTCGACCTCGGAGCTTCTTTTGTTCCTAACTAGATTCAAAACGTTTGGAACGGTTGGGATACTATTCTAGCGTCTTTCGAGATAATCTAAACTATTTTAAAATAAAACAATTTTGTCTATACCTACATTACAAAGAACGATCACTATTTGGTATTTTGGGTATCACCCTAGTAGACACAGATTTTTATTTATTTATTAGCTACCAGAGGAGATTATAAGAGAGAAAGCAAACAAATAAGTGATTACCATCGCTCATGATTCATGACACACACTTTGACACTAATAAGACTGCAAAGCGCGTTGCACATCCTGGGAAATAAGATTGTATGTAGGAGATTATAAGAGAGAAAGCAAACAAATAAGTGATTACCATCGCTCATGATTCATGACACACACTTTGACACTAATAAGACTGCAAAGCGCGTTGCACATCCTGGGAAATAAGATTGTATGTCTCATGAGCCCGTAATTCCACTTCCCTTACCCTTTGAAGCGAAACACAGCAGTGCAATCACTGCTGCTTTGCAGCAGAAATAGACAGGCGGGTGGTACACACGGCCGCAAGTCGTGGTCACTTTGGCATTGAGAGGGTCTCTGGTTTCGGGCGTTTGTAGCGTATAGCACTGGTTCAGCTTATACTGGCCTCCCCAAATGGACTTTGCACGAAAACCCAACACCGCACCGCCGGTGTAATAAGTACCTACATACAACCAACAAAGGGTGTGCTTATATTTCAAGTTGGTACCTACGGCACACTGAAACAACTTACCTAAACAACGTAACAAAATCATTAACAGCAGTTTAAAAGTTTCATTACACGGTAATTGAATGGAAAAAGTGCTTTCTCGGCTTTAACTGCCTTTTATGCTAATACGAGTAGGAAGTAATTATAATGAAACATTTCTAAACTTGTTAACATGGCTGATTAATAAATTTTTCCCGGATATTATAAGGGCGGATGCCGGCAGAGAATAGTACTAATCTGTCGCTACCTGTGGGTGTCGTAAAGGGTGAAGAGTGGGAAGAATGGGCCACATCGTCTTTCATTGTATCGTACACAAGGCCGCACATCAGTAGAAACACTTTTGGACCTTATGGCGTGGTAATAGAGTTGAAAAAGTTTCTACCGACAAGCGGTTGACTGTACCATCCTACATATTATTCTGCTCTCCAACAACGCGGTCTATGGTGCCAGCCGCAAAGTTAACAAGGTGATTATGGTACTTTCCCACCAAAATGAATGTTATGATGATGACTGTAACTGATCTTAGTAGTAATCTAGGATTGGATCAGGTTTGCCTTTGAGGTAAGAAGAATCACAGTCGCTTTGTAAAACCAGTATCTCTTCAAATCTTCATCTAGACAGCCTACTCAGAACAAAAATATTCCCTTATATTTAAAAAAATACCAAAAGGAAGATGGGCCGCCTTCTGGTTTGTTATTATATCATCTAGTTTCTTGTTACCTTTAATACAACAAACAAATAAGATAGCAAAAGAGCTTTAGAGCTGGTATTATCACTTTCTTATCCAAATTAATCTGTGATCATTTTCTTTATTTATACATACTACTTAAAACTATATTATAAAGGAAAAATATCGGTCAAACAATTATTTAATATTTTCTTTATATAATTATATCGTTCATTCAATTATTTTTTTTATAATCACGGTTACGATTAAACAAGTAGGTTATTTATTTTATTTTATTTGGGAAACCAACGGAATATCGAAAATATAACAAAAGTCTGCCTCTAGTAAAGTAATTTAGAAAAAAGACACTGTACCTATCTATTTAAAGAAGACAGTAAAAATTAGGGAAAGAGCTGCGAAATTGAAATAAAAACATTATGTGAAATGGCAGCAACCTCGGTATATTAACATAGTATTACATTAAGTTGAATAAACAACCATAACGTGTGAGTTTCTTATAGAAAGCGAGACGTAAGATCTTGTTTTCCCATAGTAAGCGGAGTAGTGAGAGAGATGGACGCACAAAACTCTACATTAAAAAAAATAACTTTGTAACAAAAAAATTAAACCGAAGAATAAACTGAAAAGCAAGAAATAATAAATCTTTTTTATTTAACCTTAATAACAAAGTTCTTAAACTAATGTAAGTATACCTGAGTAATTTTGAGTCGGCGCCGCTGCCCTGCATCACGCTTTAATTGGCGCCGACTCAAAATTACTCGGGTATACTTACATTACTTTAAGAACTTTGTTATTAAGGTTGAATAAAAAAGTTTTATTATTTCTTGCTTTTCAGTTTTTTCGGGGGTTTAATTTTTTTTTTTAAGTTTTTATTTTACAATTTTTTGTAACTAAATTTAATTTTCCTACCCTTAGGGTAAATCGGAATACTCTGTATAAAGTTACGCGTGGTCATACATTACAATCACTCAGTGAACAATCAATCATCCCCTGTTTTCCTACCCTTAGGGTAGGATTTTTTTTTCCAAATTTATATGGGACCAACTACGGGGTTATACCCTTTCCAATAAAAATTATCAAAATCGGACTACTCTGTAAAAAATTATGCGTGGTCATACATAAAAAAAAAATATACGCGTCGACTTAAGAACCTCCTCCGTTTTTTTTTTCGTTAGTTAATTAAATCAAAATCCTCTTTTGTTTATTTATTTACTGTATGTTTATTAATATTACAATTTTATTCAATGTTTATACAGCCTATAACAAAGTTTATCATATTAAAATTTGAATTAATGGGGCATACTAAAGGTATTTCATAATTATGATAATTAACTAAGGTTGCGGAGCAGAGGTGCTGCTACTGAAATAAATTTATTGCGTCACAGATACAAAACTTTTGGTTTGTATCGTTCGTGTCCCGGCAATATGGGTTACTTCCCTATATCTTTTACAACCCATCACATATGTTATGAGCTGAGCTTATCGTCCATAGTTTTGAATTGTTAAGAGTGCTAAAATCGGCCTCTTCAGAGTGTAAAAAGAAGGGTATACCAACCCTGAAAAATCTAAATCTGCCAATGAAACTGAACAACTTTCCCAAAGGAACATAGGTCGAAATATGAAATAAAAAATTTGACCTCCCATAGAATCTGAATCAGCTGATAGCGTATTTTGTAAGGGAGGTCAATTATTTTTTCGTATTTCGACCTATGTTCCTTGGGGAAACTTGTTCAGTTTCATGCATATGCTGTCAGAAAAATCAGACAACTTACTGATGTAGCTACCGCAAGGCTGGTTTACTTTAGCTACTTCCATAGCATTATGTCTTATGGCATACTGCTTTGGGGCCGAGCAGCTGATATACATTCAATATTCGTTTTACAAAAGAGGGCTATAAGAGCAATTTATTGCCTGAAGACTCGTGATTCCCTGAGAGAACTGTTCAAGGAAATCAACATAATGACAATTGACAGTGCCATGCCAGTATATCTATGAAAATTTTATGTATGCTAGAAAGAACATTCATCAATTACCTAAAATTTGTGACAGGCATAATTTTAATACTAGAAATAAGCACAAAATTGATCAACCATATACTAGATTCACTAAAGTCAATACATCTTTCGTTGGTCTGTGTGTACGATACTACAACAAAATACCTGACAATATAGTGAAATTACCTGAGAGAAAGTTTAAAGAATGTGTAAAGCAAACGTTATGTAAAAAAGCTTACTATAGATTAGATGACTATATGAATGACAAAGAGGTATGGTGCTCTGATATTTCAGCGAAACACAAGAAACACATTGTAAAAAGCCGACTCTTAAAGTAGGCCGTGCTGCAGTGGTTTCGTGCCACAGCACGATCCGAAACGGCGTAGACTCGCTCTATTTGAATTGTATTCTGTATGACATTCAATAAGTATTCTGTAAAGAATCTACATTGAATAAATAATCTGAATCTGAATCTAATCTGAATCTGAATCATGGGCAGAATCACATTCTTTAGGGTGGATATACTTACCCTTTCTGTTACACCTTTTATATGTAAAAATAAATAATTTACACATTTCGCTAATTTTTTTATGTTACGGTATAAAAATGAAGCAGAATACTTTTTACGTCCTAATATAGGCCGTCATAGTGATCGTTTGAAAATAAGAATTGTGTCTCATGTCACTCGTGAACTCGAAAAGTTTTGACATTTGATCCCAATAGCCATTTTTCATAGAGGTTTTTTTTTTAAATTGTAATTTATGCAAAATTATGCTTTATTGCGTAAATAACTACCCACGTTTTCTTAATCATCATAACATCTCATGAAAAACGTCCACTACAGGACAGGGAGCTCCCTCCCGAATTCTAGCTTTTGCTTGGAAAAATGTAGAGGGGAAGTACCATAGTCACCTCGCTTGTTAGCGTTACGGCTGGCACCATGGACCGCGGTTGTAGGTGACCGCAGTAAGTAAGATGTTAGATACAAAGGAGGATGCTGCTGCCCATCCTCCAGTTTATAACCCTTAGTCGCCTCTTACGACACCCACGGGTATGTAAGGGTTGGTACTATTCTTTGCCGGCACCACACGGGGCCGTTTTCTAATAATTCCTTAAAATTTTGACACATTGGTTAAGAGTTTAAGTTAATTTTTTGTACAGTTATCTCTTAGCCTAGAATCAACTGCAATTCGCTTACAACTGGCGACATGAGAAAGTGGTCGCGCGACTAACCTTTACTAGCTAAACGATCTGGCGTGTACGCAGCTGGATGAGCGATTAAACATCACCATACCACTAAACCACCAAGGTTGTATGTTGCGTAGACCTTGTTTAAAATATAGGACTTTGTTATTGTAAAACAGCCATATAGAAATATGATGTTAGTAGTGTTCTGGTTAGAGATAAAAATGCGGATCGATTAAAATTGGCAGTGGATAGACGAGCGATATGTTTAAAGAACTGATGTGATAGGTAAGAAAAATATTTTTAGTCGTTATTGTTGTTAAAGAAACAGGTTGCCCATTTTGGATATTGTAGTGAACCAATTGCAATGAAACCAAACTGCAATTTTGCAGCAAAATAACACTAACACAATTTTTTCAGAAGTTTGTCAGTAAATCGAATCTGTATGTCAGTCTTTTGTCTGACTGAATCGCCCCGATAAAGCGCTTAAGTCCTAAAAATGCCTAAGTTAAAAAAAAATGTAGAAACCAAGCCTGTAAGATTGACTTATGATTGGCATCTACAACAAATTAGCCACGGTCAAATTGAATGAGTTAAGAATGTATTAGAAAGGGAAAGGAAACACTTTAATAACAATTTCACTCAGAATTATGTATGGCTCTTATCTTGAGATTAAAGCTTAGATTAAACCACCGCTGTAGGTAACTCAAATATTACACAACAACAGTGATAAGTAGCAGGTTAGAAAAAATATATTGTGATGTAGATGGTTGCCCGTGCATGTGGTGCTGGCAATAGTACATTACTGTTTAGGCTGAAAATAAGTCAATCAATTATCGTCCGAGTGATATTCTTCCAAGTCAACAAGGATGATAATTGCCATTCGGCCGCAACTTGTATAGTGCGTTTTTCCCATTTGTTAGGAAACAGAAAACAGAGTTAAAGGAATAAATCAAGTCTTTATTAATGCATATTAAAAGCAACACTAGTTAGTGCAATTTGTTAATAACAGTTGAAATTTGTTAAAGCAATTGCACCCTCCGCAGCCAACAGCTTCTGTGGTGTAGTGGTTAGAGCGCTTGGCTCTCGATCCGGAGGTTCTGGGTTCGATACCCTTACTTAGACTTAGCTAAAATATATTATCTATTTAAGAACGAAAATGCAACATTCTGAATGAGAGAGGAAGACTTGTTTACTTGTTATTCGGTTCATGCATCGGAGCCCCAACCTAACTGTACCTTGATTCAGCTTGTTAAAAATAACAGTAATGCAGTAAAAAGAGCAGGTAACTGCCTGTGAAGTTCATCCTTCTCCGTACGTAGTTTCAAGCACGTCAATATTTTGCCCAGCTTTTATGAGCTGTAAAGGAGTAATCACACCTAGCTGAATTCAAAAACTAATTCGGCATACATTGCTCGTTGAAGTAAGGATATTGCAATTAACGTAACCAAGCCTCCCAGCAATGTATGCCTAATTAGTCTTGGAATTCAGCTAGGTGTGATCACTCCTTTAGTAAGACTCCAGTCCATATTGTAAGAAGTTTATACAATACGTTTACTGAAAAAAAATAATAATATAAATTTAGGATTCCTAGCAAAAAACTACAGATTTAATTACCTACCGAATACCTAGCTGAATTGCCGACACAGGTCGACAGTCTTTACAGAAAGCGTCGACGCAAAAACTACTGAACCGACTATCATGAAATTTTTATTGTTTGACTTAGACAGGTACGGAACCCTAAGAAGTAGGGTTCCGTACCTCAAAAGAAAAAAAACGGAACCCTTATAGGATCACTTTGTTGTCCGTCTGTCTGTCTGTCAAGACCCTTTATCTCACGAACGGGTAAAGGTATCAGGTTGAAATTAATACCACATATTAGGATCCATGAACCACACAAGATCTGAAAATTTCAATTTTTACAACGACGCAATCAAAAGATATGGCATTTTATGTCCTTATCTTCATACATTTATTCAAAAATGCAATACCTACAGGGTACTTCCCGTTGACCAAAAATTATGAAATTTGGCAAGAAGCTTGGTCTCACAGTGCAAATAAAGGGAAAAGTCTGAAATCATTAAATATTACAATTTTTCTCACAACTAATGGTAACCAATTGTGGTGAGCTCCCGTTTTAAGAACATTCATATAAGAGAGGGGTCAAGTTGGATGGTCGCTGAGGCGATTTTTGTTTTAGTTCTATTTAAAAACGGGAACACTTACAAACTTGAAAATTGGTATGTTTATAGTGCATAAGCTATAAAATAACAACAAATAATAAAATTTGGTCAAGTGCGTGTCGGACTCAAAAAATCTAGCACATTAACTTACTGAAATTTGAACGAATACAATTATGTTTATGTGGTGGTACGGAACCCTCAGTGCGCGAGTCCGACTCGCACTCGGCCGGTTTTTTTTCTTTTTAAAAGTTAGTATTGAATAAAATCGATAGGCCCCTGAAGATGACGACCCTGCACTAAACTACCTACCTAAAATTTGTAACCGGAAGAGAACAAAAGCCGGAGTAATTTGTTTTAAACTACTTTTGCGTAGTGGTCATTATCATCAAGTTGGTTATTAATGTAACTTTAAATACCTACCAGTGGTGCCGGCTTTTAGAAAACCTCGTGGGTGCTAGTGTCCATATGATGATTTTATTGTGAATTTTTATCTAAATTCACACCCTTTTTCAAATGTTCTCTAGGCGCCCCTGGGTGTCTACTCTCAAAGTCCGATATATCGAAACGATACTACTCGAAACATGCAAATGCAAAACTTCGTCCCTTGACAATAGAGTAGAATATTGGTTGGATGCAGTTTGAAAATTCATCCAACCAATATTCTACTCTATTGCCAAGGGACGAAGTTTTGCATTTGCATGTTTCGAGTTGTATCGTTTCGATATATCGGACTTTTAGAGTAGACACCCTGTACAGCAACGACAAGGTCAAGCTTGCTCGCAGTGCGACTCTAGCCTATACGTCTAGTGAAATAAGGACGGTAGAAAGTCCAATGTGTCAAGCTTGATGTGTTCTTGACTTAAGCTACCAAAAAAACGCTGGTTCCATACCGAAATTCGATTATATTACATCAATGCACTAAAACTAATAAGAGATAAGTGTGGTACCGGCAAAGAATAGTACCAATCCATCTCTACCCGTGGGTGTCGTAAGAGGCGACTAAGAGATTATGAACCAGAGGAAGAACAGCTGTGTCCTTCTGTGTACCGTGCAATCTTACTTACCGTGACGATCCATGGTGCTAGCCGCAATGCTAACTATGGTAACTATGGTACTTCCCCCCCACATTGTTCCAGGTAAAGCTGGAATTCTGGAGGGAGCTCTATCTCCTGCAGTGGACGTTTCCATGGGATGTTATGATGATGCTGTTGAGTAGAATTGACACCAATGAGGAGTATTAGTAGTGTGAAATTGAGTGACAGGATAAGATATTGTGTCCGTAAGAGTACGTTAGTGTAATAGACGATATAGTGATTAAAATTAAAAATGTTTCCGTGCTTTGGATGGCATGTTAAACCGTTTGTCCCGACTGCTATCTACGGAGTCGTTAAATAAATAATAGGCTTTTACCAGCTCAAATCTCTAACACCAGTAATAGTCATTGAACTCTGCCATAAAGCAGCAGTGTGTGTTTCGGTTTGAAGGGCAAGGGAGCCAGTAAATTACCAACACATGAGACACACCATCTTAGTTGGACAACGCGCTTTGCTGCGTTGTTAGAATCAATTATACTACTTATAAGACAGTGGGCGCTATCGGCGGTGGTGACCACTTACCATCAGGTGGCCCACAAGCTCTCTTGCTCTCTTGTTACAAAAAAAATTACTTACAACCTACAGGATATGATAACTTTATTCTCAAGAACATTATTCTGATAAAGATTTTCTATAAAATCAATTTAAAAAGTTCTTCTATGATTGGCTATGGTTAATTTTACGGTAGTTGTAACTACAGGCGAAGCATCAACAACAAAAGATAATATTATGAATTCAGCAATTTCGATTCAATTGTTATTTTTTAATCATAACTCAACTTCTATTGAAACACGCAGGTAATTAACTGTTTTATAATTGTAAGACATTTTTAGTTTTTATAACAAAAAAATCAATGAATTCTTATGTAACAGGTTTTATAAAAACTCTATGAGTACTAATCATCCATTACAATAACATGGCTTGCAAAGCTAAGTTCGGTTTGGAAAAAGAAACTGAAAAGTTATCGAAATATCACTACGTTAATTAAAAATGCGTCATTATGGTTGTATGCATAGTAATTTGAACGATCAATAGGTAGGTTTCATTGTTTGTAAAACAACTGCTCGAATGCTATCGTACCTAGGTAGCCAAATGTAAAACCGAAATATGGCTTAGTGGCAACTTCAGCCACATTCAACGAAAATATTAGATGCAAGACTGGTGCATGTATGTATAGACATTAAAATCTTGTTTTGTGACATTCATTATTTTAGAAAAAAAATCAATGCACTCATAATATTTGTTATCGAAATTGGTGACCCCGTATTTGTTGCGATTTAATGTGGCTGTGGCATCTCAAGTAAATCGGTAAAGCTCAAGTCAGACAGAGGCGGTATGATTGCGAAAGCGGTCCGGGGCGGTTTGGCGGGAACAAAATACCGCATGTGACAACCCTGTATGCACCCGCATAAGAACTCATACTTTGTAAATACTAATGTAAATTTTCGGCCTTTGACTAAACAATTTTCGTCAAACCTGGGAGAGACTAATTTGGTCAGGCAAACGTCAAAACACAATTTTATTAAATCGGGGTTTGACGAGTCAAACTCCGATATAGGTATGAAGTGTCTTATCTTCGTATATTTGGAAGCATTTTATCATTTAAGCAGCTCTCAAGTCTTAAGAACCGCTTAACTCTGCCAGTTCTGACACCTGATTGGTCAGCTTACGTGATTTTTGTTCTGTATTGTATCCGAACCACTAACGATATATTATCTGTGCTCAAGTCTGATGTGTTGTGTTGAGATTGTCTTGAAATAAAGAGCTATTTTAATAAAAATATAGTTTATTTTAAATCATGGCGCAGTTGTAAAAGTGCCTACAGCAAGTTTAAAGTATTAAGTATATGGGCAAAATGGAAAATTGTATAAAAGTTATACCGAATTTTGACTTGCGTGCCACCAACGCTGGAGAGGAATGGCCGCTATGGAAGCTGTGTTTCGAAGACTATTTAGTGGGGTCGGGGCAAGAAGAAGCTTCAGAGAAAGTTAAAGTAGCTTTGCTCAGAAATATGATGGGGCCCGAATCTTCAAGAATTATGTTGACGTTGCCTGAGTGCCATGGAGACAAAGTTACTTTTTCGGGAGTAATGGCCGCCATAGAACAATACGTACGACCCAGAATCAACCATGTTTTTCAGAGATACAAATTTAATGAAAGGAAGCAATTTCCAGATGAGAAATTTGAAAATTTTTTCACGGATTGCAAACAGTTAATTTCGAGTTGTAATTATGCCGACGACACGGAGCCAATAGAGGACCAATTACTAAGGGACAAAATTGTGCATGGAATTGCCGACAAATCTTTGCAGGAAAGTCTATTGCGACAAGAAAATTTGACACTAAAGAAGGCTGCGGACTTCTGTAGAGCAGCAGAACAAAGTCGTGAACAAGTCAGAGCCATGCATCCGAGTTCGTCGTGCGAAATTGATAGAGTGAAATATAATAAGACTAAAAATTATGGAAAATATGAAAAGAAAGAAGAAAAAGAAGAAGACAAGAAGTTCAATTGTACCAGATGCCAAACTAGGCATGGCCCTCGACAATGTCCAGCATTCGGGAAAAAGTGTAGCAAGTGCGGTTTACTAAATCATTTTGCCATTTCTTGCAGAGTGCGCCGAGTCCACAATGTTTATACAATGGAAGATAATGAGGACCATTCTTCAGATGATTCTACAATTTTCTGTGGCCTGGTAAAAAAGACCGAGGAATGTGGTGAGTGGTCTGAAAACATATTTATTGAAAATAAAAATGTAAAATGTAGGTTGGACACTGGTGCTGATGTTAGTGTGATGCCTTTAAAGGTTTTTAAAAGTCTTGGCTGTGACCTCCAGATAACTCCAGTCCACACTGAGTTAGAAGGATTTCAAGGTACTAAAATAAAGCCATTAGGTTTAGTAAATTTGAATTGCAAATATAAAGATGCCGAGTGCCATGAAGACTTTATGGTTGTGGACAATAATAGTATGCTGTTAGGTCTTCCTGGGTGCATAAAACTAAATTTATTAAAGCGAGTATACAATGTTTCAGATTGTAATGAGAAAACTAAGTTTATTGAGCAAAATACTGAAATTTTTAAAGGATATGGTAAATTTCCTAAAGAAACAAATATCCCAACCGTGCCTCATGAACAAATTTGTAACCCACCTGTTAAAGTGCCCCTTGCATTAACAGAACCATTAAAAATTGAGTTAAATAGATTAGAGAAAAGAGGAGCTATTAAAAGGGTGGATGAAATTTGTTCAGAAGCATGTATAAATAGAATGGTAATTATAGAAAAACCAAATAAAAAATTACGTCTATGTCTAGACCCAACTGATCTAAATAAATATGTTATCAGAAAGCCTAAAAATATGTTAAATATTGATGAAGTGGCATCTAAGCTCAGAGATATGGAAGTGTTTTCAGTTTTTGATTTGTCGGAAGGATTTCATCACTGCCCACTTACAGAGGAAGCTTCATGGAAATGTTGCTTTGCGACTCCATTTGGGGTGTATAGATATCTTGTTCTCCCATATGGTATCACAAATGCACCTGAAGTTTTCCAAGATCAAATTGAAAACTATTTTGGCGATATACCTAATGTATTATGTTGGTTTGATGACATCCTTGTGATGGGGAAAAATGAAAAAGAGCATGATGAAACTGTTAAAAAATTGTTAAAAAGAGCCAAGGAGATAGGAGCAGTTTTCAATAAAGAGAAATTACAGTACAAACAAAAACAAGTTAAATATATCGGTCAAATATTTAGCAAGGAAGGCATGAAAGTTGATAGTGAAAGGATAGACTCGTTACTAAAATTAAAGTCTCCTACCACTAAAGAGGAATTGCAAAGGATTATAGGATCTTTCAACTATGTCAGGAGATATGTTCCAGAAATGTCAGAGTTGATGTCACCTTTATGTACACTTTTAAAAAAAGATATAGAATTTAATTGGTTGCCAATGCATGAAGAAGCATTTAATCAATTGAAAAGTACAATAACCCAAGCACCAGCACTGACACCTTTTAATCCGGAGAAACAAATAATTTCACAGTGCGACGCTTCAAAAAATGGTGTGGGTTGCTGTATGTTTCAAAAAGATGAAAAAGAAATGTTGAGATTAGTGGCTTGTGTGTCTAGGACAATGAGTAGTGCTGAAATAAATTATAGCCAGTGCGAAAAAGAAATGTTGGCTATTTATTATGGCACACAAAAGTTTCATAAATACATATATGGATCAAACTCTGTAATTGTTCAAACCGATCATAAACCTTTGATACCAATCATGACAAAACAAATCAGTAAGATTGGTTCACCGAGGCTTAGACGTTTGAGGCTGAAATTATTAAAATATAATTTGCAATTGGTGTATGTTCCCGGCCGGTTAATTCATTTTGCTGATATGCTGTCTAGGAATAGCAGAAGACAGGTTGACAGGGATGTTGAAATGTTGGATATGGTTCATTCTGTGTCAGTACATTTGCCTATGAGCCAAGAGAAAAGAAAGGAATTTCGTTTGGCTACCAACAAAGATAAAATTTTAACTGAAATTTCCAATTATTATTATAATGGATGGCCTGAAGAAAGTAAACTTTCAAAAACTTTTCTTCCATTTTACAAACTAAGGCATGAAATCTATGTTGAGTCAGGATTTGTATTCATTGGTTCTAAAATTATTGTACCAGAAAGTTTGAAGTGTTATGTATTAAATTTAATTCATCAAGGACATCCAGGCATAAACAAATGTATAACTAGAGCTAGGCAATTATTCTTCTGGCCAGGGATGTCAAAAGACATAAAAAATTTCATTATGAAATGCAGAACCTGTGAAAAATATAGGCCCAGAAATTATTATGAGCCAATGTTGTGTCATAAGATACCTAAACAAAGATTCTCTAAAGTAGGAACTGATATTTTTGAATTTGCTGGAAAACCATTTTTAGTGATAGTAGATTACCTGTCACATTGGCTTGAAGTAATTGCCTTGCCTGACAAAACATCAAAGTCAGTAATTAATGCCATGCAAGAAGTATTTACTAGGTTTGGGTATCCAGAGTGTATTGTTGCTGATAACAATCCGTTCATATCACATGAATGTAAACAGTATTATAAGTCTAAGGATATTCAGATTGTAACCAGTAGTCCACATTACCACAGG
This sequence comes from Athrips mouffetella, assembly GCA_947532105.1. Classification (NCBI taxonomy): domain Eukaryota; kingdom Metazoa; phylum Arthropoda; class Insecta; order Lepidoptera; family Gelechiidae; genus Athrips; species Athrips mouffetella. The sequence continues at coordinate 1,613,837 of OX383961.1, read as the reverse complement.
AGCAACGGCCTCGCGGAAAAATCTGTGCATATAGCTAAAAACTTAATTAAAAAAGCAAATGAGGAGAATGTGGATTACCGTGACTCAATCTTACATTATAATAATACACCTTTATCTGGTCTTCAATTTTCACCGTCTCAAATCTTGCACAGTAGACGACTGAGAACTAACATACCAACCACGTGTGCAGCACTAGAGCCGGCAGTGCAGAAAAATGTTGATGTTCTTCTTAATCTTAAGAAGAAAGTAGTTAAGAGCTTTCATGATAAAAAGGCAAGAAGAAAAGAGCAAAGGTTTAAAGTTGGAGAACAGATAGTTTTTAAAACAGATAGGGAAAAGATTTGGAAAAAGGGAACAATTGTAAGTAAAGCTAAAGAACCAAGGTCATATGTAGTTACAGGAGATAACAAAACTCTAAGGAGAAATAATTACCACATTAAAAAGTCCTACACTACAGTTAATTGTTATCCTAGGGATAAATTTATTGAGGCCTTCCCTAATTCTATGAAGGAAACTGAAAACCCTCAACATTGGTCACCCCTTAAACAAGGGTCACCTGCTAAACAGAGGTCACCTCCTAAACAGTGGTCACCTCCTTACATAACAAATACTGAGGGGCTTTACAGAACTAGGTCTGGCCGAGTTGTCAAACCCAGAGAGGTTTTGGACTTGTAACATTCTCTGATAAGTTGTAGTTGTTAAGGCGAAGATGTTCTTAAGGGGAAGGTGTTCTGTATTGTATCCGAACCACTAACGATATATTATCTGTGCTCAAGTCTGATGTGTTTTGTTGAGATTGTCTTGAAATAAAGAGCTATTTTAATAAAAATATAGTTTATTTTAAATCAATTTTCACTTTTATATTTGAGATGCTTTGAGAGAATGCCGTGTGGCATTAGGCCCGCCTTTTGTACGATGTGCAATAAAGTATAACCTAACCTAACCTAAAGAGACATTATGAACCTGTTTAAACATGTTCAGATCAACGTTTGACCGAGTTTTGCAGTCGCTTCTAGGATTGACTAGGCCAAAACCGAAACAGAATAATTTACTTTCGACGTTTGACTGAAAAGTTAGGAGCTCCTGGGTTTGACTAAAAATACTTCAGGCAAAGGGCGAAATTGAAATGTATTTCGGGGATTGCCTGATGGCTTTGGCCAAACCTAGGATAAACCAGTCCTTCCGCGAAGAGACTGTGTATCGGACTTTGACTATAACATATAAGCTATATAGGAAAATATTGTTTACTGTTTTTTAGAATTTTTCCAGCTCACAGATAAGCTACTTAGCTAAATTCTGGTGGAAACCACACGATGAGTTTTTATATTGCTTCATAATTTTCAGCTCTGTGGTTTTTACAAAGCTCCTATAAACCTATGTATCTCACTCAACCTATGTCAATAAGTTCTAGGTGTTATTTATCTATTTATGTATGTCATCAGTCCCTGGTACCCATAGTACAGGCTTTGCCTAGTTTGGTATCAGATGACCTTGTGTGAAATGTCCCCCCCACTTTTATTTATTCTATTTCAGGGGCACATTCACATCTTTCAAGATTGGTATACAGGGTGTGAGGGACGGTGTACCGAAAACTGAAAGGGCGTGCTCAGTTAATGAAACTGAACAACTTTTCCTAAGAAACATATGTTGGGAAATGAAAAAAAAAAATATGACCTCTCTATACAAATAAATTGCCCACTCTGGTCGAACAGTTTGTATGGAGAGGTTAAATTTTTTTTTTCATTTCCCAACATATGTTTCTTAGGAAAAGTTGTTCAGTTTCATTAACGGAGCACGCCCTTTCAGTTTTCGGTACACCGTCCCTTACAACCTGTATACCAATCTTGAAGTTACTATTATATTACATGCCAGTAGTGTAACAGTCTCTTAAGCAGACACAAAAACAGGTTTTGCTACAAAATCCAAGTTTGCCCACGCAGTGCAGTCACAGTGAGGTAGTTTCCTTAATAAAATAAAGTGATTTCTAACTAAGTTGGCAGCTGGAGTTATAGATGACGGTTAAACTATGTAGTCCACAGAACTATATATATGTAGTCTGAAGAAACATGGATGTAAAAATTATGTTGATGGCGAAGAATGAAGCAGGGTGTCTACTCTCAAAGTCCGATATATCGAAACGATACTACTCGAAACATGCAAATGCAAAACTTCGCCCCTTGACAATAGAGTAGAATATTGGTTGGATGAATTTTCAAACTGCATCCAACCAATATTCTACTCTATTGTCAAGGGACGAAGTTTTGCATTTGCATGTTTCGAGTAGTAGCGACTTCTAGGGTTCCGAACCAAAATGCAAAAATAAAGAAACCTTATGGTGCGACTTCGTCTGTCTGTCTGTCACACCGTTTTATCTCAGCAACCACTCATGCTATCGACTTGAAATTTGGAATAGTTTTAGAATATAATTGCCAACTCTACTGCAAACAAAAGAATTTAAAAAATATTATTATTGTAAAGGGGGGCCAAACATTTTATTTGTCTTCGGGTTATCACACAAAAGGTCTATACTTGTACATTCCAAAATTGATCTTTTATACGACTCTTAGTTCTCAAGTCATGTTAAATTTAAAAAAAAAAAAATACCACCCCCCCATATCTCCGAAGTTTGCGAAAGGAAAAATCGGAATTAATTACAGTCGATTGAGGTTTATTTTTCTACAGTAGAATGTGAGTAAATACTTGCATAATACGGCAAACTGTGAAAGCATTTCAAATTGCAACTGTTAGGTACAGCTTATTGAGCATTTAGTAAAGTACGCGTGGAGGTCACCTAAGATTTTAGGCCATGGCCGCTGTGTAATTGTTTATCTATCACATTAACATTTGCTTTCAATACTGATTTAGGTCATTAGGTGCTAAATCTTAGCTTTGTAGTTTGCTTGAAAGAAGTATGCATTTTGATTAATGTAAAGGATATGTAACAAAATAGTAGATTAGTAGCCAAGGGCTGCCAGGCATCAATTGCAGCCCGAGATATTTAGGCGCACGAGCGCAGCGAGGGCGCCTATAGTTCGAGGGTGCAATTGATGCTTACACCCGAGCTAACTACTCTGCTTTACATCTCGATTGTGAGGTAAGTAGGTCCTTATTACCACTAAATTGTAGGTGACCAATTAGCGCTCTAGGGTAATAATGTAGCTAGAAAAGCCCTAGGGCGGTAAGTAATTAAAAAAAAGACACTTCACTCCTTCAAAATTTAATTACTTACCGCCCTAGGGCTTTTCTAGCTACATTATTACCCTAGAGCGCTAATTGGTCACCTACAAGCCCCATTTGGTAGTAATAAGGACTTACTTACCGAATATGAGAGATGTAAAGTAAATAACTAACCCTGAACGATGTTAATCTGCCCATAAAACTGAATAACTTTCCCTAAGGAACTTAGGTAGAAATAAGAAAGAAAAATATTAACCTCCCATAAAATGCTGATTCAGTTTTCATGGGTGGTCAAAAATTTAATTTTGTATTTCGACCTATGTTCCTTCGAAAAAGTTGTTCAGTTTCATGGGCAGGATCACATCCTTCAGGGTTGATATACCCTTTCTGTTCAAAATCAAAAGTTGTCTCTTGTGCAAATCACCCTCTTTGCCTGTTTTTGCCGTAAAGCAGCAGTATTTGCACTTCCCTGTGTCGGTTCGAAGGTTATGGGACCTAATGAAATTACCGGCACATGAGACATACTATCTTAGTTCTCACGGTGGGCAATGCACTTTGTTGTCTTATTAGTGTCAAATTATGCCACCAATGAGACAGTAGGTGCTACTGGGCGGTAGTGACTACTTCGTAAGCTCACTTGTGGAATAAAAAAAACTTGCACTGAAATGTCCTGATAGTTAAAGAGCATAGTCAGGTTGGCAATCTTGGTTCAAAAACCCCATACCAAGCTCGAGGCGTAAATCAAGCCCTATTCTAGACAATGGTTGCAGTTCATGAACAGTCCCTGTGTTAGATTTCCTTAGTCGCCTTTTAAAACACTTGGAAAAAATCATCCGGCTAACGCACCTTACATTATACGGCGTCAACCTTTTATATTATGATTATACAATTTTATTATTTGTGTGAAGCATGTGATCAATTAGATAAGTACTTATAATAGTATCTTCAATAGGTATTCAAAGTCAAAACAATCCTTTCACCTATTTCACACCTCACATCACTATTTCCTAACATGTGTTTTACATATCAACACATGAATTCAATGCATATCATTAAAACTATGTTGTAATTCGAGATTGTAATATCGAAAGTGAACCAGTACAAGCTATCGAAGTACTCTTTACTTTTAGCTTTTAAGATATTATTGATACTACAAAGTAAAACATGGATGATTGTATCTTTTATTTACACAATAATATACAAAAATAAATGGTACAGCAGCACTGCACTTATTTTCTCGCAATACTCAAGGAAAAACTATCAACCGCAAACTTAAATTTGTAATGCCATACACATAGTATGGAAATACAAACTTTTATTTACGTTTTTTCAAAAAAATGTTCGAATGAAATATACAGATCAATTCAGAATTAAAATTGTCAAACATTAAAACAAACAAACATCAAACGATTTCGAGTAAATCACATGTTTAACTTTTGGTAGTACTGGAACACCCTTTATAAGAATTTTCAAAGATCAATAGATACTATTCCGTAGGATACTTGCATGGAGATTTTTTTAATTTCCCAACCCATGTTCCTTATGGATTATTGTTCAGTTTAGTCTACTGAGCAAGCCCTTTCAGTTTTTGGTACACCCTGTGTACTAAATTTTATTCAAAAAATCATAAAGAATATCCAGTCAGGTAGACAACCAATCCAGGAGTAATATTATAGAAAATTTTAATAAACTCAATGGAACCAATTTTGGGTAAATCACATATTTACGATTTGGTGGTACAGGAACATCCCTTATATGAAATTACACAGATCATTTGATACTGGCGCAAGATATCTTACATGGAGATGATTGGTCATGCAAAGTTTCATCAAGATTCTATGAGCCGTTTTTGAGAAAATTACAATTTATCATTTTCGTTGTATGACAGCTACCCTCAAAATGAGAGCCAGCCAGAAACGACTTAGAACCCTTCGATGGATTTGCATAAAACTCCTAAATTCCAAATATGGTGTCAATCGGACCATTCGTTTAGCCGCTAGGCCAAAGCGTGACGGACAGACCGACCGAAGGACCGACCGACCGACGGACCGACCGACCGACCGACTGACCGACGGACGGACATTTTTGGGAGACTTGTTTTTTATGATGTATAAGTGATATAGAACACATTTTTGAGAAAATTAGAAAAACTTTTTTTTTTCACGAATACAATACCTTTCTCGCTCCGCTCGAAAGTAAAAATAATATGCTTACTTCGGCTTTAGAAGAGCAACCACCACGGTCTGCCGCCATTTGGCTTCGAGGTTTTCCATACTAAATTCAAATGACTCGCATTCTTATGCGGTACATAAAATACTGTTGAAAAATGAGTGCATACCGCTATTTTTAGTTACATTTTTCGTTGATTAATACAAAGATACAGCTAATAATTAGTAGTTTTTGTTAGCAATTTTTGGTTCAATATTATCATTGTGGGTGTGCGATCTATACTGCACTACTTCATCTGAAAATTTTAACTAAAAATAGCAGTACACACTCGTTTTTTAACAGCATTTTATCTTCCGCATAGAATGCAAGTCATTTGAATTTAGTATGAAAAACGGATCGCTTCAAGAATAAGATGCAGAGCGCGTTTATGTCTTTCGTTCGACACCTTGGAAGCATTTTGCTCTACACGTTTGGGAAGGCGCTTCTTTAGAAATACATTCTTTTTTACAGTTTCGTACAGATTGAAGCTTATTTAAAGCATATTGTTTGTTTGTTATCATAATAGTATTGGTCTAATTACTATCATGAAGAAAAAACATTTTGCTACTTAAATAAATTCAAGACCATTATGGTCTTGACTTTTTCTTGATGCTATTATTGAAACAGCAGATCCACTGGGTGGGTATCTTCTTAAATTAAATGTAACATAATTTCTAAAATGTGGTCCCGTGTGGTGCTGGCAAAGAATAATACCAACCCATCTCTACTCGTGGGTGTCGTAAGAGGCGACTAAGGGCTCGTGAAGCGGAGGATGGGTAGCAGCATCTTTCTGAGTGTCGTATCATCTTCAAGGTATCATCATACATTCTGCGGTCACCAACAACAGCGGTCGCCAGCCACAACGCTTACAAGCGTGGTGACTATAGTAAATCCACTCCTGAGTACCACGTATTTTTGCTGGATTTCTGGAGGGAGCTCCCTGTCTTATAGTGGACATTTTCATGGGATGCTATGAAATTTCTAACACATGTGAAGTTTACAAATGACTAATTTATAAGGTCTAAGTACCAATGTACCATTATACATACCATTGGTAGCAATAACAATTCTCTGCTCAAACCATTTTGTTTAGCACAAGCTTTCCATATCAAGCTTGGAGGAGCTAGACCCTTCAAGCGTTCATATTCATATATTTGGTAATAAAATTGTTATTACATGTCAAAATTATTAATTATAATCATAATCACAATAAAATAATATTAATAATAGAATGTCAATAATATAAATTAAAATGTCAGAATGAAGAAAGATGATAAAGTTAGATGATTCCGTGCTTCGGAAGGCACGTAAAGCCGTTGGTCCCGACTACTATCTACGGATGTAGTCGTTAATGAGCCATGTCAGAGGCCTTTGGCGGCTCAACAACTCTGACACCAGGGTTTGTGAGGTCGGTCATCGACCTTGCAACCCACACGATATGATGATGAGAATAGTAAAATAAAACTAACCATAGGGGTAGGTACTCTATTGTTCCTTAGTCCAATTGCTCTATAACGCTACTAAATCAAAATGTCACTTCAACCAAACCGCAGAATGTAAGAAGATGACATGTTTCAAACTCGGCCGGCTTTAACATTAACATGAAAAATACATGCCCTCAAGTGCCCACTTACATCCTGTAGGTTTAATGTAAATTATATAAAATGTAATATTGTGATGTTCGTTTCGTTGTCTGTGGCTTGTGTTGTATAGATGTAGGTTAACTAGTTAAAGGCAGCGAGATGAGTCGAGTGAAACCGCGTCCGTGGTCACCGAGAAAACCACGGTCACGGGCACACACTCGTGCGCACGTTATGTCCGCTCTTTTCTAATGAGGATTCCTCGCGATAATCGTAAGTTTAGTAAAAAAACAATTTGGTAGCTAGCCGAGAGCTCTCTATTTAATGGATTAGTTGACAAACCCACTTGCAGGTGGTTTATTTCAGTTTTTAATAAATTTATTATATTTCTTAAAATCCTTATTTGGTCAAAATAGATTACTACTTTTGTTCTTCTGCGGATCTCCTCATTTCTGATTTGATCTCGTAGAGAGACTCCGACCGAGCATAGCCCTTTCCATAGCTCTTTGGGTGACCTTGAGCTTTCTGATAAGGCCCATCGTGAGCGGCCATGTTTCGGTTCCATATGTCATCACTGGCAACACACACTGGTCAAAGACTTTCGTCTTGAGACACTACGGTATTTTGGACATAGCCCTGAGAGTCGCTAAACTAAAGTGGCAGTGGGCAGGGCACGTCGCAAGAAAAACCGATGGCCGATGGGGCGTGAGGGTTCTTGAGTGGCGACCACGTACCGGAAGACGAAGCGTTAGTAGGTGGACCCTCACAAGGTGGACCGACGATCTGATCAAGGTCGCGGGAAGCCGCTGGATGCGAGCAGCGCAGGACCAGTAGTCATGGACATCTTTAGGGGAGGCCTATGTCCAGCAGTGGACGTCTTTCGGCTGATGTGATGATGATGATTACTAAAATACTCTATTCACGTTTTAAATACTTAAATAGTTTTAACGATGATTAAGACAAAATTTACTTTAAGGCACTAAATACAGCCATTAATTAATGTCAACAGTAAGACAGCCTCTGTGGTTTAGTGGTTAGAGGGTTCGGCTCTCGATCCGGAGGTTCTGGGTTCGATTCCCGGTGGGGACACTGTCAAACAAAAATCTCTTTGTGCGACCTCCCCAGTTTGGTTAGGGCATTGCAGGATGAATCACCTGATTGCCCGAAAAGTTAGATGATTCCGTGCTTCGGAAGGCACGTAAAGCCGTTGGTCCCGACTACTATCTACGGATGTAGTCGTTAATGAGCCATGTCAGAGGCCTTTGGCGGCTCAACTACTCTGACACCAGGGTTTGTGAGGTCGGTCATCGACCTTGCAACCCACACGATATGATGATGAACAGTAAAATATGAAATAAATGCTCAAGAAGTTTTTATAGGCAGTTTTGACCATGACTCAAAAAATATAAATTTGCAAAATAAGTTTATCAAATCCATATAATTAAGCCTAACAAGTTTAAAGATCTTTTCCATACAAAATTTTAAAGAAATATTGTTGTTGAAATTGTAATTGTAGTCTAGTTATTATTTTATTGTTATGTCCCCAAATACTTTTTATTTATTTGTCTATTGATGTTTGTGACACGAGTCGCTGGCGAATAAACTTTTAATTCTTACGTAATGCTGTATTCTTTCGGCTACCTCGCGAGACTGTATGGGATGTCTATGTGCTGTGTCTATGTGTCAGTCAGACATAAACGAATTCTTTTTAACTTGTGCTTTATTGCATTATTTTACTACACCAAACTTTTGTTAGAATTGCACGTTTTTAGCTACTATTTCTGGTAGATCTAGCAGCCAGTTGCTAAAAGCTTCTTCAAATTTAAATTTCCTTTGATCTTTTGCTGTCACTTGTTTATCAACAAGATAGAAAGTATACCTAAGCAATAGATTTGAAGGAGCTTTAACTTTAAATATTCTTTCTGAAACAGTAAGACTGACTTTTTTTCTTTCTTTTTTATTGAACTTTTAAGTGTTCAGAGAAAAATCAGACTTCTTTTCTTAAAAAGTAAATAAAAATCTGTTTAATCAAAATCTGTAAAAAATTTCTTGTATTCATAAAAAAATTGGCATACATATTAAAGACTAATTAAGAGTCCTCTTTTTTATTTTGTATGACGAAAGCTCAAATATTACTTCGCTGTCACTCGTTTTTATGAATGTACTTGTGACATTGAGCAACTCAAATTAGATTGATCTCATGACCTGTACTTATTGCTACCAACTGTAAATGTGCATTATACTGGCAAGCTCAGATATCTAAATTATAATTTTAAATTTATTTAAATGTATTTACAATTATCATCAATATTATCTTACTATCCTCGCAAGCGACTGCTGGACGAAAAAAAAAACAATGAAAACTGTGTTGTCCATTTTCGGAGAAGTAGTTGCCACGCTTAGCGACCGCAGTACGTACAGTCAACCGCTCGTCGGTAGAAACTTTTTCAACTCTATTACCACGTCATAAGGTGCAAAAGTGTTTCTACCGATGTGCTGTTGAGTGTACAATCAAGAGTAGGATAAGTTTGACACATTCAGTGCAACTCTTGCCCCAACAGCAATTGAAATAAGAACGGTACAAGAAGTCCAATGTGTCTAGCTTGATATTTTCTCGAGTGTTCAATGGCACGATACATAGAAAAATACCTAGACTGCTGCTGCCCATCCTTTTTTTTTTTGTAGTGGACTCTTTATGTTAGCCCTAATGGCTGTCACAACTTCACCTGACGGTTGGGGAGCGGAAGGCTCTACCCAGAATAAATACTATAGGCTACAACCCTCAGGGCGCCCCGCCCGTGGGGTTCGGACCTCGGCTTAGGTTGTTGCCGGGGATCGGAGAGAAGCTGCCCATATCCTGCCTTTTAGGTATACTTAGTTTGTCTTTAAGGACAGGAGATGTAGATACCTAAATATAATAGCAATTTACATCATAATCTTTTTATCATTAATAGCAAAAATACTAGCATTTTTTTAACTGTCATGCTTTTAAGAAGCTAACGGGTAATAAATTATAAAAACGAAATTTGTATTTAATTTGTTTTAAATGTGTTATTTTACATTTTTTATTTTAAATGCCAGAGTGATTGACGTGAGATGATTTTATTTTTCAAGAATATTCCATTCCGTATAAAGGTTTTTAGAAGGCAAACTAGTTATGTTCGTGATGGCTTCGCAGGAATGTAGGTATTGTGTTTTTGTCTCAATTTACTTTTAGAAACACCTAAAAGACCATCATTATATTCATTATACATACAGTCTCAAACCTGATAAGTTAAATATATCTTTTTAAGATGTTCTGTTCGGTGTAGCTTGTAGGTATTGCATCATATTATGTGGAACATTTTTTACATATTAAAATCATTTAAAATACATTATCTTTTTAACAACCTGATACCGAGCTTATTTAAGGCGGCCACGGTCAATCACAGATTTAGTCTAACGCGTGGAGTACCGGTGGTGACATTGGATATTGTGTCCATTACAGTGTGAACAAAGTGAAATACAACATGGGTAAAAGCGTGAAAGAAAGTGACAGTGCTAAAAAAGTGTCAACACGGAATGATGACGCAATATGTCTTAATTGTTTTTCGGCTGAAGATTTAAAGGAACCAGAACCAGTGCCTCTGTCTAAAGTTCGAAAGGAACACCGAGAGAAGTTAAAGCTTTATTCTTTCATTGTTTCCGAAATATCAAAGCCCAGAGTAGTTCCATTCAAACAAAGAGTTAGTGAACCTTACAAAATCGGCAAGAAAATTGATGAGCAGATTTTAAAAGATCCTGAGCTTATCAAAAAAATCCATGAGGAAAGTGAAACTATAATCAAAAGTGATAGTGTCCAAAATAAACCTGTTTATGAAGATATTCATAATGAACGTAAAGGTCAACCACAAGTGTATGAAGTTAATGGAACAGTATCACAAAGGGATGACGTTCAAAGTAAGTTCAATGATATATCTAGCAATCAGATATCACTGGCTGAAAGTGTAAATGAGAAAATTTTAGCAGATCCTAAATATCAACCACAAGTGTATGAAGTTAATGGAACAGTATTACAAAGGGATGACGTTCAAAGTAAGTTCAATGATATATCTAGCGATCAGATATCACTGGCTGAAAGTGTAAATGAAAATACTTTAGCAAATCCCAAATATTTTGGACAAGCCAACTCAAATGGAAGTTTTCAAAAAGTAATGGATCAAGAAGTGTCAGGTCCAGAAGAAACAAAACCTTTACAAATTGAGGTAAATAGCAACACAAAAATTCGTGACATATTGGAAAAAAAACCTGAAAGTACTAACACTCAACAAGAATTAACTATTACAAATAAAACTGCTGAAATCATACCAAAAAATATAAGGAAGAAGATTGCAGAGGATGCGTATTTACCCAAAAGTGTTATAGAAGAATTACATGACGTCCACACCCGGTTTAATGAAAACTTGAAGAAACAAACGAACGAAAGTTTAAAAACGAACGACACCTTACTTTCTGGGGAACCTAAGAAAAAAAAAGATGGTGAAAAAGTAAAAAAGTCTTCTAAACTATTTAAATTATTTTCCAAATCGAAATCAAGCAAAGGAAATAAAAATATTATTCCAACAACCAAGAATTTACCTGTACAAAATGAGCCATGTAATAAACCAGATATTTCATCTGATATCGTCTCTGAACCATTTAATGAAATGAGCGTAGACGAAAAATTTGAAAAAGTTATGAGGGACAATGATCTTCAAGCTGTAATAAAAACTACAAGCCAACTTAATGAAACATTACACACTAACCTAAATAATTTTCAAAAAAGTGAGCCATATGCTAAAAAAAATATGCATAAAGAAATTGTTGTAGGAGTACTTCAAGACTTGGAAAACAAAGACGGTATGCAGGTTCATACAACCCAAACCAAACTGAATAAAAAAGTATTACAAAATGAAAATTATTTCAAATCTGATTTTCAAACACCTGAACAAGATATTAATTTTGGCAATAATACAAGTTACTCGAGTGTTCCTAACGATACTTTACCACATAAAATACAACTTTATAATAAAGAAGCAATAAGTTCTGTTGATGAAAATATATCAAAAGGTTTGTCTTCAGAAAATTATCAACCAAATAAAGTACAAGACAAAACAGGCACAGAAAACTTTACTCCTACTAACCAACAGCATAAAGTTGTATATGACGAATCTAATCAAAACATTTCATATGATAAAAATACAAAGCACTCAAACAAACACAACGTTACTTTGCCACAGGAAATAAAAATTGATATTCAAGAAACAATAAGACCGCTTGATAAAAGCCATACCATAGAATTGTACTCCCAAGAAAAACTTACAGTAAAGGATAAACCAAGTGAAACTCAAACAACCCAACCACGTAAAGTATTAGACGATAAAAATTGTTTTGGATCTGATCCCAGAACACCTAAAAAACACATGATAATTGATAAAAATATAAGCAAACGCAATCACACTGAGTCGCAAGAAGTTCAACTTGGTAAGAAAGAGACAAAACAATGTGTTGATACAATCGGTCTCGAAAGTTTATCGCAACAAAGCTTCAAATTAAATGATGTGCAAGACAAAGATAATGAAATGGGTTATACAACATCAAACCAGCAAGTAAAAGATTTATTAGAGGAAATTGATTTCAAAAAAGATTCCCAGTCGCCTAAACAAAATACTGTTTTGTTTAGATGCGATGGTACTTCTGCGACTGTCGTAACAAAATTACATGAAGATACAACCCCAAGAAAATTACAATCCAATAATAAAAAAAATATTAAGAGTGTGGTAAGTAGTAATGAGGATAACGCCAATAAAAATATTTTTTCATCGACTTTGCCGTATAGTGTTTCACATGATAAAATCGATCATGAATCTGATTATGCAACTTCAAAACAAAGTATTGCGGTTGGTCAAAATAGGAAGTACTCAAGCAAACAAAATGATGTACAGCCACAAGAAACACAATCTATTGGTAAAGTAACGATACGATCTCATGACGAAACAAATGTCAAAGGTCTATCTCAAAACAACCTTAAAAAGACTGGCGTGGAAAATAATACAGATGGTACTCCTCTTATAATAAGAACCCAGTCAAATGAAATCTTATATGATGAAACTCATGATATACTTGGTACTGTTACACCCGAAGAAAGAAGAACTTTAAGCAGAAAAACTTTAAATCAACCTACAGATATTAAGCAACAGGAAATCAAGTCCAGTAATTCAGTAAGACTCAGTGACATTTTGAAACAAAATTTCGGGAGTCCAAGTGCTCATTCTGAAATTTCAGCAAATCGAGATATCGCAACAGAATTTACTTCATATAAATTTGAAGAACTTCCTGAAAATGTTTCCGGATATTCAGCCAAGCCTCTTATTGATACATTAAATTCAGATTTCAATGCAGAATTAAATACTTCTTATCTTAGTGAAGCATCCCCCGCAAACCGCTTTGTCAGAGAATCTACACCAATTTGTCAGGAAGATTATAGAACAACGTCATATTATAATTACGATACTGGATCTATTCCCGAAGAACCTGAGTACTATGGTTATGACGAGGAATTAACTAGAACTCCGTCTTTCTACAAATGTCTACCTCAAGAAGTAAAAGAAGTAGTCAGATCTGCTCAAAATAAAGATACGCAGAGTACAGAGTATAGGAAATTGGATTCATCGATTTCAGTTACACCAAAAGCGACGAGAATTCAGATTAAACAAAAGAGCTTCGATTCTGAATCTTCAGATTCTATTAACAAACAGGACAGAAGTTTGGATGCGAAAGTTGCAAAAGACATTGAATACAATGACGTCAGTCCAGTAACTCAGTTTAATAAACATGATTCGCTCGACATCCCAGAAAATTTAGACAAAGTAACCATGCTTTACAAGATGCAAATTGAAACTCCTACATCTATTAAATCACAAGGTGCAAAGATAGAACACAAAGTTGTGCCTTGTAACATTATTTTAAGTCCTCCTACAAATGCTAAAACAGCTGAAGAGCTTCCTGTACAAGAGAGAGAATATCATTCTTTGGAAAACGATATTGCCAGTTCTAACTGCTCTGATTCAGGATACACAGGCTCTTCACATAACCTTGAAAGTGTTAAAACTCCAACACCACCTGACAGCATAGCTGCAAGCCCAGAGCCAAACGCAAGTAAGTCAAGCAATTTAAGTTCCAAAGACTTTGGATATTCTATGCCGGCTTTGAATGACACTAATAAATCTATCAAAAATCTGTCAGCGTATTCATCAAATTCTTTAACTGTTGATAGAAGTTTTACAAGCAACAAAGCTCATGATAAGAAGTTACGTTGGAGCACGCTTTCTATCTGCAAGAAGCCTTATGATATTGATGGTATGTGTTTTGTTATTATTATTTTTTTTACCTTATTATAACATACCTATGTGTCCTTTTAATAAACTTTCCTCAAATGACCCAGCGGGTTTAAACTATTCCATTATTAGGATTTCAGTATATTTTAGGTAGAGCCACATTCATGCACGTCATTGTTTGAAATCAGTTGGTACAGTTAATCACTACAGTCTGTACTCGCATTGTTCCATATCTCGGTTGCTATCGCTACTGTTCACACTAACCTAACAGGAAACAAAGCAAAACACACAGGATACGATAATGGGGATTTGGTTTGACTTACAAATGAATCATTAATTTAACTCATTCGTTCACAAACGCCCGTGTTCGTACTGATGATGGCGTAATGGCTTCCTCGGGGCGTAAATCTAAAACAAAATATCTTACTTTCGAGAATCGTAGCGAAAATTCTGAAACGAGTTTACATAAACCTGTCAAAGTGTACAAAGTCGAATCGAAAAGCGTAATAGTCGACGAAAAACGAAGTATGTTTCGCGAGTGTTTACGGCGGTGTCTTTGTTGTGTGTGTTGCAAACCTAACTCTGAAGACGATTTTGAATCTCCGATAGACAATCCTAATTCTTCATTAGTTCGGCCGCGAGGATCAAGTTACACTTTACACAGAGAAAGAGAAACTAGATCACCAACGCCTTTACCTACAGTGACAATTACGAAAATTATAGATGATTATCCTGTTCTAACAGAAACCACAAATATAGACGATGAATATAATAAATCTACTACAAAACTTCTTTTGTCTAGTGAAAGAGAATCAAGTTCTTCGAGTTTAAATCCAAAATGTAAACAAAAAAGAATAACATCTGAAGCAGAAGAGTCATCAAGCAGGAATAGCACGTTAAGATCTGGTGAGCGTATCTCCTTCATCAGGGATGTTCTGAACTGTCGAGACTCTTTTATAAAATCGTTGGAGTGGTGTGACAACTCGTTGACTAGAGGCAAACGCTGTCGCCGCATCAGGCAAGACGACTGGGTTGAGTTAAAAAATGATGGTATCATGTTAGACATGTTTTAGTTTCGTTGCCGCACTAGTTTGTACTTCTAATTCTATTACAATATCACAATTAACAAATCTTTAGTTGTTGCACCACTGCACTAGTATTAGTCTTTAGCACACATAGTCATTTATTAGGAGTGGAGGTAACTACCTTATACGGACGTATAATATAACATAACATTTAAATTTGGATCGGAAAATTATAAGCAGCTCTTTCTAAAAGATACCGACTTACTCTTACTAATGATATTGAAAACGCACACGCTACTAATAATGGGCTACATCTTTCCCTACGAAACATAGGTCTAAAAATAAGTTGTATTTGGATTTTTATACAAACCTTGCGCCGCGAGCATAAAGACATTTAGATGTTTAGTTTTTCAGTATTATGTCAAGATCATGGCAGGTGGAGGGCTGGTGGTCTATGCCTACCCCAACGGGAAAGAGGGGAGATTTTATGTAATATTTATTCAGTTTTAGGTAGCATATTATACTGAAAGGCCAGGAGGAGTCCAAAAGTAATCCTGTATTCCGCTTCAGTTTTTATAACACCACCAACAAATACATGTCATGATTCATGTGCATGGGCCATGAAAATGTTACTAGTTTTCCGGGACAGTAACTTGTATCATGTTGCAACCAATGTTTATAGCGTCAGGTTATGCGTAGGTTGTTTTTATAGCATTTATTTCTAAATCTGTTTCTAGACACCGTTGGCGGTGTTATTTTTGTCCTTACCTGTTTTTATATTCTTAAGGATTATTATTGCTGTTAAAAGTCGTTATTTGGAAATCCTTGTCTTTTTATATCCATTTAAAATTGTAAGAAAGGGAATCCTAATATTTCAACATTTTACGTTTGTCTGCTTTTATTAATAGTGAAATTCTGTATTACCTTTTAACTTGGAATGTACATGTCTGATTGTTTTGACGCTCCATTTTATAAGTTTTTGTTTTCAACATGGGTCAATTCGAAATTTGTGACGCCTGAGCTTAATAAATTAAATAGTCGATAGAGACAGGCTTATGTAAATATTTCAGGAAAATAATATAACGATGTCTCTGACTAGTACAGGTTCTAGAAACTAATATAAATCATAAAATAAGTAATGTATTAACATATAAAAACAAATTTATAAAAACATATTCCTATATTGTTACCATCGGTGCACGAGTCCAACTCGCACTTGACCAGTTTTGTAATTGTTGTCTCTCTTGTCCACAGATGAAGTGTTCTCCGAAAACCTGTCGCCTGGTCACGCAACTCTACCAAGGAGGTCCAACTCCCCACTGCCTCATGAGCGCGACCTGGATAGAGACCGGTTCCCCATCAACAGGAGTGGACTACAGGTAAGAAAACATTACTCTATGTTATACAGGCTGATATGATGATACAGCGTGCTAGCTAAGAGAAGTACTGCGATTTCTATCTATGATACATAATTATTTTTTGCCAAGGACTATAGGCGTGTGTACTTTTCCTATAAAAAGTATAGTTTGAAAAATTTAACCGCGAGTACTTAAATTAAAGGCCTTTTTATCGAAAATATTATATTTTTCAAGAAAATTGACAATGCGGGTGCTCATTGCCGTTTCAAATATTTTGGAAATTGCTGGTAAGATTGCGATTGGTCTGTATGGACTAGCATCATCTGCGGTTCCACCCTTTTTAAGAATAGGTTTTATTTTCGAGATTTTCAATTTATCTGGAAAAATCCCGGACTCGAAAGACTGATTTATGAGGTCAGTTATAGGAGGCACCAATTCATTTACGCAATACTTAATTAGTGTAGGCGAGATATCGTCTACGCCACAGCTCTGTTTGTTTGGCAGATTGCGTATGATAGAGAGTACTTCTCGCTCAGATACAGGACTCAAATATAATGAGTTCAAAGCGGGCTTTCTTACTGGCACTCCGCGTGGAGGTAATTTGTGTGTGCGGTCACTGCTCTGGGTCTGCGATGTCTCACCTACTGATGCGAAATAGTTGTTGAATTGGTTCACAATTGTTGTTGGACATTCCGTGACTGTGTTGTTACTGTACTATTATTGGAAAGATGCTTAATTATCACATAATTTCTTTTCACGGCCATATATTCATCACTTTTCGTTAAAAACCTGCTCAAGTGAAGCGTATTTAGCTCTTATCAGCCCCTTAATGAATATCTTGAAAAGTATACAAACCACTTTTTAACTCCAATTGGTCATAAAAGGCCATGGTTAAAATCTTTCGGCTTACTCGGGCCTACGGTGTATTAATCATCATAACATCCCATGAAACGTCCACTACAGGACAGGGAGCTCCCTCCCGAATTCTAGCTTTAGCTGGTAAAATGTAGAGGGGAAGCACCATAGTCACCTCGCTTGTTAGCGTTACGGCTGGCACCATGGACCGCGGTTGTAGGTGACCGCAGTAAGTAAGATGTTAGATACAAAGGAGGATGCTGCTGCCCATCCTCCAGTTTATAACCCTCAGTCGCCTCTTACGACACCCACGGGTATGTAAGGGTTGGTACTATTCTTTGCCGGCACCACACGGGGCATGTATAAATAGCTAAAGTGAATTACTAAACTGTCTGAGCTCTGTGCTAACTTTTCTCACTCAACTTTCCGTAGAAACTGCATCAGCCGATAGAGCGTTTTGTATACTTATGGTTTTGTATTAGGTAGGTGTCAAACATTCTTTTTCGTATTTCTTTAGGAAAAACTCGGGAAGCCGAAAGAAAATTTGGCAATCTTGCTTATTTTCAATAGTATAATTATTAATTACCGAGCTTTAGAACTAAAAACAATGAAAATTCGCAGTACTAAGTACGTAAATTTAATGGAGCAGTCAGAATACTCGTAAAACCAGAATCAGCATCAATCTGTGTAATTTAACGTCGTCGCTTGCGGTTGAGCGCAGGCATGTCTAAAGGCATACACGTGGTGAGTATATCCAATCCCTCATTGTTGGTATCGCTCGGTATGCTTCTACAGTTCGCGTAACACTCTGCCAAAGTTTCGAAGTTATTCTGGTTACCGCCACATCCAGAATACAAGCGACGTTTGCAGACTCTGTAAAAGAGGCTTTAATTTTATAACTCTTGCCTCGTCCTGCCCAGAACAAAATTTTGATTCAAAATATTCGGGCCGACTAAAATAATTTATTTGTAATTTTTAAAGGACTACAGGCAGAACACCAGTTCTGCCCAATGTCCTCTAAAAATCACATAATAATATCAGAAATGATCGTAAAACTAGGAAAACTAAAAATATATATGTCCTTTTTAAATAACACTGGGCAGGACGAGGCTAGAGGTGAGGTAAGTTGAGTGACCTAAAACTGCAAGCATTTTCTAAAAGCAGTTTTTAGGGTTCCGATACCAAAATGGTAAAAAAAGGAACCCCTATGGTGCCGCTCTGTCTGTCTGTCTGTCCGTCTGTCTGTCACACCTCTATATCTCAGCAACCACTCATGCTATCGACCTGAAATTTGGAATGGTTTTAGAATATAGTTGTCCAATTTAATTGCAAATGATAGAATTTTGAAAAAAATATGATGTTAATGTAAAGGGGGCCAAAGTAGGGGGGGCCAAATTTCAAATTGTCGCTACTAGGTCGAGTGGGGTATCATATGAAAGGGCTTTACTTGTACATTCTAAAATATATTTATGTATTTTTTTACGTCTTTCAGTTTTCAAGTTATGATGAAAAATGACAAAAAAAATACCATCCCCCCCCTTATCTCCGAAGTTTGTGAAAGGAAAAAATTTAATTAATTACAGTTGACAGAAATTTATGTAAACATTACAGCAAAAATAAAACGATCTTTCTAAGTTGCACAGTTTTTTAGAAATCTGCAAATAACCTTTACAATCAAATTTAGTTTTGCGGTCCTAAAAATGGACTTTATTGCTTCCAAAAATACAAAAAGTATATCGGAACCCTCGGCGCGCGAGTCTGACTCGCACTTGACCGGTTTTTTTTTAATACGTCACATTAGTAGAGTAGAGAAATAGCCTCACGTTCTCAATCAGCTGGAATCGTTAGCGTTTGACCTGTAGAACGGTGTTTATAGATATGTCGTAGATATCTACCTACTTATAGTTTCTGTTAGCATATAAATTCAAAACTTTGATTTTGACCAGCTTAAATGATTAAGCAAGATTTTAACAAACCAAGGGCAAGGTACAACCTTTTATCGGTGACCAGCTTCTGTTACCCAATTATACTGACTGACTATTATATTTGTGATTGTCATAGACTTGTATACCAAATATCAGACTTTAGAAATCAGTTGCGAGGTGTATAATTATCTTTTTTTTTAAATCCTCGCCAAACGCTTACGAATCCACCTGACTTTCTACTAGGAGGCTATTTTTCTACTCCACTAATATGACGTAGGTACTATAAAAAATAACTGGTACAGCAGCACTGCACTTACTTTCTCGCAATACTCAAGGAAAAACTATCAACCGCAAACTTAAATTTGTAATGCCATACACATAGTATGGAAATACAAACTTTTATTTACGTTTTTCCAAAAAAAATGTTCGAATGAAATATACAGATCAATTCAGAATTCAAATTGTCAAACATTAAAACAAACAAACATCAAACGATTTCGAGTAAATCACATGTTTAACTTTTGTTAGTACTGGAACACCCTTTATATGAATTTTCAAAGATCAATAGATACTACCGTAGGATACTTGCATGGAGATTTTTTTAATTATTGTTCAGTTTAGTCTACTGAGCAAGCCCTTTCAGTTTTTGGTACACCCTGTGTACTAAATTTTATTCAAAAAATCATAAAGAATATCCAGTCAGGTAGACAACCAATCCAGGAGTAATATTATAGTAATATTATTAATTTTAATAAACTCCATGGAACCAATTTTGGGTAAATCACATATTTACGATTTGGTGGTACAAGAACACCCCTTATATGAAATTACACAGATCATTTGATACTGGCGCAAGATATCTTACATGGAGATGATTGGTCATGCAAAGTTTCATAAGATTCTATAAGCCGTTTTTGAGAAAATTACAATTTAAAATGAGAGCCAGCCAGAAACCACTTAGAACCCTTCGATAAATTTGCATATAACTCCTACATTCAAAATATGATTTAGCCGCTAGGCCAAAGCGTGACGGACAGACCGACCGACGGACCGACCGACCGACGGACCGACCGACGGACGGACATTTTTGGGAGACTTGTTTTTTATGATGTATAAGTGATATAGAACACATTTTTGAGAAAATTAGAAAAACTTTTTTTTTCACGAATACAATACCTTTCTCGCTCCGCTCGAAAGTAAACACAGTTTTTAGAAAATGCTTGCCACAATAGGTCGCTCGCCTCTCGGGCTATCATAAATAAAGATACGATACACTGATAGAAAGAACAAAATAATAGAAATATTTGTTTATATTTTGCATTAAAATTCTACACAATTTGTATTTAGTAATTGCACGCAACAAAAAGGTCCCGTTCAGCAATACGCTACGGTTGGGCCGTAGCGCTGATTTTCAGCGAAACCCGAAATACCTAAACTATTTAAAACTAACACAACCCTTGCTTAATAATCCGACTGATTATAATCTTTTAGTTTTTTAGAATTATAGAACATTTGTTAGAACTACAATCTCAGTTTTCGGAAAATGTCTTTTTAATTGTATAAAGGGTTGTGCCGCACAACATTGGTGGAAATAGGGAACATGCATATTTTTTTTTTCTTTTTTATTCTCTACTACGGTATTTTCATATTAATAAAATATGAAAATACCGTAGTAGAGACGACAAAAAGTGAAATTAAAATTTAAATCGGCTAAGAAATATAGCCGATATAATGCATTTAAAACAACTAATTACACGCCGAGTAGACAGAGAGATCCGACATGAATAGTCAAGTTACAATGCTTTGCTAGAAAGAGACAGAAATAAATCTTCGATGGCTTATATCTTTTTTAATATTATAGTTATTCAAAAAATTGTTTGACTAGACTGTTTATTACATGAATGAGAATTTTTTTTTAATAAAAAAAATTCGTGCATGTTCCCCCCTTTATACATACTTATTTTTTGTACTACGCAACTTGTGCGAGAGAGCTAAGCTGTGAGCTGGAAAATTCCAGCCAATAGGATTGCTCCATTTGATAGCGCAATTGATAAGCTAGTAAATTGATAAGCTAGTAAATTGGCGCAATCCTATTGGTTGGAATTTTGCCAGCTCACAGCTTAGCTCCCACGCAGCACTGTTGGAAAAGCCTTTACTTACTTGTATAAATTGTCCCAAGCATAGCGATCGTAATGGCCAAAACATGTGCCGTAGTCAAAAGGCAGTTGGCAGAAAAATGGCACGTGACCTGGGAGGAAGCAGATAATCATGAAGTGTGTACCTACCGAAATAACATTGGAACTTAATATGGTACCTACTTCTAAATAAGTTTTAGGGAAAATTGTGCCGGACCTTTCAAAATCTTATTGAGACAATGCGGTCCTCTTTCCTGGCAAACCTGTTGCCATTGCTCTGGCAGCCACCCCAGAAGAACCGGTAGCTCCTACCCAAACTATCATAGAACCGAAATATCACCAGATAATGACGTCACTGATCTTTTGAATTGCTTTAAAGGAGCAACAGGCATAACAGTGCTCCTGGATTTCGAATCTGTTGTCATTGTCCTGATAACCACCCCAGAAGAACCGATAGCACTAGCCTGGTGCACGTTGAATCAAAGCGCCACTAACCTTTCGAAGTCTTATTGAGGAAGCAATGGCCATAGCAGTCGTCCTCGTTGGCAAACCTGTTGCCATTGCCCTGGCAGCCGCCCCAGAAGAACCGGTAGCATTTGCCCTGGCGAACGTCGTAGTACCACTGGACAATGTCGGCGCGGCATGGACCCGTGTCAGGTCGGAGGAAACATGTTTTGTGTCTCGCTGTCAAAGAAGTATTATTAGAAAAATAAATGTCTGCTTTATAAACAAGGGGATCCCTATGCAGGCAACGTAAAAGGTGACTAATCTTTGAATCTTGAGCTTGAGGATGGGCAGCATTATCCTTTTGCTTATTGTACCAACATAATGCAATCACCAACAACCGCGGTTCGTTTTGACAGCTTTAGAAAACCTCGTAGGTGCACGTGCTTATTTCATGACTTCTTTATATCAACTTTTGTTTAAATCCGCATTCGCTTTCCAATTCTCGTCGGTGCTTGAATCTCCGCGGACCCCGTCGGCGCCACCACGAACTACACTGCGTTGCTGTAGAACTCTGGTATATTAAAACTCTCGTCTAACAGTGGACTTTTTTAAGTTATGATGATGATGGCATCCTTTGGGTACGGACGGAACCCTTAATCTATTAAATGCTTATCTTAGTACGTGCGACTGAGTTCCTAGTAAAGGACCTTATAGCACTTAAACTCTATGGGATATTTTGTGCTGCCCCTTCCTTACTACTCCTTCGATCTTCCGCTCATCATCATCATCATATCGTGTAGGTTGCAAGGTCGATGATCGACCTCACAATCTTCCGCTGTCTTCAAAGAATTATGCTGGTTACTAGCTTCGATGAAGACTTCAGTGGAAGGATCCTTCTGGTGTCGGGTAAGCATGACTCAGAATCTTTATATGCTTGTTAGAAATGACGTTGCATTTGCACAACAAGTTCCTACTCACCTCGAAGAGATCCTGGTCTTCCTCCTCTTCCATGCTGGTCATCTTTAGTATCGTTCATACATATTTTAGTAGTCCCCATTGTTTGTTCACAATCTATACTACATACATACAACGTGACTATTAAACAAATGCAAGCTAAATATTCTAACAAAATTCTTTTCAAAACAAACTTAAACATCATTCTTAAAATTCGAAATAAAGTTTCTTGAACAGAAATTGGAAATAAAACATCTAACTTGATATTTGTTGAAATCGATAAAGTTTTATGTTTATTTTATGAAAATGTCAAAACTTTAAACTGAGGTTTTGTACAAATTGTTGTACACAGTCGAGCAGGTAAAGCTTGACACGTGCAGCGTGACTCTAGCTCCATCATTTGCCTTGACGTTTTTTTGAGGAGTCGGCTTCCTAATCAAAGACCCAAGGGGTATTGCCAAGACACTGGTTTTTACACAAAGCGACTGCCATCTAACCTGCTCAACCTAGAGACCAAACCTGACCCAATCCTGGATATTGACTTTGCCAGGTTAGTGGCCAACTTGGCTGTCAGAGTTTTTAAGCCACCAAATGCCCAAGTAACATTTATGTAAAAAAAACCTGTCAAGTGAAATAGCAATCATTTTATGCCTATGGTTTATGCGATATTTTGTAACATACTCCCTTTTAAAGCGCTGTGGTTGTGGGTTTGCGATAAGATACTCAATACCATTCTGCGCTGTGTATGTGTGCGGTACTGTGGCCCTTTTCACATGCGTTGCATAAAGCTTGAGGTAAAAGAGTTCAGCAGTATAACAGATTCATTTTGTCCGTGTTGGCAACTAG
Organism: Athrips mouffetella; assembly: GCA_947532105.1. Classification (NCBI taxonomy): domain Eukaryota; kingdom Metazoa; phylum Arthropoda; class Insecta; order Lepidoptera; family Gelechiidae; genus Athrips; species Athrips mouffetella. The sequence goes on along the minus strand of OX383961.1, from coordinate 1,589,972 downwards.
GTACGTTTGGTGACCAGTTGCCGTAGACAAAAAAATATTTTTTGTACTTAACCAGTAGCGATAGAAGTTTCATTCCTGTAATGCAACTAGTTGTGTGCAAAGAAATCGAGGGATTAGAGTTTCCTCTCAACATCAGGCTTCCATGATGCAGTTTCTTTGAGTTGATCAATCTATCTATCTATGAGATTGAAGAGCCCCTTGATGTAATATGGAGTAACTTTCATGATCATTGGCAAGCTCTTTTAGTTCTTTATGTCGAAGACGTAAAATTTTCGTATATCTGATCCATGTGCCTTCCTTCTGAGTATACTACTTATCGCAACTACTGTCTACTACTTATCGTTCCTCTCCACAGCCATGTTCCTCTCCTACTTACTCTCAACGGTTTTACGGTTTTACCTTGCTTCTCTTTACTTTCACATTATTAAAATACTTTAGCATGATATAGTTCATGTAAACCATTAAGAGATTGAAAAAATAAAACTCCTTATTCTAACTCTGTTACAAAATATTCTGAAGTGCAATAAATACCTTTTGTAAACTCCGTTCTCTTATAAAACGTACCACAAATTAGCTCTTATCACAGGAAAAACAAGGACACGCTATCAATCACAATAAATCGTAAACAAGGCTTGTTGCCACGAACGTGCTATCGGTTTGTTTGAAATAATCATTATTTTTACAGCACGGACACAGATTAAATAATATACATGTATGTCTTTGTAGTTTTTCTCCCCAAACGATGCAACACCTATTGTGTTGCCGTTTGTGCCCTTGCACTATCAAATATAACCATACGAATTATAATACCGACTTCTTTTTCTTACGCTTTACATAGCCTTTTTGCTTTTTGATAAAAACAAGCTAGCTACTGGAACGAATCTAATAGGGTTTTATACTGGCCAACTGAAAGGATGGGGGAAGGACTTCCAGGGTGTCATTCAGAGACGTTTCGTTAGCACGTCGCCAAAACCGCGCAAGCAAAACCCTGTCACTGGTGATAATAAACTAGAAACAATCGGTTACTCTGTTTTATCTTATTATAAGTCAACGGCTTTTTGTGGCTGCTTCAGATATAATTCTGCCAAAATTTGGAACAACATAAGAAATGTTAAATCTATTTCTAGTTTTAAATTAAATTTTAAAAAACATCTTTTGAAATGCAGGATGAATGTGTAACATTGTATCAAATAGCTGTCCAAAAGTACCAAATTAATCTCCATAGTATATTTCTAAACTCATACGCACACATACATTAGCATATCTTACATGACACTTTCCAAATGATATTATTTAACTATATATAAGTAAATGTATTCAACACATATTTATATTACCTACTTGTTTACATCCCTAGCTCCTTTTGGTAACTCTATAAATATACAGATTATTTTTTATATTAAGTCTTTTCTGTATCGCTCTTTCTTACTCACCTCAACCCTGAGGTTTGGGCAGAATGAACAGCGTCACAGCTTGCTGTGACAACATGCTGAGTCTGAACCTTTTCTCTGCCCCAAACAGTACATAGTTGACACTTTGTTGATGCTTCTCTTTAGAATAGGATTATTTTATGTAAGTAACTACTGATTTCATGTTGCCTTCTATGTATAAATGTGATTTTACTTTGTAGTACTTATAAGCTAGAAATATTGTCTTTTATGTACTGTATGTGTTTACAGAGAATAAACGTTTTTCTATTCTATTCTCTATTCTATTACGGGCATAGATGCTAACTTATTAACGTGCTACTGAAATGTCTTTGAATGACACCCCTTGCACAACCCGGACACCACATACATCGAGCACGAATTTGGAAGGTTGCTTTGGCTCGCATATTCAATACAAAAGACCCTTAGAAGGACCACGAGAATCTCTTGACGAGTGTACGCGGGGATGCGGGGTGGATTGCAAGGGGGGCAGAGAGTGTCCTTTCTGTACGATAGTATCATTACTTTATTCTGTGACTCTAGTCTCTACAGCTGATGATAATAAAAATATTAGCCTTCGTATTAACATGCTAAGTAAAATAGATGTCCAATTCTAAGGTAGTTCCGCATTATTGATTGTTGCTTGACCAAGTCGACATATGAAATGATTAGGTAAAGGTAGGTAGATACTTTGATAGAGGAATTTGACAAACAGAAAACCAGATCAGTAAAATTTATTTTAGGACGTGAATTTGTCGAGAACGTACACGTGTCTACCTTGGTTGGAACTTATATTTACATAAATCGATTTATAAGAAGCTATTAAGTATACGTTGTATACCTAATCTAATTAAATTAAACTCGACTTTTTGAATGGCTATTGTTAAAGCAGGTCCAAAAAATCATAAACAAAAGAACAAGATACGTATAAAAATTCACAGATTTCGTGCTTCAATGAATCTACGGAATTCGAAAAAAAAGTCGTTCTAATTTTTGACTTTTTTCAAAAAGGTTAGGCTAGGTAAAGGACAGGGCAAACCCTTAACCCGATCGTCTTTGTTTTAAGCTCAAATTGTAGGTGACTAAATTGTCCAGAGGAACTTTTCTCAATTTTTACTTTCGAGCGGAGCGAGAAAGGTATTGTATTCGTAAAAAAAAAGTTTTTCAAATTTTCTCAAAAATGTGTTTTATATCACTTATACATCATAAAAAACAAGTCTCCCAAAAATGTCCGTCCGTCGGTCGGTCGGTCGGTCGGTCCGTCGGTCGGTCTGTCCGTCACGCTTTGGCCTAGCGGCGAAACGAATGGTCCGATTGACGATTGATTGAATGTAGGAGTTTTATGCAAATTTATCGAAGGGTTCTAAGTGGTTTCTTGCTGGCTCTCATTTTAAGGGTAGCTGTCATACAACGAAAATGAAAAATTGAAATTTTCTCAAAAATGGCTAATAAAATCTTGATGAAACTTTGCATCACCAAGCATCTCCATGTAAGATATCTTGCACCAGTATCAATTGATCTGTATATTTTCATATAAGGGGTGTTCCTGTACCACCAAATCGTAAATATGTGATTTAGCCAAAATTGGTTCCATTGAGTTTATTAAAATTTTCTATAATATTAATCCTGTTTGGTTGTCTACCTGACTGGATATTCTTTATGATTTTTTTTAAATAAAATTTAGTACACTGGGTGTACCAAAAACTGAAAGGGCTTGCTCAGTAGACTAAACTTCATCAAGATCGTTTAATTATCCATAAGGAACATGTGTTGGGAAATTTAAAAAATCTCCATTCAAGTACCCTACGGTAGGTAGTATCCATTGATCTGTGAAAATTCATATAAAGGATGTTCCAGTACTACCAAAAGTTAAACATGTCATTTACTCGAAATCTTCTGAGGTTTGTTTGTTTAAATGTTTGACAATTTGAATTCTGAATTGATCTGTATATTTCATTCGAACATTTTTTTGGAAAAACGTAAATAACAGTTTGTATTTCCATACTATGTGTATGGCATTACAAATAAGTTTGCGGTTGATAGTTTTTCATTAGTATTGCGAGAAAGTAAGTGCAGTGCTGCTGTACCATTTATTTTATATCATTCTTCGTTTCCAAAATATCGAGGCCCAAAATCAAAGATTCGGAAAAAAAATATTTTTTCACTATTTCGGCCACAACTTTTTTCGTTTTTCACTTTCTCGAATAATTCTTTTTGCACCCTAAAGCTCTTGTAAATACGCGTCTTTTGAGCCTTTTCTGAATATCATATCTTCACAACTTTCCGAGATATCAGGGGATCGCACTTTTTCGTGAAAACGGAGCCTGTACGAGTATACTGGAGCGAACGAAAAGACATTTCCAATGTCAAAACTTATTTGTACTTATTAATTTTTGATAAGTTTACTAGGTACTATAAACATAATAATAGGTCTTACCTATGAAATTGCCGAAATTTTTTTACAGATTAATGAGATCGTAATTCCTATAATTCTAATGCTAGTTTTTTCATTTGATTTATATTTAAAAGTTGACTTCAAGGTTATCAATTTACGCATAAAATAAAGTTTTTATTTTTAGTTTGATATATAAAATTAAAGGTTTGAAAATTGTTCGTCTTAAATGTCGTCCGATTTCATCATTTGATTTGTTATATTTTTTTGTTTATTTCGAAAATTTTATTTAAGCTTCTGTTAGCTTAATGTCTTCCCAATAATGCTTAAAAAAAGTTAAGAAATTAGATTTATAATTCCTAAGAAAAATGCAAAAATGTTAGTCCTGAAAATTGAGTTTACCTGAAATTCGCCATACAAAACGGCAATTTCATAGGTAAAGACTTGATTCCCGTAAATAAATAAATATTTCTGGAAATCACAACATTGAACAGACAACGTTGTATCGTGTAACAGGCAGATAAAATGTACAAACAAAAAACACCATTGTCCCGATGCAACACGACTCAGTCTCGTACACGGAATTGTAAAATGTACACATTTCTGCTACACGAGGAAAAGTATCAAAATAGCAATCTGGCTCTCGTCCTACATTTGGCTGTGTTGGATATTTTGACGAAATTCTTCGATTTGAAAGTTTGTTGCACCGTGATTGTTGTGTACATGGTTTTCGTGCTGCTGCAGTATTCTGTACCGTGTCGGATTTTCTATTGGTGTTGGGCTTATTTTGAGGTACGCACGGCAGCAGGTATTTGGTAACAAAAACAGTATAAGCTGCACCAGCGCTCCGATATAAACTCTCCAAACCAGAGATCTGCTCAAGGTCAAAGTGTTAGAGAGTAGTATATTCCTTGGTTACCCTTACCACTGATGTGCGGCCGAATAATGGTTACACATCTACATCTCTACCATAGAAAATACATTCTACTCTAGTTTAGAATAGAATCTGTGTAAATTTCTTTTGTGGAGAGTTTAAAAGAAGACCTTGTCCAGAAGACTTATTGCGGCTGATATAATGTTGGTGACTTGTTATTTAATCATATAGTACATTTTTCATTTACAATAATTTTTTGTTAATTAGAATAAAGACAACGATTGTTCTTGATGATATCAGCACGATTGTTTTTAGGTCATCAATTGCCAAAACTGTTTGAAGAATGTGTTGAAAATACAGTTTCATTATTGGCTAGTTTCAAAACAATGCAGTATTTTACAAATTTCTCTATTTCTTAAAAAACCTTACATTACAACCTTTCTCGTCTGACACAATGGCATGGTATAGTTGTTTCAATGCATTTAATTATGACGATAATTGTTTTATTTTACAGGCTCGGTCTGAGTCGATGGCATCAGTGTACTCCGGCGCAGGTGAAGGTACCAGAGCCAACGTGACAGTGAAGGGAGATGTGCAGTTCTCTCTGCTTTACAACTATCGGCTTGGAGCCCTCGAGGTTGGAGTCAAGAGGTGTCGAGATCTTGCTCCTGTTGACGTCAAGAGGAATAGATCGGATCCTTATGTCAAGGTGAGAAAAAAAGTCATACTTTATCGAAATTGAGAGTGATTTAAAGCAAACCTAAGTCCCGTAAACGAAAATCCAAGAACAGACAGATAAATGAGAAGACAGAATCCCAAACAGTGGAACAAGGGATGAATAAATTAAAGACGTAGGATTATTTTCCTTCTGAAAAAGATTTTCTTAGCTAATTTTAGTTTGTTTATGCACTTCAGAAAATGATTTGTCTGGTAAGTAAGTACATCGTTATAACGACTAAGCAGGTAAAAATTAACAACTTGAATAAATTATATCAGCTGAATGTTGTCTTCCAACTTTACCCAACTATTTTAAGCCAAATTTGTTCACCCTGTCGGAATGTAGGTGATAAAAGTCAAGCGTGTCTTTGCCACCATTTACAATTTAGAACAAATCAACAGCTTGAGTTGGCAGCAAACCTTAATGACCTTTAAACTGGATTTTATTCTTTTGATGTCTGGTTCAGTGTGTTCAGAATTTTTCGAATTAACATATTATCAAGATTATTCTGTCAATGTATCTTTAACAGGTTCTAGTTAAAAGGGAAGGAAAAATTCTGTTTATATTAAAAATATCTACGCCGTTTATTTTGTGATGTTTTGATAACTTTAAATGAATTTTGGTGGCAGAGCATCTTTGCCAGATTTGCCTTGTCTTGTCAAGGTCTTACTAGGTATAAGTGATTGTTCCTTGGCTGCACACCGTTTAAAGGGGGACAAGTGCTATGTTTCAATTTAGACTACGAGTATCTTCGGGTGGGTCTTGTCAGCTTGCCTAGCTAGATGTTTAGCATACTCGTACACTATACATCTCTGAGGATGACTAAACACGAGTGATACTAACTAGTGAAATAGGTGAGGAGGAGGGTTAACCTCTTGTTGTAAACAAAATAGTGACAACATTCTGGCTAAAATTAAAAAAAAATATTGATTCAAAAACAATATAAGTAAACATTTTACCTCGTCTGGTTTTTAGCACTGACATTCTTCCATTTTCAGGTGTACTTGTTACCAGACAAGTCCAAGGCTGGCAAGAGGAAGACCAAGGTGAAGAAGAACACGCTGAACCCGGTGTTCGAGGAGACGCTGAGCTTCGTGCAGCCGCTCGGCTCGCTGGCAGCGCGCGCGCTGTGGCTGAGCGTGTGGCACGCAGACATGTTCGGACGGAACGACTTCCTGGGGGAAGTCACTCTGCCGCTCGCCGATGTCGTCTTTGATGACCCCGCGCCGCAGTGGCATAAGCTGCATGAGAGAGTGAGTACATTTTTGACCTTTTCTTCACTGTGCAAGCCAAAAGACGTCCACTGCTGGACATAGGCCATCAGATATAGGCTTACATCTAGTTCAGCTGACATTAACTGACATTAGTTTAACTAATCTTGTACATGAGAGACAGGATATGGATGTAATAGAAATAGGCTACTTTCTTAAAATATATCGAACAAACCATATTAATTGGCTAGATAGATAATATTTGTTGCATAACATGGTTTTACTTAAATTTTCTGTAAATGGCATCGGATCGTATCTATACATAGGTATGCATTCTTTATTGCACACACATATAAATATAAATGACAATATTAAAGGAAATATACAAGGGCGGGCAGAGCTCTAACTTCTAAGTATCAGCATAGAGTAATATAATACTGGCGTGTATCAGTTACCGCATGACGTAGCGTTGGCAGACCGCTCTACAAAGTAAATGCTGAATGAGGGCAGCGCAAGCCTTTGGGCAGCGCAAGCCATCATTAAGGAAGGCATTTGTCTAGATGTAAACGTCTTTCGGCAGCTCTGATGTTTATTATTTGTGTTGGTCTGCTCGCTCACAGCATTTCTAAGCCCCTAACAAGAAACCCTTCAAGTCACCAACTGAAGTCTAATCGTTATTGTCTTGGCGCGTTACAGACTGAGCAATTCGACGAGCAACACGGCTCTCGAGGCGACCTGATCGTCGGGCTCAAGTTCGAGCTGCAGGAGGCGGCGCGGGGGCGCGGCGTGCTGCACGTGCTGGTGAAGGAGGCCAAGAACCTGCAGCCCACCAAGCCCAGCGGGCTCGCGGACGTCTTCTGCAAGAGGTAAGCCGGGTCAAGCAAGCCAAGAACCTGCAGCCCACCAAGCCCAGCGGGCTCGCGGACGTCTTCTGCAAGAGGTAAGCCGGGTCAAGCAAGCCAAGAACCTGCAGCCCACCAAGCCCAGCGGGCTCGCGGACGTCTTCTGCAAGAGGTAAGCCGGGTCAAGCAAGCCAAGAACCTGCAGCCCACCAAGCCCAGCGGGCTCGCGGACGTCTTCTGCAAGAGGTAAGCCGGGTCAAGCAAGCCAAGAACCTGCAGCCCACCAAGCCCAGCGGGCTCGCGGACGTCTTCTGCAAGAGGTAAGCCGGGTCAAGCAAGCCAAGAACCTGCAGCCCACCAAGCCCAGCGGGCTCGCGGACGTCTTCTGCAAGAGGTAAGCCGGGGCAAGGAGGCCAAGAACCTGCAGCCCACCAAGCCCAGCGGGCTCGCGGACGTCTTCTGCAAGAGGTAAGCCGGGTCAAGCAAGCCAAGAACCTGCAGCCCACCAAGCCCAGCGGGCTCGCGGACGTCTTCTGCAAGAGGTAAGCCGGGTCAAGCAAGCCAAGAACCTGCAGCCCACCAAGCCCAGCGGGCTCGCGGACGTCTTCTGCAAGAGGTAAGCCGGGTCAAGCAAGCCAAGAACCTGCAGCCCACCAAGCCCAGCGGGCTCGCGGACGTCTTCTGCAAGAGGTAAGCCGGGTCAAGCAAGCCAAGAACCTGCAGCCCACCAAGCCCAGCGGGCTCGCGGACGTCTTCTGCAAGAGGTAAGCCGGGTCAAGCAAGCCAAGAACCTGCAGCCCACCAAGCCCAGCGGGCTCGCGGACGTCTTCTGCAAGAGGTAAGCCGGGTCAAGCAAGCCAAGAACCTGCAGCCCACCAAGCCCAGCGGGCTCGCGGACGTCTTCTGCAAGAGGTAAGCCGGGGCAAGCAGGCCAAGAACCTGCAGCCCACCAAGCCCAGCGGGCTCGCGGACGTCTTCTGCAAGAGGTAAGCCGGGTCAAGCAGGCCAAGAACCTGCAGCCCACCAAGCCCAGCGGGCTCGCGGACGTCTTCTGCAAGAGGTAAGCCGGGGCAAGCAGGCCAAGAACCTGCAGCCCAGCGGGCTCGCGGACGTCTTCTGCAAGAGGTAAGCCGGGGCAAGCAGGCCAAGAACCTGCAGCCCACCAAGCCCAGCGGGCTCGCGGACGTCTTCTGCAAGAGGTAAGCCGGGGCAAGCAGGCCAAGAACCTGCAGCCCAGCGGGCTCGCGGACGTCTTCTGCAAGAGGTAAGCCGGGGCAAGCAGGCCAAGAACCTGCAGCCCACCAAGCCCAGCGGGCTCGCGGACGTCTTCTGCAAGAGGTAAGCCGGGGCAAGCAGGCCAAGAACCTGCAGCCCACCAAGCCCAGCGGGCTCGCGGACGTCTTCTGCAAGAGGTAAGCCGGGGCAAGCAGGCTGCGATATTGCTCGATAGTTAAATGAAACCCTCAAGTGTACTCTGTTTAAATCCCCTTTATTACTAATCTAATTGATCTTATATACTAACTTATACGTGCGTCTACATGACGTCACACTTCGTTTCCTACGTGATTCTATTGATGAAGGGAACTACGTGATGATATGTGATTACCATATCACACCTCCCCTGAAAAGGATAGGCTTCCCTCCCCTGAAAAGAGAATCCTAGGGACCAACTTTTTATAATACATTAAATCACTGTTACATTTTTCTAAATTTCGATAACTTTACAATCATAAACAAGAAATATACTAAATATAACTTAACATCATGATACAATCCAAAAAAAATAACTTAAATTACGTACCAAACGCATTTATGCGCTCTCAACCATTCAATATTGAACTGCAATACTTTATAATACTTATTAAATTTGACTTCTGTAACTACTGTAAGTATACAACTTCCTTTAATATGGATATTTCTTTTTTTCTTTTTTTCTTTTTTTAAAGAAAAATTAAGCAAATCACAACATAATATTGTTTCCATTAAGTATTTCCACTTTTGTATATTCATCTTTATTTAACTTGGAGGAAATTTTAAAAAAACCCGTATCTTTAACATTAATGACAATCTTATAAATATTATGGTCAAGTGAATCAAGACAATACCAAACAAACTAAATCTAATTATTACTAAAAAAAATCCAGTAAGCTACTTACTATACAAAATATTATCATGAATTTATTGGAACTAAAAAAACCAATCTGTATACTGAATAATAATATTTCTATAAATTCATGACGCTATTTTTTAACAATTGTTGGCTATATGCGTTATGTATAGTCAAAGTATTATTTCAATAATTTGTTATAGTTAACCGATGATGTAACGAACGGTCATACTAGAAAATTTAATTAACAACATTATTCTTGATACTCATATTCATACCATTGGGTAATATAACATTATAATATTTTATCCAATTATAAGAAAATTACGTATCAGACTTTCAGGAAAAAAAAACTCTATTCAAAACATAATATTCACTTAGAAAATTCGTGATCAGAACATAGCATTTATGTTTACCCTTTACCACACTACATGAAATGCATGAGTTATCATATTCTTATTTTTTCCTCATTACCGGTTAAGGTCATTCATTACCTTTTAATAACGCATTTCGCGCTTAGTCAGACTCATAGACATTTTATAATGGTCTGTAACTAAATACCTAGGCCTGCTGCGTCTCGGCGCGCCTTCAGAACTTCAGATACTAGTCATTCCCATATAACTAATTTCCCGGGTTGGCCAGCCCGTAATTACCATAATCGGTAGCACAATATTTTGGCACTTTCTACCGACCTGTCGCGACATAATACTGAGTTCCACTGAACTTCATTATAACATAAATAGTATAAGGTCATATTTTAAGACATCTAGCTGGATGTCTCCAACATCTTCAAAATGAAGGATCTGAAACCTTATCGTGCCTTTTCCCCCTATCGCTACTTTGCAGACAATGGGTTTGTCACATATTGCATTAAATAATGCTTACTTATCCTAATCATTCCTTCCTAACTATTATGCTCAAACTAATCATCCAGCTAATAGCACATCAACTCTTGGGTGATCAATCCAATCGTATTACGATACATTATTAACATAAGATTTTCCAACGTTTATAATTTTCCTAGAAAAATAGTCTTTCCTTTCTATCCCAATCCTATTTCAACTTGCACTTACAAGGACCATCTGGCTGCAATATCAGTAAGTTGACGTACCTAGTTGAATTAACATAACATCAATCCAAAATGATTTTTAATACGCACCCACTCTATCGCCTATCTTCTCCTAACTATACTCGTCCGTGAGATTTTGAGACTTTATCAAGAAACACTACCAAAATCGTTTCATCGATACTCTGTTCAAATATACTTCCATTCTAAAATACTTTTTGTAAATGGGAAATAGCGTAGACCCATACTGAACAACATATTTAATTCCACTATTCGTAACTTGAAAACAGACAGAATGCATGAGATGACACATCTCTGCTACCATATTTTTAAATATTCTCTCGGAATGGGAATACTCCACAAAAAAAATTCAAACATATCATCACGTCTGCCCGTCCGTATGAATGTATTATCAATTTGATCTAAATTTGAAAAACAAATACACTCGCATCACGTGCAGTGCATAATACAAAACAACAAATTGTACGTCAGCATCTAAAACTACTGAAATATAGACACATTCCACGATGTGCTAGAATCTGCACAGTTTGCAAAACAATAATTCAAAGTCAATCAAGTTATGATGTAATAATTAGTTGTAACATTTGATTACAACTCCACTGCGATATCTAGAACTCTGTTATTTTATTAGTATTTTCTTATTATTTTTCCCCCAGCGTCACAAATAGCTTAATATTTGTAAATCATTATCCTAATATAACATAATCGTAAACACCCCGAATAAAAAAACCCTTAATTATTAATTAATAAAAATACCTCAACAACCCGCATATTATAGCGTAAAATATTTCGTGAACAATGTACAATATCGTTGATTCTAAGCATGATTACGCTTCAGGCATGCTTGCGCGTGACGTAATCACGTTGAAATGCAAAACGAAAAGAAATCGAAACGAAACCAAAACTAAAACGAAACCAAAACGCAACGCACGAACCGCGCGCGCTATTTAACACTTCGTTTGTTTACTTTCATTAACTGGTTATATGCATTCTAATTTTTACTAAACATTTAAGAATTTGTGTGGTGAATTTTTCTTTAATGAAGATATTGTTTAAAATTTTATGACAGTTATTTTTAAAAAAAATATTGATATTTCCGTTCGTATCTTTAGCATCTTTTATTCGTTTTAATATATAGACGCTATTAATTTGATAACCTTTCTAATGTTATTTGAACTACAATACATGAATGCTGAAAACCAGGTATTGCTGAGCTAAGATCTTGTTAACACCTACTTAATTTTAATATACCTGTGTGAATAAAAATAACCTGAAATTGATTAATAGAACTTAGCATTCTTAAAAGATAAAAAAAAATTAACCACTCAAAACAAAAGATAGATTATTATGACAAAAAAAAAAAACAACCAACTAGGTATTTAGGTTATGTAAAATAAACAAATTAATAATACCCAAAATTGAGGACTGCTATCTTCCAAACGCTTCCTCCGGGGTTGAACTTGTTGCTGTCCAGAAAGCTCTTCGTGCTCTTCACTCATGCAGATAGGACCTGCACCCCGCGCTCGCCATCCTGTCGCTCCCCGCCGACAGCTCTTGATAACCATTGCGCTGCCCCCCTGCACTTCGCACTCACCGTCTATGTTTGAGGTGGCGAACATCCCTCTTGCCATCTCGTCGTTGCGTGAAATTGCCATCTTACCCGTCGTACGTTAACACGCAGCATCCGGTAACGTAGTCCAGTAAACAGCATGGATTGGATGCCTTACAACGGACCTCGATCTGGAGCCATCTTCTTACAAGGCCCGTACAGCGGTGGTCACGATGCGGCGCTTTTCCCGATGACCGATTTCGAAGACTTCACTAAGACGCTGCTCTATCCACTACGGTCGCCATGCGATATTGCTCGATGGCGAATATTAGTGGAAGGCTGTCACGGTCGCCATGCGATATTGCTCGATAGTTAAATGAAACCCTCAAGTGTACTCTGTTTAAATCCCCTTTATTACTAATCTAATTGATCTTATATACTAACTTATACGTGCGTCTACATGACGTCACACTTCGTTTCCTACGTGATTCTATTGATGAAGGATGTACGAGCTATCGCATCGTACAGAATATGTTATAATTTAGGCTATTCTGATTTATGCGGTATTAACAATAAAGTAGTGATCAGCACGCACTCGGCGGACACGGTCGTTTCATTTCAACCTTCCGTCTATCATTGATCAAAATCTCTTATCATCTTATCCTATCATCCTATCATTAAATGTAGGGAACCCCCTACATTTATGGTCCTTCGAGGAAACGTACTAGTGAATTTCATCATTTCATCGTAACTAGGTCACGAACTTTGGACTGCGTCACGTTGCAATCTTCACGTGCATCGGTGAAAAAGTGTCGCGTGTTTTTTAGTGACTAAAAATATCATAAAAACTTTATCATCAACGAACTTTATCATAAACATCATCATCATCGAAAGTATCATCGTGTTATCATCACTTGGTGTATTTGAGTGTCTCGATACGGTAGCGATTCGGCTCAACCGGCCATCCAGAAGCGGATATCACCGGGAGAGTTGAGAAAAGGACGCACATATCGTAAAGGGAAGTCAGATACATTAAACTTATCATCCACCATGACGACTGCACTGCTAGAACGTCAGAGTGCTCTCATTAATGAGATTGAGAATATATTTAGGAATTTCAAGAAAGATCCTCAAGACAGGAAGACGCCTGAATATTTCATAAAAAGGTTTGAAGCCATAGATAATCTTTGGAGTGAATTTCAGACCAACAATGCTACCCTGCAGAGTGCTGAAGATAAGTCTTCTGAATATTATACAAAGGACATTTTTAAACAAATGCAAAACTTTTATCAATCAGCCAGAGCGAACATGGAGGCTACCCGTAAGAAACTCCATGAAAAACCGTACATAAGTTTTGAAATACCATACATAAAATGACGACGATGCTAATAAATTATTGATTCACCAACAAGCCAATTTTCGCGCTCTGGAGAGACACATTACACGTATCAACAAACAAAAAGTTGAAGAAAGGTGGGAGATTGAGGACGAGCTCCGAAGCCTCCAGAACTGTTGGCGCCGCATTGAGGAACTTCATCTCCGCATCGACACGATTTTATCGGGTAAAAACTCTGAATATGACGAGCAATACGCGCAAGTGGAAGACCAGTACACTATCATAAAAAGAGATCTGAATAAAAAATTGTGCTCTACTGCTCATTTACAACAGTCGGTCCCACAGGTAGAAATCCCAACTTTTACCGGGAAATATACTCAGTGGCCAACATTTTACGATCTGTATACCGAGGCCATCCACAACAATAAATATCTTACCAACGCGCAAAAGATGCAACATCTTAAGGGAAAACTTAAGGGAGAGGCAGAACGTATCATACAACATCTCCATATTTCAGCTGAGAACTATGAGACGGCCTGGGATATACTGAACCACAGGTACAACAACCCGCAACTTTTATTTAACAATCAAATAGAGATGTTTCTCAATCAACCCAACATCCAGAAACAATCATCATTATGACAAGCCATGTAATTCGACTCGGCGTTGTCGTATTTGCAACGAAAATCACAATACTTTAATTCACGAAGCGATGCATTGGAAGTTGCTAAGTAATAAATTAAATCAAGCTACAAATAATGCGCAAACGCCGGTTATGCAACCGCCGGTGTCACCAAGTACGACGCCCTTAGCAACTAGCGCACCAACATCGAGCAAGCCACCTCGTCAACATCATGCAAACTATGTCGCAACTGACGAGGAAGAAGTTTTATTGACAACCGTATTAATCGACATAAAATCCGCAGATGGAAATTATATCACGTTGAGAGCATTACTAGATCAGGGATCGCAAGTATCAATTTTATCAGAAAACGCCGCTCAAATGTTGGGCTTACCGCGTAAACAATACCGCGCATCCGTATCGGGCATCGGACCTAGCGCTAAACAAAGTAAGGGTGTGGTTACACTAGACTGTCGGTCAATTTATCAAGACTATGACTTCACCACCGAAGCGTTAGTTATCAACCGGGTGATTAACAACCTCCCCAATTCGACTTTCAAAAAGCAAACCTGGCCTCATTTGCAGCATGTACGACTGGCTGATCCCGAGTACAACATATCAAAACCTGTAGACCTGCTACTCGACGCTAGCGTTTATTCAGATATTATCATGGAAGGTCTTATCAAAGCGTCACCTCCAGCTCCTATTGCACAACAGACAAAATTGGGGTGGATTTTATCAGGAAATGTTAAAACGTTCAATTGTAGTGTCGTCTTAAATCATGTTGATGACCTATCTAAGTATTGGGAATTGGAAGACATTCACGAGACAAGTCATTCATCAATCTTAACTAAGGAAGAGCAGTATTGTGAGGACTTATACCAAGCAACAACAAAACGATTAGACAACGGGCGATACGAGGTAGCGTTGCCTATGAAACCTGACTACAAGGAAAATTTGGGTTCGTCGAAATCTAAAGCCATTGCCCAGTTCATTCAACAAGAAAAAAAAGATGGTGAAAAATCCATCTCTGGCGTCAGGTTACAAAAAGTTTATGAACGAATATGAAAATCTTGGACACATGAAAAAATCGGACCATGTAAACCTACCTTTATCAGTCTATTTGCCACACCATAGTGTGGAGAAACCCGACTCCACAACCTCCCCCCTACGAATTGTATTCAATGCGTCATGCCCTACGTCATCGGGTCAAAGTCTAAACGATTTAATGGAATGTGGACCTAATTTACAACATGACCTGCAATCTCTTATTTTGACATGGCGCCAAAATCGTTACGCATTAACAGCCGATATAGAGAAAATGTACCGGCAAATAATAGTGAGAGAAATGGATCAGCCACTACAAACCATAATTTGGCGAAACTCGCCTCATAATCGCATACAAGAGTATCACCTTACTACCGTAACTTACGGAACAAAAGCTGCGCCCTATTTAGCCATCAGAACGCTGAAACAAATAGCAAAAGACAACGCCGATAAATACAAATTAGCAGCGCACGCATTAGAACATTCATTCTATATGGATGACCTAGTTCATTCATGCGACTCTATCACGGAAGCAAAAGAAGTCCGACAACAGCTAATGGAGGTCCTTAAAGGAGCAGGAATGAATCTAAGAAAATGGTCAAGCAACGAGCCAGAACTTCTTCGCGAGTTGCCATCTGACCTACTTAGCACAGCATATGAATTCAAAGATACCGAGACCAGAAAAACTTTGGGTCTAAAATGGAACCCAGCATCAGATACCTTTACATATCAATGCAACATTGACAGCAAGTACGAGGGTGACGTCACTAAAAGACAGTTATTATCAGATATATCAAAGATTTTTGACCCTCTGGGCTGGTTGTCTCCACTGACCATCCGAGGAAAATTACTCTTCCAACGAACGTGGTTATCTAATATGTCATGGGATGAAAAATTACCTGAAACAATTTATCAAGAATGGAAACAATTAAAAGCAGACTTGTTTTCAATTGAATGTTTCTCAATACCTCGCTATCTGGGTCAATCAGGGCAATCACGTCAACTTCATGCATTTTGCGACGCGTCCGAAAAAGCATACGCAGCGGCCATTTACATTGCCACGAAAAATAATAAGGGCGAGTGCACATCAAGGCTAGTGATCGCAAAGACAAAGGTTGTTCCGAGCAGCAAACAAGTATCATTACCCAGAAAAGAACTACTCGGTAGTTTATTATTGGCTCAACTTATGAAAAAAGTTATGACGTCTTTGAGCACAATCGATACCCAAATATATGCATGGACTGATTCTATGATTGTACTTGGATGGCTTCATGGAGACATATCAAAATGGAAACCTTTTGTCGCTAACCGAGTAAAGCAAATAATTGAGAACATTCCCGCTCAATGTTGGCGACATGTGAGATCTGAGGAGAATGCTGCAGACTGTGCGACAAGAGGATTATCAAACGCCTCGTTATCAGAGCATACTTTATGGTGGAATGGGCCATCATGGATAGCTAAATTTAACGCTGCAAACTCTACACCAATCACATTTCAAGAACCAACAATTGAAATAAAAAAGGAGCACAATGTGCACGCAGCCTTATCACAATATTGTTCGGACGACTTTGTGATGCATTTATTGAATAAAGTCAGTTCCATTACCCGAGTAGTGAAGACAATATCATGGGTGTCTCGTTTCATCGCACGGTTACGCAAGACCACGACGCTGCGTGATAATTCATTATCATTATCAACGACTGAAATAGAGGGTGCCCATCAGTTACTTATCAAGAAAGTTCAAGGCATTGAATTTGAAGAGGAAGTTCGAAGTTTAAGAAAGAAAGGACACGTCAAAACTAACAGTAGATTATCCAGCTTAAACCCCTTCCTCGACGAAAACGGGATAATCCGGGTTGGCGGACGGTTGGAATACGCCAGCATCAAATATTCGGCAAAACACCCAATAATTTTGTCTTCGTCTGGACGTCTGACCGAACTGATCATATATCAAGGTCACCAAACGACCCTTCACGGTGGTCCTAGATTGACTTTATCCTATATACGAGATACGTATTGGATTTTGAGTGGAATTCGCACAGTGAAGAAACAACTTCGGCGCTGCGTGAAGTGCAGACGATATAAACAAGAAGTCGGACAGCAAATCATGGCCAACCTACCCGCTCCGAGAGTCATTCCCTCGCGCCCCTTTACTAACACCGGGGTCGATTTCACGGGATATGTTGACATAAAAACCAACAAGGGCAGAGGCGTTCGCACCAGCAAGGGATACATATCAGTCTTCGTGTGTTTATCAACCAAGGCAGTGCACTTAGAACTGGTATCCGATTTAAGCACTGAAGCTTTCCTTGCCGCCTTTAGAAGAATGTGCGCGCGGCGGGGGACGCCTAAGCATGTCTACTCCGACAACGGCACGAACTTTGTGGGCGCCTCCCGGGTCCTGAAAAAGGAATATGAAGCTATAATTAATGCAATAGACTTCAATATTATCACCAACCTATCAAACCTGGACATTACCTGGCATTTCCAAAGTCCTTCGGCTCCGTCTCAAGGAGGTCTCTGGGAGGCTGCTGTAAAATCTTTAAAATATCACCTGAAAAGAGTGTTGGGAGAACAGAAGTTGACCTACGAAGAGTTCACCACCTTATTACATCAAGTCGAAGCATGCTTGAACTCTCGTCCGCTCTGTGCACTATCCGAAGGCATTGATGACGAGTTCTTATCACCCGGCCATTTCTTGATTGGCAGCTCATTGATCTCTCGACCACAAACAGACCCAGAAAATATCAATTTATCAAGAAGATGGCAGCTGGTACAGGCAATGAATAAGCAAATTTGGAAAAAGTGGTCAGGCGAATACTTGCAGCAACTTCAAAGCCGCTCTAAATGGAGAAAGACCTACCAGGACTTCCAAGTAGAAGATGTGGTTATAATCAAGGAGGATAATATGCCCCCCGGCAAGTGGGCTATGGGTCGTGTTCTGGAAGTACACCCAGGAAAGGATGGGCACACGAGGGTCGTGTCCTTGAAAACACAAAACAACATAATTAAACGACCAATAACAAAACTTATTTACTTACCGGTAAATAAATCTGTTGAAGAGCAAAATCATACCCAGACCCAATCGACTAATCAAAATTCTCAAGACCCAAAAACCACACAAAGAACATTGAGACCACGAAAAAATATATTTAAAAATTTCTTCATCAGCCTACTATTACTTATGTGCATCATTCCATCAAGCCTACAACAGTCGTTCAATGTCACTCAACTGACTAACAACAATGCGCTATATTTTGACAAGACAGCCGAGATGCAAATCTATTATAATATGACTACTTACTGGCAAAGTGTGGAAAATCTGGAAACATACATATTCAACTTAACCGCCCAGTATTATATTACTCTATGACTTAACTAACAGCTGTGGAAAAATGAATATTTGTTCTGCCATAATATCACAGTACGAATATGAACTGAACGAAATTCGACACTTCAATGACCTACTTTTATTTACTCATCACCACCGGCGATCAAAAAGAGGTCTAATAAACTCTATTGGAAATGTGGCAAACGCACTTTTTGGGGTCCTCGATGACAAGTTTGCTGAACAATATAAACAGGACATTGACACTTTACACGAGAACGAATCACATCTACTAAACTTATTGAAAAATCAGACATCAATAATAGAGGCTGAAAATAATATTTTGCATCGAAATGAACAGCGTATGAACAAAGAATTTGAAGTTTTACATAAACAAATAATAAATATCTCAAATGAAGCTAACTATATCAGAGAATCATTTATCATATTTTCAAATGCAATTTCTATCGGTATTATGATATCAAATATCAGACGCATTCAAGAAAGTCTCATCAACACGGTGACTGACATTTATCAAGGACGCCTAGATGTGCATATACTATCACCGGAACAGCTTAAGGAGCAATTAAATATAATTTCAGGGCAACTAAACGGAGAATTATCTGTGCCCGTAAATCCTGAAAATATCAAGCACCTTTATGAGATTTTACATGTGAAGGCGAAGGTCAAATGTAATTATTTAATAATAGAAGTCAAAATTCCATTGACCGCCAACGGAATATATGAAATAGATCAAGTGATTAGTCTGCCACAGTCTATCAATAAAAATATCATCTACGCTATACCTATCACGGATCATATTGCATTCAACCTAAGGAAAGATACATTCATCCCTATAACGCAGACTGAATTATTTTCATGCACAAAATATCATCAAGATAGACTCTTGTGCGGTCTAACTGCGCCTATTTATGAACTAAAAATAGGCCAATCAATATGCGACATAAGAATTATCACCCAAAATAGCAATCAAACTTTCTGCAAAGTAAAGTCAACAGAATGTTCGGACGTTTGGGTCAAGTTACACTCCCGTGACGCATGGCTCTACTCATGTTGTGAAGAGTGTCGCGTGCGCATCATGTGTCCTACAAGCCTGACTTCGCAAGGATTACGTGGAAGCGGCATTATTACCCTAGGTCAAGATTGCACCGTAAAAGGAGACTCATTTACTCTAATCGGACACCACGATTACCGAAGTCAAATAAACACCCAGTCGCCCACGGAGATATCGAGACTTGCCATAATATAAACCTTAAATAATTTCATTAATACATCTATACCCATACAACTTTTAAAAACGGATGAGCACAGTGACATGTATGACTCTATAAAAGAACAAATACATAGTTTGAAGGAAGCAACCATTAATGATGTATCTCCTCATGACACCCATCATTACGTCATGATTTACGTCATATTAGCTATCATCATTGCATCCCTTCTATTTTTTCTGTATTCTTACCTGAAATGGAAAGCACACTCGACTGATAGAGCTAATCGAGTAATTGAAGCGCAACAGCCAACAACAGCACCAACGCCCTCTGGCGGTAATTATATGAGGTCTCGTAGCGTTTATGCTAAACCACAGGCTAAACCTTCAAGTGCTATGCAGCCAGTAATGCAGTCAAATAAACGCGTCAAGGAAATAAAATCGGATCAAGCTCAAGTTATCAAAAATACAAAAATTAACTTTGACCTTCCGTCAATTAGTGATGAAACTGATGAATAGAATTAGTTAATTAAGTTTGTTATTTTAATTATGTTATTAAAACATTTGAATTGTATAAGTTTGTAAACTTGTTCTTAACATTTATTTTACGACATTTAATTTGGGTACATTTAGCCCCATGTAAAATTAATAATTTTCTTTGCTTTCTCTTTGGTGTTGGGCAAGATGTACGAGCTATCGCATCGTACAGAATATGTTATAATTTAGGCTATTCTGATTTATGCGGTATTAACAATAAAGTAGTGATCAGCACGCACTCGGCGGACACGGTCGTTTCATTTCAACCTTCCGTCTATCATTGATCAAAATCTCTTATCATCTTATCCTATCATCCTATCATTAAATGTAGGGAACCCCCTACAAAGGGAACTACGTGATGATATGTGATTACCATATCACAAGGCCAAGAACCTGCAGCCCACCAAGCCCAGCGGGCTCGCGGACGTCTTCTGCAAGAGGTAAGCCGGGGCAAGCAGGCCAAGAACCTGCAGCCCACCAAGCCCAGCGGGCTCGCGGACGTCTTCTGCAAGAGGTAAGCCGGGGCAAGCAGGCCAAGAACCTGCAGCCCACCAAGCCCAGCGGGCTCGCGGACGTCTTCTGCAAGAGGTAAGCCGGGGCAAGCAGGCCAAGAACCTGCAGCCCACCAAGCCCAGCGGGCTCGCGGACGTCTTCTGCAAGAGGTAAGCCGGGGCAAGCAGGCCAAGAACCTGCAGCCCACCAAGCCCAGCGGGCTCGCGGACGTCTTCTGCAAGAGGTAAGCCGGGGCAAGCAGGCCAAGAACCTGCAGCCCACCAAGCCCAGCGGGCTCGCGGACGTCTTCTGCAAGAGGTAAGCCGGGGCAAGCAGGCCAAGAACCTGCAGCCCACCAAGCCCAGCGGGCTCGCGGACGTCTTCTGCAAGAGGTAAGCCGGGGCAAGCAGGCCAAGAACCTGCAGCCCACCAAGCCCAGCGGGCTCGCGGACGTCTTCTGCAAGAGATACCAGGATGAAGAGAGAAAATTATTAAAGAGTCTGACTACATCCCGTGACAGAGCCGTGCTAGAAGCATACTTAACAGGGCGGACACCCCGCCCCTCTTTATGTCTGCTACCTCTCATTTTAATATGCCCATCAAAATAGAAGTACCCTTCTTCACCTCCGCTTGTCGCGTGAAATTGCTGGGGATATCTACTACTACGAGCCAAGACAAAGGTGCGTGCCACTTAGAGAGGACTGTCATTAACAAGTTGGTTATTTCGCGGTTGGATGATTATTTCAATGAAGACTCCGCGATTGTCTCGATGCTGTGTTCTATATGAGGTAAAGCGTGTTGAATTTGAGTGGGCTATCTTGAAGATATGTTTAAAAAGAATTAAGAGAGACTACTGACTATCGTCTAGAGATAGAGGGCTAGCTGATGTGTTCAGTATGAAGTGAGCAAATTATAAAAAAATTCTAGAGGGCAGGTAGCCCGTCGACTCCGGACTTAGGTTACTACTACTATTTCTAAATTCCCAATACTTAACGTTACCAAATTTTTCCAATATCAATAATTATTATTGTAATAAGTAGGTGAGTATAATAATATACTTGTTTACATAGCTTATCGGTAATACTTAATTTTGATATTATCGATAGAGCGCTATGTTATCACGTTAACTCGTTATCATCATCCTGTATACCTTTCGTGGGCAATGATTGATTTGATTTTTAAGTGTCTTTATTAAACATAAACATTAAAAAGTTCTACAATCGATCTTATTCATATTGTTTACTATCTTTATTTTCTTAGTTACTAAGGCTGACTCACCTATTTGAACATTCGATATGTAGGGTAGTAATTTAAAATTCATCTGTAAAAAAACATATTTCTTGCGAATACAGAACAATTAATGTTAGTTTAGATTACTTACATTTTATAAATAAATACACAAATTTTTACCTAACAATTAAGCTATTTATGCCACTTAATTCTTAATAAACAAATGTCAGGAAGGTATGCGCACAAAAAGAACGACTGAGACACTATCGATCATTCGATCGACCATCCGGTAGGTCTACTTTGTCATACACTAAGAAAGTAGTGATGAGGTAATTTGTACCTGTTATACGTACTCGAGTACGGCAATGATTTTAATCGGCTTTTACCAATATTTGAGACTAAAGTGTTACCGTGTTTAGGATTTTTGTTTAAGTAAAACTTACGTGATAATTTAAGGATGAAATCTTTTATAGTTGGAAAATTTATTTCTTTGTGAAGTTTTTGTAAATTAGTTTTAAACTTTGTATTATATGCTATTTTAATTGCTTTGTTTTGCACAGTTTGGATCTTTTTGTAATGTGTATCAGCCAAACAGCTCCACACAGGAGCCGCGTGAGTAAGACCGGGCCGAACTAAAGTTGTGTAAATACGCAGTTTTGTGTGACTACTGATTTTAGACTTTCGGTTAAGTACTGGTCGCAAGGCATTAATCGCTTTACAGCCTTTAAGCACGAGCTTCTCAGAATTTTTAGCCCAATTTAGTTTGTTGTCCAATGTAACACCCAGGTACTTTACTGACTTGCTCCAAGGCACAGGGTGATTTTTAATTTTGACAACTCTCTTGGGACATGACCGTTTTCTTGTGAAAAAGATGCCTTCTGTTTTTGTAGAATTCAGTTTAAGCTTCCATTTAGTGAAATAGTGACTTAAAAGATCAACAGACATCTGAAGTCGCCATATGATTATGTCAATATCATCTGATGATGTGTAGGTAGCCGTATCATCAGCATATATGGCAAGGTGCGTGTGCGGTTGTTTCGGGATATCATTAAGATATAGAATAAATAGATAGGGCCCAAGGATTGACCCTTGAGGTACACCTGCTGGAATCAGTTTAGGAGCCGATGAGAGTTCACCTATGAAAACCGAGAACGAGCGGTCAAATAAATATGACTCGACAAGTTTTACAAGTGACATAGGTACGTGAGCATTGATAAGTTTGTGTAGAAGACCAGCGTGCCAAACTGAGTCAAATGCTTTTTCAATGTCTAAAAGTATCATGCCAGTAGACTGTCCTAAGTTAAGGCCATGGGCAATGTGTTCCGATACTCTGGCCAGTTGCTGAGTAGTTGAATGCGATTTGCGGAAGCCAAACTGTTCTGGTATGATAGTACTCTCAATAGTTTTCGAAAGTCTTGCAATAATAATGGACTCAAAGAGTTTTCCAAGGCTGGGTAGAAGACTGATAGGACGATAACTAGTAGGGATAGTTTCATCCTTACCCGGTTTCTTTATTGCAATTATTTTTGCTGTTTTCCAGTCCGAGGGAAAATGACATAGGTGTAGACAACCATTGAAAATTTTTGTTAGAAAAACAATGCATTTCTGGGACATATTTTTTAGTAGTAAGTTGTCTAAACCATCATAGCCAGGTGCCTTACGGCGCTTCAATTTATTCAGCAATTTACGCATTATTTATTGCAATGGAAATTTCTCGAAACATCTGATTCTGCAACTATTCTGCTACCACCCAGTAGTGGCAGTTACTCCTTGTAGTTCCGGCTTAGACTAGTACCAACTTTCACTAGACCTAGCCAAGTGATATTGCACTGAAAAAGCAGATAAACGCTAACAATATTGTATTACATCTAGATTTCACGCTTTCTCTCATTTACCTGCAAGAGATCCTTACGATGCGAGCAGCGCAGGACCGGTCGTCATGAAGATCTTAAGGGGAGGCCTTTGTCGAGCAGTGGACGTCTTGATCCTTACACAGGTTTCCTTTATAATGAAACTAATACTATAATTTGTGTTTTGTTCCAGCTACCTCCTCCCAGAAAGAGGTCGCCTCGCTAAGCAGAAGACGACCGTGTCCCGCAGGACGCTCAGCCCGCGCTGGGAGCACACGTTCACGTACCGCGGGCTCACCCTGCAGGAGCTCGGCGCGCGGGCGCTCGAGCTCAGTCTGTGGGACCGCGACAGGCTCGCCTCCAATGACTTCATGGGAGCCATCAGGTTATCACTTGGCACGGGTGAGTACTTCCAGGCTATCCAAGGTTGCTATCTAAGGTTGTCTGGAAGAGATCGCTCCCAGCGATAAGACCGCCTTTGTCACCCTAGATTTAAATCTCTCTTTTGTAATTGTTAATGTGTTCTGTGTGTGACAATAAAGTGTTTATCTATCTATCTATCCTTCATTTCTCCCTTTAACGATTCAGCACGAGGGCGCTAGAGCTCTTTCCTTGGGACTGAGACAGCTTATAGCACGTAATGACTTCATGGGAGCCATCAGATTATCACTTGAAACGGATAAGTTTTGTTAACGCCAACAGACGGACCAGGAGATGGCTCCGTTTAGGCTTAATTTTTAATTTGATCTACATTAAATCGGTCAAAAATGCCATGATTAGACTCGATGACATCAACTAGGTACAGTCACGAGCACCAATATGTATACATTTGCAAATTTTCCAAAACTGTGTTCTAAACTAACTCATGAAAATTAGAGAGTATCACTCAAAAATTTGTTTTAAACTACGAATAAATATTAAGTCAGGAATTGCTACTGCGCTCAAAAAATGACCCAACGAAAGTCGTGTCACCGCGTCAATTACTCAACTACTACTAACTGCCGTAACAGTGTTTTTCCTTTAACTTGAGATTGCCAGGAATGGTTGTTCCTCCTTACAACGACCAATTGCCAAAATATTAAAAAATGATGTACTACTAGCTGACATTGCAGCTCGCGCGCGAACCAATCGCTGCTCTCGTTCTGAATTTGAACTAATTGATTCGTATTTTGAATATACGTCCTTTTGGTTTCACGTAGGCCCACTTTTTGTTTGGAATTTGTTCTGAATTAGTGTTCCTGACTTATTATTTATTCGTAGGTTTTAAATAGTGAGTATATATTATTGCTCGTGACTGTACCCTTATTTTTCAACCTTAGTTTTTAACTTCAACTTTTTGTCTTTTTCCAGGAACATACATGGGTGCAAGCGTGAATTGGATGGATAGTGCAGGCAAAGAAGTAACGTTGTGGCAGACCATGATGCAGCGCCCGAACTTCTGGGTGGAAGGCTCTCTACCGCTGAGACCGCAGCTACACAACTGATTATTCTGAAGGAATATTTGAGTAGTGTTTAAAAGTCTTCGTTCTTGAATTGAAAATGTGGGACAGTGGGAGGCTTTTTATATACAGACATACCTTTAGCCCTTTTTCTATGCCCGTGATAAGAAAAATGGCATTCAGACGGACAGATTTTTGTTAGTAATCATCACTCGTGATAGGGTTAGACTGGTCCTGGGGTATGGCTTGCGTCTCTGAACGACACCCTAGAAGTCCTTACCCCTTAATTTCAGTAGCTTTTTTTATCACACTCTCAAGGTCTACTGTAGGATTATTACTACCCACATCATGAAAAGGCCGGTCATATCATGAGGTGACAGCATTTTTAAAACATTGGCTAAATCATAGTGATTTGAACATCTATTTAAAAAAATTACTAGCAATATTAGTTTCGAAGATATTTTGTTGAATTTCTTATGTAAGAACAATTTTCAGGAAAAATATTGCATTTGAGTTTTGTTTAGTTAGATTATTTACTTTTAACCGACTTCAAAAAAGGATGTTATTGTAGATAGCTCCAGCATTTTATTTTTAACATCACATCGAAATGAGACCAACGTAATATTATCAGAAGTAAATTAGATAAGGGAATAATAATCAAATAGAATATTATTTTTAAAAAATAAAACAGAATTTTCTTAATTTAAATAATCTGTATTTTTAAAGATAGAGAAATTTATTCTATAGAAATACTCTACGATATTCAGCCCCCTTGGTATAAATAAGTGCCAATTATTTTTATAATATTTACTTACCTAGGATTTTATCAATGTAACTACTTTTGATAAGTTTAGGTAAGTACCTAGGTACTCTTTAGTTTTACTACTTACTCTTCTAACTTTTCTGACTTAAACATTCCAGCTGTGTGATACATAACTTACCTATTTTAAGTGGGTGTATCTCGATGACAATAATTTAAAAGATTTTAACTGCCTGTTAATTTAAGGTATTTTTATATATTAGACATTAATTAAGTTAATGCATTTAAAATTAGATTTAAAATGTACAAATTAACATGGGTTTGTAAGTTCTGCTCATGCGTATTGTGATCTAAATTACTTTTTAGGTAAAACACGATAAATGTATGTAATATTTGTAATGAGAATGTGAAAAATACATTACATTAAATGTTGTTTAAAACGTCCATAGCATATAATGATACCTACCTGCTTAGAGTTAACTTAGTCTATCTACCTAATATACCTACTTAATAAATAACAATAAAAATATAGGAAAACAGTGGACTACCTAATAACTATTTTTATACATATATTACAAACGATGTAAACAGATTTGAAATAAACTTTAAAAAATATTTATTTTTTGTGTTAAAATTTTTATTTCTTACTAGAATTTATAGAAAGATATACAAAAGGATGTTGAAAAAAGTTGAAGCAAGAGGAATAAGATTGGTAGGGCTGGGTGGGTTCCAGAACGGGTAGTATTTCCATTTGACAGTAGTCTGTCTCGACCACACATATGGACGTCGGGGTAATTCCTAACCAATTTGAGGGCAAAGGGCAAAAAAATACCGTGATTGGGGGATAAGTAAGGGGGACATGGGCTCGGGCGTAAATAAAACCTCAGTGCCCAAAACCTTCTCAGAACCCACCCTAAAAAAATCCCCACTAGGGCAATCGCATTACAAAATCCGCGAAAAATACTTAAATCCTCCCTAAACCACACAGAAAGCATCTCAAAATTATACCTGGGAGCCAATTCTGGAATGTCACCTGGTGATCTCATCCCTGAAAATATCACTCAAAAAATTAAAAATTACTTCTTTTCAAAAGTGAACATCAATATTCGTAAATTAATATAAAATACTGAGTATTTGTTAATTTTCATATTTTTAACAGTTTATCAGGGCAAATTTTAATTTTTAAGGTATAAAGTGATATTTTATCATCCATTGACATTCAAGAATTGGCTCCCTGAAACATTTCTAAAAGTAACTTATAAAAACGTTTCAAAATATTTCCAAAAGCATCACCAAACCATTTTTAAATCATTCTAAACTGCCCTCTACCCCTAAGTCTAGGAATATTTATAAAGTTATGCCAAAGAGCCATGAAACACAATCTTTGGATTAAGGGGAAACGCTTAAACCTGGCTGATCAGCAGGCCGCAGGCTACCCTGGTGGTCATCCTAGGCCAGATCCTTAGCTTCGCCTATAGGGTACATAACGGAAAGTAATTGGCATAGTTGGTAGAGACCTTGTTGTCGAAGGTTCGTTTCCTGAGTGATGATAAACATAGGTGTTCCATTTTATAATTCGACCATTCTCTATTTCGGAGAATCTAGTATACGAATATGACGAGAGCCTACGAAATCCATAATTTGAGATGACCTTGTGATTTTTTAATACTGTACAGTCAACGATAGGTCAAGCTTGACACTCGCAGTGCGACACTGGCCCATGCGTTTATTGAAATAAGAACAGAATGTGTCAAGCTTGGTGTGCTCTTGACTGTACACGCGGCCGCTCGTCGTCGGTGGAAACTCTTTGACCTCGAGCGGGCCTCTGGTTTTGGTCATTTATAGCGTAGCACAGGTTCAGCTTACACTGGTTTTGTTTCCACTTACTGTCGTGCGTGCGCTCCTAGCAATGTCAAGAGGAAGCCTATGTATGTATGAGTAAAGATTAGGGGGCGTCCATAAATTACGTGAGATGTTTAAGGGGGGGAGGGGGTCGAGTCAAATCTCATCTAATCTTACGTTGGAGAGAGGGGGGGTCTTGGCAAATATCACGCAATTTTATTTCTGATTGAAACAAAAAAAAATACTATTTTGGTCCATTTAATCCTGATTATACATGCTTAAGATTTAATCTTAAGCGTAATCGTAATACGATTAAGTCATTCACTAATTCGTTCGAAAGAAAATAATTTCTTCAAAAAAATAACTTCGACATTATACATCTACTGACTGTCAAACCACCATATTTGTTTTATACCAAATAGCTCAATTTAATCTGAATCTACGGTACAGTGTAGCCCGTCCTTTGTTTTCGCGCCACTGTCAGCCGAAATCATAATATGATTTCGGCTGACTGATTTCGGTCTCAAGAGAGACTATTGGAACCAATATGTTCCAATAGTCTCTCTTGAGACCGCGCATGATTCTCCATGGACTGAATTAGAGTAGATATTCTTTTTTTAATCACAGTATTTACGATTTAAGTATTGTGTTAAATGTATATAGTATGTTAAATTTTTATTACACTTATAAATAAACTCTCAGCAATATTGATTACTAGTCTTAACTAGTCGTAAATAAAAGCACGAAGCAATTTTTTTTTTCTTTTTACAATAACAATCCAACGCGTTTACGTAAGAAACCCACATTTTGAAAAATCTCACGTGAGATTGGGGGATGGGGGAGGGGGTTGAATAAAATCTCACGACATCTCACCATACAGAAAATTTTAAAAAACACCTCACGTAATTTATGGACGCCCCCTTACTGTTATCCCTTTTTACAAATTCATGCTTGCACGAAAATTTTGCCAAAAACTTTTACTCCGAGTCAAAAACAACTCATTCACTAGGTCATTGACCTTTACCTTTTCATTCATAAAACAGCAATCATTCATTCGTTCGTTCAAATTTTGACAAATCAAATAAACAGCAAGCCGATCGATTTATATTGATTTTCAGAATATTTGTGTTTTTCCCGCAATTTGAGTTGTTTTCTGTATTAAATCTCCTGGATAAAATAATGACATTGGATCTTAAAATGTCCCTTTTGAGCTGGTGCCTCTTATTTGCGACGTTTACCACAGGTATATAACTAGGGCGTTTCCTTTAACGATTTTCTTTTGTTTATTTTATTTTGGTTTATTTTATTGGTTTTTCTTTTGTTTTTAGTTAATTCTATAAACTGCTATCAATGTTCTGGAACAGATTCGGAAAATCCGTTCGAATGCACAGAGTTTTTAGGTGCTGACAATGATTTAAATCCACAAGATTGTTCTTCGATACATGATGCTCAGTTTTGTATAAAACATGTAGGGAGATATGAAGGTGAGGCTTGAAAATATTGAAGGTTACCTATACCGAAATTGGGAAGGAACATATTTAGGTTTCGGCTAGTATTAACAAGAGGGTTTAACAAGTAACTGGTGTATTTCAACCGTACTAATGTTGTGTCTTCAACTAAAAATAAAAACTTACTAAATTTCTCCATACTATAAACTAACTAATTGCTTATCATTTGTTTATTTATTTTATATATCTTCATTTATTTTAACATTTATATTTTAAAAACCAATGATATAATATAAAAATTGACTGACACACAATGAAATTACTAACTAAAATGTAGTAACAAAATCCTAACAGCGGTATCAATAGAATGCTATCAGTGCAACTCCTCGACTACGATGGAATGTGGCGATGGCCTCATGAAGCTGGATGGAGGGGTGCTGAAGCCATATTCTTGCGAACATGTTTATAATGCTCAGTTCTGCATAAAACAGATAGGTTAATGGCAGTTGATTACTAATTTGGATGGATTTGTTTAGTATATTGCTAAAATGCACTGGTAAACTGCACAAAACATGACAGGAAATGAAAAAAATACATTGTATTATACACCTTTATTTTTGTTATCACCCCAGATAAGTTAAGAGGTGGTTCTGCCCATGAAACTGAACAACTTTTCCCATGGAACATAAATCGCAACATGAAAAAAAAATTCTACCTCCCATACAAACTGCATCAGCTGACAGCACATTTCTTTTGGAGGTTGAAATATTTTTTTCATACTGCAACCTATGTTCCTTGGCAAAAGTTGTTCAGCTTCATGGGCAGAACCACTTCTTAAAATAACTGGGGTGATAAAAAAATTATGCAGTACAGATGGCTGCATGTCAGTCAGTGGTAATAATTTGACCTTGAGTGGAACTCTGGTTTGGGGGTTTTGTAGAGTAGCATTGGTTTAGTAACTGAATGCAGGCAGATTTTTTTAATTTTTATGGTATACAATGTGTTCCTGAGGATATGCTTAATTTAATACTCCAGTAAAATTACGAGAGATTGTATGGTGAAACGGAAATAATTGATAATAGCCGTGATTCTTTTTTAGATCGATAGATTACATTTCTGTGTAAAGCTTTTTAATGGAATCCACCTAAATTTACTTCATTTATTTATTTATTTTGCCGTCCAAACATTAAAAAAATATGGAATTTCGGAAAAAAAATTTAATAGATTATTTTTGTTATTTACGGCTTGCTACATATTCAGAATTTCATATTATACATGAATCCACCTAAAAATATTAGCATTTTTGTATTGTTTAACTTTTATAGCACGAAATTTAAATAAAGCTTATCTTCGCAACCAAAAATAGTAATAGATCCGTTTTGCTTTCTAATAATTTAAATAGTGCTATATAATCACATTTTTGGCAAATCCAACATAAATGTTTACAAAATCATTGTAAACCAGCGATGACAAAAAACTTTTTTTTTATTTAGTATGGCATTTTTGTGAATCTATATAAGAATCACTTACATTTAAAAAGGTTGAGTTTAGCTCAGTTTATTTCTATTATTTTACCTCGACTTTATTGAACCTTATATGTAAAAATAAGTGGAGATTTTATATTTTGAAATAAATTGATATTTTTAAATATATTTATGGTTGATTTTGATGCCTATATGTAAAGTATACGTTTATCTATGATATAAAGTATATAATTGTCTATTACTATTTTTGCCTTAGCTGTTATTCGAAAAAAATATTCCGCTTTAAATTTTAGGTGGATTCGTAAATATTGCGTCTTAACATCATATTTAAATACGATATACACAAAAAAGTAGCTATTAACATTTTTTTATGTTTTGCAAAACCGTACTTTTACTGGAGTATAAGAGCACATTCAGTTAACGAAACTGTACAACTTTCCCAAAGAAACATAGTTTGAAATACGAAAAAAAAATTGCCATCCCATACAAAAAAATCCGTATTTCAACCTATGTTACTTAGGGAAAGTTGTCCAATTTCGTTAACTGAATGTGCTCTTAAAGTTATATATCTTCAGGAACACTGTTTATTTATGCACTAACCTAAAAGCACATAAGACACTCTTTGAATAGTACTGCAGAAAATAATTGCTTTTCTTTTGGAATACACACTTGGTTTTAAGTTTTTCTGCACAGGTCACTCATCACACTGCTTTACGGGTGCACTGGTTTACTAATCCTGAATCTTGATTGTTTCTTGGTAAGTAAGTGTGTTGTTTAAGTTCATATACCTGACGCTAGACAGTAAATTCTTGTGGACATTGTTGATTATTTAGTTTTTGACTAAAATTCGCAGGTGGAATAAGCACAAAGCGGTTCTGCTCATCACTAGATCTGGGAAACTACTGCAACTACGTACAGCAACCTGGTGACAAGCTGGAATATCGGACTTGCATTTACACTTGCAGTACGGATGGATGCAACGGAGCATCTGTGTTGCGATTATCTGGTTTAATTTTGCTGTTTGGATTTTTATCCAGGTTTATGCTGTAACTTTTTATTGTAGATAGATAGGATGCTTAGGCTATCTATTCTTAAGTGTCATACAAGTACCAAATCAAAGCAAAAGAAAGCTTGTAGTAAGCTTCTATTAGCATAGATAACATCAAATTTGAATCATACAGCACTCTTGAAAAGGCTGTAGATAGCAGTTCATCTCAATTAAATTGTTTAATATTTTCTATCAATGAATTTATATTTTTTTGTCATGCATGTCTATGTTCATTTTTACATTCCACGTTTTTTGTGACAAAATCGCAACATTCCCAAGGTTATGCAAAAATCTGACCTATGTGATTACATATTTTACAAGATTTTTTTATATTATTATAGCCAGCACAAACAAAGTACATGTGAAAGCTATGAATTTGTTATTTATGACAAATTATTTTCTTTATACAATTCTATTTTGTATGTAATATGTAAGCAACTTGTATTGTGGCTGTTTTTGCCATTTGACCTCAGCCTGACTGATATAAGAATATTGTGTGTTGTCCTGTGTACATAAATAATGTAATTTTATAGTTATTTTATACAAATGTGTTTTTATTTTAGAAATAAAACAAAAAGTCATCCTTCCAAACATTTATTTGAAAATTTGTGCTACACAAGCATGATATAAAAATACAGAATAAATATTAACATCGACTTAGCAAGTAATACAGCTAATGCACAATAATACTTTTATTTTCACTTACCACTAAAAGTCCTGATTTTACAAAATAAATGGAATGTCATTATCGATATTTTTTTGCATTTAGTTCAATGATATTGAACTGAATAGAAAAAAATCGATAAATAGATTGCTTGGAATATTTAAAGATTTAATTTATGAATTTTGAAGCAGTTTAAAATTTTTATCATTTGGAAATTATCTAGTATCACTTTAGGATGCTAGGATTAAAATCTAAAGTTAGTTAAAAGTTCAGGTAACATCTTTGTACAACTTTGCAATGTAAGATATACCTTCTAGTTAAAGAGCAACAATTTTAAAGAAAATGCCTTCATGGAATAGTTGTTTCAAAACTTACGTAATACTTGCAGAGTAAACCCCAAACACTGCCCTTATTTTATGTATGAAGATCACTCTTAGATCACACTTAGCCGCGTTCTATCAAGGCCGAATAGCATTAGATACATAGTGTTATAATATGAGAAGTTACAAAAATATAACAGGTAATGCTAAAGTTAAATCAGTCACTATAAAATGGTTTTAATCACGACACAGTTTCTTTAAGGCAATTAGTATTTTTTTTAACCAAATGAATATTAATGATTATTTTAAGATAACGAAAAGTGTAGAATTATTCACGTGTTTGTTTCATATATTACATTTGACTTGATTAATACTTTTATTCATACCATAGAGGAACTGTGTCAGAGCGGAACGAACCAACAAAATTACTAAATAAATGTTAACTTATATCATAAACTGGGGAATATATAATCATGTGCCATCAAAAAAGTGCTTAAAAAGACATCACAAAACAAAATGTCAAAACATATAAATCAACAACCCTGATTCTCATTGCACATAAAAACATTATAAATTCATAGAGAAAAAATTGTGACCAAGGAAAGTACCTGTCATGGCATTATCACAAGCTTGCTAAATATAGCAAAGGCCTTCGCATAACTTTCTATAATTATTTTATAATCAACTTACAAAACTAGGCCTAAAATTCATAATCTTAAAAAAATTATACAATAAAAAATTCACATAACAAAATACATAGGTATGTATGTACATAAAAAAACAGTTGTGTAATTAACTCCTGTATACTGGTTGTATAAAAGACCTCTTGCTAACTGAAACTAGATTCTGCTTTAGTTTCTTGAGGAATGTAGAAAGTATTACAACCTAATCAAACAAATAAAAAAAATACTTCATAAAAACCTAGTCAAGTGGTGCGCATATTGTGACAGTCGTAAAAGCGGTCTTGCCGGCATAGCACGCTGCCCGAGAGAAAATATATCTCTGAGAAATGTCACTTTATTTGAGGAATTATGTCATCTAATCTATCACCTCCAAGTTCGAAGAAATGTCAGTGGAGGAAAATGTTTAGCAAATCCACAAATTACGTTTTTGATAATTTAGACAGAGATAGCTTTATACACTTATACATGTAGCCGTCCTTGTCTTTCAAAATGTGTCGCACTGCTCGGATGTCAACAAACCGTGACCATGTTTAGTCTTTAATTTATGGGCCTAGATAAACTGACAACTGCAGCGTGCTAAGCCGGCTGGGTGTCTACTCTCAATTTTTCGATACTATTCGAAACATGTAGATTCACAACCTCGTCCCTTGAAGATAGAGTAGGATATTGATTGGATGCTAAACACTGCCAATTTGACAATTCACCCATCCAATATTGTACTCTATTCTCAGTGAACGAAATTATGAATTTGATCGTATCGAATTAGTTTTGTATCGAAAATTGAGAGTAGACACCCAGGTTGGAATCGACAGTTTCAGGCATCGAGAGATATTTTAAGCTCGATATCCCGGATTATTTTTGGACGCCTAGCCAATAGGACATTACTCAGAACGCAAATCCGAACAAACAATAAATTTTCCAAAGATGGGTTGAAAAACAAAATTTTTTGCTTCCTCATTCAAACAGTTTTTTTCTTTTATTAGCCTGAATTGTCCCACTGCTTATCAAAGGCCTCTCTCTCTTTCTAACCTTCTGTCATGTGCCAGGGTTTCCCAATTTTGTTGGAAATCGTCTTAACTCGTCACGCCAACGCTTTCTTGGCCTACCCCTACCACAACGATTGTTGTTAGGCAGCCACTCATTGCTGACCTTTGATCATCTGTCAGGATGCATTTTAGTGACGTGAATAGTATAGAACAAACCGAATATTTTCTCATTTTTCAACAGATTCATGTTCTGAGCAACAAACCAAAAATTGATCAGGCGTCCAAAAATTATCAAGAATTATCAAAAAAAATCAACTTACAAAAGTAAGCTTACACAGTAGTTGTTCTTATTATTTGAGCGATCATACATTTTGTATGATTTCAGCGTTTTTTAATTAGCTGCACTATGAAGAAAAAATATAGCATAAGATAAACTTATTAGCTCACATTTTGGCATAAAAAGTATGGAATACAGAATCTTTTGTGTAATTTTTTTACAGGTCTTTGTTCGCGAAAGTAAATTCCATAATGACCTTCGAACAAGTTAAGTCTTCATACAAGTACAGCCATATAATTACTTTTATGAAGACTGCGGATTTCACAAAAAATACACAAACTGCATAAGATCCTGTATGACCATATAGACGAGTACTAAACGCTCACAAATAGCCTTTAAAAAATTAACATTCACAAAACCCTCAATTTTTAACGATCTCTTGACTTTTCCTTACAAAACCTTATCAAAATACTTGCATCTCGTTATTATGCTTACAATACTATCTCAGCAATAACTTTATTAATAAGTCACCAGACTGAAGACTTAGAAATTCCATTTGTTCATCTTCGCTCTTCAATGAAGCGAGACACTACTTTGATATTTCAAAGAATAATAAAAAATAAGGCGAATGCACACGTATTTTTCAAACCATAGTGTTTTTTTTTTCGCGACATTGAAGCTATGTGGAATCTTGCGTTTTTTTTAACAGATTGGTACTAGCTTAAGCGAAAAATGAAGAAGAACTGACAAACTGATTAAATTGTTATTCGAAACAGCATAAAACTAAATAGCAAAGACCCATAGTCTGTTATAACGGTTCATCGAATATTCTGCTAAAAAACATATCAAATATTATTTATATCAACATGAGTTTTTCTTTTTATTGAAACTGAGAATTCTTGCTTTTTTAGCAGGAATGTTATAATAACTTTTCAAAATTATTTGTCAGCGCTATTTAGTTTGATACTTTTTTGAGTTACGATTTCTAATAGGGAATCGTCAATCTGTTGTTTATTCGTCTATGCTACAGTCAAGACCACTTCAAGCTTGACACATTGGACTTAAGGCCTTTAATTTTTCACGAAGGAGTGCATTGTCAAATGTCAGCTTGAACTGCTTGTGACTGTACTAGAAATACCTTCACGCCGTGGTATTGAAGCGCTGTAGTAGTAAGGATGGTCGGTATTGCGCCTAGGTGGAGCCGTCGCGGGCGAGGCGGGCTTGCAGCGCTGCGACAGTTTCTTCCAGATCGCGCACGCGCTGCTGACTGTTCTGCAGCTGTCGCTTCACTATACGCAGCTCTTCGCCTTGCCGGTTGAACGCGAGCCGCAACTGTGGACAAATATCGACAAATTGTAGTATCACCAATTGTACATAATGAGGGGTATTAAAATTCGATTGAACAAGAATTTACTTAAGAGATCTACAAGGCGAGAGTGAATGGAAACTTTGGAAGGGCAACGCTTCGCCTAACGTTCCATGACCAAATTCAGGATGTTCTAAATAAAGGCCATGTTTAAATTTACCTAAACCTCGAAGCATGTGCGGGTTGATGAAATGAAAGTATAGAAAGCGAGGGATCGTATGTCAAAATCGTAGCAGGTTGAGGACTAATGCATGAATGACTTGTGGATGAATCTATGCTGGAATCGAAACTCAATGGGAATCGGGTTGAAGTCAGTTGGAAGCTGTCAAACGCAAATTGTATGAAGCTAGATCCCATTTATGACATAAATAGGATCCAGCGTTATACTCGTACTAGTTGCGTTTGACAGCCTTCAATCGGCTTCGACACGATTCCCATAGCTGATTGTTAAAAAAAGAAAGATGATTACGAGTATGTGCTTCGGAAGACATAAAGCCACGTTACGCAGTTGATCTGGCTACAGACTACGGAAGTAGCCGTTAAGGCGCAGTACATAGTCAAAATGACCTCCTTTTTTAGGGTTCCGATACCAAAATGGTTAAAAAAGGAACCCTTATGGTGCGACTTTGTCTGTCTGTCCGTCTGTCTGTCACACCTCTGTATCTCAGCAACCACTCATGCTATCGACTTGAAATTTGGAACAGTTGTAGCATTTGGTTGCCCAACTTAATTGCACATGAAAGAATAAAAAAAACAATGATTATTAATGTAAAGGGGGCTAAAATAGGGGGGGGGCCAAATTTCAAATTGTCGCTACTAGGTTGAGTGGGGTATCATATGAAAGGGCTTAACTTGAACATTTTAAAATATATTTTTGTATTTTTTTTTTTTTGGTTTTCAAGTTATAATGAAAAATGACAAAAAAAAAACCATTCCCCCCCCCTTATCTCCGAAGTTAGTGTAAGTAGGGGGTGCCAATTTCAAATTGTCGCTATTAGGTCGAATGGGGTATCATATGAAAAGGCTTTACTTGTTCATTCTAAAATATATTTTTTTATTATTTTACGACTCTAAGTTTTCAAGTTATGATGTAAAATGTCAAAAAAAAATACCATCCCCCCCTTATCTCCGAAGTTTGTGTAAGAAAAAATCTGAATTAATTACAGTTGACAGAAGTTTATGTAAACTTTACAGCAAAAATAAAACCTGTCTGCCTACCCCAACGGGAAAGAGGCGTGATGTTATGTATGTATGTAAAAATAAAACGATCTTTCTAAGTTGCACAGTTTTTCAGAAATCTGAAAAAAACCTTTACAAACAAATTTAGTTTTGTGGTCCTGAAAATGGACTTCATTGCTTCCAAAAATACTATAGGTATATCGTAACCCTTGGCGCGCGAGTCCGACTCGCACTTGACCGGTTTTTTAGCAAGGGGCAGAATTCGCGCTGGTTTACGTTTTTCGCTCATTTTTGCACTTTTCTCGGCGTACACTCAACACATTTAAAATTGGTATGTAAAAAACTAGATTTAACAAAAGGCTTTCTACACACGTAAGTTTCTATTGATATTTATAATGGTTTTTAAACGATTTGGTTTATAGTACAAAAAATGCACATTTTTTTTGGGTTGAGGTAACTGTATAAGTATTTTTTATTTTATTTATGGTATTTAAAGTGCTACTTTTGACTGTGGACAGCGCCTCAAGGCGGTTGCTGGGTGGCAGCACCTTACTTTTAGAAATAAATTTATTGCGTCGCAAATACAAAACTTTTCGGTAGTATTGTTTGTTTGGCGGCAATATATGGTAGTTATGTATGTTATAACCCATGACATAATAGCTTAGCTTATCATTTATAGCTTTGTATTGGTAAAGTGCAAAATGTGGCCGATTTTGGCAGTTTTGCAATACAAAGCTATTCACGATTAGCTAAGATGTGATGTGATGGATAATAAAATATAGAACTACCCCAAATTGCCGCCAATCAAACAATCCTTATTATATGTCTTGTATTTATGACGCAATAAATTTATTTCTCAAAGTGGCAGCACTTCTGCTCAGCTACCACCTTAAGGGCTCAATAACTCTGACAGCAGGGTTTGCGAGGTCGGTCATCGATCTTCCAGCCCACACTATATGACGAGGAGTGAATCCCTACCTCGTGCTCTGTGCTGAACACGTCTCCCTGGTTGATCTGCTTGTATAGCGGCACGGCGCACGGCGAGCATTCGGTGTCGGCGCTCCGCTTGCCGAACATTCGCTGCAGTTGGTGGAACTTCGTGTTCTGGTTCGCGCTCGTCTTCTGGGACTTCTCCGTCACCTGGGGAACGTTTCACAGATTAATTCAACAGAACGGAACAGTATAGGGAATATGCATTTATTAACAAAATATGAAAATTTAAAATTATTAATTACGCGCCGATTAGACAGAGAGATCCGACATGGAAAGTGAAGTCATGTCACCACTGCCATATAAACTCCGAGTTAAATTTCGTTTTGCTAGAGAGAGAACGTAACAAAACTTCGATGGCTTATATCTTTTTTAATTTCATAGTTATTCGAAAAATAGTTTTACTAAATTGTTTATTACATGAATGAGGACATTTTTATTAATAAAAAAATAATCATGCATATTCTTTATTAGGTATCCTATAAACTATTGAGTGCTGAAATTCCAATTCAAACAGATTCCAAGTATGTAGAGCGGCTTGCACGCGAATGGTTCGTTTACAAAGTTTGTTTCTTGCGGCTGAATGTATCAGTGGTACACCTGGTTGTATGTATCAGTGGTATACCTAGTTGTATGTATCAGTGGTATGTACCTGGTTGTATGTGTCAGTGGTATAGCTGGTTGTATGTATCAGCGGTATACCTGGTTGTATGTATCAGTGGAATACCTGGTTGTATGTATCAGTGGAATACCTGTTTGTATGTATCAGTGGAATACCTGGTTGTATGTATCAGTGGAATACCTGGTTGTATGTATCAGTGGAATACCTGGTTGTATGTATCAGTGGAATACCTGGTTGTATGTATCAGTGGAATACCTGGTTGTATGTATCAGTGGAATACCTGTTTGTATGTATCAGTGGAATACCTGGTTGTATGTATCAGTGGAATACCTGGTTGTATGTATCAGTGGAATACCTGGTTGTATGTATCAGTGGAATACCTGGTTGTATGTATCAGTGGAATACCTGGTTGTATGTATCAGTGGAATACCTGGTTGTATGTATCAGTGGAATACCTGGTTGTATGTATCAGTGGTATTATACCTGGTTGTCATTGTCCGCATGGTTGTGGTTGAGGTTGACGTCGTCAGGCTGCCAGGTGGCTAGCGGCCGGTAGTCGGGTGTGGTCTCTCGCGCCAGGAATGCGAACTTCTTGCGGTTGTTGGCGTCTTGAGGCTGTATGGCGGGCGTGTCTTTGCTCGTTGTCCGCGGTTTGTGCGTTGATATTGTTACTCCTGAAATGTATTGTTTACATATTTAAACAAACATGTGGGGGACATTTTATATTAATGATAGAGCGTCAGTTATAAACGGTACAACCGATTTGGTTGTGTTTTGTGTTGCGTTTGCAATTATAAGATCAAGGTATGAATGGAAAAAAAATATCCGGGAAAATTATGAAATTCGGAAAAACTACAAGGGCTTTTTGGGATTTTTAAACTTGATTGAACTACACATATTGACGTTTGACAGCTAACAGAAACTTTATAAAAATAAGCAGACACTTCCGAGATAAAAGGTACTAGAAATTTGATAAAATAAAATGAAAAAATCAGGTTGTCCTTGCTAAGCCGAGCGGGCCGCTAGTTACAAATAAATTTCGTTCTCGTGTACAATCTCTGTGGCTGTGAGTGTGAGTAGCGACACCCACCGGTCTTCATGCTGATGAGTAGCGGCGGGGCGTTGACCCCGCTCAGCCAGTCGCGCGCGGACAGCGCGGGGTGCGGCGCCGCCGTGTCCGGGTACAGGTCCTCCTGCAAACAATTCACAAACCGTATTGTCATAGTGTTTGTAAAACATTAAAGTAGAGTCCGTCATATTTATTTAACTTAAGCAACGAATAATGTGTGGATGGAAAAGTCGAAAGCAGAAAGTTTGACTAAGGAACTTTGTTTGGACCAGTTAGGAGATAAACATACTAAAAGTCCTTGCCCCTCCGAGGCCCGCTCGAGGGGGGGGGGGGGGGGGGGCACAAAGAAGGTCTTTTTATTTTGTTTTTTGCTTACATCTCGAAAACGGTGTGTCGTAAGAAATTTTGTTGTACTACATAATGAAAGCTGATAAAATTTTCTACAACTTTGCCTTTCACACTTTTAATCTATCTCCAATCGTTGTCTAGTTATGAGCTCCGAAAAACGGCCAGGAAAGAGGCTGAGATTATGAGACCGGACATACAGAGTCAACATTTTTTAATTTAGATGTGTATCCTGAAATCTACGGTAGCACTTGAGAAAAGTTATGAAGCAAAAAAAAACGGAAGACTATAGAAAACATTTTTGAAAAACTGCCATTTGTCGAAGCTCATAGTTAAGCAAAGATTTGAGATAGATAAAAAGTGTGAAAGCCAAAGTTGTAGAGAATTTTATCAGCTTTTATTATGTAGTACAACAAAATTTCGTTCGACGCATCGTTTTTGAGATGTAAGGTAAGGTAAAAAACAAAAAAATAGGTCCTTCTTTGTGACCCCCCCCTCGAGCGGACCTCGGAGGGGCAAGGACTTTTAGTATGTTTATCTCCTAACTAGCCCCAACAAAGTTCTTAAGTCAAACTTTCTGCTTTCGACTTTTCCATCCACATACCCCTTGTGATCACTCATTGGCCAAACTAATTCATAGTCTGTACAGTCTGCGCAACGAGTTGAGTCTGTCTGTGACGGTTATTTTCTGCGCATGGGTGACAGGCGGAGAGCCAATGAACGATTCGCTCGCCCCCTGGGGGGACCGCGCTCAACCCCGCGATTCATTTTTTTACTTCTGCGCATTAATGGTCACAGACAAGAGTTATTTTGCACGAAGTATATGCGCAGTTGCAATATTTGCAAGGAAAATACTACTGTACCCCCCCACTACCCCCTCCACTCCCGCCCAGCGGCCTTAACTCGACGCGCGGGGTGTTTGAGGTGGTGAAGTGTAAAACATCTCCTAGTTGACTACACTAGTCGGTCAAAAAACTTGGTTTAGTTTTCAAAAATCAAGAAATCTTTAAAAATCTAATATTTTAAGTAAACTTTATTTGCGAAAGTGAAAATATATGTTTATACTAAGAAAACGGAACCATCAATTATTTATTTTAATAAAATAAAATTCCACGAAGCAACCAGTGATTTATTTATTTGTAGTACCTGGACGACCGAGCTTTGCTCTATAAAGCCACGATCACGCGTATTTTCACAGCTATACCATATTTTAAGTTGGGTGTATGGTAAAGTGAATTTCGGCCAGACGAACCGTTGACGTGAATAAGGTGGCGGATAGTGGCTGGATGCGGAAGGCGGAGGACTGGATGTGGTGGCGAGTCTTGGGAATGGCAAATGTTTACTAGTGGATCAGGCTGCTGATGAAGACGATTATGATCGATATTAAAGTGCATCTAAACTTGGCATTGGATCGGATTTCAACCCTTTTTTAGGCAAACAATTTGCCGATAGGAACTTTTTAACAGGCCCCCTTTTTAACAGTTATGTTTTTGGTGGGATAAATATCACACCGATGGCTCATGAAAGATATCCGTCCTAAGCAAATAGGATTTTCACGGTTGCGCGCATTGCAGACAGATTATATTCGCTTGCAGGTGCTTAAAGGTATAAGCGCATTCCTTCATGCCGATTAGACCGCTCGATCGCGCCAACCAGACATAATAAAAATCAGTTCAAAAACTAGAACCCGACTACTGGCAAATCTTGCTCTAAAAAGTATGTACATACATACATAACATCACGCCTCTTTCCCGTTGGGGTAGGCAGAGACCACAGTCCTCCACCTGCTACGATCTTGACATACTTCCCTTGCTTCCTGTACTTTCATCAATCCTTTCATACATGCTCGTCGGTTTAGGGTACTTTTAACCTGGCCTTTATTCAGAACGTCCTGAATTTGGTCCTGGTACGTTCGCCATGTAAGAAGAAAATATGTAACAAGAAAATATTGTCATCGGAAATTGTTATGTACAAACTATGGTATTAAATAAATATCGATGTTCAGATAATAGCCGTGGTCATATTGTTATGCCTCTTTGCCCTGAAGTTTATGATCGCTTTTTTTGGATAGGTGGCATAACATGACCACGGCTATTATCTGAACATCGCTATGAATATTTATTTAATACCATAGTTTGTACATAACAATTTCCGATGACAATATTTTCTTGTTACATACTTTTTAGAGCAAGATTTGCCAGTAGTCGGGTTCTAGTTTTTGAACTGATTTTTTATTTCAATTATTTTGGGGTTGTAAATACATAAAAAAGCTAACAACATATATATTTTTGAAATGTGCTCGTTAAGCCCTTTCATTTGATA
Source organism: Athrips mouffetella (assembly GCA_947532105.1). Taxonomy (NCBI): domain Eukaryota; kingdom Metazoa; phylum Arthropoda; class Insecta; order Lepidoptera; family Gelechiidae; genus Athrips; species Athrips mouffetella. The sequence continues at coordinate 1,547,248 of OX383961.1, read as the reverse complement.
CCCAACACGGTAGGGTAAAAAAAAAAATTTTTATTAGTCCTTGACTTAATCTGCTCTAGAGGGCGCCACATACAATTAAACGAAATTTCTTGTATCCTATAACCAGCGGATAATTAAGACGCTTCTAACGACACCTCATTTGTCAAAATATGAGGAGTAGTTTAGAAGTTATGATGGAACAGATGAACATACATACATACATACATAGCCTGTCAAAATCATAACCCTCCTTTTGCTTTGCCGTAGTCGGGTAAAAAGTACCTATATTCGAGCAAATATGATGAAAAAACTAGTGCTGTATACATTATTTTGTGAACTTATAGTTTTACTAATAAATAAATAAGGATTGTTCGTTTTCTTGTTAATGAAAAAAAAAACCAGTGATTTGAAGCCATTACCTGGAAGCAGTCAGACTTCCTGGGCACGATCATGGAGATGGGCTCGCACAGGCCGCGCCCCGTGTGCAGCTTGTAGAAGCGCCACACCTCGCAGGCGGCCGTGCTCACGCCGCGCTTCGGCATCAAGCCCAGCCCGCGCTGGAACAACACGCATACTCGTACACTCCATTGGCAGGCTCGTTGGTGTGCTAGCTAGTAGCACCGTAAGGCCGATATTTCACTGGGACACCACGGTGGCGCGACTGGTTGCGCCACCATGGTGTCCGTAACTAGACACCAGTAAAGACCAGAGTCGCCATACCCTGCGGCTACAGTATTACGGGCTATATTTCACTAGAAGTGATAGCGCGACCAGCATCCGAACTGGTTGCGCCGCCAAATTGGTTGCGCAACCAAACGGACACCAGGTGAGTAACTCTCTATAGAGCTGTTTACATTTTGTTGGTAGCGGCGACTGTTTACACTGCCATATTGTCCCAGTGAAATACCGGCCTTAAAGTTGCCTTCTACACCGAGGGCCGTGGGTGCAATCCCCACCCAGGGCAAAAAATTGTGAAATTCTGTGTCTGAATTTTATTTATACAGAGATAACCCTGTAATATCTGGCCAGGGGTCCAAAAATAATTTTGGACCCCTGGCCAGATATTAGTATGTTGCTCAGAACATGTATCTGAACGACTTTCCCAAAGGAACATGGGTTGACAAAATTTTTTCTCGTTTTTCGACCCATGTTCCTTTGGGAAAGTTGTTCAGATACCTGTTCTGAGCAACATACTAAAATTTGGCCAGGGGTCCAAAAATAACCCGGTAGATTTATGTATGTATATCAATCTCTGATATAGGTGTCGGCAAACTACGAAAACCATGACCTTTGCTGCGCAGTCGATTTTAACATACAAATTGACGTGCGCAAAGCTTCCCCCACCACGCGATTATTGTTCAAGTTGTTTGCCCCGCAGTATACCCATAATACGCACTCTGCCTAGTTTGGAATCAAATGACCTTGTGTGAAATGTCCCTCAATATTAATTTCTTTAATTACAAATCACTAAATTTTACAAATAAAACTACTGTATATGTACTATCAAAAATCGTTTCTACATCACAACATCCCGTAAAACATTCCACTGCAAGACAGGGAGCTCCCTCCAGAATACCAGCGATGTTGCGTGGTCAAATTTGGAAAATTAGTACGAGTACCATAGTCCCTACTCTTGTTACCTTGAAAATGTAAACTCGTGCGCAATTTACCTGCGGGTTGCCCGACAGGAACTGGTTAAGGAAGTGCACGTAGGGAGGCTCGTCCACCGCCTCGTAGTAGCGGATGTTGCCGTCTCCCTTGCCCGCCAGGTACACCTGCCAACCACATATACTCGTACAAATATAAATATCCAGTTATTTTAGGACCAACCACATTTTGAGTTAATTTAGTTATTGAAAGCTTGCTAGGGCTTTGCCTGATCATATAATTCTTTACAAAAACGAACAAAACTTAGACAAGAAAGGTGAAAATAGCAACTATAGTCCAAGAAACAACAAGCAACGTAACGAACTTCGCCCATAGATTAAAGAAGACCGAGAAATCAATAATATAGGGTGTAAAGGGACGGTGTACCGAAAACTAAACGGGCGTGCTCATCGAACTAAACTGAACAACTTTCCCAAAAAACATTCTTGATAATGAAAAAATATTTTTGAACTCTCCATACAAATTGCTAACTCTGGTTGAACAGTTTGTATGAATACGTCAAAAATGTTTCTTTGAGAATGTTGTTCAGTTTCGTTGACTAAGCACGCCCTTTCAGTTTTCGATACACCGTCCCTTACACCCTGTATAAGTGGACCATAATTTTTTACAGAATTACCAGACCAAGTGCGCAATGCACCTTCCGACCAGTGCTGTCCAAGGGAGCCAAGCTATGAACTGTAAAAATTGCAACTACTAAGATGACTACATTTCCCTAGCATATCAAACGCACTGTGAAACGGAGAAATTCTATTGCCTGTAATCTTGCAGCTCACAACTTAGCTCGCTTGCTCAGAAATAGTGGAAAATCACTCTAAAAACTAGAGTGGTACCCTTCGAACCGAAACAGCACAGATAATATAATGCTATACTAGTACAGATGCCTCACGTCATAGAACGAATTTGTGCCGAAAATTGTTCGGGTTATTTTTTCCATAAGGTGTTTTCTTAGAATAAATTGATACCTGGATGTTAAAATTGAATTAATGTCATAGTTTACACCTTTACCTACCAACCTAGTAGTAACATTTAGCTTAATTATTAGAAACAAAAGGGCCAAATGAATTCGGGCAATTTACTCCGTCGAAAAAACCGTAGTACGGAATGGGACCCCATGCGAAACACAGTAGTGTACGTTCCTTTTTCTTTCTCTCTCTTACACACTCTGTGACTCGCCTTGTTAGTTTTAGAAGAAGACCTTTTTAGTATCGAAATCATAATTCATAGTAAAGAAAGGCAACCCAAAAAACTATTTTGCACTACTGTGTGGCAGAAGTTTTTTTATTTATTTATTTCATTAACTACAATCTATATTTTAAGTAAACCGCCAAACTATGAAATGAAAATGAAATAAAAATTTATTCGCATAAATCATGGTGAATAATAGATAGAATTGTTTAAGTATGTGTCCTTACGTCTTACCAGAAATTGGCATGCATAATATAGATTATCCTTAATTCGTTAATTAATGCGAATTATAATACAATCAAATTAAAGACAAAATAAAAAATTGTTACATCATGTGAAACATTTACAAAATTAAATTAATATAAGTCAAAATTTCTCAATTACCTAAAATGTCCTTAATACTATAAAAATTCTTATTCTTTAGCCATGTCAATAAACGTCTTTTAAATAATTTATTTGGGAATAATTTTAATTCTTCGGGAAGAGCATAAAACATTTTTATCTACTCTCATATTGTTAATCCTCAATAATGCGTTCAAAATTTGTAGGTTAACATCTTCATAATGTCAATCTGTGGTTAGAAACACTCCAAGCAGCACTTTTTTATTTGTGGGAGTGTATTATGAAGTATTGAATTTACTAACAGTCATCGCGGGAGACCTATTAAACAATTTTTTAATTTTTATAGGCGCGCCATTGACAGCTTGATACGTTTGTAGTCTGTGGCTGCAAGGAGGTTTCATTGCAATAACGGAAAACACAGCAAACAAAAGTTGTATTTACATATTTTTATTAATTTTGTAATGAAATAAGTGATAAGATTGTTTACGATTTGCCTTCGAGTGTTTTTAAAGCAGCTATAGGAACTTCGGTAAGCAGTTATCACCGGGAAAAAAGAAAAACATTGAGGTTTGTTTTTGAACACATTATTTTAGGATTCACGATATGAGAGTAGATAAAGTTTTGTATGCAACTCCACATAATTAGGTATAAAACACTCGTGTCTTCTATTATGGAACTTGGCTCGCTACGCTCGCCTGCGTCCCATAAACCGACACTCGAGTTTTATACCCCTCATTATTTGCGTTGCATAAACTACTATTACACACATTGCGCTACATTGCTTAAGATACATAGTGAGTTGAGGTGTACTATCGAATACTAACCTGTCCTTATGTCTGACATTTACACGATTGTTGTGAAATTCTGAAGCTTTTTTAAATAGGCTCATATTATTTTTTACAAAGGTTGCTACCTCAAGAATGTACAAGCATGGTAGTGGGAGAATCCGTAGTGATTTAAAAAGCGGTACACATGACTCGCGAGGTTTCTTGCCACACATTGGTCTGAGACATCTCTTCTGGGCTATAAAAAGATCTTGGATAATTGTGGAATTTCCCCAGATTAAAAGACCATATTTAAGCAAAGATGCCACATACCCGTGGTAAGCTGCTAAGGACGTCTCTATCGCAGATGTGTTACGCAGCCACACATACATATAACGGTGCAACTTATCTCTTACAGCCTCTATCTGCAATTTCCACCCGAGGTTAGAATCTATAATCACACCTAAAAATTTTGATTGGGTGACTTCTGTTATTGACGAACCTTTATAACTAATATTTAGCCTAAATTTTTTTTGTCTGTATAAAATTTGTTTTATTTAGATATGCAGTAGTTTATAGGCGTTGCGCTCATACATAATTTTTTATATTATTACCTCAGACTGTAGATATTTTTAAACTATATAGCTTTTCCTAACCTAACATGCGTTTTACATAATAAATACAAACTTAACCTGTAGGTACAGTCAAGAGCACGTTAAGCTTGACACAGTGGACCTTATACATTTCTAATTCCTCTCATTAGTGTCAAGCATGACGCGCTGTTGACTGTCCTTGCTTGTCTAAAATACATTTTTTCAATTTTGTTTTCAAGCCAGACTTAGAAGCAATTTTTATTTTGTCCAATAGCATTGGAAACTCATTACACAAGCGTGGAGTCTTCCAACCTCACTTCTTGCTTTTTACTTTCGAGCGAAGCGAGAAAGGTATTGTTTTCGTGAAAAAAAAAGTTTTTCTAATTTTCTCAAAAATGTGTTCTATATACATACATCATAAAAAACAAGTCTCCCAAAAATGTCCGTCCGTCGGTCGGTCGGTCGGTCTGTCCGTCACGCTTTGGCCTAGCGCCTAAACGAATGGTCCGATTGACACCATATTTTGAATTTAGGAGTTTTATGCAAATCCATCGAAGGGTTCTAAGTGGTTTCTTGCTGGCTCTCATTTTGAGAGTAGCTGTCATACAGCGAAAATGAAAAATTGAAATTTTCTCAAAAACGGCTTATAAAATCTTGATAAAACTTTGCATGACCAAGCATCTCCATGTAAGATATCTTGCGCCAGTATCAATGGATCTGTGTAATTTCATATAAGGGGTGTTCCTGTACCACCAAATCGTAAATATTATTCCTCATTTACCCAAAATTGGTTCCATTGAGTTTATTAAAATTGTCTGTAATATTAATCCTGGATTGGTTGTCTACCTGACTGGATATTCTTTATGATTTTTTTGAATAAAATTTAGTACACAAGGTGTACCAAAAACGGAAAGGGCTTGCTCATTAGACTATTCTGAACAATTATCCATAAGGAGCATGTGTTGGGAAATTAAAAAGATCTCCATGCAAGTATCCTACGGTATTATCCATTGATCTGTGAAAATTCATATAAAGAGTGTTCCAGTACTACCAAAAGTTAAACATGTGATTTACTCGAAATCGTTTGAGGTTTGTTTGTTTTAATGTTTGACAATTTGAATTCTAAATTGATCTGTGTATTTCATTCGAATATTTTTTTTAGAAAAACGTAAATAAAAGTTTGTATTTACATACTATGTGTATGGCTTTACAAATTTAAGTTTGCGGTTGATAGTTTTTTCTTGAGTATTGCGAGAAAGTAAGTGCAGTGAAACGTAAATAAAAGTTTGTATTTCCATAATATGTGTATGGCTTTACAAATTTAAGTTTGCGGTTGATAGTTTTTTCTTGAGTATTGCGAGAAAGTAAGTGCAGTGCTGCTGTACCATTTATTTTCCCTCTCTCTCTTACACACTCTCTTTGTGTTTCCCACTCACCATATTAGTATCGAAGTCGTAATACGGGAAGACGACCCCGGAAGAGCTGTCGATGGTCTCCTGCACGAGCGGCTTGTCGAGGTCGTGCTGGTCCCACACGGCGTACTGGCGGTCGCTGTAGCGCGAGAAGCCTGTTGTGAGCACTTTGCCGGAGTTGCCCAGGAATGTGCATTTTGATGCTTTCGTGCCTTGGTGGCAGAGACCTTCCTGTTGAATAAAAATGTTCCTAATTAAATGAGTACTAAGAATCTAATTTGATAAATAATTTAACCGATATGAAAGTCATTCAAAAAAGCAAAATATAAGGGCAAAACTTAACAGACTGCAGACCAATTTGAGTGCTTAAGTATACGTATGTACACCTGAAAATGATCACGAGATCGGTTCAGTTTATCTTATGATTTCTTAGGAGCGTTAAGTAAAACTTAATTTATTTGAGAACTACTACGCACGAGCCGATAAGATAAAGTAGTTTATTTCTTTCTCCCGATTGAAAGACATGCAGTAAATGACGTCAGTATGGCAGTAGTTAACGTCAGAGCGGCAGCAGTTGACGACAGAGTGGAAGTAAATGACGTCAGAGTGGCAGTAGAAGACGAGAGAATGGTAGTAGATGACGTCTAAATGGCAGTATACACTTACAGATAAGACGGTCCCCCGGCGAGGCTTATGTCCCGCAAGAGTCTTGTCCTTGCGCGTAATTGCTAGCAACGAGCCATTGCGGTTGAAGACATACAGTAGATGACATCAGAGTGGCAGTAGATGTCGTCAGGTTGGCAGTATACACTTACAGATAAGACGATCCCCAGGCGAGGCTCTATGACCCGCAGCCTTGTCCTTGCACGTAGTAGCTAGCAGCGAGCCGTCCCGGTTGAATGACATACAGTAGACGTCTGACGTCAGTGTGGCAGTAGATGACGTCAAAGTGTCAGTAGATGACGTCAGAGTGGCAGTATACACTTACAGATAAGACGATACCCCGGCGAGGCTCTATGACCCGCAGAGTCTTGTCCTTGCACGTGGTTGCTAGCAGCGAGCCATCTCGGTTGAAGGACATGCAGTAGATGACGTCAGTATGGCAGTCGATCACCTTCACCGCCTCGCCTTTACCCACGTCCCATACGAAGATCTGGAAATTTTGTTGAATATTACTGTCGAAATATTGTAGCTTGACCATGACAGCAGGATGGAGCGATGCGTAAAATATTGTAGCGACAGAGAGACGTACCGCCCCGACCTGCTCTTACGCATATGCATACTACTAGCTTTCCGCCTGCGGTTTCACCCGCATTAAATGCGTTTTCCCGTGGGAATGAAGTGTTTTCCCGCGGTAAAAAGTAGCCTATGTGCTATTCCAGGACCTAACCTATATGTGTGCCAAATTTCATTAAAATCCATTCAGTAGTTTTTGCGTGAAAGAGTAACAACATCCATCCATCCTTACAAACTTTCGCGTTTATAATATTAGTAGGAAGGATTTATCGAGCAATATTTCGCGTGTTTACTTGTAAGTTTGAATATAATATTTGTAACGGTTCGGTTTCTCTAAAACTGCTTTAACTAAGGATTCCGATAAAATTTACCCGGGGTTTCCGGAGCCGCAAAATCGATCTAGCTATGTCTCATATCTGGGAAAATTCCTTTGTATCGTTTTTTTAAATTATTCCTTCTGAAAAAAAAACTGACTCGAACTGACAGAAACTTGAAAACTCTGGCAGTCAGGTTGGCCACTATTCTGCTTTGCTTTCTGCGTGCGAAAGTCAGATGGCTCGCTTTGGGTAAAAACTACATTGCTTAGTTAAAATATTGTTTAAAGAAAATACTGAAAAGCTACCAGGCAATTATTTTATAAGTTTTTTATTATTTAAATCTTAACTACGTCAGTTTACTATTTTCTATTCTGTGACTACGTCGAAATATCGGGCAATCACAAAAGTACTCATTTGTACCTATACTTTAACTTTTATACTAATCTACTGCAAATCAGGTTTACAATCAATTTAATTAAAATTTTTAGAACAGCATATGGTCATGGCAACGACAAGGTTATAAGTGAGATTAAAAACCTTGATATGAATAACAATCCCATTGTAATTAACATAGAGAAATATAAAAAACACATATTTCGTAAACCATTAAACTATCTCTATATCTACCGCAACCAATATGTGTGATAAAAACGCGTCAATCAGCGTCTAATCGTGATCGATTGAGCGAGACATGAGCGTTGAAAATGCCGAATTTCTCACGGGTTATACGTAACGGTACTTTGCTGAACTTGTGCCGAATAACCTTATGACATGCGATCGACACGAGCTATCGTTAGACATGGCTGTATTCGCTATGGCTATTTAATATTTATAATGGGTGGTTAGCATGGCGGATTGGTATAAAATATGTATGGAAGCGCACCCCGGACACTACATACATCGAGCGCGAATTTGAAAATTGAAATTGAAAGGTCGCGTAGGCTGCATATTGAGCACGAGAATCTCTTGGCGGGTGCGCGCGGGGTTGGTTGCAAGGGGGGCAGAGAGTGTCCGGTCTGTATGATAGTATACTATTACTTTATTCTGTGATGGTAGTTTACTATCATGACGTGTGGTGCAGACTAAGAATTATACAACCCCATACATTATCATGGCGACTAAGGTAACCTAAACCAAACAGCCTTACTTACTACTAACCCCACAAAACGTTAGACCTGTTAATTAAATGTTTTTTAAACTATGAATGTAAAACCCATTAGGCACTATGAAAATACAACTGAAATCATACGTATAACAGAGTTCACAAAAGAAATCTTAAAAAATGTCATGGCAACATTAATTTAATAATTATTAATCTAACTTAACCCAAATCGAAGCGAATTTAGTAGTGGATTCGTACCGGCCCGTTCCAGGTACAAACCAGAAACGCAAAGCAACGAAATTTATTCATTCATAACCTTATTCGAAAGGGGACCGATTTGTCATTTTATCTCAGATATAAAAAACGTGTGCGTTGCGAAGCCGTTTGACGTAAAACTTAGAAAATATTTTTTGTTTACAATTCGATTGTAGCAGACCGCCGCTGCCATCTAAGTTTCTATTACCTAAGTATAATTAACCAATCAGTCTATCTATATTATCTAGATTCTTCGGCAGACTGATTGGAGAACCTTTGTTGCTAGTTTGTTTGTTTGTTTGTAAATTCTTTATTGTACCAAGAACCTAGCTAGTTTGTATTTATCTAAGTATATCAAGAGCTTACCAAGTAAGTAGTCAAACCCGGCGCTGAGCAGTATGTTCTCGGCTGTAGGATGCCACTCTATGTAGGCGACGCGACGCTTGTGTCCCGTCAGCTCGACCAACCATTCCGTGGATTTATCGACAGACTGGTTCGAGAACCATCTGTAGTTCGTGTTTATCTAAGTATATCAAGAGCTTACCAAGTAGTCAAACGCGGCGCTAAGCAGTATGTTCTCGGCTGTAGGATGCCACTCTATGTAGGCGACGCGACGCTTGTGTCCCGACAGCTCGACCAACCATTCCGTGGATTTATCGACAGACTGGTTCGAGAACCATCTGTAGTTCGTGTTTACCTAAGTATATCAAGAGCTTACCAAGTAGTCAAACCCGGCGCTAAGCAGAATGTTCTCGGCTGTAGGATGCCACTCTATGTAGGCGACGCGACGCTTGTGTCCCGACAGCTCGACCAACCATTCCGTGGATTTATCGACAGACTGGTTCGAGAACCATCTGTAGTTCGTGTTTATCTAAGTATATCAAGAGCTTACCAAGTAGTCAAACCCGGCGCTAAGCAGAATGTTCTCGGCTGTAGGATGCCACTCTATGTAGGCGACGCGACGCTTGTGTCCCGACAGCTCGACTAACCAGTCCGTGGATTTATCGACATACTGGTTCGAGAACCATCTGTAGTTCGTGTTTATCTAAGTATATCAAGAGCTTACCAAGTAGTCAAACCCGGCGCTAAGCAGTATGTTTTCGGCTGTAGGATGCCACTCTATGTAGGCGACGCGACGCTTGTGTCCCGACAGCTCGACCAACCAGTCCGTAAGATGCATCGACAGACCGCCATCCGGGATGTGCCATAGTTTTACCTGGGGATACAACAGCGAAAGATTAACAACATTTAAGTATTAAGGTGATTACAGCCCTCAAATTAGAAGCTACGCGATCGTCAATGCAAATATCGACTTTATTGACACGTCAATAGCGTTCATATAAGCGTGCTCTACAACGTGGCTGTTACGACCAACGTCGACTCTCACCCATAAAAAAGGGGTTTTTATTGAATGTATACCACATTAATAATTATTTTTTCAATTTTTTTACTTAAATTTTAGAAACCGTAAAATTTTGAATTTTTGGGTGGAAGAAGCATCAAAATCGTTTCAGATGTTTAGGAGCCTTCGAAGAAATAGGATATTTTTGCGTAAATTAAGAGGATTTTTAAGATTATTTTTTTCTGGCAAAACTAATAGTTATAATAAAAATAATCTACTTAAAAATTATTGTTTATCATATTGATTAACTCATGTATATTTTTTTGTAACGATTGGACCATCCGTTTGGGAGAAGTTTGCCTTCAAAGTTAGCTCATTTTTGCAATTTGAGGGTTATAATCGTCTTAAGTACCTGGGCGACCAAGCTATGCTCTGTATGATTAAAATATCATCGGGTGAGCAAGCTATGCTACTCAACAACAGATGGCGCTGTAAGTTTCTTAAAAGCAATAAAACACGCTAAGAAATATTTAAAAAGACGGTGAAAACTAATTTTCCCAAACATGAGACCTAGCTAGATCGATTTTTTGCCCCAAAAATCCCTTTATACTAAATTTCATCGAAATCGTTAGAGCCGTGTTCGAGAAACCGATTACAAATATTGCTTGTTTAATAGTATAGATAGGATGTCGTTTCATTGTAAGAAACGTGGAATGTGATGGCGCAATGATGTGAAGATCTAAAAACAAGGGGTAGGCAGGGAGTACAAACAATGTAGTTCTTCCATCTGCTACGATCTTGACATACTTCTTTAACTTCTTCTACTCTTATCAATCCTCGGCACTCTCGTCAGTTTAGTTTACTCTTAGTAGGTTAAGTGCAGTTCCGTGTGGTGCCGGCAAAGAATAGAACCAACACACCTCTACCCGTGGATGTCGTAAGAGGCGACTAAGGGCTTATGAACCGGAGGATGGGCAGCAACATCTCTCTGTCTATCTTACCATCTTACATACTGCGGTCACAAACAACAGTGGTCGCCAGCCGCAACGCTTACAAGCGTGGTGACTATGGTAAATCCCCTCCTAAATACCACGCATTTTTGCTTAAGTTCTGGAGGGAGCTCCCTGTCCTGCAGTGGACGTGTTATGGGATGATATGATGAAGTAGGTTATACGTGGGACACTCAGAAATATTTGCGACACTAAAAAAAATTGTTCTACAGGTACATATATTTTTCTTAAATCTTTTCAAAGTACTCTCCACCAGCCTCTATACAAAGATTCATGCGTCTGAACCAGTTTTCAAAACACTTTTTCCAGTCCGCCGTAGACACCTCGTTTACAGCCTGCTCGAACGCAGCCAGCGCATCTTCCGGCGACGAAAATTGTATCCCCTTGAGCTGATTTTTTATTTTTGGAAATAAAAAGAAGTCACACGGTGCTAGATCAGGGCTGTAAGGAGGGTGACCCAGGAGTTTGACTGGTGTGCTGTCCAGGAAGTCCCTCGTTTTGAGCGCGGTGTGTGCAGGCGCATTGTCGTGGTGGAGCAGTAGTCCGCGGAGCCCTGTGTTTGGTCGCTTGTTGCTCACAACAGAAAAAACTTCTGGTAAACATTTGGTAGTATACCATTCGGCGTTGATGCTTCTTTGATCTCGTAAGGGAATTGAGGCCAAGTGGCCAGTCAAATTAAAAAAGCTGGCGATCAAAATCTTCCCCCCGCTTCGAGATCGCTTCACTTTGGTAGGCGTTGGTTCATTTTGAAACACCCAAACTGTCGACTGGCGCTTGGTTTCTGGATCGTATTGATAAATCCAGGACTCATCACCTGTTACGATGTCGTAAACACGCCGAGACGAGCCTGCTTCAAATTTGTTCAGCATATCACGGCACCATTCCACCCGGGCCTGCTTCTGAGCGTCGGTGAGGTAGTGCGGCACCCAGCGCGATACTATCCTCCTCACGCGAAGATGCCCGTGTAGAATCTCGTGAACGCTTCCCGATCCAATCTTTAATATGTGCTGAATCTCCTGATATGTAATTCGCCTATTATCTTGGATTAAATTTTTCACTGCTAGCACGTTTTCTTCCGTAATAGCCGTCAAAGGGCGACCGCTTCTTTCTTCATCCCCCAAGGTTGGTCGACCGCGCCTAAATTCGTTATACCAACGATACACGGTTGCCTTGGAGGGGCCTTCATCCATAAATGCCATTTGAAGTCTATCGAACGATTCATCCGGTTTCAGGCGACACTTGAAATCGTAAAAAATCATAGCTCTAAAATGTTCCCGGCGCAGATCCATTTTTCAGTAAGACACGATACTTTGAATTGGCTCGCAAAAAATGTGGAGGGAAATTTTGAAAATGGAACACACATATTTTTACTTACAAGTAATCATATTTTCGAAAAAGATTCTGACCGGCCAGTCTCCCATATATAAAAACTATTTTTCGCAATACTTTCTGAGTGGCCTGGTATTATCGTCATATCATCATAACATCCCATGAATAATGTCCACTACAGGACAGGGAGCTCCCTCCAGAATTCTAGCTTTTGCTGGAAAATTGTGGAGGGGAAGTACCATAGTCACCTCGCTTGTTAGCGTTACGGCTGGCACCATGGGCCGCGGTTGTAGGTGACCGCAGTAAGTAAGATGTAAGATATAAAGGAGGATGTTGCTGCCCATCCTCCAGTTAACCCTTAGTCGCCTCTTACGACACCCACGGGTATGTATGGGTTGGTACTATTCTTTGCCGGCACCACACGGTTATATTATATTTAACAAATATTGTATGAAAATAAATCAGTATCATCATAACATCCAGTATTCCAGCAATACGCGTGGTATAAATTGAAGGAGTACAGTCAACGACATGTCAAGCTTGACACTCGCAGTGCGATTCTCGCCCGTACATCTATTGAAATAAGAACGGTACAAAGTCCAATGTGTCAAGCTTGATGTGCTCTTAACTGTACCATGGTCACTACGGTTGATAGCGTTGCAGCTGGCACCATGGACTGCGGCTGTTGGTGATCGTAGTAATAAAAAAACCGGTCAAGTGCGAGTCGGACTCGCGCGCCGAGGGTTCCGATATACGTTTTGTATTTTTGGAAGCAATAAAGTCCATTTTTAGGACCGCAAACCTAAATTTGTTTGTAAAGGTTATTTGCAGATTTCTGAAAAACTGTGCAACTTAGAAAGATCGTTTTATTTTTGCTGTAATGTTTACATATGACACCCCACTCGACCTGGTAGCGAAAATTTGAAATTTTGCCCCCCCCCCCCCCCCCCCCCTATTAATAATCATATTTTTTTTTCTATTCATTCATGACAATTTGAAATTTGCAATTAAGTTGGGCAACTCTATTCTAAAACTATTCCAAATTTCAGGTCGATAGCATGAGTGGTACAGGTGTGACAGACCAGACAGACAAATTCGCACCATAAGGGTTCCTTTTTTTACCATTTTGGTATCGGAACCCTAAAAACGGTAAAGATACCGGAAACGCTGCTGTTCATCTTGCAGTTCATTATCCCTTAGTTGCCTCTTACGACACCCACGGGTACAGATGAAAGGAAATGAAAAAATAAGTAGGTACTTCTCTCCTTTGTAATTAGTACCTAGTATAGTGGTGTTTCTGTGTAATGCAATAATTGTGGCGCATTCCTAAACAACCGGTCGACAAGAATCCATGCAAAACAGCATATTTTATTTCTTCGTGATTGTTGGAAACAATGCATCTAGATAACCTTGACTTTCTTATTTACAAATACAATATTCAAGGCCATTTCGATGTAAATATGAGTAGGCTAGAAATTGGAAAATCAAAGACAGATAACTCTTAGGGCCTGTCCGCACAGCGAATTGTTTTGATGTTTATATCCCGCGCTTGACATAGAAAAGAAATCGCGATTTTTTTCCCGCAGTGCGGATACTCCTGTAGGATTCAACATGTTACAGAATTGCGAGAAAAAAATCGCGCGATAAAAATTCGCTGTGCGGACAGGCCCTTACTGAGTTATCATAATCATCAACGTCAATCTCAAGTGTGGTACAACCAAGAGAAGGTCAAGCCTGACACTTGTATCGCGACTACGGCGCGCAGAGCATTAGAAATAAGTTAGTACAAAGTCCAACGTACTCGTATCATGATTGACGCGCTCTCGACTGTGCCAACACCTTTGAAATAATATTATTTTTTGTGTAGGTTTTATAGAGTTAGGGGTTGTAGAGTTATGGGTGGTAGAGTTAGGGGCTGCTGCAGAGTTAAAGGTTGTAGATTTAGGGGTTGTTGAGTTAGGGGTTGTTGAGTTAAGGGTTATTGAGTTAGGGGTTGTAGAGTTAGAGGTTGTAAAGTAAGGGGTCGTAGAGTTAGGGGCTGCTGTAGAATTAAAGGATGTAGAGTAAGGGGTTGTTGAGTTAGGGGCTGTAGAGTTAGGGTTGGTTCTACATGAGATATGATAACTTTAAAAAAAATAAAAGATAATAATAATACCGATCCGTACAGAGATGCTAATGACAAGGACAGAATCTTATCAAGTCATTAGAAAAACAATATGCTCAAATGAAATATCAGCCAGTATCAAAAGAGACTTCAACGTCTCTGTTTGTAACACTCTCTTTGTGAAAAGAAGTAAATAAATACTTGATGATGCAATATTACTCAGCCAGTATAAACATTAAAATTTGTTTGGCAGTGAATGTAAGTAATCATGTCATCCATGACATAATGGAATATTGCTTATCATATATGCAATTCAAAAGTACTTGGCATTGATCGTGAACAATCAAACAATCAGATTTTAGTAGCAGATTGTAAAGCAAATATGATTTGATTCAGGTTTTGATTAACAATTCAAAGGCTTCGTGTTATTATATTGACGCGTTAGCCTTTGTTTTACAGGGTAAGCCAGAAAATTTTGAACTTTAAGTCGCCCAACGCGATTTTCTATCGCCATCCGGTCTTCCTGAGTTTGCCAATCTCAGAGACTACTGTATGGATTTTGATACATTTTTCACGAATAGATAGACTGATTAGCGAGGAAAGTTTTTGTCTACAATTTATAAATATTTAATGCAAAATGACTGAACTGTGATAATGTTCGAGAATTACGTCAAAAAAACGTGCCGTGAGAGTTACCGCAACACAAGCGCGCCTGAACATCCTAGTAATGGATCGAAACTGACTGCCCTAAGCTATCCACATCATTATTATTATTAGGAGCCTGTTGTGTCCCACTGCAGGGCAAAGGCCTCTCTCCCACCTATCCACCTACAACGTGAAAAATCCGTATTTAAAAGGGTTCTGTACCCAAAAGATGCCAATATGGTTGTAATACCATCTATTACTAAACCTACTCGTACGTTGTCTGTCTGACGGTCTGTCAAGTACATTTAGAGGACTGTATCTTTTGAGATGGACCCTACCCACCGCACTGAATGCCAGTTAAGTTCTAAGTTAAGTGTGTGGTTTCCGCACTTAATCCTATAAGGACCATTGTGCGTGGGCCTATGTGGCCCTATGTGCCAGTTAATAAAACTAATTATTCTTTCGTTTGTAGATTACCTATGGCACTTTCGTAAAGTAGAAAAATGCAAAATTTTTATAAAAAGAAATTGTAACCCGATTTTTTCCTAAAAAAAGACCATAAATACGATAATACAGCGCGTTCAGGACAAGTCTGTCTATGATGGTTATTTTCTGCGCATGGGTGACAGGCGGAGAGCCAATGAACGATTCGCATTCCTCGCCACAAATGCCGCGCTTATCCCCGCGTCAGATTTTTTTACTTTTGCGCATTAACGGTCACAGACAGAGTTATTTTGCGCGCAGAATAATCGACAAAAACTCTCTTATCCAATATTTTAGCATACTTTGTGCATTAATTAACTACCGACTACCACTTAGATAATCGATTGTGTTCCTGCAATGTAACAATTACAACTCAACACAATAAAATCGACGTGCGCTCACACGCTTTCATAAAAAAAAAGAAATATAATTGGGCGAACGGAACTTCAGCGTAATGGCCCGCGATTTACATCAAATTGCGTGTTTGACAAAAAAGTGGAGTTAAAACGTCGGTGCGCGCAGAATTGATGTTGAGGTGATCTAGGTTAGTACTTTTCGTATAGACTTGATTTTGAAGCCAGGGACTCAATCCTTGAATATCACTGGGTGATAAAATATCACTTTTGAGACTTAAAAATTCAAATTTATCTTGATAAACCTTTAAAAGGTCAATTGTATTATACGAAAACACTATTTTATATTTATCGAATATCAATATTCACTTTTGAAAACAAAAATGAGTCATTTTGAATTTTTTGTCACCCGATGATATTCAGGAATTGAGTCACAGTACCGCCGGTATACGACTAAGGGCTGTATAATTATTGGCAGTGGTAAGGGTATAGGAAACGAAGTATATCAAAATCAAAACAGTTAGATAGAAATCTACTAAGCGAGAATGACAGAAAGAATAAAATTTTAAAAGAGGAAGGTCTCGGTGAATATTATGATATACACCGTTAAAAGATGCCAAAATGGTAGCAGGTAAGGGTGCAGTCTGTCTCTACGTGTACGGGAAAGAGACGCCATATTTATTCAAATGCGAGATTTCTTACCGTACAATCATCAGAGCAGGAGGCGATGATGTTATCATTGAAAGGGTTCCACTTGATGTCCAGCACCGGGCCCTTGTGACCAGTCACTCGACTCGCGTTGAAGTCTAGACGACCCGTCTGGAATAGAAAACATGTACTTAACTTAGGGTGGTATGGGTAAGTTCCTCAAGTGTGAGAGATTGCTCAAAGTCAAGATCAAGGTGTATTTTTTTACACATACAAATTATGCATCTTGAGTGCAAGCTCAGACTTGAGAGCTATTTGTCAATACGATCCTTAGTCTGAGTTTAATCTGAAAAGTTGACATCATTATAGGAATATTTGTCATTCTTTCAATTTAAGATAATAAATAACACTATGGAACTTAGTGAAATACACAACTTTCTATTGAACGTCAAAAACGGATCCTTTCATATATTTTGTGTGTCATTACTCACTTACATAGGGTGACTTTTAATTAGTTTTTGATAGCAAAAGATATGCATAAACTCATGATACAGAACAACTTTTCCCAAGGAACATAGGTCGAAATACGAAAAACCAAATTTGACTTCCCACACAAAATGCGCTGTCAGTTGTAGCAGTTTCTATTCAGTGGACGTCAAAACTTGATTTTCGTATTTCGGTATCTTGGGGAAAGTTGTTCAGTATCATGAGTACCTTACCTTTTTCTATCAAGAACTAATTAAAAGTCACTCTATAATTATAACGTAAAATCATAAGTATGATTTAGGTATATGTCGTCATTGCAGAGCTTTTTAAATCATAACAGGATGCTTTCCAGCACATTTTGAAAGGTGTACTGATCATCGTTAGGAAAATCACGGAATATAAAACAGTAACAGTATTCCGTGAGGAAAATGTAATACTAAACGCTACTAAACACTAATACTAAACGGTCCCCCAGTACGAAAATGATTAAGACATTTTGATTGCTACTGTCAATTGTCTGTAAGGAAAATGGAAACACTGACACTAAACGGTCCCCCAGTGTGAAAATTATTAATTCACTAGCTTTCCGCCTGCGGTTTCACCCGCATTAAATGTGTTTTCCCGTGGGAATGAAGTGTTTTCCCGCGGTAAAAAGTAGCCTATGTGCTATTCCGGGACCTAACCTATATGTGTGCCAAGTTTCATTAAAATACATTCAGTAGTTTTTGCGTGAAAGAGTAACAAACATCCATCCATCCATACTTACTAACTTTCGCGTTTATAATATTAGTAGGAAGTAGGATAGTAGGATTTTGGTTGCTACTGTCGAAAGTCGGTGACCACAGTATGTAAGATGGTACAATACTCAGCATGACGCTGCTGCCCATCTTTCGGTTCATAATCTCGAGTCGCCTCTTACAATAACCACGGGTAGAGAGGGGTACTATTCTATGCCGGCAACACATAGCCTTCCTTACATACAGGCGAATTATGCAATTTTCCGGCTTTTTGTAAAGCTCCCAGCCAGCTCTGCAGAAAACGAAACAAACTTTCAGATTCACAAACTGCGTGCGTTATTCCCGCCGGTCCCGCAACTTTCTTCAGTCTTGTTCACTGACTGCGAGTCCACGCGTCACTTGTCTTGTCCGTATATTTTGAGTCTCGTCAAATAGCTAGCTAGACAAATGTGATTTTGACTAAAAGTGAGTAAATATGTGTTTGACCTATTGTAATTTTGCTTTAAGTAAATTATAATTTAACTATAATAACATTATTGTGCTACATTTGCATAAATAACCACACTAAAGCCTTGAAAAATTCATGAAAATTTCACTTGTGGTTTTATTTATAGTATTCTCTTAACAACAGCACTGCCAATAGTGATAAAAAAGGCATAACTTACAAATAATAAGAAAAATGGGGTGTAAGTTGCACTTGTGCTTTTATTTTTGTATTGGCTAACAGAAGCATTGTCAATACTAGAAAAAAGCCCTAACTTACAGTCAAAGTAAAGTAGTTTAATAAGAGATTCATAATCATAATTCGCGTAAGCCAATCTGCTTCGTAAAAATTACATACAACTGTTACTTACTTACATGTTATCAGATGGAGATTTAAAATGTAAGTGTTACACTAGGCTATTTAAGAACAAAGTGTAACATACATTACGCTTTTAACATAACAACAACTTAAGAGCTTCCTTGTAATTTTTGCGATGTACAGCTAAACGTGCTCATTGCGAATTTCACGAAGGTGTTTCTTACGAAATTAATAGTCCAGTAAGTTTAATTGTTTTGAACTATCTTCTCGTACGCTGTAATTATAGCACTCTTGTAAATTGTCTGTTCTTACTAATAACTTGCTGTTGAAGTTTAGACACAAAACGTTTATTTTTTTAGGATTCCGACTTCGGTTGTATCTTTCTTTCTTCTTATAGTTAACCGCTTGTTTGCACAGCAATCATCATCATCATAACATCCCATAAAACGTCCACTACAGGACAGGGAGCTCCCTCCTGAATTCTAGCTTTTGCTGGAAAAATGTGGAGGGGAAGTACCATAGTCACCTCGCTTGTTAGCGTTACGGCAGGCGCGATGGACCGCGGTTGTAGGTGACCGCTGTAAGTAAGATGTAAGATATAAAGGAGGGTGCTGCTGCCCATCCTCCAGTTAACCCTTAGTCGCCTCTTAAATGAAATTAAATGAAATTATTTATTGCCCAATTACAGTGGTGTAACAAGATGTTAGTTTGTTGATAGTTCCTTTACTGTAAGCTCGATTAGAGCATAGCAATTTTAGTTACAATTGTCATAAGTATTCACAATAGCACTTACGACACCCACGGGTGTGTATGGGTTGGTACTATTCTTTGCCGGCACCCTGGATATAAGAGGTGGATCTGCCCATGAAACTGAACGTTTCCCAAGGAACATAGGACGAAATACGAAAAAAAATTCTACCTTCTATACAAAATGTGCTGTCAGCTGATGCAGTTTGTATGGGAAGTCGAATTTATTTTTTCTTATTTCGAGCTATGTTTCTTTGGAAAAGTTGTTCAATTTCATGGGCAGATCCACCTCTAAAAATATCCGGGGTGACACAAAAATAAGGGTGTATGTGTTATTTATTACATTGTTTCGGATATATGCTTATGCTCGGGGAGGGCTATTTATCAAGTGTGATTGCGCTAGCTTTGATAACTCTCGAAACATTGGTAATAGTAGATTAGTAGCCAAGGGCTGTAAGGCATCAATTTCAGCCCGAGATATTTAGGCGCACGAGCGCAGCGAGGGCGCCTATAGTTCGAGGGTGCAATTGATGCTTACACCCGAGCTAACTACTCTGCTTTACATCTCGATTGTGAGGTAAGTAGGTCCTTATTACCACCAAATTGTAGGTGACCAATTACCGCTCTAGGGTAATAATGCAGCTAGAAAAGCCCTAGGGCGGTAAAATATTAAAAAAAACACTTCACTCTTTCAAAACTCAATTACTTACCGCCCTAGGGCTTTTCTAGCTACATTATTACCCTAGAGCGCTAATTGGTCACCTACAAGCCCCATTTGGGGGTAATAAGGACCTACTTAACGAACATGAGAGATGTAAATACATATATAATCGTCAGACTTGTGTGGTTGGTACTCTACAGCCAAACATCAAGCACTAGACAAAATTTAGCCCAGTAAGTTCGAACCTACCACAAAAATATCGCCTTTCAAGATATTGTGGTACGGAACTCTCTGTGCACGAGTCTGTTTTTTTTTTAGATTTTAATGTTATTTTTTTTGCAGTTGCCACAATCGCTGAAGCTTTATAACATATTGTAGAGTTAACGTTTTGATAACACATCATCATCATAACATCTCATGAAATGTCCACTGCAGGACAGGGACCTCCCTACAGAACTTCAGCAAAAACGCACGGTACTTAGGAGAGGATTTACCATAGCAACCACGCTTATAAGCGTTGCGGCTGGCGACCGCTGTTGTTGATGACCGCAGTATGTCAGATGGTACAATACACAGAAAGGAGCTGCTGCCCATCCTCCGGTTCATAATCCCTTAATCGCCTCTTACGACACCCACGGGTAGAGATGGGTTGGTACTATTATTTGCCGGCAACACACGGACCACATACTATCATTAGTTACTCAAGCATAACCATCATAAACCATTTCCAACGATCTGTCTGACACATCAATGCATGCACTTACTGATCTTTGACCGCCTTTTACGTGTGCCTTTCTTAACAACTTTCATTTTGCAAATAATTAAGCATTGTATTTTAATGGATTCATCAAATAAACGATATAAATATTTATTAGATTCAGCTGTATAATTGCTAGCGGTCAAGCTAGACAACTGACACAGATATAAGTACGGTATAATATTAGTTTTTCATTTTGCCCGCGACTAAGTTTGTAAGTGATTGTAAGAAACTAAACGAAATGGGATAAAATTGTTATATCTCCGGTTTCCATTCCCAAAAAAAAGTATACTAGTGTTTAAGACAAACTATTAGCTATCAAAGAAAAAAGGTTTAAATCGGTTCAGTAGATTTTGTGTCATTGAAATAAAAAAACCGATCAAGTGCGAGTATGGTTCGCGCGTCGAGGGTTCCGATATACCTGTAGTAGCAGAAGCAATAAGGTAAATTTTTAGGAGCGCAAAACCAAGTTTGTTTGTTAAGGATTATTGAATTTTTTTTCTAAGAAACTAAATTATTGCTTCGTAGAGGGATCGTTTTATTTTTGCTGTAATATTTACATACACCTCTATCGACTATAATTGGGGGAAATGGTATTTTTTTATACATTTTACATCATAATTTGAAAACGAAGTCGTAAAAAAATACAATTATACATTTTAAAATGTACAAGTAAAGTCCTTTCAAAATTATAGGTACCCCCCATTTGACCTAGTTACGAATTTAAAAATTTCCTCCCTATTTGGGTCCCATTTACAATAATAATAAAAATATTTTTTTAATTATATATCATTTGCAATAGATCCGGGCAAGTTTTTCCTTAAAGTATTCCAAATTGATAGCGTGAGTAATTGCTGATGTAAACAGAACTGACAGACAGACAGACGAAGTCGCGTCGTAGTCGTAAGGGTTCCTTTTTTACCACCGTTGTTGGTTCGGAACCCTAAAAATCAGCTTCTTCTTAGAAAATTATCGCTTTATATAGACAGCTTGACGTTTGAAAATTTGAAATTTTCCCAACACGTTTCTTTGGAAAAGTTGTTAAGTTTTATCAAAGCTCCTTTTAGTTTTCAGTACACCATCCCAAGCAACATAATAGGTCTTTACCTATGAAATTGCCGAAATTTTCTTACAGATTAATGAGATCATAATTCCTATAATTCTAATGCTATTTTTTTCATTTGTCTTATATTTTAAAGTTGACTTCAAGGTTATCAATTTACGCATAAAATAAAGTTTTTATTTTTAGTTTGATATATAAAATTAAAGGTTCGAAAATTGTTCGTCTTAAATGTCGTCCGATTTCATCATTAGATTGGTTATATTTTTGTACAGATAATATTTTTCGAAAATTAAATTTAAGCTTCTGTTAGCCTAATGTTTTCTCAATAATGCCTAAAAAAATCAAAAAGATTGGATTTATAATTCCTAAGAAAAATGCAAAAATGTTAGTACTGAAAATTGAGTTTACCTAAAATTCGCCATACAAAACGGCAATTTCATAGGTAAAGACCTAATATTAAATAATTGAATTTAGCGATTAGATAATAGAGTGAATCCCATTACGTCTCATGAAGACTTGTCGGCATTCAAACAGAGATGTGCAGAAAACTACTTTAAAGATAGACCTACCTTAAATATGCTGCTAACTGACACTTTCTGTTTTAGATCTAAAGAAGACCGACCATGTTTATGGCATGTCTCTTCATAAGTATTCCTACAGTTTATTGCCTTAAGTTTTTCATTAGAGTATGCAATACAGAAAATCATGCTCAATTAACATTCCGTGCCGTATCGAAACGCAATACAGCTGCAGTAGAAAATGAGATGCATGCATATTACCTCATTATATTAGCACTGCTTGAGTTTTTTGTTTGTGCTTATATAGGGTGACATCATTATAACATCATCATTGTCCTAGTATTACTCCGTTTATATCAATGCTTTTTTTAGGGTGCAAAAAAGAAGCCTCCCCGCGGCGCACCCTGGAAACAGCTAGACACGGTAACGCAGTGTCTAGGCTGGCCAACCCTCTCACCACAATGGCAAAACCCTTACAATCATCACTCCTGTCAGACTATAAAAAAATTGCCATTGATACGAGAAGAAGAAGATGCTTTTTGCGGATTTGACAGCGACTGCCATCTGACCTCCGCAACCCAGAGGGCAATCCAAACCCAATCCTAGATTACGTATTGTCAGTGTAGAGGCCTACCTGGCTGTCAGTTTTCAAGCCGCTAAATGGCCTCTGACTTGGCTTTACCACTACTACCATTATCAGTAGTCGGGACAAATAGCTTAACGTACGAAAACGCTCTTGCTGTTGTTGTCGCTCGGGCTATTTTTTCCATAAGGTATTTTCTTAGAATAAATTGATATCTGGATGTTAAAATTGAATTAATGTCATAGTTTACACCTTTACCTACCAACCTAGTAGCAACTATTATATATTCTGTGCTAGTAGTTACATTTAGTTTAATTATTAGAAACAAAAGGGCCAAATGAATTCGGGCTATTTACTCCGTCGAAAAAACCGTAGTACGGAATAGGACCCCATGCCAGAGTCCAACTCAACAAAGTGTCAACTCTGTCGTGCGGCCGGGTGAGTCACCAAGTTTCAAAGCATTGTGGCTGGTTGAATGTATCGCGGTGGTCAGTGACCGCAGTATGGTGGTACGTTTTCAGAAGGATGCTGATGTATGTACAATATCGCTTCTTCGCCTATTATTACGTAAACAACGAGATGAGATGGGGTGGTACATTCTTAGCCGGCTCCATACCGTCAACTGGGGTCACAAAACACACAACATACTTTACGGCAAACCAGATAGGACCCAGTATAATTCAATACCTCATTTATGCTATTGGCAAGGTCAAAACATTGTGATTTACATTGACAAGTATATTTTAAATTGAATATTTACTATCTACTTAACTTCAGAAATAATTTGTAAATCCATTGTAAAAATAACTGTCATGGTTAATAGATAATAGCCGAATCGAATTCGGTATTTTGGCAGAGTACGAGTCAGAGGACGTTGCGTTGTAATGTAACTAAAACTAATTATTTAAAATTCATGTCATGTTTGAAAATATTTGAAGTGATTTTCAAAATAGTTATGTTTTGTTTGTTACCGAACCTAAAGAAACAATATCATTCATGATATTGTGTAACCATTCGAACAACGAATGTGGCAGAACAAAGAGAACTAAGTAATGGACGCTGTACAAAATGCAGCTCGTATGGCCAAATTTAGGGACAACACATTTTCTAACGACTAATAAGTGTTTCAAAAGAAGTGGCATAAAGATAGGAATTTAGGCCATTTTTTTTATTAAACATTTTGTAGAGTTGCTAGAAAAAGCCTTTCATACAAAATTTACACGACGAATCAACCCTTCAAATCCGGTCTCACAAACCACTTAATTAAAAATGATTGCATTTTCAAACACTTAAATGTACAAATGTGTGCTCGATCCGAGCTAACGGTTAGGTGCTAAAAAAATCGTGAACCATGGCTAAAAATTATGAGGTTTCAAAAATTCATACAAATTCTGCAGAAGATTTCTGTTTAGACGTTCAATAGAAAGAAACAAGACAACATACGCACAGGAAAACCTTTAGCTCGCAACTACTGAGAGGAGCTGTCTAGTAAGCAAGCGTAGAATCATAGGGTACAGCCGATGAATGAGTCTGTTGGAGTATTACGCGTTCAGCTCAGCTGCGCGATCTATAGTTAGGTTTATGACCTTTACGTCGTAATCTAAAGGCATCAAAAGAGAGCTAACAAGCAACTGCTGTAACTAATAGCTACGAAGTTGATTGACCTCGCGTTGTCTTTTATAGAAGAAAGATCCAGTCCAAATTGTGCCCATTAACATCATCAACATATCGTGTTACTAGCAAGGCCAATGACCAACCTCACAAAACCTGGTGTCAGATTTGTTGAGCCGCCAAAGGCCTCTGATATAGCTCATTAACGACTACATCCGTAGTTAGTAGTCGGGACCACCGGCTTATCGTGCCTTCCGAAGCACGGGACCATCTTACTTTTCGGTCCAACAGGTGACTCATCCTGCAATGTCCTAACCAAACTGGGAAGGTTGCACAAACGATTTTTTGTCTGACAGTGTCCGGGAGTCGTACCCAGAACTTCCGGATCGAGAGCCGAGCCCTCTAACCACTAGACCACGATTCAGATAATTTTATTCAATGTAGATTCTTTACAGAATACTTATTGAATGTCATGCAGAATACAATGCAAATAGAGCGAGTCTACGCCGTTTCGGATGGTGCTATGGCAGCGTAAAAGAAACGGCAAGAAACCACTGCAGCACGGCCTACTTTAAGAGTCGGCTTTTTACAATGTGTTTCTTGTGTTTCGCTGGAATATCAGAGCACCATACCTCTTTGTCATTCATATAGTCATCCAATCTATAGTAAGATTTTTTACATAACGTTTGCTTTACACATTCTTTAAACTTTAGAAAGTAATTGCACTATATTGTCAGGTATTTTGTTGTAGAATCGTATACACATACCAACGAAAGATGTATTGACTTTAGTTAATCTAGTATATGGTTCATCAATTTTATGCTTATTTCTAGTATTAAAATTATGCCTGTCCAAAATTTTAGGTAATTGATGAATGTTCTTTCTAGCATACATGCCAATACTGGCATGGCACTGTCATAATGTTGATTTCCTTGAACAGTTCTCTCAGGAAATCACGAGTCTTCAGGCAATACGGAATACGGAGGCTGTTTGTTAATAATAATTTCTACATATTCAACAAGGAAGATAAAGGTACTTACATGATCCAAAGGCAACACGAGGAAGGCACCACCACCGGCCACTTCAGTCACTATGGCAACAAACTTGGGGTTGACCGCGCAGAAGTGCGAATCGTGCGCATTGCGCGTGATCTTTATGTTGTCGTAACATCGCTCGCGTTTGAAGGCCGCCCCATACACGTGACGGAACTTTGAACTTCGCACCCCGCGAAACCATATCTGAAAATGTTGGAAAGTTATAGAACGATTTTTGAAAAGTCTCCAAAGGCTCACGATATAAAATATATAAATAATTATAGCTGCGAGATCAGAGTTTTGTTAGCTTACATTATTTTGGGATTATTCAAATGCTCAAAGTACTGAACAGGGTGTGCGATACGTTTTGTTAAAAAAAACTTGGAAAGTTAAAATAATTTTCAAACATGCGTTTTCCGACTCGACGATATCGTCGTTAGACTGGTAATTTCATACATTTACTATGAAAATCTTTTACGATATCGTCGCTGACAGAGGTATTGACATGTCAACAAAAATATCGTTGTCGCGCATTTATCATAAAGTGGAAAACCGTTATTTTGATCAAAAATTCTAGGGAAACCCTGTGTTCGTACACTCAACAGCACATCAGTAGAAACACTTTTGGACCTTATGGCACGGGAATAGAGTTGAAAAAGTTTCTACCGACGTGCGGTTGACCGTACTTGCTACATGAAATTTACCAAACTCTAATCTGTGACAGCAAACATCGAACTCGGAGTAAAGGCTAAGGTTAGTGGTGTTTTTTCAATAAGTACTATTTCTAGCAACCTAGTGTGACTTCGTTTTACAAATACTTGCATGCATACCCATCAAATATGACAAACAAGTTTATATAATCATGCAACTAATAAAAATGTGTGTGCTTTTTAAAAATTTAAGATCGTCACCAGTAACCACCAAAGAATTTTTTTAAAGGAAACGAAAAAGACAAAATGTAAAAGATAGCCTTATTTGTTCGTCGGTTGGAGAAATCTGTCTGTATGCAAACAAGGTGTAACAGAAAGGGTGATTCTACCCTGAAGGATGTGATTCTGCCCATGAAACTGAACAACTTTCTCTAAAGAAAAAAAAAAAATCTAAATCTAAATCTTTTTTCGTATTTCGACCTATGTTATTAGTTTATGGAAAGTTGTTCAGTTTTAGGGTTGTATACCCTTTTTTAACATCGTGTAAATAGATAAATTATCACAGCAATATCATAATATTCTGAAATAAATGCTGTGACTAAGAATCAGATAGGTAGAGGTAAACTAATCCCTACTAACAGATAACAGTTTGTTATTAAAACATCCCATTAGTTACAACCCAACCCACTCTCCACACCAGTCACTTGGTACACTCAAGAGCACGTACAGCTTTACACATTGGACTTAATAACCGTTCTTATTTCAAAAGCCGTAGGAGCTAAAGTCCCGCTGCGAATGTTAAGGGTTAGCTGCTCTTGGCTATACGCGTGGGCTTATAATCCTACGTTAGTTTTGACACGTAGGTACTAAGTGTTTCCAGTTAAGCATTTGAAAAAGGTGTTACGGCGAGTAAACAACGTTTAATATAATATGTAAAAGTATTGTTTACAAGCCTAAGCTTGCTTACAGTATTGGGCTTTAACAGTAACTGTACATGATACAGAGTCCGTCTAAACCACCGGCCGCACTGCAGTGTGAGACCTCCCTAAAGGGCTGGCCAGTAGTGGTCATTAAGAAGAGACATACGTCGAGTACAGCCGCCTTAGCACGCCGCCCGAGAGAAAATATATGTCGGACAAATGTCACTTTATTTGAGGAATTATGTCATCTAATCTATCACCTCCAAGCGCGAAGACATGGAGGAAAATGTTTAGCAGATTCCACAAATTACGTTTTTGATATTTTAGACAGAGAAGTATAGTATTATATTATCTGTGACAGAGATAGCTTTATGCACTAATACGTGTAGCCGTCCTTGTCTTTCAAATGTGTCGCACTGCTCGGATGTCAAAAAAATGTGATGCTTAAAGTCTTTAATCTATGGGCCTAGATAAACTGACAACTACAGCGTGCTAAGCCGGCAGGACGCGGCGAACACATTTCTCTCTCTTCTAAGTTATTTTCATACATAAAAAGTGACAGTTGCGCGCGACTCGCTCAAGTCGTGGTGCGCATCTTAGCCCGGCATGTTTACAAACACTTTACTGTCCGTCGTGGACATGCGCGTCGGACATGCTCATCGCCGCACTGATCCATGCCATCACATAAAGAAATCAAGTTCAAGCTTTGACTGTTTGATTGAATGATTTATATCGCGTGACGAATATCTTCCTAGAATTATCTCTTCCACAGTCTTAGCAAAAAAGCCTTTTCCCTCACACTAAATTTGATTAAAAATGATGGAACTGTTGAATAAAATTCAATGCGACGCTTTTCTCATGAGCTATAATAAGCTATTGTGGATATTTTCTCAGTATCGTAAAATTGACTAATCTGTAGGTGTACAAAAAGGTGTGATACAATATACAATTTCTCCACTCGTCACGACAGTTCATGAGTTATTTGACAAATTAGCTGTTGCCCGCGATTTTGTTCGCAAGAAATTTCAAAAGGAGTCCTAGATATCGCCAAAAACACCACCAAACAAACGGATAGACAGCCAGAAATCATCATAACATTCCATAAAACGTCCACTGCAGGACAGAAATCTCCCTCCAGAAATACCGCACGTCAGTAGAAACACTTTTGGACCTTATGGCGTGGTAATAGAGTTGAAAAAGTGTCTACCGACGAGCGGTTGACCGTACATTAGAGGGGATTTATCATAGTCACCATGCTTGTAATCGTTGCGGCTGGCGAACGCTGTTATTGGTGACCGCAGTGTGTAAGATGGTACGACACACAGAAAGATGCTAATGTCCATCCTCCGGTTCATAAACCCTTAGTCCCCTCTTACGACAACCTTGGGCACTATTCTTACTATTGGTACTATTCTTCGACAGCACCACACGAACAGCCAGAAATATTTTCGCATATTTTTAACTGTTGAAAGCTTCTTCTTTGTCCTCGCCTCTTATACAGAGGATCTAATCTTGAGGCGCCATTTGCTTCGTTGATAAGCATCGTCAACAGACAGACCCAAAGCCTTCATATCCCGCTGGACATTGGTCATCCAGGTTGTTTGCGGTCTGCCTCTCCCTCTCTTTTGTGTAGCCATGGAAAGGTACTTTTTAACTATGTGGTTATCGGGTCTGCGCATCACATGTCCATACCACCTCAGCCTGGACTCAGAAATCTTATCAGTGATAGATGCCATCTTGAAACTTCCCCGTATATGTTCATTTCGGACTTTATCCTTGAGGGTAACTCCACCCGCCCAGCGTAGCACGCGCATTTCAGTGGTATGTAGCTTTTGTTCATGTGTCTTCTTTGTGGGCCACGTTTCACTACCGTAAACGAGAAGTGGTCTTACTGCGGTTTTGTATACCTTGCCTTTGGTTCTTATTGGCATTTTAGGGTCGCAAAGAACTCACTGTTAGGAACTAACTGTTGAAAGCGACTAATTTTATTTATAAAAATCCAACATCCTTCCTCAAGGTTCAATCTATCTCCACACTAAGTTTCATCAAAATCGGTTGACTTGAGTCGTGAAATCGTAACAGACAGACAGATATACTTTAGTATTTACAATAATTACTGTTTATTTGCTTTTTCCCACAAAATAAACTAAATTACCGTTAAATGAAAAATATTTTTACGATTCTGCTTTGGAATTATAATGAATTGCAAGTGGTTTACTGGCTCATTGATTCATTAATTAATACCACCCATAAAATTAACATTGCTTTTTTTATGGCAATCTGAATAATCTGAAGAAGATTACGTTCTTTGTCGTTTATTTATTGAGCCATTGAAATAGATATTGTAGTATAAGTCGCAGATGGCAGCAGTTTGAACACAGTCTTTAGTACCTGGGTGATCGAGCTTTGCTCTGTATAATTTTAACTAAAGCCCATTAACAGATGGCGCTGAAGGGTTTCTGCAACGCGTAATTTTTCAAAATTGCTCAAAAAACGGAGAAACCTAATTTTTCCAGACATGAGACCAACCTAGATCGATTTTTGCCCCCGAAAATCCGCGTACAGTAAATTTCATCGAAATAATTAGATGAGTTTTCAAGAAACCGATTACAAATATATACAGGGTGGCAACAATAAGTGATCTCACTCGATTATTTCTAAACTATACGCGCTATTGAAAAACTGGTTACTGATTCTGAAAGTGCTTCACGAGCTCTATCAAACGGTAGTCTACAGAATAAACTGCATGGATCTATTCGAAAATTCAATGTTTCCAGCTTCACATTTAGTACGACCTCATGGGACTCACCTCTTGATAAAAACTTTACAATACATACTGAAACATTTTCCATCCAAACGATCGATACGAACTTTTATCTATCTACTTCTATCTTTTATGGTCAGTAATTTCGACTTTACGGTGTCGATTTACTATCGACAAAAATGGGAATAACGGTGGTGCGATTAAACACGTGCCTTTTCCAACTATAGACGGTTAAATAATCTATGTATGGTAAAACTTAAATGTTATCTAGGTCTACCTAATATGTCTTAACAAGAAAGGTCAATTTTAATTGGATTTAGACAAAATCAAGATAGGTTACATGGCTTCACTGTTAGATTCCTGCTTTAAAGTAAAGCCACATGAAAATGGTCGGCTTCATTGCCCTAATTTTAAAGATTTGGGCAAAGTACGGTCAACTGCACGTCAATGGACATTTGCGACTCTATAACTATGTCCTAAAGTCCAAACTATTTCTACTGACGTGTTGTTGGATGTACGTCTAGGAAAGTAAATAAATACAGTAATTCACCTATAGCACAGAATAAAGTCCCGTGTGGTGCCGGCAAAGAATAGTACCAACCCATACATACCCGTGGGTGTCGTAAGAGGCGACTAAGGGTTAACTGGAGGATGGGCAGCAGCATCCTCCTGTTTCTTACATCTTACTTACTGCGGTCACCTACAACCGCGGTCCATCCATGGGATGTTATGATGATGACAGAATAAAGTAATAGTACTATCATACAGAACGGACACTCTCCGCCCCCTTGCAATCCACCCCGCACCCCCGCACGCAAGCTGCGGCGAGATTCTCGTGGTTTTTCTGAGGGTCTTTTGTACTGAATATTGTGCGGGCCTACGCGACCTTCCAATTTCTAATTCGCGGGAATAAGCGAAACTGAGAAAATAGTTTGTTCAGAATCGCGAGTAGAATCAATTTCACGGGTTTTTGATAGGGGTAATTTTTTTTTATTATTTAAATTTTTACCGCTTCTATTCTAAATATTTCTGTAGATACGCGCACGGCGCGGCGCCTCGCGGATCATGAGCGGTGAGGAGGGGAGGGAAGTGTGCGTGGCGGGCGCGGAGCGCGCGGACTAGAACAACGAAGAAACTAGAACGAAGATGAAACTTTAAAATAACAATATCTAGAAAAAACAATCTTTTTTAGGGTTCCGTACCTCAAAAGAAAAAAACTTCACTTATCATCAGGTGAGATAAGAATCAAATGCTTACCGTAAATAAAAAAAAAAACACAAAATAATTTACTTTTAAATAAGTACTAGCCCATCGGCACGTTACACTGTCCCCAATTCGTTAGTCCGAAATTTGACGTTTAGGTGACGTCAGTCATATTGTCGGATGCAAACTAATCTTACCAACAAAATGGAATGTTCTTACTTGAAGAAACAATATACTCTTATTGTTATTGACTATAATCCAAAATAAAACTAAAAAACCAGGCCTAAATGACATAAAAATATAAACAGTAAAAAGTTTGTTTTGCTTTTCCCGCCATATTATTTCCGTTCCGTATATTTGGTACCGACCGAAGTACTACCACAGATAAAATAACAGTAAACTAACGTTTAGTACTACCCAACGTAGTTTACGCGATTTTTCACAGGCGGCGCTATTTTTAGGATTCCTCAAAATAAAAAAACGGAACCCTTATAGGATCACTTTGTTGTCCGTCTGTCTGTCTGTCAAGACCCTTTATCTCACGAACGGGTAGAGGTATCAGGTTGAAATTAATACCATATATTAGGATCTATGAACCATACAAGATCTGAAAATATCAATTTTTTACAACGACGCAATCAAAAGATATGGCATTTTATGTCCTCATCTCCATACATTTATTCAAAAATGCAAAACCTACAGGGTACTTCCCGTTGACCTAAAATTATGAAATTTGGCATGAAGCTAGGTCTCACAGTACAAATAATGGGAAAAGTCTGAAATCATTAAATATTACAACTTTTCTCACAACTAATGGTAACCAATTGTGGTGAGCTCCCGTTTCAAGAACATTCATATAAGAGAGGGGTCAAGTTGGATGGTCGCTGAGGCGATTTTTGTTTTAGTTCTATTTAAAAACGGGAACACTTACAAACTTGAAAATTGGTATGTTTATAGTGCATAAGCTATAAAATAACAACAAATAATAAAATTTGGTCAAGTGCGTGTCGGACTCAAAAAATCTAGCACATTAACTTACTGAAATTTCAACTAATAATACGTGGTGGTACGGAACCCTCAGTGCGCGAGTCCGACTCGCACTTGGCCGGCTTTATAAGATTTTTTTACGGGATTTACGAGTATTTTAATAAAAATCAGTTGGGGTGTATGAGGGTTTCGCTTATTTCATTACTACGTTGTATCTGTAATGTCAGGGCTGTGCCTATAGTTATCATAAGGTTATCATACTTTTAAATTTACCCATGACATAAGCTGGAAACGTGTCTTAATAGAGTTTAATTCAATAAACTGGCGTGTTTGTTGTAAGGCGACTATCTCTTCCTATTAAGATGTTTATTGGTGGAGTTATTAGCACCAATTACCATACTTACGTAATGACTATAACTCTACAACTTGTTATTAGTTCGAGGTTTAGTGTGTGGGAAATATTTGGTGAAGTTTTGTCTAAAGCCACTATCGCGCCTTCTTAAATTCAGAATTTAATTCGGCATACATTGCTCGTTGAAGTAAAGATATAGGAATAAACAGAAAAAAGCCTCCCAGCATTGTATGCCGAATCAGTGTTTGAATTTAAGAATGTGTTATTGAGGCTTAATCTAGCCGGCTTTTTTAAATATCTTCTTTATCAGTCAGTCGGGTTTTTACAAATACAGCGTGTTAGGTAAATAACGCAAAACCTCTTGGGTGGTAGCTCTGGACATGAAACTGAAAACTTTTGTTCTACGACATTTATAAATTCCAAAAAAAAAAAAAATTGCTTTTTTATACAAATTGGCTCGGTCAGCTGGTCGAATTGTATGCAAAAGCAAAAATTTTTTCTGCGAATTTCCAAAAGTCGTAGTACAAAAGTTGTTCAGTTTCATGTCCAGAGCTACCACCCAAGAGGTTTTGCGTTATTTACCTAACACCTTGTAGTTCAGGAAATAATGAAAAGTAAGTGATTATACTTACGAAACAATTTTGATAGAATAAAGATTTATACAAAATCAGTGCAAACTGCCTGCCTGATTGAATAAAATAATAATAAAATGAAACAAAATGGTTTCATAAAAACCTGAAAGATATCAATGTGCCCATGAAACTGAACAACTTTTTCTGAGACACTTAAGTTAAAAAATAGAATTTTGACCTTGCATATAAATTAGCTATCAACTGATGCAGTTTCCATAACAAGTTCATTTATGTGTTCTGTGGGGATAAGTTGTTCAGTTTTATGCACAGAGTAACATCTTTTATGGTTGTTATACACGTTGTAGATTCAGATACCACATAATTACATAATTGTGCATTGAAAAATGTTGTGTCATGAATGTAGTACTGCCAAATCCAGATTAGTAGTTAACATGATTAATTTTAGGTTAATAGTAAGGCATAGGATATACATCCACACCTAACTTTTAGTCCCTGTTCTTTTGACCGAATCAAACATATTTTACACTAAAAACTTTTAAAAATTCGCCTAGAGTGTGGATAGACAAGAGATTTGGTTTTATATTTTATATGATGATTTGTTTTTCAAGATCAAAATGTTGATGCATGCGGCTAACAGAACACGGTAAGTACTAAAGGTTTTAACAACGATCACTTATTTAATATTAGGTCCATACCTATCAAATTGGCGAAACTTTTCTTGCATATTAATGAGATCATAGTTTCTTTAATTCTATAGCTATTTTCATTATTACTTTTATATTTTAAAGTTGATTTCAAGGTTATCAGTCTACGCATTAAATATTGTTTTAATTTTTAGTTTGATATCTAAAATTAAAGGTTCGAAAATTGTTCGTCTTAAATGTCGTCCGATTTCATCATTAGATTTGTTATATTATTTTACAGATAATATTCTTCGAAAATTCAATTTAAGCTTCTGTAAGCTTAATGTCTTTCCAATCCAATTGAAAAAAAAAAAAATTAAATTTGCATTTTTATTTGCAAAAAAAAAAAATTGAAATTGAGTTTACCTAATATTTTCCATACAAAATGCAAATTTTATAGGTAACGACCTAATAGACACGTCGGATAACCTGTATATTTTCTATGTGAAGTTCTAAAACACAAACAAACACTACATCTAAAATAAAAAAAGACAGTGCAAAATAAAAAAAAGAGTGCAAAATAAAGTAAAAAAAAGGTAGTACCTGTGAATTAGTCATGTCGACTCCAAAATCAGGTGCAAGAAGCATGCACTATCGCACTACATAGAGAGCGGGCTAATTTTGTCTATTTGTTTGTTTGCCGAGTGCATTTTACAAATTAATGTGAACACTTAAACATACACCCGCTACATGACGCACTTACACTGAAAGGAAATGAACAAAAATAACAACAAACAAAGAACTTCAACTGTGCAAAAAGAAATAAAATAATACACTTTGCGTCAGCGTCGGTACGGTCACTGGTTCTTAGCCTGAAACTTCAGTTTTCAAGGTTGCGGACCGCTGGTATCGTTGCCACAATATAAATTAACCTTAAATACATTGGACACAAAAAACTTCGAACGGCTTTTTCTTATTGTTAATAGGCTTGCTTTTTGACTTCAATCTAGACCTTAGGGAAGAGATGAGTTCGACGATGGAACGAGCTTGCCCAGAAGAAGCCCTTTCAATCGCGAATTGAATAAGTTCGGGTTATACGATCTCGGAAAAACAGACGTAGGATTTCACTCTTTGGCTCTGCTATTTAATTACGTTTCCACGGATTTCTGTTCGTTTCAAGAACATAATATAAATTTTTATGTCCAACAAAGTATGGTCTCCAAGTTTGAGGTACAAATTAAATTAGGAAGATGGCCTCAAATAATTAAGGCTTTCCGCGATTTAAGCTTCACCTGGCCTTAAAAACACGACAGAAAAATATTACTCCAGAATTTTTGCAACAGAATTTTCAAATTAAGAACCATTGGCACAGTACGAATAAATCACCATATCACGTCACTCACGGCACTAATAAAACACGATAGTTCGAAAATTGTAACGATTGTACGAACGATAGACCGCAGAGGCGCGTGACTCGCGCGGCGGGCGTAAAAAAAGTGAAAAGAGACTGATGTCGGCGCCCGCTCAGAGAAATTCAAATTCATTGTGGAACACACTAATCAACTTATAAAGTGTATATGATTTAGCGGCAATTTTTTAAAGGTCATATAATACGCGACAGCCTAAGTTGTGAGGACGGGTAGAACTCTTATACAACATGTCAAAAAAAGTGTAACATTACCTATTAAAGAATGTGAATTTGTCAATGCAACTGAAGTACTTTTCCGAAGAGCATACTCTTTTATTTTGTGCTTAATGTAAGGGACAGATTAATATCCTTCAGTATGTTATAGCATATTTATAGCACGTTTTATAAAGAGAAGCATACGACTTCGACGTACTTATTTAGAAAATCCGCGGATTTGCGAAGGCAAGACATTGAAATAAACAATTGCAGCCAAAATTAAATATCAATGAAAACATTTAAAATTAATCTTAATGTAATTCAAAAATTAATGTGAGAGATTTGCTATGATTTGTAAGTCTTATTTCATTCTGTTAGACGACTGTTTCAATAAACA
The DNA here is from genome assembly GCA_947532105.1 of Athrips mouffetella. NCBI lineage: Eukaryota > Metazoa > Arthropoda > Insecta > Lepidoptera > Gelechiidae > Athrips > Athrips mouffetella. Next base: position 1,511,369 of record OX383961.1, on the reverse strand, counting down.
ACAACATTTTCTCAGGTCGACTTATAAAAATCGTCACATACTCGTATGGGCAGTTCCACAAATCTTGAAATTACAATTATGACAAATGATTTGCTTAATTTAAAAGTAACAGCGATATATTTAACACAGTTTTAACCTAAAAGAAGCTTTGGGCAACTGCTTGATTATTTAGCAAATCACAGCAAAACCTTCAGTTAAAACATCGAAAATTATAATCATAAAACTACATCTACTAACTACTCGTAACCAGGCATCAATACAAAAAATGGTAGCAAAAATATTTAGCAGTAATGTAACACTTTCCCCGCACAATGGCCAAGATAGAATAGAGCATTACATGATGGTCAGCAAACCGTTACTAAAAGATACAGTACAATATTATACAGTCGTCAACGTAAATTGAACACACCAAGCAAACACTGAAGCTTTACCTGAAGAACTTATAGGTAAGTTATTAATAATTATACACCTTTATTTTTTTATCACCCGTATATTTTTAGAGGTGGTTCGGTTCATAAACTGAACAACTAATCGCATCCAGGTAGGGTTTCTCGAAGTATTCTAACCTGGGTGTTGTACGGTCAACCGCTTGTCGGTAGAAACTTTTTCAACTCTATTACCACGGCATAAGGTCCAAAAGTGTTTCTACTGACGTGCTGTTGAGTGTACGCGGCAAGCACGTAGAAACAAAACCAGTATAAGCTGAACCAGCGCTACGCTACAAACGCCCGAAACCAGAGACCTCTCAAGGTCAAAGTGTTCCCACCGATGTGCGGCCGTGTGTACAAATAACGGCGCACTTAACATCTTGTCCTGCGTCTCCTTCCACCTGCACGCAGCGATATCTAATGGACGCCACACAAAATACAGTTCATGGGAGCGAATTTTGAGCCAACGAAATTTTAGGACTGCTACCGATGCTAATAGGGTGCTGGCTGCAATTTGGGTATATGATTTGCTCATGATTCATATTAATAGGGATGATAGATCAGCTCAATACGAATCGATTTGGTCCTTACAAGTTTTTCTATGCGTCACTGCGTTTTTCAGTTAAAGCAAAAAAAATGAAAATAAGATACTAAACAATGTTTTTTTTTGTCTGCCTTTGTGGCTCCTGTTTAAAATACTTCTGAAGATGTAGAAAACCGAAGAGGCAGACATACAGCAGGGTTCTGCATTATCACGGGACGAAGTAGTGAATTTTTGCATTTTAAAGCGCTGTAACTTTACGACGCAGGGCTATTACGGTGGCAGACCATTTTTCTGGGGTTTTATACATTGTATTTAATCAGATAGTCATAGTCTGCCAGGTGTACGTTTCATTGTCAAATTTTAAAAGAGTTAAAACTTAATTCCTAAAAACGCAGGGGTGTGGATGTCCGCCAATAGTTTTTGTATCTTTTAGAGGATGCTCTTTATCATCAGTCAAAGAGGCAGACATGAGCAAATCATATAGAAATTTGTCCTTCATCACCCTTACTATAAGAAGAACGCATAAAGGACTCAAGGAAAATAGGCTGCCGACTGCAATGTAATAAAGTAGACCGATAAAGTCGGTCACAAATCAATGAACATAAAAAAGCTGTGGCTGTGGCGGAAGTCTACTACTTCTGAAAAATTGGCAAGTCATTCTATACTCGCAGCAAACTGTACCTCCACTCCAAGTTTGGAAACACGAACCGTTGTGAGCATCTAGCGCTTATGTCATGGTTCGGTTCAAACATAATATGTATTAATGACATAATGACTTTGTACAATTACATCACCACTAAGCACATATGACTCTGCTGAACACTTGACATAGTTAGCAGAAGAAGTACCTTGCAAATCAAATTCGATGATATTTTTATAACAGATTTGAGTAGGTATTGTAATTATTTGAAAGATGGAATGTGTTATGCAGAGAGGAAGTGACGACGGACAGCCTTCAACATTTTATTGTAGAAAGGTATGAAAGGTGTGTTTTATGGGTATATTTAAATTCATAGTCGGAACCCTTAATTTTGTCTGTCTTACTTCTTTTTCAATGGAGGGAAGAGAGAGAGGCCTTTACCCAGCAGTGGGACATTATAGGCTAGATAAGAAGATACTTCCTTTTCACCAGAATGAAGTTATTTGGATTCAAGCAAGACCAGTCCTCTTACAATCTTAAGGGGAGGTTTGGACCAATAACATAGGTAGACTAGTTCGTTGGTGTGGTTGGAAGTGAGCTTGCCTTCTTCGCCGTCGGCCGCGGGTTCGATCCCAGGGCAAACATTTGTGTGATGAAGACGAGTGTTTCTTCTGGGTCTGGGTGTTATTTATCTATGTACCTTCTAAATGACTAAGGCCGTTACTGTCTACCTAACTGTTTTGGTACGATTAGCAATGCAGATTGCAAAATTTGCATTCCTATTGAATTTTTAATGTGATGATCTTAAAATTAAGGGTGTTTTAAGGCAAACAATAAGGTCATTGTAGTGAAGGCAGCCTACGTAAAAGATGGCGTTAGTAGTTAAGATAAAGATAGTACTTAAGTGTTGCTTAGAAGCCGTGCCCAAATTGGTTTGTTCCGTTATGAAGGGAAAGAGGGGCAGGTGGAGAAATTGTTTTCAATTAGACGGTTTTTTGTCCAAAGACAACAAAAAGAATGTTGGCTGATAAGAGCTGAGTTACCTCCCTCTACTTTTTACCGCGGGAAAACACTACATTCCCACGAGAAAACTTATTTAATATTAATGAAGAAGGTGACTACCTCACTGACTGACATATCAACACACAGCCCAAACCGCTGGGTCTAGAAATTCCAAATTTGGCATGTAGGTTCCTTATGAGGTCTAACGGTGCACTAAGAAAGGGTTTAACAAAATTCCACCCTTAAGGGGGTAAAATAGGGGATGAAAGTTTGTATGAAAGTCCGTCAGTTTTAAAGTTAGGATCTTCAAATTTTGTATTTAGGCTAAGGACAAAAAATTTATATTTACGTATCTCCGTGTTTTTGAAAATTCGACACCCTGAAGGGTGAAAAGGGGGATAAAGTTGAAAATCTTTTATTTTGAAGTAAAATTCACATAATTTATTATTTAGACATTAAGTTTGTAATTCCATGCAACGTTCATCACTGTTATTGAAATTCCACCCCGAATTCAATCCCTAGAAAAGGAAAATGGGTTGAAAAAGTCTAAAAACCAATATGGGTATCGTTAGTATGGCTTATTGGGTCGCTGATTACGAAAACTACAAAAATTTTGAAATCCAACGTAGTGGACGTGAAATACCATCATCCCCTGGGGATGGGGTTGGGGTGCGATAGGGTTGAAATGTCTAAAAATCAATATGGGTGTCATTTGTATGGTTTATCGGGTCGCTGATTACGAAAACTACAACAACTTTGAAATCCAACGTGGTGGACGTGAAATTGGGTGCGATAGGGTTGAAATGTCTAAAAATCAATATGGGTGTCATTTCTATGTTTATATATATATCACTAGGCAAATGAAGATTTTTAAAAACCCTAGTCTTACTATCGTCATCTATAATTGTGTTGTGAGAAGTATCCTAGAATATTGTTGCCAAGTGTGGAACCCAGGTTATGCTGTGCATACGGATAGATTAGAACGTATTCAGAAGCGTTTTGTGTACCGATTGACTTTCACCGTCAACAAGTGTCATCTCTTGCAGTCATACGAATCTCGTCTGACTCATTTTCATATTGCATCCCTCAAAGATCGCCGTAAGCAAGCTGATTTGCTTCTACTGTTTAAGTTAATACATGGTTTTGTGGATGTCCCTGATGTATTAGAACAGCTTAACATCAATGTCCCGAGAGCTTACAGTCGGTTGCAGAATCGTAAATGCTTTAATCTGCCTCTCTGTCGGACAGTTCTTGGTCATCACTCACCTATTCATCGTATTTGTACTTCATATGAGGGTATCCGTAATCAAATTGATATATTTTCTGGTTGTCTAGCCTCCTTCAAAAACCAATTGCGCTGTTTGTAAAACAACGGTAAAAGTAAAGTACTACTCAATTATTATTTAAGTTAATAAGTTAGTATTAGTGTAACGGCTGGCTACTCCGGCTACTTTCATATTGTTATTACTTTGCATGCTGTGTCTGCATCAAGAAGGGCACAACGCCTATGTATTGTATCCAGTTTTGTGGACCATCAATAAAAATAAAAAAAAATATGAAGATAGGGATAGCGGTTAAGATGGCGTTAGGGGTAGGGATAGGGGAAGGGATAGGAATAGGGGTATGGAGAGGAAGTGGGAGAGGGACAGGGAGAGGGAGAGGAATAGGGAGGAGGAGAGGAAGGGGGAGGAGGGAGAGGGCCAGGGACAGGGATGGTTTGACGGACGGTTAGATAGATGGTTGGACGGAGGAACGGATGACAGATAGACGGAAGGGTGGATGGATGGATGGTCAGATAGATAGAATCCCTCGCGTACGAAGTCGCGGGCAACAGCTAGTACGTCATAAATCGTAAACAGCAATTAACCTTTCATTCAATCAACTCAAATCAGCTAATTTAATTAATATAATGTGGTGGTACGGAACCCTCAGTGCGCGAGTCCGACTCGTACTTGGCCGGTTTTTTAGATTTATTTTACCATTTTGTAGGCGTGGATAAAAGGTATAGTATAACTTCCTTACCGAACGGACCTCTGGATCTACGAATTTCCTACGAGTTAATGATTTTTCGAAAGTTGATAAAATTACTAGGAGACTTATCAACTTACGATTCTTATCATTTTCCGGTGACATATATACATACTAAATTACAGTTTTCTAGTACAAAGGATGTCTGAGCTAAGCCGCGGACAGACAGACGGACATGACGAAACTATAAGGGTTCCTTGTTGACTACGGAACCCTAAAAAAGAGGTCAAGAGCACCTTAAAAAGGTCAAGAATACTCGTAACCGTTGAGCATGCGGTAGGAAGAGTAATGAGAGCGGCTCCGAAGAGTTTGGGATAAGGATGACTGTGATACTTGGCTAACCCTTCGTGAAACAGGCGTGATGGTATAAGTACGCAACTTATGGATCAATTAAATTAAAATAATGAAATTATACAAGGTACACGTTGGTAACAACATCATCATCATAACATCCCATGAAACGTCCACTATAGGACAAAGAGCTCCCTCCAGAATTCCACTAAAATGCGTGGTACAATAAAGGTAACCATTGTGATCACGCTTGTTAGCGTTGCGGCTGGCACCATGGACCACCTTTGTTGGTGACCACAGTATGTAAGATGTTCATAATTCCTTAAGGTGATCTGTGACGGCCAGCTTAGCACCGAACGCAACTAGATGGAGCCACTGCTGCAAATATAAGGTTTTATTTTTTAATGCAATAAGTACCAACTATATATGTGCAAAAAGTTGATTCGCGTAAATTTCATTGTGCAACTTCAACGCCTAACAACAATTTCGATAAGTAAAATATCTCCAAAGGTCCACTAAAGTCAACTACTCTTGTCAGTCCGTGTTTACATGAGTACGATCACTTACACATGCACACAAAGCACAACCGTACAGTTTTGACCGCACGCCCACAATCGTAATATTGAATCAAAAACTGCTAACAAAAATAGTACTTTCAGTACATTAACTGTATTTTTGTATTAATTAGCGAAAATTTTAACTAAAAATAGCAGTATTCGTTCGTTTTTCAACAGAATTTTATGTCCCGCGTAAGAATGCAAGTCATTTGAATTTTTGTATGGAAAACGGATCACCTTAATCGCCTCTTACGATACCCAGGGTATAGATAGGATGATACTATTCTTTGCCGATACTATAGGGGCGAACCATAACACAATACACACAGACAAATGCTTAGACTATCGTTTTTATAGCTAGTCATAAATATCCACATTTTTTACACTTTTACATGAATTAGAGGCTATTCTTTTGTTTACAATTCACGACGGTCTTTCGTGAACTTAATTTTTTTCTATGAGCAAAATACGTTAAACAAACAAATAATAAAACTATTTTTGGATTCATAAACGAATGGCCTACAAATAACCATTGAACTATTGGCCTTTTGGTAAAATAAACTCCGTATTATGTCATCCAATCAATGTAGAATATTGAATTTTGAGCTCACATTTTAATCATCCAATCGAAACATGTTGGAAATGTTAAGTTTATTACATTAGAAGTTTTTATTACGTAAGAATAAAGGTTATGCAAACACGTGTGTATCGTAGAAAGTTGATTGAAATTCAAAATACCCTGGTGTGGCCCGTGATAAATGGGGATCAAAGTAATAATCGATAGTGTTAGAATGCAATTTTTTATATTGAATAAGATGTTGAATTAATAGAATTTTATACGATAGGAGACTTTCCAAAAACTCGATTGTTGACGTAAGAAAAGAAGTATACGCCGGCTGTATACCAGACAGCGAAATTCGTAAATGTGGACTAAGATAAAGGGACCGACTAAAGTGCATGGCATGAAATGTTCCAGATATTTTATTCTTCCAACTGAAGCTAACAGAATATTGAACAATGTCAGGGACAGACCCGAAAAAAACCGTATAGAAACTAGTTTATAGTGCCTATGTCAAAGACAAATGCAAAGATAGAAAAAGCTTCGAAAATAATAGTACCTCTAATTTTTTTGTTGATTAGATGTAAAAAAAATGCTTATTACCGCAGGCAAATCGCAAAATTGGTCTCTTTACATGATGCCTAAGCATTTTTCAAAATGCTGGGAAATTGTAAAAAATTCCAGTTTATAAATTACCTAGGCTATCAAAACGGCGCGCATTTCGTTTCTGGTAGTCGCCGCGCCGCGCAGTCGCCGGTCGTTGCCGCGGCTCGCTCGCTTCACTCGTTCGGCTCGTGCGTTGTGGGCGCAAGATAACCTTCGAGATCGGTTATTTAGGGTTTCCCTTGGATAACGAACCTAATATGCACCAATGATCTAAGCCCAGTTTTAACCTGCCGACGTCGTTTTACAATTTGCCGACCGGGCGTATAAAATTTGCCGGCCGTTTTTAAAGCTGCAAATTATTTTGCCTGCGACATCTCATAAAATCCCATGAAACGTCCACTACAGGACAGGGAGCTCCTCCCAAAACTCCAGCTTTTGCTGAAACAATGTAGAAGGGAAGTACCATAGTCACCACGCTTGTTGGCGTTACGGTTGGCACCATGGACCGCGGTTGGTGGTGACTGCAGATTGTAAGATAATACGATACACAGAAGGATGCTGCTGCCCATCCACTGGTTTATTAGCCCTTAGTCGCCTCTTACGACACCCACGGGTAGAGATGAGTTGATACCATTCTTCGCCGACACCACACGGGTGGACACATACATAAACGTAGGTAATTACAATACGAATGCACGCAATGATAAACGTAGGTAATTTGACTACACATCAAACATTCTAAATGTGATGTTTTCTAATTCGGACATGTTTACAAAAGGAAACTCCAAGAATTGAAAGCATCATGTTGAATTAGGTGTGGTTACTGTTTTATTCATGTTTTATTAATAGCTGCTGCTTCAAAGGAAACACATGTCAGGAAAACGTTTTTTTTTTCTAGATTTCTATTTTAAATTGTAACAGAAAATATTAATTTGTAGAGCTCTGAGGATATAGCTACAACTTGAAAACAATCAACTATTTTGTAACAATTTAGATCAAGTTTAATATTTTATTGTTTAGATTTTATTAAAACCCGCCTGTCTTTCAAAGCATGAAAAAATCGCAGAAACACCTATGATAAAATTAGGAATAATTTCAGAAAACAATAAAATAGAAACTGGAAAATTTATAGGTAATTAATTTTTAATTTTCCAGAATACGATTATTTACAAGACAAAAGAAAATATTCCTGATTTTATCATGTTCCTGCGACATAAACAATTTTAGCAAATAGTTTTATCAATACAGACAGACGAAAAACTTACAAGAAATAGCTCCTCAAAAAAACCAAGAACATAATAAATTTTTAAATAGTATTTTCCAAGAAAGGAAATTGTGGTAGAAAACTAGAGAGGATCTTTGCCCAGCTGTTGGATGAAACTTAAGGGCTACATAAGACAGGACTAGCGAAAAATCATGTAAATAGGACCCTAGACAATCATACACAATTATAACAAAAAGAGAATATGAGTTTGATTTACCCCACAGATTGACAAGAAAAAATACTACAAGAAAGGTCAATGTCCTTTTCTTCATTACTTAGATAATTATTTATCTGTGGCAGGTATTTAGGTTAATTATCACTACTCACTTTATTGACAAGCTTGTATGTCAGATATGGACAATGGACATGGATGGATAATGCAGCTAAATAGGGTTTCCCATGTGTTGCCGGCAAAGAATAGTACCAAGCCACCCCTATGTTCTAAAAAGTATCCTAAACCGATGAGCGCATATGAATGGGTTTACTTTCAGCAACCCATTCATATGCATGGGTTGCTGAAAGTAAAGGAAGCAAGGGAAGTTTGTCAAGATTGTATGTAGCGGGTGGATGTGGTATCTGCCTACCTACCCCGACCGGAAAGAGGCATGATTTTATGTGTGAAATCAAAACTATAACTCTTCTTTTGAGTGTATGTAGTTGCCAGAAACCAGGTTTGAAATTAACCAGGATAACAAGAATTGCTAGAGATATCTACCAAGTTTCAAATCTAACATAGGAATGAAACGGTAGTTTGCATTGGGCATGATAAATATCAAAATTTGTTACATGTCCTCCCACCTCAAACAAAGTTCCACTTTAAATAATGGTTGTGGCCTAGGTAGGGGACATCCTGTGCATAATACAATGTAGGAGTTTAAACAATTTTAGGTCATAAGCATAAACTGTTTAGATTTATTTTAAGCTGTACCATTGTTTTTAAGATTTTTCTTTATTGTTATTATTATATTATATTTACCCCATGTGGTGCCGGCAAAGAATAGTACCAACCCTTACATACCCGTGGGTGTCGTAAGAGGCGACTAAGGGTTATAAACTGGAGGATGGGCAGCAGCATCCTCCTTTGTATCTTACTTACTGCGGTCACCTACAACCGCGGTCACCTACAACCGCGGTCCATGGTGCCAGCTGTAACGCTAACAAGCGAGGTGACTATGGTAATTCCCCTCTACATTTTTCCAGCAAAAGCTAGAATTCTAGAGGGAGCTCCCTGTGCTATAGTGGACGTTTCATGGGATGATGATGATGTTTTTTTTATATTTATTATAGTTTTTTACTTAAGTAAATTAATAAATAAATATTCATCAATTCATCATCGTGTCATGTGGCTTTTAAGATCAAAAATCGACCGACAAACCCTTGCTTCAGAGTTGTTGAGCCGCACAAGGACTCTGTCTGACGTGGCTCATTGAATGAGAAATAATTGGTACCTGTATCTGAAATTTTAGTATTAAAGCTTTTGACAGAGATTTTGATCTGAATATTTTTGAGTTTCCAAAAAAATTATTGGCTAAGCATGACTCATGATTGCAAGCATTGGAATTAAAGGGACAAGGCCTTGTAAATAAAAAAAAACTTTAAAACAGTAGGAATCAGCCGTCCAGTAGATTACATCTAACCCATGATAAGGCAGTCACAAACAATAACATTCTTCAGTAAAAAATACAACAATAATAAATTATTACCTATTCTATTTCACAAGCCACTGGTTTATAGTGCGTTTGCGGTAATAACTGTAGCTATTTAGTCCACATTTCCGAACAATTAAACAATGAAAGATGAGCTTCAGTGAAAGCATGGTCTTTATCAGTAGGCACGTAGTCGAACGCTTTCTTTTTAAGTAATACCAAGCACTGCATAAATCGATACCGTTTGCTGACCATCATAATATTCAAATAAATTAATAGTAATTACAAGATAAGGTAACTTACCTTAGCAGCAGGTTTATTGCAAGCTCTCACATCTACAAGAGCGCTATTTTTCGCAGGACTCTTTTCGCCAATGTTTAGTAAGTCCAAACCGTTACTTGGATGCACCGCTTCATCCTTAGCAGGAGGCATATCACCTACGCAATATATCAAACAAAATATTCTCGAAGTTGCGTTGTTATTAACACAAGTAAAACAAAAAAAAATATTATTTTTTCGCAGAAAATGTAGAAACACGACAGCTTGTTTCAAGAAAATCGAAGTGAATGGAATGAATGAACGAATGAGTGAATAACAAAATTGATCTCAATCCTTCATTCATTGTCCTCAGACCAAAGATTTTTATGGAAAGAGAGGTAAAAAGTAAAGACCATCATAGTCGACTATGACTAGTCGGTCAAAAATCGCGATTATTAAGTTTTACAAAAATCAAGAAATCTTTATCCTATACTATTAAACCAGCAATATTTGTAATCGGTTTCTCGAAAACGGCTCTATTCCTATACTATACCTTTCCCTATCCACGTCCCCGTCCCTATCCCTACCCCTATCCCTGCTCCTATCCCTTCCCCGATCCCTACACCTATTACCTACCTCTACCGCTATCCCTGCTCCTATCCTATTCTATACCTATTACCTACCCCTTATCTACCCCCGATAGCAATCCCTATCCTTATATAAACATAGAAACGGCACTTACATGGCAAGAACTAGTCCAACGTGGTTATTCGTGGAACTCATCGGGTTGTCTTCAGGGTTGGAATTCGCCCGGTTGTGTGCGGCTATCTGCCCTGAGATGGGAGCATGGCTTAATGCCTTGCCTTCCCCCCACGTGGATACCCTCCTAGATGACAACACTTTGAGGATAGTGGCAGCTCTCCGACTTGGGTGCAGGAAGTGTGAGCCACATAAGTGCCGTTGTATTTATTTATTTTATTTATTTATTCCATAACAATTGACACTGTGTTGGAAATTACATTAAATTTAGCAAAAAAACAAATCATATCAACAATAACATAACACTAATTTTTCAGAATACAAATATTAGATTACAATAGTACAGTTATTCAAATTAAATCAAATTGGTTCAGTAAATTCAATAAAAGTACATTACAATTTTTATTATAAATTTTCAGCCTACATTACGCTTTATTCCAATTCATATATTCGTCAACACTATAAAAACAGTTTTCCACCAGGAAGCGCCTCAGTTTGTCCTTAAACTGTATTATATTTTTTATAATTTTAAGAGATATGGGTAGGCAATTGTATAATCTAGTCGCCTGAAAACGTGCGCTATGTCTCACCACATTTAATTTAGGAACATCAGGCCGCTGAAGATCCCTTCTGCGGGTACTCATCCGCACAACGTGTTTCTCCGCTGTTTCACGCTGATGTAATGATTTGACCAGATCAGTTAACACTAAGAATATGTAAAGCGAAGGAGCAGTAAGAATCTCCAGCTCAACAAAAATTTCTCTACATAACTCCCACTGAGGTATTCTAGCTATTGTTCGCAATGCTCTCTTCTGTCCTATAAATGCTTTTGAAATATTATATAGATAACTACATCCCCACAGTCTGATACTATATCTTAAACGTGATTCAACCAAAGCATAGTAAACTTGTACTAACTGCTTCTTAGTCGCATCATTTCGTAAGCTTCTTAGAGCGTAACTAGCCGAACTCATGTTATTAACCACAGTATTCACTTCATTTTTCCAATTCAAAAGAGCATCTATGTGCACCCCGAGAAACTTAACCACATCAACTAACATAACGCTGTCTCCTTTAAGGTTCACTTTGAGCGTTTCTTTTGATCTCGCTGTAGTTTTAAAAAGCATTACATTTGTCTTACTAGTGTTTAACTTTAGTTTATTAATTGTGAACCACTTATAAAATTCTGATAGTACATCATTTAGGTAAGTTAACGTTGAGTTCTGAAATTGTTTTTGCAGGTAATACTGCATTTGTGTCGTCAGCAAAAATGACTAAATTTATTTTATCTCCAAAAAGTTTACACATGTAATTAATGAGATCGTTAATAAAAACTATGAAAAATATAGGACCCAAAATAGAACCTTGTGGAACACCTTGCTTTACCGCTTTTAATTTTGAACAGTGTACCACTTCACAATTATCTTTTACTGTTTTTATTTCTACAAATTGAGATCTATTTTCTAAGTATGATTTTAGTAAGGAGAGAGTTTTGCCTCGAATACCATAAAAATCCAATTTATCAACTAATATGCTATGATCTACCAAATCGAAGGCCGAACTTAAATCTAAGAATAGTCCGACAACTTTATTATTGTTATTAAGTGCCGTAGTAACATCATCAATCAATGTATTTACTGCATTTATAGTACCTTTCCCCACCTGATAACCGAACTGTCTTTCATTAATGATCTGATTGGCGTTTAGATGTTTAACTATTCTAACTTTAATGAGCTTTTCAAATATCTTTAATACAGTCGGCAGTAAGGAAATTGGTCTATAGTTTGCCGCATCCCGTTTGCATCCCTTCTTAAATACAGGTAATACCTTAGCAATTTTTAGTTGCTCCGGAAAGATGCCATTTTCAAAACAGTCATTGAAGAAATTTGCAAAAGGAACAGCTAATAGATCGATGTTGTTTTTGATGACATTTATAGGTACGTCGTCGTAACCGCAAGACATCTTGCTATCCATTTTATTGAACAGAGTAGTAACTTCAGTACTTGTAACATCTTTCCAGACAATACTATCCTCTACCCGTAGTGAGGAATTTCCAAGAATACCTATTGCAGTTGTCGTATAGCTATGTTGCTCTTCCCAACCTGATTGATCGAATTGTTGGGAGAATATTTCAACAATATCTTTCGGCTCATCTATTATTTTGCTACCCTTTTTTAATATTAGTTCATTACTTCTATTCTATTCTAATTCTATGCTTATCAACTATTGTCCAAATTGCTTTAGATCTATTTTTTGATTTATTAATTTCTCTTGAGTTGTGGGAAGTTAGTTGACTCCAGTGGGCGGCATGGTCTCAGCTGCAAAAGATGTATAAGAGATGAGATTTACTTGAGGGCTCGCGGTAGTGACCCTCGCGCCGCCGGCTGGGTTCAACAGGTATCCATGGCTATACTGCGCGGAAACGCGGCCAGTATAATGGGTACGTTTGAGCCAGGTACGAGAGAAGGCGGGATCTTAAACAGTGTTTATTAATTTTTAATAGGTGTTTGTAATTGTTTGTTGTTTTTTTTTACTATTATTTTATATTTTATGAATAACTGACACACTTATATTGATATTTAGATATTTCAACCCTATCGCACCCTAACCCTTTTCCCAGGAGATTGGTATTTCACGTCCACCACGTTGGATTTCAAAATTGTTTCTATCTGGTTTCGTAATCAGCGACCCGAAAAACCATACAAATAATACCCAACCTATTTTTGTTTTTAGACTTAGATGTTTGGATTGAGTTTTGAAATAATTTGAAACACGTACTTACTCATTTTTTTATAGGAGCACTCCCGTGAAGTAACTAATAAAACGGTCTTTATATCTTGGTTTCCCCATACAAACTTTCAGCCCCAGTTTCAGCCTTGGCACACATGCTTTCAAGAATTCTCATGACCGCTTTAATTAATTTCAAAATCGATACCATTTCCGTAATTAACGTCCCGATAAAACATAGAAACGAAACCTGTATTAATATTTTGGCATTTCAACCCCATCGCACCCCAACAGAGGATGATGGTTCTTCCGTCCACCACGTTGAACTTTTAAACTTATTGTTGTTTTCGTAATCAGCGACCCGATAAACCATAAAAACGATACCCATATTTGTTTTTAGGCTTTTTCACTCCATTTCCCCCTTTCTGGGGTTGAATTCCGAAAAAACCTGAAACACGCTCATTTATTGATAGGTACTCCTGTGAAGTTACGAATGAAATGGTCTTGCTTATCTTAATTCATCATACAAACTTCTAACCCCCTTTTCACCCCTTTTTAATTTTCAGTCTAAGTACAAAATTTGAAGATCCAAACTTTAAAACTGAAGGAGTTTCATACAAACTTTCAACCCTTACTTTACCCCTTTAGGGGATGAATTTCGCAAAATCCTGCCTTAGTGGACGCCTACCGAGGTCAAGGTATTAGAAGTTCTAATATGTCCATTGATTTCGGTTCAATCCATACTGAATTGTGCTTCTTATTATTAAAAGCATTGAAAATAATGAAAAAAAGTTTTGTGAAAATTACAATTTTCTTGCTGACTTTAACTTTTTTCAGAAATTTGTGATGTAGCACTAACTGTGTAAATCGTTTACTGTGTAAATCGTACAGCCCCCGGCAAGTAACTCCGATGCTGATCGTTTTTTCGGGTGAAACGCTGGTAGCCAATCATGATCCACACGCGCACCCTCGCCACTCATGAGTTCTACGTATTAACGTTCAACATTGGAGTTATTTGCCTACCCCGTGGGTTTTATCCAGCCAACACACGCACGAGTCAATCCAATCCAAATTTCTTCCTCTATGAAAGCAAATCAATAAAGAACGAATGAGAAGCGAACCGAATGAGGGAAATGGAATTTCAGTTTCCGGTTTTAGATACTAGGTTTTTAGCCAACTATCGGCCTCTTTTAAAAAATTAGGGTACTGCAAAAATTGCTAAAGAGCAGTTACTTTTACATTAGAAAAATGCTACATCACTTGCGAAATAATATTGCTAAGCTTTCCTTGTAAACTAAACGCCTACCACTTTTACGATTATTAGCCCATAAGATTCTGCTTGTTAGAAAATGTAAGGCACTCAGATTGTTATGCTCCTAACTTAATGCCTTACAATTTAGTATTTCTGTACTATCGTCACCTTGCAACCGTTTTTAAAGCCAATTTTCAGCACAAAAAATGACAAATATCCATAATTTTGGAGCTGGACCATCAAAGCTGCCAAAAGAAGTGAGTTTTTATTATTGCATTTGATTAAGCATAAAGTATACCAATGTATAATCTAGAAAGTATTACGAGTATTTTTATTTAGCACTCTAAACAACACAGGACATTGCACCCATCCACTGATTGTTTCTGTCAGGTTTCTTTTGATTGAATGAAACTTGGCTAACAGTGCGATACATTTTAATTTTTTAGGTTTACGACATTATAGGCAGTGAGCTGACGAATTTTGAAAACACGGGTATTAGTATGTTAGAAACAAGTCACAGATCTACTAAATACAAATTTTTCAATACAGAAGTGCAAAATGTTATAAGACGATTATTGTAAGTTAACTAATATCTTTACCCTTCAACTATCAATATTATTAAAATACTCTAATTTTTATTGGTTTTTATGAATTTGTTATCTTGTTATGTTAAGTTAAAGGAAATTACCTTGTTGCAGAGAAGTACCAGAAAATTACAAAATTTTATTTCTTAGTGGTGGTGGACAAGGAAAATTTGCTGCTGTTGCTCTTAACTTGATTTCTAGAACAGGCATAGCAGATTATGTTGTTACAGGTAGGTTCACGTTTAACTTTATTTATTTAAGATATTACAGATACCCATTTTATAAATATTTGTACAGGTAAATCCACATATAATACATACTGTGCTTATTTAGGTGTACCAACTTAATACATTTTATCATTTAGTATACTGTGGATGCCTATCTTGTATGCTTATGAAAAATATTACAACACTGTTAGGTTTTACAATAAAGTACAGTGTGTGTAGTCTTTTGTCTGACCTTGCTATGCTTTTGCTTGTACCTACGATGCCTGTCTGTGCCATGCACCCTATAAAGTTTTCCAAGAACAAGAAGTATTAAAAAGTTAAATATTTTTCATATCAGTACATCAGTACAGTTTCATACAGTATCAGTATTACTTCTAAAGTTACAAAAAGCATTTTTAAATTTAAAGCTCCACAGCTGATGTCAATAGGCTAAGCAAACCTTTACCTGTTGTTACATAATATTTTTAACTTAAATTATTTAATTCTTCGCATAATGCCTATTTTTTTTAGGTCTGTGGTCTGCAATTGCAGCAAAAGAAGCCAAAAAATATGGCAAAGTAAATATCGTTTTGCCTGAAACTGACAAATTCACAGAAATTCCTGACCAGTCAACATGGAAACTAGACCCAAATGCTTCTTACGTGCATATCTGTTCTAATGAGACAATTAACGGTAAGTAGAAACAATGATCATCAATATATTAAGAACGATAACATTAGTCTCTTTTAATAAAATATTCAGCCTAAAAATCTTTGCCAGTTCGGACCATCTTAAAATGAATAAAATATCTTTTCAAGTACCCATGTCTCTTATTTTTAGGCGTGGAGTTTGACTTCATACCTGATACAAAAGGTGTACCATTAGTCACGGATATGTCTTCAAGTATAATGACAAAGAAAGTCGATATCTCAAAGGTATTTTATGGGCATGAATATGTTACTGATCAAACCCGATTTTAGGCCAAACAAGTTTTGCCCAGGCCAAACCGTGAACCGCGTATAGCAAGGAGTGAACCCCGAAAAGATTACGTAGAGCAGTACAGCCTAGGTCAAACTGGTTTGACTTAGGCAAAACTAGTTTGGCCTAAAATTAGGTTTGGCCGGTAACAAATATAACGTTTATATACTTTACTGAACTCTTGATTGCACATCTAGAACTGTTTTTTTTTATTGCGGTTGGTAATTACTTTATTTATGTAAACTTTTTTTAACAGTTTGGTGTTATTTATGGATGTGCCCAGAAGAATATGGGAACCGCAGGAGTAACACTGGTCATCGTCAGGGAAGATTTACTAAACCAGGCTTTACCAATTTGTCCCTCTATTCTAAACTGGACATGTAACTCTCAGGCTGATTCTATTTTGAATACCCCGCCTATGTTTGCGTAATTACTTTCATTTTCATCACTCTTTCACAACACTAATGCAACATAATATTTTGGGATAGCTAATATTATTATGTCAAAGGCTACATTATTTTTGTATTGATAACATTGTTTTAACAACATTGTATGGTGAATTATTATAACTCAAAACGTGATTACAATTGAAATTATTGATTACAATTGAAATTATTGCAGCATCTACGTGATGGGTCGGGACCTGCAATGGGTCGAACGCAAAGGTGGTCTGGACGTAATAGCAATTGAGATAACAAAGAAATCTTCCTTGATCTATGACATCATTGATTCTTCTAATGGATTTTATTATTCTCCTGTAGTCAAGAATTTTCGTAGCAAGACGAATATTCCATTTAGGATTAGACATGATGATGTGGACTTAGAAACCAAATTTCTTAATGGTGCGGAAAAATTGGGTCTCGTACAGTTAAAAGGACATGCGTAAGTTTGTGATTGAAATAAAATTAGGTATCTACTTAGCGCCAACTTTTAATGGGTCTTGCTCCGTGGCCTTGCTTAGTACTTCTTTAAAGCCATTCACTCAGTACCTAATAAATATTTTTTTATAATTTTAGGCTTGTGGGAGGCATCCGAGTTTCAACCTATAATGCGGTTACAATAGAAGAAGTTGAAGTTTTAGCAGCCTATATGAAGGATTTCGTAAAGGAATATGCTTACAAATAATTTTTAGTTATAAATGTTGAATGAACTAGTTTATGAAGGAATAAATGAATAAAATGTATTTAATTTGCAGTTAACTTGGGAATTTCAACCGCAATAATATTAATCCAAGCAACTAGGTACTCGTATCTCTTGACTACCTATCTGTCGAATAATTTATACTACACAAAAATTATCAATATTATACAAAATAATGTGATGTTTGAAAAAGGCACGTATTTTTTTGTTTATGAACACGACTTAAATTGCTATTATTAAACACACGGCTTAGATTACCTAGGTATGCACACGAGACCATACGGTAGGTACTATTAGCCAAAATGATACTTATAAAATTAAGCCACGTTTGGGTGATGTAAATGTAAGTAACATTGGTTATAGCAGCGCCCCGGCGGCCGAACCCAAGTTGTTTGTCGAGTTGTTGGAATTATTTGACCTAACTAACCAGTCTCAATTGATTGCCAGTGCCGCGCAGTAGTGTGAAGCTATATTTTAAAATTAAGTAATAAAAAATCTTAGAATGGTCAAAATATGTAATTTTGGAGCCGGGCCGGCTAAAATGCCCGAAGAAGTGAGTGATATTTATTACGGTTTGGTTTTGTTTGCTATTTTAAAGAAATTTTTGCATAGATTATTGTTTTGAAGGCACTGCAATACTACATAGGTAGAGAGTATTGCGGACAGCAATATTGATTGTTGACGTGACGTGAATACTATTAGTACCGTGTATTCTTTTTATAGGTGTATGAAATAATCAAGAAGGAATTAACAAATTTTGACGGGTCAGGAATAAGCTTATTAGAAACTAGCCACCGAACAGCAACCTACAAAAATCTAAACACAGAAATACAAAACGTCGTAAGAAGACTGCTGTAAGTTCTTAAATTGTTGCATTTAAGTTATTAAATTAAATTTTGTTATTTATTTTTCAATAAACATTGCATTGTTTTAATTACTTTGTAACATCCATAGACGAAGATTGTGAATTTATTTTAATACAAAATTATTAGTAAAAATATGAATTTATCAATATCGATGAAAAGCTCAGTGAGCTAATTCTATTTTTATTTTTTTGGCGTTCCGTACCCAAAGACTATGTTGGTCGGTCTGTGTTCTGTCTGGTCCGACTTTTAACTGTAGTAGAGATAGCCGGTAGTTTCAAATAGTTTCAAGATGTAATATAATCAAGAAGTAATTTCAAGTTTGTGAAAGGAAAAATATTGAATTAATTATCTTCGAAAAAAAGTTTACGTACATATTGCAGTAAAAATAAAATAATCTTTCTAAGTTCCACTGTTTTTTAGAAATCTGCAAAAAAATCTAACAAACAAATTTAGTTATGGGGTCTATAAAATTGACTTTATATTAGGTCTTTACCTATGAAATTGCCGTTCTGTATGGCGAATTTTAGGTAAACTCAATTTTCAGTACTTTCATAGGAATTATAAATCCAATTTTTTAATTTTTTGTAAGCATGATTGGGAAGACTTTAAGCAAACAGAAGCTTAAATTTAATTTTCGAAAAATATTATCTGTAAAAAAATATCTAATGGTGAAATCGGACGACCTTTAAGACGAACAATTTTCAAACCTTTAATTTTATATATCAAACTAAAAATAAAAACTTTATTTTATGCGTAAATTGATAACCTTGAAGTCTACTTTCAAATATAAGACAAATGAAAAAAATAGCATTAGAATTATAGGAATTATGATCTTATTAATCTATAAGAAAATTTCGGCAATTTCATAGGTAAAGACCTTTTATATTGCTAAACTTGTTTACTATTATATATTCTGTGATATTGCTTCCAAAAATACTAAAGGACGGAACTCTCGGCGCGCGAGTCTGACTTGCACTTGATCGGATTTTTTGTTGTGTGTTTTGAGGTTACGTTGACAAATCACGATTGTGTTGTTTTTGTTGTAGTGTTTTTATCTGTGAATAATATGAGGAATAAATTGCAGAAATGTGCCAGAAAACTACAAAATAATTTTCCTGGCTGGAGGAGGCCAGGGCCAGTTTGCTGCCGTTCCCCTCAACTTGATCTCCAGGACAGGCACAGCGGATTATGTAGTTACAGGTATAACATACGCTATTTTACAATAAAATAATAAAAGCTTGAATTTCATCAACAAATACGCTGAAAAAAAGAGAGATTTTTTTTTAAATATGGCTTTCACATCTCTTAGCGGTAAATCTACATGGTCATTGAAAGAGAGATAATTTATTTGGTAACCAAATTAACAGTACCTACTAAATAAGTAAACCAATTGTGTGCTGGTGTTGCTTTCGACCATCTTTCGACCATAAAATTTGAGTTACTTACTTAGTTCAGAATTATAGTCTGAGTAATGCTCAAAATTTTTTACATACCTAACATACATAATATCACGCCTTCGGGGTAGGCAGAGGGCACTGTCCTCCACCTGCTACGATCTTGACATACTTCCCTTGCTTCCTGTACTTTCATCAATTCTTTCATACATGCTTGTTGGTTAAGGGTACATTTAACCTGGCCTTTATTTAGAAAGTCCTGAATTTGGTCCTGGTACGTTCGCCGAGGCCTTCCTTCACCTAAACATATCAGAGAACTGAATGACCATTCTTTTAAAATTATGCAAAAATATTCAATTGTTTTCTTGAGTAGAATCACTGGGCTTCAGGAGTGAAATCAATACAAATTCATGCTGTATACTGAATTTTCAATTAGAATTATTTTATTTTTCTTGTGATAAATATTGTTGTAATAATTCAATGTGAAAAAAAAAATATAACCTTTTAAACCTGTTTCCAATGAGCCGGTTTTTAAAAAAGAAAAACTAATTTTAATTTTCTTGATAGATAGCGTGGTTGTAGGAAAATTTAACTGTCAACTTATTTTTTCCCATCTGTTGTCTAAGTAAATGTAAGTGTTGCCTAAGGAGGTTTATTTACTTCACACTTCATCTATGACAGATTTATTTTCTTTAGCAACTCTCTTCAGCGCCACCTTTCGACACCTTTGAATACTCAGTTGACGCTTAGCTGCAAAACTGGCTCATTAATAAACTATCTTTATCCCCCTCCGGCATTTCCATTCACTCTCGCCTTGCAGATTCGTCAATCTTCTTTCATTCATCCTCCCCACATGAATGACCAAACCATCTCAGTCTCAGCCAAAAAATTTTAAAGCAAAAATAAGACACCAATTCATATAAAATATGATTCACAGGAGCTTGGTCAGCAAAGGCAGCGAAAGAGGCGAAGAAGTATGGAAAAGTGAACTTGGTGATACCTCCAACTGACAAGTACACAGACATCCCTGACCAGTCCACATGGAACTTGGACCCCAACGCTTCCTATGTACATATCTGCGGCAATGAAACTATTCACGGTATGTTAATAGTCACTTAAGTTTTTTTATCATATTTTGGCTTACAGAAATGGCCCATTGGTGTTAGAGACTGTCTTCTACGCTGTGGGCCGCGGGTTCGATCCCCACTCAGGACAATCATTTGTGTGATGAACACAAAATGTTTGTTCTGTGTTTGGGTGTTATTTATCTATTTATGTACTAGCTGGTGCCCGCGACTTCGTCTGCGCAGAATCTGCGGTTTCACCCGCATTAAATGCGTTTTCCCGTAGGAATGAAGTGTTTTCCCGCGGTAAAAAGTAGCCTATGTGTTATTCCAGGACCTAACCTAGTGCCAAGTTTCATTAAAATCCATTCAGTAGTTTTTATGTGAAAGAGTAACAAACATCCATCCATCCATACTTACAAACTTTCGCGTTTATAATATTAGTAGGATGTATGTCAGACTCTGGCATATTACTAGTTTGGGACAAGCGGACTTTGTGTGAATTTTAAGATATTTTAAAAAATATATATGAGCTTGCTATAACATCAATCTAGCCCTAAGCACAAAGATCAGGTCGAGGCTGGAAAGTTTCATTTCTCCAAGAAGAAGCCTATTCACTCGCGACTGGAAAAGATTCAGTGGTTAGTCAATTTACTACAACAGCTAGTTAAATCCTTCAGAAAGAGAAGCATTCTGATCTAGGAGCTAGTCTACTAACAATACCTCTGGGGTGGAGTTCATGTACTTGAACAACTTTTGGAAACAAAAAAAAAATATTATGATGGAAAAAGTTATAGTGCAGCACATAAGAATATTTTTATCCAAACACAGGATAATAGGAGATCAGCAACATGGATTCTGCCCGCACCGCTCAACTGTATCTAATTTGCTTTCATGCTTGTCATCCTGGACTAACAGTTTTAATGAAAGAGATCCTGTGGACATAATCTATCTAGACTATGAAAAGGCTTTTGACAAAGTCCCCACTTCAAGGTTAATGCAGAAGCTGGAGCTTGTTGGAATACGGGGCAAATTGCTGAACTGGATCGAAGCTTTTCTGCGTGGAAGAACATTTAGAGTGAGAGTGGATGAAACCCTGTCAAGCGAGCGACAAATTAAGAGTGGCGTACCACAGGGTTCGGTTCTGGGTCCCGTGCTGTATATAATATACACTTTTGACTTACCTCGATGCTTACATTGCAATGTCAGCATCTTCGCTGATGATACAAAACTATTTGCTAACCCTTTGACAGATCATTCTAAACTACAAGCAGACTTGGACAAAATTGCCAATTGGTCAAGGGAATGGCTTATAAACCTCAATACCTCAAAATGTACAGTATTGCATATAGGCAACAGAAACCCCCACTTAACGTATGAGCTCAATGGCGCCACGCTCCAAGCAGTGAGAGCACAAACAGACTTAGGTGTGACCATCACAGAGAATCTCAAGTGGGAAGAGCACATAACCATCATCTCAAAAAAACAAAAAGTTTCATTTACCTTATACGAAAAGCTTTTGGTATGCTGACGCCAGAGATGATGCTCAAAATACACAAAACTTATGTAAGACCTCTGCTGGAGTACGCATTCCAAGCTTGGAGCCCATATTTCATTAAAGACATAGACAGACTTGAAAAAGTTCAGCGAGCTTTCACCAAAGTACCCAGAAAACTAAAGAATATGCCTTATGAAGAAAGACTAA
Source organism: Athrips mouffetella (assembly GCA_947532105.1). Taxonomy (NCBI): domain Eukaryota; kingdom Metazoa; phylum Arthropoda; class Insecta; order Lepidoptera; family Gelechiidae; genus Athrips; species Athrips mouffetella. Next base: position 1,488,871 of record OX383961.1, on the reverse strand, counting down.
AGACGCTGAATCTATGTATGTTGAAAGAACGAAGAGAACGTGGCGACCTAATTGAAACATTCAAAATCTTGAGTGGACATTATGATATTGAAGATTTTCACAAGATGTTCACTAAAAACCAGAACACTCACTTAAGAGGACACCATTTGAAACTCATAGCAAAACCCTCCAATAACAATCCACACAAACACTTCCTTTCAAACAGAGTTGTCACAGCGTGGAACAAACTTCCAGCAGAAATAATTTCAGCGTCTAATGTCAATCAGTTCAAGAATAGGTTGGACAGACACCTACAAAAAAAAAATTATATACGAGTAGCCTAACTATATCTGGATACAGGCTATATCAGTGCAAACTGCCTGCCTGATTGAATAAAAAATAATAATAATAAATAGAACCAATCAGATTTTAATTTATTAAGGAGAATAAAAAATTTTGTTTATTTAAATTTCCAAATGTTGGTCATTTAAATAATGGGTGGAACTACTATACAGGGTGGCCTATTGATTGGCGTTCAAAAGAAAAATTTCGATGCCTCATGCTAAGGCGCACACAACACTGCTGCTTTACGACAGAAACAGGCAAAAAGCGGTACTTTTCCAGACGGACTTTGTACAGAAGCCCTACCAACATCATAATTTGCAATACGAATCACCAAAATAGGCAAATTATTTATTTGGAGCCTAAATTAACATTTAGTGTTTTTTCCCTTTCAACTTTTAAACGCCGATTTCAGCGAAAAATACCCTATTAAGCACCAAATTTTTTTTTATGGTATGTGTAGCCTAGAAACCTGAAAAGTTTTTAAAACCAGCCACAATCTATGGAACACTTTTTTTGTATTTTTAAATCCATGATCAAAATTTGAATCGCCCCACTAAATTTTTCGAAAATTTTACCTACCATACTTTTTGAGTAACAAGTAGAAATGTTAGAAAACTTATTATTTTATGTATGAAAGTAACGTTCAAGACAATCATGACACAAAAATAAAATTGAAAAAATGTTCAATAACAAAAAAGTTATGAATTTTTAAATTTACTTCGGCAGAAAGTTTTAAAAATTAATTAAATAATTTATAACTCGAAAACTACAAATAATTGCGGAACATACATGGGGGTGATTTGGATACCTCTTAGCATGAGGCATTGAATTTTTTCTTTTGAACGTCTATCAATGGGCCACCCTGTATATACTGTATGATGTAGTAAATGTTGTAAATACACTATTTATTTAATTGAGGTCAAGAGACAGACAAGCTTGAATGTGCGGATTGATGTAAGTAGAGTAATATACTATGCTACTTAGACCGTGAAACTAACAACTTTTCCTAAGGAAATTGGTCTAAATACGAGAATCAAACAACATCCCATAGAAACTGCACAAGCTATCTTTACGTCCGGAGGTTCACCCAGCAGATGGGGGACACTGGACTATTGATTGATCGCTGACTTGCTGTTCATCACAAGTACATGGTCTGCTCGGGGCTAGAACTCCTCAGACGAAGCATGGACAGGCCGTCCGTTCCTGGGATAGAGAGTGAAATACTCGAGCTCCATTATTGTGATCTGATAACCCGTTTTCGTGCGTTGCAGCATCCCCACAAGAAATTAATGAATAAATAAACTGCACCAGTTGTGTCATGTTTTTTTGTATTTTGATCTATGATGTAAGGGAGAGTTATTCATGGTACAATTTTTTTTTCAACCTATATAACCAGGTGGTCTGTTCTAGGAGTGGAGTTTGACTACATTCCTGACACAAAAGGAGTGCCACTAGTAGCTGATATGTCTTCTAACTTCATGTCTAAGAAACTCGATGTTTCTAAGGTAAGATTTTATTTGTACTTTTTAACTAACTCTGTGATATAAGGGTGATATTCCAGAACTGCTCTCCTTGAGGCTTTGATTTGTGTGTCCCCAATTTATGTATGAATTTTTTTTTTATTGTTTTGGTTTCGTTAACTTTTCTCTCATCAAAGTTGCAAACTTGTACTCGTTGACGTAGGATAGCTTGCAGTGCCCTCAGATTCTATATCTTCCAGGAAACATAACAAGACCTCTAACAGCTGTATTTCCTTTTGAACAGTTCGGCGTGATCTACGGCGGGGCTCAGAAGAACATCGGCACGTCCGGAGTGGCGCTGGTGATCGTCCGGGAAGACTTGCTCAACCTGGCGCTGCCTATCTGTCCCTCCATCCTCGACTGGACCGTCAACTACAAAGCCGACTCCATTCTCAACACTCCTCCTATGTTCGCGTAAGTGATTTGAAAGAAAAAAACAATGTTGCTGTCCTGTCATTCGAATTAATTTTTTTGGTATTCAACATTTTGCAAATTTTTTTTTTTTATCGTCAATGGGCTTACTCTTGACCTCGATCTAGTCTTGAAGACAGAGATGAGGACGACGATGGAACGAGCTTGCCCAGTAGAAGCCTATTCACTCGCGACTTGAATAGATTCGGGTTATATGAACTCGGGAACACAGACGCATTTTACAACACAACAACACCAAGTTTTTGTCTTTCGTTCGCGACTTTAACAAGAAAAAGACAACAACAACTGAAAAGCTCAACACAGAACTGATCGGGATTCCTGGGAAACGACAGCCAGTTTACGTGGACGAGCCAATTCCTGCAAGTATCAAAAAGCTACATCTTAGAGCGCGGGAATTTCGAAAGAAACATGCATACGCCTTCTGTTGGGTCTCAAATGGAAACGTTTTCTTACGTAAGCAAGAAGGCGACAAACAAATTTTGATAAAATCTGAACAGTGCTTACAGGAATTGGAAGATAACATATGACTACCTCAGTCCAGCACTAAGACTGTAACCTATAGTTTTTGCCATTTACTCTTGTTTTATAGTTTGAGTATTTTAGGAATAACTGTATCTAAATATCATGCAACTTTATGTAAAACTACACAAATCACTTCATTAGAATCACAACAAAACTTCACACTAAAACAATCACACAATCAACCTATTGCACACACACATACACATGCGTCCCCATGCAGATCTCGTTTTATATTCCCAGCACACTTCTTAAATGCTTATTGTAATGTAATTAATATTGAAGTGTTTCTCGATTTTTAATGGCTACAATAAATAATATTATAGAGGAGTTAGATCTTATTCATTTGGGAAGTTCGGTAAACTGTAACCCGGAGCACTGTGTAAATTACGTTAAATCATCACTCAAAAGTCTCAAGATACTACATATAAACATCCGTAGCGTAAACAAAAACTTTGATAATCTTCTTGTACTACTTTCAATTATAAATATACCTTTTGACATTCTGATTCTCACCGAGTGTTGGCTTAGCAAAGTAGCAAACGTACCAATATTAGATGGTTATTCTGTATACTCATCTGCTCAAACGTGTAATCAGAATGATGGTATTATAATCTACACCAAAATTGGTTTAAAATGTGAAATTAGTGAGCCAAAATTCATTAATGCAAACTGTCTTGTTTGTCAAGTTGATAAATCACTGGCTATTGTAGCTGTCTATCGTTCGCCATCCTATAACAAGAAGGAGCATATTGATAACTTTTTGACCAGTTTAGATAAAACATTTAACACCTTGAAAAATTACCAAAATGTTACTCTCATCGGGGACATAAATATTGATATTAAGAAAAATAACAATGATGACCGTAGCTTAGATTATTTAATCCTGAATGCTTCCCACGGATTACTGCCTGCTCACCTTCTTCCCACAAGAATAACAAATTGCCTGGACCACATTCTACTTAAATCAAAATTACCTGCTACAACGCTAGTTGTGGAATCTCACATAACAGACCATAAGCCAATTATACTACTATTAGAAAATGCAAATCCCTTACAAAAAACTGAACGTAGTATTACACGTGTTGATCGACAGGCCGTCAAAAATGATTTGGAAAAGGTGGATTTTACTGATATACTGAAAATTGAAGATGCAAATTTAGCCACCAACTCACTTATCACAACCATAATGTCAATAATAAAACAACACACTACACTCATTAAATTACCTAATAAGGCTAGAATAATAAAGCCGTGGATCACACCCGGCTTATTAAAATGTATAAAAAATCGAGACAAACTACATAAGAAATCAAAAAAAGCTCCAGACAATTTAATCTTTAAAACTACTTACCTTCGTTATCGTAATTTTTGCAACGCCTTACTCCGGAAACTCAAAAGATCATACGAAAAACTCGAACTTCAAAAAGCAAAAAACAATCCCAAAGCACTATGGAAAACAATAAACGAGATAACCAATAGGAAAAGAATTAGTAATCCCCCTCTAGAACTCTTAACATCTCACAGTAACCATGAAAGCTCCTTAAATTATGTCTGTAAGTATTTTAGTTATGTCGGAAAAACCTTGTCAGACCGTATTACAGTGTCTAAAGACATAAATACCCTTCCAATGATCTCCTTAGCTGATCGCCAACCAAACTCTCTCGTAATATTACAAGTAGATGAAGCGGAAATAGAATCTATTATCTTACAACTCCGAAATGACTGTGCAATTGGATGGGATGGTATATCTTCCACACTTCTCAAAGAATGTCGTTATGTCTTGGTGCCGGTCATTACCCACATCTGTAATCGTTCAATCATAACAGGAGTATTCCCTGATGCCCTAAAACTCGCCCTTGTCCATCCAATTCACAAGAGTGGTAGCAGGGACAACGTAGACAATTACAGACCTATATCTGTCCTGCCGGCATTGTCTAAGATTCTTGAAAAAATCCTTAACAAGAACCTAAAAAACTTCTTAGATAAATTTAACATTATAGCTACTAACCAATATGGTTTCAAGTCTGGTGTCTCGACAGAAGATGCGATAATTGAGTTGACACAGTCAGCCGCTAGGCATCTAGACTCAAAGTCAAAGTGTCTTGGTGTATTCCTTGATTTATCCAAGGCATTTGACACTGTCTCTATTCCTATTCTTGTGGCCAAATTAGAGCAAAATGGAATACGAGGACGCCAATTAGATTTATTCTCTAGCTACCTTACAAATCGCAGGCAGCGGGTAAAAATAGGTCCATACGTTAGTAATGAGGAGCTTGTAACGGTAGGAGTCCCCCAAGGGAGTATACTGGGCCCCACTCTCTTCCAAATCTATGTAAATGATCTTTGCAAGCTGTCTTTCCCAAACTGTAAAATCTATGCGTACGCCGATGATACGGCAATTCTCGTACATGGACCAAATTGGGAGTTTATCAGGCAGCAAACCGAACACACCTTACGACAAGTGATGAACTGGCTCAATAATAACTTATTGACCCTGAACCTAAAAAAGACTTGCTGTATAACTTTCAGTATTAAGAAAAACACCAAACCTCCTCCCAGCTGGTCTATAACGGCACATGCTTGTTCCAGTGACACTATCTCTACAATATGCTCCTGTCAAACGGTTGCAAGAGTAGAGAGCGTTAGGTATTTGGGGGTGCAATTAGATGAGGGATTGCGATGGAGAGAACACTTAGCGGGAATCGTTGGTAGGGTATTGCGTTTAATACATATATTCAAGACTCTGCGGGACTCAGCCGACTTTGACACTATACGGTCTGTCTATCTAGCATTATGCCAGTCTGTGATTGCATATTGCATTCCAGCATGGGGCGGAACTACGAAAACGGACCTTCTGAGAGTGGAAAGAGCTCAGAGAGCTGTCTTAAAGGTTATGATGCGAAAGCATTTCCGATATCCCACCAAGCGAGTATTCGAAGACAGCAAAGTATTAACAGTTCGGCAGCTTTATGTGCTTCAGTCCGCTCTAAGATGTCACCGCGACGTACTTCCAGCTGATTGCACTAAACGCAGGAATACGCCCAATTCGATTCCTCATAACACAACCTTCGCTCAGCGTCAATTCTATGTTTCAAGTATCAATATTTACAAAAAAATACACAATAAAATTAATATCCTTAAATTAAACAGGCATGAAGTAAAAACTAAGGTTACAAATTGGTTATTGCTGCAAAACTATTCCCAAACTGAGGACTTGCTACATTTTCTTTCATAGTATGACATACTACCTATATATTATATCTCAGCGAAACGCATAGGTATAACAAACAACACAATCATATACACACAAACATACATACATACTCTCTCCCTAACACACACACACACACACACACGCACACTATCACTCTCAAACACATCTAGTTCCACTCTTGCGCACGTAAAATTCTATATTGTATTTTAATTTAAAACATTATTTTGTTTTTCTTTTCTCTTTTTTTTAATAATTGTTGTTTTTCTAGTATCTACAGTGATCACACGTTCCTCTTCATTTTGAATATTAAGTATCACGGTTGAACGCTGTCTCTTAAAATACAGGTTTTTTTTAACTTAGTTTAAGAGGCAGAGTCAGAAACAAAAGATGTAATAAGTAAGAACGCTAATGTACACTTCAAAACCATGTTTTTTTTTTTGGAAATAAACAATTATCTTATCTTATCAATTATCTTATCTTATCAACATTTACAACCTTTTAGGAATATCAACATTTTATCACAGTCCAGATAGCGACAGAAAATCTCGCTTGGGGACTTTAATTTATAATTCTAATATGTAGTGGTGAAGTGATACAATAAACAATTTCAAAATTATATCTGAAGAAAAGAAAATAAAAGAGTTTTGAAAAGTTGATAATAAAGTGGGTTAATTAAGGCGTATCAAATGCGTGGTAGGTATAGCATAGAAACCACGCTTGTTAGCGTTGCGGCTGACAAAAATGGACCGTGGTGGTTTGTGAATGCAGCTCCAACAGTTCATCATAACATCCCATGAAACGTCCACTACAGGACAGGGAGCTCGCTCCAGAATTCTAGATTTTGCTGGAAAAATGTAGAGGGGAAGTACCATAGTCACCTCGCTTGTTAGCGTTACGGCTGGCATCATGAACCGCGGTTGTAGGTGACCGCAGTAAGTAAGATGTCAGTTACAAAGGAGGATGCTGCTGCCCATCCTCCAGTTTATAACCCTTAGTCGCCTCTTACGACACCCACGTGTATGTATGGGTTGGTACTATTCTTTGCCGGCACCACACTGGACGAAATTTAAATTAAAACTGTGTGAGATAGTTTAGCTGTGAGCTGGAAAATTCGAACAAATAAAATTTACAGACAAGCTAGGAAGATGGTGAAATCTTATTGTTTGGAATTTTCACAGCTCACAGCTAAGCTCCCTTGAAGCGCTTGTTTCTCTTGGATGGGTGGGGATCCGCCAATGGCACAAGCACTAGACTGCTTCCGTGCTTCGGAAGGCACGTTAAGGCGTTGGTCCTGGCTATTGTCACTGATAGTAGTCGTTAAGCTAAGTCAGAGGCCAATTGGCGGCTCGAAAACTCTGACAGCCGGGTAAGCCACTAACCGGGCAAAGCCTTATCTAGGATTGGATCTGGTTTCCCTTCTGGTTTGCGGAGTTTAGATGGCAGTCGCTCTGTGTAAAAATCAGTGCGTTCGTTAAATCACCTAGGTTAGGTAACCGACTCCGTAAAAGCTATTGGTAAAAACGGAATAAGGCTAAGGAAATTATGACAGCTTACATCCCCGCACAGCACTGGTAAAAAACCACCCCTGGCCTGCATTGCACCACGCGGACTTATTGCCAATAAACCCTTCCAGAATCTACATAATGGGCCGCGTTCTCCAATGGATAGAGCGTGAAGGCGGTCTGGCCGGCATGGCGGCCGCAGCCACGAAGAAATCCTCCATCATCTACGACCTCATCGACTCTTCCAAGGGTTTCTTCTCGGCGCCCGTCGCTAAGAAATACAGAAGCAAGATGAACATTCCTTTTAGGATCAAAAATGGAGATGATAACTTGGAAAAGGAGTTCTTGAAGGGTGCTGAAGCACTAGGGCTTATACAGCTTAAAGGACACAGGTAAGAAACTTTTTATCTTCTTAGCAGCACCTATATGGACATTGCCCTCCGATAAAGACTACAGATCCTCCCATAGATTCTTTGTTTTGACTTGTCAACTATTTTATAAATGTATCCAGTCACTGCTGTCCAAGTTTTTAGGGTTCCGTACTTCGGAAGGCACGTTAAGCCGTTGGTCCCGTCTACTATCTACGGATTTAATCGTTAGTGAGCCATGTCAGAGGCCTTTGGCGGCTCAACAACTCTGACACCAGGTCGTGAGGTCTCTGTGAGGCCGGTCATCAACCTTCCAATCTATACGATATGATGACAGAGCTGTGAGCTGGAAAAATTTCAACCAATAGGATAGCTCCATTTTCGAACACAGCTTTAAACTTGGAAAATGGAGCAATCTTATTGGTTGGTTGGAGCTACTGTGCTTCTTTTCACCATAGCTGTGCTAGTTTGCTAACCTTTGACACACTCCTTTACATACATCGAGCGCGAATTTGAAATTGGAAGGTCGCGTAGGCTCGCATGTTCAGTACTGCTGACCCTCAGGAGGAATCTGTTGGCGGGTGCGGGTGATTGCGGGCGGGGGCGGAGAGTGTCCGCTCTGTATGATACTACTATTTATTCTGCGCCCTTGATCTGGTAAAATTCTAGCGCAACTCTAATCAATCCTATTGATTGGGATGTTTCCAGTTTAAAGGTATAATGAATAGCTTTAATGGACGTGTTTAGTTGATTAAACTGGACAAGTTTCCCACAGCGTGAATTTTCATTGGTTTTACTCCCGAAGTCCAGTGATTCTACTCATGATGACAAGCAACTTTCCCGAAGAAAAACATTTTTGTAGTCGTAAACATTTTTTCGCCTCTCCATACTAAAATGGTCACGTGATCGACTCATTTTGTATGACAAGGCGAAAAATTTTTTCCGAGTAAAAAACTTTTTTCTTCAGAAAAGTTGCTTGTTTTCATGAGTAGAATCACTGGACTTTGGGAGCAATACCAATACAAATTCATGCTCTATTGTTATTATAACGAAAAGTGGACATAATTTTAGTATGTTACTCAGACCATGAAACTGAACAACTTTCCCCAAGGAAACGTAGGTCGAAATGCGAAAAACCAAATTGGACCTCCCATACAAAATGCGCTTTCTATCAGCTGATGCAGTTTCTTTCAGTGAACAAGTCATTTCTTAAGTAATAATAGCGATGTCTTAAAAAAACCTAATTCAGTCTGTCTAGAAAAGCCATGGGCTTAGCAGGCTATAGATGCAAGCGATGTCCAAATAAGATAAATTTGAATTTTGTATAAAGGTTTCAAGATACATAAATAGGTATTTCACGTTGTCGTTAAGCGGAACCGATTAGATAAAAAGTCGAGTCATACTGTTATCTACAGTGTATTTATGAAATTGTTGGTTATAGGGCTTTTGTGCAAAGTCCGTTTGGGGAACTACCACCCTAGTACCGTTTTCTGCCGTAAAGCAGCAGTGTTTGCAATGCTGCGTTTCGGTTTAAAGGGTAAGGGAGCCGGTGAAATTACCGGCACATGAGATATACCATCTTAGTTCTTAGGGTGGGTAACGCACTTTACTGTCTTATTACTGTCAAATTGTGTATTTCATTAATAAGACAGTGGGTGTCTTGGGCTATATCTTTCCTATCAACGTGTTGTTTTTACAGGATGTTTGGTATTTGTTTGCAAACCTTTCAGATAGTCACTCTTCCCATGAATCTGAACAACTTTCCCTCAGGAACATGTTTCGAAATACGAAAAAAAAGTTTCAACGTCCCATATAAACTGCATCAGCTGATAGCGTACTTTGTATGGGAATATAGATATTCGAGTGACAGAGACACGTATCGCTCCGTCCTGCTCTCACGCAAAGCTATGTCCAGCTGTCATTCTGAGCAAGCTACATATTTAGAGTTCCGATACCAAAATGGTAAAAAAAGGAACCCTTATTATCTGTCCGTTTGTCTCTCTGTCACACCTCTATATCTCAGCAACCACTCGCTATCGACCTGAAATTTGGAATAGTTTTAGAATATAGTTGCTCAACTTAATTGCACATGAAAGAATTTTGAAAAAAGTATGGTTTTTAATGTAAAGGGGGCCAAAATAGGGGGGCCAAATTTCAAATTGTCGCTACTAGGTCGAGTGGGGTGTCATATGAAAGGGCTTTACTTGTAAATTCTAAAATATATTTTTGTATTATTTTACGTCTCTTAGTTTTCAAGTTATGATGAAAAATGTCAATAAAAATACGCCCCCCCCCCCCCCCCCCCTTATCTCCGAAGTTTGTTAATGGAAAAATCTGAATTAATTACTTTCGATATATGTTTAGGTAAATATTACAGCAAAAATAAAACGATCTTTCTAAGTTGCACAGATTTTTAGAAATCTGCAAATAACCTTTACAAACAAATTTAGTTTTACGGTCCTAAATATGGTTTTTATTGCTTCCAAAAATACTAAAGGTATATCGTAACCCTCGGTGCGCGAGTCCAACTCGCACTTATCCGGTTTTTTTTATTGTAAGGTCGGTCATCGACTTTGCAACCCACGCGATATGATGATGATATTAACAAACCCAATATGTAAATTTCCAGGGACGTTGGTGGTATTCGTGCGAGCGTGTACAACGCGGTCACGTTAGAAGAAGTGGAGATCCTCGCTACGTATATGAAAAACTTCCTCCACACTCACGCCAAGTAAACATCTCTCTTATTCCTTTATAATAGATAGCATATCTTGTTATCTGTGTATAATGTTGTTTTTTTAAGTAATTGCGACGTTTTAAGCGACATTTTACTGCTATATGTATTTCCTCTCAAAAACATCTGGCTATTAAATTAATATGACGCCATCTTATATGCACATGCAACGCTTTGGCTAGCAAGCGTATAAAGATTCTGGGTCAGGCTTATCCGACACCAGAAGACTACAGGCTCCTTCCGCTGAAATCTACATCGAAGCTCATAATATCACAGGAGCAATAAAAAGATCGCATAGGGTCGAAGTGCTCTGAAGTCCATTACGGAACTCAGACCCACGTAATAAGATAAGATATAATAATGACCCTAACAGTAAAACCTTTGAATAGTTTGTTGGACAAACGAAATATTACGAATTTTTGTTTTCAAAATTGGGAGCCGGTTAGCTGAAATACTATTTAAATTTTTTTCTTATTGAAAATTGCAAATCAGCCATTTTAAAATGTCTCTTAAAATACTCGCTTGCTGATTAGATTAAGTTTATAAGTGCCTTATTTTGGCTGTGTAATATAACATAGTTATTTTTGCAGTAAACATGTTTTTTACATATTTATCTATCTTTTTATCTAGTATCTCCTTCTCCTTTTCTACAGGGCGAATTTGAAATCATTCGACAAATTTTGAGATTGAGTTCAGACCACGAAACTGAACAACTTTCTTCGTTAGACGTAAAAAAAAACTTCGATCTCCCATACAAAATGTATGGTCAGCTGACTGACTTTACTATAAAAGGGTAATTTTTTTTTTATGTTCCGAGGCGAAAACTGTTTAGTTTCACGGTCTGAACTCAATCTCAAAATTTGTCGAATGTTTTCAATTTCACCCAGATAGTATATTTAATTTAGTTAGATAGTTGATAGCTGTTGACAAGTGTCTACTTATCTTATCTAATATAATTTGATAAGTGTGTTGTTGAATTGTAATATTGCAGAAATTTTGTTTGACTGACGCAAATATTATAGATTATTTGCCGCAAATAATCTATAATCCATTAAGTGAAAATTTCTTTAGCGGCGCTTGGCACTTCTTTAGATGGTTAAAAATAGTTAAACTCGCGTCAGATCTCGCGTCAGATCAGTAGCCTGATCGAAAAAGCGTCAACTGTCAACCGTATTGTTATTACAATACGGGTTTTTATTCAGTGACATCAAAGAAGTACGCGAGCAATGGTGCGATTGACCCTTACAAAAAGCATTATATTAAAAAATGCAAGTTTTCACTTCTGCCGGCACTCCCGGAGTGCAACCCGTCCATTTTTAGGGTTCCTTACCTAAAAATAAAAAAAACGGAACCCATAGGATCACTTTGTTGTCCGTCTGTCTGTCTGTCATGACCGTTTTTCTCACGAACGAGAAGAGGTATCAGGTTGAAATTAATAACGAATATTAACCACTCACGTGCCCGCGCAAAAAAAAAGTTCAGTAGAATGCCCTTGGGTACCAGTGGTACCCAGTGGCAGGTGAGATACCTATCGAGCAATCCATTGAAATATACCCGACGGCTTCAGGAAACCTAACTCCAAGTTTTATTTCTCAGAATGAAAGCCCAAAACAACCTTGATTTCGGGCATCCGGTATCTGGCATCCGGGATCTGACTGGGGTTGGTTTGGGAGTCAATTTTTGCGTATTTTTGCGAAAAACGAGTTCAATCTACTGAAAAAAAAAACTTGGGTACAAGTTGTTCAGTTTCATGGTCTGAGTAACATACTAAAATTGTGTTCACTATTTCATTAGAAACTTATATAAGTTCCTACAGTTTGTACAATACAATTTCAGATGACAATATTCTGTTGTTTCATATTTTTAGAGCATGATTTATCAGTAGTTGGGTTTTACTTTTAGAACAAATTTTTTATCCACCCATATTTATTCAGAAAAGTTGATCAGTTTTATGGTCTAAGTACCATGTTAAAAAATTGGCAGTGATTTCTGAATAACCCATACTACTGTTCTGAAAATCTAAGTTTATCGAGACTACTCGATTAATTGGTTACTAGATTTATAGGTTAACTTTATTTCGTTCTTGAATATGGATGAATGAGTGATGAAATATTTTACCTGACCTTTTGTCCGTCCCTATAATTTATTTGGTTCTATTGTATTATTTATTACTGATACAGACTGATGCAAGCGAGTGTAGGGCGTGGCTCTTATCTGTCACATAACTGCTATTTATCAGCAATGTCAAGGGTCAAGTCTCTGTCGTAATGTCTGACGTTATTGCAGCGTAGTTTATACGTGGAGAGCTGATCGTCCTTAACCTATGGTAATGTAGCTTAAAAACCGACCAAGTGCGAGTTGGACTCGTGCACCGAGGGTTCCGTACCACTAAGGTAAAATACCGTCTTAGTTATGGACGCGTATTCAAACAGAACTGTATCAAATGCGCGCTGGTGCGACACACACTTGACCAGTTTTTGTTTTTTGCTGTTATTCTATAGCTTATGCACTATAAACATACAATGAACAAAACTTTCAAGAAATGAAAATAAATTGGTCTCCATACAAACAAACTTGATTGTACAGTTTATATGGAGAGGCCGACTTTTTTTATTTCCTAAAAGTTTTGTTCACTAAAAGTTGTTCAGTTACGTTGACTGATCATGCCCTTGTGTTTTTAGACTTGGGTACTCTTTTAAGGTCGCTGTTTCGTACGTGATGATGAAGTAGGATTGCTGACTCTCCTTGCATGGTCTCTATTATTTTTAACAGGAAACAGTTTTTTAATAAGTTTTATCATTTTGTCGGTTTTTCGTAAAACGCGTGCAAGCGTTGTGCCTTAGACGATGCAATGCACTACGTTACAGACTTTGCCCAAGCGTGGCACCGAAAGAGACAGAAGGTATGAGTTTACATATGCGCACGGTGTGCCTTTGAAAAAAAAATCGGTAGGTACGCTTAAAGGAACATAATAAGTCATGCCTTGCTCTCTTTTTTTCCCAAGCAAACCAGCTATTTTTCTCTTTCTGGTGTGATTGAAACGGAAGATAAGGGCGATTCTCTAGTCACGCGGATTTGAGTCCACGTGCGGATCTGGTACGCATGCCGTCCGCTTTTGATTATTTCATACATGCTTCGTGATACGGTAGATATACAGAGTGTTAATTTAATTGCGTGCCATAGCTTAGGGGGTGTTTCAGTAAGGATAAAGGATCACAAAAAATATCAAAAAATTCTACTTAAAAAAAATTAAAGCTCCATTGAAACTAAACTGACGCGGAGGGCAATGACCCGGAGTGCTAGGTATTGCTTTTCGACGGCCTTAAGCCCGTTAAAGTATGAAGGGAAAATTGGAGTCACACACAAAAAAGAAAGAGATTCAGTATGTATGTGTCTACCTTATCCACTATTACTCGCGCGCTGGCTCGGTGATAGCGCGGTGCTCCGTCTGGGTCATTGCCCTCCGCGTTAGTTTAGTTTCAATGGAGTTTTTGTGTTTTTTTAAGTAGAATTTTTAATATTTTTTTTTGTGTTCCTTTATCGTTACTGATACACCTCCTAAGCTATGGCACGCAATTAAATTAACACCCTGTATATGAAATCAAATGCGGACGGCACGCGATGCTTGCCAGATCTGCACACCGACCTAAATCCGCGAGACTGGAGAAGCGTCCTATCCAGCGCTCTGTTTCCTTTTCTACCTGCGCATTGTGCTCCATAAGCTAATGTAGACGTTTTTAAAATAATCTCTAAAAAGGATTTAAAATTAAAAGTCGTAAGTATAAAATACGTATTAAAATTTATTATTTCATATAATTTTTGTAAAAAAAAATATTATCGTTACGTAAATCACTAATGTGGTAATTGTGATGGGACAGGCCACCCGGTACTTGAGTATTTCATTGTTCAAAAAAATTTCTATACAATTTTCTAGTTTCCATACAGTCAACAATCAAAGTCAAAAACTAAGTGTCACTTAGAAATTAATAAGTACAAAGTGTCATAATTTACTACGTATTATGGAAGTCTTATTATTTTAATACAAATATGTACTGATATTACACATTACATTATTATTCATTGTTCTATTTTCAAAATAATATAAAAAAAATCTCTATGCATCATCCATTTCCTTCCTTTCACGCACACATTCACAGTAATGTTCAAAAATATTCAAAAATACAGTTCAGTTTATAATACAAGATATAAACCTTATGACTTATATTATCAACAAGTCATGATACTAGTATTAACCGGTTACAACTTGTTTGTAGTAAATTTTATTATGATAAAAAAAATGTTATCTGGATGGGACTTTCTTATTTTCTACCGACAATGACGTGTTTCAACGATCTATAAAGTTATTATCACCGGTATAATCAACGATATTTCTTATATTTCTACCTAGAAATTGCATTGTTTTGTTATTGCCTCGAAGGTATTTCTCTGTATTTAAATACAGATTTGTGTTTATATCACTGTTAAAATTCTACTAACTATAAAACTTTCCCTTAGAAACGTTGATGGAAAACGGGATTTCTTTTGCTTTCCAATACAAACCTTGCGCTGTAAATACCTAGATCATTTGTCTTTAAGGGCACTGCATGTTATCCTACGTCATCTAGTACACGAAATTTGCAACTTTGTAGCGATAGTAGTGGCCTACTAGGTCCACAAAACGTTGGTCTGCCAATCCTAAACCTGGCAGGTTTTTTACAGTCGGAGCGCAATGTGGTTAAGTGACAGATTACACAAATGAAATATATTCGTAGAAATAGAAGATACCTATACAAGAAAAAAACAACAGGTCTGCCTTGCATCCTATTGGCAGTTTCGCTAGTCTGACCACAAATGTGGTCAGATGTGATTGGACCACAAATTTGGTCGGACTGGCGAAACTGCCAAGAGGATGCAAGGCAGGCCTGTTGTTTTTTACTTTTATAGGTACCTTCTATTTCTACGAATAGATTTCATTCGTGTAATCTGTCACTTAACCACTTTTCGCTCCGACTGTACAAAACCTGCCAGGTTTCGGATTGGCAGACCAACGTTTTGCGGACCTAGTAGGCCACTACTATCGCTACAATGTTGCAAATTTCGTGTACTAGATGACGTAGGATAACATGCAGTGCCCTTACAGTCTATATGGTATAACCAAAATATTTCGATTTTCAAACCATGTTTCTTAAGAATTTATTTATCTTATCGTGGATTATCAATATCTGTAAATGGCTTATATGCGTTATGGAAAATTCACTAAAAATTGCGCAGTCATCTTATTATTCGGATTATTATTACTACACTACTAAAATAAAATCTGTAAATTGGTACTCAATACTCATTGCAGTGCAGAATAAAAACCATTTCTTTCGTTTATTCAACACATTTTGCAGCTATTGACATAGCAATCGGTTAAAGCTATCAGAAAAAACAAATTTGTAAAACAATTTTATTATTTCCCTCAAAATATATACTCTGGCTTTAGTTTCATGGCTGCAAAATAGATTGGTAAGAGTTAGAATAAAAACCTAACTTGTTGGGAGTCCACTGTCAATAGAAGATAAGAACATCCCTATCTCATTCGATTAATACTACCATCATGACAAATGGAAGTCTACCATAAATATACAAATATCAATAACATTATATTTACATTTCGTTCTTTAATGGAATGTTCAATTTTTAATTAGATTTTCTCTTAAGCCCTGCATTCTCATATGGCAGTGTTTGCCTTAAAATACTTGAGCATTTTATCGATGACCGTTATTAGGACATCAACACATTCACTGTTTTAATAATTATAAAAGCCTATTTTAAAGCCTTGTTTGTAAAATTAATTATTTTTCTTTACAGTCGTAATAATGCAGCTTGATTCGAATGACAGGTCAGAGCTATGCCTAAGAGCAGGACAGAACGATACATGTCTCTGTCGCTTCAATATCTTACGCTTTGCCACCGATTAAGGGGCTGATAACAGCTAAATACGCTTCACTTGAGCAGTTTTGTAACTAAGTGATAAATATATAGGGTGACTTTTAATTCGTTCTTGATAGCAAAAGATATGCATGAACTCATGATACTGCACAACTTTTCCCATGAAACATAGGTCGAAATACGAAAAACCAAATTTGACCTCCCATACAAAATGCGGTATCAGCTAACGCAGTTTCTATGAGAGGTTAAAACTTGATTTTCATATTTCGACCTATGTTCCTTGGGGAAAGTTGTTCAGTATCATGAGTAAATGCATACCCTTTTCTATCAAGAACTAATTAAAAGTCGCTCTATATGGCCGTGTAAAAAACTATGTGATAATTAAGCATCTATTCAAGAAGATGGCTGACTCTGAAACACGATTAAATATATTTTATACGCCATAAAAATAAACCAAAGTTACCTCTGGTTTTTACTTTAAAACCTTTCTTCTTAATTACCAATTAATCTAGGATGGTAAAACTTTTACACAACATTCAATATATTATGCATTATCATATGGCTGTTTTATAATATCATGGGTATAGATTTGAAAAAAAAAAAATGCAAAATGAGCGAAAAACAAAACAGCGCGAATCCGCTCCGTTCTAACACGCGCTTTTTGTCCTTTGTTAGAAAGGGAGGTAATTTTGACTGTTATCAGCCCCTTAACAATAGTTACTGTACCGCTCACTTACTGAACACACTGCAGCTGTCATTTCATTGTATGTATGACCGCCAACATGACGTGAAGGGAATTCTTATTTGAAACGCGCTCTACATTATTTCAACTGTATAGGTAGTTAAGAAAAGACGAAATTTTGAATTTCGGGCTTTAACGTAAAGTACCTCGCTCATATTTTTATAACAAATAAAAGCAAATAAATGTTATTCCAGGGTGTAAAGAGACCTCCGGAAATCTAAAATTCTGGACTCGGACTATAAAACTAATCAACTTTTCTCAAGGACCATAGATGATCATAGGTACGATTTGATGAAACTGCATTAGGTGATAGTATTTTGTATGGATTTTTTTTTGTATTTCGACCTACGTTCCTTGAGAAAAGTTGTTCAGTTTCATGGCCTGAATCCATGGTTCAAGTTTTCGAGACATGTCTTTTTACCCTTTGTTTGAAAAATACTGGCATTGTACAACGTGTAACGGAAGTGTGTGAATCTGCCCATGAAACTGAACAACTTTTCCCAAGGAACCTTGATCGAAATATGAAAAACAAAATTTGACTTCTCAAAATAGGCTATCAGCTGATGCAGTTTCTGTGGGAGGTCAAAATTCATTTTGGTCTATGACCTACGTTTTTTGAGAAAAATTGTTCAGTTTCACACCCTTTAGTATTATCACATCTTTCCGTAACACGCTGTATATTCTTTATCAAATTTTACACTGCCTATTTGCAATTAAAATCTATATTTTTGAAAATGTATTTGTGATGTCATTAAACATATATTTGGTGGGGCTGTAAGGTTAAACAGTGAGTGTGTTAATACACATTCTTTTAGTTCTAAAACTAACCTTATAATAAAGCTAACAGAGTACAAAATTACAATAACATACTTGACTCTCGGTTTTGTACCGCGAGTGATGTAAAAATATACAAGGTTATTTTAAATTATTGCAGAATTTGAGACAAAAACTAGTTATTTCTATAAATTAGAAAAATACACATTTTATATTATAACTTAGGGCAGGATTCGAATCTGGGTGCGAATTTCTAATTACTACAAATTTCTAAATATAGCGCGTTAAAATAAAATGTTTTTTCCAAAAATTATATGTTACAGTAAAAATTGTCAGTTTCACTATGAATTAAGTGATTGATTACTTTTGTAGTGACATTAAACTGACACTTGTAGAAGAAACCTTCTTTTTAGTTAATTTAGTTGTGAAGAAAAAAAGCAGGGTAGTTTTAATGTTTAAAATTTTGATTCTGGTTTCCGTTAATGTCTTGATAATTACTCAAAAAGCTTAAATATTCACCGACGACAACTTGTCCTGTTACGCCAAATAAATATTTCCAAAAAGCCGTGTAATATACCATAATTTTTTGCCTCAAAATCTTACAATCATGTAAAATCACCCGTATTGAAAGATGTACTGTCAACCGAATAAATCCACGCCCCTTCTGAATCTCGGGTAAACCGAATAAATTGAAAAGTCTACGTTGATTTAAAAACTTCAAAAGACGCGTGCACCTATTTACGGTGATCGTACAATAATATTTGACTATTATTGTTCGGGTACACCGAGAATAAGAATTTTACTTCTAATACTCGCTAGAGGTCACTACTTTGATATGCAGGTAGTAATTTTTCATGTCAAATGTCAATTTTCTTAAATAGTGACATCTAGCGGATGTCAAAAGTACGTTTCTTATTACAACTAGTACGACAAAATTATGTAAATTTGACCAGAATACAACAAAACGCAGCTCTTGCGATTACTGACCTTCACTGTCGCTGTCACTCTTATCTGTCAAAAAAACAAACAGGCCATTAATTAGATTAGTATTGCATCATGAAAAAAATCTTACGGAATAAGTGCAAAATATTAACTGTCTTACTACAAAAAAGTTAGACATCTGTTGAACACTAGATTAAAAAAATCGTACAAAATAACTCTGGCTATGTTATTGATGCGCAGAAGTCAAAAATGACTTATTTTCGACTTCTGCGCATCAACTGACACAGCCACTTATTTTGTGCGATTTTTTAATCCAGTGTTCAACAGATGTCTAACTTTTTTGTAGTAAGACCCAATGTGGGTAATTAAATTACAAGCCTATTGATTCGGTCCAAAGCATGCATGGGCATGAAGAAATTACAAATAGTATGGATAGAATTTTTTGAACTGCATGTATAAAAGTGGTGTGCTTGCTACGAGTATCTACGGGCTGTACCAAAAACTGAAAGGGCTTAGTCAACACTGAAAAACATTTCCAAAGACATATGTGTTGGGAAATGATAATTATGCCTTTTCCATACAAACTGCCTAAACGAAGCGGTAATTTTATATGGAGAGGTTGCATTTTTTTATCTAGATATGGGAGTTTATTTAGATATGGGAGTTTCCTCGTGTCCGTACTAATGTCCTGACTAGTACGGACACGAGGAAACTTAATTTTCTTTAATTCCTCGTGTCCGTACTTTTTAATTATTAATTAAGACTACCGAGCTAGAACTGTCTGAAGCAGCGTAATTATTTTGTAACGTTTATCTAAGTACTTAAATAGGTTATTATGATTATCATTGATTGAAGGAAAATACTGGTCGTTTTGGAGATTTTGGGGCTAGCTTTTATTGCCTGAATTTTTCCTGGGCAGATTCACATTCTACAGGGTTGTAGTAGGTACCCTATATGTTTTGTGTGGGAAGGGTATGGGGAAGTTTAACTATCATGGTCTTGTGGCGGCGTCCGGTTTCTAAACGTCACCACCATTAAATTGTACGAACAAGGGTGATCGGTCTGGCAACTCAGACAGCGACTCTCCGAGATTACCAACTCTCGCGCTTGTTTTATTATTGTGATCGCAATATTGAATACAAATCTTTCCTCTTTATAATATTAGTGTAGATATCGTGTGCAGTGCCAAATAAACGTTTGTCAACGAAGAGGATTGTTTCTATTTATATGGACAGTGCGACATTCGTACCACAGGACCTCGTCAACGCTCTGACCGGTCGCATCTCCCATAGTCTTAATGGATGAATGAAGTCAAGTAGGGATAGGTTAGTCAAAACGCGTAAGCATTATCAAAGACATACAAAGTAGTTTTGAAATCATGGCTGGATTTAATTAAATCTAATTACCGCAAATAACTGATGGATTGATAAATAGACTTAACAAACAGTCATAACTCCAAACCACTCAAAGCCTGTGCAAAAGCTGCATATTTAAAAATACAGTGTAGCTAAAACTACGTGCCTAATTACTGACCTTTCTTACCCGGATACGCATGCCTTTTTAGGCGGTCGTATAAATCCTCTTTAGTACCATAGATGCTCGCGTTCGACCGCGCTAAACTGTTCATTTTCCCATTCATGCCGTTATGAAGACTCTCCTTCATATAAGTTTCGTTGTAGAAGTTGGGCATTTCCCATCCGTCCTCTTCGTCGTCATAATAGTGCGCGTAGGTTGAGTGGTGTGATGGAGCGATGGATTCCGCGTAAGGGGTGTGAGCGCCGTAGTAGAAGTTGACTTGGGAGCCGTTTTGGTCTATGGCTGGGGTTAAAGTCTTCTTTGGTTCCTTCTTCTTTGTCGATCTGGGGAGGAGAATTCGAAGTTTATAACCTCAAAAGGCCTCTATGATGATAAGCTTATATCTGTGATAAAGATAATTATGTTTCTGGTTGGAACTGGTTTTTTGACAAGTCGTGCGGCATATCTACTGCTATTGTCGCTTAGCGAGATAAGAAACTCGAAATGCGCTGTTTCAGTGCTTACTTATACTTATGTGAAGTTTAGGTATGTATGCGATGTTGGAAAAAATCAGTCAATATTGCACGAGACTTGATGAGAACGATATTCTTGTTTGCTATTTTAATGAGCTGATGACGTAATTTCCTTTGACCTCATATATAAACAAAATTAATCTAAATTGGAACACATACATGCAAAATCTTACGCTCACTTGGTGCGGACAAATAAAAAAAGTGGTGTGCTTACAGTTTGGCAACGAATTTGCGCACCTTGTAACATATATAAGATCATTGTGCCGCACTGTCTCAGTAGGAAGCGGTTTTTCAATATATAGCGTAGCCGTTTTTTTAAGAATCAAGTCTAGCTGCTATGTATGCGAAATGGCTCTTTTGGTTCGGCAGCGCCTACCATTAAAGGTCTCCCCGACATCTACACTATAATACTTGGACTCACTTAGCACAAATTATCCAAACGAGCAACAACAGAAATATGATGAAGATGTTCCTCCCGGCGGCGACGCCGCTGGCGATGTAAGCAAATTCACTCTTGTCGCGGCAGTCTTCTAGTCAAGGATCTTTTATATCTGAACGACATACAGACTCACCTAGCACAGATCATCCATACGAGCAACACCAGGAATATATGACACAAGAGCTCATTTTCTGTTTCATAAATTCCGGTCTTTCGTCTAGTTACGAAATAATAATAAAAATGGCCAATCACATAATTAACAATATTGCCGACGTAATAGATAATTTACCTATTGCAGAATCCTTCACCTGCTGCCCTGATCAGTGTTCAAAATTTCTGCAGCAAAATAATCTTAATATTATACATATAAATATTCGTAGTATTAAAAAAAAAATTGACAATCTAATTACTGTCCTTTCTACTACAAATATTAAATTTGATGTCATAATTCTTACAGAATGTTGGCTAAAGTTATCTGGCAGCCTGCCCTTACTACAGGGATACTCTTCTCATTTAACCAACAACAATCAATTACAGAATGACGGCGTTGTCATCTACATAAAGAATATCTTTAATTACGCTATTTATGAACCCGGCTTTCAGGACGCAAACTGCTTAGTATGTCAAGTAAACAATGTCGCGATTGTTGCAATTTACCGTTCTCCATCTTATTTGGACTTATCAAACTTCACTACTAGCGTACAAAATACCATTTCAGCCCTAAAATCTTTTAAAAATATATTCCTGATTGGAGACATTAATGTCAACATAAATCCAGGTAAACTTGACGCGCGTTCTAGTGATTACTTGACCTCTATGGCCTCATTAGGATTATTACCGGGTCATTCATTGCCTACCAGATACGGTAATTGTCTTGACCACGTCATGATGAAATTTACAGGATCGGCCAAGATTGCAGTACTCGACACAGCCATTACAGATCATCAACCTGTTGTCTTAAGTCTGCAGCTGAAGGTTCACAACTTGAAGGATACTTCAAAGGTTGTTAACCGAACTGACTTCCAAGTGGTGCGAAATCAACTTGACCAAACAGATTTTACTCAAGTCTTGTCCGAGAATGATTCTAACTCAGCTTCTGATCTATTAATTAGCATTATTCAGACCATAATCACTAAATATACTCGGATTGTAACTATCTCCAATAAATGTAGGCTTATTAAGCCTTGGATGACACAAGGACTTTTACGCTGCATTAAAAATCGTGACCAGATGCATCTAAAAACCAAAAAAGAACCCAATAACAGCATACTTCAAATAACATACAAGCGGTATAGGAATTTCTGCAATACTTTATTAAAAATACTTAAAAAATGTTTTGAAAAAAGTCAGTTTGAAGCCGCTAAAAATAACATAAAAGCCACCTGGCAAGTTATAAATTCAATAACTAATAATAAAGTTCAGAAACGTGCTCCTATAGAGTTGTTGAACACCTCCACGAATCCTCTAGACTCAATTAACGAAGCCAATAGTTTTTTCGTAAACATCGGAAAAAACCTTGCGTCAAAAATTCTACATAACCGAAGCGCTACAGCCAACATCTTCAGTTCCGTTTCTCCTTCCCCTTGCAATTCTCTCACAATTTTACCAGTCGATTCATCTAAGGTTGAACAAATTATTAAAAATTTGCGTTCCGACTGTTCCACAGGTTGGGACAACATCCCTGCCAGAGTGATCAAAAATTCCTGTTTTGTTCTAACACCTGTCATGACGCATATCTGTAACCTGGCCATTAACTCGGGAATTTTTCCAAACTCATTTAAAAAAGCTGTGATCCATCCTATTCACAAGGGTGGAGATAAGAGCAATGTCACAAATTATAGACCAATCTCAGTCTTGAGCACTCTTTCAAAGATCCTTGAGCGCATTATGAATACTGCTCTAGTTGATTATTTAAATAAATTCAATTTAATCGCCAAAAACCAATATGGGTTCAGACTAGGATTTTCTACAGAAGATGCTATCACAGACTTGACTGAGTTAGTGGTCCAAAAGTTAGATGAGAAACTTAAATGCTTCGGAGTATTCCTCGACCTAACTAAGGCCTTTGACACTGTCTCCGTCCCCAACCTTGTGAATAAGCTGGAACTCTTAGGTGTACGGGGTGTCACTTTAGATTTATTCAAGGACTACCTATCAAACCGCAGTCAAAGATTAAAGATTGAGTCAACTTACAGTGAAGACCTGCCTCTCAATTTCGGTGTGCCACAAGGAAGTATTCTTGGCCCTACCCTCTTTCTCGTCTATATCAACGATAAGATTGATAATACTTGCATCTTTGCGTATGCAGATGACACAGCGTTGATAGTCTATGATAGGTCTTGGGAGGAGGCAAGAATACGTGCTGAAACAGCTTTAAGCACGGTCATGGGATGGCTCAACAATAACCTTCTAACACTCAATATTGAGAAAACCAAATTCATTCGTTTTTCTCTCCCAAACATAGGTCCCATAACAGGCGGCTCCGGTGAATTGAAAGCACACACTTGTAATGATCGCAATACCTGCAACTGCATGTCTCTCTGTATGGTAAAACATATTAAATATCTAGGTGTTTTTATGGACGAGAATCTAAACTGGAAAATTCATATGGAGATGCTTTGCAACCGTGTAAGGAGACTAGTTTACATTTTTAAAAATTTGCGCCTATCGGCCGACTGGCCAACACTTAAAACAGTTTACTACAGTCTGTGCCAATCAATCATTACGTATTGTATTTCCATATGGGGTGGCACGCATAAAACTACGCTTATCACGCTGGAACGAGCTCAAAGGACAATTCTTAAAACCCTACTTTTTAAACGCAGAGACTTTTCAACTAGGGACCTCTACTCTCAAACTAAAATGCTTACTGTCAGACAGTTATACATTTTAAAATCAATAATTCGACGACATTCTAAACTTCCATTTATGGAGAGTAAGTCAACACGACGTCCAGGTTTTCCCATCTGTCCTAATGTTCCCTGTCGCACAACGTTTGCAAGGAGACAGAACAAGGCCCTAAGCTCATTTTTATATAACAAAATCAACAAATATCTATATATCTACCCTTTGCTACATAGTGAGGTTAAGAATAAATTGTCTGAATGGCTTCAAACAAAGACATACGACGAGACCGAAGAACTCCTCAATCACGTTTGCTAGTTCAACTCTTTGCTCTTATTACTCTCAATTCAGTCGCTTACTCCAAACACACACGCACACTCACTCACACACACACACGCACACTCACTCACACAAACATACATATACACACGCAGTTTTATACTCTCTCGCTTATTACATTCACTTTTGTTTTATGCATGCTAATTTTACGTACCTATCTGCCCAAATTGTTTAACTTTCTTTCTGTACAACCTTCCTTGCACTCGTCTGTTCACCTCTTATTTCTAAAATTCTGATTGTGGTAATGACATATTAGAGGAGGTACATTAATCAGTTCCTATAATACAGGTTAGTTCCTAGTTTAGGAGTTGAATGATGTCCTGACATCTTTCTGCCCACTGTACAATCAATAAAATTGTAATTAATACTTATATTACTGAATGTTAAATATGATAGACGACTTCTCCGGTGACGTTACTGGCTATGTGTCTTCTAGTGAAGGATTCTAGATATCTACACGACACATAGACTCACCTAGCTAGCACAGATCATCCATGCGAGCAACACGAAGAATATGATAAAGATGACTCCTCTGGCGACGCCGCTGGCTGTATACGCGAATTCACTCTTTTTCGCAGTAATATCTTTCAGTAAATGACCCCTGGTATCAGACTTACCTAGCACAGATCATCCATACGAGCAACACCAGGAATATGATGAAGATGACCCCCCCGGCGACGCCGCTGGCGATGTACGCGAACTCGCTCTTGTCGCGGCAGTGCCTCCCGGTGAAGGAGCCCGCGCAGCGACACGAGGGCTCGCCGCGCGCGTCCTTCACGCACTCGCCGCCGTTGTCGCAGAAGTCCAGGCACACGTCTGCGGGGCAGAGAGCGAGGTGGTTGTAACACTCGGTGTTAAGTTGGAAGACAGTGTTTAGGAGAACTAGAGTTTGGTTTTTGGCTCGTAACAGTCTGAAAACGCATTCTAGTGCTTGTTCGTTTTTATACATGTTTCCTCATATTATAATGTGAAACGAAGTATGCCTTTGAATTTCGGCCTTGCATGATGCTGAATTTTGAAAAAAAAAAATTCCAGCATGTAATTAGGAATAGGAGTTAGATTGCCGAGATTTCTATGCTGTTTTTAATTGAGATTCCTTTTATCTGTACAATGATAAGTATACGATCTCTGTCAAATTGGAAACAGATGAAGATGAAAGTCCCATCACTTACAGGAATGTAGAGTTTTTTATTTCGTTTTCAGAACCGATTCTACAAGCCAAACTGTTGTCGTTCTATTTCATTATCACCCCAGAACCTTACCTATGCAGATTTTCCCAGTGCCGTTGAAGCCAGGTTTGCACTGGCACTTGAACTCGCTAGTCTCGGGTATCAGCAGACAATAGGCGTTAGTGTCGCAGTGCATCTCCGGACCAGACATCTCGCACGGGTTCGTGCATTCTGACTCTGATGTCTGCAAGAAAAAATACATTGTTGAAAATACTGTGATCGTGGATTTTTCTGTGAGATTTTGTTAGTTTTTTTCATATAGGTGAAACCTTTGGTGAAACAGTCTGCTTGTTTCCGACGTGGTTCATGTAACGTTTCAAATACGGTTTTCGTTTGCTGAACGACAAATTTTGAAGATTAAGATTGTCATGCAAGTTTTAAGGATTTTCAAGAATTCTACAAGACACGAAGGCATTAAGTAGACAAGACGAGGCATCTTATTTAACCATACTGCTTGAAAAAATCAACACAGCAACCAGCAACAATATTATCAAACGCCTGGGATATTTTTAATAGCAATAGAATATTTACAGGTTCTGGTTCTATTTTATCTGGCAGAGTATGCAAGATCACTGTTGCGTCTTTCGACTGGCGGGTGTCTTATTTACATTTACATGAGTCCGGTGTAAGTTCAGAATGGCAAGGCGAAAGGACTGGCAATTAAACCAAAGCAAGTCAAGAAAAGGACGACGAGCAAAAGCCAGAGCATCAGCCCGATGGTCTGAAAAAGACTGAATGGAATTTGCGCAAGACCCCGAGGAGTAGCATCAAACCTTTACCCTGAAGTAGTTGGATATGGGCTGAATATGATGATGATCAAGTGTATACTTACAGCCCCAGGCCCTCTGGTACTGGTGTTGATCGGGCAAGGAATGCAAGATGGTTGCTGCGACTCCGACTGGTAGGTGCCTTTCTTGCACGGCAAGCACGAGTTCAGCGTCATGTTCAGGTAGGATCCTGGAAGATTATCAGATATTTTGTTAATAAATTGGTTTGAAGACATCGCGGTAAATGTGAATTAAGGGACCTCGCGCACTAGCGGCCACGACCAGATTAACTAAGTTGGCCGTTGCGGCCGAGTGCGCAACGTTCATATGGTGGCTTCTGATCATTGCAGCTATTGGCCGTGGTCGTGGCCGCTAGTGCGCGAGGTCCCTAACTTGGACACTCCATAGATGTATATAGGATCTATAACAATATTCCGTTAGTAAGATTTTTGGTCTGACTGCCTTTCCTCAAGGCAGAATAGGTCTGCGAAGTCGTTAATCAGATCAAGTTTGGCGATTGAGTTTTACTTTGAAGTATTTTCTTTTAAGTTGATAACATTTCTTAGCCCTTACCAACCAAGCACGTAAGCCTTACTTCATGGATGCTAAGATCACAACAGTAACATACGATTTGTAGGTACTTATGTGCTTGTGGATGTAAAGAACTTGTCCAATTAAAAAAGTATATGAAAGGTCGGTTGAGTTGCTTTGCAAGAGGCTGGCTAATTTGTAGACTGCTATGTCGAACAAACAATGGTACCTAAACAAGAATGGCCTCCGCAATAATGATCGATGCTATGTTCACTGTGCACCGCCCGCCCTCCCACAAATAAAAGCGCATGTCGTGTTTCAGTTGCAACGTCAGTTGCGTTGCGGTGAAAAGTCATAACATAGCATCCATCTTTGTTGCGGAGGCGACTTCATATATTTTATTGTATGTTAAAATGCGCAAGGTAACGCCTAATCCTATAACTACTTGCCATGTTGAAATTGGACGCAGCTCCAGCCGACTTACCAGGCTTGCAGACGGGCAAGGAGCACTGGTCCTGCGTGGCGGCGCCGTCCTGCGGGGTGGTGGTGCCGGGCGGGCAGGGCGCGCACGCGGCGCCGGCGCCGGTCGCCCGCCACGTGCCGCGCCCACACGGCTCGCACCCTCCGTCGCTGCCCAGCTGCTCGCCTGATAAATCACGAGGGTCCTTAGTAGGTCTTTAGTGGATGAATAATTATTATACTCTCATACAACTCTTTTACTCGTAGTGTAGGCAACGAAGCAGTTGACCTCAACATAAATTTCTCAGGCAGATTTTATTTGACAGAATCATGAATTAACTGTAAATTCAAAATATCCAAAAAAAAAATTCCAAAATTTTTTTTTATACATTTTTTCATTTAGACGCAAAAGGTCCCGGTAGCAAAACGTCCCTGTACTCAAAAAGAGTTCCTTTCTCAAAAGGTCTTTGTTATTTTTGTATGGAAAAATTAAAAGTACCGATTTTTTTTGGGATTTTTTTATAGAAGGTTTGTCTCATGTAGTGTAATACCCCAGCAAAGTTTCATCAACTGAGGATTTGATGCGGAGGTCTTCATATAACGATCCGCTTCGTTGCCTAGACTTTTTATTACGATAATCCCGGCTGGGTAGCGCGATCATGTAAATAGATGACGTAAACATAAAAAATATCTATCCTCTATCGCATAACTGTATGGAATGTAGTCGACAACCAACTTAACATCTACATAATTCTGGATACCATATAAAAGAATCAGATGACTTTTTCAAAGTACATTTTTTACAGAATGAATATTAACACACTACCTAAGTAAATACTTGGGATAATCGTTGGGGCAGAAAAAACTGGAAAAACAGTAAAAAAATTTCTTAATGCCAGAAATGACTGGTGATTGGATTACCATCTCAAACAGACACCCTCGGACTAACCTCACTGACAAAGTTTTTCCAGAAATTTTCCGTCCATTTATCAGACAAAACTTTTGTCGAAAACAGCTGTACAAAACGCAGTTCCTCCAGCAATAGCCTCTTACCTGAAGGACAGTCATCCCGGCACTCGGAAGCCGAGACCGCCTCAGTGGCCCTGGTAGTCTGCCCGCGGGGACACGAGATGCAGGAGAAGGCTCCTTCCCGGGGCTGGTACGAGCCGTGACCGCAGGGGCGGCAGAGGTCGGCTTCAGCGTCGTAGTATTTCCCGGCCGCACAGCGTTCTGAAGATAAAGTGTTGGATAAGGTATAGCAGACATTTTCATTTATTTGGTCACTAAAGCATTCTAACAAAAATGCAAGACGTTTTGAACGAGACGTGTTCATAATTAGCTCTGGATGAGACGACCCACGAAGAAAGAGTCGCAGTCTAAAATTCTTATGAGTTTGTGAAACGTCCTAGAGACTGCATTGCGTCCTATTCTCACCAAACGTCTGCTCATTGTTATTCCATCTTTCTTTTTTCTTGGATTTAGAAGGCGATAATAATTTTGAAAGGTTGGATTCATAACTGCATTGATGTCAATCGGAATTAGCTGGCCTAGACCCATTAGATAGGTAGTCCTTAATAGAGCCGGCAAACGAACGGTACGGCTTACTTGATGCTCAGCGTTCTGTCGCCCATGGACTGGGCACTGTCTGTGAAACCAAGGGTGGGTGTTACATGAGTGTTGCCGACTTTTAAGGACTTCGTTGCCTCGCTTTTTAAAAGTCCCCACATCGTAAGACTCGGGGAAAACCGCTGAAAGAAATTCGTTTTCACAATCATTATTTTATTAACTGTTTTATTGACTACATACCTTTACAATCTGCAGCGCTTCTCGCCCCAGGAGCCTGTGTGACTCCCGCCTGGCCCGCGATGCTGGGACACGGCGAGCACTGCAGCTGCCCCGCTTCCGACTGATAGCTGCCCAGCGGACAGGGCTTGCAGCTGTCACTGGCCGCGTCCAGGTAAGTACCCACAGCGCATGCCACTGGAAAAGTCAACAATAAAATGTTACTATCACAGGAAAATTACCATCATCACAGACCATAAGAACGTCCAAAACTGGACAAATACATCCCCAAGAACTTCACTGCGAAAAGTGGTATTATTTTGAGAGGGGGTACAGTCAAGAGCACGTCAAGGTTGACACATTGGACTTTGTACTGCGCTTATATCAGCGAGTGTAGAGGCGGAAGTAGCATTGCCAGTGTCAAGCTTAACCTGCTCTTGACTAGCACTAACAGCGTTGCTTCTGACAGAAATACTTAGATTGAGACCATGG
Organism: Athrips mouffetella; assembly: GCA_947532105.1. NCBI lineage: Eukaryota > Metazoa > Arthropoda > Insecta > Lepidoptera > Gelechiidae > Athrips > Athrips mouffetella. Next base: position 1,458,933 of record OX383961.1, on the reverse strand, counting down.
TACCATACACAGAAGGATACTAATGCCAATCCCCTAGTTCAAGCAAAATATCTTAGTGAATAAGTCGCATTTTACGACATCTATGGGGAAGAGATGGGGTGGTACTATTCTCAGCTCGCACCTCGCGGACTAAAACGGTGCAACTCCCCTGAAAAGCACGGAGAATACACAAAACGGTGCGATACCTTAAATTTTTTACATCCAGCTGCAGGTTCAAATAGGTATTCCGTAAAAATCTAAAGCCATGGACCTCGTCTCTTCTTTATCTCCACGGCCAGATTGAGGTCAACAGCAAGTCCATGGCCAATAAAATATTAGTATAGGTCAGGATTTGACCCAGATCTCACCTGGTTCTACGGCGGACGATGGGGTTGAATAATAATCCAGTCTTGGATTCAGATTAAGTGAGACTCGTTTATTTCTCTCTAAACCACAGAAAACGAGACATTCTTTCATTATCGTAAATAAGTATGTAACTAAGTTTTTCATGTGTAACTATGATTTTTCTTTTAATTTATCACAGCAGTTAAAAAGAAACGCGATCCTTTATCGCACTATCTTCAATAAACGACCTTGCGAACTTGTGAAAGCGATTTTTACAACAAACCATTATATTCCATGATAATCCAAGGCCAGATAGTAAAAGAGCTTTTGAACAGCTCTGCTTTGTGATATAAAAGCCGTTGGATATCCTATTTCTAAGGTCGTCTTGATACGCGCTATCGAAGAAAAAATGCTTTTGAGTTGCAAATAATAGGCGGGTTTTTGTGTTCGCCTGTTTGGAATACAACATCGGTAGAGCTTTAACTCTCTGATTTCTTCAGTATAGACAACCGAGTATAGATATTTATTATTTGCCAAATAGTTTTTAAGATCTGATGTGTGTTATGTGTGAATTTGGATTTATTCTACTATAATCAGCTAGGTCAGTGTTTTCTAACCTTTTAAGGAAATCAAGCTCATTTATTAGGGAATCTCATACGAAATACAGAAATTTTCGAAAACTTCTTTCTTCATTGCTTTTTCTAATTTCCTTTTTTTTACATTCACTCAAAAGCTTGATAGAGAAGATTCTTTGAAATAACATATCAAAGCTGCATCACAGGATAGTTCTGTAAAAACAATGATGAGATTGTGGAACTCCATACCTTGCGGACCCTGGGGTTCCCGCAAACCAAAGGTAAAGACACACTGAGCTATGTGAATAGTATGATAAAGTCCTGGGTCATAAATACATAGTTACTTTATTTGTCTTAAAAATACCTGCCGCCAGATTTTTCTTTCTATTTTAGTTCCTTAGATCTTCATCATTTGTTTAAAATATATTTACATCTCTCATATTCGGTAAGTAGGTCCTTATTACCACCAAATGGGGCTTGTAGGTGACCAATTAGCGCTCTAGGGTAATAATGTAGCTAGAAAAGCCCTAGGGCGGTAAGTAATTAAATTTTGAAAGAGTGAAGTGTTTTTTTTTAATTACGTACCGCCCTAGGGCTTTTCTAGCTACATTATTACCCTAGAGCGCTAATTGGTCACCTACAATTTGGTGGTAATAAGGACCTACTTACCTCACAATCGAGATGTAAAGCAGAGTAGTTAGTTCGGGTGTAAGCATCAATTGCCTTAATATCTCGGGCTGCAATTGATGCCTTACAGCCCTTGGCTACTAATCTACTATTTCGTTACAAGGACTTTTGACTGAAGTAACACGCGTTATAAATTGGTTTATGAACTTAGAATACGTACCACATTCAGGAGCCATAACAACCTGTCCCATGGGACAAGCGTAATCGGAGACCAGCTCCAAACTGGCCGGGTCGGGAACAGTGTTCGGGAGGATATTTCGCACGTCGAATTGTTCGTCTTCGAGGATAAGCTTCTCCAGCAATTTCTGAACGGTAGACCTCTCGTTGTTGCCTCCGTGAATCACCGGGTCGCTAAAAAACACCCTCATTAGATATGCACAAGACTGGAATTTTAATAAGTTCCACGAGAATTAAGCTTGCCGTTTTTTTGACCTTCCCCTGTTAATAATTACAAAGGTTGCCCTTTTTACTTGGCTTAGCTGTCCCTTTTAACTTTTGCATTAAGTAATTACATTTGCGTTTGAAAATAAAATTAAACCTTGATTTTTTATAAAAAAACGTTTCTTACAAAATCTACGAAAGTCAAAGTAGCAAATAAGAAGAATTTGCGGGGATTCAACGAAAACTACTTAAATATTTACTCAGTTTACTCTACAAACAAGGTTTACAGAAGTGCTACGGTGCTACTTGGTTCATGCAAACACTTACTTGACGGCAGGGAAAGAGATCTCGACGTTGTACGTGTCTCCGGCTTGGCGGCCTTCCCTATTGCCTCGGGCCCTAAGTGCGAGACAAAACATGCATTGTGAAGAAGGACATGCTAAAAGAACTCTAGTGCGTTGGGATTAAATTATGTGTACGGTACGTTGTGTAGTACATGCTTACAGTGCACTACAGAAACGTTTACGAGTAAGATACTTGGGTAAAGTTTGTGCATCTACCTACTCCGACACCTGTCTCAAACTTGCAACTAATATAATGTTGCTAAACTACAATCTGATACTGGTATAAGTGAATACTCACTCTTCCACGGGAATTATGGCGTCCAACACATACGTGTCTTCAGTGGTGACGCTAGGTTGTGATGAGACTTGTCTCGTCTGTCTTACGTTAGCTCGGTGGTCGCATTTTACGTTGATGTCCAGTTCTTTGCACTCGCGTGTACCTGAGATACAAGCATTTGACAAATACAGAAAAATTAAGGTCAAGACGCATCTTAAACCCATAGAAAAATTAAGATGCGCTCAGGTTAAAAATACGGTGGTCTGTAGGTACATTTAAGGTTACTTAGTATACGCCGAGGCGGAGCATACACTGAGACGTTGGCATTCTTTGAGCCTAAAGAAACATCGATTTGATAAATAATCATACCATCAACAGCATATGAACAGAAGTTCCAGTCTCTATTAAGCTGGTTGATGGCACTGCGCACTTTCTGACGGAGCACGGCCTGTCCAGCGTCATTGCAGAGCACTGAGCTCGGGAACAGCATCGATATTTTGAAGACTCGTTGTGCTGGTGAAGCCGCTGTTGAAAACAATCACATTAAAATTCAAGGATATAGACTAAGCACCATACTGATAAAGAAACTCTGGCGAATGACGATAGTCTTACGTGAGCAAGCAGGGTAGACAAGAGGAAGACTGGGGTCAGTTGTAGGTCTCCAGAATCCTTCAGCGCCGCAAGTGTAGAATGGCGGTACTGGTTGAGAGAATCGTAGACCGTCGCGACAAGCGATCTCGCAGACCTTGAACTGACCACCTGCACCCCAGTCGCGGCATGACTGGTAGCCGCCCAGCGGATCTGCCAGTGGTGGACAGAATTCGGCTGAAAACGAAAACAACAGGTAAGAAAACTGCTAAAATTAGCATTTGAGTCGAATTGGATGGGGATTAGACTTACATAGTACAGTGACTTTAAATGTGCAAGTAGCAGCGTTGCCAGCTGCGTCATACGCCACGTAAGCGATGTCGTACGCTCCCCAAGCAAGATTTTCCCCAGGCTTGTGACCAGATTTCTCAATAACTCTTGCTACTCCAACATTATCGCTGAACACAGGTGCGTCCCAGTTGACGACAGAAGATCCGTTCTTGCCGATCACCCAAAGATCGCCAGGGCATCGGTCTACTCGCGGTGCTTCCTTGTCGACTTGTAATTGTTGGCATTTAGATCCAGTGTATCCATTCGGGCATACTCTCTGGCCACAATGCGAAGGAACTATCCTTTCAACTCCGCCAGTGATATCTTCGTATCCCGCCCAGTTAAGTACCAAGCCATTGTGTAAAACTGGTTCCGTTCTGCAGTCTCGCACTTGTTTCTGAATCTCGTTGGAGAAGTCAAGGGCGCGGTTCCATATTTGAACTTTTGTTAAGTGGCCTTGGAATCCTGCTTCCGTGTATGCTTTAGGATTGTCTGATTGAGGCTTTCCTAATGTAACCCAAACACTGAAAAAAAAATGGACGATTAAAGATTATCAACCACAACATAATGCTCGAGTTTAAAGAAGTAGAAGTATTTAAAATTGTATCTTACTATTTCGGTAGTGTTCGTCCACTGCCATATCCGTCAATCTTGCTAGCTATCAATCCTTCAGTGACGAGCGTCAGTTCACCGCCGTTAGCTCCATCCCAAACCAACGCAACGTGATGCCACTGCCCGTCATTAACCGTCAAGAATTCACCAAAGCTTAGATATACATCTTGAAGCTCAGGGAAAATGGATACTTGGACTCCACTTGAATGTGCTTGAATGATCGGCCTTCTGTTCAGAGCGATGTGAGAGTTGCTAACACTGTATGCCGTAAAGAAGATGCCTCCTTCATCTTGTGTTGTATATTGCACCCACATCGCAATAGTCAAACTGTCTGTGGAGCCGGTATCAAACGGTACTACTTGTGCGGCGCTTGAGCGCAATGGGTCGCTGAAGTAAAAGTCGTAATCCACGCTGATGGCTAGAATAAAAAAAGTTATGTTACGATCAAACTTCTACAAATAAATATTAAAATCACAAATGAGTTATTAGAAAGCTTACTCTTTCTGCAGTCGTCTCCAGTAAGATTAAACGGACATTGGCAGTAGAATCGTCCAGGTAAGTCAATGCATGTAGCAGATGGAGGGCAGGAGTTCTCTTTGCAGTCCATAATATCTTCATCGCAATTCTTTCCTTTGAAGCCTGGAGCACATATGCAAGAGTAGCCATCGCCATGGTCAACGCAAGTAGCTCCGTTCTGGCAAAGTCCAGCCTCACAGGCGTCGAACTCGTATTGGCAACCAATACCAGTGTAATCTGGAGAGCAAGTACAGTTGAGGCCAGAGCCGAAGTCTTGGCATTTGCCTCCGTGCATGCAAGGGCTACCGATACATCTCTCTGGGGCTGTCTCACATTGTTTGCCGTCTGTTCCACTTGGGCATCTGTAATTAATGAAGTCACCTTATTTTAAGTATTGAAATCACAAAGTAAATACCTACACAACTGGACATATTACTTACACGCAGAAAAAGTCTTGGAATAGATCAATACAGTTGGCATTATTCTGGCACGGCCTGTTTACACAGGTGCCAATATCACTCTCGCAACGATGGCCGGTCCAGCCCGGTTGACATGTGCATTTGTAACCTCCAATTTCATCTTTGCAAGACCCGCCGTTAAAGCAAGGGTCAGATGCACAGTCATCGATGTTAGTTTCACACAGTTCCCCAGTGAATCCTTCACGGCAGACGCATTCGTATTTGTTGTCCTGATCGATGCACTGTTCGGTGCCGATAGGGTTGCAAGGTTCAGTCAAACACTCGTCGATTTCGGTTTCACATTGTAGACCAATAAATCCAGGACGACACTTGCAAATAAATCCGTCAATTTGATCAATGCATGTGGCTCCATTAGTGCATGGGTTAGAGGCGCAGTCATCAATTGTGTGCTGACATCTTTTACCGGTGTATCCCGCCTCACAGTTGCAAGTAAAGTCATCAATACCATCAATACACTGTCCTCCGTTTTCACATGGTGAAATAACGCACTCATTTATGTTTATATCACATGATGGTCCACTCCAACCCGGATCACAAATGCATTGATGAACAAAGAGTTTGTCAACGCAGATACCGTGTTTGCAAGGTTCGTTTGAGCAAAGGTCTATCTTTTCATGACATCGTTTTCCTGTGAAACCGGGTGGACAAGCACAGCTAAAGTCGTTGACTAAGTCAGTGCATGGCGCGCCGAGAAGGCAAGGCTTTTCAATACAGTCGTCGGTGTTGATTTCACAAAGCTGTCCTTCCCATCCTGGCAGACATTCGCACTTAAATCTTCCTTGTTGTAGCGCAATGCAAGAGGCGCCGTTAGTGCAAGGGTTTCCATTGGCCGTGCAAGGATCAATCTAAAAAAATTAAAAATTGAATATTTACATACATACAAAATTGTATTTTTTTTTCCGAGAGTACAATAATGAAACTTACCGTTACATCACAGTCAATACCAGTGTATCCAGCTCTGCACAAACAAGTAAAGTTGTTGTAGCCTGGTTCATCCTTGCACATAGCACGTTCAGGACAAGTATCATTTCTACAGTCAGACTTTTCTTCTTGACAGTTAATGCCTCCGTAACCAGCTGGACAAGAGCACCTGTACCCTTGCGGTAGATCAGTACATGTTCCACCATTGTAGCAGGGTTGGCTGGCACACTCGTCGATATCAATTTCACATCTACGTCCTGAGAAACCAGCAGGACAGTAGCATTGTACGCCGTGTCCTTTAGGTACGCAAAGACCTCCGTGTTGACAAGCACTGTTTGAGCATTCTACTGGGATACATTCTTCCAATCCTGTTGCTCCAGTTCCTACAGTCTTCATGTTCGTTGGGCATTCCATACATGCTGTTTGTCCAATTAAGTTTTGGTAGAAGTTTCTTGGACACTGGGAGCATGGAGCCAAACCCGTCGGCGAGTAAGTTCCTACTGGACATTTAGCTCTACATCTGTCTCTACCAGGAGCAGCTGGTTGATAGGTGAAGGTGTTAACTGGACAAGCTTGACAATCCTTGAATCCTCCTACTGGCGGCTCAGCTGTGTAGCTATTTCTTGGACATTCAAGGCAAGGAACTAATCCAGTTGGTGAGTATGTACCGTACCCGCACACCGGTATACAGTCGGTTACATCCTTGGAGCCTTCTTCTCTAGTGAATGTTCCTTGTGGGCATTTCAGACAAGCTCCTTGTCTAGCTTGGTTCTGGAAGTAACCTCGTGGGCACATTGTACAGGATTTTTGTTTTTCTCCAGCAAAAGTACCAGCAGGGCAATGTACTGAAAAGGGAAATTAAATGTTAGCGCTTAGCGCACATCATTTGTTATGAAATAGTTTAGAAGCTAGAAATTATTAGGAGTTATACTTACAGCATCTAGGTACGTCGTTTGTATCCATGTTTAATACTTCACCAACACTACAAGTAAATCCTCTTGAAATTGAACTTCTAATAGCTCTCAAAGGTGGACATTGGTTTCCAATAGACGAGACGTTGAGCACAGGTTCTATAAGAGCACTAGCGTATGGCACCGAGAGATCAAAGATGAGATTCAGAGTCGAACCACAGAGATCATAGAGCTGAGTTTGTCTGATCGCTGGCTGAATAGCTAATACAAAGTCTATTTTCACAACATTCTCATCAAGAAGACTTGTCATGGCCTTCACGAAGGTGACGTTGATGTTAACGTTGACGGCCGAGCAGCGTTGTGATAGTCTTTCGTTGAGAATATTATCGTATTGAGCGAGCAGATCCTTATACTGAGGCAGGCAGGCATTGGAAACCGCACCGAGAGCACGGTACTGCACACTGGCGATGACGTGGTATGCAGCTTGTTGAGTATCTGGGAAAAATATTTTGTTAGTTTTCTCTCGACTTTAGCATTTTGTTGTTTTGCAATTTATGTAGTGATGCTACTTACTTTCAGATACACAGTCAGGAACAACAGCAGTAGGTACCCATTGACGTTTAGTCTCACACACGAAAGTCTTGACTGGTTCACCGTCTGTAAATCTAAATCCAGGGCTGCAAGTTGCAATACATTGTATGCCTCTATCACCGGGTAGACAGTTTAGCGCACCGTTTGCTGGTGCTTGGAGTTCCCAGTCTACGCAAGGAGTTGCTTGAACGGATACTTGGAAATGACACTGAGCTTTGTTTCCATATTTGTCTGAAGCAATAACTGTCACATTTTCAAATCCTCTTATTGGAATGACTGCTCTTTCTGGAATAAATTTAAGGAAAACGTCTCCGGATGCGTCTGTAGCATTGATTCTTCTCCTGGTATCATTGAAGTTTACAGCGTAACTATCCTGTTTGTCCACCAGTTCAATCACGTAGCTTTGCGGGCAGCTAAGCCTAGGTGGTGTGTAGTCTGGTACGGTTATGTTAACTTCGCAAATAGCAACGTTTCCGTCAAAGTCAAATGCAACGTATCGGACTACCATATTGTGGAAAACTTGAATAGGAGTGCGGAACTGTTGAGGAGTTACTTCTAGACGAGCAATAGCACCCGAGTTATCTATGGCTGTCGGCTCTGTAAAGTTTACTGCAAGGAGTCCACCATTAACATCAGTTTGTACTACGATTGGTTGTTGAGGGCAATTCTGGAAAACTGGAGGTTCGTTGTCTGAAAAAAAAAATTGAATATATTAGGTACTAGTTCGATAAGTAAGGTCATTTAATCAGGTCGTAAAACATACGTCATGAATTTTCTTACCAACACACGGGGAGTATCCATAATCATAACCCAATAAGGGTTCGGCCGCCGGCTCATCGCAACCCATAAGCTCGAACTTGAGACAAGCATTGTCCATGAAGCTGACAATACCCAAAATTACGAATCTAGCTTGAACGTATTTGGGCAGTGTAATCATAGCGAGTTCACCATAGTTTCCAGGGTCTCTCATTGTCAAATTGAAGTTAGGGAAGTATACCACGTAGTTCTCGTTTTCAGCTTGTTTGTAGAAGAATCTAATTTCCGTAGGTCGTCCAACAATATCAGATGTCACAACACCTTTCACAAGAATAGCCTTGACTCTGTATACCTTGCCTAGATCAACACTCACGTATGTGAATGCTTCTTGTTTGCCACACCAACCAGTTACGGAGTTTAGCCTGATGTTCTTTGCTTCGTAGTTTGGTCTTTCAGAGGTTGCGTTGATTGCTGAATCTGGAATTCTGCCTGATGCTAAGCCAAGAGGCCTGATAACCTTACACTCAGGTTCTCGTATGCAAGTGATTGGTCGGGGGTTGATTAAAATGTAACCTGGTCTTGAGCAACCGAATAAAACTTCCGATCCTTGTTCATAGCTTCTTGAAACTTGGTAACCGTCAGCAGGTCTTCCCGGATCTTCACAAACTGGTCCTTCGCATCTCAGATCACCAAAGTCCCAAATTCCGTTGCCTTGACATCTGACAACATTGTCATGTTTGCTTGTTTGTCCAGCAAGTTTGAATGTGTTTTGGCAGCCGAAGAAGAATGAGCTTTGGTATCTTGTGTCAAGGTATTGGCCGTATTCGGCTCCGGCTGTGGGCATTGGAACTCCACAATCTCTCCTTGGGCATTGAGGTTGGGCGCCAGAAAGCCAGTAGTCAGGTAGACCCTGAAAATAATAACTTTTTAGTAAAGATATCCTATTATACTTATTGTAATAGGTGCTTTGTGTGCTACTTACGGGTTTTGGATCATAAACACACTGTCTGAACGAGGACGTAATAGTGTTTCTCAACTGTCTACCAGGCGCAGCGCATGTTATGGTGACGTTATCCCTATATGGTACTAGAACACTTTCTGGGTCTTCTCTTATCACTCTAAGGCCATCGTTTTTGTCATCCGATAAGGTCACACAACGAGCATCTAAAAAGAAACGAAAGATTCAATAGTCGTCATTCCAAAATAGGCTTGTCGTTACTTATTCATTAGTTTAAGTGACAAAGGTTTCTTACATTGACATTCAGGAGCCGTCCCGTTCCAAGTTCCACTTGAAGTACAGAGTAGTGATGAAAAACCAGACATAACGTAACCAAAGTCGCACTGGAATTGTACGATGTCTCCAAAATGGTATTGATTCTTCGTTGCCAGCAGCTTGCCGTTTTCTGGCGAGGCAAGTGGAGGACACTGGACTGGCACACAAGATTTGTTTCTTTGGTAAGTATCTCCATCTCTTTCGCCGGTCTCTGATCTATCGATGGAAAATCCAGCTGTGCCATTCGTAGAGTAAAGCTCAAAGCCCAAGTTGCAGGCACATGAGAAGTTTCCAGGCCTGCAACAAAGTAAAGTTCAATATAACCTACGTTTATAAATCTTTTAGTTTATTAGTTGAATTATTTAAAAGTTAACTTACGTGTTGATACATTTCTGGTCACAACCTCCATTGTTCTCATTACACTCGTTGATGTCCAAGCAGTCTAATCTGGCACATCCCATGACCTCCAATTTTAGACAAGGAGCACCGACGTAGTCTTGTATCTTGAATTTCACGAATTGAGCTTCGATGGGCATCGGTAGATTCAGAACAGAGAGAGTAGGCTCTAGAATCCTGAATTCGACAGCCGTGCCATCAGGATTGGTGTAATCTTTGAAAACGTCGCTCAAGTCGTTACTGTATTGTATCCTAATAGCTGATGTGAATGCAATATTGCCGTCAGCTCGCATCACGCTCATCGTTCTGAAACCTCTGATTATGGTCGGTGCTCTTAAGTCAATGAGAATCCAGTTAGCTCCAGCTTCCAAGTTGTTACCGCACCAACCTCCTCCATTATTAAGGCGTACCATCTGAAACAAAATTTTGTTTAATTTTGGCAAAATTTTAGGAGTTTCTAATTTTTTAGTTATGTTTGTATAATGTCACCGTAAGATCGTGAACATCGTTAGTTTATAATTTTCTCGCGAGTTTCTCTTGCCGCCAAATGCACGAGCCAAGCGAGCGAAGTAAGCGGTGCTGCTGTAGCAACAAGCAAGTGCCAGCTTACAATCTCGCGTAGATATATTATTTATAAAGTAACGATAATCACGATAATACAGTGGTATACCAGTGATTAACCACTGTGATCCTTGATACTGTGCATTTAGACCATGAAACTGAACAACTTTTCCTGAGGAACATACGTCAAAATGCGATAAAAAATTACAAAAACTGCACCAGCTTATTGCGTATTTTCTATGGGAAATCATTTCTTTTTTTCGTATTTCGACCTCCTCTGAGAAAGTTGTTTAGTTTCAGGGTCTGAATGCACAATTTCAAGGATCACTGTGATAGAACACTCTAACACTCAGTATAGTACTCATGCTTACCCCTTTGGAATATCCAAGTTCAGGGGTAGATGTTGTTATAGATTCATCAGGAATGGCGCCGTTGATAAGCCCAAGATCTCCAACTGGTCTGCAGTCCATACTTGGTGCGAAACCAGGTCGGCAGGGGCAATAGAATCCTCCTTGTGTGTTCTTGCACTCTGTCGAAGCGGTGTCACATTGGCTGCTTAGACATTCGTTGATATCGTCACAGGTAGGCGGTGTGTCAAATTGTTGGTTTGGTCCACATTTGAGTACGCTAGGTCCATTAAGTTTGTATCCTGTAAAAGAGATTATATATATAGATATAAGCTTGGTGCTGCGAACCGCCGTGTTTACTTAATAAATTTTATTCTACCTTTGAAACACTGTACGCGAGCTTCATCTCCGTACATATACACTCTCGACTGATCAACAAAGAATCCGTTCTTGATTTCAGGGAAGTCTGGGCAAATAGCTTTGGTGCAGGTTGGGACTTCACCAGACCAGGTGCCGTTACTCATACAGAGGAGAACTGGTTGACCAGATCGAACGTATCCAGGTTCGCACTCATATCTGATGATTGTTCCGTAGCTTCGTCCGCCGCCGTTTAGGATGGAAACGTTAGCGTGTGGGACGTCAGGTAGGGCCACACATTGTGACGCTGAAAAAGACAATAAAAAATTGTGACACCTTTCTTATTTCAGTTTTAAAAGCATGATTAATAATTCTTCTCAGTTCTTACCTAGACAAGTAGGTGTTCTTTCCCACCGTCCGTCAGATAAACAAGAAATCCTCTCTATAGGTTGTCCAGTCGGGAAAGCGAATCCAGCGTAACATTGGTATGTAGCAACACCTCTGTAGGTAACGTTCGTTGATCCAATTGAGAATCCATTGTCAATTTGTGGTACGGGGCCACAGTATACCTCTGAAAATTTGAAGTATGGTCAGAGAAATTCCGAATCACTTATATATTAGAAAAAAAAGGGGCATCAAAAGATTTATACCTTGACAACTTGGAATGTAAGTAGTCGACCATTTTCCTCCATCTAGACATTTAGTTGTGATTCTGGTCTTTCCAGTGGCGAATTCTTGGCCAATTGGACATGAGAATGTAATTGATGTTCCAAAGGCGGTATCTCTGTTCGAGGCTAGAGCACCTGTTCCGGATTTCAAAGGTGGGCAATCTGGAAACAATATAATGATTAGTTAAATGTGTTTTCGTTCAACTTTTACCATTTTATACCGAAATCTAAAATATTTTTTTACCTGCTGAGAACGTCGCCTTCCATCCTTCTCCATTATGCAGTGCATCAGACACAAACCGCACAAGCATCTCGCCACTGGAAGCGGTCAGAGTTATTCTTGGCTTCACTATGAATCCATTATCAGAATGTAACCTCAATCCGCTCGTGCTCGAGCCATCAAAAACTTGAACGACGTCCGAGGGGTGAATATTAAACTCGTCGAATTTGAGTGAAAGCGGGCCGCCGTTCGGGTTCTTTATCCTGTACAAACACTCCTGGTTGTTTGGATAGTTGGTAAGGCCGTAAGCCGGCGAAGTGAAAGTACCGTTAGCGGCTATTATTGTGGCTCTACATCCTTGTGAGTATCTCATATTGAAACCCTTCTTAGAATCGCCGAGACTGGTTCTGAAGTACATGTAGAGATGGTTTGTTGTTGATATGACCACTTTTTGGTTGTCCTCACCCGGTCCGGTGAGTCTCGCAAGAACGGGGCTAGATGGACTATTTCCGTCTTTGACAACGATGTAATCTCTGTTCATTCCAAGTTCTAAGTCTTCAATTTCAAGTGACACTATTCTGCCCGGTTGAGCCTCAATTATGTACATACATTCTAAACCACCAGGGTAACCGTTGGGATAGCCAGGTGATGTCAACACTTGGCCTTGCGGTGTCGCTCTAAGAATGCCACCGCAGTTCGATGACTCAGTCTTCCAAGCCGCGCGGAATCCTTTTCTTTCGACGGATCCGTCGGTACTAAATTTAATTATCATAAAGTTTGACGCGGATACAAAAAGTTTGCTAGATAAGTCTTGTTTGCCTGAGAGCGTCGCCAGGTTGACAGATTTATCTTCGGTTCTGCCGCCCACCAAGATCTGAACAGTGTCGAAAGACTTTTCAGTTTCAAAATCTTGGAACTGTAAAATAATGTTTTGACCTTGAGGCCCTTCGAGAGTCCATTTGCATTCGCTGAAAGGGGGGTACTTGTGTGGGTAGTTCGGACTTTCAACGACATCTCCGCTGCTGGCCATGTAGAAGTGGCACTCGGCAGCGCAGTCCATTTCGTCAGACGCATCGCCACAATCGTCTTGCTTGTCGCATTTGAAGGCTGCGTTTATGCATCTTCCGTTCGAACAATGGAAGGTTCCTGTAAAAGAAAGGTATTGTTTTAAACAATCGTTTAGCAACCTTAGCATTGCTTATTTAAGCTTCCGTTTTCGGTGAATAATTCAATTAATTAACGGTTAGAGCTAACCGTTAATTAATTTAATTCTGTGATTCTTTTGTAATGGGTTAATTGCTTACCGGCGGGGCATGCGTTGGCTCGGCACATGAAAGGCAGGAGTGTTTCGCAGGTTGTTAGTTCCCATGACTGACTGTCGGAAGTGACTGTGACGTCGACACATTCCCCGTCCTTAGGGTTCGGCTGCCGCAGGTCCCAAAACCCGGCATATTGTGAAACCAACGCACCAGCTGCCGACTCTAACGTATTCGTTCGCAGGTCATCTACTGTCGCTAGACCGAGCCAGTAGTGATTATTACTTGGACTAGCTGGGACCATACTGGCGGTCAAATTGTTTTCTGTATAACTGTCTACAACCATCAATTCGCTGCCGTACCTAAAAACAAACAAGACAGTCATATTTTAATGAGAATACTTCAAAAACGTATAATGATAATGTTGTTTCTTTACAAAGTTATTAGGTTGAGGTAATTTATTTGTCCTACCTCCGACATAATTCTGCCGCTTTCTCCCAGGAATGTCTGATGTTGAAAAATTTGTAACAATGTAGTCCTTTCAACTCCCAACCTGAAAATAAGGTAACTTCGGTTAGAAACTTCGCTGATGAATTTAAGTCTTGCGTCAAGAAAGAAAGTGAATGAATAGATTTCACATTTTATTTGGAGAGACACTTAGCGTACGTGGAGCCAATAATGAGTGTAAATAAACCTCGACGTATGTATTCAAATAAATAGCTTTCTCTAAGGGACCGTCCGGTGAAATCATTGAGTGAGTACCTACGTAAGCAATAAGATTTCTTGCCTCTACAGCCGCTGCGCTGCCTCCTAGGAGACCTTATTGAAGCAAATCGGATAGCCCTCGATCTGGCCACTCGGATGTATTTTAATTTACACGAAAATAAGACATACACATCGTTGCATCATAATCTCGTATAGGATAAAATCTTGCCACACCTCACATAATCAGATCTTCTGAACAAATTGATCAAAGAAATTGATTATAAAAGTTCCTTTTGTACGTTCTCCTTGCGAATCGTAAATAGAGTCGTGAATAAAGGATCAAACAAACGTGTCGAAGGCGTGTCGAACATGTGTTAAACAGAACCAAATGAGCAAACATCGGAATGAATACCGTAGCGCTACGGTACCTACATATTTGAGACTACGACAGTTTCTGTTGCTACGTGTTCCGGCTAGGAACTAGCTAGCTTAAGCCACGATCACACCTACCTGAATTCAAAGACTGATTCGGCATACATTGCTTGTTGAAGTAAAGATATTGCATTTAACATAACCAAGCCTCCCAGCAATGTATGCCGAATTAGTCTTTGAATTCAGCTAGGTGTGATCGTGGCTTTAGCTAGGCAACTGTTTTATAGAGTTTCCGAGATCAGCCGTATGGAATTCCAAAGATCAATGTGCACATTTGATTAGAACTGAACCAACTCGGCAAATTCTGTCGCGTTTACGTCCTCGACGAGGTTTCTTAACTAAGTTCTCGATGTTCCGCTCGGTATTGGATTTCAAACTTTGGCTTTATGTTTCAACATGCTGATACTTAGAAATTCGTTATTTCCTCTATCTAAATGTAGCAATTTTAAGATCTGTCCTTTTAAATGGCGAGAGCTTGGATAGAGGTTTCTTTATTTTGTTTATTTGAAAGTTTGAAAGGCTTATAATCGCCCCACATCCTTTTGATCACCGTTGCAGCTGACCGGACATACCTAATTCTTGATTTCCTAGATCAGGAAATACCAAACTTTCTTCCCTTTCCTCATACAAAAATAACTGTCTCATTAAACTAATGAAACCAAGAAGTTAATCGTTTTCAAACGAGTTATCCGCAAGAACTGTTCTCTTGCAGGCGCAGCGAACTGTCAGAAAAACGCGGGAATTTTCGTAGAATAGAACCGCGGCCTCCGTTCCGCAGTCACTTTTACATCCGTGTTCCCATATAAAAAGTGTCAACAACAACGCTGTCAGCAACCTTGTGTGTTACGTTTGTGTGCTACGCTAACGTAGGTGTGGGATGGAAACTATATTTGAGCTTAGAAATGGTCAAGAAGTATTGGGAACATATTTTGGAGTAAGCTACTGGAAACTCAGGGTTTTAAAATTTAATAAAGTTTATTGATGTAATCAAATAAATCGCTTAGAAATAATATCTTGTAACCCAAAGAACACACAATTTCGGTAATTTTGCTGCTCATTTCATATAATATCCGCGCCATCAGCAATAACGAAATTGCTGTTCGTTCAACCCCAAAACAATTTCACGAAAAATTTGTACCCTCTAATCAGGTAACCGCAGCCCAATTTGTCTGGCCCGTGGTTCGTAAACGGCAGATTACACCGGATTACACTATCGACTAGTCTAACACCCTAACGCCCCCTCAAAATGTTGCCTGCCCGTAAATTTAATTGCACCAAATAAGGTTGCGGAAGCTCAAATTGTCCAAACGCTCGCGGATGGCGGATTATGTGGATTAGAGTTTCGACTAGTTTGACACCCTTGACTGACGCAGCTTGCTAGCCTTAGACTATATAATACTAATTGCTAGCCTTGCCTGTTGTCAGTTAGGCTTTTTGAATGTAGGGTTACCGTTTGCTAGAAAAGTTTTTATCGGGTCCTTTACGGAAATAAATAAATAAATACTTGCGTATGAAAGATTTGTAATGCACTCTACATTTGCATTTTCTCTAATTTTGTGTGCCAATTCGTTAGTGTGCTATGAACTAACTTTGACTATTACAGATGTCGAATTTTAGTTCAATGGTAATTACACCGGTATACTGATGCTACTGATTATATCTTACGATGGGCAACACAATCCGTGTCGCTTTGACACCCTTCACGACCTGACACGCTGTGACGTGGAAAGTTGAACACCCGATAAGGTCCCATCAATGAGTATTGGGGTTACGGGAACCTGCGGGATTTCCCTTTTAGTAACGAGTTTTTGGTTTTATGTAGATTGCGCATTGTGGTGCGTGTAATAACGCGTGAGCCACCTTTGTGCGGGCTATTGGTAAGGCGATAACATCAGGCTTACAATGCTCGACCCTGGATCTTCCTGATTTATAGTGCCCTGATAATAAACCTTCGTTATTTAGGAGTACAAAGCCGTGATAGTACTTTCAAGATTTGTTTGTATGTGCTTACTATCTGGTTATTCATCTTAAATAAATTACGTTTTTGTTTACCGTCCAACGCGAAAAACTGGTAAGAAAGCAAACTAGGTACTTCCTAATTCTTGAATGTCAACTTTCCATTACCGACTGGTTATGAAATACATAAAAAAGACTTGCATTGTTTGTTTTTGTGACCCCAAGGCGACATTTCGACACGAAAGGCCGTGGTCGTGGGCGGTGTTGAGACGTCAAACAAGCTAGATCGTAAAGTTCACTAAAGTTTGAAGCAAGGTTTACGATACTTGGTCTTGGAATGTTTCAGAAACATGCTTTTTGTAGAATTTACGCACTTGACGGCCTTCTACCTGTGAGTTAACATTATCAACCACCTGTAACATAGCTGAATTTCAAAATCCGTTCAATATCCATGCGTGTAGGTAAAGTGGGTAAAAAATCGAATATCTAATGTGGATAAATAGAGCGTGGCAGTTTGGCGACCGCGCTCGTGCATCGTGGCTTGCCGGATGACTGACCGCGGTGCAGTGCAACGCGACCCACTTACCGTACTGTTACTTGCATACTCGGCTGCGTTTAGTGTCTCTACTGATACGAGCTAACAGTGAATAGAAAACAGCGAGTCAGTGAATCTGTTTGTTGTTGGGTTTAACGTTTATGCGAAACTGCGTGAGGAAACGTCCGACCGATTGGAGATAGATAAATCCGTAGACAGATAGATACTTCATTACTTACACAACATAAACAACAAAAAATTTTTGCTTTCTGACTACAATAAAAAAAATTGTATTTAAGTATGAGTAGCTTAAGAACCATGAAAAAGCCGTATTCAGCTGTAGAGCAAAAGAAAGAAAGTTCGATGTTGTGAAAAATAAAGTCTTCATTTTGGTCCTATCAAAGCTCTCCCATGACTTTTTGATTTTGTATCTGTTTCTCCTTCAGTGTTGCGGAACAATTACTATAAGTAGTATTACAATAAAATTTATTATGAGTAGAGGACTGTCATTTAAATATAGTAAGTGGAGAAAGTGTTTAATTTTTTCAAACTCTGCTTTATTTTCTGAATAGCTTTTATCTAACTTAAAATTTTCTCAATTTTCAAGTAGCTTGTTGGTTTGACTGACTGGTGTTGAACTTTACCTCATTATTTAAAGGCCTAAGTTTTTCGTACAATCCTTGTACTGAAACAAACTATCAATACTCATAAACATCAGAAGACTTTAGAACTAAAATTTAGTTCATTTTCACTACTGGTTCTAATATTACAAGGGGTGTTCACCCTTGTAATATTAGAACCAGTGCTAACAACTTACAACTATGCTCATACTTGGAGAAATTCGCTTTCCTTTCCAAGATTCCATCGGATGCCGAAGTTATTACCATGGATGGGGGATAATTTAGTCCTCATAAATTGCTAGTTAGTTGCTAGAACAGTAATCAAACTGCAGAGAATAATTTGTCGCAGGAAATGGTGACTTCTAACTGTGAATTTTGCATGCTGTTAGTTACAGCCGTTAACGAATACATTTGCAATGATAAATGGTTTTCAAATTTGAAATGTGTAGGGTTATTTTGTAGTGCAAATTAAGTGGTTTGCAAAATAATGGAATTTTAGATCAGATCGGTAAACTTTCACAAATTGACGAATATGTGATGTTCAGAGCATGAAAAGTAACGATTTTCGAGCTTTGCTTCCTGCGAAAGGCAAAAAGTTCTTCTCATCATATATCTTTTAACTTGCTCAAAAAAGTCAGCCTCCTATTTGTAGGGATACGCGTGTAATAGATTATAATACCTGAAAATATGTCTACAAATATTGCTAAATGGCTAAATTGTATTTCAGAGATAATAGATAGTTAGGAGTAATAAATTTTATTGTAATAGTATTGATTTCATCTCTTTCCTAACGGAAGTTGTAGAATGTAATTAACTAAAGTATTGTATGAAGTAAAATCATAAAAATGACGTGTTGCAAGGTTTATAATGTGTTCAAAATATTGTATTAATATTGTTATCGATTCATCTAGTAAAATATACCAAATCGTATGTAAAAGTAGTAATTTTGATGCTGTTCAATGTAGCTCATTGGCTAATGTAACTAGAATGATTTGTATTGGTTAATATGTGGCTAATATCACTCACCTCGTTCCTGATTGGATAATTGTATTGCTCACTACCTGTACAAACTTCATTTCATATTGTATGATAAAAAGCTCCATCAGAGCATTAAATCTCTCTTATATTAGTGTCGGTGAAACTGGAAGTATCCCTAGTCCTGAGTTAAGTATTTTTCTTTAATATTTAAAATATGTTGTTGTAATAGAAGTAAATCTCATTGTAAACGTGTCATTTTCTTGTCTTTAAATGTAGATAATTGTATTTTCAACTCTGCTTGGATTAGTAACTGTTTTACTACTGTTTCTTTGAATAATCAAGTACATTTATAACTACCATTTATTTCGTTTATCATTTGTTCTAAAATTCCCTTCCTATGTAGCTATAATCCACGAAAAGGCGTGGTTAATTTATGTAGGTAGTACAAGACAGCTTGGCTGTAAATCACTCAAGACCTAGTATTCCTTTAATAGAAAACTCATATTAAAAAGCTTTTATTTGTAACTGCACATGTCTCTATCCTTAAAATTCTAACACGTGCCCCTACCCACCGAGAAATCCTGAACCATGAGTACCTACTACAGTAGGTTCAAGTTCAGTTAAGAGTTAAGCTTACATCATTCGGCATCATTTAGATCCTACCTTGTTCAAAATAAGAACGTTTCAAAGTCTAATGTGTCACGCTCGAAGTGCTTTTGACTGTACATTGTTATTACTCTCGTGTTTGTCAGTCTCCTAAGTGATCTGTTTCAATTCAGCATTTACTCAACTAATTACACAAGTTTTAGGTTCAAAAACCGGGGTAGTTCGTTTAGCGAGTTCGCAGACTATCTGCATTCACAGTCGAAGTGCCAGAGTAGTTAGTAAGTTTGTCGCATTTAGAGATAGCACGAAATTGTTACATTCGCTGTGTACTTGGGAATCTGATATTAAATTAGGATTTGTGTTCCTATTGGGAATTTATATACGTAAGATCATGAGCTGGTTTTTTGATAATCGGGATTTGAGTTGAGAATAGATTTGGACCTGTAATAGATACCTGATCAAATTAATAGATAAAAAATGCCGACCACTGGACCCTTTTTGCTTGGACGACACAATTATACTTACAACATCTTCCTGAGGATATGCATTAACTTTAAGAGCACGTTCAGTTAACGAAACTGAACAACTTTTCCTTAGAAACATAGGTTGAAATTCTAAAGACAACATGCACTTTTTAAAAAAGAGTAATTAGCAAGTTTGTCAACACATTCGTCGGCCCCGCTAAACAGTGTGGGTGCGAACCCAAATGTTTAGTACTTGAGTTGCTTTCAGTGCAACTAGTGACGTGATCATGTAGAGCCGTAATATCTGTACTAGGTTACATAAAGTAAGTTGTACAGAATAGCTAGGACACGCTTACTTCTTATTGTTTAAAAAGTATGTGTATTGCGAGTATTTTGCGCCTACTGACCCATAACGAGTCAGAATAATTACAAGGTAACTTAGCTTGGTTTTTCTAATAAGTAAAATAGATAAACAGCCAATCCTAATTATGTGGTTGCTTCGTGATATCATTTGAATTTGAAGCACTCTCTCTCATCTTACCTTTTTTCTGAGTATTTATTAAAAGTTTTACTTGAAAGTTAGAAAGTAGAATTTTATGAAAACTATTCTATAACGTCCCGTATTTCGTAAGTCCCTATAGAATTTTACTTTGAATAATATGATGAATATTAACATTCAGTTGAAATGAAATATGAAATTTTAAAAAATATATGGGGCTAGTATAATGCATCCAAACAGGTGGGCTAGAGTAGCTACGGAATGGATGCCAGAGGATGATGACCGCCGTCGAGGCCGACCTCGGAGACGATGATGGCGCGACGATTTGAACAATTTTTTAGAGGACTGGTCATCGGAGGCTCAGAACAGAGACGAATGGCGAGATAGAGGGGAGGCCTTTGCCCTGCAGTGGGACACACTACAGGCTACAAAAAAAAATTCGTAAAGAAAAAAAGGTTATAAACAAAATAGAAACAACTTAGTAGCAGTTCGCTTGAGTATCTGGCAACTAACGTACCTATAATGTCAATCGAATATTATCGACACTAAACTCTACTATGACTCTACATCACTAGCATAGCGTGGTACAGTGCAAGACACGCATTGTGTCATGTAGGTAGATGTAGCCGAGTCAGTAAATACATGTAATTATATGCGAGTGCGTTGGCCGCATCTGTACAACACGAAGGTGTAAGATTATGAGCTATAGTATAGGTAATTGTTAAGGAGTGTGGTTTTGCAATAAACCGATGAAGGTTAGGAATTCATGAGAAGATTTTTTTTAACTTAAATATATACTAAGGAACCTTTAGATGGCTGATCCCTTTTCTGACTCATTATATCGATGTACCTTCAACAAAACTGTTGTTCGGTTTCTAACCTTATTATATACGGGGTGTAAGGGACGGTGTACCGAAAACTGAAAGGGCGTGCGCAGTCAACGAAAATGAACAACTTTCCCAAAGAAACATATGTTGGGAAATGAAAAAAAATTTTGACCTCTCCATACAAACTGTTCGACCAGAGTGGGCCATTTGTATGGAGAGGTCATAATTTTTCTTCATTTCCCAACATATGTTTCTTTGGGAAAATTGTTCAGTTTCGTAGATTGAGCACGCCCTTTCAGTTTTTGGTACACCGTCCCTTACACCCTTTATAATAGGGTACATAGATTCAGATTCAGATAATTTTATTCAATGTAGATTATTTACAGAATACTTATTGAATGTCATGCAGAATACAATGCAAATAGAGCGAGTCTACGCCGTTTCGGATCGTGCTATGGCAGCGTAAAAGAAACGGCAAGAAACCACTGCAGCACGGCCTACTTTAAGAGTCGGCTTTTTATATATCTATTAACATCGTAATTTTAAGTTAATTTCGAACATCACTAGCATAGATTTTTAATACAAAAGTTTGATATTCATTCTTCCTGAAAAAATCTATTAAGCAAGCCGCAAAACTATATCTCAAAATTGAAGAAACCAATAAAATTTAAATATTTCAACTTAGAATTTCATTTCATCAAAAGTTCTACGACAAGGTAACAATTTTGATAAGGAGAATTCTCTTCAACTGTACTGCAAGGGCCTAGACAAAAGCTGATTTCTACTATCGCGAACGCTAGTAGAATAGAATGACAATGTATGGGACTGACATTAGCGAACAAAATGGTGCGTGACAGCTATAGTCAATTCCATACAATTTTATTCTATTCCGAGATTCTACAGCGTTTACAACAATAGAAAGCCACTTGTCTCAGGGCCAAGGTCTGGAAGTAAGGGTAAACCCCCCAAGGATGATTTTTAGGGTTTCGTAAACAAAGCGTGAAAAACGGGACCCTATTAATATGCCTCCGATGTCTATCTGTCAGCGGGCTGTATATGATGAACAGAAATACGAGTAGGTAGAAAGTTGAAATTTTCACAGATTATGTATTTCTGTTGCCGCTATAACAACAAATTATTAAAAAGGGGCTTTCCTACTAAAAACATGTTTTTAGGCGATTATTGCTTTCGATTGATGGTTTTAGCTCTATCGTAAAAACGGGAACACTTACAGGCGTAAAAATTGGTATGTTTATAGTGCAGTATAGTGCGGCCGATCAGCTGTTTCGCGAAGACACGCCTTACAATTTTACCAATTTTTTTCCAGGTACTATGGAGGTAATTCAAGAATTAGCTCCTATCCAAAATTGAGAGCTATGTACCTGACTACTATATCTGGAAAAAAATTGGTGAAATTGTGAGGCGTGTCTACGTAAATACGATATAAGACGTTAAGCGACTGGATTATTGTTATTAAGCTACAGAATAACAACAAGTATTAAAACTGGTCAAGTGCGTGTCGGACTCACGAGAATTTAATACACTTCTACATGACTAGGCGCCCACATACTTTAGTGGTTTAGTACCCTCGGTGCGCGAGTCCGACTTGCACTTGGCCGGTTTTTCTGAATTTAGTATGCGAATTACACTTACTGTGTATTCAGACAGTGTATGCGGATTTCAGTAAATGTTTTCGGTTTCCGATAGCCGCCTGTATGTCACAAGAGGTGATTTGATGTTTGTTTGTTTGTAATTAAGGTCGTGTGGAGAACCATTGAGGGTTCGCCCTTTAATTAACCTTTGCTGTTGACGAAAACACGTTGTGTGAATGTGTCAGAGCGGTTAAAATAAGGGCGGAAAAGTGTCGTCTTGTTTTGTTTACTTGCGGCTTCATTCAGTTTCTTTAACTTATGTAGTTTATAGGTTCTTTTAACAATATTTGTTTGCTTTTAATATTGATTCGCTATTACAAATAATTATCTAACGGTATTATAATATACATCTGTGTGGTGCCGGCAAAGATTAGTTCCAACCCATATGTACCCGTGGATGTCGTAAGAGGCGACTAAGGGTTTGTGAACCGGAGGATCAGAAGCAGCATCTTTCTGTGTATCGTGCCATCTTGCATACTGCGGTCAATAACAGCAGCGGTCGCCTGCCGCAACGCTTACAAGCGTGGTGACTATGGCTATTCCTCTTCAAAGTACCACGCTGCTGGAACTCTAGAGGGAGCGCCCCATAGGATGTGATGACTAAAAATAATTTCTATTACAGATTTTCCACCTTAATCCTGCCTTCTTTCCTGGAAAGACTATTCTAAAAACTAGTTAGCTAGTTTATAGTATCAGTGAGAGTTTTTCCTTGTCGCTTCTTTCTATCCCACACTTTGCTTGTAAATGAAGTTATTAATTGAAATAATACCCTTACATACCCGTGGGTGTCGTAAGAGGCGACTAAGGGTTTGTGAACCGGAGGATCAGAAGCAGCATCTTTCTGTGTATCGTGCCATCTTGCATACTGCGGTCAATAACAGCAGCGGTCGCCTGCCGCAACGCTTACAAGCTTGGTGACTATGGTTATTCCTCTTCAAAGTACCACGCTGCTGGAACTCTAGAGGCATAATAATTTCTAGTAAGTACAGATTTTCCTCCTTGATCCTGTCTTCTTTCCTGGAAAGACTATTCTAAAAACTAGTTAGCTAGTTTATAGTATCAGTGAGAGTTTTTCCTTGTCGCTTCTTTCTATCCCACACTTTGCTTGTAAATGAAGTTATTAATTGAAATAATACCCTTACATACCCGTGGGTGTCGTAAGAGGCGACTAAGGGTTTGTGAACCGGAGGATCAGAAGCAGCATCTTTCTGTGTATCGTGCCATCTTGCATACTGCGGTCAATAACAGCAGCGGTCGCCTGCCGCAACGCTTACAAGCTTGGTGACTATGGTTATTCCTCTTCAAAGTACCACGCTGCTGGAACTCTAGAGGCATAATAATTTCTAGTAAGTACAGATTTTCCTCCTTGATCCTGTCTTCTTTCCTGGAAAGACTATTCTAAAAACTAGTTAGCTAGTTTATAGTATCAGTGAGAGTTTTTCCTTGTCGCTTCTTTCTATCCCACACTTTGCTTGTAAATGAAGTTATTAATTGAAATAATACCCTTACATACCCGTGGGTGTCGTAAGAGGCGACTAAGGGTTATAAACTGGAGGATGGGCAGCAGCATCCTCATTTGCATCTAACATCTTACTTACTGCGGTCTCCTACAACCGCGGTCCATGGTGCCAGCCGTAACGCTAACAAGCGAGGTGACTATGGTACTTCCCCTGTACATTTTTCCAGCAAAAGCTAGAATTCTAGAGGGAGCTCCCTGTCCTGTAGTGGACGTTTAATGGGATGTTATGATAAATTGAAATAACCTAATATGAACAAATATATTTGATTTTTGTTTGATCAACTTGGTAAAATACACAGAAAAATTAGGGCAATAGAAGGAGGATTAAAGAAATAATTCGTCACAAGGTATTGAAAGCGTCGTTCTGTTGATTTGACGGGTTATTTTGAATAATTCATAGGGATCATTGCTTATGTGACATTAAAATTTGGGACACGTTGGCAGATGTCATCCCATATTAAAATAAATTACCAAGGTATCTATTCCGAGCGAAGCAAGAAGGTCCGAAATATTTGGTAAAATATATCGTCTTTTACACCGTTCCTAATTTATGAACTATCTATTCTTCAATTTTCTTTTGTTTTCTTTCGACTGACGACAATTTCAATTCATTTAATAATTTCTACTCGGAAGCTGAACTCGCACAATTAACCCCTAATAGCTAGCGAAGCTCAATTAACAGTTACATAATACCAATAACAGTTCCAGTAATAGGTTTCCTAAGAATTGGTATTAATTGCGCGTTTCCCACTGTTCTAGCCGTTGGATCAATTTCCTATTGGTAATGAATCTTCTGGGAAAGATGAAGTGAAACTAGAGCTGCATAAATTATAATAAGTTTTTATTTATAGAAAAGCTTATCTATAAAAAAATCAAATAACCAGCTTCAAGCAACTTAATTTAGTCGTAAAATCCTACTTACTAAATCTCTACGTTGAGGTAGTATCATATAGTGTGGGTCGCAAAATCGATGACCGACCTCACAAAACCTAGTCACAGAATAAGTATATCAACAAACAAACCTGGTGTTAAATTTGCTGAGCCGCCAAAGGCCTAAATACTGAATACTGAACATTTACCAGTCTAAAAGTAAATAAAATAGTGTAACTTTTTTTTTGCATAGAGATTGAAGGATAGACAAAGAAAGAGGTTTTTTTTTAAGAGCTGGCTTACTGTGCTATAGATAGAGATTTCTTTCTTGACTGAATACTTCGTGCCTCTAATTTAAGGCCAGTTCCAGTATAAAAATTAGGTCGCATATGAGTAGAAATTAACTGTAGAGCAACTCGTAATCTATTCTGTGACTACACACTGTCAAGTTTACCTATATTGTATAAGTGAATTCTCGAAGCCTCTAGTTCCAAACCAGTTTCATTTCAGGTAGTTCCCATGTCGAATAGGTCACGGATGACTGGGAGCTAACTGTCGAGCAAGAGCAGACCTTACTCAAAGCTCTCAGGTCTCCGATATCTATCTAGGATTCTACATTCAATGGAGTGCTGCTTCTACTATTTCTGGTGAACTGAATTCTAGAGTGCTATTAGATGACCAGGACATATATTCGAAATTCGAATCACTTGTGTTGGTGACTGTACTTGACAATCATGATACACAGTTAATGGTTATTGGGGACTCATGGCTGAATTTTAGTATGTTACTCAGAATATGAGCTAAAGCTATAATTCTGGAGGGAGCTCCCTGTCCTGTAGTGGACGTTTCATGGGATGTTATGATGACTCAGAATATGAAACTAAACAACAAATGGAAAAGGAACGAGAAAAAAATTTGGTGGTTCCATGCTACACTTGTATGAACGGCGCAAGGTTTGTAGGGAAAGTAAACAAAAACCGGCCTAGTGCGAGTCGGACTCGCGCACCGAGGGTCTCGTAACACTAAAAGTAGTCTTAATTATGGACGCGCAAACACGCTTCTGCGTTTTAAAACGAACAATCGAGCAAAATTCGCTTAAAAAACCGGTCAAGTGCGAGTCGGACTCGCGCGCCGAGGGTTCCGATATACCTATAGTATTTTTGGAAGCAATAAAGTCCATTTTCAGGACCGCAAAACTAAATTTGTTTGTAAAGGTTTTTTGCAGATTTCTGAAAAACTGTGCAACTTAGAAAGATCGTTTTATTTTTGCTGTAAAGTTTACATAAACCTCTGTCAACTGTAATTAATTCAGATTTTCCCTTACTCAAACTTCGGAGATAAGGGGGGGGGAATGGTATTTTTTTTGACATTTTTCATCATAACTTGAAAACTAAGAAACTTAAAAAAATACAAAAATATATTTTAAAATGTACAAGTAAAGCCCTTTCATATGATACCCCACTCGACCTAGTAGCGACAATTTGAAATTTGGCCCCCCCTATTTTGGCCCCCTTTACATTAATAATCATACTTTTTTCAAAAAATTTTCATGTGCAATTAAGTTGGGCAACTATATTCTAAAACTATTCCAAATTTCAGCTCGATAGCGTAAGTGGTTGCTGAGATATAGAGGTGTGACAGACAGACGGACAGACAGACAGACAGACAGACAGAGCGGCACCATAAGGGTTCCTTTTTTTTACCATTTTGGTATCGGAACCCTAAAAACACGTTTTTAGTTGGGAAGCCCCCCTTAACTTTTTTTTAAATTCTTATTATTTGTTGTTACAGCGGCAACAGGAATACATAATCTGAGAAAATTCGAACTGTCTGTCTATTACGGTTCATGGGATACAATACTCGTACAGCCCGCTGACAGACAGACAGACATCGGAGGCATATCAATAGGGTCCTGTTTTCACCCTTTGGGTTCGGAACCCTAAAAAGACCTGCTTCAGTTTCATTATTTGAGTGAAACACAAAAATTTAAGCAGTGACATTAAAAAAAATAAGTACTTAACTGTGTTGGTACCCCCGACGCAAAAAGAGAGCGGTGTTATAAGTTTAACGTGTCTGTCTGTGTATCTGTCTGTGGTATCGTAGCTCCCAAACGGATGAACCGATTTTCGTTTACTTTTTTTGTGTCATAGATAATTTTATCTTGAGTGTTCTTAGCCAAGATTTATGAAAATCTGTTCAGCCGTTTAAAAATCATCAGCTAATTTCTAGTTGATGAGGGGATCGAACTACCTTCCATATGTCCTATCGATTCCAAATTTGGTACCGTATTACTTCAATGAAATTCAAAGAACATGGTAAGGTAACCATGATTTTAGATATGATATGTCAGGGTAAGGTTTAGATTTCGAAGATTGGTAATTAAATGGGATCAATTAGGCTCAATTACCACTGCGACAGAGTCAAAGCGACGCGACGCGTCAATTTTTTGAAGTGTAAACTTTTATATGGGGAAAAATCATAGATTTTTTTTTACTTTTTAGGGGATCGTTTTTTGTCGGGGGTCTTTTAAATTTTTAATTTAATTTTTTTTATAGAGGCGGACCAGAGTGGAGTGGAGACGTACACATTTAGACCAATTAGAGTGCATGAAACCCACACGACACCGTCACTTATCATGTCACTGCGGTCTCCTCATACTCGTATGTGATTGTTCTAATTTTGAACCACACTCCGCTCCAGTGCAAACGAACCCTTATGAGGCCTACTTACTTTATGGAATGTGAGTATAACTTATAGTACCTGGGTGACCGAACTTCGCTTAATAGCCGCCTCAACAATAAAATATCGTCGGGTGAGCAAGCTATGCTACCCGCTAACAGATGGCGCTGTAGGTTTTCGTCTAAAACGCGGTATTTAAAAAAAATGCTTAAAAACACGGGGGAAATGATTTATCGCAGACATAAGACCTAGTTAGATCGATTTTTCACCCCTGAAACCCCCTGTATGGTAAATTTCATCGATATCGTTAGAACCGATTACAAATACATATAAACATATATTGCTCGTTTTTAATAGTATAGGATAATTTCAAGTCTCGATCTTTCTTAGAATGGAGAGCATTTATAATTTTAATAGTTTTCCCAGATTAATTTCAAAGATATTTCTCTCTCAAACACAGTTTACGAGCAAGACATTCCAGTAACATTCCCAGACAATTTCTAAACTAGATAGAGGAGTGAGCCAAGTATTCTCCAGCCAACCCACCCCTTGACTCTTGCTCTCAGATTAAGATAGTGGACTAAACGCAGGCGGGATGTGTGCAGAGCTGTTAGGTTTGATTAAACAGCTAGATTGAAACAGTACGTTTCTTATTCTGCTACTTCATTTTTCCACTTCAAGTAGACTACAAAATTCATTGCTGCGTGATGTCGAACTAAAAACTCTAACGGGTAAGAAAAACCGGAGATGAACAACGAAAAATATGCTTCAATGTAGATTAGTAAGAAAAGGGGTAACAAAATCCCTCCCCGACGGAAACAGGATTCGATGCATAGGAATCCTTTGCGTTTCATGACGATTGCACTGAAAAGAAAATGTTTGTTGGAACAGAGTCACGTGTCGGTAGTAATTTGGAGATATGGTCATTGGCAACTTGTTAGGAACTATTGAGAAAAATTTAATTAGGATCAAGACGAAAAAAAGTCTAGTGAAGTGAAAATTAAACGGTACAGACAGACACTACGAGTAAAGTATAATCTGTTTATTTTATATTTTGCGATACAAGCGGTACTACTAACTTAAAGTATTTTCATACATAAAATTTAAAAATAGACCTAGCTTTAGTAATAAATATTTCTGATGAGTTTACGTCATAAATACAGACGACGACATTTAGCACATCAATCATAACGCTTTGGGCAATAAACTGACTTTATTGCATAAATATAGAAGAGGTTTCTGGTACTTTGCATCGAAATGGATCAAGCACTAATTCGTCGTCAACATAATTAAGAGTGTTGAAAAGCACTGATGATAGTTTTTGTTGCTTTGTTGTGTGTCTTTAGATTTTTTTTCGGAATAGATTTTCTTTTATTTTGGTCTTACAACAGCTTCACCATTAAAATTTCAAAAAGACGTTGTGGTAATTTTGCAATTTAACCACAAAACACTGGCAATATTCACAAGGCCCATGACAATATTCCTCCTATTCCGACCTATGTGGTACTACGATATTAAAAGTCATCGCGTAGTCACGTTTGCATTGCCTTTCACTCATTACAGCTGGTTTCAAGGCTGCTAAGGCTTTTTGCCGCTCTATCGACTATCGGGACAAAGCGATCATTGTCTTGTGGTAAAAAGCGGCTAAGTATACTTTTAAGTAGGTATGTTAAGTATGGGTGTTTTTGTCGTCGTACTCTAAGAAGTGTTTGCGGAAGAGAATTATAATATGAGTTTATTAAGCTGTAGTTTGGCTTGTTCATTAGTAGCTGTTATCTCCGATGAAAGCTAGACTCACCAGAGATAAAACCTTTATATTGCCACTTTGGTGTAGTGGGTAGTGAGTCTGCCTTTCACGATATGGGCCGCGGGTTCGATCCCCGCCCAGAGCAACATTTGTGTGATGAACACAAATGGTATTATTTATCTATTTATGTATGTATATCAGTGTATGATACCCATAATACACAGGCTATGCCTAGTTTATATCAGATGACCTTGTGTGATATGTCCCCCAATATTTATGTAAGTGAAAACTATAATTTAATGCTTTACATTTCTTTGTGTAGCGGCTGATGAACAATTAAATAGTAGTTTCAAGCCTGAGTTACCTAGTTGCCTTCTGAAGCACGGAAACTTCTCTAGTTGTTGCACCTAGGCCCTATTTACACTGCGTCTTTTTGCATCGATAGAGTTGCGAGGCAAACGCGATGCAGCATCGATACAATCACTTGTAGCGATACAAATGCATCGATACAGTCGCGATACAAACGCGATGCTGCCTCGATACAGCGTTGGCAATACGTTACTTTTGTAAATTAAGCCGAGTCCTTATCCTCATCCTAACAACAAACACAACCTCATCATCATGATGATGATGAGGTTGAAGATGAGGATAATGACTCGACTTACGAAAATAAGGTTCTGGCAACGCTGTACCGATGCAGCATCGCGTTTGCATTGTAACTGAATCGCGACAGTACTCGTATCGATGCAAACACGAGTTTGTATCGTTAAACGCGACTGTATCGATGCTGCATCGCGTCTGTATAGCGACTATTATCGATGGAAAAAGTTGCAGTGTAAATAGGGCCTAACCAGTTCCCAGCTAGGATCAAATTTTGGACCCAACTTTCGTGATACTCGTAGGAAAAAAATACGAAACACCCCTACGCCACAAGCTAGAAAGTTATGCCTTACGTCACAGTATTCATTATTTGGTATGACTTAAACACAACAATGAGAAGGCGTGTTAAAGCTTGGGACTGCATACGTCATTACGCATCAGCGTCTGTGCTTTGAGTCCACAATTACAGCCATTGTATGCGTCAGCCCGGCTAAGATTACTTCGTGATAGTTTGAGAGACCACTGTACGGCCGAAGCCTTGTAATTTGTTTCGCTCGAGAAAAACTAGACTAACGTTGCGAGTACTTTCGAATAGTATAGTTGTTTCTTTTAAAAAATAAATAAAAAAGAACTTATGTAGTGGATGAAACCAGCGCTTTCATAGAGTAGAAGGTTATTTACGGTATGCTTTTTTGTAACCGGCTTATGTTTTCAAACTAGAATTCAAACGCATTGGTATGGCATTAAGTATCTAGAAAGTAAGGCAATAGGTATACTATCTAAATTATTTAGAAAATATATTAAATTATTATTTACTACTGCTATTTTAAGGCGTAAGAAAGGTCTAGGAAAGGACGAAGGTAATTATGTACCTACTATTACAGTGAATTAGGAACGTCAAGAAGATAAAAATATTGACAATATAAAATAAAAATATAATATAAACCCCAAAAGCGAGAAAATTGTTCTTTCACATGCGTAGTGAACTTTGAAAAACCGGCATGTCTGTGTGGTTATTAGAAAAGTAGGTCGTGGTATGTGCGGTTGTCTCTTAGACTACTACTAGCACACTAAGCCAGTGGCCCAGATTGAAGGCTGTCCCGCTCCGAATCTCCAATCGTGCCAACTTTACAATCAGCTTAATAGGGCTATACCTGACGTAATTTGACGAATGCCGTTTAATCGACGTCGATTAGATGTCGTTGAAAACAGGCGGTGTCTGTTCGACGGTTCGTCACAAGGACTGAAAGGTTCGTGACAATCTCAAGGTTTATAATTTGAAAAGTTATGATTCTTTGATTGGGCTGTTTTCGGAAGATCAGCTCCAGTCTGCCTTTAATTCGTAACTATATTTTTGTGAAAAGACTTTTTTCCAAACCTCACAGATTCATGTATAAGATTGATACGAGTAGGTGCGTGACAGTTGTAATTTGAGATGTTGGTTCTCTTCTTTGAATGGTTTTATTTATCCAGAATTTCAAAATATCAGATGTAGTATGTCTTTAATTTGTCAGACATTAGATGAAAATTCTTTATCTTCTCTTTTACAGTCCTAACTACTCCAAGGTTCGTCTGGACTTAAAGACAAGCGCAAGAGTTCTGTGACAGGCGCAAGATTTATAACTTGAAAAGTTTTATTTAATTCTTTGATTATCTTTGAAACTGTCCAGAAGTCCATACGGGATGTATTCCTTTTTCATTTTTTAGAGTTTTGATAAGAGTTTTTTATTTCGTTCGTTGATTTTTCAGGATGCCTATTTCTCTACCTTGACCTACCTCTGCATACAAAATGCTGAATCTTTTTGTTTTACATTAATTGGCTTCGCAGTTTGCCCTTTTATGATTGAGTCTTCCTGGGATAACTCTTTTTCAATCCGCACTATACCATGGTTCATTAAAAGATTAGAAGATCCTTGATAGTCGCAAGATTAGTAAATCAAAAAGTTGCTTCTATTTTTAATTGGGTTATTTTCGGAAGATTTCTTTATAGGAATTATCGCCTTTATTAGTCTTGTCTCTTCTGTCAGAGATTTGTTGAGAAATTGTTTAACCCGTAAGTGGAACAAAGCTCTATTGTTTAAAAGAAAAGGTTTCTTTATCTTAATGTGTTAATTAAAGTATCTATGAACCCGCACACGTGCCTTTTGTGTATGTAAGCATTTGATGTATGATTGATCTATTCATACAAATCTTTTTTTAGCCTCTTTTAAACCTCTTCTGTTCGACGGCTTGCTTTACATTCCAAATTTGAAACAAACCAAATTGAAACAAAACAAATTCATTCTCCGTTTCGTGCTTATAAACACAAATAAAACTGTTGTATAGTTTATTCACATTTGTATAGTTTAACCGTGATTCTTCAGTCACGGCCATTAAGACTAAACGTCGGGTACACGGAAGGTTTTGGAGGTTAACTCATTACCCTCTATTGTGGGCTCGCTGATGTAATGTGCATAAAAAACTGCTGGTATTATTGTATATTTTTTATTTTTAAGGTTGCTATCGGAGTGCATGGACATTGAGGTTATGTTCATAGCAAGGAAAAATTATAAGGTTGATACACCTTTACGTTTTTTTTCAGAAACTAGAAAATTTACAAAACAAACTATTTTTCTAGAAACATTCGGATTTTATTTTAGTCTGATGGATACTAATTCTTATTGGGTCTCTGAAATATCGTAGTGTTTGTGGCCTTTAAGTGACTCACTTCCTCCACGGAAATAAGATTTTATGATGACAAAATAAGTCAAAATGTATCATCATCATAACATTCAAAAAATGTAGTACAAGGATCTCCCTCCAGAACTCTAGCTTTTCCTGAAACAATGTGCAGGGGAAGAGTTGCGACTGGCACCATGGACCTCCCTACTCCCAATCGGCTCAGAACATTAAAATAAAATACAAGGTACTTACTAACGTCGTAAAACCTTGAACACATACCAACTATTTCCTTATTAAATAATCTTCTTGAAAATTTTTCATCAACTTTCTCTACATTTCATATTAAAACTCTTTTTCCCTCGGCTGCTCATACTAATTGCCTGGCTGGGGTTTTTCATCAGATCCTGAAACTTTTCCTACAGAAGTTCCTTTCAGTTTTATTAGTCACGGGATTCGCCAAATCGCGAGTTGGAAACTAATTAACATTTGCAGATAGGTTGGAAGTAATTAGTTGTCTCTAGGTGTCGTTTCAGAATAGTAGTTTAGGAAATATCTTCTTGTAGCTGGTTTTAATTTAAAGTACAGATATATTTTTGTAGTGGTAGGGCTTTTGTGCAAAGTCCGTCTGGGGAAATACCACCCCTTGCCTATTTCTGCTCTGAAGAAGCAGTGTTTGCGATGCTGTGTTACGGTTCGAAGGGTAAGGGGAGATAGTAAAATTGCCGGCACATGAGACATACCTACCATCTTAGTTCTCAAAGTAAGCAACGCACTTTGTTGTCTTATTAGTGACAAAATATGCCACTAAACATAAAAAAAAATATTATGTGTAGGTTTTGGAGTTCATTCTGGCGGGCAGCAGAATCAAAGAAAAAATAAGTTTTTGATTTTCAAAATTACGTTATTGTTTTGGAACTGAATTTACTTTATTTTTATGAGAAATTTCCTCCAAGGAATGATGGTGTCTGAGACTCATTTATTTATTTACACGAACACTAACAAATAAAATGAATGAATTTGTGGTTCATACAAATTCATTCATAAGCAGTAGTATACCAACAAATTTTAAAACTGGTTAAATACGGATCAATATCAACAGTCGTAATACACCTAGGTGGACAACGCAGGTGGACCACGGGGGAGAACTGTTCAAACCTACCAAAAAAATTTCATGTGGTGGTATAGAACCCTCAGTGCACCAGTTCCACTCACACTTGGCCGGTCTTTTATTGTACATATGGAAGCAGAAGAAAATCCTTCAATCCATTTTAACTGCCCACAGGTATACCTAACGTTAACAATACTCATCTCCTAGATGTTCCAATCGGCATACCATCTCGAGTGAATCCAGTTACCTAGCGGTAGCAAATCGTTAATGTATCGAAGGTGAGTATCTGAGTATTAACCTGGTGGTTATACGAGTAGTAGGCTTGTAGGGTTCTAGGTCAGGACTAACGGTTGGGGATAAATTTCCTGTTTAGATAAGAGGTAGAACGGTGAATATATTATTTGTGTTAATTTTTAGTGCAGAGTGCAGATTATTCTGTGGTGCAGAATCATTGGGTTGAAATACGCTGAGGAAATACTTCAGACACACTAACTTTGCTGTAACTTATTAAAATCCATGTACTTATTCCGTGTCAGAATTAATCAGTTTTAAACGTTGAAATGCGTATAGAGGTCGCAAATTTCACAACATCAGGTCCAGACCACGGTAGCCTAGTTGGTAAACGTCTCAGGTACTGAGGGAAAAGAGCAGGTTACAATCCTGCCTGTGGTTGTGAAATTTTGCCATTTTTTACTTTGTAGTTTTAAATCCTGGCGATGAACGTACGCAACAGGCAACTAGTTGGATTTGGCAGTTGCATAATAATAATCGATTTGCTTAAAATGAGACGGAAAATTCCTCTTACGGGAAATTTCTTCACTACGTTTCCTCCATGTATTTAAATCAATACATTCCGAAAGCTATCATCAGGATCCAGCCCACCAATAATAGTGGCGGCTAAGTGCTAGGTATCGACAGCAACCAGTGGGCCACAGAGAAGTAACGGTGAGACGTACTTGCAATTACGCCAGATCGCGCAGATAGTGACCAAACTGGTCCGTTGACCAGTTGGTCGACCACCTCCGCCCATTTAACTACACTTCCCTTAAAAGCGAATAAATGGAAAATCTGATTTACAGCAACTGCTTGTGCTACTGATTGGATATAGACTTTTTAACAATTCTTTCGTTAAGATACCCAATTTACAAAAAGAAAGTAAAGGTATGATATCCAAGGAGGTCTTTATTCTGAGGGTATAAAACGTTCAGTATCCACTCATCATCATATCGTGTGGGTTGCAAGGTCGATGACCGACCTCAGAAACCCTGGTGTCAGAGTTGTTGAGCCACCAAAGGCCTTTGACATGTCTGATTAACGGCTACTATCTATACCAGTAGACAGTAGTCGGGACCAATGGCTTAACGTGCCTTCTGAGGCACTGAATCATCTAACTTATCGGACAATCAGGTGATTCATCCTGCAATGTCCTAACCAAACTGTTAAGGTCGCCCAAAATTGTAATTTAATAAAAAGCGCTGATAAATATACACTGTGTCTGAGGAGCGACAGTACAAACTTAAACGGTAGAGTCTGACCATGAAACCATAGGTCGAAATACGAAAAAAATATTTCGACCTGCCATACAAAATGTACTGTCAACTGATGCAGTTTGTAAGAGAAGTCCACAGAGCACTACGCCGGCCACTACGCGCCAAAATTCTGTGTTCTGTCGGGAAGGGGAAGTCGAAATTGTTTTTTGCATTTCGACCTAAGTATGTTCTTTGGGAAAAGTTGATCAGTTTCATGGTTAGAATCTATCTTTTAAGTTTGTACATTCGGTCACCAGACACAATATAGGTAGACAAACATCACAAAGCTTTGCCTTACTCAAAGAAAAGCAGTATACCTCGAGTTAATTGTTAACAAAAGAAAAAGACAAATAATGGACATGAAACATTCATGTACAAAAGACAAACACGACACAAGTTGATACCGATGAAGCGTGCTATTAATTTCATTGACAAAAAAGCTCAAAATAACGAAGGGAGAAATAATTGATGTATTCCTTGACCCATATACGATCCGTGGAATGCTTCAATGCTCCACCCATAATGTAGCTTTCTCCTAAATGAGCCTGCGAGATAAATGTCGGGCGTGGATGTTTAAATGTGTCAAAGGGAAAGTTCGGGTTTGAATTACGACGTATCTCTACAGTATAAAGTACCTACTTCATTGTGCCTATCTCTCAATAATAATAGGAACAGGATAATTAACAGCTCAGTAAATATTAACGATTACCCCCAAGGATCATAAGTCGAAAATAGTAGTTTAAGATACAAGTGCCGTAAGTAGGGTTACTACAAACGAGTTGACGTTTTGTAAACCCGAGACGAAGTCGAGGGTTTACCATCGGTACGAGTTGTCATAACCGTTACGGCCGTGTATCTTACGACGTTTGTTAATACATTTGTGAGAAAACATGTATATCTTATTGCTAAGCAAAATTTTATTGCTAAGCAATTGATAAGATGATCAAGACCAAAATTAAAATCACAAATATTAGTTGTTAAAATTAATGGTGAAGTTGGAACAATTACTGAAATTTAATTTTATTTTTCGTTTAAATTTAAAATAGTTTTATGATCAGAATGAAAAACTCTTTGGTAGTATACTTTTTTTACTTACCGCACTAGTTCGGTACCTAAGTAACTACTTACGAGCAATGTTTACGTCCTTGTAAGTACGTTTTTCGAGCAAATGTATTGAAAATCATTTTTATCGACTTCCCTTCGAAACTGTATCGCGTCAAAGTGCATTTTGTATGGGAATTAAATTTTTCGAAATACGAAAAAAAATTTTAGAGCTCCAATACAGGCTGCGCTATAAGCTGACTCAGTTTCTATGGGAGGTCAAAATATTTTTTTCAATTTCGACCTATGTTCCTTACGGAGAGTTGTTCAGTTTCATGGGCATATTCACATCCTTCGGGGTTGGTATACCATTTCTGTTACACCCTGTAGAATAACATCAAATGATAAAAAGTGGTCAAGTGCATGTCGGACTCGCGCGTTTTTAATACACTTCTGCGTGACTGCGCGTCTATGACTAAGACGACATTGTTACCTTAGTGGTACGGAACCCTCGGTGCGCGACTCCGACTCGCACGTGGCCGGTTCTTGTTCTTTTTTTTTGGATGGCTTACTGGCACCCTGTATCATCTATATTTTATTCTGTGACCCTGTATTCAGTTGAAACTTACTTTCACGACGACAACAGCGAATACCGAAAATGTGTACGTTTATACGTTTATTGTTTGCGCTAACAAAGTTGAGGCGACTTTAAGTGCCCAAGTTATTCAATTTATGAAAAATGTTCGCAACTTGAGTAGGTGTTTCCGTGATTCAGGTTTTATTTGATAAAGAGTTTTAAAATCTTACAAATAAAACAGGTTATTTTAACTGTTCGGTAAAAATAAAATAAAACAATGTTACAAGAAACTTAGTACCTACGATTTTTTATGATTTATGTCACGGAACGAGAACAATTACTTGGACCAGAAAAACTGCTAAGCTGAAGGCAGGCAGCCCTATATATTCATGGACGGCACGTCTAGGGTAATCGATCTGCATCAATTTCATCGTGCCACCTGATGAGGTAATTGACCCCATTTTCGGGGCTCACAAAACATGGCTGACCTTGAAACCTGCCAGGGTTTGGGCTGGCAACCTATGCGGGTTTTTATCTCCAAATTTGTCTCTTTTGATGAATAAACGTTTTGATCTGCCACCTTATGAGGTAATTTTTGATCAAAGTAGCGATACGACGACGAAAACAAATAAAAGTTCTTCCAGGATATGCGATGGCAACCTACTAAAATCCAGTGTTCCTAAATAGTATCTATCACTACATTACATTTCTGCTCTGCCACCTTGTGAGGTAGGGTTTCGTGCAACGGGAGCTTGGTCTATAAGTTGCGTCCCAGGCTATTGACGTATAGCATTCAGTTTATTATTTGATACAAAATTCATATTAATACACTCTCAACGTACACTTTCAGTACGGTTTAAAACCTGCTCATGAGCTTTGTGTGCGGTTTTAGCGCGCTAATAGTCGGTTCAAAACTTGCTCGTATTCACTCGTTTAAGCGACGTGACGTCATCAGTGACGTCACTTTAGCGCGCTATCATTGCATACGAAAATGAGGTAGTACAGCGTGTGCGAAACGTCAAATTCATAAGACATTTGTCATCAATCTCGTTTTCGAGAGATTTTTTTCAACTTTTTTTGGGGTTTTAGATTAAATTATCTTATCGAATAATCATTATCTCTCAATAATTTCTTAAAACGCAAAACAAAATCAAACTTTTAATTTTTCTCAGTGACATTGACATAAGCGCGCTCTAGTCTGGTTTAAAACTGTATTCGATGATATTCGACGAATGCACGCATATAGAAATAAACCGACTATATTCAGTGAATGTGATGTGTGCGTTGATTTCAAGAAACAAACCGTAGTGTTTGACTTTGAGTGGGTCTGTGGTTCAATGCGTTTGTAGTGTAGCACTGGTTCAGCTTATACTGGTTTTGTTTCTACGTGCTTCCTGCCGTGCGTACATTCTTATTGCGCTCGCAGACTCGCAAACAAGCTCTTCTAAGCTGATTAACGTAGTGAACCTCGCCTGACACCTCCAAGTCTCAAGTGGCATAGCCATTGAGCTATCAGGTACTAGAACAGACAAGTCGCGTATTTTATAAATAATATTACTGACTAATAAATCGAGATAAAAGCGACACTAATATTTTTTCAGTGAGCATGGTATAATCGTTTAAATATGCAGTGACTTAAGGTATCGTATTGCACTTTTCTTAACATAGTTCCTGTTTTCACCATAATTTATTTCTAGATCTGCACTGAAACCGTTTAGTATCTGCCTGTTACAGATAAAAAGAGAAAAAAGAAACAGAATAAGATAAGCTTACCTTTGAAATATCAAGTTCATAATCAAGTTTTTATAAATATTTGTGCAGTAAAGAATTTAATTGAATTTAATAGAATATTGAGGATAGAGAATTTATATTGTATAAACCAGATTTCATGCTGGGAGTAAAAAGACGTTGACATTATTTTCCATAAAAATTGTCGGACATAGCACCCGTTTCTTTCTTATCTCCAATAAAACCTACCTGCACCCACAGTACCTGCCTGTATTATATAAACTAAAAGGGAATTTTCCCCCTCTTCAATAAAAAAAAAACTTAATTTTGCGAATAGAGGATTGACAATCTAAACTAAATTTCATGTCGGGAGTAAATAAACGTTGATTATTTTCGAGAAAATCTCTCTCAAGTTTAAACATAGCACCGGTTTGCCTCGTAAGTTCTAGGTCTGCACTAAAATCCAACCTCAAATCCCTACTTAATTTCAGTACCTGCCTGTTTTCATATCAACAAAAAGAGCTCATTTTTCTGCGTTGTGTCATGTCTTGCAACTCAATGATTTTATCTCCGCAATGTGGATTGGCTCGATCTGTCTGTAAACCGAAGCTTTGACTAGGATCGACTGCCTCATATCCTGCTCCAAGCGGATTACGAGTATCTAGTCCTACACCAGCGTACTACAAGGCCTTTCTATTTATAGACTAAGAGCGGGCAGTTGGGAACCCTACCTCATCAGATACCAAACAGCGACCTATCTAAGCTGCTGCACAATGAAATGGCGAGTCTAAAAAAACAGGGTTGCCTGGCATGTTTGGTACAATATATATATATTTTTTTTACCAAATCGTCTACCAAAAAAGTACATGATGCATGCAAAAGTACTAATTAAGAAGTACCAAAACCAATAGGATTGCCTTGCTCAACCCTGATACTTACTGAGTTGACATATCCTAAAAATGACATTGCAACTCCCTAAATTACCGGGTTTAGGCAAGGCAACCCTGATAATTTTGGTACATAAATATAATCTTTGATTGTTAAGATTTCTAGTTTTGTAAAGATAAAATTAAGTTTTTTGCATGAAATAAACATGTTTAAATTTAATTAAAAAAGAACAGATATGACGTATAGAGGCTGTAGCTTAAATGGTTAAAATACTCTGAACGATGGGAATCCGCCCATGTAATTGATGGGGCAATATTATATTGTAGTTCGCTGGTCAATATATGAAAAAAAAAAAACCTACAATATGCTTTATCAGCTGTTGCAAGGTGGTTGCACGTTTTTATGGGAAGTTTTTTTGACCATTGTTTCATTCACATTCAGGGTTATAATAAAATTATAAGTTACCCTTCTTGTTACCCGTTGTAGAATATGCGATTAAATTCCAATCATTCGACATTAAAATCGATACTCTCAAAGCTCAAAAGATTTCCCGCAATCAAAATAAGCCTTCAACAAAATATACCTATCATCATTTTAAATTCTGGAATCTTATTACTGGAAAATTAAATGATTACTCGTACCCATGACTTCATCAAATTACGTTACAAATTTCCGTGTGAACGAACATAT
This sequence comes from Athrips mouffetella, assembly GCA_947532105.1. Classification (NCBI taxonomy): domain Eukaryota; kingdom Metazoa; phylum Arthropoda; class Insecta; order Lepidoptera; family Gelechiidae; genus Athrips; species Athrips mouffetella. Next base: position 1,418,652 of record OX383961.1, on the reverse strand, counting down.
AGATGAATGGTTAAAAAACGTTTGATTTGGTAATTTAATAATTTTATAAAAAAATTGCTTAAACGTTCAGTGTTTTTACTGGTTTCCGTTTCCTGCATTTATTTTGTTAATTTTGTCTAAGATAAACCTTTCTACAGAGGATTTCACAAGATATAAAAAAATATTTCGACTCAATTGTATCCCCATAAATAATGAGTACGTTTTTGAGGAAATAAGCAACGCACAAAAGCTAACCAAAGAGAGTGAATGGACGCAGTGGAAGCGTGCTGGGCCCATAACCTTATATTATTATTGTTTTATGCTAGTTTAAAGGTGTACGTTTATTTAAAGATATTATTTTTAGAATACACTCCTTTATTTAATGAACAGTACAAGAGAAACAGTGCGAGGAATACCACAGAGTATTTAAAATAATATCCACAGAGTATTTAAAATAATATTGCCATTATGATCATAATAGATGTCTATGGTTTGTTTGTTACTCATTAACCTACTCTTTAACAGCTGAACTAGTATAAAAGTTTGGAAAAACTATATCTTTTTATCTGGATATTACCAAAACAGTATTTTTACCCAGGGAAATTTAAAGACTTCTACTAAACATCTTTACATGGTTTTACTAAAAATGGTGGTACGGACGAAAAAGCGGGTACGTAGGTGTTATATAAATAAGAGGATAAAACATAGGAAAAGCGGTTAGCCTGATTGATTATGTCCTTCTTCATATAAGTAGTCTTGGCGCTGCCTAATCCTTGGATAGACAGTCAGCCGCTGATGCAGTATTGCCAAACTTAAGCTCGGAAATAAAGATAAATATATTCGGTTATAAAAAGAGCCGCGACAGGGATAAGTTTTAACAAAACATAAGTAATATTTAATATCGTGTTTTCTTTTGTAATTAGTAATTACAAACACCTCACGTCTAAATAAAAGGTTGTCATACTTTCCTTTCGTGTAAGAGCTATTAAAAATGACAAAATTTTTGTAAAATAAAATGGTACCGCAAATAATAATCTTACACCATCTAACCTAAAGTATAGGGTAGTTTTATACGAGTAAATAAGAGTTAAAAGAGCAAATGCGATCATATTTTTTAATTAACATCCTGTCAATTGCGAATTCCAAATTTAGCAATTGAAAGTTAGTTTGGCAAGTTTGGCAACACCGGGGAGAAAGCCGGGATTATTCCCATCCGTTATCTCCAGTGCCTTTCCTTTGCTAGAATAATAAAAAAAGTACAGTATTTATTTTCGGGAAAATCAGCCATAAATAATAATTAAATGAGAGATGTTTTAGGATGTATTTATTTTGTAGTGAACATGAACTGAGCAAATACGTAGAAACTAATATTTACGGCATACCTGTCTATGAGGTACTTTTTGCTATTTCTTATTTATTTCATACAAAGGATACATTAGAAAATAAACAATCAAGCTAAATATTATTGTATTACCTAGAATCGCAATTTAGAGTTTTAATGATTTAATTATTTTGAATATGTTTTTAAAAGGCGAATATTGTTTGCTGTTGATAAATAATTGACCCCAATCTTAATTAAAAACAAAAAGGTTATGCAACAAGCTAAAAGGCGAAGGTCAAAACCCACTCATGATCAGTAGAACTTCATTGTCAATTCACTTTCATCGGATTTGTGTAGGAAGATTCTAATGTATGACTTCGGTTTAGTATTGTGTTCGAATGTAACTGCGGCTTGTGGGTGGTCTTCACAATACCTGCTGATCTTTATGTTAACCTGGTACTTGCTAATTATTAATCACTGTTTCTATTAACTATCTACTCAATAAATAGTCAGCAAAGAGGCAGCCTTCGAGACGAAATAAAAAGGCCGCATGCTTTGGGTGTAAGATACCAGTGTACCTATTAGGGTTCTTCATTCAAATACATTTGTTTTATTGGTACTTCTGATTATTTTATGACTGATATCAATTTATATCCGGTTTAAAAATGAGCTTTAGAGCAACGGCCAAGAAGAGCTGACTCTACTTGGTCAAAACCCCGAAAGAGCTAGCCTGAAAGGGTGGGGAAGGTCTCATACAAGTGTTAATACTGTCTAAATGACCTCAATGTAGAACTATGTATAACACGAATTTAGCCTGAAGATTGAAAAAAAAGAACAACAAGAAAATTATCAAAAAATCCTTCCTATCTTTACACAAAAAACATTGAGTTTTTTAAACAACGAAGCCTTATAAATTACCTACAAACTCAAACTTCAATCGCGTTAAACAAATCAGACTAATTCTCGCGTCTTGTAACAATACATAATCTTCTACAGGCAGAGGACACGATTCCGTATATTACCTATACAAGCAACATGGTTACATCCCTAGTGTACCATATTAATTGTCTTGAGTCAGCAGCTATCGACCTAGCCTGTTTCCATTAGCTGCCCCATATTGCAGCGATGGTTGCAATCTGTTACAATCCCATTGAGCTGCAGCGAAGCACGTTTGAGGTTTAAAGCAATTGGTTTATGAATCGTGGTAATATTGTCGTAGATCTCGTTTGCAAGGAATTGTAACATCCAGGGATTTACACTCTTTGAGTGTCTTTATTTTTAAACAATGTTCTTGGGTCTTACACTAACCTGAATAAGTTGCGGGTTTACACTGAGAGTATTTGAGTACGATTCGGACCAGAATTAAACAACTTTCTTAAAATAAACGTGGGTTGTAAAATTTGAAAAGCATTTTCTCTTGGCGGCGCAGTTCTAAGTTGTCCGAGTGTCGCACTAAAATATTCACAGTTACTTCTTTGCTTTTAATGTGGCCCAAAAGCACCGAAACGTAAGTTTTAACTGCTGACATGCGTCATATTTAAAGCTAATCAAATATTTACAAACAAAAAAAAGAATGGAAACACATCTAATTTAAAATATGATCTGTATGCAATATGCGAGGTGGGGTGGGATGTGAGGTGCGAACTGAATCAAACTGAATCACGTTAGTTGCGTCCGCGCGTGATTGATCACCACTCGGCGGTGGTGATATGTAATGCAACAATTGTCTTCATGGACAGAAACTGTGACTTATTTAGGGCGCGTGCACACTAGCGATTTTAGAGCGTGGTAATATCGCGGCGATCATATTATTTGTATAAATACTATCGCCGCACTCACGCTGCGATTACACCGATCGCCGCGCCTGAAAAGGGCTATAATAATATAATATTATGTATTTTAGTATGCTATTCAGACCATAGAACTGGACCACTTTTGCAAAAAAACATGGGTTGAAAAATTTACTAACAAAATTTAAATCCAAACAATTTTCTGGTCTTTTGATATCTAAAATAACCCTGTATAGTAGGTAGTATTTTTTTGCCTTTGCTCGTCAAAGACTTGGAAGAGGCCTTCAAATATCTGGTTTTCTTTGTATGTTTTTTCGCAAGCCTAATAGCCTATACTGAACTACTGCCTAAGAACCATACCCGCTAATTAAGACCATGATTAGTAACATCTATCGCAATGTTCGACCCTAGGTACTATTAAATACTTATTGCATAAAAAAGAAGGTTAGACCAAACCTGATCAATTATTACCTGTCTGTCTAGCCAATTACGAAATCTACCTGACGGAAATAAAATCTGACTTCTTGAAACATGTCTCAAAGGTATTGATAAATTATTTCTTCATAATGCTAATAAAAACCAAAATATATAAAACCATAATAAGTAACACAATTTTTTTTTTAAATCATTTATTTAGCTTGCCCAGAAGAAGCCTTATCACTCGGGTGTGGCTTGAAAAGATTCGGGAATACATTTTCATCGCACTTCCTGTGGTCGGATGATTTAAATACCACAACTTCACAACACAGGATTCGAACCTGCGTCTTCTCCATCAGAACCGGAAATACCATAACCAACTAAGCTACCGTAAAGAATTTGGACCTCCTTGATTTATTGCCTGTCCTGCCTGATGTTCTGAAATTTGTGACCTATAATAAGCATTCAACATTGCGTTTGTGCTGCCACCTAGTAAGCATTTGCTATACTGCTAATAACAGGACTTTAGCTGTCCCGTGTGGTGCCGGCAAAGAATAGTACCAATCCATACATACCGGGTGTCGTAAGAGATGACTAAGGGTTAACTGGAGGATGGGCAGCAGCATCCTCCTTTGTATATTAAATCTTACTTACTGCGGTCACCTAAAACAGCGGTCCATGGTGCCAGCCGTAACGCTAACAAGCGAGGTGACTATGGTACGTCCCCTCCACATTTTTCCAGCAAAAGCTAGAATTCTGGAGGGTGCTCCCTGTCCTGTAGTAGACGTTTCATGGGATGTTATGACGAGCTCAACCAAATCAATAAAAAATACTAATTCAAATATAAACAACTGCAAAAAATATATTTAAAAACTTTCAAATAACGAAGCATTTAAAGACAACCCAATCCTAACAAATACGAATTTCCATTTAAGCGTACCCTCCATCTTACGGCATCGAAAACGAGTTAACCTTTAGGCCCGGTATAAAATCCTTAAGTAAACAGTGTGCTGAATTAAATAACTGTCTCTTCAGAGGGTAGTCGTAAAACTGAACAACTTCGGGGAGTATTCACCCTTTACTCATCTGTTTTATTTAAATCAGCCTGTATAATCAACCTGAGTTTTCGTTGGTATTTTGTATCTGCCTTATTTTGTTTGGCTTTTGTTTGAGTAAATTTAATTTTGCAGGTTTAGGATCGATGAAACTCGAAGACTGTATGGTGACTGCCTAAGAAACCAAAATGGAGCGTGGGACCTATATTTACTTGTATTTATAATACCATTTATTAAAGTACGCAATGAATCTCTGCATACCACATTGACATAAGAAAAACGCTTCGCTTTGCCCTACTCTTAGTTTCCAAAATCTTTGGCTTACTCCTATGGTACAAGGGTATGTTCGTATGTATCCTATTCTATTAAACAAGCAATTTTTGTTTATTTGTAATCGATTTTTAGAAAATGGCTCTAACAATTTCGGTGAAATTTACCATACGGGGGTTTTCGGGGGCAAAAAATCGATCTAGTTAGGTCTCATGTCTGGTAAAATTCGTTATCCCTGTGGTTTTAGGCATTTTTTTTAAATACCGCGTTTTAGACAGAAACGTACAGCGCCATCTGTTGGCGGGTAACGTCTATTATAGAGCGAAGCTCAATAGCCCAGGTACTAGGTATTTAATTTACGGAACTCTTTAAAATTACTTTGCGCCAATCCAACTATTAATATTAACTATTTCTTTCTACGAGTATTCGATTTGATGTGAATAAAAAAAGTTGCTGTATTTTGTGTCTTGTCTAAAAATCACTTAAACTCACTTACTTCCAGGTTTTAATAATGTAATAGAAACATATAACAGTATTTGATAGAAGACAAATTGCCGCGCCGCATGTGTCTGATGGCATTTATTATAATAAAACATCCATTACGATAGCCAATTACACACTTTGTGAGTTACATTAAAACCTTAAAATGTCTATAAATACTGCGATATGATATGAGTACCTATTACGGATACAAATTTTGAAAATAGATCTCTTCACTACATATTAAAAGTTAAATAGACTAAGAGCTGCGTTTGGAAACCCTACCGCATAGCAAAAAGCGACCAACTCTGTGCATAAAGAAAAGGCGAGTCTAAAAAAACAGGGTTGCCTGAGCACTGTACTTCTGTAGGTACTTCTTAATTAGCACTTATAAGTAAATTGTAATCTTATTTTGCAATTATTATTGTAATCTCGACCTGTAATTATTTAATTACCAATAAATTGTATTGTATTGTATTATTGTATTGTACTTTCGCATGGACTAAGTACTTACCTGGTACACGATTAGGTAAAAAAATAAACAGATTTTTTGTTGACTGTACTAAACGTGCCAGGCTGCGCCCAGATCACCCTGTTTTTAAAACTCACCTTTTCACTGTACACCAGCCTATTTAGGTCGCTTTTTGGTAAGCGATGAGGAAGGGTTTCCAACTGCCCACTCTCCGCCTATAAGTCCCCCGACGCGTTTTTCTATCGTCATCCTGTCTCCTCTAAGGTCATCCGGTTTGTCTGAGCTCGCAATTCTCAGAAACTGCATTAAAGATTTCGATACGGTTTTCACTAATAGATGGACTGATTCACGTGGATGGTTCTTGTCTAAAATTAATAAAACTGCCAATTGACTGAACTGTGATGATGATTGTCGATCAGATCGACTCGAATCGAACTCTTGAGATCTTTTGCAACCCGCGAGAGAAGCCGTAGCTGGCTGCTAGTTAAAGTATAAATATGTATCTGAATATGTATGTCTCTTTATCACAATCGCTGAGTCAGCGACTAGCAAGAATTCACGTGGGTCTTATAGGCCTCTTATTTGCATAACCGATTCGAGCACGATATATTGTGGTATTGTTTTGTATCACAGAGCCTGGTTTAAACCTTTGAGTAGAATGATTTTAAGAGTATGTGTAATAAGGTGCTATAGAAAATGTATAACAACCTTTACGCTTCGATCAATAATCATTAATTTCCATAGATACTCAGTCGCATTTCAATGCAAACAATCTTGAGATTCGAACGAAATTTAAAGTCTAACGTATAAAAACGCGCTGTAGATGCGCCGACGACGTGTGTCGACGGCGCTTTTGTATCGCTACAAACAAAATCAAACTGCTCTGTGGAAAGGAAAATGCGCTGTCGACGCGTGTTCCCAAAACACGCGTCGACGGCGCGATAAAAAGTCGCGGTTTGCATAGGCTCTAAGCCCTTCTTACGGTACAATTTTGTTGAGAAGCAATCTTGCATATTATACCGAAGCCCTTAAGGATGTTAATCTGCCCGAAATTGTACAACTTATCATAAAAGTTTTCTTAGTTTATGACGCATGATTTTGTTACAGAATTCATTCATTCATTTTCTTTGGAAAAGTTGTTCAATTTTAAGGTCTGAGTAACAAATTAAAAGTTTTGCAATGATAAAGCAATAACCTTCGATAAAAAGGGCGAAGACACTCTTTATTGGCTCCAATGCTATAAAAGTTTTCGCTTTGCTAAAGTAATAAATTAATTTGTAGTGTGCAGCTGACTTACCATTTGGACATGTGAAGAGATTGCTCTGGAACAAAAGAAAATGGTTAATAATTTTATTAATTGGTCACACCGAATTTATACCATGTCTGAATACAACGTGTAAAAGAAAGGTGTGATAATACTGAAGGGTGTGAATCTGCTCATGAAACTGAACAACTTTTACCAAGGAACATAGATCGAAATACGAAAAACCAAATCTGACCTCCTGAATCAGCTGATGCAGTTTCTATGGAAGGTCAAAATTGATTTTGGTCTATGTATGACCTATGTTCCTTGAGAAAAGTTGTTCAGTTTCATGGGCAGATCCACACTCTTCAGTATTATCATACCTTTCCGTTACAACTGCACCTAGCGGGACCCCGTGTCCGATTACTCATATATATATAGGATGACTTTTAATTAGTTCTTGATAGAAAAAGGTATGAATGTACTCATGATACTGAACAACTTTTCCCAAGGAACATAGGTCGAAATACGAAAAACCAAATTTGACCTCCCATACAAAATGCGCTATCAGCTGATTCAGTTTCTATGGGAGGTCAAAACTTGATTTTCGTATTTCGACCCATGTTTCTTGGGGAAAGTTGTTCAGTATCATGAGTACATTCATGCCTTTGTCTATCAAGAACTAATTAAAAGTCACCCTATATAATTGCACTTAGGTACAGTTCCTCCGAGTTTTCTTTTCAGTCGGATAAATGGAGGACTAAAGACGCCACTACTACATAAATAATCATTATCTTTAAAATTGCTCAAAGGAAAATCCTAAAAAAAAGAACACCAATTTGCCATTTCTAACTAAATTCTAAAGGTTGAAGCAAAATTGCTAATCCGTGGGCAAGGTAATTTAGTTTTGCCCAAATTCATTCGGTTCACGGTTTGTTGGACGAAAGGCCGAGATTAAATAATAGTAGGGGTAAGGCCCACAATACACGGAGTCGCTGCCTCTGTAGCACCGTGTCAAAATGGAACGGATAGAAAAGGAAATCTATTTATTTATGCAATATGGTATAATTTCACATAAATTGCAATACATTGCATGCAATAAGGTATAATTTCGCATAAATTGCAATACATTTTACATGAATTTTCCATATACTCTATGGAAAACTGCTATAGGGATCAAATGTCAAATTTTGGCAAGTCCGGAGGGCCTTGCCAAGGCTTCAAAGATATAGCGGCGATTACTTCAACAATGTCCACGAAGAACGATGCAAAAAAAGAAAGATGATCCTTCTCAGGGGTGATTCTAAAATTCTACATCACTAATAGGTTGCATCTATAAAAAAAAACTTTTTCTTTTGGACTAGCTCAAGAAGAAGTGAAGCGCCTGAAGGATTAAATGACCTCAATGATCAGCTGGCGATGCAGACGATTATAATATTCAGTCACTAGCAAATACCTATTCATTTCAATAAATTACTGTAATGTAATTCGAAGAAAAATAAAATTTCATGATTACCCAAAAAAAATATATAAAAAAAAGTATTTACATACATACATACATAACATCACGCCTCTTTCCCGTTGGGGTAGACAGAGACCACAGTCCTCCACCTGCTACGATCTTGACATACTTCCCTTGCTTCCTGTACTTTCATCAATCCTTTCATACATGCTCGTCGGTTTAGGGTACTTTTAACCCGGCCTTTATTCAGAACGTCTTGAATTTGGTCCTGGTACGTTCGCCTAGGCCTTCCCCTTCCAACGTTTCCATTCACTCTCGCCTGGTAGATCTCTTTCGTCAATCTTCGTTCATTCATCCTCTCTACATGACCAAACCATCTCAGCATCCCTTTCTCGATTTTGGTCACTACGTCTTCTTTTACGCCACACCGTTCTCTTATCAGACTATTTCTAATCCTGTCACTCAATTTAACACCAATCATACTCCTTAGCGCTCTCATTTCCACTGCATTAATTCTACTTTCATGCTTCTTCTGCCATACCCAGCTTTCACTGCCATACATCAGTGTTGGTACCAAAACTCCCCCATGAACAGCCAAACGAGCCTTGTGAGACACCTTCAAAAGTATTTATCTGTTATAACCTATTAGTGATGTAGAATCACCCCTTAGAAAGATCATCCATCGTACTTTTTTTACACTCTGTATAAGAAAATTAATTTACGAAACTGTTTTTAATTTCATTCTATACCTATAGATTTCATTTAGTTAAAAAAATATTGGGGGACATTTCACACAAGGTCATCTGACCCCAAACTAGACAAAGCCTGTACTATGGGTACCAGAGACTGATATACATACATAAATAGATAAATAACACACAGATACAGAACAAACACTTGTGTTCGTCACACAAATGTTTGCCCTGGGCGGGGATCGAACCCGCGGCCCACGGCGTGAGAGGCAGGCTCACTACCAACCACACAAACGGGCTTGTCATTAGCTTTCGTGTTCTGCAGTAGCAATTTTCTTCATACTTATTTATTACATAATTTAAATTAATTAACCTTTTCAGTTCAGTTGAAACTCATTAGAAACAACTTTACTAATCAAATAAATAGTGGTATTAAGAAATTAAATCATTAGCACAAGGTTTCTTTATTTCGGTTAACAGTTAAAGAGACCAAGGCACTCGTATTTATCTTGAGTATTTAAGGTACAGATACAGATTCTTTATTTATAACCATTGTTACAAGTCATTATTAAAATTGTATATAAAAGAATGCAAATATCATTAAAATAACTTAAGCAATACATTTATCACACATAATAATCATTCAATTTTCTTGCTCTCAGGGAGCACTGGCCTATTTAACAGTTCGTTGATATCATAAAACTGCTCTTTCAGCAACCACAACCTTAAACGGTTCTTAAATATTTCACGGGATGTTGCATTCGTGACTACAGTCAACCACAAGTCTGTGGAAACATTTCTAACTCTATTACCAAGCCATAAGTCCAAAGTGTTTCTACTGACATGCTGCTGGGTGTACGAGTACCTAGTAGATTGTAGTTATTATCTACTTAGCTAAGCAGAAGTTCTATCTAATTGGGTGCAGTTTTAACATATTAGTTCGAATTAGATGATTTTATAGTTCGCTGAAATTACACTCAGGGGCAAAAGTTACCGCCCAGTCTGTTTTTACCCGACTTAGGCAAAAGGGAGGGTTGTGATTTTGACCGGTATGTATGTTCATCTGTTCCCTCATAACTTCGAAACTACTTATCGTAATTTGACAAATGTGGTTTATGCCATCTACCCTAAAACAGCGATCATAAGCTTGGGGCAACGTGGCATAATAATATGACTACGGTTTGTAAATACCACAGTTTGTACAAAACCATTTCAGATAACAATATTTTATTGTTTCATACTTTTTAGAGTCAGATTTGCCAGTTTGTCAAACAATATATACGTAGCTGAACAAAGAGATCGTTAAATGAGGGGCTGACAAAGATTATCTCGAAGATCACACCTATGTAGGGCATCCAGGAAATTTCGTGCATCATTCAGAAAAAATACACGACATTTCGCCGGTGTACCGAAAACGGAACGGGCGTGCTCAGCCAACGAAACTGAACAACTTTTCTCAAGATAAATTTTCGGAAAAAAAAAATTACCTCTCCTTACAAATTGCTCACTCTGCTCGAACAGTTTGTATGGAGAGATCAAATTTTTTTTTCATTTCCCAAAAATGTATCCTTGGAAAAGTTGTTCAGTTTCTTTAACTGAGCATGCCCTTTTAGTTTGCGGTACACCGTCCCTTACACCCTGAATTTCCCGAATACTTACAATTTTTTCAAGTGTCGCACGGGTTTTTTTTTAACATTTTTGATACGTGTAATCTTTGACAAAATTGTTAATAAAGTTTTTATCTAAAGACCTCATCAATCTAATTTGTATTTTATTCGGTTTAGATAAGATATTGATTGACGCTTACTTTGGTTCCATATTTGTATGAAAATGTATGACAGAAAATAGACCGGGCGGTCAACATTTTGCAAATTTAACATTTTGTGACACTGAACGCTTATTTTTGCCCCACAGCACCTAAAGATTCAGATTCAGAATAATTTAGTCAATGTAGATTTTTTACAGAATCCTTATTGAATTTCATTACATACAGAATACAATGCGAATAGTGTGAGTCTACTACCGTTTCGGACCGTGCTATGGAATAAAAGAAACGGCAAGAAACCAATGCAGCACAGCCTACTATAACAATATATTTGGCAACAGCAAAAAATAATGTTTTTCATAACGACAGCGCTCGGCTCTCGATTCGGAGGTACTGGTTTCGATTCCCGGAGGGGACACTGTTAAACAAAAAATCCTTTTTGCGACCTCCCCAGTTTGGATTGCACATTGAAGGATGAATCACCTGATCGTCCTGAGCGCAGTATGGTGGTTACAATACTCTTAAGGTGATCTGTGACGGTCATCTTAGACCCGAACGCAACTAGATGGAGCCACTGCTGCAAATATAAGGTTTCATTTTTTTATGCAATAAGTACCAACTATATATGTGCAAAAAAATTATTCGCGTAAATTTCATCGTGCAACTTCAACGCCTAACAACAATTTCGATAAGAAAAATATCTCCGTATGTCCACTAAAGTCAATTACTCTCGTCAGTCCGTGTTTACATGAGTACGATCACTCACACATGCACACAAAGCACAACCGTACAGTTTTGACCGCACGCCCACAATCGTAAAATTGAACCAAAAATTGCTAACAAAAATAGTACTTTCGGTACATTAACTGTATTTTTGTATTAATTAGCGTAACATTTAACTAAAATTAGCAGTATTCGTTCGTTTTTCAACAGAATTTTATGTCCCGCGTAAGAATGCAAGTCATTTGAAATTTGTATGGAAAACGGATCACCTTAAAGACGCTGCTTCCGGTTCAAAGTCCCTTAGTTGCCTTTTAACACGATGTTATAAGAAAAGTTGTATAGAGACATATTTGCATGTAAGTATGTAGCGACTCCAGATAGAGTTACACGAATTTCATAAAGCCATTGAAAATTCTTGAATTTACATTATCAAGTACGAGTAGGTACTTATGTCATTTGCTTTCTCATTAAAATTTTAGCTTATTAAAATATCATGTGAAGCATGAAATATATTATCAAAGTATTGCCAGAAGCGATTTTAATGATTCCTCGTATAACATGTTATATTTTGTAACTAATTAATTAGAAAGCCATTAAGAATATATTAAATTAGAAAATCACTTTATAGCGTAACACAATGTAATTTGTGTGTCAAAGATGATAAGTAAATTAACTCAGCCATTTTGTAATTCCAGTGCCAAAATGGCTGGCGTAGAGAATGTGTTTGAAATAGGATTATATTTGGAAATTAAGGAAACAAAAATCTGGGCTCAATTCAATTTAATAATTTTAACTTTAATTCCCAAAGTATGCTCTGAATTTTAGAATGAGACTCTTTAGTAAGGGTGATGAACGACAAATTTATATATGATTTGATCATGTCTGCCTCTTTGACTGATGATAAGGAGCATCCTCTAAAAGACACAAAAATATTGGCAGACATCCACACCCCTGCGTTTTTGAGGAATTAAGTTTTAACTATTTTGAAATTAGACAATGAAACGTACACCTGGCAGACTATGACTATCTGATTAAATACAATGTGTACCCTGAAAAATGGTCTGCCACCATAATAGCCCTGCAAATGCAAAAATTCACTACCTCGTCCCGTGATAATGCAGAGCCCTGCATGTGTGCCTCTTCGATTTTCTACATCTTCAGAAGTATTTTAAACAGGAGCCACAAAGGCAGACAAAAAAAACATTATTTAGTATGTTATTTTTAATTTTTTGCTTTAATTCAAAAACGCAGCGACGCACAGAAAAACTTGTAAGGACCAAATCGATTCGTGTTGAGCTAATCTATCCCTATTAATATGAATCATGAGCAAATCATATACTTACTCAAATTGCAGCCAGCACCCAACTCTTTGTATTCCTTTTACTGAAGAGTGCGACAAAACATTAAATGGCAATCTACAGATCTAAATCGTTATAAGCAATTTTAAGAAATCAATAATTATGTGTTTTGGTTTCGTATTGGAAATAAAGCACACTGTCAGGCCTTCTACACCTGCAGCCTATGGGTCAACTATAGACTGAAACTATGAGCTCTCTCGGAGTTCTGTATAATAATATAGTACCTGGGCGACCGAGCTTCGCTCTATAATAGCCGCCTCAACATTAAAATATCATCGGGTGAGCAAGCTATGCTACCAGCTAACAGATGGCGCTATAGGTTTTTGTCTAAAAAAAGGCTTAAAAACACGAGGAAAACGAATTTTCCCAGACATGAAACCTACCTAGATCGATTTTTGCCCCCGAAAACCATATTGAGAATACTATTTTGAGTACTAACATTAGTTGATAAGTTCTTATTATTAACCTATTATCGATATTTTATTATTTTATATGAAACAAAATGTATGAATTTGAAAATCTGAATTTGTATAAAGGTATAAAACTCAAAGTGTCAAGCCATACGTGCTCTTGACTGTACTTAAACTTGACAAAGCTTTCAGTGGTAATGGGCTCAAGTTTCTCCATTACTTCTAAAAATCTGTTGAAAGGTAAAGCCAAAGTAAATAAAGTGAGTAAAAGTATCCGCTGAAGGGGGTGGAAACATATTGAGTTTCGCGGAGTCAAGGGAAAAACCAAAGTTTCAAATTTCCATGACATTGAGGCGGAGTGAAGCGAAGAAGGAATTACAGAGCTTTATTTATTTATGTCATACAAAGAGTTTAGTTTACTCAGACCATACAAAATATAAAATGGAACACCTTTTCTTGGGTTAAAAGGAGACTTTTTGATCAGCCCATACAAAATCCCAAACAATACCCCGCCGCAAGGTCTGTATTACAGTGCCAAATATACCTGCAATTTCAGTTCTCTTTTATTAACCTTTGTTTTTCAGGGAAAGTTATTGTCTGAGTAAATAAACATTTTTTTACAGTGATATTCAAATTAGCCATAAATTATAACCATTTTTGTCTAAATGGAAATAAAGTTATCGCTGCATAAGAATAAACCTGGTATCAGAGTTATTGAGCCGCGAAAGGTTTTTGACAGTACTAATTTAACGACGACCAACGGCTTGACTTGCTTTCCAAAGCACGGATCATCTTACTTTTCGTGCAATTAAGTGATTCATTTTGCAATGACATTTCGGTACCTAAATATAAAGAACTAATTGTAAAGCACTTTCGCTGTAGCCACTAGCCTTCAAGATAATAAATAGATCAGTACCATACCCCGGGACTAACGTGCCTTTCGGAGCAAGGAAAACGCCCCAGAGTAAGCAAAATTTATTTTTGACATGATGCGACCAAAAAAGTAAACGGTAAACTTACTTTCTCTCACATGCTTACTTTGCTCCTAGGTCTATTCTTCGTTTTCACGCTCTCTGGATAACCTAGAGCTGTACGAGTATTAAATCTCTTTAAGATTAGAAGGACGACGGCGATTGTATTTTATGTCCAATCTACAGCACAATCCAGGCGGTTTAAAATTTATCGTATAATTTAAACTAAATATCTTGAATCTTTTGGATATTGAAAGCCTTTTTTGTTTACGTAATTAAGGTGGTTGCTGAGCAGAAGTGCTGCCACTTTGAGAAATAAATTTATTGCGTCATAAATAGGTACAAGACATATAATAAGGATTGTTTGATTGGCGGCAATTTGGGGTCGTTCTATATTTTATTATTCACCACATCACATCTTAGCTTATCGTGAATAGCTTTGTATTGTAAAACTGCCCAAAACGGCCACTTTTAGCACTTTACCAATACAAAGCTATAAATGATAAGCTAAGCTAGGATGTCATGGGTTATAACATATATAACTACCATATATTGCCGCCAAACGAACAATACTACCGAAAAGTTTTGTATTTGCGACGCAATAAATTTATTTCTAAAAGTAAGGTGCTGCCACCCAGCAACCGCCTTAATCAGGACAATGAAAAAATTTCTTTCGTTGTCAATAATCATGGTGCCCCGTGTGGTGCCGGCAAATAATAGTACCAACCCATCTCTACCCGTGGGTGTCGTAAGAGGCGACTAAGGGTTAATGAACCAGAGGATGGGCAGCAGCATTCTTCTGTATATCGTATCATCTTCTGCGGTCACTAACAACCGCGGTCCATGATACTAGCCGAAACGCTAACAAGCGTGGTGACTATGGTACTTCCCCGCCACATTGCTTCAGAAAAAGCTAGAATTTTGGAGTGAGTACCCTGTCTTGTAGTGGACGTTTCATGGGATGCCATGATGAATTAAAAACCCAGTTAAAAGCGAGTCGGGCTCACACGCTGAAGGATCCGATATACCTGCAGTATTTTTAGACGCAACACAATATAGTCCATTTTTAGGACCGCAAAACTAAGTTTGTTTCTAAAGGTTTTTTGCAGATTTCTTAAAAACAGGGCTACTAAGAAAGTTCGATTTATTTTTGCAGACCATAATTAATTAAAACAAAGACAGATAAACTTCGGAGATAAGGGGGAATGGTATTTTTAAGAAACTATTCATCATAACTTGAAAACTAAAAGTCGTATCAAACACCAAAAACTATTTTGGAATGTACAAGTACCTAAAGCCTTTTCAAATGATGCCCATAGTAAAGACAATTTAAAACTTTGCCCCCCATGTCATCATCATCATGTCGTGTGGGTTATAAGGTCGATGACCAACCTCATCTCATATGGCCCCATAATATGCATCTTAAGACCCCATTTATAATAAAATATATTTTTAAATATATTGATTGCAATAAATTTCGGCAAGCATATTCTAAAACCATTCCAAATTTCAAGTCGATAGCATAAGTGGTTGCTGAGTGATATACAGGTGTTACCGACAGACGAAGTCGCACCATAAGGGTTCTGTTTTAACCATTTTGTTTTGGAACCCTAAAAACGCTCTCCGCTTAGATCGTAATGTCAGTTAACTAATCCGTGGTAGTGGTCTATCCAAGGCTCCAAGCCAAAAATATGTCGATAATGCGAGAAAAGCCCCCCGCTGAAAGAGCTTGCTTGCTGCAGTATAAAAGCACTATTTACGGAATTTCTTTTTCACTCAACGGCAACGTAACTTAATTATAACAACAATAACACATTAGTCGCTATAAAAGCAGAGGCAAAGGCAATTCGATTACACAGCCAATGGAACCAATCCCTGTCGCGACGGCCGGCGGCGCGGCGGCCGAAAAGCGGAGAACCAAATTGTGTTAAAGATAGTGCTTTAATAGAATACATTCAACAATATCTACTTACATTGTTCACAAAATAGTTAATAATATTCTTGTTTCTGCCACATGTATCATAATTATACAACATAATTAATTTGTGATAATTATCTTCAACTAAACTCAAAATGGCGTCTAGCAGTACCTAGCAGTTTGTTTTTTTTTTCAATCGATGTGAACTGAGATAGTTTTTATTGCCGTTACGAGTTTTGCCTTATTTGCGTATTTGATATACCGGGTTGAATTTTAGAACCTTACCTGGAGGGATAAAGTATCCTCGAGGCAGCAAATCTTACTCAAAGGTACCATAAGTACTTATTTTTTTTAAACTAAAAAATATTTAACGATTTTTGGGAATACGCATGCCACACCCAGAAATCGTACCGACACTAATGAAAAAATTGCACCCTTAATCGGTAGAATCAACTAAACAAACAAATCATAAAAAAGACTATGAAATCTTTGTGCAGTTTAAATTTGAATTAGTTACTTATTTCTAAAACGGAAAAAAGAGGTAGATAAATTAAATTTCGTGATGATCTTTGTTTTACCTTGGTTCTGCAATTAGTTTTTACAATTAAAATAAAACAATAAATTGACGATTTCATTTGCAAATGCTCGCTCGTATAGGTAGAGTCAGCAGAATGAACCCAAACTATTTCTAAAACACAACAACAGGAACTTGTGGGGGCGGAATTGTTTTAAATTTAGTTCGGGATTGCGACGGAAAACTGTTTGTGGGTTATGCCGGGAAATACTCTTTGTTAATTTTCTGGCCGATAGATTTTCTCTTTCATTCTAAATGGAGCCTATTTTTTATAGTTTGTCTGCAAACAAAGTGATAAACCTAACTATAGTATTTACTATATTTTTCACTAATATAGAAGGTGTTAGGAACGGATAATCAAATCTGAAGGATGTGACTCGGTTCATGAAACTAAACAACTTTTCCAAATTTGACGACCCTTAGAACCTGGGACGACCCATAGATATGGGAAAACTGCGAGTGCAGGCGTGTTTCATTCATTGAAGTACTTTAAGCAAGGGTCTTCTATTTTACAAACTTCTAATACAAAAAACCGGTCAAGTGCGAGTCGGACTCGCGCGCCGGTACTTCCGAAATAGTTCATTTTTAGGACCGCAAAACTAAATTTGGTACACTTGTACCACTGACGGACCCGCAATGTGCAAGCGTGATAACAGTAAAAACAAAATTTTGAACGTTTTTTTCTTAATCCTCATTATAACAAAAGTGTTAGAGGGGTGCGGGAGGCCAGCAAGGAAACGACGGTGTAAGATTTAGAATCGTGTATTTATCTAAGTAATTACACTTTAGACGAGGTCGGCCCAAGTAATACGGCTATAGTGTGGACCGCCCTTCGCAGAATATATAATAGTATTATATATATTACTCTATGATAATAGTAAACAAGACCGGGCACCGTTCACAGCACTATAGACGCATTAACTTAGGCTAGGGATCCTAGGGATAGTCACAGGAGAGCCGGGAACCGTCTGCTCTTGAGACTGCTAGCGTAAGGCTAAGGGTACAAAAATGGTTAGACCTATATAAGGAGGCCACGATGACCAGTCGATAGCGCGTTGTAGAAACTGAGCACGCCATCTAGCGAACTTTTGCATAGTGCTTGTTACAAAAGTATTAATTTACAATTTTTTTAAAATATTTAATTAAATTATTGTGCGCAATCTACTTTACAGTTTAAGTTTGTGTTGTGGTAAACTGATACCCGTGCCATAGGCAACGAGGTTTGTATTGCAGGCCACCAGGACTCCACCCCATAACACAGGTGCGAACAGCTATGATATCTATGTTTGTGTATGTATATGTATGTATGTATTAGGCAAATCGGCCTCTCTTATGAATACAACTATTGTAAGTTGATTTATTTCGTTGAAACTTTATCAAAAGAACGAAATGGTATAAAGAGCCACCTATTCAAGGTTTCGCTAAATCTCTAAAACCCATAAACAAAGGAATCTCAGCTTACGGTCTTACCGAGCGATAAGGCTGATAATAGGGCGGTAATCTCTTCCAGTCCACATACGACGAGTAACGGCCGCTTCCGACTACCCTCATCTGTTCTCAATTCATTTAATCTAATGTTCTACTTGGAATGGCTTTCGGAACGGTCACGGTTGGTGGTAACTTCCTGTGGAATTATGGGTGCTGAGGGTACTAGGTTCGATTCTAGGTGTGTGTTATAGAGAGGCGTATGGAATTCATAACTGATTTACGGGTTAAACCTGAGCGTTCAACTAAGGTAGAATGTCATGTTCACATATTTTATCAAGTAGTAGATTTAGAAAAATTGTTACGTGAATAACTGTAAGGTTACCACTTGAAAGATGTTTTTATTTCATCACTCTGTCTCTTTTGATAATTCAATTAATTTATTTGCCTAAAAACATAATTCAAAAGATCTTAAAATAATGTTATCCGCACTTAAACGTTTTACTACTAATTGGTATGCAAATTCCATTATATTACTTACAAATAACATTACATTCCAATAAATTAATAACTATAAAAAATATTTTTTCCTATTTCATTAAAAAAATATACAAAAAAATGTAAATTTGACTCTAGTTAAAAGTAAATGCACTACATCAGGCAGTGGCGTCTCCGGTACGTATACGCGGAGTAGACGCAGGTTCGAATCTTGGTAGTGGTTTTAAATTTTTCTATTTTCTACTTAAATTATTTTATCTTAAATAGCCCCTAACTATCCCACTGCTGGGAAAAAAAGGTCTCCCTTCGTTACTTTTAATTTTTTTATTAAAATTTTCTTCTTTTTAGGGTTCCGTACCTCAAAAGAAAAAAACGGAATCCTTATAGGATCACTTTGTTGTCCGTCTGTCTGTCTGTCTGTCTGTTTGTTTGTTATTAAGGTCCATAAACCACACAAGATCGGAAAATTTAAATTTTTTACAACGACGCAATCAAAAGATATGGCATTTTATGTCCTCATCTCCATACATTTATTCAAAAATGCAAAACCTGCAGGGTACTTCCCGTTGACCTAAAATTATGAAATTTGGCAAGAAGCTAGGTCTCACAGTACAAATAATGGGAAAAGTCTGAAATCATTAAATATTACAACTTTTCTCACAACTAATGGTAACCAATTGTGGTGAGCTCCCGTTTCAAGAACATTCATATAAGAGAGGGGTCAAGTTGGATGGTCGCGAATGCAATTTTTGTTTTAGTTCTATTTTAAAAACGGGAACACTTACAAACTTTAAAACTGGTATGTTTATAGTGCATAAGCTATAAAATAACAACAAATAATAAAATTTGGTCAATCGCGTGTCGGACTCAAAAAAATTAACACATTAACTTACTGAAATTTCAACTAATACAATTATGATTATGTGTTGGTAAAAAAGCTTGTATGTATTGATTAACATTACGTTACAAAATACACCTCGTACGAGTATGATATTCGAGTTAGTTCCATTTAGTCACAGTCCCGCCTAGTCACGTTTAAAAAATACCTATCAAAAAGTGCCGTCTGATCACGAATTCCTTAGTTGTTGGTAAACAATAGAAAATACAGTTGGAAAGAAAAGTGTTTCTTACTTTGGTTTGATATCATTTTGGTCAAAAAAAATCTAAAGATGAAATAGTAAATGAGTGTTAAAAAACTGCTTTGTTTTCGAAAATCACATTTATTTAATAAAATTATGTAAAAATCCAAAACGAGACAAGTCACCAGAGTTCTCCATTCTTTCCTGTTCTGTGCCGCTTCTTGCCAATCGGCTCTTTGGAGGGCATCCAGGTCTCTCGTGTCGGAGGGCAAGATCCTCTTGGGGTCGCTGAGCCAGCGTAGTAAGTAAGTAAGTAAAAATCCAAAAAATAGTCAAAAAATAATATCTACGGAAAAAATCTAAGTAACAGTTCTGATTATATTAATCAACAACACAACACAAATCAACAATTAAAAAACCCAAAATAAATTATTGACTACGTCTTATTTCAAATACGCAAAACCTCTAGGGTGGTAGTTCTACCCGTGTAACTGAACAACTTTTCCTAAAGATCATAGTTCGAAATAAGAAAAAGAATTTTTGACTTCCCATAGAAACTGCATCCGCTGATAGCGCATTTTGTATGGGAGGCAAAAATTTTTCTTTGCGTATTTTGACCTATGTTCCTCAGGAAAAGTTATTCAATTACATGGGTAGACTACCACCCGAGAGGTTTTGCTTACCTATTTGGGATTACTCGTTGTATACAAAATCAACTGCAAATAATTAAAAACGAGATCATTACTTACAAATCACAAAATAAATAATCACATATTGTACAAAAATATACTTACCTAATAATATCACATTAATTATAATCACAGATAAACAGGCAGTTGCACTGACTTCCTTTAAGTTAAAGCTCTGAAAGCTCTGTTAAATGTATTGCTGTCACTTTCTGGTTTGATGACAAAGAAAGTGACAGTAGTGGATTTAAAGGAGCTATAACTTTAAAGAAGCCATGTGCAACTGGCAGATAATCACATAATGTACATCGAATTGCCATTTTTTTTTTAATATTTTTGCCGAATGATATAATTTGAAGAAGTTAAAAAAATTACAAAATATACCTAATGAGATCATTATTTACAAATCGCAGATAATAGTAATATAATATATAATAATAGAAACAACCTGCACCCGACATTGCAACAGGAAAACTAACATAAGCAGCACCTGTTGTGTCTGTTCTCTAAATGTTTGTTTTGTTTGTATTTTTATGTGTACAATAAACAGTTAAAAAAATAAATAAATACTAACCTAATTACGCTTACCAGTAAGTTTCCAACCGCAATCATACTATTTCTTTTTACTTATTAGCAAAAGAGAGAGACCAGACTACACAAGCAAAAATTCGCATTCTATTGTTATTGTTAAAAAACGCGTACTCTTTTTTATAGTCGTGTAAAGTCGAGTGCGCTTGACTTTTGTACACAATGTTGTTACAGTTTAAGATTTATTTTTAAAGCCAGTTTTCCTCACTTGAGATTTTAAAATAAATTAATACATAAACCGTAACACTTTTCGTTGCAGCAGTCCGTGAAATTGATTCGTGATCAGACGGCACTTTGTGATAGGTATTTTTAAAGCGTGACTAGGCGGGAGTGTGACTAAATGGAACTAACTCTGATATTCACATAACTCTAATTACTCGCTTTTAGTCATTACATACACTATCGTAGTGTTCGAAAGTGCAAACGCCAAACGCGCAATGTTTGACTAGCTGGTTAAGAATTGAAACCCACACACGTTCTATTGAAAGCGAATGTTTAAACTGTTAATTAATTAGAAACTGAATGGTTGTTTTGTTACTGTGTTTAGGTGTTGTGTTTAGGTGTTGTGTTTACGTGTTTGCGGTCGATTAGCGGGTATTTTCTGGCCGCGACGAGGACTAAAGCAACTGCTTCCTAGCCGCAGCGAAAGGGCAATTGTACTTACATGTAGCAGGCAAATAATTTAACTCGCCATTTACAATAGATTACAAATTAAAAAAACAGTGTCGAAAGGTTGTGTGTGTAGATCACTGGTGTATTTCAGGGTAAAATTTCTAGGCATTATGTAAAGCAGCGAATACTACAATTGGCCTGCGAGGTATAATAATAAACTGACGACACCACGAAAAGTAAAGAGGCCTCAGATTGTCTGTTTACCGGCCTCTTCGTGGCTTTCTTTACTTTGCTTTATGGGCCGATTTCGATGACATTTAGGAGGTGGATAAATCAAGCACTGGACAAACACATAAGCTACAATTTATCCCGGAAAAAAGCACGGTTCCTGTTGGACACACTTAGATGACAAAAATAATATATAAAGCGAGCGAATCCGCGGGTAAAAGCTAGTTGTAGTATAAGTATTTGATTGAGCAGTAGTCTAATATCTTTCGCTGCAATGATTTTTGAGTGAAGCTTCAAAAAATTCCCAATATTTGTAGGTGTTTTCTTTACACTTATTTTTTTTATACAGTGATTGAAATAACGTTGTTTGAACGCCATAAAATGATTAATTGTGTGTAATTTGTGTATCAATTATATTTAATCAACAAACCTTTTTTCAGTTTAATGGTAAACACGCACGAGCTTAATTTATTACCCTTCAATATATTTAATAAGCTTAAAAGGCTTTGCGGTTCGGGTAAATTATTGTCAGAAAATGAGTTTGACTGACGGGATACAATACAAACATTATTATAGCAATATAGAGATTGAGCTTTTAAAATATTTAACTAACACAAAGTAAAACAATCAATGTAAGTGCCTAAAACGTCTGGAAGCCATAGCCTAGAAACTAAAAAGTTCTCTTTTGTTCTTGATAATATTGATCATAATTTTTAAGAGAGTTATGAAGAGTTGCTGGCATGACTTTCAAATTTACAAATGATTTTATATTTCAAATTTACAAATGATTTTCTCTGAGGACAGAGATGGGGTCGACGATGAGACGACCTTGCCCAGAAGAAGAGTTTTTAATGAGAAATATACCTAAATTATATAAAAGAAAAAAATACCTCGGATACAAAATGTGGCCGATATTCTCGAATGAAAACTATTTTTCTAGATGATTGCTTGTTTTGGGAGCAAAAATGACAAAATAATCACGTGTGTACAGAGGGCTGCATAAGTAGGTAGAATAATAAAAAGAACGCGCGAAATCATGTCAGAGGGTTTAAAAACTCTGAGGGCTGATTGTCGTGAATACTACAGTTACACTACACTACTAGGAGTAAAAAAATATAGGGTCATAATGAAATAGTGAACATCATTTTAATTGCTTAAACCATGAAACTGAACAACTTTTCCCAAGGTATTTAGATCGAAATCTTTATCCGTATTTTTAACCTCCTATAGACTGCTTCAGCTTATAGCGCATTTTGAATGGAAGGTCATAAACTCTTTTTCGTATTTCGAACTATGTTTCTTGGGAAAAGTTTTTCAGTTTCATGCAACATGCTAAATTTGTGTTCAGTATTTCTGTAGGATCTTATAAACAGAACATAACATACAGATTTTAAATAAATTCCGACTGTTTGCAAAAGCAGCGAATTATAAAATTTGCCTGCGACATGTACGGTCAACCGCTTGTCGGTAGAAACTTAACTTTTTCAACCTTATTACCACGCCATAAGGTCCATAAGTGTTTCTACTGATGTGCGGCCGTGTGTACATCTGAATAATGAATAAGGCTTTCGTTCGATTATGAGCGGTTACGAAACGCAATGGTTTAATTGTCAGTATAATGCCGCGTTTTGTTTACCATACAAAGGAGTATGGTATGTATGGTATGATTGAAATCAGGGACAGGGTACGGTTTGCTGCGCCCATCCGGTTCTAGTCAAAGGAGATTCATAGAACACTAAGATGATTGGCTTGATGAAATCTTATTGTCTGTTTATAGGTCAGCTTAAGCCATGATCACACCTAGCTGAATTCAAAGACTATATTCGGCATACATTGCTCGTTGAAGTAAGGATATTGTAATTAACATAACCAAGGTATGCCGAATTAGTCTTTGAATTCTGCTAGGTGTGATCGTGGCTTTAGCTTTATTACAAGTCGTGCTAAGAGACTCTATTGTTAGTAATTTAATTAAACGTAAACTTTACCATAATAATGCCCCGAGTCGTGCCGGCAAAGAATAGTACCAACACATCTCTACCCGTGGGTGTCGTAATAGGCGACTAAGGGTTAATGAACCAGAGGATGGGCAGCAGCATCCTTCTGTGTATCGTATTACGAGTATCTTACATTCTGCGTTCATCAACAACCGCGGTCCATGGTGCCAGCCGTAACGCTAACAAGCGTGGTGACTATGGTACTTCCCCTCCATATTGTTTCAGCAAAGACTGAAATTTTGGAGGGAGTTCCCTGTCCTGAAGTGGACGTTTTCATGGGATATCATGATGAATACGGGTTTAAAAGAACAACTCTTGAAAACTTTGGTGTGCTTGATCTTGTTCCCTTACTTTTTTTCGGAATTGTCCATAACTATGAGAAAACATTCTGCAAGATTGTGATTGGTGTGATAGGCAGACACACGGATAAAGCTCACCATAAGCATTTTTTCTTTCCATTTTGGTTGAAACCCTAAAAACTACAAAATAAACCTCTTTTGCGATCATTTGCGTATTAAGGGTAAAGCCTAGCAAAGAGCTGATGTGGGCATATTGCATTATGCAAGCATTGGAACTGGATAGTTATGTAGCATAATAATTATCCAGAAATAAGACACATTTTTGACAGATAAAGTATGGCGAAAACACAGACCTAGCAAAAGCGCGCTATATGTATGGGCGAAAACAACACGAAAACGTCATAAACCTTATTGTAGATAGTATCCAAGTGCGTTACTGTCATAGTTTCTAAGATACTGCATAATTATTATGCTCTATCCAAACAGATAGCTTAGTAAAAGTAAACCTCAATTTCAATTCAAGTTATATGAACTAAAGAAAAAGTTTAATGTCCTGCGGCGATGAACTATAAACTCAAAGCTGAAATCCCATTATGTGCTGGCAACTATTTCCCCGGTGCATTTTTATGACATTCTGCAGACTGGCACGTGTATTAAATTTTTCATTTTCATCAGAGAGTAAATAAAAGGGTCATAAAGATGGTACAATGTTGGAGACTATGTTGCCAGATACCCGACTGAATTTCTTAAAGAAACCCCAATATTTGGCTCCTCACTAACACGACATTTGAATTAATAATGGATGGTGTCAAGAATTCATTCCAAATTCATAGAAGACCAAAATTTCATTTTATTCATTCATTTTATTTATTGGTTGAAAAATACTTCTTTTAACTGTTGGTAGGTAATCGAACTGGGTATCAATGCAAACAAACAAGTGATGTGGGATTTCTAATATTTTATAAAATCCCCGAAATGTTCATTATAATAGATGTTAACTTACAATCTCTACTTTATATTCGGCGAAAATCTCCTTGTGCTAATAATATAGCTCTTCAAAATTTCTTCAAGCCTCTATACCTAAAGAAATGACATTTGGTATCGGCTTCTATTGGGCAAAAGCGAGATAGTAGAGTAGCTGTATCGAAAGATTTTTCTAGATTTTTAATATGTCAAAAAGATACAACCAAAGAACTAAAAAACAAACTCTGTCTCCGTGGATATTAATATAACCCAAAATTATATATCTCCTTGACTAAGAGTAGAACCTACCCATGTTTACTAGTTTATCGCTAACTGTACTACTTCCAAAAATTTTAAATAATTTATCTCCTAGCTATTTTATTCAAAGCACCTTAATTTCCAACATAATATTTCTTATTAACATTCTCAGGTAGAGTTCATAAAGAATCATCTGGCAACACCGGCTGAAGCTCATTTCCAGACTCGCAAATCTCATTTCTGTACGGCGCGGAATTTTGCCGCTATGATTTTGTGTCAGAGGGCTGCGTTAAGAGCGGGTGAAATTAGAGCTAAAGCCGAAAAGTCGAGACGGTGGTGTGAGAAATGGTAAGTATAGAAGAATCTTTGTCTGATGTTTTGGAATGCAAAGTATTTTTAATAAGCTTTCAGATTGGAAAACGAAGAGTACTTGATTTTGAGACGAAATTACTTCAAAGTTTTGGTTCGAGAAAGTAGCTATGTTAATGTTACAAAATAATTCTCAAAAATAGTATTTTTTTTTGCTAGGCAGCGAAATTGTTTTTGGCGCGAGTGCTTTGTACTGAAACTCGCATTTTGGCCGAGCTAAGGATGCACGGGCGAAGCGAGTGGTTCAAAAGAAGATTCCTGAGCGTAGCGAGGGTTTCAAGGCACGAGACGGAAAATAAATTTGCTGCCGAGCGATACACACAATCTTTCACCTCACTATACTAACGAGTAGTACTTGTACCTTATATTACAAATATGTACTACAATTCATCATAACATATTAATAATAAACATAATTTTTTGTATTGGAAATAAACATATTTGTATTTTATTTATAATAACATAACGATCAAATTTCATAAATATTTTCCACGCTAGCGGCCAAAAATAACTTTTGCACGTAGACTTCGACCGATATAGTAGATTTTACAACAAGTGCACAAAACGAACCATTTTTAAATATGGTTTTGTGGACGAGTTATAAACTCTGCTTTTCACTTTGATTGCGAGAAAATAAAACGTAAAAGTACTCTCTAAATGTAACTGAAGAATGAGTTGTTCTGCTTTAGTGAAGAACATGTTGATGCGCGCCCGGCGCGGGGGTGGGGGGGTGGGGTGGGGGGGGGGGGTTTACCAATTTTCACAAGGGAACACTTACAAGTCCCCGTCTTCACGATAGAGCTAAAACAAACGTCAAGCAAGAATCGCCTACAAAAACACGTTTTTAGTAGGGAACCCCACCCTTAATTTTTATTACAAGTAATAGCGGCAACAGAAATACACAATCTCTGTCTATCTATTACAGTTCATGAGATAAAGCCCGCTGACAGACAGACAGACAGACATTGGAGCGGAGGCATATTAATAGGGTCCCGTTGTTCGACCTTTCGGTAAGGAACCCTAAACATAAAGAGGTGTTTCAAAATTGGTGTAAAACCTTCTATGGCTTAATTATGTTATGTTATGAAGGATTACTTTAGGAGTAAAAATATTTTCTTTTCAAGCCGATGGGTCTGATTAATAATGTTTGAAGATCAAAAGTAATACGCAAACATGGATAGTTTTGTTTGATATTGTTTCTTTCCTCTATGATATTATTTTACGTTTAATCAAATCAAAAGTTTATCAAGTTACTTATTTACTCAACAGTGACGAGTTGACGCATCGGTTGGTTGTTTATTAATAATTTTAATAACTTAATTAATTATCAACCCAGCCAGTGAGATGAGTTCAGATCGGCCATGTTCTGTTTAATTAAATTCTGAACAGTCGACAGTATGGCCTTTGCGTCTTGCGAGTTTAGATAAGGCAACTTTGAGTTCCAAGTTGCCTGGGTTAGGTGCTTGCAATTTCGGATCTAATTTTCTTGACAGGATATATTATTATGTATATGGGTAATAAGAAGTCTAACTAACAGATGAAATAAATGTAAATTTTTTTCGTTACTGAAAGTTAAATCATTTTATTTTACGCGTATAAATTCTGTCACCAAAGATTCTAGAATTATACGTCTGATCTTCTGCATTTAACAGCAAAAGAAGTACCTAACGGCCAATTAACTCAGACTTAACCATTTTAAATGTACTACTACTTTCTACCAGGACCTCATAACTAACAGAGAGGTTCTCGAGTGCATTTCCTAATAAAAAATGCATTATACTGCAGTCTGCACTTTGCGTCTGTGTCTTTTTGACAGAGCGGCAGTAGGAATATGCAAGAAAGGAAAATGTAAAGTAATGAAAGGCCAGGCTACTGCTTCACATGGCTCGTATGACCACTGTGGGGATAACCTTTGGACTTTTAGTTGCTATTGCGCCACTTTGTTTGTGAAGCGATGAATATTCTAAAGTATCTATTACACCTTTCCTAAATCAGAGAGTAATTCGGCATACATTTCTGGTTGAAGTAAATATATTGAAATGAACTAAGCCTCCCAGCAATGTATATTATTTATGTACTGAATTACTCTTTTTAGGAAAGCTGTAATCTACATCTACACTATCTACACTAGTATTATAAAGTTTGTTTGTTTGTTTGTTTGCATCGAATAGGCTCCGAAACTACAGGACCGATTTAAAAAATTCTTCCACCATAATCGATAATATAACCCAAGGTGTGAAAAAAATACCAAATAGCATCCTTATATCGCGTACGCTGCCGAAAGTATCAACAATAGAGCAAAGTAATGTACTACAGGTTTATATAGAAGACATCAATATCTACAAAAAAGTCTTCGATACCATATGTCTAACTATTACAGTTATGTCACAATAACAACTTTTTCATGTTAAAATATGCAATTGTAACGCCGGTACAAACTATATAGGCCACATTATTCGTACCTATTAAGCCTTATCCAAATAAATGTATTCGTATTCAAGGCTATATCAGTACCTGTAAATTACTTTTTGAATTATTCAAATCGGACATACCATTCAAAAGTTATCATGAGTGTAATCGTTATCAAAATTGAAATTAAAGAAACAGCGTTCTAAGAGACTGTAATGGTTTTATCTTCTGTTGCCGCTATAACAACAAATACTAAAAACTATAAAATATAAATAAAAGGGGGTTCCCCTACAAAAAACGTGTTTTTCTAATCGATTTTTGCTCGATTTTTGATTTAGCTCATCGTAAAAAGGGGAACACTTACAAGCGTGAAAATTGGTATGTTTATGGTGCATAAGCTATAGAATAACAACAAATAATAAAACTGGTCAAGTGCGTGTCGTTCCGTGTGGTAGCGGCAAAGAATAGTACCGACTCATCTCTACCTGTAGGTGTCGTAAGAGGCGACTAAGGGTTTAAAAACCGGAAGATGGCCAGCAGCATCTTTCCGTGTATCGCACCATCTTACATACTGCGGTCACCAACAACCGCGGTCCATGGTGCCAGCCGTAAGGTTAACAATCGTGGTGACTAAGGTCCACATTCTTCAAGCAAGAGCTGGAATTCTGGAGGTAGCTGCTTGTCCTGTAGTGGACGTATTTTGCGATGTTATGATGGTTATGATGAAGTGCGTGTCGGCCCGAGCGAATTTAATGCGATTCTGCGTGACTAAGACGGTATGACTGCCCATAACTAGGACGGTATTTTTACCTTAGTGGTACGGAACCCTCGGTGCGAGTCCGACTTGCGCTTGGCCGGGTTTTTTAGTAACCCCCGACGCAACAAGAACCTATATCTACCCGTGCGAAGCCGGGGCGGACCGCTAGTACGAGTATACAAATATAAGGATAATAGACGGAAGATTAATTAAAATATGTGTTACAACCTCAGAATATAGACCTTCTTAACCCTTATAATTCTGTGGTCACAACACAAGGTATTCTGACATTCATTCAGTCATTGTAATAAAATTGTTGTGCCGTAGCATAGGCGTCGTTCTGTAAGTTTTGTATGAGGATATCAAATCATGTTTTATGATTTGACATTTTAACTTGGGACACTGGCAGATGTTATACCATAGTAAAATAATTCTACTCCGAGCGGAACAAGGAGTCCGAAATATTTGGGTGTAATAGATACTTTATTTGCAATACATTCTTGGGGTGTAATAAATTCTATTTTTATTGTATACTTAGACATGTTTTCTATATTTTTATATTATTTTTAGACTGACATTCCGGGTATTGGCCGTGGTACACCTGTGGGGTTCACCTAGGTGTTCCACGGGAGATCATATTTTGTATTATTTTAATTTGATATTATGATTCAGATGTGTTAGTTTTATATTTTTGACATGTAATAACTGTTATTACTAAATATATGAATATGAATAAATGGGACTTTCTTTGTTACTTACTTTACTTTATCATGTTATTTTGAATTGCGAGAGGGTATTTGGTTACTTACTTGTGATCTAGTAGGCGCTGCAGCGAGAAGGATCGCGACGACACACAGTGCCGCCGGACACCTTATCAACATCGTGGATCTGGAACAAACACACAAACTGTTAGCTCACTCTTACAGTTTACACAGATTAAGCGAATCTACCGCACGTCAGTGGAAGCATTTGCAACTCTATTACCATGTTATAAACTCCAAAGTGTTATTACTGACGTCCTGTTGGGTGTACGTCGAGTTTCGTTACGGTGCGTCTTCTTACAATGAGTGACGCATAGTAGAGTAGAGTCTCACCATTAGTCATACATGCCTACATACATAACATCACGTCTCTTTCCCGTCGAGGTAGGCAGAAGCCACAGCCCTCATCTTTACTTTCATCAACCCTTTTATACATGCTCGTCGGTTTAGGGTACTTTCAACCTATCCTTTATTTGGAACATCTTGAATGTGGTCATGGAGCGTTCGCTGAGGCCTTTCCCTTCCAATGTTTCCATTAACTCTCGTCAGATCTCTCTTTTGTCAATCTTCGTACATTCATCCTCTCTACATGACCGACCAAACCATCGCAGCATTCCTTTCTCGATTTTTTCTTTATTATTAAATTTTTTTTAAATTATTCTGGTGGCCTTTCGTCTAAATATGGCGGAATAACTAGGCATTTTTTTAGGGTTATTTGTCTTTTTTTCAACCCTGGGGCGTGCCAAGAGCAGACCTAGATTTAATAGCACAAAACCATTGCTCTAAAGGTATTATCCAAGGAGGAAATAGAGAAATACATTCCTATGGAAGAAATGGAGCACAGGTACGCTCTTAATGGTTGGCACTTTGTTGGCGTAAATTAGCAGTGGACATGTCTTCTGAAGCACGGGAACCGCTCTAGATGAGTTGCCACTAGCGGATGTATGGGTCAAATATAGAAGGCTAGGACAATGTCAATGCTTAGGCACACCCCCGACACTACATACAACGAACGCGAATTTGAAATTGGAAGGTCGCGTTGGCACGCATATTCAGTACAAAAGACCCTCAGAAGAGCCACGAGAATCTCGCGGGCGGGTGCACGCGGGGGTGCGGGGAAGATTGCAAGGGGGGCGGAGAGTGTCCGTTCTATATAATAGTACTATTACTTTATTCTGTGGCTTAGGCTAGGCCAAGAAAAATTTCATCTGTTTCAGCAGACGCGTAACCCGTCACTCTATCTGTTACTACTTTGAACAGGCTATTTAGTGCCTTGAAAACATTTTCAAAGTACTGGCTAACTTTGTCTAGTTGACCACTGGTCTGAAAACTACCTGATAACGCCGACTATAAAGTATAAAACTTCGCCTGTAAAATATTTCTAAAACTGACGAGATATGTGGGCAGACATTGTATGATTATGTCACACGGGTTCGAGACTCTTGACTGAGATTTGAATTTCTGAGTAGGTGGTTAAATAGGTCTTTATCTATGAAATTGCCGAAATTTTCTTACAGATTAATGATATCATAATTTCTATAATTCTAATGCTATTTTTTTTCATTTGTCTTATATTTGAAAGTGGACTTCAAGGTTATCAATTTACGCATAAAATAAAGTTTTTATTTTTAGTTTGATATATATAAAATTAAAGGTTCGAAAATCGTTCGTCTTAAATGTCGTCCGATTTCATCATTAGATTTGTTATATTTTTTTACAGATAATATTTTTCGAAAATAAAATTTAAGCTTCTGTTAGCTTAATGTCTTCCCAATAATGCTTAAAAAAATTGGATTTATAATTCCTAAGAAAAATGCAAAAATGTTAGTAATTAAAATTTAGTTTACCTAAAATTCGCCATACAAAACGGCAATAGGAAATACAACTTTTGACTACGAATTATAATACAGCGAGAATTTTCATTAGTTCCTCTCCCGAAGCCCATAGTGGTTCTACCTTTGTTTCTGCTATGGATTCTACTCATGATAACAAGCAACTTTCCCGAATAAAAAAATGTTACTCGTAATAGTAGTTTAAGATACAAGTTCCGTAAGTAGGGTTATTACAAACGAGTTCACGTTTTGTAAGCCCGAGACGAAGTCGAGGGTTTACCATCGGCACGAGTTTGTCATAACCCTTACGGACGTGTATCTTACGACGTTTTTCAATACATTTGTGAGAAAACAGTTATAAGTAATACACTTGGTAAAGGAACCAACCATGGGTACTGTCAGCCTCTTGTCGATTTATGTTCTCCTGGTACTCTCCATTTTATTTTAAATATAGGTAGGCAGTCGTCACCCAAGTAAAAAGTCACCACTGTAGTATTTTCACAAAATAATTTTATGATCAGAGTGTTACTTTTTGCTATTCTTTTTTTTACTTACCGCACTAGTTCGGTAAGTAACTACTTACGAGCAATGTTTGTTTACGTCCTTGTAAGTACGTTTTTCGAGCAAATGTATTGTTTTCACCTCTCCATAGTAAAGTGGTCACGTGATCGACTCATTTAGTATGGGATGACGTAAATTTTTTCCAAATAATTTTTTTTTTCTTGCGGGAAAGTTGCTTGTTTTCATGAGAAGATCACTGTGCTTCTGGAGCGAAACCAATACAAATTCACGCTATACAAAGTTTTTTGAATAAGGGTTGTAAGGGATGTTTTACCGAAAACAGAAAGCTCTTGCGAAAAATGGCTAAAGAAACGTATGAAAATGATACAAAAACAACAAAGAACAAAGCAGTATTTTATGTGGAAATGTAGATAACATTTCTATAAAAAGTTCGTTAGTTAGTTAGATTGTTCAGGCAGCTTGTATGGAAAAGTAAAAAAAAAGGGACAGGTTTTCGAAAACTAAAAGGGTTTTACAGTCAACGTAACTGAACAACTTTCATTGTATAAAAACTGACAAGAAATCAAAAAGAACCAAACAAAATCCTCCCCATACAAAATTGTAAGGCCGATTGGACAGTTTGTATGGAGAGGTCGATTTTTTTTATTTCCTAAAAGTTTTACTAACTGAAAGTGGTTCAGTTACGTAAACTAACCATGCACTTGCAGTTTTCGCAATTCTATCCCTTATTTAACTTAGAGAAATAATATCTTGCGCACCAACATTTATGATTGTGCATCAAAATTACTATTTTTAACTTTTTGTTCTATAAAACTTGGTAAAAGGTGCCTAATTAAGGGTATTTTGTTTTAAACTTATTAGCTAAGCGGCATTGTTAACATGATAGGGTTACATAGTTACCTAAGTTAATAACTAACTTGATAATAGCGAGATAAAGATAACGAACGTTGTGTAACACTTAATTTACAAGCTTTATCGCTAGCTTCGCTAATGTAAACTGCCTCTTAGGGTCGTCTGTTCAAAAAGCTGAGGAGAGCATGTTTTGATGTTATTTAAAGATGTACTTTATTACTGTTGCATAAGACTCAACTCAGGTTGAAAGGGATAAATTTATGCGTGATCTAGTATTTTTTCTTGACTCTTTCGTTTTTTCTTAGAGTTTAGTCTTTGCTGACTGACCATCACTTGACTACTTTATTTGGGTTTGGCGCAATACGTTATTCGCTTTGATTTCACATTCAGATAATTTTATTGAATGTAGATTCTTTACAGAATACTTATTGAATGTCATGCAGAATACACCGTTTCGGATCGTGCTATGGCAGCGTAAAAGAAACGGCCAGAAACCACTGCAGCACGGCCTACTTTAAGAGTCGGCTTTTTTTTCTTGTGTTTCGCTGTATCAGTCGTCATCTCAACATTCATACTGCTCTTCTTTAACTTCTCTCTTTCACACAGTCCACCCACCTTTTCTTCGCTTTTCTTCACACTCTAAATCCATGTACATCGTTACGCAATACTGACACGGTTATTTATTTAGTGACATCAAAAAAACGCACAGCAATGTCTGAACTAACCTTTAGAAGGTCCAAAGAGAGTGCTCGAGTCTGAACTAAAGTGTAGTGACAAGAGACCCTTAACTTAATTAAGGTCTGATTAACGTAAAAAAGGATGAACGTGGTCTACTCTGATAAGGACACAAGTACCTGTCATGGTTCGGGGCAGTCAAGGAGTTAGGAGACAGTAAAAAGATATAATATTTTATGACGTCTCTAAAACGAGGATTATCATAAAGAAGTTAGTTTATCACTAAGTTTATATATTTGCACGCAAATACAGCTCGTACTACTGATTAGTTATTATATTATACAGGGTGTTAATTTGATTGCGTGCCATAGCTCAGGGGCGGAATCAGTATCAGTAACTGAACAACTTTTCCCAAATACGAAATACAAAAATCAATTTTTGATCCCCCATAGAAACCGCATTAGCTGATAGCGGATTTTGAATGGAAGGTCAAATTTGGTTTGTCGTATTTCGACCTAATCTGTTACCGCAACTAGTTGCTGGTTCAGCAGTAAAATATTGTTTCTCCATGTTTTTAACTTCGTCTTAAGTCCACGTACATTCTGGTAGAAAATCTCTAGATCGACAGAGCGTTTGCCCTGTTTACTACTTTGGCATACCGAGAAAGGGCTGTTGCCCAGCTTGGTTTCGTCGAGGATAGTTGATCCACTGTTTCACTCTAGCGTTTTTGAGCCATGCACTCGCGGAGAAACATTTGTCAAACGACTCTTCAGGGACACCTATTTTGTAGGACTTGTATTTCCCAAGTGGCTTAAGCTCTTCAGCAGTGCAAGAGGAATTAGGGCAAATCGCATTTAAATATTCCTTTATTTCATCTAGGTTGGACGCCATATTCCAAAGATGGAGGTATTTTTTGAACTCGACAGCTCTTAAATTGGTGACATTAGGACCCCCGACGCAACGAAGGGATCGCGCTCGACGTGTCTTTTTGCTCATTGCCTCTTTCCACTCTCCTTCATCACTATCATCTCCCTCTTCACCCTTATCATTACTTTTATAAGCCAGATTTAGGATTGCGGCGGCGCTGGACGAGTGGCTACCTTTATCCACGACTTGATTAGCTGAGTCAGCAGGGACAGATTGTGGAGAGCGTGCAGTAGACTTAGTGGAAGCAGTCATCATTCGCGATACGGCTGGCTTCGTAGGCTGTGGGGTTTTCTTAGGAGCTGGAGTAGGATTTAGTAGGGTCGAAATATGTTTCTTGGGAAAATTTGTTTATTTACTGATACTGATCCCGCTCCTGAGCTATGGCACGCAATCAAATTAACACCCTGTATAGGAATATTTGGCTATATATTATGTTCTAAGAAACAAGTCGAAATACGAGAAATAATAGTCGATTTTACAACAAGTGCACAAAACGAACCATTTTCCCGAGACTTTTAGCAGCCTGAGCCGAAGGCGAGGGCTGATAGTAATGTCGAGGATAAAATGGATTTGTGGACGAGTTATAAACTCTGCTTTTCACTTTGATTGCGAGGAAATAAAACGTAAAAGTACTCTCTAATTTTAACTGAAGAATGAGTTGTTCTGCTTTAGTGAAGAATATGGTGACGCGCGCGCGGCGGGCCTGCACTCCCGTGCAGCAGGCCCGCGCGAAGGGCGAACACCACCGCGATTACTTTTTTGCCCTAGTGCACAAAATTCGACTTTGTGCAGCCTATGTCCTGCACAAAGAAGCACTTTCAGAGCATGAGAAGTGAAAAAAATATTGACTCCCGTACAAAAGGTAACTATAGGAGCCAACACATTTTGTATGGGAAGTTTCTAAAAACAAAAAAATATACATGGTTATTGTACCGACAATAGTAGGTTTTTTTTTAATGTTACAAATGAGCAAACGAGCAGGTGGGCCATCTGATGGTAAGTGGTCACCACCGCCCATAGCACCCACTGTCTTATTAATGGCATATCTTGACACTAATAAGACAGTAAAGCGCGTTGCTCACTTTGAGAACTAAGATGGTATCTCTCATGTGCCGGTAACCAACAATTCTCCTCGTTTTTCGACCCATGCTTCTTTGGGAAAGTCATGTTCTGTGCAACATACTAAAATTTGGCCAGAGGTCTAAAAATAACCCGGTAAACTTGGGCAAAGTGTGCAGTTTCATGGGCAGATTGACATGATTTCCACCTGACACAAATTTCTGGGGTTCCCGATATGTCCTTTAAAAACTACTTATAAACTAAACAGACAAACTTCGGCAGTCAATGAAAGAGATGTCACCTTTTTAGTACTTTCCACATCACCAGTAGGTAGAAGGTTTGATTCCCGAATTGCAGGGTCGTGTAGAAAGTTCCCAAGATCGGGATTCCGCTCCCGTCTCCACAATAACTTTAGCTGGCGAGCTGCTGCAGGGGTGCTGTTATAGTGGGCCGCGGGTCTAATTGAGGGGCTGATAAGAGCTAAACGCTTCAATTGAGTAGTTTTTTAACAAAAAGTGATAAATATATGGCCATGATGAAAAATTATGTGATAATTAAGCATCTTTCCAAGAAGATGGCTGACTCTGAAACACGATTAAAACAAAAATCCGAAGTTTCCTCAGTTTTTTTCTTTTAAACCTTTTTCCTTAAGTACCCATTAATCTATGATGCTAAAACTTTTAAACATTATTCAATATATTATGTATTATCATATAGCTGTTTTATTATGGGTACATATTTCGTGAAAAATGCAAAAATGATCGAAAAACGTAAAACAGCGCGAATCCGCTCTGTTCTAACACGCGCATTCTGTCCTTTGTTAGAAAGAGAGGTAATTTTGACTCTTATCAGCCCCTTAGTTATTATACATAGGTATAGTGAAGATATGTTGTAAAATCATCACTGGTTTCCCGCGAAACAGGCTTGCCTAGTGCGGGGACCTGGCATCTACTTAAGGTTTTTTGTAGTTGATTTTAAGATTGATAAATAAATTTTGTATTTTGTATCGGCATCATAATAAATTACGTACTTATCATGCTCATTTCCCTCTAGTTTTATCCAGAGCTTTTCTCTATAATCTTCTTACATGATTAATCATTTTGAAGGATAGACTTAAATCTCTAATGACGTCCAATGCTAAGCCATTGTTGCTAGAAATTCATTTATGTATTATGTATGTATGAGTGAATATATTTAGAACACTTAATTTTGGATTTTGTAATTCTTTTTTCAGTAACAACAGATTTTGGCCATTACAACTTATCATAAGTTCTTTGATAGATATTTTATGGTTAGTTGCGAAAAGCTTCTAGTTAAAGAAAGGTCCATTAAATTTATTACTTTTTTTTTCGTACACAAAATAGAAAGTGTCAGTAATAGCTTTAAATGAGCTTTTTTTATAAGACATTTCTTGAAACTGCGGTTTTTCAATAAAATATTTTCTTACTAATACTAAAGAGAGTATAAAATTCTTACCTTATAAAAAATAAACACAAATAAATAAACGAATAGGAGCACCTAAGGAGCTGTTTTCACGGTTAAGTGTCAACTGAGTATTGAAAGGTGTCGATAGATTGCGCTGAAGACAGTTGCTAAAGAACTTAAAACAAAACTGTCAAGATAAAGCTTGAAGTAAATAAACCTCCTTAGGCAACACTTACATTTACTTAGACAACAAATAGAAAAAAGAAGTTGACAGTTAAATTTTCCATACAACAACGCTATCTATCAAAAAAATTAATACTAGCTTTTGTTTTTCTAAAAACCGGCTCATTCTTGTGTCATACATAATGTCCGTAAATGTGTAAGTCGGACCTAAAAGTTTGAAACCCCTGCCAAAGAAAGTAAAGTCCAAGTTTCTGTGGAGGAAATGGGTGTAAAGACAAGGCCACCATTTAAGTTCCCTCCGTCTCCTTTGTAAAGATTCATTTATTCTGCGCGGGTCGTTTGGTAAAGTTTTTTGGAGA
Organism: Athrips mouffetella; assembly: GCA_947532105.1. Classification (NCBI taxonomy): domain Eukaryota; kingdom Metazoa; phylum Arthropoda; class Insecta; order Lepidoptera; family Gelechiidae; genus Athrips; species Athrips mouffetella. The sequence continues at coordinate 1,380,992 of OX383961.1, read as the reverse complement.
ATTGAGTGGACAATTCCTTTCAACGTGGTATTTTATAATTTGTCATATTATGATATAATTAAGTTGGTATTTTATAATTACTCTTATAATAGTAAAGTAAAGGTCAATAACCAATGTTTTCATATTAGGGACTTTAAGATCACAATATTTCTTTAACAATTTTTAGACCCTTCTTTAGTTTTTAGGGTTCCGTACCCACAGGGTCAAAAACGGGACCCTATTAATATGCATACGATATCTGTTTGTCTGTCTGTATCACAGGTACGTATGTCAGCGGTCTGTATCTCATGAACCGTAATAGGTTGACAGTTGAAATTTTCATACATTATGTATATACCTTGGCTAACGAAAGAAGAGAATAAGGTTTTACTCAAAAAATATTGGTGGCAACATTAGTTTTTACCCGACTGCCCCAAAACAGGACGGTTATGTTTTTTGAGTGTATGTATGTCGATTTCTTTGTCGCGCTCTGCAGCCTAAACGGCTTGATACTCGTAGATTTCATTTTTTTTCTGTTTGTTTTAGCTCTATCAGAAAAACGGGAACACTAACAAGTGTGAAAATAAGTTTGTTTATAGTGCATAAGCTATAGAATAACAAGAAAATAATAAAAAGTGGTCTCAGAAAATAAGAAAACAAGCTCCACAATCTTAGTAAATTTGAATTTTATAAGATTTTGCAGGCGGGGACGAACAAAATTACATGTATGTGAACCACCCTGAACAATACAATTTTGATCTATTCAAGGCAAGAGTGAACAGACATCTTCTAGGTAGGCATTCTACATCTTCAACTCCTTCTTCACTTATCATCAGGTGAGATAAGAATCAAATGCTTACCGTAAATAAAAAAAAAACACAAAATAATTTACTTTTAAATAAGTACTAGCCCATCGGCACGTTACACTGTCCCCAATTCGTTAGTCCGAAATTTGACGTTTAGGTGACGTCAGTCATATTGTCGGATGCAAACTAATCTTACCAACAAAATGGAATGTTCTTACTTGAAGAAACAATATACTCTTATTGTTATTGACTATAATCCAAAATAAAACTAAAAAACCAGGCCTAAATGACATAAAAATATAAACAGTAAAAAGTTTGTTTTGCTTTTCCCGCCATATTATTTCCGTTCCGTATATTTGGTACCGACCGAAGTACTACCACAGATAAAATAACAGTAAACTAACGTTTAGTACTACCCAACGTAGTTTACGCGATTTTTCACAGGCGGCGCTATTTTTAGGATTCCTCAAAATAAAAAAACGGAACCCTTATAGGATCACTTTGTTGTCCGTCTGTCTGTCTGTCAAGACCCTTTTTCTCACGAACAAGAAGAGGTATCAAGTTGAAATTGAATATTAAAGTCCATGAACCACACAAGATCTGAAAATTTCAATTTTGTACAACGACGCAATCAAAAGATATGGCTTTTTATGTCCTCATCTCCATACATTTATGCAAAAAAGCAAAACCTACAGGGTACTTCCTGTTGACCTAAAATTGTGAAATTTGGCAAGAAGCTAGGTCTCACAGTACAAATAAAGGGAAAAGTCTGAAATCATTAAATATTACAACTTTTCTCACAACTAATGGTAACCAATTGTGGTGAGCTCCCGTTTCAAGACCATTCATATAAGAGAGGGGTCAAGTTGGATGGTCGTAGAGGCGATTTTTGTTTTAGTTCTATTTTGCAAAACAGGAACACGAACAAACTTGAAAATTGGTATGTTTATAGTGCATAAGCTATTAAATAACAACAAATAATAAAATTAGGTCAAGCGCGTCATTAAATATTTCAATTTTTCTCACAACTAATAGTAACCAATTAAGTAAGTAATTAATTAAGGTGAGCTCCAGTTTCAAGAACTTTTCTATAAAAGACGGGTCAAGTTGGATGGTTGCGGAGTTTTTAAAATCAAAGAGCAAAAGCTTTTAGTATATCATATGGTAGATAGGTACGGAACCCTTAGGGCGCGAGTCCGACTCGCACTTGGCCGGTTTTTTTCTTGTATGGGGAAATTTTGAACCGCTTGTTCCCAAGACCCTATATCTTGACTATAAAATCTATGCACAAAATGTACTTTCGTCCCCGCCTGCAGTATCTTATGAAATTCAAGTTTACTACGATCCTAGAGCCTCTTGTTCTCCTTTCTGTTACGCAGTCGGGTTTTTGTTTTTTAATAAGTAAGTACTTTTTATGTAGTTAGCTCTTAGAGGTAATTAATTATAAGGAACTTTGGTATTTACATTGAGAAAGTCCATTAGGTACCCGTGCGCGTTAGAAGCCCTTAAATCGAACGAACCTTTTAAAGGATTTGCATTAATTTCTTTTTAATTACCTACACTTGATCGGCTAATTAACTACGTACGATTTTATAGGCGTATTACCCGTGGTCTCACATAAGGACTAGTACCTGGGCGACCGAGCTATGCTCTGTATGATTAAAATATCATCGGGTGAGCAAGCTGTGCTACTCGACAACAGATGGCGCTGTAAGTTTCTTGAACGCACTAAAACGCGCTGAGAAATATTAAAAAAAACCGGCCAAGTGCGAGTCGGACTCGCGCACCGAGGGTTCCGTACCACCACATAATCATAATTGTATTAGTTGAAATTTCAGTAAGTTAATGTGCTAGATTTTTTGAGTCCGACACGCGCTTGACCAAATTTTATTATTTGTTGTTATTTTATAGCTTATGCACTATAAACATACCAATTTTCAAGTTTGTAAATGTTCCCGTTTTTAAAATAGAAATAAAACAAAAATCGCATCCTCGACCATCCAACTTGACCCCTCTCTTATATGAATGTTCTTGAAACGGGAGCTCACCACAATTGGTTACCATTAGTTGTGAGAAAAGTTGTAATATTTAATGATTTCAGACTTTTCCGATTATTTGTACTATGAGACCTAGCTTCTTGCCAAATTTCATAATTTTAGGTCAACGGGAAGTACCCTGTAGGTTTTGCATTTTTGCATAAATGTATGGAGATGAGGACATAAAATGCCATATCTTTTGATTGCGTCGTTGCAAAAAATTGAAATTTTCAGATCTTGTGTGGTTCATGGATCCTAATATATGGTATTAATTTCAACCTGATACTTCTACCCGTTCGTGAGATAAAGGGTCTTGACAGACAGACAGACAGACAGACGGACAACAAAGTGATCCTATAAGGGTTCCGTTTTTTCTTTTGAGGTACGGAACCCTAAAAGACGGTGAAAACGAATTTTCCCAGACATGAGACGCTAGCTAGATCGATTTTTTGCCCCCAAAAACCCCCGTATACTAAATTTCATCGAAATCGTTAGAGCCGTTTTCGAGAAACAGATTACAAATATATATGTACAGGGTGTTAATTTGACTGCGGGGCGTATTTCGACCTATGTTCCTTGGGAAAAGTTGTTCAGTTACTAATACTGATCCCGCCCCCGAGCTATGGCACGCAATCAAATTAACACCCTGTATACAAATATTGCTCGTTTAATAGTATAGGAATCTAACAGTACTTATGTGGGACCCTCACTCAGAGAGCCTGATATTTCGAGTTCCTTGGAAAATGTTGTTTAGTGTCATAGTCTGAGTCATCATAACATCCCATGAAAATGTCCACTACCTACAAGACAGCGAGCTCCATCCAGAATTCTAGCTTTTCCTGGAAAACAGTGGAGGGGAAGTACCATAGTCACCTCGCTTGTCAGCGTTACGGCTGGCACCATGGACCGCGTTTGTAGGTGACCGCATATGATCAACAGGAGGACGCTGCTGCCCATCCTCCAGTTCATAACCATTAGTCGCCTCTTACGACACCTACACCCGTATGAATGGGATGGTACTATTCTTAGCCGGCACCACACGGGAAGTGTAAGATGCTAATTATTAGTCTGAGTAACTTTAAATAATTTAAATTTAAATAATTATTACTCTGAGTCTTTTAATGTTAATTTTTACAATGTGATGATTTGTTTTTTTTTTGACATGTAATAACAATAATTATTACCAAATAAATGAATATGAATGCTAAAATGCTAAAATTATGTTCACTATTTTACTAGGACCTTAATTTATTATTTTATATCACTGTAAAAATCTTTTTAAAGAGTCACTTCACCCCGCCCCGTCCCAAATGACCGGCTGATTAAGTTACGTACATTTTTAATTAGGAGCTGAAAGCCGCGAATCCACATGTTTTAATGGGAAATGTACGCGACGCATCAGTTTAAATGGCGGCGCTGGCGTCGGGTAGATAAATAATGCGAAAAGCTGATAAGTAATTTATTGATGAGTGGGTGTAATTCGTTTCGGTACAATTTGTGTTTCAAAGGATATGTGGAATGGGTATTAAGTATAACAATTTTATTCTTGGATTGACGATGAGTATGTAAGTGTAACCCATCCATTTTATTAAATGATTTATTTGACTTAATTTTTGTTCTAGAAATTAGAAAATCGCAATTTTTTTTTAATCCACTTTGATACTTTTCACAAGGAACAAACACGTATTTATTTTACACGTACAAACACGTAGTATTTATTTATATATATTCTTTATTGCACAAATTCACATACAGAAAGTTACATACAAAAGGACATTTACAAAGGCGGGCTATTTATTGTCAGGTTTATTTATTTATTTATTTTGTTTCACTATATCTGCCTTTATACGAGTTTGTTTTGTAGCATCAACGATTTTATTTTTACTGTTTTAATGAATAAATATTTTCTATTTCTTAATCTAAGTTCTATAAAATACAATACCTACTCTTTATTGCACACAGAAAAACAAAATTTACAAAATATACAAACGTGAAATACTGAGCACAATAGGCGGCCTTATTGCTAAAAAGCAATTTCTACAATAACATAATTTTTATTTATTCATTGAAATATATGTATCAGAGATTTTAGAATAGCCTGACTTAGCCTGTCTGAACTCTTCTTTACAATATAGATTAGTTGAAAGATTAAGCAGCATATGATTGTAAACAAACATGCGGCGCATACGCATCTGCTGAGCTGAACAATGGCGGGGGGCGGGGGGAGGTCAGAGGGCGTGAGAAGAGGGCACGGGGGCACCAGGTTTAGAGAGAGGCTTCCGTACAATGCATAAGAAAATATTATACAGACAGAAATATTTTATACGAAGCGTTATACGAAAACTGAACAAATTTTAGTGAAATAAACTTTCAAGAGATTTAAAAAATTGCCCTAAAAGGAGGTAACACGCTTTTATTTCTTGTTTGAATTATTTTAAGTCGTTTCAGGTAAAATTAAACAACTGTTATTTAATAAAAATTACACCAGACATAAAAACGTTTAGCAATCCTACAATCAAGTGTATTGCTAAACACGCATTTAGGCCTAGGTCTTAGGTAACCAGACGTAATGACTTAAAGGCACGGCAAATTGTTAGCAACGTCTGAATCGGTGTCAGTTTCCTACAATTTGAATTGAGCTGTGTGTGTAATCGTAATTAATGTTGTTTGAAGATTATCCGCAAATCATATCTAAGGTAAACTGAATTTCCTGTACGTGGTTATTCTCTATCGTGTTTGATACTACGAGTATGTATTACTTAAGTCCTACACACACTGCGACTTTTTGCATCGCTACTAAAGCGATTCAGTCGTGATGCAGCATCGATAGAGTCGCGCGTTTGTATCGATGCAGTCGCGGGGAAGATTTGTACCGTGCAGGCTTATACAGGGTGTTAACTTGATTGCGTACCATAGCTCAGGGGTAGGATCAGTACCAGTAACTGAACAACTTTTCCCAAGGAACATAGGTCGAAAAACGAATGTCAATGTTTGACCTTACATAGAAACTTCATCAGCTAATAGCGCATTTTGTATGGAAGGTCAAATTTGGTTTTTCGTTTTTCGACCTATGTTCCTTGGGAAAAGTTGTTCAGTTACAGATACTGATCCCGCGCCTGAGCTATGGCACGCAATCAAATTAACACCCAGTATTGTATCAATCTGCATCGCGATTGTATATATTCAAAAAGTCGCAATGTGTATAGGCTCATGATAATAGTCGAAAATGTTAATTGGATGTCTAGAGTGTTATGTATTACTTGATACTTATGTTATAACAAAGTTATGATAGTATATTGTCAGACTTAGTTAAAAGAAAACTCATGTGGAACAGTTTTCCATATCATTATAAGAATAAGAGTAAATTCTATTAATTCCACACAGAAATAATTTACAAAAGAGTGCCCTAGAGGTTCCCAAACTAGGACGCAGCCTGTCTCTTGGGCAACCGATTAATAGTTACTTTACAATTAATAATTATCATCGTGTAAGTTGTAAAATTGATGATATTAATGCTTTACTTTAGACACGGAGACGTGTAACTGTAAGACAAACCGCCGTTGCATACCTAGTTATGGAGTTTTAAATTTGAAGAAGTTCTTTAATTGAAGGTAAGGGAAGAACAGACAAGCCCATTATGGAAAGGCACAAGATCATATTCTCGTTTTTCTTAATTTTAAGTTAATATAATGCCAACCAAATTATGTTAAGTATTACAAAAATACTAGATTTCACATTTACCTACAAATAATTTGCACGAAATCAAACCTAACTTGTAGAGAAATCGATACTTCGCAGGAGGTGTGCTGAGGACGTTGCAACAGCGGTAATTATCAAAGTGGAATGACGGTATAATGAAGCCCGCAACTCCTTATGTGGCTGGGAAAGGAACATCTTTGAGCAATACCTCATCGTGTTGAGGTTGTCATGACATGGAACCAGCTAGCAAACATCTGACCTGAGAGGTCAGTATTTTTACTGTTGCCAGGTTTTATAATGGTTGGCTCTTTTTATATCTGTTTGAAAAGTAAAGTCTTTAAACAGAAAAAAAATATTTAATGAAGACATTATTATTTCATACTGAAAATTTTCTTGAATTAAGCACATTTTTTAAAATCAAATTTAACTTGGTATGATCGGTAGGTTCTAAATAAACTAGGATACCTTTACTTCAATCTGGTAAGACAGATTTTCGATAAGTTTTGTATTTGTTGTTGTTATCCTAGGGCACCCCGCTGGTGCAAAGGGCCTTCACGAGCTGTCTCCACTTCCCCCTGTCTTGCGCCGTCCTTCTTGCTTCGTCCCACGTCAGTCCAGCAGCCTTGAGCTCGCTCTCGACGGTACGTCTCCAGGAGTGAACGGGTCGCCCAGGTCTTCGTCTGCCACTCGGCTGCCACTCGAATGCTATTGACGCTGCGTTTATGCCGTTACGCCGGAGGGTATGCCCAATCCACCGCCACTTTTGCTGCGCAATTTCTTGTTTCATAGGCCTTTGCTGGCATCGGGCCCACAGATCTTCATTACTGATCGTGTCCGGCCAGTAGATGCGGAGTATGGACCTAAGGCACTTGTTGACGAACACTTGGAGCTGGTCCGTCAGTGCCTTCGTCACTCTCCACGTTTCGCAGCCAAACAGCAGCACGCTCTTGACGATCGACTTGAAGAAGGTTAGTTTTTTTTATACGACGGGTGATTATATTTGATGTCCAGACAGGTTTGAGCTGGGCAAAAGCGCCTTTTGCTTTATTAATTCTGGCTTCAATATCTTCGGTCGAGCCTCCTTGGTTGGTAATGCAGCTGCCAAGGTACGTGAATTTTGGGACAGTTTCGAGCGGGGCATCATTGAGCCTTGCATTGAGTTTTGTATTTGGCGAGTAATATTTTTTTAACTGATGGGGTCGCTAGTTGACTGCAGGAAAAGTTGTTCGATCCTTTAGAGAGTCACACAATTTTACTAAAATCTTTTACCGCTCCATTTATTAGTAAAATTTACGTTGGTCCACGAAACGCTCTCATCTCAACCCCATCCAATAGGCACAAATGAATTGGGCCCACTGTGCGCTGCTATTTGGCCATTACGACAGCACGTGACCGACTGTGCGGTAGAATTATTTATTCTAACTGCCTTTTACTAACTAAACACTCCTATACGCGCTATTTAAAGGCTTTTCCGTGCAAATTTATAGGCGTGATTACCATTTATTGGTTTTATTGGACTAACCGTTGCTTGTTTTAGAAAATGAATGAGTCTTTTTTTACAATCCTGAGAGAGCTAATTATTAATCAAAAATAATAAGACCCGAAGAATAACTATCACAACCTTATTCAAGAAACATCGAATAGCCAGCAGCAACTGTTTTCGTTGCTGGCTAAAAGTAGTTTAAACGAGAAAAATATTCAAAAATACGCTCATTCGTGTGATATGGCATGGCAATACTTATATGTCTCAGTAGTCCAACTAAGCCAAATATAATTGAAAACATCTTGAAAATGTATATCGGCTTTTTTTCACAAATACATACGTCAAGTGACATTTTCCACCACATTGCGTAACCTAACCTAACCTATTTATTAAAATGCATCAAGATATTATCTACATGTAAACTATGCCGAATCAAACGAAAATACAGCGTGAATTTTGATTGGTTTTGCTACCGAAGCGCAGTGATTCTACTAATGAAAACAAGCAACATTCCCGAAGAAATTTATTTTATTGGAAAAATTAATTCGCCTTCCCATACAAAATGAATCGATCACATGACCACTTTACTATGGGGAGAAGACAAATTTGTTCGGGTAAAAATTTTTTCTTCTTCTCGTAAGTTGCTTTTTATCATGAGGAGAATCACTAGGCTGGGCTTCGGGAGCAAAACCAATCAAAATTCATGCTGTATAACATAAAAACGTTCTAGTAATGTATTTAAAGTCAACTGACACGTGTACAAAGAGATGGCCGGGGTCCCATAATAATCTGAAACGTCTCCTTTAAATCATCATCATATCAGCCGAAAGACGTCCACTGCTGGACATAGGCCTCCCCTAAAGATCTCCATGACGACCGGTCCTGCGCTGCTCGCATCCCGCGACCTTGACCAGATCGTCGGTCCGCCTTGTGGCGGCCTGCCAACGCTTCGTCTTCCGGTACGTGGTCGCCACTCTAGAACTCTCACGCCCCATCTAGTCTAGGCAACGAAGCGGATCGTTGTATGAAGACACCCGCTTTAAATCCTCAGTCGATGAAACTTTGCTGGGGTATTACACTACATGAGACAAACCTTCTATAAAAAAATCCAAAAAAAAAGTCGGTACTTTTAATTTTTCCATACAAAAATTACAAAAAATATATGAAAAATTTTTATGTAAAATTTTTTTTTGGTTATTTTGAATTTACATTTAATTCATGATTCTTTATTATACTGTCAAATAAAATCTGCCTGAGAAATTTATGTTGGGGTCAACTGCTTCGTTGCCTACACTAATCGGCCATCGGTTCTTCTTGCGATGTGCCCTGCCCACTGCCACTTTAGTTTAGCGACTTTCAGGGCTATGTAAATAAAAATCTGTAACTAATAAAGTAAACTTAATATAAATACACTGCTATGAAAAATCAACATTACGAGAGAATGACCAAACAAAACTATGTAAATAATTCGACGCAACATACTCGGCAATAACATCCAAAAAGTACAAATATTAATTTATCTGATCAAAATGTACTCAGTACCTACATCAGAATTAATTAATACCGTTGTAATAATTACAGGATTCTTTACTCTCCAAATAGCGCTACAGTTTTAATATTTGTTTTAAATAAACAAAAACAAATTAAGTAACTAAAAACAACGTTACTTGTTTAAGAAGTGGCATAAGTGCTCAAAGAAAATATCTTATCCACGCATGCTATTCTACTCGTTTTGACTTATTTTGAATAACACAGCTTCCACGGACAGGTCGACCTCCCAGAAAAAGCTTATTCACTCGCGACTAAGTAAAACCTTGTAATATCTGCTGAGGGTAAAGCAAAGAGTAGGCCAAGCTTGACAGTTGCAGTGCATCTTTAATATGCTCTTGTATTGATTGAATTTACCAATAATTTACTAGGAAGACCTTTAGAAATAAAGAGTATTGATGATATTGATTGAATAAGGACGTTCGAAACGTCTAAGTTTCGGACATATTTGTATTGTGAAATGAAATAACATATGAAATATATTTATTATGTGAAAAATTTCGGTACATAATTTCAGAACTTTAATTGCCTTGGTGGGTTTACCAATGAATGATAAATCGTGAGAGAGAATACAATTTCAATCTTCAAAAACACTGCATACGCAATGACTCCCGCCAAATTATCATAAATTAACCAATGCATTTCATTAATCAGTTTACATTCTGCGAACATGGCAAACGTTCATAATTATGCGGTTCCGATATGAAAATTTCTGAAAAGAGGAAATTTGTTTACACAATTACGAGCTCCAAAACTGTTTTATTACTTATTTCCTGCTAAAGTATTCTGTAACGACAACTTACAAATTCACGCGTGAGATCGTGAGTGAAAACTAAACTGAAGAGGTAAGGATATTTGGCGGCTTGAAAACTCTGAACAAAACGAAGTTGGGTTAGACACTGGCCTACGATGATTTAAATTGGTATTGTAAGACAAGTGTTTGAGGTAGGTTTGCTTATTTAGATAATAGCACCCCTGTTAGGTTTTGTTACAACAAATGCGTTTGGATCTATGTACTGTCAGTCGCCGACACTTTAGGTAGTTTGCTATTTGGTAAATAAATACAATTTGGACACAGAGTTGTGCCATGTCGAAAAAAAGAAAGTACAAAACGAGCAAACTCTACATTATATTTAATTCATAAACAACAATCTTTAAAGTCTTATTTTACTGCTTTTAAATAAACTGTTTCCGCAAAAACATCGATTACCACTACAACAACCATTGACCTGAAAACCCCGAACAATTTTACTTCCAACAAAAAATTGTTTCCATTTAATAAGTTGCGAAAAGTTGGAACCGCCATTTTGCCCACACGAGTTTGCATGTTGATTGTAACCGCGTTTTGTTCAGGCGTACAACTTTCAGCTTTTGAGGTCGCAGACTATATCGCCGGCGGAATTATCTCGCGCGGTGTAACCGCAGCTTTGATTGTTTGCTGAACATTGCTCGCAGTGTGAAACAAATGAAACGAATAAACTTTTAGTTGAGCTGCAATGTACTACTATTATTGCTATATTTCTTTCTTTACATTAGCTGTACGTTGTCAACAGCTGGACAAATTTCTCGCTAAAAAAACAACAGGTTCTATGCGTTATCTGCATCCGGTGCCTTACATACATAACATAACGCCTCTATCCCGTTGGGGTTAGCAGAGACCTCAGCCCTCCATCTGCTACGATCTTGACATATTTCCCTCGCCTCTATTTTCATCCAGGCTTTAATACACGCTCGTCGGTTAAGGGTAGGTAATTTTCTGGCCTTCAAGATGGTCATGGAACTTTCGTCGAAGCCTTCCTCAATATAGACTTCTCCTGGATGGGCTTGTTTCATGCTAGATTGAAGCCAAGAACATACATTGGCTTTTTGCAATATTGACCAGATATCTTTCAGTCGCACCTCCATAGAACCTTTCTGCCTATTGGCCGTCGGTTCTTTGACGCCTCTCTCTGAAGCCTGAGTTTGTCAATTCTCTGATAGCTTCGTCAGTAACTTTGCCTTGTGCATGCTCTAAATTTGGGTCAACAGTACCTTGCGCCCACTTCACATCCAATTTCAGTACGCGACCATATTTCAAAGTGCAGACTGACCCGTACAGCACAGATAACACAAAGCTCATTCCTTTCCCAACTTGCACAATATCACAAAGCTACCTCTCGCTGATTAAGCAGATTAGCCTGAGCGCCATTGTTTTTGCCAACTATGACGTCACATGTGATTTTGTCGCGATAAAATTGCCCAACTTGTACGGGCATTGTTCTTGACTCAGTGATTTTAATTAATTACGAAATATTCAAACAAATAAAACTAAATGATTCGCGTGACAATGTAAAATTTAATTATCGAATGACCTCCCACGATTAATCGGAATTGGGACAAATCAATCATCAAAATGGTGATCAATTCATTAATTTTCAGTTTGCCATTGGCTTGCTGAATTGCTGATGTCAGTTTGTTGACAAAATCAGAATAGTTAATTACTTCAATAACTTGATCTCCCTCAGATCATTGTGTCATTGGAAATTGGACCTCCATGCTTCGCTCAGTCATCGGACATATTCTTGGCTTCAATTTACATCCCGGAAAAGCCTTGTTGGTTTATACAAGGTGTCATTCTAAATACGCTAAACCTCTCGGATGGTAGTTCTAGTTATTAACTGAACAACTTTAGTTCTACAACATTTTAAAATTAAATTTAAAATAAAAAACAAAAGAATTCTCCATACACATTGAATTTTTTTTCGGGAGACTGAATTTTCTTTTTATAAATTTCCAAAACATAGAACAAAATTTGTTCAGTTACATGGGAGAGAGTCTTTGCGTATTTTGAACAAGAAAATACACACGAGCAGGAATTCTTTCGCATATTATAAATTACTCACTAAATATATTTTCTCCCAACTCCCAAGCTCCTAAATGAAACATAAATGTACAAATTTTATGATAAGCTGCCGCATAAAGTTCGTGCGAACACCTATTTCGATTCAATGGGTCATATAAGTGCCGCATTTTACGTTTTTCATACTTCTGCGGTCAAAACTGTGTCGCGACGCTCTATATAATAATAATTGGCCATTGTCACTATGGGAGCGTTGCCACAGAAGCTTAAAGCGGCACATAGCCTCACAATGACCCCCTTAAGTTCTAAATAACAGGTGTTTTTCGACACCATCTCACGGTTTGAATGCTCGCTCTTGGGCAAATAAAAATTACCACACTTATCTCGACGGACCGGTCTCCTAAATAGTAATTTTGTAATTAGTAAACTCGTTTTATGAGTTTAGGAGAATCTGTATGTAACCGTTAGTGATGTTGATTGGTGATTGAAGTTTCTATCGTAGTCTGAATCGGAATCGATCAATGAATCATTTTAATTGTTGCTTTCACTGATTTTTTTAGATCATGAACTACTTTTGACGTACTAAGATTAAAGAAAATGTCTTGAACGTGTAATGCATGGGTGTGAACAATGATATTACAATTATAGGTGTGAAGTAAACTTTTTAAATGTTAACAAAAACATTCCTTTTTATTGCAGTAAGGTCACCAGAACGTCCTGAACGTCAGGAGTAACTACCCTAAACCGACGAGCATGTATGATGGGATTGATAAAAGTACAGGAAGCAAGGGAAAATGAAGTATATCAAGATCGTAGCAGGTGGAGAACTGTGGTCTCTGCCTACCCCGACGGGAACAAGGCGTGATATTATGTATGTATGTATGTAGGTCGCCAGAAATTATTAACCGAGAACTTTTTGCTTATGGTCAGGGGAAGTCTTTGCCCAGCATTAGAACAACACAGATTGTCTCGTTTGGGGTCGGCAAAGAATAGTACAAACCTATCTCTACCCGTGGGTGACGTAAGAGGCGACTAAGGGACATGAACCGAAGGATGGACAGCAGCGTCCTTCTATGTTTCGTACCATCTTACATACTGCGGCCACCAACAAACGCGGTCCATGGTGCCAGCTACAACGCTAACACGCGTGGTCGCTTTGGTAAGTATTTCCTTTCCAAATTGTACCAAATATTTTTTCCGGAATTCTAGAAGGATCTTCCTGTCCTGCAGAACCTACATTTCACAGGATGTTATGATGAAATATTACTTATTAAATCCACACACACCTACACACATACCCACACAAATATAATAAACAGTTATGTTAAAATAAGGGGAGCCTTGTCTGCCAACAAACTATTTTAGCAGAACTTGATGGAAAATTGTAAACTGTTTTTTTTTTTAATATGGAACACCACCATTTCTTTTTATTTTCCACATTTATGAGTTTAGTTTCTTTTGTTACTGTATTGTTCCTGTTTTGTAAATTGTGAGCAAAATATCTATCTAGTTATTAATCTATGTTTTATTCTTGAGATAAGCCTTAGTTTGATTGATACAATAGTGCCAAATTGATTTATTCATTCATAACTTACTGTAGCTCTCTTTTATATGCACAACTGAGCTAAAAGATACGGTCGGCGCTATCAGCGCGATACATTCGTTCATTTGTCAAAATAATTACAATTGATGATAGTTCGTCAGTTTCTCTGGTTGTTGCATAACGATTACGTAATCAGAAGGTAGCCGGTTCGAATCCCGCGCTTAACATCGTTTGCTTCGATACGCCCATTGAGTCCCCCATCAATTCGAAGAAAGATAAAAACAGAAAAGTGAAATAATTCAGGCCAGATAGCTTCTTACTTGTTATAGTTTTTATTGTAACAAAATGAGGCAGCCATTTTTGTTCCAGCTAAATCATTTTCGGCATTTTATAATTCTTTCCTTGAGTGAATATCTTTTCGCGAAATAATTATGATCAAAGAATGAATGAAAAAGTTTGAATTAATAATTGTCTAGTCTGGAACGAAACTTTTTTTACTTCATTCTAAAATTGTGAAGAATGTTAACAAATTGGCAAAACAATTTCTATTTTAATTCGTTGGAAATTGTAAAAAGCAAAAATCAAGTAAGTTCAGATAATTTATGCCCTACGGGTAATTTGCAGCTGTGCAATGCAAATAGGATTTTCCATTCTAAAATTGAAAATGGAATTTGAATTCAGAATGTGTTCCGAACGGTGAACTGACCTGCGACTGCGATGACTCGAGTGGAATTTTATGGCCAGTGATATAAATATTACTTATCTATGGTGAAATTATGTTAAACGGTTTGGAATAGGATGAACTGAGTAGAACAGTCTGATACGCTAATAAAGAAGAAATATTTAAGTGAAAATTACACTTTCCAATCTAGGTTCTTTCCTTTTTAAATACTAAAATTATATTATAGCTGTTGTCCTACCCAGCGAAATTAAATTCATTACATCCCGTGTAACGTCCACTACTGAACAGGGAGCTCCCTCCAGAACTCCAGCAAAAACGCGTGGTACTTAGGAGGGGATTTACCATAGTCACCACGCTTGTCAGCGTTGCGGCTGACGACCGCAGTTGTTTGTGACCGCAGTTTGTAAGATGGTACGATACACAGAAAGATGCAAAGATGTAAATTTAAAACAAAATTCTGTGTAAAGTAATTCTAACCTGACTACCTGTTGTAATTTTTTTGTTATTTTTTATAAATTTTTATTTAAATGTACTTCTTTGCGGTGCGTCCCGTCTGGCGCACATAATCTTAGTTAAGATTAAGCGTCTGACTAATAATATTATGCATGTGAATTGTTTTATGAAATAAACAGATTTTAAAATTTTTTTTTTATGCTGCCGCCCATCCTCCTTTTAATAAGCCTTTAGTCGCCTCTTACGACACCCACGGGTAGAGACGGGTTGGTACTATTCTTTGCCAGATTCAGATTCAGATTCAGATAATTTTATTCAATGTAGATTCTTTACAGAATACTTATTGAATGTCATGCAGAATACAATGCAAATAGAGCGAGTCTACGCCGTTTCGGATCGTGCTATGGCAGCGTAAAAGAAACGGCAAGAAACCACTGCAGCACGGCCTACTTTAAGAGTCGGCTTTTTACAATGTGTTTCTTGTGTTTCGCTGGAATATCAGAGCACCATACCTCTTTGTCATTCATATAGTCATCCAATCTATAGTAAGCTTTTTTACATAACGTTTGCTTTACACATTCTTTAAACTTTCTCTCAGGTAATTGCACTATATTGTCAGGTATTTTGTTGTAGTATCGTATACACAGACCAACGAAAGATGTATTGACTTTAGTTAATCTAGTATATGGTTGATCAATTTTATGCTTATTTCTAGTATTAAAATTATGCCTGTCACAAATTTTTGGTAATTGATGGATGTTCTTTCTAGCATACATTATATTTTCATAGATATACTGGCATGGCACTGTCATAATGTTGATTTCCTTGAACAGTTCTCTCAGGGAATCACGAGTCTTCAGGCAATAAATTGCTCTTATAGCCCTCTTTTGTAAAACGAATATTGAATGTATATCAGCTGCTCGGCCCCAAAGCAGTATGCCATAAGACATAATGCTATGGAAGTAGCTAAAGTAAACCAGCCTTGCAGTAGCTACATCAGTAAGTTGTCTGATTTTTCTAACAGCATATGCAGCCGAGCTCAATCGACCAGAAAGAGCCGTTATATGAGGGCCCCATTGAAGTTTAGAGTCTAGTGTTAACCCTAAGAAAACTGTACTATTTACAAAATCTAATGGCTCATTATTCAATACTATGTTATGTGAAGTAGACCTTACATTTGGTAGTGCAAATTTAATACATTTAGTTTTTTTGGCGTTTAGGACTAGATTGTTAACAGTAAACCATGCATGAATCTGTCCAAGTGCATCGTTGACTTCGTTATAATTTTGTGATTTCCTACTTACATTGAATATTAATGAAGTATCATCAGCAAATAACACAATCTTTGACAGATTCTTCACCACAGAAGGAAGGTCATTAATATAAATAAGGAATAAAAATGGCCCTAATATGGACCCTTGAGGTACGCCAATTTTGACAACAGATCCCAGTGATTTCGTCCTGTTTACTTGTACCTTTTGAATCCTGTTTTCCAAATATGACCTAAGTAGTTTAAGTGAATTATTCTTAACACCGTAATGTTCAAGTTTTAGCAACAATGTGCTATGATCTACGCAATCAAATGCCTTGGATAGATCACAGAAGATACCAATAGCATCTTCAGATTTTTCCCACGCGCAAAAGATGTATTTTAAAAGTGCAGTCCCGGCATCCGTTGTACTGCGCCCTTTCGTGAAACCAAATTGATGGTCATGTAGTAAGTTATTTCTATTGAAGTGTAAAAGCATTTGATTGAGTATGACCTTCTCAAAAATTTTACTAAGTACAGGTAAGACTGATATTGGTCTAAAATTACTGGGATCCTTTTTGTCACCAGCTTTGAATAATGGAACTACTTTACTTTTTTTCATTAAGTCAGGAAATGTACCATGATCGACACAATCATTGAATATAACAGCTAAATATGGAGATATAGTATCAATGATCGCACTACAGACTTTTACTGACATTCCCCATAGGTCCTCAGTAGTTTTCATTTTAATACTTTTAAAGGCTTTAATAATTTCGTTAGGGGTGACATGATTGAACCCAAATTCAGTTTCGCAGGCGTCCACATTCTTTTGAAGTAAATCGCTAGCAAGTGAAGATGAAGAATTGAGTGACTCTGTTGTTTTCAAAGGAATATTAGTAAAAAAGGTTTCGAATTCTTGAGCCACTTCTACGTTTGAACTAATAGTTCCGCGATTTGTATGAAGTGTGATTTGATTGTCACGCGGTTTCACTTTTCCAGTTTCACTGTTTATAACATTCCATACAGCCTTAATTTTGTTATCAGCAGACTGTATTTTTTTCCGAAGAAAAAATGACTTTGCTTTTGAACAAACTAATTTAAACAATTTTGAATATTTTTTGACATATTCAATGAAATTGTCGTCATTTGAATAATTTCTTAGCTCATATAATTCAAAAAGTCTCTCTCTACTTTTGCGAATACCAGCGGTAGCCCAGTCACTGAATTTGAATTTTACAATAATTTGCTTTTTTCTAATAGTGAAAATTTTACTGAATTCAGTATTAATCAATGTGAATAAATCTTCATATGAGTTATTAGGGTTGTTAGTATTATAATTGTGACAGGGCAGTTTTTCTAGTAACGTGTTTTTGTACTTTTCTAACCTACCGCTCGTTAGGCTCCTGGTTTCTATATCTATCTTCTGGGTTACTCGAGAATAATTAAAAGTAACACTTTGACCAGAGTGGTCAGACTGAATCGAGTTTATGATACTTTTCTCAAAATAATCGCAATTACAAAAGACGTTATCAATACAGGTAGCCGAGGATGACGTCACCCTTGTAGGTTCAAAAAATACATGCTCTAAATTAAAACATTTGAAAAGACTTATAAGTTTGTTACTATAGGTATTATTGTCTAAGATATTGACGTTAAAGTCACCACACACTATCACAAACTTATTTTCTTTTGTCACTATTTTTAAAACATCTTCCATTACTAACTCGAACATTGAAAATTTTTGAAAAGCGGGAGGTCTGTATACGCACACTACAACATGCTCGTCCAGCTCAACACAAGATATTTCAATACATCTTTCAACCGAAAGTCGAACAATATCTTTACGGTTCTCTATCTTAAAACTGTTACGAACTAAAATCAGTGATCCACCGTGTAAAGCAGACTTTCGATTGAAAGCACTGGCTATACAATAATTTTCATAATTTATCAACATTTGATAGTCTTTTTGCCAGTGTTCTGTCAGACAAATAATGTCAAATTTTGTTCTTTCTAAGAATAATTCTAATTCTAAAATTTTTCCAGAAAAACCTTGAATATTTTGATGTAAAATTTTCAAAATATTAGATTTTTCCTTTGTCTTTGCTATAGGAAGTTTTTTGCCAGAAGGTTTTTTTTCATTTACTTCAGTAAAATTTTGTTTAGAAAAACCCTCTTTTGTCGTATGAACTAGTTTAAAGAATTGGTGTTAGTAATGTTACTAACTAAAGAAGTTTTTTGTGTATAACTTCCTATAACAGAGTCAGATATATTATATGCTATCAATGTAGCCAGCTCTTTCTTAAACTTAAGAGGCAGATACATAGTATCCTTTGTCAATTTGAAATAATTTATAAAAGTATTCATGTCAAGATATAAAATGTCACTATGACGACTTGTCAAATTTTGTAAATGTAAATTCATTCTGTGTATACATTTGTTGTGTTGCTCAGTAACATTTGAACAGTATGGGAAGTTACACAGAATAAACCTACACTTAGTTTCAACCTGTATTTTGTTTAACAATGTCACAAAATTGTTTAATTTTAATCTACTTATGTCAGAATGATTGCCTACCACGATAACAACAGTGGTGTTTATGTCAAACTTGCCTACAGCAATCTTTCTTACAAGACCGTCGAAAGTAATATCGGGACAGCAAATATTGGTCACCTGCTGATTATGGCAGTAATTAAAAATAGACCCTAGACCTACTCCTATTCTGTCTGAATATACAAAGGTCTTCTTTTTATTGGAAGTCGACGAAAATTCCTCGCCATCCGTGGTCTCTGTGCTGTTATCGACAGGTGGCTGCTGTTCCACCGTGGCGCCACCAGCGGCGGCATCATGTGTTGGCAACACTGGCGACGCGGTGATGTCTTCACTCCCAGTCACCACGCTCTCAACGATGTGCTGACGTGGTGCCACCACGATGACGTCACTCACAGCGGCCAGCATCACACGGCATCACACGGGCGGAATTAAATGCTTTAAAAAAATACTATTTGGACTATTTCATATTTTAAAGTAACCTATTGTTTTTTACAACATCCTTCATTAACAAACCGATTACGCGCTAGCCAAATAAAAAAAAAAACACCGTTACAAAATATTGATTATCTGTCCCACAAACAGTCGATCTAGGTTAGCTATTATAGCTCCCGTTATATGGACATCACAAGGAAGCAACGAACGGGATCCAAACCAGAGTTGTCCTGCATATTGATTCACAAATAAAATCTGACCAATTTACGTGTGCACATATTCCAGTACTGTTACGAACGGGACAACGTACGGTCATGTTTGGTAAGGTGATGTCAAAGATTCGTGAATTTAGTTAATTTTGTTTAGATGTTTGTATGTATTATGGAAGAAGTTATTGCGCTACCTTCCTAAGGTGCGACAGACATTGAGGAATTTGAGGTTAAATAGAAAATAATAGAGTTAGAGGTAATATGGCGAGCTTTTTCATGCCACACCACCTGCTTCCGCTGAGGAACCCCCTAGAAGTCGAAAAATTCCACTTCCCACATACTCATCATAACATTCCATGAAATGTCCACTACAGGATAGGGAGCTCTCTCCAGAATTCTAGTTTTTGCTGGAAAAATGTAGAGGGGAAGTACCATAGTCACCTCGCTTGTTAGCGTTACGGCTGGCACAATGGACCGCGGTTTTAGGTGACCGCAGTAAGTAAGATGTAAGATACAAAGGAGGATGCTGCTGCCCATCCTCCAGTTAACCCTTAGTCGCCTCTTACGACACCCACGGGTTTGTATAGGATGTTACTATTCTTTGCCGGCACCACACGGGACACACTCACGAATAAAGAAATATGTTCGCATAATGCTTGTCAGTGCGGTGTGCTTGAGATTGAAGCGCCGGGTGAAGGTGTGCGAGACAAAATTAAAGCACGCCCCGAGACATATTTTGATTGCGAATTTGATGCTACTTATGCCTTCTCACTCTAACAGCCTCCTTGTTCTAGTGGTAAGAGTGCTCAGCTCTCTATCTAGAGGTTCTGGGTTCAATCCCCGGTAGGGAAAAAACCTCTTTGTGCGACCTGTCTTGTTTGGTTAGGTTAGGTTATGACTGTCCGAAAAGTTAAATGATTCCATGCTTCGGAAGGCACGTTAAGCCGTTGGTCACGACTACTATTTACGGATGTATAGTCGTCAATGAGCCATGTCAGGGGCCTTTGGCTCAGCAACTGTGACACCAGGGTTGGTGAGGTCGGTCATCGACCTTGCAACCCGCATGATATGATAATGTTATTCTAATCCATGACATACAGAAGTATTAATGGAATAACGATACGTGTTGAGTTGGTTGTTCAGTTTTGGTTGCGCAATGTTATCCTAGATTTTTTTCCGGCGGCCATTAATAATAAATCCAATCCTGTCCAATTAACTTCGAAATGTCTTAATTAATAATAAATCCATTAAATTTCATTCTATTTATATAACATTGTCACTACCCGTCAAAGAACAATTTTTATATTTTCCTTCAGTGAGTGTAATACGATAAGATTTTGGGCTTTTATTTTTTACCTAGTGTAACTTCTAACTCATGACGATCAAGAACTCAACAAACTAAGTTTCCGAAATAAGCCATGTTCGAAGTTCGTACACGTTTTGAGATTTAAAAGCCGAAAGTCCACCTTGTAGAGTCCCACGCGTGACATTGGCTCGAACATGAGAGAGAATATCAAAAGCTCTTGTTCAAATTATATTACCGTAGTAGGCTAGTGAAATACGGAATGGATGTACTTTGTTAAAATGTGATTTGTCCCTACAGCTCATATTACACCTTCCTAAATTCAGTCTACTGATTTAGGATTTCTATAAAATATCTGCCAGCTTAATATGTCTGATTTGTGCCTGTGTTTGTCTGTCAGATATAGCAATCTTGTGAATATGTGTTGTTATGTTTAGCACCTACCGCTTATATAAAACGACAATTATATTTTTTAGCACCTTTTGTCTCCAACATGATTTACAATGTTAAACAACTATAATTAAGATTTTTTTTTCTCTTTTGTAATTTGGTGGCATGACCCCATTCACCCACAAACGGGCCATGCCATAGGCCTATATTGGGTCAATGATTGGGTATTTTTTAAGTATGAGTTTTGCCTAATAAAAGATTTTGATTTTTTTTTTTAATTTTTTTGAATCAGGCGTCAGGCACATGTGAAGCAAATTATTTTCTTAATTTGACAGATTAGTCTACCTTGAACTTAGCAGCAAACGGTGACACGGGCCCTAAATGACTTAGCTAAATATTACTTACTACATGCAATCATTACACTTGACTGAACTTAGGGACTGATTAATTTAGACAACTGAATTCAGGAATGTGTAATATAGGTTAACGATCACAGTTCTCGCTATGGTTTTGCTCAAATCTCTCCATACAAAATGATCAAATATGTATGAGAAGTCGATACCTATTTTAAAGAAAGTTGATGGTAGAAG
The DNA here is from genome assembly GCA_947532105.1 of Athrips mouffetella. Taxonomy (NCBI): domain Eukaryota; kingdom Metazoa; phylum Arthropoda; class Insecta; order Lepidoptera; family Gelechiidae; genus Athrips; species Athrips mouffetella. The sequence goes on along the minus strand of OX383961.1, from coordinate 1,359,198 downwards.
AGGTTTAACACGAAATTTATGTAAAGGTTAATGAAAGTTGAGGAAGCAAGGGAAATGTGTCAAGATCATAGCAGGTGGAGAGCTGTGGTCTCTGCCAACCCCGACGGTAGGGAGGCCTTATGTTGTGGCGTCATGTTCTTTAGCAAAAGTAATGATTCAGATTCAGATAATTTTATTCAATGTAGATTCTTTACAGAATACTTATTGAATGTCATGCATGAACTGATACATTAGGTTATTAATCTAGCTAGAGCTCTATAAATTCTTATTTGTTTACTTCGAACAATTAGTAGTAAATAACGATAGGAAAACGAACTTTCCATAGGAACTGACTTGCATTCCACTGGAAAAGTTGCTCAGTTTTAAGCGCAGATTCGAATCCTATATTATTTTGATCCTTTCTGTAAACACAGCTGTCATACCCTTTTTCGTTATATCCACGGAGTAGGTTATATCTTATATGTACATAAAGTCTTTACAATAACACACTTTATTTTTTGTAACGACAAATCTGTTCGATTACGCAATTCAAATTCCATTGCAGTGATAACAAGTTTTCGCCGCAAAATGCAATTTTAATGTCAATTTTGCCAATAATTTGCAATTACAAACTAGTTGGAACCGGTTTTGTGATCGGAAATGTGTTGGTCGTTTTGTGATATTGTCAAATCGATAATAAAAATACGAATAGTAATTGGCATCAACACAATGGTAATGGCATGAGTAAACTAGTGACTAAATTAAAATTATAGATATGTGACATGATTATAAATAAATTATTACGAATTATGTGAGAAAAAAAATACCCATTAGTGTCTGAGTAGACGATAATAGAAACGTCGCAAGTATAATGTTACTCTGAGAATGAATACGAAAATATTGGCAGATAAGGAAGAAAACTTGTGCCCTAGAGTAGCCGTAGCCGATTACATGATGGTGAGAATGAATACTTTGAGTTCAAGAAAACAAAAACTATTGTAGAAAAGAGGAGTAACTTATTACGCGTGATATAAAATCGAACGTTCAAAGCTACGTAAATCAGCCTCCGTGGTGTAGTGGTTAGAGCGCTCGGCTCTCGATCCGGAGGTTCTGGGTTCGATTCCCGGTGGGGACACAGTCAAAACAAAAATCTCTTTGTGCGACCTCCCCAGTTTGGTTAGGACATTGCAGGATGAATCACCTGATTGTCCGAAAAGTTAGATGATTCCGTGCTTCGGAAGGCACGTAAAGCCGTTGGTCTCGACTACTATCTACGGATGTAGTCGTTAATGAGCCATGTCAGAGGCCTTTGGCGGCTCAACAACTCTGACACCAGGGTTTGTGAGGTCGGTCATCGACCTTGCAACCCACACGATATGATGATGATGATGAGCTACGTAAATGAGCTGCTCACGGTTGCTGCAACCCATTTCATTCATTCGAAGTCGGCTACCTCACTTAAGAAATTTGATGAGTTCACAAACGCAAACTAGCATTGCGTAATATTTGTCAACGAGCGGAAATCCGCATTTTACGTGACCGTAACCATACGTCACACATCCGCCGTTCTACCCATCAATAGAAATATAATAATTGATCGTTCGTCATCACTTTCTCTCGGTGTGCCGATACGATGCCGCAGCCGAAACTGAGACGAACGAAGAAAGTGAGAGGCTGTATGAGGAACTTTTCCTTTGCTTACTTCCAGACGAACAGTGCAAAGTGCCGAAGATAGCCAATTACGGAGCAAAACAGCACCTGGTTAAGTAGTGATGGGAATCGGTTGTGGTCTGGTTGATGTCGATTAATTACGTAAGTTTTTTTTTCACACAATGTCATCTGATTTCAATCTAGACAAAGCTTATGGGTACCAGACACTGATATACATCACACAAATGTTTGCCCTGGGCGGGGATCGAGCCCGCGGCCTAAGGCGTAGACGGCAAGCACCAACCACGCCAACGGGCCCCTCTAGTAAGTGTGTGTAAGTGCCTGTATAAGTAGTTCAAATGTAATAGCTGATTGCAGTGTTTAAGTAAGCTAAAGCATATAATTTTAAGAGCGAGCTTTGCTAGTGTAAAGTCCCTTTGTAAAGTAATATGGAATTTTGTTATAAACCGTCATCAAATTGAACTTAAATTTATATCTATAGTTAGTTTCTCAAGCTTTACAAGTAACAAATACAAATGTATCGCCACGCCATGTCAACCCATACAAAATTTCGCTACATGACTAGTAAACTTGTAGCTTGTAAAACTTCGAGATACCTCTAGATATCTTGATACCACAGCGATGCCTTATCGATATCGATACCTGTAACTATTTCTGCTCTAGCCTCTGTAGTCGCTTCGACGGTAGTTTCCTCAAAGACTCCGTGATTACCTGCAAAGTAAACAAAACTTGTTAAATGGTGGTATAAAATTTCATCGTCTGCTTGTCCCTAATTTATTCTCCGATGCAGAACTTTATCTTCTGCTTCTGCTAGTTTTGAATTTTGTTTTAAAATTTTATCGTAGAACAGAGACATTGTTCGTTGCGTTGATTATTTTTTTCCATTTTACATCCGATTCAGATTTTATTTGTTTAAAAAGGTTTAGAATTTTAATACATTTTAATTTCTTTTATTTTACTATTCCACTTTTGAAAATTTCTTTATTTTTATTTTATCTATCTGCATTTTGCGTTCCAAATTTGAAAGTTACCTGCAAATGTTACCGCATAACATTTGTTCGACTGAATAGCAGTCTTATCACATTCAAGTAGTGGGAATAAAATTTTACAACCGTTCGCAGATGCATTTACGCAGAAATGGTCGCTTTTAGAAGTTTGCAATGGAATTATAAAATTTGTACGGTCGACCGCACGTCATTAGAAACATTGGTGTCTCTATTACCATGCCATAAAGTCTATTGTGTTTCTACAGACATACTGCTGTGTGTACCTAGAGAATTACTTATGGCCAGTTTGCTTTTTCTTGAGGATCACAAAAGTTGAGCGAGCAACGAGGGTTTTGATCGGGAACCATGGTAGGTATGACCATGGTAAAAATCTAGAGGGTTTTCTGTGTTTCGGAAAGCACGTTGAGCCGTTGGTCCTAGCAATAATTTTAAATAAGGGTTGTTAAGAGGTGTTAGCGGCAGTGTGTGTTGCCAGTGATGACATATGGCACCGAGACGTGGCCGCTCACGATGGGCCTTATCAGAAAGCTCAAAGTCACCCAAAGGGCTATGGAAAGGGCTATGCTCGCGGAGTCTCTCTGCGCGATCGAATCAGAAATGAGGAGATCCGCAAAAGAACTAAAGTAACTGACATAGCCCTGAGAATCGCTAAACTGGAGTGGCAGTGGGCAGGGCACATCGCAAGAAGAACCGACGGCCGATGGGGCGTGAGGGTTCTGGAGTGGCGACCACGTACCGGAAGACGAAGCGTTGGCAGGCCCCCCACAAGGTGGACCGACGACTGGTCAAGGTCGCGGGAAGCCGCTGGATGCGAGCAGCGCAGGACCGGTCGTCATGGAGATCTTTAGGGGAGGCCTATGTCCAGCAGTGGACGTCTTTCGGCTGATATGATGAAGCGGTGTTAGAAGCCATATTTGGGGGCTACATTATTTCGACTAGGTATAAAATTGGTAAAAATATATTGTCATTTTTTTGTCCCGTGTGGTGCCGGAAAAGAATAGTACCAACCCATACATACCCATGGGTGTCGTAAGAGGCGACTAAGGGTTATAAACTGGAAGATGGGCCGCAGCATCCTCCTGGGTATAATACCATCTTACTTATTGCGGTCACCTACAACCGTAACGCTGACAAGCGAGGTGACTGTGGTACTTCCCCTCCACATTGTTCCAGCAAAAGCTAGAATTCTAGTGGGAGCTCCCTGTCCTGTAGTGGACTTTTCATAGGATGTTATGATGATGATGATATTGATTTTGCCTCACTTAGCTGCAATATTAACCCAACCGATTCCTTTGCAAAGCTGAAAAATTTTGCTCTGATATTACCTTGTTCGTCCTAATTTTGCAAAACTATAAGTTTCAGTTGGCTTGGCTGGGCAGTTGTTTGTTTTTAGGATGAGTTATGGGTGCAGAGTCTACCAGTGGTAGCAATTTACTACTGGTGCAAAATGCGAGGCATTAATAAACAAATGAATTAAAGATTTGTAATCGCGTTCTAGATTTCAATTTACAATATTGGGGTTTTTGGGGGCGGAAAACTAGGTCTCATGGCGGGGAAAATTCGGCTTTTTAGATCACATAGAGAAATAAAAAATGAAGCTCTCTTCTAATTTTAAGATCCACGCGACGGCGGTTCTACGTAAACATAAGCAGGGCAGAAAATAAAGCCACGATCACTAATTCGGCATACATTGCTGGGAGGCTTGGTTATGTTAATTGCAATATCCTTACTTCAACGAGCAATGTATGCCAAATTAATCATTGAATTCAGCTAGGTGTGATCGTGGCTTAAGTGGTAAAAGCTGAACTAAGCTGATCCAGCGCTACGAGTATTCTACAAGCGCTCGAAACCAGATACCAAAGGTCAAATTGTTATCAATTATGTGCTGCCGACTGTACAGTCAAGAGCACTTCGACCTTGACACATTAGACTTTGTACCCCTTTGTAATTTAATAGCTGTAGGAGCTAAAGTCATGCTGCGAGTGTCAAGCTTGATCTTGCCTTGACTGTACAATAACGTACGGTATAATTATCTGTATCAATAATAGACAAGGTCTAAAAATAGCATAACCCTTAATCGGCGTCTTATGTCTTATCTTAAACTGCTCATTTATATCTTGTACATACATCGACCACCTAACTTGTAGAGAAACGAATTGTGTAAAAAAGAGAGCGACGTAATATACTGCGTTATTTTTTATCACCCTTAATATTTTAAGAGATGTTTCTATTCATGAAATTGAACAACTCTTTCCAGGGAATATAGGTTGAAAGACGAAAAAATTTTTTCGATCTAAACAATACAAAATGTGGAAGTGTAAACATAGACACAAAATGTGTTGTCAGCTGAAGCAGTTTGTATGCGAAGTTGAGATTTTTTTTTTCGTATTTCGACCTGTGTTCCTTGGATAAAGTTGTTAAGTTTCATGAACAGAAACATCTCTTAAAATACACTTACTGGGTGATAAAAAAATAAAGGCAAGATAGAAACCTACCTATGGGCCTACTGTCCGCCTAATCCGTATCTCATTACGCAAGTTTCGTTTTGTTTCTATGCAGTACGCAAGCAACATACAAGCAATCGTAAAATGACAAAAACATGCGAATGACGTGCATTTTACATAGGCAGTAGACCTAATAATAAGTTGACGTTGAAGTGGTGTTTTTAGTAAGACATAAGTATTTATTAGACCTTTCCTCAATCTAAGACAAATTCGGCATACATTGCTGGGAGGCTTGCTTCGGTTAATTTCAATATCTTTACTTCAACCAGAAATATATACCGAATTATCCTCTAATTTAGGAAAGGTATATTAGATATTATAGCTTCAATTGGTCTCTATAGCATAAGTGGTCGGTGACATCGCATTATGAACACTAAAGTGCCTGTTTCCATATTGTCACGTTGGTAATGTAACGCACTGACATCAAAGCGGAATCGAACCTGTTACCCGCGAAGTGGATAATCGGGGCACCTGGTGAAATTACTCGCATTACTAAGCGTGGTAGCTCGCGGCCCGCAACTAGCGCCATAATGGGGGGGAGGGGGATTTTAGTAAAAATATTAGTTGGCCACCGCAACTAGTTCGGTGAGCTGTGAACAGTGGTAAAGATGGTATAACATTAGAAATAAAACCAGTAATGCGAGAGGATTAGATTCTACCGCCAATATATATCAAACTGTACACACGTTAAATAATCATCTAGACATGATGATACAAAATCTGTTTTACGTATTTTTTTAGATGGAATTGGTGTATTTTTTAACTGAATGTAGCCCTGGGGCACACCCCGGACGGACACAACATACATCGAGCGCGAATTTAAATTTTGAAATTGGAAGTGTGCTTAGGCCCGCATATTCAGTAAAAATGACCCTCAGATGAACGACGAAAATCTCGCGGGCGGATGCGCGCGGGGAAACCTACGGGGTAGATTGCGGGCGGGGGGCGGAGGGTGTCCATTCTGTATGATACTATTACTTTATTCTGTGCCTGGGGATAGAGATGAGGTTGAAGATAGAATGAACCCAACTTTAACAAGCCACTTGTTAATGTCATCATAATTAAAAACTAGGGAACTGAAACGCAAGAAATCGTTAGCTCAAAATATTACAATATAAAACCATGGAGCGATTCCAGTATTGAGGCGAACCCACAGTTCCACATATCTGGATTCGCAACACGCGGAAGTTACCTCGGGTTTGTCATTACAGTTTACTTCATTAGCTGGTACATTGACCTCGTCGACCAGTTTGATTATCGAACGGCATTTTAGCCATGTAACAAATTGTCACTATACATAATCATGGCAGCTACTCTACAACAACTCACGCCATATAAAAGGCCAGTGGCCCGTATAAAAACCGTGACATCAGGAGGGCTAATGTTGCACCCATGGACATAATCTCTAAAAACTATAGATTTTAAGTCGAGTACAATTTTATTTGAAACATTTTAGTTTTTGAAATGTCAGTCTTCGCCTTTCAAGGCTTGATGCAAAGGTCGTCAAGCTTGAGAAGATTTTGATAGAAGAATGAATATGTCCTAGATTTCTCCTGTAGAAAATTTGAACACGAATATGATGACAGCTAAGTATATTCTAAAATTAAAATTCATATGTGATGCTGCGCTGGCTTACAGGACAAGTTCATATCTATTTGTGTTTGGATCAGTTTTTAGTCGAGAATCGAACTAAACCTTTTGAACCGCATTCACTCGGAAAAAACTGTCAATGCGTTTTGTGCCACACGAGTTATTAAAATTTGTATTTATTTAATGCAATTATTTTTTTTATTTATTAAATTATTACACTTCAATATTAAAAATATAATAAAACAATGCCCCACAAAACTGTTGCAACAGTTTGAATTCGTGTAACGGAATAGACACGCCTGCCTAAATAACCTAAATTGATAGTTATTATTGGTAGGTACATTGCAGTGTAATTTATCGATGAGAACAGAGACAGTAGACATTCAAATATGTCGAAAAACGTGTTGAAAAGATAAATAGACAATACTGACCACTTTAGCAAGTGAACAGAAAATGTCAGAAGCCTGACTGACTCATTTGTGAGTGATACATTGGAAAGTTGGAACGTGTGTCCGGTAGTAAGTAGCATAGCTGCACTGACGCACACACTTGCAATTCATACAGGATGTTTTAAATTAAATTAACAAGAACAAAGGAAATGCTGGCTTGGCAACGCAGAAATAGGATCGTGCTATCAAGACAGCGTACTTACTTAGAACGACCGATGGGAAGACGGTCGAAGAAGGACTCGAACGTCTTCCAAAAACCCAGTTGTCTTACAAAAGTTCCAAGAAGAGACTACTGTACGTTTTAAGTGTCGTAGGCTAAGTTAGGGAGCCAGCGAACGGAAACATAATTTTATGATGATAAATATAAATAAATAAATATTTAACACCTCATTACACAGTTTACATATTTATAATTCTTAATTTTATTAAAATTTATATGTTAAAGTAAAAATTTATATTTTGTGATAATTGTTGTATTTTCAATGATATACCTACTTATTTAACTTTTTAAATAATTATAATAACTAAACTCTCCTATGTTGCCGTGCCTTTGCAGGGCGTGGGCGTGAAAACCCGTGTATTCATTTTTATATCTTTACCATTGTAATGTGGTTTGCAATTAATGATCTTAAATCATGAATGTTAATAGGTATGTAATAAGATTTGTCAGCATTTCAACAACCTCATAGCTTAAGTAGGAGCACAGAATATATAATAGTAATCAAGTTTGTAGAAGCTCAATTTTAAATCATAATGCTTACAAAAGACGTTGAACAACTATAAGATCATGACTGTGTATACGTCACTACTCGTTTGATAACACCTAAATTATTCAACTCACCCTAGATTTTTAGAAAATCTCAATTAAAAATTCATATCTTTCATGTAAAGTTTGCGGTCGGAATTTGCAAACCAAATAACAGTTATTTATTCATCGAAAACTACATTTTATCTTGCCATCGCTACTGTATTTGCGAATTTTATGGAAATAAGACAAACAATAAAGGAATATTAAAAAATATTGTAATTGCTTGCAAAACCGTTGCTACAAAAGCAACAAAAAGGCTTTGCTCCTTTGGCTTCCCAATTTGAGGGATGCTTATTAAAAATTATGTGATTTACTTTGGAAAGATGTTCATAATATTTTTGAAAATTAACTAATAAAATAATGTATAAGTCGGCGCTTCAAAAACGCTTGAACTCTCAATATATCAACTATTGATTGTTTTATAGTTAACGGGCTATGAATGGAGGTCCTACACGCCTTGACATACATACATACATAACATCACGCCTCTTTCCTGTCGTGGTAGGCAGAGACCACAGTCCTCCACCTGCTACGATCTTGACATACTTCCCTTGCTTCCTGTACTTTCATCAATCCTTTCATACATGCTCGTCGGTTTAGGGTACTTTTAACCTGGCCTTTATTCAGAACGTCCTGAATTTGGTCACGCCTTGAATATAAATTTTCTGACATTTGCTGTCAAAGTTTGTGATGAAAGCAGACTTATTAGGTTGATTTTAACCTTTTATCAATATTATATACTTCGACGGATAAACTCACGTTATATTAACTGGATCGACAGGTTTTGATCCTGTACGAGGATCTTCTTCTTCCTATGCCGCGTCAATATAAAACGGTAGTTTATCCGTCGAAGTATATAAGTATGTGTAATACTCACGGGTCACAGTGATATTTTTTTTACACTTACCAATTTTTACCGATGAGTGTAATTTACTTTTATTTTACCCCCCATATCGCCTGGTGGTGGTAAGTGACGATGGGATCGACGATGATGTAGCATAGTTCAAGCCTTTTAGTTCACTCTAAACTTGAAAAGATCCAGATTATAGTATAGTCCGGGGAAAAAATCAGCAGGGAGGAAGTTTCACTCCTTTAGAGCGCATAGAGAATTTTTACTCTCTTATTATTGACGAAATCTGGGGGAATAGGTATATTTAGAAAAAACAAAAAATATATATTTTTTTAATCAAAGAAATCAAGACAAGTCTTGGTTTGACAAAAAACTCCAGAATTAATTTGAGCGACCCATTTAGATTTTTTGAAAACTCCATACCCAAAGAAACAACAAAAAATCGGACCACCCATTTTATCATCTGACCTAAATTCAACGCTTTTTTTTTCAATATGAAAGATGCTTTCAGTATAAGCACAAGGAAGTGTTGTAAGTAGTAATCCTTTTCAGAATAAGTGTTGGAATTCTTGTTTACACTACAGGCTCAGTGAACTAAAGTGGATTTTGTATGACACTTCCTCATGTGGGCTTAAGCAAAGTACCTATATCGCTCCATTGTCGACAACAACAAGCTTAGCACTACAAAAACTGGCAGCGTACAAATGATTCAACTCTCTATTCATAACAATCCTTTTACAGGTTTACTTTTGGGTCAAATATCTTTAAGGCTCTATATGCGTGTAAAATAAGAAAGTATAACAATACCGGACGATGATATATCACTGGATTTAGCTCAAGTCGCATTTCGTGTTGGAGATTCAAACGTCATATATAAAAAAAATGTTTAGTGTAAGTATTGGGTGGGATGGTTGTGTACCTATTGTTTATTATAGGCAGGTTTTTTATAGAAGAGGGAGGCAGACGGGCAGACGGGTGATGGTAAGTGATCACCGACGCCCATAGACACCCGCAACACCAGGGGGTCAAAGGTGCACTGCCGGCCTTTCAGATATGTCTAGGCTCGTTTCTTAAGGGCTGCCTTGTTGTACCCGTCCGAAAATACCTGCGCAGGAAGCTGATTCCACGGTGTGGTCGTACTCGTACGTGGTAAGAAATTTCTTGTAAAACGTACGGTGGAAGATTGTCAGTTATCTAGGTGGTATGAATGAAATTATAACTTCTGACGAGTGGTGAGGTGGTGAAATTCTGCAGCAGGTATAAGCTCGAACAATTCCTCAGGTACTTAATGTGTCTGCAAAGTTCTGCTACATATTGCAATGTTTCATATTTTCATCGCAAACTTGCTGCTAATTATTGTGACTATCGCTGAAATTCTTTGACTGTAATCACCATGTAATCACTTATATAAATAGAGGTCAGAGACTGAAATAAATTTATTTAGAAGTAACGAGAGAAGTGCACATATAAACTAGCAGCAAAAATCTCATTTATTTAATATCGGATATACAGTCCAAGCCGGAACTGACCTAAATAAGTCATATCATACGAGAAATAGCAACCTTCCTTAGGGCTTGCAAGCCGGATCTAACCAGTATAAGCCGGTAAGGGTCAGGCTGAATCCCAGTGCAATCGGCCTCGAGTCGCTCAGTCGAGAAAGCCGCCACGGTAAGTAGGTGTTTCCGGAGAATAACAAGACCTAAGACCTAGGTTTAGAAGGCTTTTGAAAGGCTACAGACGGTGCGATTGTGTAAGAGGGTATCTACAGAAAACGTAGAAAGAAAAGTATAAAGTTAATTGGTACTTCTATTGTTTTTAATAAAGGAGTCTCTTTTGTAACGGTAACTAAAAGCTGATGTTATGCAGATCTTCAATTTATCAGATTTTAAAACTTGAGTAGAATAAATATAGAAGTTGAAATGTTTGCTTTACCTAGAAGAGGTCAATGTCCGAGATGTTTACCAGGCACGGTAACTACTTTGTAAACAGAGAAAACAAGTCTTCCAACGATAGATGCCTGCATAGTATAGTTACGAAGGACGTGGAAATATTTTATAACTAGACATTTGCCTTTATCATTTTTGTACCGTGAGAATCTTAGGAATTCCTCTAAGATGTCTCCTACTTTACTTAAGAAACCATGGAGCTTTATTTCTGGCTCTTATAGCTAGCTACTTCAACAAGAGTAATAAATTGGCAGTTAAATTCAGACAAGTGGTCAATTTTGAAGTTTATGATGATTTTTATTGGACTTGCAAATTTCATCAAAACTTATGGCACTTACACAAAACACAAACAATTCTGAAGTCCAACCATTCCGCGAAGCGTCAGCATAAAATATACATAATTATACTACCTATTCAAACGTTTAACTTGCTCGTCCTAAGTTAGAGCGAACCAAATCTCTTCGTCAGCATATCCTTACAAGTTGGTTAGTAGGACACGTCTATTTCCCTACTTGTCACTATCAGCAACTCGACTACTGTTTGTACTACAATGGCTACTAATAGTAGCTTAGTCACAACTAGCCCATCCTTGAACGGAAATGTTATTAGCGGCTCGCGAGAAAGTTATTGGCAGTTAGGAATTCAATTGTTTTTTTTATTGTCTTTTCACACCGCCTTTTAAATGTAATGTAACGGTATATTAGAACTTTCTTGTCTTGTGAAGAATAATCTGGGCTTTCATCTTATGCAAAAGTCTATCTGTTGTTGTTGTTGTATAATCTCTATTGCACGAAAATTACAAACACACTATTCTCGGAAAGATTACATGCAAAGGCGGACTCATCCTCATTCTTATCCCTGGACTTATCTCTTTGAACGTTGTCTTCAAAAACCATTTTGAACTCTCTTATGATATCAAAATTATAATACTTTCTTATTGTTTTTCTGAAATGCAATCCATTTCCATATCTCCGCTGAATAATTTATAAGGTCCTCGACTTTTGATTAAGAGATCTCAAGTCACCTCGTCCCTAAAAAAATATATTTTTAACAACGATGAGATTTTGTTTTGAATTTATTTCTCGCTCTCTCGCCCTTATCTCTTTGAAAGATAAAGGTTTTTTATCATTGTAAATTTGTCTTAGTTTTATTATACCATAAAACTGAACAACTTTCCTCAAAAACATGGTTTTGAGCAAGATTTACATCAGGTTTCCGAAAGCCAAAAGGGCATAAAAAGAAGTTCATACCTTCCAGGCAAATAAAAAAAATCGGTCTCTCCATACAAAATTGCAAACCTGATTGGATAGTTAGTACGGAGAAGCCGATTTTTCTTTTCAGAAAGTTGTTCAGTTACTTTAACTATACCATACCCTTTCAGTTTTGAAAAACCTGCCCCTTACACCGCGTAAGTATTAAAAGAAGATTATTCAAGTCGTGCTCTTGCTTAAAAAGAAGATTTTTTTTGTGTTACAAGTGAGCAAACGAGTAGGTGGGCCACCTGAGGGTAAGTGGTTACCACTGCCCATAGCACCCACTGTCTTATTAATGGCGTATTTTGACACCAATAAGACAGCAAAGCGAGTTGCTCACTTTGAGAACTAGATGTCATGTCTCAGTGCCGGTTATTTCACTGGCTCCCTTATCCGTCGAACCAAAACACAGCAGTGCAAACACTGCTGCTTCACAGCAAAATAATAGGTCTTTACCTATGAAATTTCCGTTTTGTATGGCGAATTTTAGGTAAACTCAATTTTCAGTACTAACATTTTTGCATTTTTCTTAGGAATTATAAATCCATTTTTTTAATTTTTTTGAGCATAATTGGGAAGACATTAAGCTAACAGAAGCTTAAATTTAATTTTCGAAAAATATTATCTGTAAAAAAACATAACAAATCTAATGATGAAATCGGACGACATTTAAGACGAACAATTTTCGAACTTTATATGTCAAACTTAAAATAAAAACTTTATTTTATGCGTAAATTGATAACCTTGAAGTCAACTTTCAAATATAAGACAAATGAAAAAACTTGCTTTACAATTATAGGAATTATGATCTCATTAATCTGTAAGAAAATTTCGGCAATTTCATAGGTAAAGACCTATTATATTTAAACCCAAAAGCGACCGACAATAATCTTATTTCTTACTCTATCTTGGTTGCGTAACTCTTAGCTGTAGTAAGAGGCATTTTCCACTGGATTCACTTACGCGGAAAACGGTCCACTGTAGCCACTCAAGTCGAGGGTGTTAAAAAAAATCCCGTTTGAAAATGGGAAGTAGCAGACAACTGGTCAGGCAAGTTAAGGTTTTTTTTATGAGGATGTTACGTAGCTTCTTGGTTGGATCCTGCTTCTTTGCAAATGGTAAGTTTGCTTGAGGAGGGTTTAGTTGCCAAGTAGTGTTGAATGTTGGTGCAAAAATGTTGAATTTTTCTTTTACTCATATTCTTTTTTGCAAAACTCCTGCTTTCACATTATTAAATTCATAACTTCCCATGAAACGTCCACTGCAGGACAGGGAGCTCCCTCCAGCAAAACCAGTGGTACCTTAGAGGGAATTTACCATAGTCACCACGTTTCTAAACATTGCGGCTGGCGACGCTGGTGTTAGTGACCGCAGTATATAAGATGGTACACACGGCCGCACATCGGTAGAAACACTTTTGGACCTTAGGGCGTGGTAATATAGTCGAAAAAGTTTCTACCGACAAGCGGTTGACCGTACAATACACAGATGGTACTATTATGAAGATGCTGCTGCCCATTCTCCGGTTTATAAGACCTTAGTCGCCTCTTACGACAACCACAGGTAGTGTCGCGTTAATACTTTTCCTTGCCGGCACAACACGGAATATTCAATTAAATGACTTTAATATCCTAAAAGAGTACTGATCCGTTTCGTTTCATGATAAGCTGTATGTAGTCATGCGCCTTAAACCGTATGCGATGTTTGTAGATGACTCGTCGTTTTTAAAATGAAGAACAAAAGCGAATAGAGAAGTTTGTTTGCAATAATCTCTAAGCTGCTTTTTTGCTGAGAAGTTCACAAATGAAATAAAGTTCCCTTTTAATCAGATATACCTGTTTAACGATGCTTTTAGTTCAAACAAGGCAAGTTTATCTCACTGCGGAGTCACGACCGACGCAGCACGACCTAAAAAGTAAAAGTATAAATGTTTAAATATTCTACTTTATGGCAGTAAAAGTATAACCGACCTGTGATTAAATGAAAAGGAGGTTGCATGAAAAAACGGTGGAGTAGGTAGCTACCACGTCGTTACAGATGAGGAGAGAACGCGAGCGCAGCACTTGAAACACAAAAACCCAGATCCACACTCACGTATGAAACGTTTTTCGCGGTCACTTTGGAACGTACTCTAATGCCACCGCCGCACCGTGCTTTTTGTTTAAATTTCATTTTCAACTTCAGTTCTAGTATTTGCTTTAAAGTCCGCAGATTCGCTGCACAGGTTGTTTAACTATAGATAAAAGTTAAACTGAGCTTTACAAATTTTGCGCACATTTCGAGTGGCAAAAGTTTCTGCGACGCCGATCCCTTTGGTCTTGGAGAAAATGCGAATTCATTTGTGAAATTAAGACTGGGAGATACTACAGGTGCGAGCAGGGAAGCGCGCTTGAGGGGATTATGTTTCTTTTCTTTATGGATTAAGAGTTTTGAGATCGTTCGCGCGAAGTGAGGTGCATCATAATGGCGCTATAAACGCGCCGCGTAATGATGTCAGTGCGTGTACGTGTGTCTTGCTTCCTCGTGCTACTTCCCCTGCGCGAATACAGGATGTGCTGTATAAGGGAGGCTTCGTTCGCACTTCCCGCGGCAGGTGGCAAATTATTATTAGTAGAACCACTTTCCGTCCATTGAACTGACACCGTTAGGCGGTTTACGCATCGAGCTCTTGCCGCAGGCGCGCGACGCGACACAAATAACAATTGCCAATTGGTTACTGCCCAGAAAATAGGATATTGTTAACGGTCAACTTAACCCTAACAGTGCTTTAAATTTTGACTGACAGGTGTAAAATACAGGCTCCTTTGTGATACATTTTAGGTATAACTATTTAGGGTGGTATTGTATAGGTACAATGATAACGAATGAGTTTTGATTTGATTTGAATGATGGCTAATTTAGAGTGGTCTTTCAGACTTCATGAATTAAAGAAATATCACAAGTACCTGCCAATGAAAAAAGCAGCCTTGTCAGTAGTACCATTAATGGTACAACTCAATGGTACTACTGAGTACTGACACACCAGCAAACTAGTATCGTAGTTCGCTGACTGACACTAAGCCGTAGTTGGTTTGGTGGTCACAATTTTTCGTCGCTGAGAGATATTCACCCCTTTAGTGCGCTCAGAACTTGCTGACAATAACAACCATGATTACAAGGGAAAATGAACTAAGAAACGGTTAATTGACTCGTGTGTTCCGCATTATTCGAACGCGGCAATAGTGTTTTTCATCTGCGAGCGGTTCGCGCGTTTTTGCGCGGCCATTTTGTGTTCCTGTTGATACGGCATGGCGGCGCGCGGGAGTTAGAATTACTTTGTTCTGATAAAAGTGAAAATATCATTGAAGACAGTTGAACGACACTATAATTCAAGCGGTCTTCTACTTCTTAATTCCGTTTCTGCGACATCTAATTAAATCATTTGGTATGCAAATTCATTTATCAGTCATGATTATTGTACCGAGTCAATCTATTCAGAACCTAATAATTGGGATACCTTCATCAATATCTATATGTTTAACGATATATTGTCTCATTGAACGCCGAATTCATTATGACAATTAGGACGACCATAAATTCATAACTAGATATATTATCAGAATAGTTAGTAACCGCAGAATTAGCTGAATGGCCTTTGTGGCCATGAGATTTATATAAGCTTAGAATTATAATAAGAATTTGATAACAAAATTTTATCACGACTTCTTCGGGGGAATATAAAGTTTCTCTTAAAATTACTTCTTCAACGTCTTCAAACTGACAGTTGATGCCTGTTAATGACTTTTTCTGCCCGAACGATTATTTTATGCCTGACGCAGCAAGTTCTCGTCAGTTTATTCGTTAGGAGTAATCGGAACTGACGAAGCAGAAATGGATTCGCAAGTTGATACACCTAATGTAAGTATTTTAACGGTTTACCGTATTGTGTCGCATATAACATAAGGACCTAATGAAATAGTGAACTTAATTTTAGTATGTTACTCAGACCATGAAACTGAACAACTTATCCTTATGAGGAAAATAAGTCGATATAGGAAAATCAATTTTTGACCTCGAATGTATTAACTTCCGCATTTTGTATGGGAGATCAAAAATTGCTTTTCGTATTTCGACCTATGTTTCTTGGGAAAAGTTGTTCTAAAATTATGTTTAATATTTCTGTAAGACCCTATGTAGTTGTGATTGGCAAACAAATATATAAACACATGACAAGTTAGTAATTTATGTGCATTGTGGTAGACATAACTCAGGCAGTGTAATAGTTTAAAATACAACGAACAATTTACTTCGTTTCAAGTGTCTCGGAAGATCCGAGTTAAAACTATGTATTAACTGAGGTTTGAACCACAGTAAAACCTGAAGAAAATGAAACAAGTCTCAAAGCCACTACAAAACGTAGTTATATAAAAAGAATGAACCTGTCATTAAACGAGCGAAAAAAATTGTTGTGTTTCTAATCTTATTTTTAAATGATTGATTTTCGGAACATTTTAGCAATGACAGGCTTGATGGTAATTCAATTTTAAAATGTCTTTCAAAACACCATAAGATAAAATCTCCTGTCCACCAGTGATATTAAAACAACAAGCAAAAAAATAATTATAAAGATAATATATAGTAGACAAGTAATCACAAAGTAGTTCACTGACGTAGAACCGACTGCACGATAGATACACCCGAGGGATTCGGACCCCGCATTTACGCAGTGGTAGAGCTAACGGGGCCGGGCCGTCATATCACTATCTATAATGCTACGAGACATACACTCGCTCCGGTAAGCAAGTATAGGTACAAAAAAAATACAATTTAATACATTGAAATTAGTTATCATATCAAATGTCACGACTACAAATTCATACAGAGAGATTTTGTTCCGATGAAAGTGAATAAAACGAAACAAATCAAGAAATTAACCGTTGAGAAGCAGTCTCCAAATCAGCTAAAGATAGCTTAACTTTTGCCAACATTCAACAAGAGACTGCACTTGAAAAAGAACAAGGCATTAATTTGACAATGGTCAAGGCAGATGTAGAAAGAGTCGTATGTAAAATCTAGGGACATCTTAATTGCCCATGCCCATTGGACATGACACTGGCCGAAACGGAAAGAGAGGTTTCTGCCCAGCTGTAGGTAGGTGATGGCAGGCCGATAATGAAGATAAAATGTTCCTTTATAACTGATATAATTAGACGTTCATACATAATCTTATTCAATGTGTCATATATACATAGTATTTCCAGATAAAAGTTTTTACTCGGAAAAAATCTCGACTTCCCATACAAAATGAGTCGATGACGTGACCACTTTAGTAGACTCAGACTTTGAGTTAAAATATTTTTCTTCGGGTGCTTATTTTCATTGGTGGAAAGAATCACTGGTCTTCCGAAGTAAATCGTATCAAAAATTCACGTTGTTCGATATATATTCCCAATTTTTTTTATCCTCCATTATTTTTTCAAATGGTTCGTTAACCTTTACGTCCGTGTGTAACCAACAGTCGGCCGTAATATGCAAAGCAAAGGTTTTTGCATCAATAACTGCGGGACCACTTCATACTATCTCACACTGCTTATTATTCAAAAGTATTCAGATATTATTGCCAGTAGCACTAGCTTCTGTATAATAACGTTAAGCTATTGATTTCCACATTTTTACTTGAGTACTATAAATAAATAGCTAAAAGAAAATATGTAGAAATATGAGCGCAATAAAGCATCCAATGAAATGAAATATATTTATTTTTGAATATTTATTTTTTATAAAATTAATTCGTTGTATCTAAAAGCTCTTAAGGACTTCAAGAATAACGTGATTTAAGATTAGAATTCATAATCTCCGGAGCTTATACCTATTAAGCCACTGCGATTTCAACTGAGATATATGAAAAAAATGGATGAAGGGTAGGGGTTGTAATTTCACTACGAGATATTTTAGTACAAATGTACAGTCAAGGTCACGTCGACCTTGACACATTGGACTTTGTACCGTGCTTATGTTAGTCAGCGTAGAGACGGAAGAGGCACTGCGAATATCAAGCTTGACCTGCACTTAACTGTACTTGTTGAATTTTCATTTTAATGGTAGCAAGGCTTTCTGAAAGCTAAAAAAATCCTTCATAGCCATCGCAATATTTGCCACGCTATGAGAAAAGCTGTCGGAAAAATGTACATCAAAGTGCAGGTTCGGGATCCTAAAAATTCCGCCATATCGGACAGGTAGAGTCCTTTTTGGGCGGAGATACGGATTATGTGGGCCAGGGGGTATTCTACTAAAGCGGAGCCGCGGAAAAAGACGCATTATTTTTATTAGGAGTTAGTTAGTTCAAGAACTATTTGTGACAGCAATTTGTTTTACGTCGCTACAATACACAAAGCGGTGCAATCAAAAACAAAACGACTAAGCTCACATGACATAATTTTATCGATTCTACTCATGAAAACTAGCAATTTTCGAGGATGAAAAAAGGTTTTTCGATTGCGCCCCATACAAAATAAGTTGATCACCTATTTACTATGAAGTCTAAATAAATTTTCAAGTAAAAACTATTTTTTTCGGGGGTTTTCATGAGTGAATCACTGAGCTTCGGAAGCAAAACTAATGAGGAATCCAGAATGTATAAGGAACAGAAGTGCTATATTCTGCAGCGAAAGTCCACTTCTGTTCGCATTTCGATCTTTCTAAATTCTTAATAATTCTCTCTATCTCTTTACACTTAAAAATCATTTTTAAATTTAAAATAATCGAATCGAGAGGTGCAGTGAGTGTTCGTGACAACTCACAGAATAGCATAGCAGAGTTCTAGATACAGTCGAAAAATTTATTTGGACAGTGACTAACCTTTTTACAATGCAAGTATTATTAGAATCGGTATAAAAGGTTTTCAATGAGTCACGTACTACATCACTCAGGTAGTATCTTTTATCTAATATTTTGGTTTTAAACAACCGTGAGAATTGTCAAATTATCGCTAGTTTTAGGTGATTTTTAGGGTTCCGAAACAAAATGGTAAAAACGGAACCATTATGGTGCGACTTTGTCTGTTTGTCTGTCTGTCACGCCAGTATATCTCAGCAACCACTCATGTTATCGACTTGAAATTTGAAATAGTTTCGGAATGTGATTGCCAAACTTAATTGCAAATAACATAATAAAAAAAATTACTTTAATTGTAAAGGGATCCTAAACAGGTGGGGCAAAATTTTAAAATAATTGTCGTTACTAGGTCATAGAGTAACACGATTTTCGCGCGCGGTTTGACGCATTGCTCTAAGTATTAGGTCAAGTGGGGTGGGTATCATATGAAAGAGCTTCACTTTTACATTCTAAAACAGATTTTAGTATTTTTTTACGACTCTTAGTTTTCAAGTAGTGATGACAAATTTGGAAAAAAATACCATTCCCATTATCTCCTAAGTTTGCGAATGGAAAAAATCTGAATTAATTACAGTGGACAGAAGTTTATGTAAATGTTACAAGAAAAATAAAATGATATTTCTTATTCGCGTAGTTTTCTGTAAATAACCTTTACAAACTAATTTCGTATTGCGGTTCTAAAAATGGACTATTGCGGTTCTAAAAATATTATAAGTATATCGGAACCCTACGGTCCGACTCAAGTTTTATTCTTAGTTTATGTCAGCAGTCACAAATCTCTGTTGGAAGTAAAGCCGGATTTGTATCTCTTGTAGGTTGATAAAGGGTCCTTTAGTTTACTATCCTGATTGTAGCGACTCTTGAATTGACGGAATTCGACAGTAAACCACTCAGGTTCACTTCAATAGAGTTCCATGTTTTGAAAACCTAGTTAAAGACGAAGAATCTTGTAGTTCTGAGTTCTGACAAACTAAACGCAGACTCGCTTTTTACGCCGATGACTGTAACGTTTTGGCTCCGTGAATAGTTGTGCCTTCTTGATGTTTGTTTTGTTTACGTGAAGAATATGTTTCTCAGATTGAATATTCTTGTAGAAGCTTCGGTTTATGTACAACTAACAAAGTTAATACACTTTCTGCGAGAGTCGTAACTTTGTTTATTGTTTTTTGTGGCTTTGTGGTAGTTTTCTGATAAAGCTAAGTAAGCAAATGTAAACATAATAATAAGTTAACTATATGTGTAAATTTTTTACACTTTCATTAATCAATATTATAGAAATATCGTTGTGTTATAGAAAAATCTCTGTGTCAAATTGATGAAACACTTGACTGGCGGAAAATAAAATTATTCCTTGCTTCGGAAGGCACGTTGAGCCGTTATTTCAGGCTAATATCTACGAAAGAAGTCAAAGGCCTTTGGTGTCTTAACATCTCTGACACCAGGGTACACAGGGTACTATCTACACGATATAATGAATCTTTCGCTCGATTTCGATTGCTTTTGATGTGCAAATTGATTTTCGTTCGAAATTCAAAGTTAGGCATTTTTGAATCGATTGACTGCAACGACTTTGTTCTTCTTGTTAATGTGAATTTTTAACGATAACCTGCAAGCACAATCATATCACGAAGAGTTCCAGCTCCATAAAATACTGAAGTTCAAGCAAGTAACGACCTATCATAGTTGATCAAAGCATGACTCACTTGTGTACAACTCACTGCCTATACAGGTATACTTATAAAATAATACGGCAGATGCTTACCCTATAACTTTGGAATGCCAAATGGAAAAGGATGTAAACCCAGGCGCTTCAAGGTTAACCAGTTTCTTGATATCAAACCAGACTCGTCCCAAAAAAAACTTATTAACGAAGACTTCCTTTTATAAACCTATAAATAAAGAATGCAATACAGACCCTAGTAAAACAATTCGCAGGTGGATAATTGAGGAAAATGACGGTAAAGCTGCTGGGCTATTAATTTGTAGCTCTGGCTTTTAGAAGTAAAAGTTTACTGTTTCCATGTTTTCAGCTTTTCGAGACATAACAGCTTGAACAAGCTCATTCAATCTCGTAAGAAAATCTGAAACCAAACTCAAAAATATCGCACCTCGTTTTCTAAATTCGAGCTGAAAATCGTACCATTATATCCAGCGCTCAAATTGAAAGTCGCTCTCCAAGTCGCCACCAATTTCCGACACTTCCCGAACAAATAGCCGGAGTACCAGGCGACCATAAAAGAGCAGGCATCAGCTGCATTCACAAAAAGCCAGAGCTGAGTCTTGGCTGCATGCGACTAACGAGGCGACGGTGTTTTGTGAAACTACGAGGTCCTGCGTTTAGCGGACTTTTGTCAACTTTGCTCCGTTCGGTCTATGTTTTCCTATTCGTTTTTCGTTTTCGTCTACAGGTCAATTAGGATTTCACTTCGATTCGAATCGTGCAAAGAAGTTCCTATATTAAAAGTAAGTGCTTTTAAAGACGTGCTGACGTGATTTTGATTATTGATGATATGGTGATCTAACATGACTTTATGCGATGAAACACAATAACAAACCGCAAAACGCAACCGAATAGAACAAAGAACGTCAAATTAATGTATTGGGATTTTATTCAATCTACTAACAAAACTTGAAGGTCACTCAAGACAACACATAGTTATGCAGCTTTATTGAAATTCTAATGACATAATGCAATCAAGAACCTCATAATAACATTGTTGATTACGAAATCAACCTCGCGTGAGTCAGAGGTGATTGTCTGCAACATCATCGATATTTCGATGTATTTTAGGTTTATGGTTTACTTATTACCAGCTGTTGCCCACGACTTCGTCCGTGTGGTTTCATAAGGCACAACGATTTTGCAAAAAATCTTTTCAAAGTTCGTCTACCTGTGCATAATTTCAAGTTTCTTGAGCAAAGGTTTTGAGCTGTGCGTTTATATTGTGATAATCTGTTTATTATTTTATGTATAAGGTACTTAAGATTTGCTTAGTTAGGTTAAAGTTTTATGCAAAGTGATAATACTTTGAGCGAAATAGCCGTTTAGATATCGAAACAAAAGTCGAAATAAATAAATCAAATCATATCATAACATCGCATGAAAAGTCCTCTGCAGGACAGGGAGCCCTCCAGAACCAAACCAGCAAAACCACGAGGAACTTTGGAGGGGATTTACCATAGTCACTACGCTTGCAAGCGTTGTGGCTGGCGACCGCTATTGTTGGTGACCGCATTATGTAAGATGGTAAAATACACAGAAAGACGCTGCTGCCCATCTTCCGGTTTATAAGCCCTTAGTCACCTCTTACGACACCTACGGTAGAGATGGATTGTTACTATTCTTTGCCGGTACCACACGGTCAAGCAAAAGTAAATACTAAATAACAATATCAACTATCATAATGACCCCAATCGTCGTTTTGCTAAACCCACTATCCCTGTCGTATGTCCAAAGATGTTCGATGCCACCTTTAAAGCCTTTGGCACCTTTAAACAAGTGTGCAAGTAGGTAAGCAACAGTTTCGAAACGGCGAATGAAACGAGGCAGTACGTACAGTCAGGCCCTGAGGTATGCGGGCTGGTGTGCCCCTAAAGTTCAAGGTTGCAAGTTGTATATCCAAAGTGGGCATCCAGTCACACGTCCTTTGCCATTTGTGGGTCGTTAAAAAAGTTTGTTGCAGTATCCATAATGTATATTCGAGATTTTTATTAATTTCATTTTGTTGCTTGCTTTCGAATGAGTAAACTATCTTCATTTTTACTAAATGTATGTATATTTTGATAACTAGTTTAAATATTAGTATATTTAGAAAGTGTAAAAGGGTGTTAGTAACTATACCTTAACCTCTCTGATCCTGTACCACAGGATTCCAAGTAAAAATTTGTGTACCGCATGGACCGATCTTGAGCCTGTTTTAAAATGTAATGGGGTTTTCGGAACGAGGGACTGGAATTTCATAATTAAGGTCAACAGGTACAGCCCACACTAATAAACAGTCTTTCTGGCGTTAATTTAATGTAACTATTTCCTTGTAATACGAACGAAGTGTAACTCTGACAGTCGCTGACTATACGCCTTTCTGTAGTATTTTTTCGCTGATGTGAATTTTATTGTGTAGTTTGGTTACAATGTGCAATTGTTATTGGCACGTTTTAAATACGAGGTGTACTTTTCATTGTTTCGTTTACTTCCTATTTGTATAATCATTTGTGTTCTTCTACAGTTCTTTCAAATTCTATTTCTTCCAGTTAGAAACTAAGACCATTTGTAGTTTTAAATTCAAGTTAAAACTTTAAGAATTGAATTTCTCGGAAGAGTCGGTAAGGCGTTGGGATAACCAGGATAACACGACAAGCGAGGAGTTCGAGTTTGAAGTCCTTTGTTGCTCGCGGGATGCGCTGCACAATGCCTTTTGATCGAGTCTGAGTTTACACGTCTCGGGCCAGCCCGGCCCACTGGCTCTCTGCTACAGGTAAAACATTGTCTAGGGCTGTTGCTTCATTCTTAGGAACTGTCACTAATTTCACAAAAGGAGGAACAATATTTAACGTTTAAAAAGAAAGTTTTTAAAATGTATACAGCGTGAATTTTCATTGGTTTTGATTAGAAGCCCAGTGATTCTACTCATGATAACAAGCAATTTCCCGAAGAAAAATAAATTGTCGACTCCATACTAAAGTGGTCACGTGATCGACCCATTTTGTACGGGAAATGGATTTTTTTTTCCTTGCATAAATTTTTTCTTTGGAAAAGTTGCTTGTGAACATGAGTAGAATCCGAGTTCATGAGTGGGATTTCCGAACAAAACCAATGAAAATTCACATAGTATAATGGAAGAGAAAGAAATGAATATTGAGATAACGGACTATGGCATAAGAATATTCATGATGATGATGTGTCTATGACAATTTTAATATAATTAACTTAGAGTGATTACTTTGATGAAATGTTGTATTGTGTAGTTGACATAGAAACAGAAAATGTACTCTGGCAGAAAAAATAACCCTTGGCATTTAGATTGTAACTATTTATCTTCATTTGTCATTCAGATAGACATCGCGTTTAGGAGAAATGGAAGTGAAGGGAAAGAAAGAATAAAATATTACAAAGAATTTAATACAAAAGATAGGATTTGCTTTGAGTAAAACAAACAATCTTTAGATGGACCGTTGTTTCGTGTCCAGTTTTATTAAATTCTGTTCGGCGATGAAGTTACAAATAAATCGACAAGATGGATCACTCGTTTATCTCTAAAGAACAAAACAAGCTCATTGATTAAATAAAGGTAAAAAAATAGATAGCCGATAGGACTTAAGGGTTCTAGAGTTGCGACCACGTACCGGAAGACGTGGCGTGGGCGGGCTCCCCATAAGGTGGACCGACGATCTAGTGAAGGTCGCGGGAAGCCGCTGAATTCGAGCAGCGCAGGACCGGTCGTTATGGAGGTGTTTAGGGGAGGGCTATGTCCAGCAGTGGACGTCTTTCGGCTGATATGATGATGATGATGAATAAATTAATAACCATAACCTACTATGTAATTATAGATGACAACCTATCTTATGAAAATGGCATAGTAATTTCACTCATACATTAAAGATAGGTCGTCCTTGTGCCAGCAGGCTAAGAACAGTACGAACCCATACTCTTCCTGTGAGTTCCAACTAGCGTAGCTTACCACCAACTGCGATTATCATGCCAACCAAGACGGTTAATTGTGCCAGCCATCACACCAATATGCGTAGCGAATATGGTAAGTTAAGTACATCCCCTTTCAAATAAACCCCGTTTTTTTCTGTGAAATTCCGGCTCCAACAGCAGTGAACTATTTATGGGATAAAAATGTTGAATGAATATTACAAAAAATCAGATTATGTGTCCATGAGTATAAACTGCGTTTATAACAAGCAAATTTATTTAAGATTATGTTTATTTTATCCACCTTATTGGAAGGGTGTGAGGGCTTTCTTGTGTCGCATCTTTTTTCCCTTTGTGAAACGACATAACTTATCTGACGCCATAGTATTCATCCCCATATGAAAACAGATATATTGTTTAAAGAATCCTTCGAGGACTCATCCCTAAATTGTGATTGTGAGGCATGCACCAAAGGACTTGGGCAATCCAGGCACATCCGCGCGACAAATTGGATAGAAGCATACACGCCCAATCGCGCTTCCCTCGAGTCTTCTTCTCAAGCTAAAGAAAACTAAAGGATGCCATAAATGTCAAATGACTTTTTGATTCTGTGTCTTAAAGAGCACACACTTCCTTACTTAGATAGATAGATAAAAATGTTTATTTATACACGTATTCGACACACAATATACAAAGGACAGTAAACTATTAACACAAAGACAAAAGAAACAAATTTATACATTTAATAACTGGCGCGAGTACATGTGTGCCGCAGCGGTACAAAAAGGCCGTAGCTCAGTGTATATTATATCACCCAGGAGGGCAAAACACTGTTTTTCAGCTACTACCTTATCTACTAGGAAACACGAGTGCCGCTAGTGTGTGACATAAAAATAAAGTTGGTTTTGTGTGTTTGTGTGCGAGATTAAAGATGACAAAAGGTACCTTGTGTCTGGTTAAAGTTATGTATAAAGATAAATCTGTATGTATATATGTATTTGTATTTACTTCAGAGTATGCTTCAGAGAATAATTCGGTATAAATTGCTAATTGAAGTAAGGTTATGGCATTAACAGAATGAATATATGCCGAATTAGTCTTTGATATGATGATGATGATTCATAAAGATAACGGAAAATTACATATTATAGTCTTCTTTGAATTTAGGACAGCTTAAGGATAAAAAGATATTGCTTAAAATATAAGGATGTATTAATAATAGGTCTTTGAAATTGCCGTTTTGTATGGCGAATTTTAGGTAAACTCAATTTTCAGTACTTTTACATTTTTCTTAGGAATTATAAATCCATTTTTTTTTATTTTTTAAAGCATTATTGGAAAGACATTAAGCTAACAGAAGCTTAAATTTAATTTTCGAAAAATATTATCTGTAAGAAAATATAACAAATCTAATGATGAAATCGGACGACATTTAAGACGAACAATTTTCGAACCGTTAATTTTATATATCAAACTAAAAATAAAAACTTTATTTTATGCATAAATTGATAATCATGACCTTCACATATACGAGTAAGAACAATGAAAAAAATAGCATTAGAATTATAGGAATTATGATCTCATTAATCTGTAAGAAAATTTCGGCAATTTCATAGGTAAAGACCTATTATCTGATTAATATTACATTTACGATAACAATCATGTTCAAAGTACACTGCTTTACAGGAGCCCTCCATAATTTTGGAGAAAAAATGCGTTGTATATTTTGTAAGGGTACCATAGTTACCACGCTTGTTAGCGTTGCTGCTGGCCTCATGAACCGTGGTAGTTGGCGACCGAAGGAACGCTGCTACCTTTACTCCAAAATCTCCCTTAGTCGCCCTTTCGACACCCGTGACACCACACGAACATTATAATATAAGTATCATGACATGACATACCAAATAATTTTGTGCAACGAGATAAGAAGCAGAGATCGTTGCTTCGTGTCTAGGAAAAGATTATGTTACAATTTTAATGTGTTTTCCTTTTCCATATTAAACCGCATCCGGCAACAAACATTCAACTTGCGTTTCCTGCACAAACTAAGACCAAATTCTCAGTATCGCAGCGAGATAATTAGAAATGGTGAAATAGAACGTCGGCTTTAATAGACCGAGAGAAAACGTTTTCAACCCGACGCCGCTATGGTCAACTACGAAATGAAAAGGGCTGCGAAAAATTAAACGAATTTCCGGAAATAAGCCATGCAAAATAAACGCGGAGATTTTGGTGCTTTAGAGAGAATTTTTAAATATTTTAAATGTAATCCTCCTGATGTTCATTTAGTCGTGGTCCTCCATGTTCAGAACAATCTGACCAAAGTTAGACAAAGCTTGCAACAAAGTGAATACTTTCGTACGAACTTTCTCTTTGCACAACTATTTCCAACTAGTTTTCCAGATTTTTTTTTGGTTTACTCGGTTTTCAGTCAAGACCACATTGTTGTGGTGTATGAAGCACAAATAAAACTGTTATTTTGTATTCGAATCGTGTTAGAAAGCTGTGATATCGTCAGTTTCTTATGTGTAGTGGTATCGCTTGTTATTCAGCCAGTGTGTTCGGGACTCGCAGGGAATAATAAAATCGTGTTATGGCTTCAATCTCAGATCTAAACCGTCCTAGTAAATCTGTCACGGATTTTCACATTCTCGTCCAAACTTTTTCACATTTTCATTTATAAATTTTAGACGCATCCCTATACAAGCATACGCTGAAAATTAAGATATATTTTATCTTCAATACTTATCCTCAATTCCTTTATCTGAATAATCATATTTTTCACAGGGCAGTGAGTCGGACGTGAATTCCAATATTCAATGAATCCGAATCCATGAATAAATCAAATTCACATGCGGATCAAATTTTGACTTTCATATGCTTACGAACTTACCAATTACGTATGGAATAGATTCAGGGACTGACCTGCAAGAAAACAAAAATAATTTCATTATTTATAAGTTTTATTACAGAAGATACGAAATCAAATAAATCTCAGCGCGAGGAATTCCTTCAAGCTGAACAGTCGGACAACAGAACTTTAATTCAATAACTTGCAAGCATTTCCCGCGCTCGAAGTAAATTCTTGGTGAGTTAAAAGAAATATATTTTGCAAATACAACACGTATGGACCATTGGATGATGATAGTCACGTTCCGACTCGGTGTAGTTATCGCCTATAACCAACGTGAGAGTATTTGTATAAGAGATGCTGTTTTCTAACTGAGTGCGTGCAATATTCGCCACTTTAGCACTTCCTTAACTAAAACGGTACGTTAGACGGAATGTTACGTGGTATCACGTAATGTCACACCCTTTTATTTATCACAAGCTTTATATCGACCTGAATATAGCATATCGACACTTGCCAAGACCGATATACTTGCTGTACGTTGTAATATATCGTGTTCCACCACAATTTAAATATAACCCATAACCGTACATTTCTCTTTATTTTGTTACGAAAACATTTTACAAGTTTATTGGTTTGAGTTTACTCAATGCTGTGGTAGAAAATTGGTCAAAGATTTACGGTAAGGTCAGTTCGGGTCATTACAGCCGTCAAAAGTGGAAGTCATATAACAGTGGGTCGGTAATAAAGTGCGGCCGTGCATTAAAGGTTACGTCATTTGATTCCCGGGAGGTTTCCGCTGAACATCCTTTATGTACTGTTTCACTAGCGTGAAATAGCTTTCGAATGTTTACAGCTATTATGTTGTGATATTTACTTTAAGCAAACAATTTAACTGAGAGCCTCGGGACGAAGACGGTTTGCAGGGGGAGGAATACAGATGAGTACTAAAGTCTCATTTGGATATTGTCTCCGATAGTCTTTAGCTAAGAGAGATCAGAGACAATACCCGAATGAGACTTTAGTACTCATCTGTATCCCTCCCCCTGCAAACCGTCTTCGTTCCGATGCTCTCAATTAAGTTCTATGCCTATAGTACACACTTGTGGATGAGTTTCTGAATAGGTATCAAATCAGTGAAAATAGAACTGTAAAGTCGAAACGAATTTCTCAGTATTGACACTAGACTGAATACTCGTGAATAAATTTCGTGTTCCTAGCAAAAGGGTAAACAGAACAGTTATTGCACCAGCGCTCTCGGAGCAGCCGGTGCCGTACCGGAAACCAGGCGACACTCGATTTCACGATACACATTTCGTAACGAGCGTCAAGTTCAATACTCGCTTTTAGCACAAACACAGTTTTTGCAAGCGTAACTACTAGCGAGGTTACTCGGCCGAAAATTGGATTTGTTACCCTTGTCGAATATGCTCCAACTTTCAACAGAATAATTGAACAAGTTTAGTGAGTAAAGGTAGATAGATTTACTTTAGTGCCTCAGGGATAGGTAATGTAGAACAAAAGTTATTATTTAGATAGGGATAGTCCCTCAAGTTTCGTCTAATAGCACGCATTTCTACAAGTAATGTATGCTATTATCCCGGTGAAATGTAAGATTGCCCGTGGGGCCGGGTGTACGAGGCCGAGCGAGACGCGAGCTAGTTGTGTGGAAGGCCATTTTCTAGAGATTATGATTGCGCTATTGTACCGCAGCTGGCATGCAGCGAGACAAGTTGACTGGTGACCGGTAACAGTGCAGTTTACCCTGCTTTGTGATGAAAAATGTGCTCTGGGATTTCTCGGATGTGGAGTGTTCGAGCTGCTACGTTCCTTTTGGAATGAAATTGCGATAGATTTATAACGACACGAGTAGTTTTGTTGAAAATATACGTACAGCTTTTCTCGATACAAATTCCAATTTTACTAAATGTTATTACTAGGCAAACAGAAATTTGAAGAAATTGGATTACTTGGCTAGATAAACAAAACCTACAACCGTTCGTCTGTTTCTTCTGTACACATTTTCTCATTTTCATTTGAGAGTGACTCAAAGGTTCTCGAACTGGGAACAAACAACTCTTGGCAAAAAGCACATTTCTGAACTCGATAAGTAATAAGTAAACGCGTTGCTACAAACTTATTCGATACTTATTCGAAAGAACTTGCTTGAAGCAAAGTTAATCAAAGAAAGCGA
Source organism: Athrips mouffetella (assembly GCA_947532105.1). Taxonomy (NCBI): domain Eukaryota; kingdom Metazoa; phylum Arthropoda; class Insecta; order Lepidoptera; family Gelechiidae; genus Athrips; species Athrips mouffetella. The sequence goes on along the minus strand of OX383961.1, from coordinate 1,329,585 downwards.
GTGTTGCCAACCAGGTTTGGTATAATTAAATTAAACAACAAATATGTACTTCGTGACGTCGTTACTTAAATCAAGTCGAAATAAATCACTACCTTTGCTCACTATAGCATACCTACAAATCAAAACACTGCTAAAAAAAAAGCGGCCAAGTGCGAGTCGGACTCGCGCACCGAGGGTTCCGTACCACCACATAATCATAATTGTATTAGTTGAAATTTCAGTTAGTTAATGTGCTAGATTTTTTGAGTCCGACACGCGCTTGACCAAATTTTATTATTTGTTGTTATTTAATAGCTTATGCACTATAAACATACCAATTTTCAAGTTTGTTAGTGTTCCTGTTTTTAAAATAGAACTAAAACAAAAATCGCCTCCGCGACCATCCAACTTGACCCCTCTCTTATATGAATGGTCTTGAAACGGAAGCTCACCACAATTGGTTACCATTAGTTGTGAGAAAAGTTGTAATATTTAATGATTTCAGACTTTTCCCATTATTTGTACTGTGAGACCTAGCTTCTTGCCAAATTTCATAATTTTAGGTCAACGGGAAGTACTTACCCTGTAGGTTTTGCTTTTTTGCATAAATGTATGGAGATGATGACATAAAATGCCATATCTTTTGATTGCGTCGTTGTAAAAAATTAAAATTTTCAGATCTTGTGTGGTTCATGGATCCTAATATATGTTATTAATTTCAACCTGATACCTCTACCCGTTCGTGAGAGAAAAGGTCTTGACAGACAGACAGACAGACGGACAACAAAGTGATCCTATAAGGGTTCCGTTTTTTTCTTTTGAGGTACGCAACCCTAAAAATATCTATTTATATTTCTTTTACTATAATAAAATCAAGAGGAATTCATAACATGAAGAAAGCATTCTGAAGAATAAGCGTAAGCGATACGCGTATATTTCCCCTCACTTTAGAAATAAAATGAAGTTTAGACATCTTAGTACGATTTTCTGTATTAAATTGATAAGCTTCAAAGCTTTTTTCACATTATGCAATAAACTGTTGATTGCTTTGGTTGATTTTATCGACAACAAAGAGTTACTTAGATTTAGATTACGAAATAACTCACACAAACTTAGCCTAGCACAAAAAAATATAACATTAAAAAGTAATCAGTAAGATCTGGCAACAAACCAGCAATATTGTGCAAACATTCTTGCTGAAAGTATGGAGAGTTCACGACTTGACGGCTTGAGCCGGAGTAGGCTTGGTGGCTTGAACTGGTGAAAGCTCTGACAATACCTTATTATTGGCTGTGCACATTGAACAGTCGTGGAATTGGATATTAGTTACAGTCAACCGCACGTCAGTGGAAACATTTGCTACTCTATTACCATGTCATAAAGTCCAAAGTGTGACGCGCTGTTGTGTGTACTTGGAGTAGAGGCGTTGACACGACAGAGTTTCCCACTTAGCATACAGCATATTGCTTGGTTTTCGAAAGCGCAAACGTGATTTTTCTTTACTAAAGGCTGGGTCTTCAAATGCAATGTTCTTTGTATTGTAAATAAAAAGCGAACAAAGTAAAAAGTAAACAAATGTTGTGTGAAACTTTATGTTGTCGATGCAATCAACAGTTTATTGCATAATGTCAAAAGATATTTAAAACATCAATTTTCTAAAGAAAATCGCTCTACAAAACCTAAACTTCATAATTGCCGAAAAATCCACATGCAAATTAGATTATGTACTATATATTACTAGCTGCTGCCCACGACTTCGTTCGCCTGTAATATTCTTTCTATGGGAATAACAGACTGAAAGACAGGCAGACATAACTTCTAGAAATTGTGGATTTGGGGTTTATTTAAGGTTGGTTTCGATACAGCGTGAATTGTCAATGGTTTTTCTCCCGAAACACTGTGATTCTACTCGCGAAAACAATAAATTTTACAAAAGATAAAAAATATTTGTACGCCATCTAAAGTATTTTCAAAAATATTTTTTATCGAGAAAAATTTTTTTTTCGGGAGAGTTGCTTGTTATTACGAGCAAAATCATTGGGCGTCGTCGGGAGAAAAGCTTATGAAAATTCAGATTGCAGCTAAGCTTGTTTACGTCTTATGTTCCTTTTAGAAGGAATATAACTTTACTAGTAATGAAGCCAGTGAAGCAATAGGCAGATGTGCTCATCTAAATATAAACCCATAGCATTTATAATGATGGAGCTGTACCGGCTTCATCTAGCTAGCTTCATTGCTAAACAACTATCGAAGCTTGCGCCATTGCGATACCAGTTGTGCTGAAGTCAATCATATCGGACACCTCGTCTCATTACAAGGTTCTAAGTCTCATACTGCTTTCGTCATGTTTGTAGCCTTGTTACAGTGCGCTTGTAATTTATGCATGATTATTAGGATAAAATGATAACGAATCGTTTTGTCACTTGACAAGTCTTGTGTAAGCCTTTGTGTTTGAGATGTTGTCGAAAGAAACGTTTGAATGATTTATGCATTGCATGAAAATAAGTTTTACGAAAATGTTTTCATTTTAATACTTCGAGACGGGGCCTATATCGGTACTAATTTCGCGTAACTGAAGCAAGGAGGTCCGATCTCTATGCAGAAAGTGTGTTTTGTTGGATATATTTTTGTAGACATTTAGTCGACGTGTATTTATCAACATGAATCACCAATGAATCTTTCTGAAACTCGCGATAACACCATAACATCCCATGAAATGTCTACTACAGGACAAGGAGCTCCCTCCAGAATTCCAGCTCTTGCTAGAAGCATGTGAAGGGGAACATAGTCACCTCGCTACTCAGCGTTACGGCTGACACCATGGACCGCGGTTGTAGGTGACCGCAGTAATTAAGATGGTATGATCACAGGAGGATGCTTCTGCCAATCCTCCAGTTTATATCCCTTAGTCGCCTCTTACGACACCCACGGGCATGTATGGGATGGTACTATTCTTTGTCGGCACCACAGGGGACTCTCGATAACTGCACATCAATCCGCAGCACACATAACTTGCGACAGAACAAGCTAAGCTAGGTTATTAAGTTAAGCTAAGCTGCAACCAATTAACATCCATCTGACTGCAAACCCAGATCCTAGTGCTTCTAATAATACTACGTCTATACCTATATAATGTTATTAGTACCACTTAACTTCCTACTTTGTCTATTTAATAATATAATCAAATCACAATAATTACAATGTAAGCTAGCGAGTAACTAAGCAGGACTAAATATAACCTTTTTTTTTAAGATTCCTAGTCTTGTAGATAATTTAATAAGATTTTTGCATGAAAAAAACAGTTTAAATTTTAATTCTATTTTTTTTTATCAGAACCAGCAGCGCTACCAACCCTAGAAACCCGCTCATAATCTTAGTGCTATCACAAACATGCGGCCCACTGTACCTATGTTATTTTTATTTTCAAACTTAAAGTTAGCTAAACTTGCCTCTTAGCCAGTTCCTCCCTGGCTGCACTTTGAGATCGTCGAACAAACAAACATATTACTCTGCTACTCCTGTTTACTTTACTAACTGTATTGTCTTCTGTTGTTTTAAAGGAAAATAATACTAGTATAGGTGAGGTGAAACAAAAAGGATATACCATCCTTAAAGGATGTGAATCCGTCCCGGAAACTGAACAACTTTCCTCAAAGAACAAAGGTCGAAATATGAAAAAAAATATCGACCTCTCATAGAACCTGAATCAGCTGATAGTGTATTTTGCATGGAAGGTAAAAATTTATTTTTCGTATTTCGACCTATGTTCCTTGGGAAGAGTTGTTGAGTTTCGATAAATTGTTTGGTTCAGGTTGTTTAGATAAATGTGCACTTATAAGAAAAGAAGTACAGTCAAGAATTACTCTCAGCTTCATGAAAAAAGTATGTTGTTGTAAATGATGTAATTTTATGTTTAGGTGTGTACCTATAGTGTAACCTACAGCTCAAAGCCTTCATAAAAGCTAGAAGCCAAAAAAAATGGTAACAAAACCAGTACAAGCTGAACAATATAGGGTGACTTTTAATTAGTTCTTGATAGCAAAAGATATGCATGTACTCATGATACTGAACAACTTTTCCCAAGGAACATAAGTCGAAATACGAAAAACCAAATTTGACCTCTCATAAAAAATGCGCTATTAGCTGATGCAGTTTCTATGGGAGGTCAAAACTTGATTTTCGTATTTCGACCTATGTTCCTTGGGGAAAGTTGTTCAGTATCATGAGTACATTCATACATTTCTCTATCAAGAACTAATTAAAAGTCACCCTATATATTTTTTTCTCATTTTTCAGTTAATTCCGTTGTCGCGATTTTCGCAAAAATCTTTAAGTTTTAAGGAAAACTTTCCACAGTTTAGTATCACTAAAGCTAAAACGTTATTTTTTTTACATAGAACACCCACTTTTATAGCACCAACCATACCGGTATGTACTTCCTACTCGATCAAGTATAAACAGGGTGCGCAATATTTATTAATGTATAAAGTTAGAGGTAAACACTTTTCTTACATAAAAATTTAATTATCTAAAAATAATTTGAATAGTTTATGAAATAAAACCAATACTTGTTTTTTCTTTATACGCAAAACTTTTTTTGTAAAAATAACAAATCGAATTGGTTACTAAACTTAGGAGGTGTGTTCACATTACAAAGATACTGCTAAAGGTATACCTAAGTCATCCGAATTTAATTTTCATTCCGAAAAGAATTACACTACACTCTTTATACAAGGGGTAACAGAAAGGGTATATCAACCTTGAGGGATGTGATTCAGCCCATGAAACTGAACAACTTTCCCCAGGGAACATAGTTCGAAATACGAAAACATTTTTTGTCTCACATAGAAACTGAATGCATTTTGTTTGGGAGCTCAATTTTTTTTTTCATATTTTTTGCTATGTTCCTTGGGAAAAGTTGTTCAGTTTCATGGTCAGAATCACAACCTCCAGGATCGATATACCCTTTCTGCTACACCTTGTATACAGCTGGTGACTGCAGGCAGCAGAGAATAAAAACAGGTTCCAGCTGATCGAATGCTGTAGGAATTACTAGCCGTTGTTCATTCTAGTTTTAGCCAGTTTGGTTATAAACTTTGGTTGTAAATATTTGCGCCCGGTCGCGTTGGCGGTAGGGAGGACATAATTATATGAAATAAGTAATTATACAAATTTAAAGTAAATTGATTATATTTTTAAATTCAAAAATCATATAGTAGAGAGGTTCTAACGTATAATAGAGAGGACACAGTTTTGATGGTACCTACTTAGTAATTTAATTGATTAGAATTTACCTAAAATAGGTATATAACACAACGCCAAACTTATAAAATTAAAAAAAAATGCTTACATTCTATCTAAAGTTGCTAACCCCGTTTATTTAAAGATAATCTTCCATCTGATGTACAAAAAAAAAACCGGCCAAGTGCGAGTCGGACTCGCGCACTGAGGGTTCCGTACCACCACATAATCATAATTGTATTAGAAATGTTATTGAAATTTCAGTAAGTTAATGTGCTAGATTTTTTGAGACTGACACGCGCTTGACCAAATTTTATTATTTGTTGTTATTTTATAGCTTATGAACTATAAACATACCAATTTTCAAGTTTGTAAGTGTTCTCGTTTGTAAAATAGAACTAAAACAAAAATCGCCTCCGCGACCATCCAACTTGACCCCTCTCTCATATGAATGTTCTTGAAACGGGAGCTCACCACAATTGGTTACTCTTAGTTGTGAGTAAAGTTGTAATATTCAATGATTTCAGACTTTTCCCTTTATTTGTACTGTGAGACCTAGCTTCTTGCCAAATTTCATAATTTTAGGTCAACGGGAAGTACCCTGTAGGTTTTGCGTTTTTGCATAAATGCATGGAGATGAGCACATAAAAAGCTATATCTTTTGATTGCGTCGTTTTAAAAAATTTAAATTTTCAGATCTTGTGTAGTCCACGGACCTTAACATTAATTATCAATTTCAACCTGATACCTCTACCCGTTCGTGAGATAAAGGGTCTTGACAGACAGACAGACAGACAGACGGACAACAAAGTGATCCTATAAGGGTTCCGTTTTTTTCTTTTGAGGTACGGAACCCTAAAAATACGATCGAATAGAGAACCTCCTCCTTTTTAGGGTTCCGTACCTCAAAAGAAAAAAACGGAACCCTTATAGGATCACTTTGTTGTCCGTCTGTCTGTCTGTCTGTCTGTCTGTCTGTCTGTCTGTCTGTCTGTCTGTCAAGACCCTTTATCTCACGAACGGGTAAAGGTATCAGGTTGAAATTAATACCATATATGAGGATCCATGAACCACACATGATCTGAAAATTTCAATTTTTTACAACGACGCAATCAAAAGATATGGCATTTTATGTCCTCATCTCCATACATTTATTCAAAAATGAAAAACCTACAGGGTACTTCCCGTTGACCTAAAATTATGAAATTTGGCAAGAAGCTAGGTCTCACAGTAAAAATAATGGGAAAAGTCTGAAATCATTAAATATTACAACTTTTCTCACAACTAATGGTAACCAATTGTGGTGAGCTCCCGTTTCAAGAACATTCATATAAGAGAGGGGTCAAGTTGGATGGTTGCTGAGGCGATTTTTGTTTTAGTTCTATTTAAAAACGGGAACACTTACAATCTTGAAAATTGGTATGTTTATAGGGCATAGGCTATAAAATAACAATAAATAATAAAATTTGGTCAAGCGCGTCTCGGACTCAAAAAATCTAGCACATTAACTTACTGAAATTTCAACTAATAAATTATGTTTATGTTGTGGTACGGAACCCTCAGTGCGCGAGTCCGACTCGCACTTGGCCGGTTTTTTGAAGTCGGTTAAAAAAGGACAGCATGAGAAATAATTAACCATTAATATTAATAGGCCTTTCTGCAACTGGCCTTAAGATTCATAATGTAATGTATTCGATTCAAATTACCATGACTACAATTAACATTCCTACGTTCGGTACTTGCAAATCTTATTCAAAGTATTGATCAGTATCCTAGCGAGTTACTCGCCTACTGTCCTGCCCCTTCACTCGACCTTGCCGACCACTGGAATGCAACCAACAATGCAGCACGAACTCGCGACAAAATCAGTACAGCTTAAGAGACGGCCGTACAAAGACCTAACTTTTATTTATTAAACTATCAACCAATATACAAGGCATACGGTTGTGCCCATGAAACTGAACAACTTTCCCCAAGGAACATGGGTCGATATACGAAAACCAATTTTCAACATTCGCATTTTGGGAGATCAAAAATTGCTTTTCGTACCTTCGTGTTTCGATGTTTCTTGGAAAAAGATGTTCAGTGTCAAGGTCTAAGTAACATGCAAAAATTATACGTTCGCTATTTCTGTAGAACCCCATATACAAGTAGGTAAGGTAAGGTGTAAAAAAAGGGTCTGCCCATCAAACTGAATTAGTAATTATTTCCATTGAACATAGGTCGAAATAGGAAAAAATATTTCAACTACCCATAGAGACTGAATCAGCTGATAGCGCATTTTGTATGGGAAGTCAAAAGGTTTTTTATTCTTTTTTATGTCTACCTATACACCTGAGGGAGAGTTGTTCAGTTTAGGGGTAGATTCAACAGCCCTTTCTGTTAAACTTTGTATGTATAATAAAACTGTAAACTCAAATCATGAAAAAAAAAATACTGAAACTTAACTTGAGGTAACAGGCAGGTTTCTGTATTGTAATGTCATTTTAATAAAAAAAAAACCTACCAAAACTTTGTAATCAGGTAAAGGATTTGTGTGATGCTTACTCAAAACTCAAACTCAACTCAAAATCAAAATAGTTTATTCATTGTTGGATATTAAAATCTCTTAATGTCTCTTAAGAGATTTTAATATCCAACAATCTTAAAACAATTAATCAGGATCGAAACATTGTAGGAGTTTCTTGAACTACACGAGGAAAATGTCTTTGACCGACCAAAGGTCGACGCTGATATTAATATCCGAGGAAAATGCCGAGGAAACAATATCTCTGGAATCCTTTTGGGCCAGATTATGAACAATATCATGTTATATTACACAAAATTCACTACACTATTTTCTAATAAGGAATTACTATGAAATCTTTCAACTGCAAAAAGAATGTCATCATCTGATTAGCAGAAAGACGTCCACTGCTGGACAAAAACTTCCCCAAAAGACCTCTACGACGCCTGCTCAGAAAATGAAACATTTAGGGAACATTGAAAATAATCTTAATTGAGTTAAGCTTTATCGTTTTTCTAATAAAATTAACATCATGAAAAGATGAAAATATACATGAACAAATATAGAGCAAATATAATAAAGCAATTTCATTTGTATAAAAATGTCAGACGACATTCTAAGAAGACATAAAATAAATTAAACATGATGTTCATTGTCTACATCGAAGCAAGGAGGTTTTTGTTCTGAGGTCTACATTAAGACTGCACTCCGCGCACACTAGCGCCCTCATCAGAATTTTATTAATTTCTTTGAATTGGAGACCAAAATGAAAAATTAAAGAACGGCTAATTGTTCTTTGTCAGGATAGCGTTATTTTAAACTATTACAATAAGCTTTATGTAATCTTGTTTATTCAAAATCCTTTGAACGGAACGCGGTGGCCACCAATTTCCGTTTTAAGGATTTTGAATAAACAAGATAACATAAAGCTAATTGTAATAGTTTAAAATAACGCTATCCTGACAAAGAACAATTAGCCGTTCTTCAATTTTTCATTTTGGTCTCCAATTCAAAGAAATTAATTAAATTCTGATGAGGGCGCTAGTGTGCGCGGAGTGCAGCCTTAAGTAAAAAGTACCTCAAAGAATAGAATACTAGAAAAAAAGCCTAAATAAATTGTGACTAAAAAGCATATTTTGACACATCCAAGATTATAAATGACAAAGAGAAGAAAAAACCGGCCTCAATGGCGCCTCAGCGGTAATCACCAATGTAACACACTAGTACCACAATGTACTATTATATAAATAAAACTCCAGTAATTAACAAAATGTCCGCATACCTGTGGATTGTCTAGGTGGCTAGGAATACTCAAGCTTCTTAATACCAATTGTTACGAATTTTCACAGACCCAATGACTAAATAGCTTGTCAGGTTTGTGTACCTACCTCATTATGCTAACTAATAGTATAAGTCAATCAAAAGGCTTATTAATATTGTAACAAGCATTGACTTTAGCAAATGAACTCGGCTCCAAGAACGCTGTTGGCAAACCAAACGAACCGGTCTCTTATTGTAGGAGTGCTAAACTAATGTGCAGGTACAGTAAATTTGGTTACTTGTTCCTAATCGCCCACTTAGTGTTTCCCAAACTTTATTAAGGAATGTGGGTATGCTATAACGTTGAAATATGCAGGTCCAGGGCAAGGGCTTTAGTCTCTACTTAGTGCCTGAAAGATGTTCATTTCCGTTGGTCTTGGTACACCGGACGGTGTACCGAGACCTGTAAGAGACCGTACACCTTGCAATAGGTCTAACAAAACTAGGAGTTGATAACGAGGTGACCACGAATCTCGTTATTATCTCCCAGTTTTGTTAGACCTAATCGGTATGTAATTTATCTCGCTTGTCAGTCAGACATGTCCTGCCAAATCTCATTTCAGTCGTGCGAAATGATCTCTCAGATTTCCAAATATAAAAGCACCGCGCGCTTTGCGGCGCTTCTGCAAAGAATTTTCAAATCTGTGCGATATGTCCAGGCATGTTCAGTAAAGGTTGGAATGCAATTTGGCAAGTATTAATCAACTTCTAAACGTTATTGAACAATACTCTGTCTGACTGGCAAAATTTCATAAGATTTAATTGTTACGATATGTTGAGAATTATTGTTTTTCACATGAAAGCTAGTTTTGTTTTCCCAATATCCGTGTTTGAAATTCTTTTATTTTTTTGGGTATTTGTAATAATAAAGTATTCTCAAAATGTTATGCAACCCAAGAAGGGGAAACTCATTATAGAATTATCGAAAGTAATAAAGCTAATAATTTTGATGTTGAAATAATCAAGTTTTCTTGTAATAATCCAGTGCTTTTATGCTTAACCTGTTCCATCCATATGTTTTTGATCATCTAAACTCTAAAAATGGTTCCAGCTGAAAATCAGCGCCTTAGCCTTTGGCTTTGGCATGTGCTGAGCTGGAGGCCTATTTAGCTGTTTTTTTAATGTGTTTACACTTATGTTTTTGTTTTTCTTTGGAATGCTAAATAAATATTATTTCTTTCTTCTTCTTTCTTTCTTTCTATTACTGTATATTGGCAACAGAAAGATGCTGTAGTAGATTTAAGTTGTGCTCAATATCCCGCGATTGACGCATATTAAATTTTGTCTAAGTTGGAGGAGAGATAAACATCTTATACGTTTCGAATATTGAGACTACAAAGCAGAGAGTATAATCTAACTAAAGAAATAAGCATTTACAATTTTTTTTTTTCGTTTATTGTAACGCTTACCAATCAATTTTGCAGCCATGACACTAAAACTAGATTATATTTGACGGAAACAATAACATTGTTTTACAAACTAGTAGCTGCAAAATGTGTTGGTAAGCGTTGAATAAACTAAAAAAAACCGGCCAAGTGCGAGTCGGACTCGCGCACTGAGGCTTCCGTACCACCACATAAACATAATTGTATTAGTTGAAATTTCAGTAAGTTAATGTGCTAGATTTTTTGAGTCCGACACGCGCTTGACCAAATTTTATTATTTGTTGTTATTTTATAGCCTATGCCCTATAAACATACCAATTTTCAAGTTTGTAAGTGTTCCCATTTTTAAATAGAACTAAAACAAAAATCGCCTCAGCAACCATCCAACTTGACCCCTCTCTTATATGAATGTTCTTGAAACGGGAGCTCACCACAATTGGTTACCATTAGTTGTTAGAAAAGTTGTAATATTTGATGATTTCAGACTTTTTCCATTATTTGTACTGTGAGACCTAGCTTCTTGCCAAATTTCATAATTTTAGGTCAACGGGAAGTACCCTGTAGGTTTTTCATTTTTGAATAAATGTATGGAGATGAGGACATAAAATGCCATATCTTTTGATTGCGTCGTTGTAAAAAATTTAAATTTTCAGATCTTGTGTGGTTCATGGATCCTAATATATGGTATTAATTTCAACCTGATACCTTTACCCATTCTTGAGATAAAGGGTCTTGACAGACAGACAGACAGACAGACAGACAGACGGACAACAAAGTGATCCTATAAGGGTTCCGTTTTTTTCTTTTGAGGTACGGAACCCTAAAAAGAAAAATGGATCATATTATGTACCTTCTCAGTTTTGTCAATTTAGAAATGTAGAGATTTTTTTTAGCTCAGTATAGTAAAACACAACTAGGAAAATTGTTTTTTTAAAACTACTTTTGATTGTATAGAGGTTCAATTTATTGCACACCTTTAAGACAATTATAATAAAAACAAAAGAACTTGTCCATTATAGGTCTCAAAGAGGTACAATTCGTTTTTGTAGAGCAAAAGCACTTAGCTTATACAGGGTGTTAATTTGATTGCGTGCCATAGCTTAGGGGGTGGTTCAGTACGGATAAAGTAACTCAAAAAATATATTTGAAAAAAAAAACAAATTAAACTCCATTGAATTGAAACTAAACTAACGCGGAGAGCAATGACCCGGAGCACCGCGCTATCAAAAGCGCGCGAAAGAGTTTCAGTTATGTATGTGCCTACCTTATCCACTGATTCCCGCGCGCTGGCTCGGTGATAGGGCGGTGCTCCGCGTTAGTTAAGTTCCAAAGGAGTTTTGGTTTTTTTTTCAGTAGGATTTTTTTAAATATTTTTTTTTGTGTTCCTTTATCGTAACTGAAGCACCTCTTAAGCTATGGCACGCAATTAATTTAACACCCTGTATATTTACTGTGGCCAAAGTGTCTACTGGGCTCAAGAAGGGATAGTATGACACTAATCGTTGGGTTGGGCCTTGGTGCTCGTGTAAAGTACGCGACAGTTCGGGAGTGCGGGCGAAATGTACTAGCGCGCCATACGTTTCGCCCGCAGTCCCAATCGGTTGCGTACTATACTAAAAATATGTCTAATAGGATTACTACACCCCGCGGTCACTCCAAACAACGAGCGAAAAACTAAAACTTACCCTCAAAGGCGAATATGATTTCCGCTATGTTCGGTTATGGTTTTTTGCCTATGGCTATGTGGTATTATGCATTTAAAGGGTGTTAATTTGTTAAAAAGGAATGAGTTTGAATGTATGACTGTCATTAGGTGGCTTTAGTTTCAAACACTAATAAACCAACTAGTCCTCAAAACTAGACTGACTATTCAATTTTCAATTCTCCGTGGCCGTATAATAACCTGTCGCTAGGCAAGCTATAAGCGTGCTTTCCGGCCGAACCAAAAACGAACTGATTTGCATTCTAGCCACACATGTATATTAGATTAGGCAGCAGGAATCTGGGTAACGGTCGAACCGAACCAACCGGTCAAACGGTCTAAAGGTGACCGCAATGACTCAAGTGTGGCAACTAACTCTCCTAAAACGTTGAAATCTGTTGAAAGCTGGCTGCTTTCCAAGAATTTTTGAGGGGAAGTTAAATATATGGTTTTCTGAAGATAGTTTTAAAAGTATCATGTAGTAATATTACGTGTAAAGAAAGAAAGTATAGAAAATTGGGAATGCTTTCATAGTAAGTGTAAAGGTAGTTCTCATTCCAGTTAGTTTTAAACGGTTGTGTCATTTAAGAAGCTTGTAGGTGTATCCGCTATCAAAAGAAAACAGGTTTTTTTCAGATCTAAATTCTATGGGTGTTTAAACATTATAACATAATGAGCCGGTTTCGCAGCTAAGCGTCAACTAAGTATTCAAAGGTATCGATAGATGGCTCTGAAGACAGTTGCTAAAGAACTTAAAAAAAAAAAAAAAAAAAAAAAAAAAAAAATAGATATAGATGAAGCGTCAAGTAAATAAACCTCCTTAGGCAACACATACAACAGATGGGAAAAATAAGTTGACAGTTAAATTTTCCTACAACAACGCTATCTATCAAGAAAATTTTAACTAGTTTTTCTTTTTTTAAATCCCGCTTATTGTAGTATTATTTTATTTAATATTTTTAGTGCGAATCTTTTAGCTTGTGTCCCCATTGTCTAGGAGCTTGACTAATGTAAATAACCAACTTCTAGGTGAAAAAAAATACTCGAATGCCTATTTTTAAAATGTTAATATGTTCTTTATTTTCTTTAAAATAGGTTATTAAAAATATCACGGTCCTTTTATACCATTTGAAATCTAGTAGAACCCACTGAAACATTTTAACCTAATGAAGCTTGAGTTGCTGTTTGAGTCACAGTCGGTTATTTTAAGATCAGTTTAATCCACAGGATTGTTTCAGTTCAGTGTTTCAGTCAAAGTGCATGCACTTCCATGTCAAAGAGGGATTGAAATTTCAATTTTGTTTCTATTGTGCACTTATAATCTACGAACATCAATATACCTACTTGATTGATTAGCACAGTTTTGTGGACTTACTTTGTGCACTCAACAGCATATCAGTAGAAACACTTTTGGACCTTATGGTGTGGTAATAGAGTTGAAAAAGTTTCTACTGACGTGCGGTTGACCGTACATAACTGTAACAACATTTGTTATAGAATAATAAAATTATAACCTAATTTTGTAGGTCTTTTCAACAAATTGGACATCGTTTCTTGAATTAAAATTCATGAATATGAAACATGAAACAGCAGAGGCGAAAAAAAAAAAGAACTAAAGCAAAATAATCTTCGATCCTGCCAGGATTCGAACCTGGAATCTTCTGATCCGTAGTCAGACGCGTTATCCGTTGCGCCACAGGACCTGTACGACCCACGCTTAAAATACCGTCCGCTATAAGAAGTGTTTACGTCACCAAAACGAAACTATATTGGACTGGCAATGAACTGAGATGAATAACATTTTTTTATCTCTCGGTTGAAAGTGGCATTGAATTACTTATTTTTAGAAGATTTTTTCTGATAACTTGCAATAAGACTTGTGTCAGTTGGTGTAAAGCCCGCGTCACACAGAGGCGGTAGCGGAAGCGTTCCGGGGCCGGTATTTTTTGTAAAGTATGAGTTCATATGCACCCTGTCACATTGAAAAGCGGTCGCGGCGCGGTATTTTGTTCCCGCCAAACCGCCCCGGACCGCTTTCGCAATCATACCGCCTTTGTGTGACTTGAGCTTAAAAAGTTCGTACAAAATCCTTTATTTCAATTAAGTAAAACTTTAAGTAATATGGAGCCATTTGAAAGCGTACCTACTTAAAGTTGTGTCACTATTATTTTTACGATATGAAAAAATAATGTAGAGTCAACGCTCAAAATGTTTACACTTCAAGCTATTAAATCATAAGATTTTTTGGTAAGCTGTCCCTTACATTACACCCCATATAAACAGAATAGGGGTCATTCAGTAATTATATCTAGTCCCTGGGAGCCAATTCTTGAATATCACCAGATGATAAAATATCACTCAAAAATTTAAAATCACAGAGGTTTCTTTTCAAAAGTAGAGATTGATATTCGTAAAATATAAAGCCGTCCTTGATTGTTAATTTTCATGTATTCTGATTGACATTTCAACAGTTCATCAGGGCAAATGTGAATTATTAAAGTCTCAAAAGCGATATTTTGTCACCCGTTGATTTTCAAGAATTGAGTCCCTGGGGTCATTTGACTCCTTGATTTGACGAAATCGAAAGACATGTTACGTATGGAATTACATTTGACATATAATACACACGCCTTTTTTCGAAGCCTTAACGTTAATTGATGCCTTGAGTCTGAATAGCGACGTTGACTTATATAATATCTCGGAAACCAAGTATCTGACATCAGCTGGTCACTACCTGGAGTTGATCACTGCCCGGAGCACAGTAGTGGATATACTTACCACGCGCCCTGCTCGCCGGCCAGTGATCGACTCTAACCATACTGACTAAGACTTGCATGTTTAGTTGTAAGACTGTAAATGTAAGTAGTATGTGAATAAATAAATATAAATATAAATTGTAATTTAATAGATTTTATGAAGTTCGCTTTCGTCATCTCTAAATACATGTAATGGCACGTTGTGTAGACCTCCAGTACTAGGATATTTCTTCTAAAACAAATTTGTGCTCAAAAATATTTCTCACGCTCCTTAACTTCATAACTGACTAACATTTTTCACACTAACTTGCTTATTCACAGGCCAACCATTAATTTTTAACAATAGGCCAACAAAGGCGCTTACTAATTTCCAAGATAAGATTTAATAATTCGGGTTAGGGATTTTGAACAATACTTACTAAATAACCCAAGTATCGTTTGGCATTTTTTAAATTAGTACAGTAATTAAACCCTGAGAAAGAAGTGGGGATAAAAAATACTGTACAGCGATTAACTTTTTGTAAATAAACTGTTTCCACGAAGTCGTTGAAATAATGTATGTAATGTCGTGTGTGCTGCA
This sequence comes from Athrips mouffetella, assembly GCA_947532105.1. Classification (NCBI taxonomy): domain Eukaryota; kingdom Metazoa; phylum Arthropoda; class Insecta; order Lepidoptera; family Gelechiidae; genus Athrips; species Athrips mouffetella. Next base: position 1,314,116 of record OX383961.1, on the reverse strand, counting down.
GGCAAAGTATAGTAATAACCCATCTTTACCCGTGGGTGTCTTAAGAGGCGACGAAGGGCTTATAAACTGGAGGATGGGCAGCAGCATCTTTCTGTGTATCGTACCATCTTACAAACTGCGGTCACCAACAACTGCGGTCGTCAGCCGCAATGCTGACAAGCGTAGTGACTAAGGTAAATCCCTTCCTAAGTACCACGCGCTTTTGCTGGAGTTCTGGAGGGAGCTCCCTGTCCTGCAAGGGATGTTTCATGGGATATTATGATGAATTGACAAAAAGCACGATGCGTATGCTTGCGGATGCTTGATATAAATAAAAAAAAATAAAAAAAAAAATAAAGTTTTATTTCAGGTGACTAAGGACCCATATAAAAAACAAAAAAACAACACAACTGAATCGAACTGAATCCAAAAATACAATATTAACAATTATTTTTTGTTCCCGTTTTGGTGCACAGACAGCCAATACCTGTAAATAGGGCTGTTTCGGTCCTCATAGATGGCTCTTAATATGCTGTTGTCAGTGCAGCTCAATCGCTCCCAAAAGGAGGCGATGCGTGCTCTGACAACGGCATAGAAATCAGGTACTCTGGCTTCCGCGAACATGGCCGAAGCACTGCAGAATCTCGGTAGCCCCATCAGGATACGGAATATATCATTATACTGCACCCTAATGGTGCTGTACGATCTTCTGCAGAACCTCACCCAGAGTTGACAAGTGTAGAAGGAAAGGCAATATGCATTAAACAATGTCAACTTGACCTGCCTGCTACACCCAGCAAATCTGCGTGCGATCATGTTCCCACGGACAGCCAGAGCTCTCCTCTCTCGCTCTATGTCCATGTCATCCCGCATGTCACCGGTAAGTATATGTCCCAAGTACTTGAATTTCTGTACAACCTGAACCGTTAAACCATTCAATTTAACTTCTGGCACATTGTCCGGACCTCTTCCAGCCTTAAAAATCAGGAGTTCAGTTTTACCTACATTGTACTTCAGCCCATGAGAATTTACATAATCCTCACAGACCGAAAGTAGTTTCTTTAATCCTTTGATAGAGGGGCTGAGAAGCACCATATCATCTGCATAAGTGAGGCTGTTTACACAGACCTCACCTATGTGGCACCCAACCTTTGTGTCTCTCAGCCTCTCTATCAAGTTGTTAACATATAGGTTGAAGAGGTCCGGCGATGTTATCCCACCTTGGCGCACCCCGCATTCTAACTTAAAGTCGTTAGAGGTCGTGTCGCCCCATCTAACACAATTGGTTTGATTTCCGTACCAGTACTCGAAGACCCTAACCAGTTCCTCAGGTGCACCTGAGTCGCGCAATTTGCTCCAAAGAATTTCATAATTCACCAGATCAAAAGCGCGACTCAGGTCGAGGAAACACGCATACACTGTAGTATCGCGATTCACATAATAGTTAACAGCGTGCTTTAGGCTGAAAATGGCAGAGTCGGTCGAGAGACCTGGACGGAAACCAAACTGCGCATCATCTATTTTGATATGATTTAACAGTTCAGGCTGCAAAAGTCGCTCAAACACCTTTCCGATTACTGTACCTAGTGAAATAGGCCGGTAATTTGCAGATGAAGACAAATTACCGGTTCTATTCTTCACAATTGGGACTACAATAGTGCGCATCATATCGGGAGGCAGATAGGAATACCGCATACACAAATTGAATAGACTACTTAGCCTTTCAAAAATAACGTCGCCAGCACAGATTATATGCTCAAGGCTGAGGTCATCATGCCCGGGTGATTTACCGCGTTTCATGTTTTTTACGGCTTTTGCCACATCTTCAGGCCTGAAACGGATAATATTGCTTGAACCCTCGTTCTTCTGCTTGAGCATATAATCTGAGACGGGCTGTGGATCGATTTTAAATCTGTCCCGAAAGGTATTGGCTATCTGTGCAGGCTGCTGGATGCCGTCTATACTAACCGGCAGAGACTGTTTAAAACTAAACTTTTTAGTTTGATTCCAAAAACTTACGAAATTTTTACTTTTGCGAGCAGATGCTAAAATATCCAATTTAATTTTACTTTCATTCTTTTGGCACCAACTGAGTTTGCTCTTAAAAAGTTTACGACTGGCGCAAAAGCTTTCATATATCGGTCCAACAGACGGCTTACCAGCATCAATCCAGCAGTTAAAATGCATTCTGTACACGTTGTGGCTTTCTTTAATGTGATAATTCCACCCAACAACATAGCCCTTTTTCCTGTTAAGTACAAAGCGGGAACTTGATGTCCTTTTAGCACCTACGGTTAAAATGTTAACAATCGATCCATATAATCCATTAATAAAATTAAAATGCTCATTAATAAAAATACAATTACTAGCGTCTAATTTATCACAGTTACAGTTATTGCACGTCAATACATCCTTAAGGTTAGTTAAATGTATATTACAATACTTATAGTATTCCTCAGATTGTTTAGAGTCCCTAACCCCCCACCTGACTCTATCACTTTCAGCACTGTCCATTCGCGCATCCAGACCCGTAGTCAGACCCTTCAAGTGAAGTGTAACTCGCAGCGGGAAGTGGTCAGACCATGCAGCATCGTATAAAACGTTCACTGAATGAATTGTGTTAAAAGCCGCTCTCGTAGTGATGCAATGATCTAACCATCTTCGCGCTCCGTTAGCATCGCTAACGAAGGTGAAGCACCCAGAGTCTATTCCGAGCCTCTCGACATCCGCGCACAGCCAGTCACGATCGGGGTCCTGACAAAAGGTACTGAGTTCTTGGCCAAAACGAGCACTGGGGTGAGCGTTGAAGTCTCCAAGAACATAGGCAATCTGTACGTCACACTCATCTATTAACGCATTTACCATCGCTAGGCAGCTGGTAAATTCCGCCAGGTTGTCCGGTTCGTCCGTCGGCATGTAGACATTCACAATGAGAATTCTACTAGCGTTATACACGACGTGGATAGCACTTATTCGATCACTGTCGCAATTCACAACGGTCACATTTGGAAACACCGACTTACGCCAAAGCAGCGCAAGCCCTCCGTAAGGTCGTCCACGTAGCACGCCAGCTGACGTATCCACCGACGACTTCGACGTGCAGGCAAACCCAGGATGTACAGTGTGTATAAAATCCAGGTCGTGCGGAAGCAGCCATGTCTCTTGCAAAGCGATTATGTCGGCAAAACCGCACAAGTCACGCACGTACGAAACAGATCTCTTGATCGACTTACAATTGTAGGAGACTAGATTTACTTTGGTGTTATCGTCGGTCAGATTTGATTCAGATGTACTATCCATTGTTGGTTTTATTAAAAACGGATCCTGGAGACTTTCGAGACGTTACGATTCGCTCACGAAAACGCCTGTACTTAATTCCGGCCGGCCAAAAGTCATTTGCCAGGAAGGTATCCAGTTTACTTTTATGTACAAGGACTTTAAATGAATTGAAATCGGTCTCATACTTTTGACCCAGCAATTTTACATCTAAAAATTCCTCTCCCTTGTCTTGTTATTAGAGCGACAGAAATACGTATAGCTTTGTTGTATATCAAGCAACCCTGCGTTCAAAATTGTACGAATAGCATGCAAATAAAGCTTGTACAAATGAGAACGTAAGGTTCGATTAGTCTATTATAATATAAACCTACAATACAAAGACCTGCGCATGAGTCATGCCTAAGTACGCAACATTCCACATATCCAGTATTACAGAACACAGAATTGACAATTTCAAGATAAGCGATCTCCCTGAGCTAAGCTAAGCGATGCGCGTCAATGTAATATTCGCACGTCCGCGTTCGCGCACACGCAAGGCGCACGAGACGCGTCGCGCGCGCCGGCACGTCGAAAGCGCGACCTCTTTCGCGGTAACGGGTTGGTTCTAACCGTTGTGTGCTCTGACTGCGCGCGCGCAAAGCTGATGCTATTGACAAGCCTGTTATGTAAGCAATACGATGAGAGACAACCAACCACAGTTGTTAATCATTATTTCCCTTATTCTGTTTTACGTATTCGGTTACTTAGCCAAGGGGATTTGATGAAAGCACTGGCTTTTACAAAGAGACTTCCGCAACCTAAAGGACCTAACCCTAGATTAGGCTATGCCAGCTTAGTGGCTATAGCTGTCAGAGTTTTCAAGCCACTGAATGACGTCTGACTTTGATGAATGTTTACGTAGTGATAGGAGCAGTTAAGGTTTTACGTGCCTTCCGAAGAACGAAAAACGCACGAGCTTGTTTTGCTTTTACTACTAGTACGAGTAGTTACTTATCCAGGCTATACATTACAACAGCAAGTATTTCTTAACTTTCGCAAAGGTAGAGCAACTAGGTACTACTTGGCTTGGCTTAAATTTTAGTAAAATAGCAGATTATACAACGACGGCCAAAGCAAGCCATTTTATCAAATTATTTTAGGCAAATTATTTAGACTGATAATCACTTATTACTTGATTAATTGCTGCAATAGGTCAACTCTTCCAAAGTTTAAAATCATGTATTCTGTGGACAGGCAGATGCATCCAATGAATCGCTGGTTAAATAACTAACCAACACTTTGAACCGTCAAATTCCTTAATGCAGGGGTCCCCAAAACTTTTAGCTTTAGGGCCACATTGACTCCTCCACTTGGTCTTAAGGGCCAAGACACACAAGACCTAGCCCAACGGCAGTGGGATCATCTATCCGACCCCCAAACTATACTACTATAAATGCGACAGTAACTCTGTCTGTTTCTCGTTTGTGCTTCCACAGCCAATCTGCTAAACCGATTTTGATGTAAATTAGTATGAAGATAGCAAACTATTATTATATTTCAGGTAGATTTTAAAGAAAAATATTTAAGGTATCATTGCTAGAATTTTCTAAGAGTCTTTCAGTCTGACCATTCGAATCATGTTTCATAATTCAGTCATTCAATCCTTTGGACATTATTTGTATTATTAAACAAGTATCATGGCCTGCGGGGCGAGACACAGATGGTATCTAGTGTGCTCATGCGGGCCGGATTGGTGGTAATGGCGGGCCGCACTTGGCTCACGGGCCGTAGTTTGGAGACCCCTGCTTTAATGGATTGCGTCACGAGTGTCGAATTGGTGGGAAAAATGGTTTCCTAATGTTGACACCTTGGTGGTAATGGAAGAATCTTCTTAGTAATAATAGAAGTGTCTTTTTTACACATACAATCATTGCGTAATTTTCTAGGCAAAGATGGAGGATTTGTACAATGGTTAAAATTTACAGTCCCATACAAACCACAAGCAGGATTCGTCTGCCCTGCATCTTCTCCGTCAGTACCGAAGACAGGGCTACCGTGGTCCTGCCTGATGCTGTGTTTGCGACCTCTTTCTTACGCATTCAACACTGCATTGGAGTTTTCGATTCCTGCCTGTGGTTGTGAATTATTTCAATACAGAGATTGTAAATTTAAAACATTTTTTTACAGTCCCATGTTGTAATTTTTACAAAAATATTAGATACCTAACTACAAACAGATATCCAAATCCATAAAACTACTATAGCGTAAGTTTCCTAAAAACTATATCTACCAGTAAGTAATTCATCAAACAAGGCACTATTCTCGTCAGAATTAATAAAATAAATATATTTATAGTTTAGTACTGTAAAGAGCAGGCTAAGCTGGACACTCGCAGTGCTACTTTAGGTACAGTCAAGATCACATCACCCGTACCGTTATTGGGCTATAGTTGCACTGCGAGTGTTAAGTTTAACCTGTCCTTGACTGTACAGAGAAATTCGAAATTCTCGTTACCGTACATAATTATGACCGATTAAATCGAATTAATGATTATACTTTTTGACGATATGACGACGAAGAGTGATTAAAACACATCATCAACTGATTATCTAACCTGAATCTACTCGAGTCGCGAGTGAATAGGCTTCTTCTGGGCAGGCTCGTCTCATCGTCGACCTCATCACTGTCCCCAAGACTAGATCCAGGTCAAGAGTAATGACAATAAAAATAATTACATACATACATAAAATCACGCCTCTTTCCCTTCAGGGTAGGCAGAGACTTCAGCCCTCCACCTGCTACGATCTTGACATACTGCCCTCGCTACCTCTACTTTCATCAACCCGCACATACCTACACGCTCGACGGTTTGGGGTACTTTTAACCTGGCCTTTATTTATTTATTTAACTGTTAATTGTACACATAAAGATACAAACAAAACATACAATAAGAGAACAGACACATCAGGTGCTGCTTATTTCAGCAGCAGCCTTTATTTAGAATTGAAGTAAGATTCTGGAAAACAATAACTTTACGTACGATATGACCTAAAATACCTACTAGGACAGCTTTATTAACTTAGGAGTGTGACCTAGCTCACATTTTCACGGTAATATGCAAACCAAATTACACGACTTTGAACACTGATTAAAACTTGCATCGCCACGCCAGTGCCTGAATCACGATTCTACTGTCCAAACTGTTAAACCAATTACTTCCAAATTGCTACAAAATTGAGCTACGAATTTTAGTAGATTAAATTTTAGAATATTAGGTTTTGGGGTGTATGGTTAAACTGAGCTTAGCAATGTTCAACTTAAAGTGAACAGTTAAACTGGAGCCAAAGAGTATGGGATGGAACTAGTTTTAAACGATGCTATTAAACTAAATGTCAAAGAGAGGTGAGTTAATGAAGGATTCGAACAAAATCTTGTTAATTAATTCGCCTTCAATAGCTTGATATAATTTTTAAAATAAAAATAAACATGTCAGCAAGAAAATATAGGATTAGTGGAAAAGTAACTTGAATATGAACTACTAGCTTTTACCCGTAGATCGCACGCGTTATAGCTATACAGGAACCATGCATTAATCCGGGATAATGTGTTAGTCCAGTGCTTGATCTATCTACCTTCTAAATCTCATCGAAATCAGCTCAGCCGGTTAGGCGGGATAGTCGAACAAACAAACAAACAACCATCCATACTTTCGCATTTATTATATTAGTATAGTATTCGCATTTATAGTGTAGTATACATATTATACTGTCACCGAAAGCTTCTCAGCGGCAGACAGGAGTTGAAACTCTTCAGGGTGGGGAATTCAAAACGCCAATATAAAGTTAAGAGTTTATTATTACCAAGAAGGTACAAAATACAAGGCGGTGGTCGTGCTGCGCGCGGGCACGTCCGAGCACGACCAGAATCAAGGGTAAACTGACTATTTTTGACACGAATGACATCGAAAGACAGAGATAGAAGACATTTGAAATAGGAATTTGGAATTTTGGGCCAGGACAATAGAGCCAGGATCACGAAAGGAGGCAGCATGCGAGGCATGCAGCCCCGCTCCGTGACAGTACCCCGGGGCTCCGGTGAAAAATTCGAGGAGTACCTACTGGAATATCCGAAGAATTTTACAAAGACAACTAAAGCTAAGTAAGGACTTAAAATAATAAAACTAATAGTTACTAGGTATAACGGAACTGCCCAAACACGAACAAAGAATAACAAACTTAACCTAACAAAATCAACAGACACACGTCGTCTAGCAAAGCAATATTATGAATCCAAACATACATCATCAACCAGTCAAGTCTTAGCAGTTCGAACCTACATAAGACACAGGTCTATACAGTAAAAGTAGCCCTAATAACTAAAACAATAGGGAACTCAAAGGGCAGTCCGTAAAGAACGCATTATAAATAACAAACATAATAAACTTGAATAAGTTAATGCAATAAACATTACACATGCAAATGTCTAAAACCTTAGAGGTACATAAAAGTTCAATGAGCATACCTAAACTAAAGTAGATATATATGGACAGGTATAGCATAAATATCGCGATATCGCGCAAAAAGCAATGTAAAACAAAACAATATTCACACAAGTAAGTGAATGAAAAGAACATATTAAAAGTAAGAACAACAAATTGTAACATAAGCTAATATTACAAATTCAATTATTGATTAAAGTGATATGAAGGATCAATAAATTATTTAATTAATTAAAACAATAAATCAATTAAAGCTAGCTTTAGGCTTAATATCCTTGACGTGCCATCGTCCAAGAGGATGACCCGTCATATCCGCTAACTCGTATACTAATGGAGATATTTTATTTGTCACCTTGCATTTTATAAATTTAGGTGCAAGTTTTGAAGAATAATATTTGCCAGCAGCACTTAATGTGTAATTACGTTTCCAAACCACGTCATCTATGTTGAATTCCAACCTTTGACGATGCTGATCGTAACGGGAAGCATTAGCTTGATGAGACAACCAAAGTCTCGTTTGAACCTCAGAAAATAGTGGTGAAAGTAGACCTACATTGTCCGCAAATATACTACGTGGAGCAAAAATTAAGTCGTCACATAATTCTGTGTTCTGATAAATAGAGCCGCATGGTACCAGTTCACGCCCAAAAACTAGAAAGGCGGGTGTGAACTTAGTTACCTCATTAACCGAAGAGTTAATCGCGAATTGAATTTTGTATAAATTCAAGTCCCAAGATCTATGATCTTGATTAACAAAGGAAGCAATAGCGGTTATAATTGTTTTGTTATAGCGTTCTACAGGATTAACTTGGGGACAGTAAAGAGGGGAATAGTGAATTTCTGGAATGTTGTATTGCCTAAAAAGATCGAAAAGTTCATTGCTAGCAAATTGAGGTCCGTTATCCAGTAAAACCGTTTGTGGAATTCCGTAAGTCATAAATACCAGATTTTCCATTATGTGGCATATTATAGAAGCTGTAGCACGTTTAATTGGAAAAAGAAGACAATACTTGCTAAAGCAACAAGTAACCACGAAAATATATCTATTTAATTTTCTTGTCATAGGTAAAGGGCCAACAAGGTCTATCGAAATCGTCTGAAAAGGTCTACAGACTGTTCTGGGATGGCCCATAAGGCCTATAGTTCGCTGAGTTTGGTGTTTATAAGCAGCACAAGTGTCACACTTAGCAATAAATTTTGCAACGTCTCTATACATGCCTTTCCGAAGGGAAGTCCGATGTTTTCAAAAGCAAAGAAAGTTGCTCCCGAAGCGCAGCGACTGTATCGGCCGGCTCTGCAAGGCGGGCTTTAACTTCGTAAATAAGTTCCGGTTTGTTTAATAAGTTCACGTCCATTATAAAATTAAAAGATAAAATAATCACTAAAATAAGTCGTAGTCAATCAAAGTGTGGACAAATAAATCGTACACAAATCAGGTGTATGATAATTAAAAGTAGAGACAAATAACAGGAAGAGATAATAATAAAATAAAAAAAATTGAGCAAATCAGTTTACGTACATGGTAAAAATTTAGGAGCTAAGGCTCCGCGCACGAGCAACATCAAGCATATACGTAGTTTGGTGACGTAGAATGTAAGATGGCAAATAAAATTGTATTAAAAAAAATATTTAAACAATAATTATTGTTAGGTAAAAAATCTTAATTCACTGGGCTATAAAAGGTACACACAAAATTATTGTTAGGTAAAAATCTTAATTGACTAGACTATAGTAATAAAAACTTTCAAAATGAAAGAAATTCTGACGCTTGTTTGTTCTGACGTTTGTTGTCCTGGATACGTATTCTATTTTTTGACAAGCCGTAAAAATGACGATGTTTTGTAAATAATGTCTTAAAATTTGTAACACGATGAAAATTGTTTAAAATAAACGAAAGGCGGAGCAGAACGTCTGAAGAGTTGCAAATGCAGCACGCTCAAACACTCGTAAAAAAGCAGAACAGTTAAAACAAAATCCATTGAAGTGTGAGCAAATATACAACCACAAAAATTTGAAGCAGTCCGCAGCAATTGGGGATCTGGCTATATATATGAGAGGAGTAGACAGAGCAATCTGGAATACTTGTAATGGATTCACTCCTCAGCAACGGCGATGGCGTAGACGTCAGTTCAATCTCAGTGAATTAAAAATAATAAATTGTACCTCTGTTCCGTGTTTGTGATTGTTTCTTTAATATTTATATTACCACAGTAGGGCGCCAGTGTCACCGAAAGCTTCTCAGCGGCAGACAGGAGTTGAAACTCTTCAGGGTGGGGAATTCAAAACGCCAATATAAAGTTAAGAGTTTATTATTACCAAGAAGGTACAAAATACAAGGCGGTGGTCGTGCTGCGCGCGGGCACGTCCGAGCACGACCAGAATCAAGGGTAAACTGACTATTTTTGACACGAATGACATCGAAAGACAGAGATAGAAGACATTTGAAATAGGAATTTGGAATTTTGGGCCAGGACAATAGAGCCAGGATCACGAAAGGAGGCAGCATGCGAGGCATGCAGCCCCGCTCCGTGACAATACGTATGCTAAGTTTTGAAGTAAATCAAATCAAGTTGTTATCATTATCATTATCAATCATTATTTATTCACTGTTGGATATTAAAAATCTCATAGATGACGTCAGCGAAACTACATCGCTTTACAAACAAAGTGGCGCCATAGTGGGAAATAAAGAAGCAACAATATAAACCGACGCGTTCTTTAAATATTTATGTTTGAATGTACATGGTTGATACAATAAACATAAGTCAATTGAGTCATAACATAAGGAAGTATTTTTAGCATTTCGATTATAAATAAAAAAAAAAAAAATAGTTTATTTCTCTCAAAACATACTTTTGACAAGTAGCTAAGGCCAGGGTCAACCTATTAAGTTACAATAAACCTGTGTCAGGTGACCCTGCTCCTCCGATTTCTATGGCGTACAGTAATATAATCATAACATCCCATGAAACGTCCACTACAGGACAGAGAGCTCCCTCCAAAATTCTAGCTTTTGCTGGAAAAATGTGGAGGGGAAGTACCATAGTCACCTCGCTTATAAGCGTTACGGCTGGCACAATGGACCGCGGTTTTAGGTGACCGCAGTAAGTAAGATGCTGCTGCCCATCCTCCAGTTACGACACCCACGGGTATGTATGGGTTGGTACTATTCTTTGCCGGCACCACACAGGACGAATGATAATAAAATTATTGAAATACAAACGTCAAATTATAATTAAAATACAACAATAAATAGAATTGTAATAAATAAATTATTTTACTTGGTTATTACTATTCTAATGGCCAAGTTGAAGTTGTAATATTTAGTTTTAAGTTGCTATGTAGTTATTATTATTATAAATTCAAATAATTTATTTGCATTAAATAGGTACAATACAGATCTTAAATTTAATAAGTTGTCTCTATTTAGCTTATAATAGCATGCAAAAATTACTTTTTCTTTTAAATTCAGGCAATATACATTAATAAATCAATCATAAGTCGTAGTAATAAAATTAAATGTCACAAAATAGAGAAAAAGAAGAAATAGATAATAGTTTTAAGTTATTAAAGCGTGTCATGGAAAGGTATGACAATACTGAAGGGTGTGAATCTGCCAATTAAACTGAACAACTTTTCCCAAGGAACGTAGGTCATAAAACAAAATAAATTTTTGTCCTCCCATAGAAACTGCATCAGCTGAAAGCGCATTTAGTATGGGAGGTCAAATTTGGTTTTTCGTATTTCTACCTATAATTGTTGAGAAAAGTTGTTCAGTTTCATGGGCAAATGCACACACTTCAGTATTATTAAACCTTTCCGTTACACGTGTGACTTTCAATTAGTTCTTGATAGAAAAAGATATGCATGTACTCATGATACTGAACAACTTTCCCCAAGGAACATAGTACGAAATACGAATTTCAACTTTGACCTCCCATAGAAACTGCATCAGCTATAGGTCTAAATACGAAAATCAACTTTTGACCTCCCATAAAAACTGCATCAGCTGATAGCGCATTTTGTATGGGAGGTCAAATTTGGTTTTTCGTATTTTGACCTATGTTCCCTGGGAAAAGTTATTCAGTATCATGAGTACATGCATATCTTTTGCTATCAAGAACTAATTAAAAGTCACCCTGTAGTAGGTATTTTTTCAACTTCTATCTATTACAATTAAAATTGATTGTTTCAACCACATGTTTCATCTGTACGAGTAGTTCTCATCAAAGAGTGGCTTACACTAATTTAAACAATTCGATATTTGCAATACATATTATATTTTGAGGTCACTTTCACAGGTCAGCTGGTAGTTCCATTTCAATAGTGAGTCGAATATCTATAGCTATGTTGGCTATAGGTAAATTGTTGGCAAAAACTTTCTCTACATACAGCCACTTGGTTTTGGTCTGTCGTTATATTCACTTGGGAAAAGAAAATAGACGTTAGTTGAGCTTTATTATTCAAAAATTTCACTCGCATTAGCACTTGATGATTAGTATGCTTAGAATGTTAACGGCCATAGTTTGGCTTAGAAATTATTATATTGTTTATATTCATTTATATTCTCAATGGTGTTCCAGAAGGTTCAAGATTAGTCATCTTTAAATATTGGAATTTAGTTTTTTTGGGAGTTGATTCTTAAAATCTTTTTGACCTTTATGTTTTTGAAAACGTTGTTGTTATAGTACTTAGTATAATTCTTGCGCTTGCGCCCAGTTGACACATGATGACATTGAGTCGACTGCTTGAAAACTGCCTTGCTTATACATATAACAGATTTTGAACTGAGGGTGAATACATTATTTATCTATGTTGGTAATGCACACCATAAAATGGTGGAAATGTCATAGGGTAGCTATTGTAAATACCAACCAGTTGGTTAGACAAATTTTTAAGTACCTGGGAGACAGAGCTTCGCTCTGTATATTTTTATCTAAAGCTCACCAACAGATGGCACTGCAGGGTTTTTGAAACGAGCTAATTTAAAGAAATGAGAGATAATCAATTTTTCCTGATGTGAGACCTGGCTAGATTAATTTTTCTTTACCGAAAACTACAGTATAGTAAACATCAAAAAATGTTAGAACGGTTCTTGTGAAAGCGATTACAAATATAAAGGTATACAAAGATTGGTTGTTTAATAGTATAGGATAGAATTTCTAACAAGCTTTTTCAATAGCTTCAAAATATAAATGCGCATAGCACTGGCTTTCAACCAATTAGAAGACATCCACTCGACCGATCGAATACCCCTTCGTCTGTACATACATTCCAAGTTTACGAGCTAGAAAATTATTAAAATTCATGCGTCGTATTCTCAAGTGCTGGCAGAGGGAAACCAACAACTCTTTTACCTTAGTTTAATATGTAGGACGGTGGTCTAACTGGCTAAGTGGCGTTAAAGTGGTGTATTTTGAGTACTAATAAGTTCTGGATTTGTGTTTCGCAATTTAACTTGACTTCTTGGCTACATCTAGATGTAGCTAGGGGCATGGAATACCTAAAGTTTTTGCCGCAGCAAAATTTTTACTTCTTTGATTAGTTACTTCTTACCGTTCTTTAGCCCAGATTGTATCTCATCCATCACACCATTATCAATATTGATTAGCTGTTTCGATGATTTCACAACATAAGCAAGGTACTTACAATAAACCACACCTTTCAAACGCATTCATAAGGCAATCACAGGTTTCCAATCCACGACGGAATGAAGATACAAGGATGCAACGAAGCGTGCGCGCGAGTTGCACGATAATATACGGACAGGGGTCGCGGGGGAGAAGAACCTCGCGCGAGGAGGGAGGGGGAAGACCGGTCCTGCCTCTGTCCTCCTTACTGCCTTCCTACAGTCATATTTTAATACTGTTTACGGATACTGCAGTTTGAGTTGGTAATGGTTGATGAAATACTGGATTTGATTCTGTTGCCATGGTAATTTTACGAGAAAGTAGGTTGTAAGGTTTATTATTATATTGAAGATTATATTGAAGAGGCTAAGGATGACGCGAAATCAAAGCCTTGAAATTAATATCTGAAAATTTCAGGTGTTATTGAAGCTGTAAAGGTTAAAAATTGTAATTCTATTTTAAATCACGCAGCTAAACTCCTTAAAGATAGATAAAATAAAAATTAACCCAAGAAATATTTAAAACATATAAAATAGTTAAAGACATAAACGCAGTGGAAAATTAAATGTGAAATTTACTCTACATACAGTCCGCAAACGGGTAAGTAAGTCAGTGAACTGAGCCGAGTAAATAATAAGCACCACGCAGCGCGTTGATGTCTAACGTACGGAAGACGCAACCGTTGACTTTTATGACGATTTCATCACAGAAAACCAAAACGATGAATGAGAAAGACGGGATAATAATAATGAAGATATTAAAGAAGGTAAAGATAAGATCAACGATGCGCCGAGCGACGATAAACCGCGAGATGCGATCGAAACGTTGACGGAAGAAAGTTGTCGAGCGAGCCGAAAGCATCGGAATTTTGGTCCACGTATTGAGACGCGCCCACCTGCGCACCTGAACCAAAAGTATGTCAGCTGACTCCTCCAATCAAACACTACTTTCACATCACCTTGCTATATGAAACCCACCTTAATTCCGCCGCGGGGCGCTGAGTAGTCCAAAAAATTGTTTAAATCCTGTTAAGCACTAGGGTTTTGGGGTGAACGCACTGTGATCACTACACTTCACTGATCAGATCACGAGGTGGACATTATGGCAGCCGATGCGGTCGGGCCGGCCGCCAGCTAAGCACTGAAGCGAGGGCTTTCTTTTGCGCCCGCGCAGCAAAGATCGAGAATACGGTGCCTTCACGCACACAGTGAGCCATACCGCTGTGTGCGTGAGGGGCTGTCGGGGCAGGTTGGAGGAATGTCTGATAATAATACTACATAATGTAGTTATTGTTAATGAAAATAATTTCTAGATATCAAGTTAAGCTTAAGTACCCTGTGATCGTTGTTTCTTGACGTTTCTTTTACGCTGCTATAGCAAGATACCTACGAAACGGTGTAGAGTCACTCTATTTGCAATGTATTCTGCATTAAATTCAATAAGTATTCCTTGAAGATTCTACATTGAATTAAATTATCTGAAATTAATAATTTGATAAGATAGAAAAGCATGTACACATAAATTCAATTTTGAAACGTTATAATAACGATCCCATATCATTCAGCAAAAATATTACTTTCTTACTTCGCAATGACTCATCACTTTGCAAAAACAATGGGGCCATCGGATTATAGCATGTTTAACAGATAAAATACCACGTCCGTCTTAATATTAACATTTCACCCCAGTTTTTGGAATTTCGCATTTTATTGTAATGAATCATTTAGCCACGCTTCCCCATCTCACCCACACAATTACAAGATACTGTTATCCGTACACTTTACACACACGACGAGCTACGCGTCACACATACAAAGTCCTTCAACGGCACAAGGCGACGGCACACGGCACACCTACAGAATATTTAACCTTTCTTTCCTGAAGTTCTTTTGAATTTTCAAGAAGATTATTCATGTCAGGAGTGCCATGAATTTTCTATAAGGTAAAGTAGGCAAACATTTTTGGCAAAGACAAAGGTGGCATTATAATTCGGTTCATGCTCTTACCTAAGTTATTTTTTTGTTTAGTTTTTAATTTTTTTGTTTATTGAGTTTAATTTCAGGTAAAAGTTGTGCCGAAGCTTTAAAAATGTTTACTCACCAGAAAAAAGGGGCGATTCTGACACGGAACAACTTTCCCGATGGATGGGTTGCAAGTTGCAATGCAATATGAAAAATAATTGAATTTCCCGTAGAAACAGCTTCACAGATAGCGTATTTTTATTTTATTTTATCGGACTGCAACCAATGTTCAATGGAAAAGTGGTTAAGTTCTGATAAATAAAAAAATATGTTTTCAGGTAGGTTAGAATTTTCTTCTGTCTGCTCATCCTTTTACTTTTCTATATTATTCCCGTTTACTTTGTCCTCATTTTCAGCGACTGCGTACTAAGTTCGGACCATGTTCTAACTCAGCTTTTTTATTTGTATTAAAAACGCTGAAGTCTGTTCTGTCGAAGGTCCTGCAGTCAGTATTTTTGTTGATTGTTTTTGAATATTTAAATTATATTCTTCTCCAACATTTTTTCTGTCACCCTAGATTAAACTGAATTTTTTTTCCCAAGGATCATCGTAAACCAAAATCGGCTGTCAGCTGATGCAGTTTGTATGCGAGGTCGAATTTTTTTTCTTCCTATTTGACCTACGTTCTTTGAGAAAAGTTGTTCTGATTCATGGACAGAACCACTTCTCAAAATATCCTGTGTGATAAAAAATAAAGGCGTAAGGCTGACTACATCAATGTACGGTGAGCCGCACGTCAGTGGAAACATTTGCAACTCTATTACCATGCCATAAATTCCAAAGTGTGTCTACTGACTTGCCGTTGGGTGTACTTACCTAAAATAGGTACAAAGTACGTCATATTTAAATTATTTGTTGATATTGCAATCTCAAACATGAAAACCAAACTGGATTTTATTTCATCGAACACAAGCAAACAAGTACTATATCTGACATTTGAACTGTACAATGTAACTATTATCCAATGTGGTTACATCACATAAGATAGTTCATCTGGCTGAGCAGAAGAATAGCTCGAGTTGCACCCATACCATACCTTTAAGCGGGTATGTTAATCAAACGGTTACACGTTATACTGGGTATTAATAATTGAAGGTGTTAATAATAGTAGGTATTAATATCGGGTGTAAGGGATACCTTTCTTTTTCTATCCGTGTTGTAAATATATCAGTCAAAGAAACTGAACAACTTCATAACTTTCAGAAAATTAAAAAAGAAATCAGCGTTTCCATACAAAATAGTAAAGATTGGACAGTTTTTATGAAAAGTGTTTTTTTTACTTTCTAGGAGTTTCATTCACTGAACGTTGTTCAGTTTCATTGACTGATCATGCCCTTTGACTTTTCATGTAGCTGTCCCTTACATCTCGTATAATATTTTTAGTTTCCACCGATGATGGGTTTGAGTGTAATTATAACTTCCAACCAGGTAAAAAGAAACTGCAATATTTTCTGAACCTGATGTTTTCACATCAGGTTCAGAAAATATTGCAGTTGCAGCTTACCACGGAGAAGCTTATTCACTCGCGACTTGAATAGATTCGGGTTAAAATAGAAAACAAACGCTTCCAGGGAATTTCAATCCTTGGCTGTGCGCATTACAAAAGATTTTACAAAACGCTTTAGGTGAATGACAGGTGAATTTCACACAAGAAATCAACCACGTATGTTTTATGATAGGTGATATCCTTTTGTTAGTTTAGTAGATAGTTTTGACTCCCGATATTCTTATTAAAATTAAGATATGTAAGAGTAGCTAGCAGATCGACCATATTTTTAACATCGCCATCATAGGTACTTACGGTTTACTTCAACCTAGGCAGACCTTTGATCCTACTGAGCAAAGTAATCGACGTACCTTCGTCTTTCAAGGCATTTAGAGAGTCCTATAATTTTCTTATAACTTAACCTAAGACCCTATAAGCTCAGATAAAGAGCATTATAATGCACTGCGAGTCATGGGCGGACACAGATAACATTGGGCTCGGAATGTGGAACTTTCCCTGCGCGTACGCACCTCGTGACGTCATCAGCGGTCACCAGCCATGTCTCATACTGTCCCACGGTGTATTGGCAGTCGATCACTAAAGTACATTCACTGCTATTAAAATACACGTTTCATTCATCAAAAAAGCACAGATCAACTTTCGCTCAGTTATGAAATAAATTTTTCGTATACGTGCAGCTTTTTCGTCACTGATTTATAAAATTTATCTGATCTGTTGAAATTCTCTTCCAGTTCCATTTATGAGATAAAATGTTAGATTTTGATAGAAATTCTTGAGGTGTATACATCAATTCTCTATTTAACTAAAATTGTTTAAGTGCCCAAAGAATGATTTAAGTTAAATATTGTCCAAAAATCTAGCAAACGTATTTATTTTTAATTAATTACTTTACGTGTAGTTTGCTTTAAAATAATGCACCTTCTTTTAGGATTCAACGCTTTTAGGATGCTGTTGGGACACTCGCGGCGTTGCGTTGTAGTGCGTCTAAAATGTTTGCAGAGGCGCGCGTTGATGGCTTTCATGCAATCATGCGCAAAAAAGCTGCCTCATAACAACAGCGCAGCAGTGATAACAGCATCCTGAAAGTGATTGCTGCGAGGCTAGACTGCCCTATACAGAGGCACTGGGTGGAAATAGCTATAGGTTTAAAAACTAATACGTATGTACCACCTTGTCGCCAAAGCTTGCACTTTTTAATCTTAAGAAACTAGCAATACTAATGTAGTTTATTAAGAACCAATAATATGGACATTTTCTGATTCAAATGTTAATAAATAAATAAAATCAATTGTTAAGTTTCTTACCACCATCATCATCATTATCAATCATCATACATATCAGCGAAACACACCTCACATCCTATTGAATATAGACCTTAATTTTAGTTATAATTTATCAACAGTACATTTTCCTTTAAAAATTATGTCGAGTCAGAGTTTGCTAGTGGCTTTAACTCTGACAGTCAGGTTACCACTAACCTGTCAAAGCTTAACGTCAGCCTAATCATCATCATCCTATTCATCATCAGCCTAATAATCGTGTATCTGTCGCTGGCAAACGGCCGGCAAATTTTAAAATGGTGTCGGCAGATTGTAAATGCGTTTAGATCACTGATGAACTCGTATCTTAGGTTCGTAATTGTTTAGTCTTTGGCCAAGGTAACCCAACCTAACCAATCCCGAGACACCGATCCCAAAAAGAAAGAATTACGTGCCATATCGTAAAATGCCGATGCATTATGTAAAATGGCGAACTAAAAATGTGCCTGTGACATCCACATCACATTCATATTCATTTATTCCTGAACAAATACATTTGTGTTGGAAATTAGCTTATATCTAGACAATTTACACATACAATTAAATAAACTTAGAAAAAAAATACGGAATTAATTTAGCATTAAAGGATTCTACTCGTAACAATAATAAAATTCACCATTCTAATACCTATAACAAAAGTCAATAATATCTCATGTCAATAAAAATAATAATCACAAAATCACAAAAAGAAATGTCAAAGTAGAGTACGAAATGCAAAAATAAATTGAATAATAAAAAAAACTTAATAATACAAATCAATTTATCAACATATACCTATAGTATCATTTTCAAATTCCTGAACACTGTAGCATTTCTGTAACAGTAGTCGCTTAAGGTGTGTTTTAAACATTTTATAATCGGTTATCATTTTTAACTCAATTGGGAGACAGTTGTACAACCTAACCGCCTGATATCTTATACTGTGAGTAACAATCCGCAGTTTAGGAGAGATAATACCCTTAATATCCTTTCTACGTGTGTCAAGGCGAGAAAGTGTCTGCTCATGTGTTTCAAACTTATCCAAGCGTTTGATAAGACCGGTCAATAGTACCAAAATGTAGAGACGGGGAACTGTTAATATTTTTAGGTTACTGAAATGCTCCCTGCACGATACCCATTGTGGTATACGCACTATTGTTCTTATAGCGCGTTTTTGCATTACCAACGCTTTATTAACATTGTAATTATAGCTGTTTCCCCAAAATTTTATACTGTGACGTAAGTGTGACTCAACTAGGGCAAAGTATACAGTTTTTAATTGATTGATTGTAATTTCCCCACGTAGACTTCTTAAAGCATAGCATGCTGAACTAATTCTAGCTTCAATTTTAGATAGCTCATCCTTCCAGTTAAGGTAAGTGAACTACATGAACACCTAAAAATTTTAGTCTATTTACACATTCTATCTTTGAGTTCTCTAAAACTACATTTAAGGTTTCGATATTTTTTGCAGTACACTTAAACATAATCATATTAGTTTTTGATATATTTATAGTTAAGTTATTTCTCTTAAACCATTGCTCAAAACATAATAAAGCTTTGGATATAGGTTGCCGATTAGGTTGCGGAGGTCAGATGGCAGTCACTATGTTTCTCCTCGTCAAAACCACTTGGTAGACAACTCCATAAAATAGGGCAATTGATAAATAATATGTTGCCCTCTAAAAGGTGTAAGAGGTTAGAGGGTTAGGTTTAATTATTACAGTATAAACCCCTAATCTTGTACAACACAAAAAAAAAAAAATCCGAAAACTAAAAGGAGTAACTTAAAGTTTTTTCAAAACTAAAAGGGCATGATCAGTCAACGAAACTAAACATCTTTCAGTGAAAATAAAACCTTTCCATATCAACTGTCCAATCTAGTTTACAATTTTGGATTGAGAGGCCAATTTTATTAAATTTCCTGATAGTTTTACTCACTGAAAGTTTTCAGTTACGTTGACTGATCATGCCCTCTCAGTTTTAGAAAACCAGTATTTTACACCCTGTATTTAAACTATCTGTTGATCACGACTTCGTCCAGGTAGACTCAGGGGATGAATTTAGCAAAATCCTTTATATCAGCCAAAAGACATCCACTGCTGGACATAGGCCTCCCCTAAAGATCCAGCGGCTTCCCGCGACCTTACCAGATCGTCGGTCTAAATTGAGGGGGGCCTGCCAACGCTACGTCTTCCGGTACGTGGTCGCCACTCTATAGCCCTTACGCCCCAACGTTCGTCTTGCGATGTGCCCTGCCCACTGCCATTTTAGTTTCACGATTCTTAGGGCTATGTCAGTGACTTTAGTTCTTCTGCGGATCTCCTTATTCTCCGAGCATAGCTCTTTCCATAGCCCTTTGGGTGACTTTGAACTTCCTGATAAGGCCCATCGTGAGCGGCCACGTCTCGGTGCCAATGTCATCCCTTTCCATAGCCTTTTGGGTGACTTTGAACTTCCTGATAAAGCCCATCGTGAGCGGCCACGTCTCGGTGCCAATGTCATCCCTCTCCATAGCCCTTTGGGTAACTTTGAACTTCCTGATAAGGTTCATCGTGAGCGGCCACGTCTTGGTGCCAATGTCATCCCTTTCCATAGCCCATTGGGTGACTTTGAACATCCTGATAAGGCTCATCGTGAGCGGCCACGTCTCGGTGCCAATGTCATACCTTTCCATAGCCCTTTGGGTGACTTTGAACTTCCTGATAAGGCTCATCGTGAGCGGCCACGTCTCGGTGCTAATGTCATACCTTTCCATAGCCCTTTGGGTGACTTTGAACTTCCTGATAAGGCCCATCGTGAGCGGCCACGTCTCGGTGCCATATGTCATCACTGGCAACACACTCTAGTCGAAGACGAAGTTTTGAGACAATGCGGTATTTTGGACGTGATGCCCAAGTTAGATTCAGATTCAGATTCAGATAATTTTATTCAATGTAGATTCTTTACAGAATACTTATTGAATGTCATGCAGAATACAATGCAAATAGAGCGAGTCTACGCCGTTTCGGATCGTGCTATGGCAGCGTAAAAGAAACGGCAAGAAACCACTGCAGCACGGCCTACTTTAAGAGTCGGCTTTTTACAATGTGTTTCTTGTGTAACTATCTAGTATCTGTGTGCCTTTCAGCGCAATCCGTTCAGTGGTTTGAGCTATACGTTGCGGATCAATCAGTCAGTCACGGTTTCCTATTATATATAGAAAGAATTGTCTACATTATGGTCACCAAGTGACAAAAGCATAAAACCAACCGAGAAATGAAATGAATTTTAAACAGGCCTCGCAGCCTTTCTTTACTCAACGCAACTCAAAGGGCGCATTGTAATGTAAATATATTCAGTACCGTTTTATTTTATTTTTATGATATTTTGTTGCGGACTATTACCTTATTAACTCTTTATTATTGCCATGGTAAGAAGGAGAAAGTTATTATAAATAAATTGCTTTTATACGGAGTCTTTCCGTGGTATATTTATCATCATATCAACCGAAAGACGTCCACTGCTGGACATAGGCCTCCCCTAAAGATCTCCATGATTAAATTTGGGGGGTTTACCATAGTTTACCTCACCCACACTCTTTAATATTTATGTTGATCAGCTGATAGACGACCTAAGCAGTACCATGGTAGGATGCTCTATTGACGGTACTATGGTCAACAATATAAGCTATGCAGACGATATGGTGCTGCTGGGCCCGTCTATCAGTGCACTTAGGACACTTTTGCGAGTGTGTGAGGAGTATGCGGAGTCACATGAACTCGTTTACAATGTGAAGAAGAGCGAAATGATGGTGTTCCGGGCGGGTCGCAAGACTCCTTCTTGTGTCCCGCGTGTGACGCTAGGAGGTGTCCCTCTCAAGAGGGTTGCTCGTTTTAAGTACTTGGGTCATTTACTTGGGTCACATTTTAGACGAGTACCTAAAAGATGATCTAGACATAGAAAAGGAGCGCAGGGCATTGTCGGTCAGGTGTAATATGTTGGCTCGTAGATAGATAAATTCTTTATTGTCAAACAAAAACAAAACAATACACAGGAGACTCTTAAAACTAGGGTGGACAAAGGCGGTCTTATCGCTTAGAGCGATCTCTTCCAGACAACCTTAGTTGCTTGTAGGAAAATGTAAATAGCAACTGTAGTAGGTTCGCACGTTGTACAAAAGAAGTTAAAATAACGTTGTTTAAGGCATATTGCCAGTCATTCTACACGTGCGGCTTATGGGTCAACTATACGAAGAGGGCCTACAGTGCCCTGCGTGTCCAGTATAACAATGGACTTAGGATGCTGTTGGGGCTGCCCCGATACTGTAGCGCATCGGGGATGTTCGTAGAGGCCCGTATCGTGGATTTTTATGGCATCATGCGCCAGAATGCAGCATCCCTGATGATTCGGGTTCGTGGCAGCACCAACAGTTTGATGAAAGTTGTGGGGGATCGAGTGGACAGTCCCTTTTTTAAACACTGGATGGTTGTCCACCTATCCTTTAACAATTTCAACCCTAAGATGTTAAATAAATATAGGTTACCCTACTAACATAGAATATATGTTCTTGTTACTAACAAAATATGGATAAGAAATATCTACGTGATTTTTCAAATCTGAAATAAAAGATTATTTATTTATTTATTTATTTATTTATTTATAGTCGCCACGCTTGGCAGACGGGTTGGCGCCTGCAGTGTGATGGGATAATACACAGAAGCTGCTGACCATCCTCTGGATTTCATTCCCTTAGTCGCCTCTTACGACACCCACGGGAAGAGATGGGTCGGTACTATTATTTTATAGGCCGGCACCGCACAGCTTAGTGATATATTAGTGGGGAGATAATTAGGGGAAATCAGTGGGGGATATTAAGAGAAGAGCTCGTGGTAATAGTAAGCAACGTTGGCCGTGATCAGAACCTTGATAGGTGACCACTAGTGTTTCGTTTTCCGTGCTCCAGAAGGCATGTTAAGCCATTGGTTCCGGCTACTATCACTAGCCAAGTCAGAGGCTATAGGCGGCTTGAAAATTTTTACTGTCACGTTGGTAACTAATCTGGCAAAGGTTCAGAAATCAGATGGCAGTCGCTCTGTGTAAAAACCAGTACCATAGTCAAAACATCAAAGTTATTAGCAAGGGCAAATACTAAATATGGTTTAGTTAGCGCTATACAAGGTGTAACAAAAAGGGTATATCAACCCTGAAGGACGTGATTCTGCCCATGAAACTGAACAACTTTCCGTAAGGAACATAGGTCGAAATACGAAAAAAAAATGTTTACCTCCCATACAAAATGCGCGATCAGCTGATTCAGTTTCTATGGCAGGTCAAAATTTTTTTTTCGTATTTCGACCTATGCTTCTTAGGGAAAGTTGTTCAGTTTCATGGTCAGAATCACATAATTCAGGATTCATACACCCTTTTTGTTACACCTTGTATTGCGTGAATTTGTATTGTATGGGTTTCGCTCCCGAAGCCCAGTTATTCTACTCATGATTACAAGTAAATTTCGCGAAGGAAAAAGTATTTAATCAAAAAAAATTTTTTCGTCTCTCCATAGTAAAGTGGTCAAGTGATCGACTCATTTTGTATGGGAAGGCGAAAAATTTTTTTCGAGTAAATTTATTTCTTCGGGATAGATGCTTGTTTTTATGAGTAGAATCACTGGGCTTCAGGAGCGAAACCAAAACAAATTCACGCTGTATGAAAAAAAAAATACTCTGTATACCCATAGCAAAGCCCATAAACGTAATTAGAAATTGAATAATTTCTATACAATAACGCATTTCTACCTAATTTGTTCGAAATTCGTATCACCTTTTGAAATGTAGGAACTTTTACTAATTAGAATTTTTAATACTTTTTATACACTGCGCTTGAGTTTAGGTTTAATTAATATTAAGTTATAATATGCAATATAATTAATATATTAGCCATCTTGCAACACTGGAGTCACATAATTACATTAACGAATAATAAAACCCGTTAATGTAATAGATCTATTAATTAATTTTGGTGACTGTTGGTCTACCTATTTTTAAAGCAACCGTTCGTTTCGTTTTAATACCTATTATCTTTTTATTCGGTCTTTAGCCCCGATCATACCTGACTGAATTCACACACTAAGTCAGTTAGTCTCCTACGTAGGAAAGGAAGGTAGAAAGATGGAACTAAGTAAGTCACTAACTGAGTAAGCAGCATAGTAAGCAACACAGTAAGGAACTTTAGTGAAGGGCCAATACGAATAATAACTCTACTGAATATTCCTATAGAAAATATCGAGAATATCGAATTCTTCAAATTATCGGTAATAATCGATAGATAAAAACGACAAATTGCGTGTCGAGCCACGCACAGTATAGATAGAGTTTAATAGGTTTTTAAAGTAGATTT
Organism: Athrips mouffetella; assembly: GCA_947532105.1. NCBI lineage: Eukaryota > Metazoa > Arthropoda > Insecta > Lepidoptera > Gelechiidae > Athrips > Athrips mouffetella. Next base: position 1,289,547 of record OX383961.1, on the reverse strand, counting down.
ATTAACTCAACCGAACAATCGTGTACCAAATATAATCAATAGTGATTTTTTTTAAGTTTATTATTAGTACTTACCTACCTTACCTACCCGTACCTAACTATTAAACCAAGATTACGCTTTATTATTATTTTCATCGACAAGTTGTTCGATTCGAATTAATCATTCGCAAAATTTTCCCATCACTAAACTTGCTAACTCCTTCACTTGAAGGGACTTAGCAAGTTTAGTGATGTCCAAGTGCGAATGATTAATTCAACTTATCGAACAAAAATATACTTATATTAAAAAAACGGTCAACTGCGAGGCAGACTCTCGCGTCGAGGGATTCGATATTCCTGTAGTATTTTTAAAAGAAATAAAGACCATCCTTAAGACCGCAAATAAATCTGTATTTTTTTCTTCTTTTAATTATCGGTTGTATTTGTCTTGAGTTTGTATCAGCTTATTTTTAACAATCGATAGTATTTTATTGTACAATAATTATTTTCGATAAGGCTAATCAACAGATTTACTGTGTTTCAAGATCAAATACCGACAGCGAAACTATCGCTATCGGAACATCACTATTCAGCATCTGTATTAGTAGGCAATTTTTCTACTTAGCTACCTAGTTAGAATTCTGAATTCAGAAACGTCTTTTTCTACGTAGCCTCCTAGGTAGATTTCTTATTCAGTCGTCAAATTCAAGCAGGTGTAATCGCGGCTTTTGGTCTTTGCCAACTTTTGGAAGCGAGCGAATTTTTAAACAAGCCGCAATTATGATGTGGCACTTGCAAAACGCATAACAATCGTCTGTAAGCTCCGTGGGAGCCGAAGACACGGAGCGCGGTACAAAACGCAACGTCCCTACATTGATATATGAATTAGTCAGTCACCATTCTCTGTGTTTATCCTTATAGCATGCGATCCGACAGGGTGTTAAAAAAAAGTTTGATGATCCTTCTAAGGGGACATTCTACATCACTTATACAGGGTGTTAATTTGATTGAGTGCCATAGCTCAGGGGCGGGATCAGTATCAGTAAATGAACTACTTTTCCCAAGGAACATAGTCGAAATACTCGTACGAAAATCAATTTTTGACGTCCCATAGAAACTGCATCAGCTGATAGCGCATTTTGTATGGATGGTCAAATTTGGTTTCTCGTATTCGACCTATGTTCCTTAGGAAAAATAGTTCAGCGGGAAGACTCCACTGATGATGATGCTCGACAGTTGAAAGGATCGGACCTCCCAGAAGCGTATATAGTTAGCTGTGTTACCTAGGTCGTATCTTGCCCTTTTAGATTTCCTGAATATTATCCTTGATGTGTTAATTTAATAGAAGTTATTGTGTTATTCCACTAAAATGTTGGTAAGGTTTATCTGTGCCTCATTTCCTAAGAACCCAGACCCTTCTGGTCTGTAACAGTATTTTATAAAAAATAAAAAAATGTTTTAGCTCAAGAAGAAGTAAAGGTTGAGGGTTGGTGTGTAAATAAAAGTAACACTTTGACCAGAGTGGTCAGACTGAAGCAAGTTTATACTATTTTCTCAAAGTAATCGCAATGACATGCCAAGCATGATGTGGATCAAATGACCTCGTGTGAAATGTCCCTGCTTATTTATTTTTTCATTCTTAGCGCAATTTTTATTAACATTACAATTTGCGAGAGACTAAAACGAAACAAGCACACACCTCGTGCCTTGGTTTCGTCACTCCGTAAAAATAAGGTGTTCTTTTGTATCAGGTTGACATTGACGGATCGTGATCGCTGCGTTAGTTCAGCTCACCCATAGTGTTATAAGGTTACTGGTCAAATTGTGATTGTACTCTGCCGCATTGAAACCGGGACAGTTGGTTTCCACACTTCTTGACCGAGTCACTAGCTATAACTCTCAACACAAAGCATGGGCGTGCTACCCTTTTCTAGAATAAGGGGTGAAATGGTGGGGTGAGATGTAATTCGATCACCCTTCTGCGTGCGTCGCGGCGGCGCGTCTCCACTAGATTTTTTATAATTACTGGTTAGATCGTAAGATGATGAATTTTGTCGAACCTATGTTGTGTGGGGTCGATAAAGCAATCTATACCAATTTTGTACTCTATACGTAGGAAGATTCGAAAATGTGTGACAACCGGCAACTGTCAGTTAATAAAGGGCTCTATAACACGCTGCGTTTTTCTAAGAGATTTTTCTTCAAACAATCGGATTTAACACTTTCTAAAGCAAAAGTTTTTCGGAAAAAATTTTAAATGTGTAATTATTATTAAAATTGTTACCTACTATGGTCCTTATTGTAACATTTTCGCTACGTAATTTTATTAGATTTAGGAGATTTGATTCTTACTTTCACATAAATGCTTGGCAGAAAAAAGATCTACCCGGTTTCATTGCGGCAAAGTGTTCGTGGTAACAACGGTATAGTAGATACAAGGTACAGCCAGAACGATTTGGTACGGTTTGTTTGTTGTCCTTTAAACAAATTGCTTTTGTACCGCAAGTATTTATGATACTCGTACATGGTAACAATATTCTAAATGTGTTAGCGTTCTTTTTTAGTTAGATTCTTTTGGTTTAAAAACTTAAAGCCCAGACAAAAAATTGGCTCCTTATACAAAATGATCAGCTGACTGGGAGAACTTGTATGGAAAGGAAAAACTAAAATTTTCAAGAACTAATAACTGTGAGTTTGTTCGTCGTTTTTCGCATTATTCCGTTAAAATCTTTATTTTAAATAGTTTGTAACAACACAATATTGTTGTTACACATTATTTGAGAGATTAACAGAAAAATAAGGCCGAAACACGCGTTAAAAGTACCTAGAGATAAACTACGACAACATGTTCCGACCCTCCACATTGAATTTAGTTCAAAACTACTGCCTACACCAGGGTTGTCAGATTTGCTGCGTTGAATACCGGGACAAAAAAAGACCGCTCATGAAGACAGAAACAGACCTTTAATAATCTTAATTTAAATCGTATATTTATCACTGCTTCTTGCAGCTGCAGTAATTAATTGCCCGTCAGGGCCGCCTAACATTGATATAAATTCAGAAAAAGCTAAATTATAATTTACTCTTGTCTGACTGAAGTTCCGCCTTAACAAGTTCCATGGACATGCGGTATCGTCCATTTGTATTCCGGGTCATTTTTGAAAGTTCCGGGACCAGGGACGTACTCGTACCTTTTATTACGACACTATCTCGGTGAGTCTCGTCCATCTGGCAACCCTAGTCTACACTTGTAAAAGCAAGTGGAGGGGCGGGTTATATCATCGTGGTTTATTACCTACCCATATTCAACGCCATTCTCGCATTTGTCTATCGCATCGCATCTCGCAGTCATAAATTGTTTTCGTCGACCTACATGATTAGTTCAATGGGCAGACTAAAATTATTGTTGTAGTTTTTCAAATAAAGTTTAACAATAGCATCAAACTATTAAATCAATTGACTGGCCCGTTGGCGTGGTCGGTAGTGAGCCTGTCTTCTACGTCGTGGGCCGCGCGGGTTCGATCCCCGCCCGGGGAAAACATTTGTGTGATGATCACTGAACACACAGTGGGTGCCCGCAGACGGTCAATCAGGTATGATCCGACAAGGATGCAGCTATAAGAAAGAAAGAGAAAGCTATAGGACCATAGACTTGGTGCGTATATGACTATTTCTTTCTTTGTTATAGCTTTAGATTAGATTATCGTTTATTTGCATAAAACATGGTATTACAGATGTAAAAAAATTAAAATAGTACCTACATTCATGCTTTGCTATTCAATAGCATGCAAAACGGTCAATATAATAAAAAAAATCTAAAGTTAGCTGCATCCTTGTCGGATCATACACGATTGACTGTCTGCGGGCATTGTGTTTGGGTGTTATTTATCCATTTATGTTTGTATACCAGTTTCCGGTACATTATAGGCTTTGTCTAGTTTGTGATCAGATGACTTTGTGTGAATTGACCCCAATAACATTGATTTTTGTAAGTTTTCAAATAAAGTTTAACAATAGTATCAAACTATTACATCAATTACCTATCAACTAAATATCAAATCAATAAATCTCACATAGCATGTTAAAATTTAAATTAGGTACGTAATTTACCAAACCCACCTGTGGTTTCGCAATCAATCACAAACATAAACTGAAACCAATATCAGAATTGTCTCTCTTATTATTTGCTCGCTGTATGAACAAACTCCCAAACTCAAATATTTTATAGTTATCTGTACAAAGTTAGTTAGTGGGAAATCTATGTAGTTCCCGTCCTTGTTTCTACCTGTCCTATAATTTGTAAGTTATTACTTGTTCAGTTTTAAGCGGAACTAACTGATTTATAGGTGCAAGTAAAGCCACGATCACACCTAACTGAATTCAAAGACTAATTCGGCATACATTGCTCGTTGAAGTAAGGATATTGCAATTAACATATCCAAGCCTCCCAGCAATGTATGCCGAATTAGTCTTTGAATTCAGCTAGGTGTGACGTGGCTTTAGAGTTGTGCGGGCTGTGATTTAAATAAGTAAGGCAACGGCAACGGACACTCTCCGCCCCCCTTGCAATCTACCCCGCACCCCCGCGCTCACCCGCCTGCAAGATTCTCGTGGTCCTTCTGAGGTTCTTTTGTAGGTACTGAATATGCGAGCCTACGCGACCTTCCAATTTCAAATTTTCAAATTCGTGATCGATGAATGTAATGTCCACAAAAAAAAAAGAAAATAGAATAAAAAATATCGGAAAAACTGAAAGTGCTTTTTTCTATGGGATTTTGTATGAACTCAAAGCTAGGGCGGGCTGCTAGTAAAGTATAGAACAGAATTTTGTATGGGAAAGCAAATATATTTTTGGAATTCGACCTATGTTTCTTAAGAAAAGTTGTTCAGATTCATTGGCTGATTCACATCTTTCAGGGTTGGTTGTCAAAGCCATAATATACAGAATACAATCCAAATACAGAGTCTCTCCCTACTACCGTTTCAGATCGTGTAAAAGAAGCGGCAACTGCAGCACGACCTACTTAAAGGTCGTCCTCAAGCTACTCGTATTTACTATGTTGTCTCATTTTAGTCTGTACTATACAGGGTGTTAATTTAATTGCGTGCCATAGCTTAAGGGGTGTTTCACTAACGATAAAGGAACACAAAAAAAAATATTTAAAAAAATCCTACTTAAAAAAATCCAAACTCCATTGAAACTAAACTAACGCGGAGGGCAATGACCCGGACGGGCAACGCGCCATCACCGAGCCAGTGCGCGAGTTAATTCTTTTTTTTTGTGTGTGACTCCAATTTTCCCTTCATACTTTAACGAGTTTAGGACCGTCAAAATGTAATACCTAATAAAAATATATTTTTTTTATTAAAGATAAAAAAAAATAAGTAGGATTTTGTGTTCCTTTATCGTTACTGAAACACCCCCTAAGCTATGGCACGCAATTAAATTAACACCCTGTATACGCACGGGTTATTTTTGGACCCCTAGCCATATTTTAGTATGCTGCTTAGAACATGAAACTGAACTTTCCCAAAGAAACATGAGTCGAAAAACGAGAAAAGCCTTTGGTCGTCTCATACAAATTCCACTGTTGCTGGTGCAAGGTTTGTATGGGAGACTCAAAAACAAAATTTGTTTTTCGACCCATGTTTCTTTGGGAAAGTTGTTCAGATTTGTATTCTGAGTAAGTAATATACTAAAATTTCGCTAGAGGTCCAAAAATATAGTATGCTACGCTACAAACGCCCGAAACCACGTGCTCTTTGGTGCGCTGACGTGCTACTATTATAGCATAATAATAAACAACTACTAGCCAAGCCAAGCAACTAAAAGCCCCCGAATGTAGTCTAGGCAACGAAGCGGATCGTTGTATGAAGACCCCTGCATTAAATCCTCAGTCGATGAAACTTTGCTGAGGTATTACACTATATGAGACAAACATTCTATAAAAAAAATCAGTACTTTTAATTTTTCCATACAAAAATTACAAAAAATGTATGAATTTTTTTTGTAATTTTTTTTTTGTAATTTTTGAATTTACATTTAATTCATGATTCTTTATCATCCTGTCAAATAAAATCTGCCTGAGAAATTTATGTTAGGGTCAACTGCAAATTTTACTGCGAATTTTAAACACACGTTAAAAGCGTTCCTAGTTATAATGGCAGGCCTTTTACGGCTGTTAAGGGAAAAACTCCCTAATCTACTGACTCATTTGCCCTATGTCCCTAAAAACGAGTAAGTAATTAGGATTTCCCTCCGGGCCGCCGCGTCGTGAGTAAGCGGAAACAAAAGTAAGCTGGCCCTTTTATTCGGGAATCTTTCAGTTACAGAAACACAATCTAGGAAGGTTTTGTTTTTGTTTTTATCTCGTTGCCCTGTACTTTTTCTTTAAACGATTTAATTTAAATCCGTCAAAAAAGGTACATAATTAAATAATATTCTAAGGAGAAATTATTTTAATCTAGGTCGAAATAAGAATAAACTGAAAGTGATATTATAGGAAGTACCTACCTTTATTTTATTTTTGTGTAAAAAGTGAGCAAACGAGTAGGTGGCCCACCTGATGGTAAGTGGTCACCACCGCAAATTGCGCCCAATATCTTATTAGTAGTTAGTAGCATAATTTGACACTAATAAAGCAAGTCGCATTACCCATCCTGAAAAATAAGATAATGTATCTCATTTTCCGGTAATTTCACTGGCTCCCTTACCCTTCAAACTAAAACACAGCAGTGCAAACACTGCTGCTTTACGGCAGAAAAAGGTAGGTAAGGGGGTGGTACTTCCCCAGACGGACTTTGCACAAAAGCCCTACCACCTTTTCAATTTATTTCTCATTTGAATCCTCACATAGCTAACGGCTTAATTCAACCACTCAATAAATTAAATTATTGCATTTCTAACCATCTTAAATTTTGCACTTTTAGTACATAAACTAGTACAAATAAATGCAAATAATATGCAGAAAATCTCTAAAACGGTTGTTTTTGGTGAAATAGTTTCAAATGGAACTAAAACACAATTTGTTTTTGATGTGAATCACAAACGTGACAAGGATTGTGAATCAAAACCGGATTTATTTGTTCAGATGTAGCTAGCAAAGTTTTAACACTGATTTAATTAATTCGTATAACATTATTTTACAGGCCTTAGATTTACAGGCACATGTTTCGTTGTCTTATAGGTACTTTTCTAAAAGATATAAATAAGGATAATTGGTGCATACGAGTATTAGTCTCCACAATAAGCCCAAGAGAGCAATTCTTCGTGATGAAAATTCGTTGCTCAAAAAAAGATCAATCTCTCCTATTAGTGTAGGCACCGAAGCAGTTGACCCCAACATAAATTCCTCAGGCAGATTTTATTTGACAGAATGATAAAGTATCATGAATTAAATGTAAATTCAAAATATCCAAAAAAAAAATCAGTTTTTTTTTCATATATTTTTTGTAGGGAATAATTAAAAGTACCGATTTTTTTTTTATTTTATAGAATATTTGTCTCATATAGTAGGCCAGGGTATTTAGAAACTTTTATATGAGTGGGTTTGAAGTAAGTGACAAAATTAAGTTTAAATACATATAATATGTAAAATAGTATTAAAGAAAAAAATATAGGGAAGATGACGGAAAAGACAATTTAAACCGAAAAATTCAAAAATAAAGTTTATCATTACAGTTGACATTTTAATTTTGTATAAAATTTATTTAAAATAATATTTAAGAAGTAAAACATTAAACTTACTTCCATTACATATTATCCTTTAAGTGCAATTTCGAGTTAACTTATTCATCATAAAATCCCATGAAACATCCACTACAGGACAGGGAGGGAGCTCCCTCCAGAATTCTAGCTTTTGCTGGAAAAATGTGGAGGGGAAGTACCATAGTCACCTCGCTTGTTAGCGTTACGTCTGGCACTATGGACCGCGGTTGTAGGTGACCGCAGTTATTAAGATGTAAGATACAAAGGAGGATGCTGCTGCCCATCCTTCAGTTAACCCTTAGTCGCCTCTTACGACACCCACGGGTATGTATGTATGGGTTGGTACTATTCTTTGCCGGCACCACACGGGACAAGTTAACTTATTACCTTACTGAAACTCCGAATTTCATCAATTCCAATGGCAAAACATTTTAATTTTTAGGTAAACTACCTATGATTATAGTTCTATTAACAATGCTAATCGATTGATTGCATTAGCATTTTAGTATAAATAAAAAATAAAAATATATGTTCCCGAGGTCATACGATTTTAATAATTATACATTTATAGGAGAGATTAGTTGTTTAATAAGAATCCGAGAAAAAACAGCCATACTTAATTACTTCCAGGTCAAATAGTTATTTCCCTGGATTATAGTGTAATACCCCAGCAAAGTTTCATCGACTGAGGATTTAATGCGGGGGTCTTTACAACGATCCGCTTCGTTGCCTAGACTAAATTGAAGCAGTAGTTGACGGAAGAATATAGAATAGCTACGTATTACATGGACTACGCATCCAAATAATAAAGTATTAGTAACGCATATAAAATACTGGCAGCGCGTTGTTTATATTTTGATATCGATATATCAAATCAAATATAGTTTATTCATTGCTGGATATAATAAACTACATCGCTTCACAAACAAAGCGGCGCCATGGTGGGAAAAAAAGAAGCGGCAATAAAAACCCACGAGCTCTTTTAAATATTTTTGAATGTACAGGGATTAGCCAGTTAGAACCGAAGCCTAATCTCATGGATTTTCTCTTCTAGCCAACCTGCTTAGCAAGCTGTCGCATACTATAGGTACATAATCAAATAAGTACATATCAAAGCCGTTGTCCAACTATGTGCAGTCACCCTGAAAAACTACTTTATTTCCCCGGAGTATTGGTAGATATTTATGACAAAGCAGTATAGCGACGATATTCATAGAACGAAGTGTTTTCCGTATCTTGAGAACGAATACTCTTACACTCCTCAGTGTACAAAACCACAACTTAGAGTTAAATAATAAAAAGACAAAAATTATACAATTTAGACCCTATCAAAAAGCTCCTACTGATCTAAAAGTAATCTCGCGTACCCTACAGGTTGAAGAAGTTAGCTCGTGCATTCTGCTAGGATTAGATATTGACACTCACGTGAATTGGAAAAACCACGTAGAAAAACTAAAAACTAAATTTTCACAATTTATATTTGCTCTAAGCGTGCTAAAATGCAATACCAATATAGACTGTGCTTTGTCCGCATACTATGCTTATGCATTTGCATGGCTGCGGTACGGTGTCAGCTTATGGGGCCATAGCACAGATGCCAAAGATCTATTCATCATCCAGAAAAAATGTATTCGCATTATATTCAATATACGACGAAGAGAAAGCTGCAGACCAATATTTATAAAAAACAAAATTCTAACTTTTCCAGCCATTTATATTTTCGAAACGGCCTTATTCGTCAGAAAGAATATACACCTGTATGAGTTCACAAAAAGTGCACGCCGAAAAGACCGCTTGGCGCTCCCTGCTCCCAAGTTAGAATTATATAAAACAGGCCCCTACTACAGCTCGATCATAATATACAACAAAATTCCTGACAAAATCAAATCCATAGAAAATGATGTTTCCTTTAAAAGACAACTTAAAAATGTACTGATAGAAAAATGTTACTATACAGTCAATGATTTCATTAACGATACTGAACCCTAATATTAAACTGACCGGTTGGATCCACTGCACAACGAATTATAAATGTTAAAATCGATTTCTAATGAGTTAGGTAGATTGTGATATTTGTGACATATTTTATTTATATTTTTTTTTTCTTTATATTTTTTTATATTTAACTTTTAGGTAAATGACATAACAATTAGTTTTATAATTTATTCCTTCTTTTTTAACGACATTTTGTGGATGGATATTAATTCAACAATTTAATTTAACTATGTAATCTGGACTAATAATAATAATGAAATAATTAATTTAATGATAATGATATTGTTAACTTCAAATGCATGATCATTCTTATTCAACATGACATTAAAGTGATGAACGTTAAAGATATTGTTAGTCTAAATTGCTATACCCTAATTTGACAGGGTGCATGTACTTTACCTTTAAGCTATATTTAAGACCTACTTACTTGTACATGACTGCAATAAATGAATAAACTAAACTACAGTCGTATGATTTGTATTTTAAACGATATTTTCTTCTTTAACATCACAACAGCCGTGGTTCAAACCCTGGTGGGTAACTAGAGCGTTTACGTTTCTTCGTTAGCACGTTAATCCGTTGGTTCCGGCCCCTATGACACAGCCTATGATTCAAAATTCAGGTTAAGAATTATTTACAGAATCATCATAACGTGCAGAATACAATGCAAAAGTCTATGACCATTTTGGGTCCATAAAAGAAACGTTAAGAAACCGTTACATAATCATCATCATAATATCCCATGAAACGTCCACTACAGGACAGAGAACACCCTCCAAAAGTCCAGCTTTTGCTGAAACGATGTGGAGGGGAAGCACAATAGTCAACACGCTTGTTAGCGTTACGACTGGCACCATGGACCGTGGTTGTTGGTGATCGCAGAATGTCAGATGATACGATACACAGAAGGATGCTGCTGCCCATCATCTGGTTTATTAACACTTAGTCGCCTCTTACGACACACACAGGTAGAGATGGGTTATTATTATTCTTTGCCGGCACCACACTAGACGTTTAATTACCTTTGTGCAACTTTGCGTGTGATACCCTTTTATTTTTCAGTGGTTCGTTCTTTAGAATTTGTATAGAGTCAAATGGACTGACTTACCTTCTAAAAGGTTTTAGGGATTCGTAAAACGCAAAAGCAATTCAATCCCTCAATCGGATGTTGTGACTACATCCTTGTATAATATTAAAATCCTTTCAGTTCGGGGGTCACTAACTCAACTCCCCCAGGGGCTGCAAATAGCAGGGTTTCATTTTACCCCGAGTTTACGAGACCTGACTTTACGTGGAGTCTTCATCAAAGGAGTTTTTGGGGTTCTGTTGGAAAATGTTGTATATTGTTGCCATGATGAAAAACAAGTTTATAGCGAAAGACGGTCATTATTGGTAGATTCGGATTTTGCAAATAATATTTTATCATTCTAATAATGTTGCGGTAATAAAGGCCTGGTAAATTTAAAAAATATGCATTATATAAAAACATATAATTAAATATTTTAAAAACAAAAGACTCGACTTTGTAGAAAAATATGAACTGAAAAGAGAAAAAAACGCAGTGTGTCGGATTTGTACGCTGAGGGTTCCTAAATACCTATAGTATTTTTGGAACCAATAAAGTCCATTTTTAGGACCGCAAAACTAAATTTGTTTGTAAAGGTTTTTTTCAGATTTCTAAAAAACTGTGCAACTTATCGTTTCGTTTTACTTTTGCTGTAATATTTACATAAACTTCTATCGACTGTAATAAATTAAGATTTTTACTTTCACAAACATCGGAGATAAGGGGAGAGTGGTATTTTTTGTCATTTTTCATCAAAACTTGAAAACTAAGAGTCGTAAAAGAATACAAAAATATATTTTTGAATGTACAAGTGCCCTTTCATATGATACCCCATTCGACCTAGTAACGACAATTTGAAATTCCCCCCCCCCCCCCTATATTTTGGCCCCCCTTTACATTAATAATCATATATTTTTTTAAGTTCTTTCATGTCCAATTAAGTTGAGCAACCATTTTCTATTCGACGACGATACAGGAACGATGGTGTTTGCTTAGTAATCAGATCAGAAAGAAATATAATTCAAAAGAGCCAATAAGCTCATTGGTGATAAGTCGCGATGTTGCATTTCTAACTGCCTTTTACAGAAAGTGAGCGCAAAAGCTGCAACAGCTTATTCTGGCATCCCTCTTCAACATCGGGAGTCTTGACGCGCACAGTATAAGATAACTCAGACTTGGTTGATAATGCATACATTCTCACAAAGCGCTTTGCTACGTAGATGTACATTTTTTAGAATACGTGTAGCTAAAGAGTAGAATTATCTGCCAGTGTCCATTTTCCGAGTATAGCCCAAATCTATTCAAGTTGCGAAGGATGAGGCTTCTGGGCAATCCCGTTTCATCGTCGACCTTATCTCTGTCCTCAGGCAGGGCTAGGTCAAGGTCAAGAGCAAGCCATAAACTTTAACGCGTATTGACAATTGTGACATAATCTTCACAGTTAGAAATAACTAAATTCCGTATCTTTTTTGCAGTAATGTAATGACACAAAAACCATGTTTGCAACTTTACCCCTCTTATTGGGCCGGGGGTAGAAAAGCGCGAACATTCAAACCCAGCTGAGCTTCGGGTCGGTATTAATATTAATGCGGGTAGTTTTTGAGAATAATAGATAGAGCGTGGATAGATCCTTTGGGAAGCCCAGTTTTATAGAGTGCCTATATGAGGGGTTACTTTTCGTCGGGTGAATCAGGAAATCGAGTGAATTTGGGGAAAATCATCATTATAACAGATGAGTTGAGTACATTTTGATAATATCACAAGTGAGCAAATAATTAGATTTTTAGGGTTCCGTACCTCAAAATATAAAAACGGAACCCTTATAGGATCACTTTATTATCCGTCTGTCTGTCTGTCAAGACCCTTTTTCTCACGAATGAGCAGAGGTATCATGTTGAAATTGATAACGAATATTAGGGTCCATAAACCACACAAGATCTGAAAATTTAAATTTTTTACAACGACGCGATCAAAAGATATGGCTTTTTGTGTCCTCATCTCCATACATTTATGCAAAAAACCAAAACCTACAGGGTACTTCCCGTTGACCTAAAATTATGAAATTTGGCAAGAAGCTAGGTCTCACAGTACAAAAAAGGGAAAAGTCTAAAATCATTAAATATTTCAATTTTTCTCACAACTAATAGTAACCAATTAAGGTGAGCTCCCATTTCAAGAACTTTTCTATAAAAGAGGGGTCAAGTTGGTTGGTCGCGGAGTTTTTAAAAGCAAAGAGCAAAAGCTTTTAGCATATCATATGGTAGATAGGTACGTACCTTAGGGCGCGAGTCCGACTCGCACTTGGCCGGTTTTTTTTTTACTTACTCTTGGCCTCGATCTGGTTCTGAGAACAGAGATGAGGTCGACGATGGAACGAGCTTACCCAGAAGAAATCAATTTATTCGCGGCTTGAATAGATTCGGAGATAATTCTAAATGGTAATTAACAAGATAATTCTTAATGATAATTCTAATTTTCCGAATGGTATTTTTTAGACATTTTTAATAATAACGTGGAAACTAAAATTCGTAAAAAATGTATTTTGGAATGAAGTAAAGCCCTTTCGTAATATGATACCCCATTGGACTTAGTGACGACAATTTAAAATTTTGCCTACACTTATTTGAGTCTCATTATTATTATTATTTATTTATTCATAATTACAACGACATTAAATCCCAGTTACAGTAACTAATTAAATAAAACAATAAACAAACACTAATTATAAATTAAAAGTAAATTAACATGTCAAACATTAATTACAAATTTCATTACAAAAGTCATCACATATTCTAAATATTTTTCCAATTTCATCGTCAAATATATCACAATTAGTTATTGTCAGGAGTGCATTGAGAGCTTTGAGCATCTGGCAAAGAGGGGACTGCACGCGCAAAAGACATCGTGGAACCGCATACGTGTCGTAGCTCCTATTGACTCGACGCTGCTGAATGCTTCGGAAAGGTACCTACATGCAACAAAGCTTTTCGTGCAGATCAGACGAATCAATAGTTCCACGTTCCAAATCTGATTTCATCTTGGTTTATTCTGTATTCCAGGGAATTCATACCAAGTGTGCCCAATAGAAACTTGGTAGTAGTGGTAGGGTATAAAAAGGGGTAGTAGCCCTTAGTCTTTTTGTAGAGAAATCTCAAGAAAGCTTTTCTCATATTTCTTTTTTTTTATTTGCAATAAAGTTGAGCAATCATGTTTTAAAACTATTCCAAATTTCAAGTTGATAGCGTAAGTAGTTGCTGAGATAAACAGGTGTGACCACAGAGCTCTGAAGTCCATGCGTCTTGCTCTGCATCCGCAGGCGGAGTGGCCCTATCGTTGTTCTGTGGGTGAGACAGACAGACAGACTAGTAGACTGGCAGATAGACAGACAAACTCGCACCATAATGCTCCGTTTTTACCATTTTGGTTCGAAACTTTAAAAAAATACTGAAAACAAAAATAAAATTTACTAGTAGTACTAATAATAGAAATATAGAAATGTAAAAAAGAGCGCTCCGTTTCAGGTGCCGCTGTCAAGAGTAGATGTTTACGGAAGAAATGTGTACTGTATGGCAGTAAAATTTTTTAATAAGTTGCCTAATGAAATAATTCAGAGTCCTAGAAGACAATTCAAATCTGTACTAACTAAATGGCTGTTAGAAAAATGTTTTTATTCTGTTAAAGAATTTTTAAATGACTGAAGAGAATATTTGTTTTATAATTAATAATTTATGTACAATTTCATTGATAAGAAAATTATTTAGTTATGAATTATTTTATTGTTTATTGCTAGTCATTTACAATCTTTAATTTAGTGCATTTACTTTTAACTAGTCAAATTTTTAATTTTTAGAAGCGTAATTTTAATTTCTTAATTTCTGATTATTGTTTTGTTGTTTTTTATTTTTTATTATTGCTAGTAATGAGTTTTTTAATTTTATTATCATTTTTTTTATGAAATAGGAAATAATATTTTTTTAGTTTTAAGTTATTGGAAATTTGCATGCCAATTAGTGGTAGAACATTTTAGGTCGGTAAATATTATTTTATGATCTTTTAAACTATGTTTTAAGCAAATAAATGAATTGAATTGAATTGAATAGTAAAATGTAAATAAATCAACAGCAATAAAAGCTTCCTGCTATGGGAGTAATTTTAAGATAAAATAATAATTTTATTAACAACGCTTTTAGTCCGAAACAACCTTTGCCTTTTCAATCTTCATTAACTTGGGAACCACATTGACCTCTGAAATCCTGTATAATTAATTATTAATGAGATACAAACGATGGTGTAGTAATGACTTCAGGGTTTGTCTGCTTGCCAACAGAGGGCGCTAGGCGTTATGGATATAGTTGTATCAGCGTCTGCCATACAAAAAAAAAAAAATGCTATGTATTTAATTAATTCAGAATTGTAAACGTCTTAATAATAAATATTACATACATTAGGGTGACTTTTAATTAGTTCTTGATAGAAACTGCATCAGCTGATAGCGCATTTTGTATGGGAGGCAAATTTAGTTTTTCGTATTTCGACCTATGTTCCTCATGAAAAGTTGTTCAATATCATGAGTACATTAATATTTTTTGCTATCAAGAACTAATTAAAAGTCAGCCTATATGTAGTATTAGTACTTTTCCTCGGGTATTTATTACTCGTACATACATAGCAACAATCACGCCTTAAACTACATACTTCTAATTGTTAAAACGGATTTACTTCTTTTACTCCATCCACTCTTTCGTATTACTTCTTTCATTGTATGCTGAGGGTACTTTGAAATTTTCAATTTCATGTTCATTCAAATCAAGCCGAATTACTGTGAAGGCGATGCTACTTCGTATCCCGTCCCGACCATAGGTTGGTTGAAATAAATTTCTAAAAAGGACCTAGAATTATATTATACTTGGCTCTTTTAAACCTCTTTCGGTATTTGAACATCCTAATTTTAGACAACTAAGGTCGGTCAAAGTATCGTAACGAAAGGTAACGAGAAAGGGCCCTCGGAAGCGTTAGAGAGATAAGCTCGATATCTTCGTCAAAATTATGGTCCAAAACTGCACGTGATGAAGTTACGCATCACACATAAAGCTTTGGGACACGTGACGGCTCATGTAAAAAGTATTATTTTTGTATGTTTCGCGCTCAGATAGCATTGATAGCGTTAATAACCCGACGGGCTATGAAAAGGGATAATTGCGCGCGCCCTCCGCTATTCTTTCCCCATTCCCATCCAGCGCCTGACGGGCTCACGTTATTCCTCCAGCTAAATTACGTTGAAGCTCTTTTGCTCTTGTTATCAAGGCAGGCGCTTTTTTAAACTATTTTTGTAAATAAAAGGTTATTACGGCTATGTCATGAAAATTTTCTTTTTTACAGCCAATGGATTTTGCAGCCTATAATAAACAGGCTTTTTCAAGATTGCAATCTATCTCTGGGTCTGGTCTAGAGACAAAAACAAAAGGATGGCGATGGAACATGCTCATTTTTACCCACGACGGAACGGAGGCGGTATATGCGTTTGGGGTTAGAGGTTGTTTGTGTGTGTGTGTATGTTTGTATTGTGTGTGTGTGTATGTTTGTATGTCTGTTACCATTTTCCAGCTAAACTAATGGACCGATTTCAATGTGGTTTTCTGAGCATAATGGCTGCTGTTTCAGAGCATGTGGTTAGATATGTTTTACGGTTGTAGACTACCAGGGGGCGCTGCAGCAGCCAGGACGGGTGGAGAGAAAAATATATTTTCTCGTCTACCCTATAGTGCGGGGTGTCGTTAGATAGGTCTTTTAAAAATATTTTGAGTATGCTTGAATCATTTTTCGATTAATGGATCTGTTCGTGAAATATCTAGCTGTATAGCGCATGATTTCTGTATCTAGAATCAAGCTGCCATGCCGCCAGCTAAACAGCCGTAATTGGAAATGTGAAAAAAAAATCACAGCGTAAGTCCGACTCGTACTTGGCCTTTTTTAAAATTATACAGGTGTCACCTAAATATGTAAAACAGCTTGTCCTGACTGACAGATTGATTCATCAACGCCGAACCGTAACCGTTACAGATCTGAAATTTCGTACACAGGTTATACGCTCGTCAAAACTACCCACTAAGAAAGGATTTTGGAAAATTCATCTTCCAAGGGGGTAAAACAAGGGATGAAAGTTTGTATTAAAGTCCTTTGTTTATTGAGCTAGAATCACACAATTTTGAATTTCATCGGGGGCTGCAATCACTCTCTCTCTTATTCTGATAAATTTAAATTTTATAATCAGATACGTTACAAACAAAATTGCCCCCGACGGATTTTTTGAATTTGTAATTATATTATAGTTAGTCGAATATAAAAAGTGCTTACCTATTTTTTTTATTATTACTGTGTTTATCTCTCCGAAAAACCATTAGATAGGTAAGTAAATGTGGGAAGCACTAAGAAAAGTCATAATTATTTGTATGTATGGCAGGAGTCGTGACAAACCAACTCTTTAAAAATATTTCAATTTCGTTTTTGTTTCTTATTTACCTCTAGTCGCGGGACTTTCAAAAAAGTTACTTATTGCCTACGAATAAATAATAAGTCAGGAAGTGTAACTGCGCTCAAAAAATTACCCAGAGAAAGTCGTGTATTTCAGAAGTCGTTCCACTGCGTCATCGGCTCAACTACCACTAGCTGACATTGCAGCACGCGCGCGGACCAATCCCTGCTCTCGTTCTGAACTTGAACCAATTGATTCGTATTTTGAATATACGTCCTTTTGGTTTCACGTAGGCCCACTTTTTATTTGGAATTTGTTCTGAATTAGAGTTCCTGTCTTATTATTTATTCGTAGTTTATTCCTTTTAAAATCACGTTTTATTATCCGGCGTGGGTTTTATAAAGAAGTTTATTCACTCGCAACTCGGAAAGGTTCGGGTGACATTGAACCGTAGAACACAGACACGGGCAGATAATTCTTACCCGGCATCACAAGGTACATAAAAGAAACCGGGTTCAGGCAGCAAATTATACTGTAATATAAATCAATAAAATAAATATTTTTTACGATATTCGGGCATTAAATATTGTCCCAGTAAAGTAAATAATAGGAATTCTCTGAGATCAAATTTATTTGACTGAATTTCCCAAGAATTTCCTATTAACGTTGTCTTTTTTTAGGGTAACGTGAACCCCTATAATTTCATTATGTCCATTTGTCTTTTTATAGGTTTTCGTCTGTTTAGCCTACGAGTAGATACCCTCTCTAAGTACATATTAGGAAAGCTGTACTTTACAAATAATTTACGCCGACGAAGGGATTAAACTAAAATCTTGCAAGTAAAACAATTTTTAATTGTCAATTCAGTATAATATAATAAAATTGGTCCAAAGTAGTTGCACTAAGGTGTCTTTGCTGCACGTGAAGTGATAAAGATTTTTTCTCTCTCTTGTATCCCTTGTGGGGTATTCTTAGGGGACTATGAAAAGTATTGAGAGTAAGGAAAACAATTTTTCGATTCAAGAAATGTAAACCTTTAAATTGCATTTTTTTGTTAAATTCACGTGTTTTCCTTCTGCCAGTAAAACGGCTGTTATTGGATATGCGAATCAAAAGGAACGAAGCTTTGCATGTTCATGAGAAATAAATGAAAATTTGTAAATGATGATAAAAATCACGCACTGGACCTCTAAACAATAAATTATGTAAAAATTTAATCATTAAACATTTAAAAATACCTTCTAATTTCCAACCTAACTACGGGACCCTATACTGGGTGTGGCCAAACACGCACTTGACCGGTTTTTTTGTAATGTAATTATACTATATCCATTATTAACTGTTGTAATTTTACCAATCTTGCTAAATGATTTTATTTTAACACTTCCAGTGTTCGGATAAATCTACAAAGTAGAAAATCGCAAAATTCCTGCCTGTGGTTGTGAAATTTTGCGATTTTCTACTTTGTAAATCTTGCTAAAGTTTTCAAAATAATTTAGTATTGGTTTATTTAAGTGTCATTCGCGAACCCTTCAAAGCTTGCTCGAGGCGTAATTTTGCGACCCGCTGGTTTATAATCTGCATTTAATCTCCACAGACTCGGTAGAGCTTGATAGCTTGGGAACATGAAAAGACTAATCTTGGTGTCAGAATAAATGACTCCGTTTACTTTATACATGCCGTAATACGAGACGACATTTTGAAATTGAGGGTGTAGTGTAGATATTAAAGCCACGATCACACCTTCCCTAACTCAGAAACGAATTCGGCTTACATTGCTCGTTGAAGTAAGGATATTGCATTAACATATCCAAGCCTCCCAGCAATGTATGCCGAATTAGTCTTAGAATTCAGTTAGGTGTGATCGTGGCTTATGATGATTTTGAGAGTGCAGTTTATAGTACAGGGGCGCCATAAAAAACAAAAAATTGTGCCTCAAATCGACTGCCTGCCTGCTCAAGGATAATAATAATAAATGCAAAAACTTTTAGCAATACTTTTTCTTTGTTTCTATATTCATGTAATCCATCATAGTTAGTGTAACTGTAAAGATTTGCTGACGGCAGATTTATTGATGCGCTTTCTTGATGGGAAAGAAGGATTCTAAAATAATAATTCCTATCTCCTCCAAGATAATACCTATGAAACTGTAAGATTGTTGCGGCACTGTAAGATTGTTAGCCGCACCCCCTCTGTAGTGCGTTGTTAACACTTTAAAATAAACGATTTCGTAAACACCTAAACGAAAATTATATTTTGCCTATTTGTTATGAATTATTTTATTGCAAAGCAAACGACTGCTGAAAGTATTGTATACTAAGTGAGTAGAGTACATTACTATTTGTAAGTATTGTATTGTTTTAACTTGGTTCATTTTTCATCGCGGACTTTCAAAATAATTTTAATCTGAGAATTTTTAAGATTTTATAAGTCTGAAAATATTTTTATTACTTGAAAATAACAGTCGTATTTTTTTTTTGCGATAATCTGAAAATAATCTATTTGATATCTTCAGTTTTTATGACAAGAAACGTGTTATAATACGATATCACGGTAACACTCTCATTAATAACATTAACCTTCATTACAGCCCGAGGCCATGTCACCAGCAATTTTGTATTCCATTCGTCCACTCCGGTCGCATACAGATTAAAAAGCAAATTGCTTCGACACGGCTCATGGACGGGGATTGCATTTTCGCATTTTGAATGTTTAATTTTAGAAAATTATACATAGAGACTGGTTGTATTTGCTGCTGCGTAGTCTTATTAGGCTGTCGCTTTGTTTTTGATTATTTTGTTATAGTCTGTTATGAAGCGTAGTTATTTTAAATTGATATTTAAAGTGCATGTTTCATTTTGATGAGGCAACGCAACGCTCTTGGTTCACGTCTTTATGATGGTGATAAATTGGTGATGAAAATCATATAAACTCAACCGACACTCACTGACTGATAACTGGAATGCAACGCACAACAGAAGGGTCTACAAGAAAGAAAATTTGTAGGTATAGAAGACAAAAAAATCAAGAAAATACCTTTATAAATAGATTTCCACAGGGAGCATATTGTATGAAAACTCGGGCGTACATGCACCGGGCACACCTACAAAGTAGGAACTTAAAAGTTAAACTTTTGTATGAGGAAAGTCTTTATATTCAGAAGGTTTATCTGTCATGTTTCCTTGGGAAAATTATAAAAATGAATTAGTCCGTTTAGTATTGTTTAGAGATGATCCTACAAAACTAAAAGACTGATTTTGGTCATCCGTATACCTCTTACAGGTAGGAAGAAGAGATGTTCCGTATTTGGCTAAAACACCGAATGTTCGGCGCAGTAGCACTTGTAGGCAGTTATAAGTTCTTTTAGTCCTAATTCATTATTTTGGGATACTGCTCTTTCTTATCAACAGGCCTATAAGACGTGAAAATGTTTCGGTATTTTTAGGGTCTGTCTGTCTGTCTGTCTGTCTGTCTGTCCGTCTGTCTGTCACACCTCTATATCTCAGCAACCACTTACGCTATCGAGCTGAAATTTGGAATAGTTTTAGAATATAGTTGCCCAACTTAATTGCACATGAAAATTTTTTGAAAAAAGTATGATTATTAATGTAAAGGGGGCCAAAATAGGGGGGGCCAAATTTCAAATTGTCGCTACTAGGTCGAGTGGGGTATCATATGAAAGGGCTTTACTTGTACATTTTAAAATATATTTTTGTATTTTTTAAAGTTTCTTAGTTTTCAAGTTATGATGAAAAATGTCAAAAAAAATACCATTCCCCCCCCCTTATCTCCGAAGTTTGAGTAAGGGAAAATCTGAATTAATTACAGTTGACAGAGGTTTATGTAAACTTTACAGCAAAAATAAAACGATCTTTCTAAGTTGCACAGTTTTTCAGAAATCTGCAAAAAACCTTTACAAACAAATTTAGTTTTGCGGTCCTGAAAATGGACTTTATTGCTTCCAAAAATACTATAGGTATATCGGAACCCTCGGCGCGCGAGTCCGACTCGCACTTGACCGGTTTTTTTACTTTAAAATGTGGCAACGTCCTAGTACAGGCTTTGAAACTTTTTATGGGCTTCAAATCGATCAAAAACGAAACGCCGGAAGTCACCGAACATTCGGCCGAATATTCAATGAAATCCATGTTCGGCCGACTTCAGCCTGTCTCGAGTAGGAACTTTATTCAACCAAAGTTACAAAACATTTCGCGTGGGCAATTCTCCGCCTCCCAGTTTTTCCTCATAATAGGCGGAACAGTTACCCCATTCGGGATCTCGGCTGACACTTCCTTATTTAATTTCGCCCGTATTTAGTTATAACATAAAGGGCCGGGCCGCGTATAACACAGTAATTAGTGAGTCATTATACCGGGTGGAACAAAAACCCTAACGGAAGGGTTGAGCTATTTAGTGTCAGGAGTACATTTTCATCCTTCTGTGTGAGTTGGCGTTTTTGTAAAAACTTTTCATGTATGGTTCTTGGTTAACATGTAGATTTTGTCAGCCAATCACCCACACACAGTTTGTAAGGATTAATTTCGAGGGGTAAATAATGGGACGAAAAACAGACTAGAGTAATATGGCCCAGTCACTTGCTTTCGTTTGTGTAGATGGCTGTTTGTATTAAAATCAGTGTGGAGAGGCGGGGCGGCTCATGTTACTGAGTTTGTCTCTATTATCACCTCTATCTTTTTCATCAAGTTAAATACACGATTATTTTTAGGGTTCCGATACCAAAATGGTAAAAAAAAGGAACCCTTATGGTGCCGCTCTGTCTGTCTGTCTGTCCATCTGTCTGTCACACCTGTATATCTCAGCAACCACTCATGCTATCGACTTGAAATTTGGAATAGTTTTAGAATATGGTTGTCCAACTTAATTGCACGTAAAAAAATTAAGAAAAAAATGTGATTATTAATGTAAAGGGGGCCTAAATAGGGCAAAATTTCAAATTATCGGTACTAGGTTGAGTGGGGTATCATATATGAAAGGGCTTTACTTGTGCATTCTAAAATATATTTTTGTATTTTTTTACAACTCTTAGTTTTCAAGTTATGATGAAAAATGTCAAAAAAATACCGTTCCCCCCCTTATCTCCGAAGTTTGTGAATGGAAAAATCTGAATTAATTACAGTCGATAGAAATTTATGTAAATATTACAGCAAAAATAAAACGATCTTTTTAAGTTGCACAGATTTTTAGATATCTGCAAAAAACCTTTACACACAAATTTAGTTTTGCGGTCCTAAAAATGGACTATATTGCTTCCAAAAATACTAAAGGTATATCGGAACCCTCGGCGCGCGAGTCCAACTCGCACTTGACAGGTTTTTTTTTATAGGTTACAGGGCACTTTTAAAGCGGAAAGGTGTGATAATACTAAAGCGTGTGAAGCTGCCTTCGAAACTGAACACCTTTTTCATTTTTCTTTATCTTTTTTTAGGGTTCCGATACCAAAATGGTAAAAAAAAGGAACCCTTATGGTGCCGCTCTGTCTGTCCGTCTGTCTGTCACACCTCTATATCTCAGCAACCACTTATGCTATCAACCTGAAATTTGGAATAGTTTTAGAATATAGTTGCCCAACTTAATTGCACAAGAAAAAATTTTGAAAAAAGTATGATTATTAATATAAAGGGGGCCAAAATAGGGGGGGCCAAATTTCAAATTGTCGCTACTAGGTCGAGTGGGGTATCATATAAAAGGGCTTTACTTGTACATTTTAAAATATATTTTTGTATTTTTTTAAATTTCTTAGTTTTAAAGTTATGATGAAAAATGTCAAGAAAAATACCATTCCCCCCCCCTTATCTCCGAAGTTTGAGTAAGGAAAAATCTGAATTAATTACAGTTGACAGAAGTTTATATAAACTTTACAGCAAAAATAAAACGATCTTTCTAAGTTGCACAGTTTTTCAGAAATCTGCAAAAAACCTTTACAAACAAATTTGTTTGTAAAGCGATGTAGTTTAGCTGACGTCATTAAGAGATTTTAATATCCAACAATGAATAAACGATTTTGACTTCGACTTTGACTTTTAAGGAACATAGGTCGGAGTACAAAAACAAATTTCAACTTCCCATGCAAACTGCATCAGCTGATAGCACATTTTGTATGAGAGGTCGAAATATTTTTTTCGTATTTCGATCTATGTTCCATTGGAAAAGGTGTTCAGTTTCATAGGCCGAACCACCTTCTAAAACCGCGATGATAAAAAATAACCTGAGCTAGTGTCAATAAATCGCACTAAAGACACATTCCCCACAGGTCCTCCGTAGTTCTCATTTAAAATTATTCTATTTTACAAAAAAAAAAAATGCAAATAAAGCTATTTAAAATCACTTCGTATTTCAAGGCTTCAACAAATTGTAATATGTTAGAAGACATACATAAGAACAATCTAAGGTGCAAGCGCTTCGAGCGCCCCGTGGTACACTTTTCGGCTGGACGACGCAATCGATGGCAGCGGACTGTGCTGTGCGGCGGCGTGCCGGCGGTCACGCTGGCGGTGCGCCGGTGGTGCGCCGGTGGTGCACCGACAGTGCGCCTTAGGCATGCCGTCTCGTCGCCTGTTCAAATCACATGCATACAAAATGTAGGAGAACGACGCGGTGCAAGCCAGACAGAAGAGGTGCGCTGAAGGCGTGCCGTGCGGCGCACCTCTTCTGTCTGGCCTGCGCCTTACATAGCAGCTGCAGTATTATTTTAACACCACCCTAACTACCCCTCAAACAGACGGCTTCATCCCACCTCGACACGTTCCCAACTGGACACAAGCAGGTATTATGAAGTAATTGTTTTTACAGAATCGGCTAGCTAACCTCGGGGATTTGACGAGGGCACTGGCTTTTACACAGAGCGACTGCCATCTGTAGGTACTGTACAGATCTGAAGTCCCTTCATATAGGATCCTCAAATCAGATACGTGAAAGTTTTGGCCAAGGTTGATCGTCTAGAATAATATCCTTTAAGAATATTATATTTTTCCTGAATCCTACGTCATTCCGTTTTATATCCTTATAATAATTTGTAATTTACAGATTCTGCTCGGTGGAGAGTGGCAATAGAAGAATGAAAAAGAAACACACTTGTTATTTTAATACTTATATTTGAATATAAACCTAATCTTTACATGTCTAATTTATGTTATTTATTTTATTTTATATCACTATTTATTTAAATTTAGTTTCATATTGACAGGAGTAGTTCATCTGAATTCATGTAGTTTCATCAATTTAGGAAAGGTTTCATCTCATTTACAATGCAATATTAGAGCCGATAAGTTTCTGAAAAGAAACCTATGCTAATATAAACGAAGTAAAAAAAATAATGTGGGGACAATCCCCAGGTTTGGGGCACCGCCATCGCCCCAAGCAGCTCGTCCTAGGCCTCCTCTACCCTAAGTCCTAGGTCCGAGGCATATCATCACCCAGCTCACGATGACATGACGCTAAACTACCCTAACAATCCAACTGGATCGTCAGGATTCTGATCATCCTCGCGGAGCTGGATATCCCATCGAAAACTTAAACTACAGTAAAGACTAGGGTTAATGTATGTGGAGTGCGGAACCAACTAACCACAGTACAACCCAGACGGTGATGATGTCTCCCCCCGGTATGTTCATGCCCCGCGTCAAACCCGACTTCCACGTGGCCCACCTTTAAGGGACGATCACTGACTCATCCAGGGTTCACAGGGTATTGACTATTTCTTTTAGTCACCCATACCAGAGCTGGTCACCGAGCCCGCCAGGCACACGAAGCATACGGTCTTCCTTTAGGAAAACAGGGCACTCTCCATCATGAGCTATAAGAGCTCTTCCTGTAATCCCTCCGGGCAGACAATGACCGACATCATCGAATCCCTTAGTTTGTTTTGAAATAAGTTAAACTGAAAATAATTAGCCAGCTCCACACGTCCAAGTGTGAAGTCTGTACTAGATACGGGTATAGTATTATTGCTTGCATGGCCAGCCTAGATCAATAACGGTTTTATAACGAGAGACATAAAGAGTTTGAAGGGCAATCTCCCTCCCCCCAGTCACTGAGTGACTTTATTGCACCAACAAGGTCTCCGTATATCCTTCATAGCTCTCACTTGTGATGCGTAGCTAAATCTCTTTTCCGTTACCAACCCACGCAGGACAAGGATTATGTAGAGTAACCCCAGTCTAAACACTCATTTAAATAAAATGAATTGCATCTAAACTATAATGGGATTACCCAGCATATTTCGAAGAAGAACATATAAGAAGTAAGTATAACAAAAGATTACTGAAGGTAATCCTTAATTAAAAGTGAAGTATGATGACCAGAACCGAGAAGATACGGGATAGTAGTATCTAAGCTAGGTTGGGCCAAACATTTATGATTTAAGATCTTAAAGGAAAATCAAAAGCATCGAGTATTCAAAACCAAGAACACTGGGAGAATTTAGCGTAAACAACACTAGCTAAAACTCGATGTTCTTTAAAAGAGGACTCAAAAGAAGTATAAAAATGGGGTTATTGTATATACTTAAATATTCGGAACTTATCTACAATGAAAAGAAACTAAACATTATAATTTCTGTTCCATTATTGTTTTCAAGAATCTATTTAGTAAAGTTAAGGTGGTTTCACACTGAGTCAAAGTATAATTTTAAGTATGATAAATTATGACTAGTTTTATTAAGAAAAAATAAAACTTAGAATCTTATAAAGTTTAGATTCCTGTATGATTCAATGAAGATTAAATAAATTATTTAACTACTTTAGGATGACACACATAAAGTTCAGAGGTCCCCCAAGGTCAGAGTGTCGTACAGCCGTCGCAGCCTTATGGGCGAACGTCGTCAACACACTTTACAAGAAGCAACCCACGAACGAACGTAATGTCTCCATCAAGAATATTCTTCCTATTGATTCAGGACAATTCTAATTTATTCCTTATAAACAATTTAATGTCATTAGACTAAACTAGAATGTCCCTTCACATAAGAAGAAAGTTTTATGTTGTCTAACTACTCTACATTTGGTAATCCAACGCTAAGATCAGGAGGTCCTCCCGCGGTATATGCCACTCAAACGACGCATCCAATAATGGGCGAGCGTTGTCAGCACATAACACTTGAAACACCAATTCCAAAATCCAACGTTAAAACAGCTTGCTAATATCCTTCCATTTGTATTGGAGTAACTCCAATTCATCCCACACATACAGAAGAGGGAATTCAGGATGAATCAGCGAAACCTCACACAAATAGAAAGAGAAGAACTTTAGTATCAGACCCTTTTAGGCTTGAGGGCTCCGGCCCAAGAATGATTAAAATAAATAAATCCGAAGGTTGATATTATCAGACAGACTTAGACAGATACTCCAGTGACACGCGACTTACAATTAGCCACAACCAATATAGTGGACATCGGGGACACATGACACGAGGGCATCCATCCATGCTTGGTTGAACTAAATAAACCTGAGAGCAGGCATTTCTTAATCTCAAAATCTGGGACTCCTACAGTATGAAAGTAAAAGGAAAGATAAGCACCTCCTATGAGCTTGAGTACTGAGATGTAGTAATGCTCTCAGCATGTTCCAATTTTGGGAAATTGAGGCAAAAGATTCAAAATCACTATCAAAGCAATTTATTATTACTTGAAATATTATTATTTATAATATTCGCTCTACTTAAACTTACCCTTTATTTCACAATAAAATATCACAATCTATATCCAAGTTTTAGTTTTCAGATATATTATTTTAAGATTTTGAATTGACGTTCTAATTCTTTTGATCTGACGGAATATTTTTCTTAAATTTTATCATATGAAGACATTAGTATATTAAAAACTGGAATTTTGATTTAGGGCCAAAGATTTTATATTATTTTCTAAAAATGGTAATTATTTAATGTATTAATATTTTCTTCCATTTTGATTTTGGGTTTTGATTTATTTTTTGTTAAAGAGATAAAAAATTTATAAAGATTTCAAAATAGCGTCTAGCTTTGAGTAAAACTAAATCAAAAAATGATTTATTTGTTGACTATTTGACAATAATGTCAAATAGACAATTCTACCTAAAAAAGTATAAAAATATACATCGTTTAAAGTCTCCTTGACTTGATGATAATAATATACATCGTCCAAAGTCACTTTTGAAATGTTGACAAAATATACAACATCTAAAGCCACCCCTAATCGATGACAATATATATACATCAGAGTCCAATTTCCATGATTTCACCAAGGACTATTTTAATCAATTTCTCTGTAAAGGAAAGAATTAAACACAATGAAATTTACATTACCTTTACAATCCAAGCAATACCTTTTTTTAGCCTTCACGTTTTATCATTTGTGGTTTGCTTTTCCATGTCTATAATGTTCCCTGTAATTCCTGTACCTGTTTAGAAATAGAACATTATCCTGCCTAGCTATACGCGAACAAAGACACTTGTAGAACTAGTTTATACTTAATTATGGGAAAAGAAAATCTTTATTACTATCTACAAATAACGACTCAGATTAGAAACACAGTATGTTATAATTTCCGCAGAGTTATTAATGTTTACAAACGAAAATCATTAAGTGGGAATATCAATTTACTTAAAGTATCACACAGTACAAGCCTCTTATGACCTCGCAGGTAGATCTGTAAAGCTGCAAATATTCTCCAATCAACTCTTCCTCTTTTGACATTGAAATCTGATTTTCTCAACGTTATTTAGCTCACTTAACCTGGAAGAAACTATAAATTTCATTAAGTCACATTTCACCTTAACTCAAATACACACAACAACTTTGAACCGAAAATAAATAAAAGATGGAAAACCACAAAATTGAATACTTACATAACATTAGTTTCACTCCACTTATTCTTTACACTTTGGAATCAAACCCTGAATGTTAGCATCTTGAAATTATGCGCAAATAAACCTTCCTATACTATATCCTACACGAAGCAATCCCTATCTTTATCTCAATTGAAGGAATCCACAATCCAAGATCATAGCCTCCTTCAAAAGATTCGTCTCATCAGCTGTATGAATTCTATTTTTTTCGCGAGCTACAAAACAAAAAAAAATATAACTCACAGAAAACCAGCATACTATCGACTTTTCTTTCACAGACGTCTCAAAGTAACATCAAGAATATTTGGAACGTTTACCGATTCCATTCTTCCATTTTTCTCTGTTTTTTTCCAAATTTTCCTTGCTCGTCGGCCCAAAATCTCTCTCACCTGAAACCTTTAAACATGTTAAAATTCTATTTCAGCTTCATTGCCCTCACTATTCAACAAAACCTGATTCATAGTTTTCTTCTGTTGCTCTCGTTTATCAAAATTTTAGCAACTATTCCTTTTATTCGGTTAAAAAGCTTTTTTCTCTCATTTCCTTTTCGACTCTTTCCCGACCCTGTCACGACTGTCACTCCTTGTCATATTTTTCTACTCCCCGTTTATCGTTACACTTCTTGACACTTCCTCTAAATAGTATTTTATGCATTTAAAATTTATTTAGGGTTCCGCAAGTGCACAGTACTTTGCAACCCATAAGGACTCACTAAGGGTCACTGGATTGGAACTCTGATAGGGTAATTATGAATTGATTTTTAGGGTTCCGTACCTCAAAAGAAAAAAACGGAACCCTTATAGGATCACTTTGTTGTCCGTCTGTCTGTCTGTCTGTCTGTCAAGACCCTTTATCTCACGAACGGGTAAAGGTATCAGGTTGAAATTAATACCACATATTAGGATCCATGAACAACACAAGATCTGAAAATTTCAATTTTTTACAACGACGCAATCAAAAGATATGGCATTTTATGTCCTCATCTCCATACATTTATTCAAAAATGTAAAACCTACAGGGTACTTCCCGTTGACCTAAAATTATGAAATTTGGCAAGAAGCTAGGTCTCACAGTACAAATAATGGGAAAAGTCTGAAATCATTAAATATTACAACTTTTCTCACAACTAATGATAACCAATTGAAGTGAGCTCCCGTTTCAAGAACATTCATATAAGAGAGGGGTCAAGTTGAATGGTCGCTGAGGCGATTTTTGTATTAGCTCTATTTTGAAAACGGGAACACTTACAATCTTGAAAATTGGTATGTTTATAGTGCATAAGCTATAAAATAACAAAAAATAATAAAATTTGGTCAAGCGCGTGTCGGACTCAAAAAATTTAGCACATTAACTTACTGAAATTTCAACTAATACAATTATGTTTATGTGGTGGTACGGAACCCTCAGTGCGCGAGTCCGACTCGCACTTGGCCGGTTTTTTTTATTATTGACATGATTTATTGATACTGGACTTTTCGACATTTTATGATAAAAGTAACATGGATTAAGTGGTACTAACAAATTATATGGATTTTTATCTGAAATAAATTATTTGAATTGAATTGAATAAGGCCGGGCCAAGTGCTAGATTACGCTTTGCTGGACAGAGTACTTGCCAACATGGCTGGCAGAGTGTTTAAGACTTGACTTACTAACTTTTACCATTGACAGTAGCTGGGAACACTGTGTCTAAAGTACTTTCTACTTGTTGTACCACTAGCGCCCTATGCGGACACCCATCCGTGCTCTGACCACGGCCAACGTTCTTTAACTGTCATGATCGGAGAGAAAGAGCAACTACCACTCGGCTACGAACGCTTCCAGGCACATCCACTGCAGAACAAGGAGCTCCCTTCAGAATTCCAGTAATTAAACTCGTGGTAAGATTTGTAGGGGAAGTACCATATTCACCACGCTTGGTAGCATTGCGGGTAGTTGTTGGTGACCGTAATATGTAAGATGGTACGATACGCAGAAGGACGCTGCTGCCCATCCTCCCGTTCATAATCCCTTAGTCGCCTCACACGACACCCACAGGTAGAGATAGCAGGTATTATGAACTAATTATCTCAAACAAATGAGTACAGCCCGCGCGTCGTTAGTTATTCAAATCCCCGAGCTCTCGCGGTTGTGTAAACTCGGTAAGCTGGTGAATTCGTTACACACTCGCTAATTGCTTTAGTCTGAGGGTTTCGAGGTGTCGCGGATTGAATGACTACCTATCTAATCTACTACCAATCATGTTAGTTTTATACTTATACAACGTGTAACAGAAAGGTATGATAATAATAAAGGATGTGAATCTGCCCATAGAACTGAACAACTTTTCCCAAGGAACATAGGTCGAAATATGAACATGAATTTTTGACCTCCCATAGACATTGCATCAGCTGATTACGCATTTTGTATGGGAGGTCAAAAATTCATGTTCATATTTCGACCTATGTTCCTTGGGAAAAGTTGTTCAGTTTCATGAGCAGATTCACATCCTTTATTATTATCACACCTATCCGTCACACGTTGTAGAGTTGGTGTATCTCTGCAAATGTCTCGAGGAGTTGCTCTACCAATGAAACTAAAGGACCTTTCGATATAATAAAAGCTTTGCTTGGCTTTTATTTGACGTAGAAAGAGAACTACAACGTTATCACAGTCTCAGGTTTCAAATAAAAGCGTTTTACACATTCTTTTTTATTTATCTCATGCTGTTTTATAATGTGACGTAGCACGACAGACAGACACAGACACCGCGGCAGGTGAAACTAAATAAAAGCTTTCAAGAAAGACTCGTTTTCCGACCTATGTTTCTTTGGGAGAGTCTTTAATTTTTATGGTCCTAAGTTATTAGAATTTTTTTAAGTAATATAAAATTGACCCTGTATTATGAAGCTCACGTTGTTACAGAAATATTCTCTTAGGGCCATCACACATAGCTCCGGCACGGCGCCGTGCCGTGCTCCGGTGCGGCGCCGGACTCCGGCACGGCGCCGTGCCGTAAAAACTCACGGCGCGCACCGTGAAAATCTCCGGCACGACGCCGTGCCGTACTCCGGTGCGGTGCCGTGCCGTAGAAGTACAGTGTTGTCAACTATGCGAAAATAATAAACAGAAATTGAGCCATAAAAGAGCACAATCAGTGAAGGGAAATCATTATTCGGCCAAAATTAAATACGATAATTTGTTTTTCATTGGTTTACCTACATTGTTAAGTTATAGAATAATTTTGAAGTATTTATAAACATTCAAATTTTAAATGAGGTAATTTTTTTTGAAGTGAAAACTTCTTTAGCGGCGCTTAGAAAATTTTATATAGGGAGAAAATGATAGATTCGCATCAGATGTCGCATCAGATGGCGCGTCAGAACTGATCAAGTATAGAAATGGATTTGCAACTAATCATACCAAGTTAGAGCAGGCTCAATATATACGAAAGTTCTAAAGTGTGATAAAGACCAAAACATCTTTTTTGTCTTTGTCGCGTCAGATCTCAGATGAAGTATAGAAATGGATTTGCAACTAATCATACCAAGTTAGAGCAGGCTCAACATATACAAAAGCTCTAGTGTGATGAAGACCAAAAAACTTTTTTGTCTTTGTCATAGTCTCGGCTTTTTAGTTGTGCACAAGCTGTTAAACTAAAAATCACTATAACTCGAAAACTACTGACCCTAGACTACTCGTGTGCTGAGACAAATGATAGATCTCGATGAGATATACATTTCGGATGACAGCTGTCAAACTAAAAATCACTATAACTCGAAAACTACTGACCCTAGACTACTCGTGTGCTGAGATAAATGATAGGTCTCAATGAGATCTACATTTCGGATGACAGCTGTCAAACTAAAAATCGCTATAACTCGAAAACTACTGACCCTAGACTACTCGTGTGCTGAGACAAATGATAGGTCTCGATGAGATCTATATTTCAGATGACAGCTGTCAAACTTAAAATCGCTATAACTCGAAAACTACTGACCCTAGAATACTCGTGTGCTGAGACAAATGATAGGTCTCGATGAGATCTACATTTCGAATGACAGCTGTCAAACTAAAAATCGCTATAACTCGAAAACTACTGACCCTAGACTACTCGTGTGCTGAGACAAATGGTAGGTCTCGATGAGGTCTATATTTCGGATGACAGCTGTCAAACTAAAAATCACTATAACTCGAAAACTACTGAACCTAGACTACTCGAGTGCTGAGACAAATGATAGGTCTCGATGAGATCTACATTTCGGATGGCTGCTGTCACACTAATGAAAAATTGTTTTCACTTCTGCCGGCACTCCCGGAGTGAAACCCGTCCTTTTTATTTAAATGCTTGAGTTATTTAGTAATTCTATTTATATGATTAAGTTCTATTTCTTTTTAGGGTTCCGTACCTCGAAAAGAAAAATGAAAACTTATAGGGATACTTAGCTGTGTATCTATCTGGCATTGCAATGTCTGCCATTTTCTAGGGTCAGTAGTTTTCGAGTTATAGCGATTTTTAGTTTAACAACTCTCATCTGAAATGTAGACCTCATCGAGACCTATCATTTGTCTCAGCACACGAGTAGTCTAGGGTCAGTAGTTTTCGAGTTATTGCGATATTTAGTTTGACAGCTGTCATCCGAAATATAGACCTCATCGAGACCTATCATTTGTCTCAGCACACGAGTAGTCTAGGGTCAGTAGTTTTCGAGTTACAACGATTTTTAGTTTGACAGCTGTCATCCGAAATGTAGATCTCATCGAGACCTATCATTTGTCTCAGCACACGAGTAGTCTAGGGTCAGTAGTTTTCGAGTTATAGCGATTTTTAGTTTGACAGCTGTCATCCGAAATGTAAATCTCATCGAGACCTATCATTTGTCTCAGCACACGAGTAGTCTAGGGTCAGTAGTTTTCGAGTTATAGTGATTTTTAGTTTGACAGCTTGTGCACAACTAAAAAAGCCGAGACTATGACAAAGACAAAAAAGTTGTGTTGGTCTTCATCACACAAGAACTTTTGTATATGTTGAGCCTGCTCTAACTTGGTATGATTAGTTGCAAATCCATTTCTATACTAGGTATTTATTGTTATGGGCCTATGATGCCTGAAATGAATCTTTATTATTATTATTATACTTCATCTGAGATCTGACGCGACAAAGACAAAAAAGATGTTTTGGTCTTTATCACACTAGAACTTTCGTATATATTGAGCCTGCTCTAACTTGGTATAATTAGTTGCAAATCCATTTCTATACTTCATCTGAGATCTGACGCGATAAAGACAAAAAAGATGTTTTGGTCTTTATCACACACTTTAGAACTTTTGTATATATTGAACTTGGTATGGTTAGTTGCAAATCTATTTCTATACTTGATCTGAGTTCTGACGCGCCATCTGATGCGAATCTATCATTTTTACCCATATGAAATTTTCTAAGCGCCGCTAAAAAAGTTTCAATAATTCAATTCCAATAAAAATTTTATTCAGTTCTGATTTAGTTCCAATTTTGTTCCATTTCAATTCCAACACTGTTCCAATTTAATTTTTAATCATTTACATTTAATTCCGATCCAATTTAATTCTACTTCAATTGCAATTAGATTATATCCTATTCCAATTCAATCTCAATATAATTGTCATTTAAATTATTTTGATTCCGATTCAATACAAGTTAGAAATTATTTCAGTTAAATGTATACTAGGTAAACTTGCAGCTGCAATTCATTCTATTCATTGTAACATTCAGTCATTTATGTAAATCGTCAAAATAATCAGAGACCGAATCCTGCTAAAATCGCAGAAACTAGCATATGACTGGCCACACTGCTATTTCCACGGCACGGCGCCGCACCGGAGTACGGCACGGCGCCGTGCCGTAGATTTCCACGGCGCGCGCCGTGAGTTTTTACGGCACGGCGCCGTGCCGTAGTCCGGCGCCGCACCGGAGCACGGCACGGCGCCGTGCCGGAGCTATGTGTGATGGCCCTTACGCCGCTTAAAAGTTTTTTTTTTTAAATGTAGCAATTCAGATACAGGTGGGCCGAATACGTAAGTACCGACCATTCAAAATAAGTACCAGTGCATCGTTTAGATGTACCCCAGCCCAGTTTTTATTAACATCGTTTAGCAATGAGCAGAAAACCGTATCGTTTGTCTGACCTTGTACGGTCAACCGCTTGTCGGTAGAAACTTTTTCAACTCTATTACCACGCCATAAGGTCCAAAAGTGTTTATACTGATGTGCGACCGTGTGTACTACGATAACACTATCTCATTTAGTTTTATCTTTGAAAAAAAAGAACTTTCTTTAAAAAAAGTGTAAGTCGTTAAGCCTATGTCCAGTATTGGACGTATTTCATATAGAAACAAGTACCATGATCTTTCTAAGAGGTGGTTCCACTCCACAAATAAATTGTAAAAAAAGAATGCTTTTTCTTTAAAAAAAGTAGTTTTAGGTCAAGTAGAAGTAAAGCACCTGGAGGATTAAATGAGCTCTATGATCTGATCAGCTGGTGATGCAGATAAAGATGTTTTTTGTTATAATATCCAGTTACTAGCAAGCTATCCATTTCAATAAATTACTGTAGTGTAGTGTAATACAAAGGAAAATCAAATTTATGATCACCGAAAAAAAAATGTCTGTTAAAAAAAGTATTCTTTTTATATTTTTTTAGTAACAATCACCCCTTAAAAAGATCATCGTACTTTTTTTACACCCTGTATAGGTAGATGAAATGACGCTCAGAAGTTACCGACGAGTGTGTAGACGGGAAAAAGGCATCATGTTATCAATGTAGCGATCGTGGTACGTCAACCGCTTGTCGGTTGAAACTTTTTCAACACTATTACCACGCCATAAGGTCCAAAAGTGTTTCTACTGATGTGCGGCCGTGTGTACGTAGGCAAAATAAAAAGAACATCCACAAAGTAAAATATATTCGCAAGAACTCACTTGATAACGAATGTTTGAACAAGCCTGCTTTGTTTTCAAATTAATTTCACGAAGAATAAATTCGAACTTCAGGAGTGTTTGCTTACCTAACCTACTTGTTTTACATTAATAAATAACTTGCCAGAATGAAAATTCCTCTTGGTCGGCTCGAATAGCCTTATTCTGATAAATTGCGGGAAATGTTTTCTTTTTTGAAAGTGTTTATTTTACATTACCACTCAGCTTTTGAAGCTGTTTTACGAATTAAAAAATAACATTAAAGACTCACTAGCTCATAAAGATTTAACTGCGCAAAAGGTACGAGATATCTTGTAGAGCCAAGCTCCTAACTCTACTACGTTTTTACAAATTTTAATAAAGTACCTACGACTTGGCTGTTTTACTGCCCTCATACAAATAAGTCTTCAATGTTGTTTCATGTCGCAGATCATATAATACTAGTAAAGTAATCTAGGTCTAATATTCTTAACCAAGTCACAGATCATTCTAATACTCCAAGTCAAACTTTATTATTTATTGTACACGAATACATTACAATACAAGCACAAGTGAAAACATGCATAACTCAAAATAATAACCCAAAATTGAGTTTTCTATCAGCTAACCTTACAAAGAAAAAGCTAGTAGACAATACAGCGGGAAAAAAAGTGTATAATTGAGATGTTGATTTTGTAGAGTTAGGGCTTCCACCATCTTTTCCTGCCTGGCCTGGAATATAATATGTGGCCGAGGTAGACGTACTCACTTGGATACAAAAGTCGGCAATATACCCATTATGACTACGCAGACTGCTGCGTAGAGTCCAGTAATACTCTTGCAGGTAGCTTGCAGGTGATTTGTCAGGGTTTTGCAGTATTAGCGCGTAGAAATTATGAGGCGGCATAATGAGGGTACCAGTCGTTTCCAACTTTACCGTATAATACCTTAATTTAATGTGCGGGAAGATCTCATTCCGCACTTTATGTAAAGGGGTTTCCGAGAAAATTAAATGGAAGTTGTAATGTGGAGCCTGAAATAAAAAGTATAGCAATGTTTCCTTGTTTTATTGGTCTTAAGTTCCTTGCAGGCGCTATAAAGTTAATGTTGATGACTGGCAGTATTGTTGTTGAAATAACAGTGAACTGCTCGTTAAAAGGTTTTTCTGTTAATTGGACGTTGAGTGATTTAGAGAGTGAGAGATTTGTGTAAATGAGTTTATTTAATTAGCTGGTAAAAGGTCCTGGTGAGGAAGATTTGAACAAAAATAAGAACGAAGGCAGAATAAACGGACGCTTACCTGAGAATGTTTCCGCAGCGTGATTTTGAAATGTCTGACTATACCTGAGTATGGTACTTAGAACATAAAACTGAACAACTTTCCCACAGAAACATAGATTGAAAAATTAGAGTTTTTTTAGTAGTCGCATACAAATTCCAGTATTATTGACGGCGCAAAGTTTGTATTGGAAAGCCATTTTTTTTTTATTTTCATCTAATGTTTCTTAGATGAAAATAAAAAAAGGTAAGTTGTTCAGTTTCATGTCCTAAGTACCATACTCAAGTATAGTTAGACATTTCATAATCACGCCGGCGGAATGTATTTAGTTAGCGTGATTTTTACAGAAGTGACATTTTTCGTTCAAGGGCAAAGACGTACCGAACGAATTTTCAGTAGTCACACCATTAAATCTACAGGATGTAATAAATCAATTCCTGTTAGCTTAAACTGTCGATTCTGACCAAGTTTGCCCACGGAATATAAGGCGAAATACGAAAAAGAAAAATTTACGTGATGCTGTTTCTATGTACTTACTCATAGAAACAGCATCACGTAAATTTTTTCGCTCTTCATCTCGTGGTCCGAATATCTACAGTTTCAGTTTTCTGTAGATTTTGCAAGGTGAACAGAAAATGGATCTCAAGTTCGATCAATCTAAAGCCCAAAAAATATGACATACGTTGTACGTACGATGTCATGATGTCATCAAAAACTTTCGAAGTGTTTTATCTCATCATTATAAACTTCCCGAACTTCTACCAAAATGGCTACCTAGGTCCTTGTTTAAAATGTCGAACTTGTATTTGTGGCAACGACCCTCTGAGAGCGAAGTATTGTACCCTATTTATTTTCTTCCCCACAAATTAGGTGGATGTACTTGGGAACTTTGTTTTGAAGTCGTCTTTTGTTTCGTTCAGGAATGTCCCCGCGATGAGAATTTACAGAAAACTTTAGTGTCTTTTAGGATGTTTCTTGGGCGTTTCTACTGTGCTGTTTATTTATATACCACCATGGTTTGTAATAGGGCTTTTGTGCAAAATCCGTCTGGGGAAGTAGTGTTTGCACTGCTGTGTTTCGGTGTGATGGGTAAGGGAGCCAGTGAAATTACCGGCACATGAGACATACCATCTTAGTTCTCAGGGTGGGTAACGCGCTTTGCTGTCTTATTAGTGTCAAATTATTTCAATAATAAGACAGTGGGTGTTATGGGCGGTGGTGACCACTTACCACCAGGTGACCCACCTGCTCGTTTGCCCACTTGTGACATAAAAAAAAAGTGATGCTCTATGTCAAAAATATACCTACATTTAGGTTATAACACGATATACAGTATACAGAATGCTTGCCTTACCTTATCTTAAAGAAGTAAAATGAAAATCAACGTAATTCCATTACTGGATGTGTAGTTGTTCGATAGACAGTAGGACGCTATTTCTCATCATCTGGACCAAAAAAAGACTCGACCAGAAAATCCATCAACTTCTCCCGTCCCACGCCCTCCTGAGTTTTCCTACCGCGCTCACCGCTCAGCGCTACCACAGATCATAGCGCTACCATAGATCATAAAATACTACTAGCTTGTGCCCGCGACTTCGTCTGCGCAGGTTTAGAAATTGTAGCCTATGTATTATTCTGATGTATAAGTTATATTATTGTAAAGTTTCATTAAAATCCATTCAGTAGTTTTTACGTGAAAGAGTAACAAACATCCATCCAAACTTACAAACTTTCGCGTTTATAAAATTAGTAGGATAGGATATAGGATAGTAAGCGCTACACAGTGCTAGGTGGGACGTGACAGACGGTGGTCCGTGAAATTGCTGACCTCCTTGAAGAAGATCCACGAATCGGATCGAAACCTGTTCCTAAATTCAAAGACTAAATCAGCATACATTACTGGGGGGCTTGGTTAAATTCCAATATCCTTACTTCAACGAGCAATGTATGCCTTATTAGTTTCTGAAGTAAGGAAGGTGTGATAGTGAGTTTATCCGTCTAAGTACATAATTATTAAAGTACTGACGACACATAATGATAAAATGGTTTAAGAGCCCTTAGTCCCCTCTTAGATACGACATCTAAAGGAAAAGATGTGGTAGTATTCGTTGTCAGCTATCAAGCTGACACCATACAGCCAATAAAAATCACATGTTGTTCTATTCAAAATATTTTTGTCTTTAATTAAACTAACCCACAGCCATTATCGTTAAACTTTTATATTAATTTAACTTATTCAGTTGTTAACTATGTAAAGTTAGATAGCTAATTTAACACAGTCCAAAATACCCTGCAATCAAAGAGGTCAATCGTTCAGTGTATAATACATAATAAAGGTACAGTCAAGAGCACATCCAGCTTGACACATTGGACTTTGTACCTTTCTTATTTCAATAGACGTACGGGCGGGAGTCGCACTGCGAGTGTCAAGCTTGACCTGTCGTTGACTGTACTTAAAAAATACAGAATCCGGCGTTACCTTGTTTAAAGCGGGCGTTACACTATCCAATCTGCAGAGCACTAGCTGAGCTAGTGTTCAGTTTGGATAGTGTAAATGCAGTTAGACAGCGAGATCACAAGCAAAATTTTTTTTTCTTCGGAAAAGTTACTGTCATCATGAGTAGAATCACTGGGCTTCGGGTGCAAAACCATTACAAATTCACGCTGTATTTATATATGTATGTAGCCAACTCTGCACTCATTAAATGGTGTAAGGGACGGTGTACCGAAAACTGAAAGGGCGTGTTCAGTCAATAAGACTGAAGAACTTTCCCACAGCATCATGTTTGGTAAATAAAAAAAAAATCCTCTCCATACTGATATATTTTGAAATTACGTACCTACATGGCGGTAGTTTTGGCCCACCCTGTATACCGAGACAACCAATACAGTTGCCACCACAGAATAATGGTTTTAATTCTTCATCATGTTTTTGTGTTTGGTACAGATTTAATTAATTACTTTCTTAATTTATTAACTTTTATTCGTACTTGAGCAAACTTTACAGATTTGAGCGTTTTCAGAATAATAAAAGAAGAATGAAAATTATATAGAAATCACTGACAAGAATCAATTCATTTTAGTAGCTTACCATCCTAGTTAGTGTTGTTTTTTTTTGAATTCAGACAAATATGTATACAAAATCGAAGAGATCATATAAACGGCAAGAGAAAAGAACAAAATATGCATTCTACTCACTTTCGTTCTTGTAAAAAAGTATAGTTACTAATATTAACCTACCATCAGATGTTTCGTCAAAAACTAAGGGTCATTGTCTACGGCGGCAGCAACATTTGACGAATGCCTGTAAGCTACAAATATTTTGCATTTTAGTTCTACCCACGTAATCGACCCAGAATCCAGATTCTATTTAATCTTCTTCCCAACCCTGAAGTCATTCGGCCTTTTTCTGATCAGCTGTTTACTCTGGCTGATCAGTGCTTCGTAAAAAGTGTTAGTCCTGAGCTCAGCATCGAACTTCTCACAGTGCTCCAGCAGGGTGGGGTAGAGGTATTTGTATTCGGCGTGGTCCAACGTGGGGAAAAGATGGTGCAACGCGTGGTCTCCGAAGCGGGTGAGGGACTTGAAATGGTTGCCGGCGTATTCAACTCGTTCCACCACCGTGTCTAGTTGGTGAAGACCCCAGTCTGGATTGTCCTCTCTGAAAAAAAATAAATAGCTAGGTTTAAAAGTTGTGGCATTATAGAACACGTCCTGTCGGACGAGCCGGCAACTGAGCCAGCTCGTCGATTTATTGATACCATTTAAGTTATGTTACCTACCTAAAGCAAAAAACTAATATTTCAGATGATGAAAAAGCTAGCTCCTTATTGAGCCATATCTGCGTAGCACAGTCTAATTATTTGGGATGGTAGAGTTTTACTGCACCATTAAATAGGAAAACTTATAAAATAAAAATAAGTTTTAAAATATCTTCTCACTATTATCCCGTTTCGTTGGGTTTGAACCATGTTTGAACCGGGGAATGGGCAGCAGCTTCCTTCCGTGTATCGTACAATCTTACATACTGCGGTTACCAACAACCGTGGTCCATGGTGCCAGCCGTAACGCTAACAAGCGTGGTGACTTAGGTACTTCCCCTCCACATTCTTCTAGCAAGAGCTGGAACTCTGGAGTGGAAGTATTAGGGGATGTTATGATGATGATGATGATCATCCCTTGATTCCACATGCACCTTCATTGAAATATTAAGCAGTCATACTACACTTAAACCACGGTGAATTTACCGTTTTCGCTTACAACATACTTCCTACTCCTACTAATATTATAAATGCGAAAGTTTGTAAACATGTACGGATGTATGTTTGTTACTCTTTCACGTAAAAACAACCAAATGGATTTTAATGAAACTTGGCACACATATAGGTTAGGTCCAGGAATAACACATAGGCTACTTTTTACCGCGGGAAAACACTTCATTCCCACGGAAAAACGCATTTAATGCTGGTGAAACAGCAGATTCTGCGCAGACGAAGTCGCGGGCACCAGCTAGTAAGTGAATAAAATCATAAAACCATCATTCGCCTGCCTTCCTACTAATTAACTGGAAGCGCTACAATTTCTCACTATCAACCATTATCTAAAAAAATATTTCGAGACTAATTCGTATTACGAGTACTGCAATTATTATGAAAGGATTGAAATGTAAAAACCGGCCAAGCGCGTGTCGGGTCACGCGCAGTGTAGAGTTCCGTAGTTTTTAAAAGGGTTCCTTGTCGACTACGGAACCCTAAAAACGTGGATTCAAAACTTTACACAACAGACAACAAAACTTGAGTCACATTTTAATGCATGTTCAGCAAACTTTCTCCGTAAATATGAGAATTTGTTGACTTTAATTACACAAAGTAGAGTGCACTTAGAACGTGACGTAAGCAGTCGGGAACGCGTATGCTGCAGCTAAACTGTCCCAGCGAGACTACTTAAGAACTAACTAGACGGTGAAGATCCCATGTGTGAAATTAGAATATGCATCACCATGTTAGAGAGATAGTTTACGTATTCTGAGAAAGTGAGTCTGAAATAATGAAATTCTCTAGATACTACAAGATTTACCAGAAAGGGTGTAACAGGCCTGAAGATTGTGAATCTGCCCATGAAACTGAACAACTTTTCCTATAGGACATAGGTCGAATTACGAAAAATAAAATATTGATCTCCCATAGGTACACTCAACAGCACATCAGTAGAAACACTTTGGGACCTTATGGCGTGGTAATAGAGTTGAAAAAGTTTCTACCGACGTGCGGTTGACCGTACCAAAATGAGCTACTGCAGTTCCTATGGGAACAAAAATTATTTGGCCGATGGGGCGTAAGGGCTCTAGAGTGACGACCATGTAAGACGAAGCGTTGGTAGGCCCCTCACAAGGTGGACCGACGATCTGGTGGCGGTCGCGGGAAGCCGCTAGATGCGAGCCAAGCAGGACCGGGCGTCATGGAGATCTTTAGGGGAGGCCTATGTCCAGCAGAGGACGTCTTTCGGCTGATATGATGATGATGTTATCTTAATATATAAAAGGATAAACTGAATGACTGACTGACTGATATTTATTTACATACATTACAATTATCATTACAGTAAAAATAAAACCAATGCGATAAAAGTAGCTACAGTAAAAAATAACAGTCAAGTAAAGCTAAGATATATCAACGCACAACCCAAACGGCTGGATTTAGAGACTTGAAATTTTGCACGTAGATACCTTATACAGTGTAGGCATCCATTAAGGAAGGATTTTGCGAAATTCCACCCCTAAGGGGGTATAATAAGGTATGAAAGTTTGTATGAAAGTCCGTCTGTTTTAAAGTAAGGATCTTCAAATTTTGTATTTGGGCTGATGACTAAAAATTAAGTTTTACGTGTCTCAGGGTTTTTGAAAATTCTACAAGGGGGATGAAATTGAAAATCCTTCATTTTGTCAAGTAAAATCCACTAAATTTATTGTTTGGGCATTAGGGTTGTAATTGTGTGGAACGTACATCACTGTTATTTAAATTCCATCCCAAATTCAACCCCTAAAAGAGGGAAATGGGGTGAAAATGTCCAAAAACAAATATGGGTATCGTTTCTATGGTTTATCGGGTCGCTGATTACAAAAACTACAACACTTTTGAAATCCAACGTTGTGGACGTGAAATACCATCATCCCTTGGGGATGGGGTTGGGGTTGGATAGAAAAGGATAGATAGGGAGGAATAGGGACATTTTTGACTTTTATGAATACCTATTCGCTACCCATTGACTCCCTTTATTGCCTTCTTTATTAAGTTCGCCTGTAAAGATTGACAATAAAAATTCCGCACTACATATCAGTTGAATAAAATCAAAAGATAATTAAATTTGTAGTTAGATAGTATTCAACTTGGATAAGTACAAATGCATCTTTAACATAGGGATCAAGAAGGAAAAGCGTTCCGCAAAATATGTTTCAGTTAAGTTCGAGTTCTGTTTTTTTATATAATCCACGCGGACGAAGTCGCGGGTAACAGCTTGTTGAATTATAATGAAGCTTAAATTTCTTGATGAATTTTGATTTGTAGGAAAATAATACTTGTTATTTACAATACATTCTTTTCTTAGATAAATGATTCGCAGCGAATCATTTATCTAAGGTTTTAAGTATGATAAATAGCCAGAAAGAGTAAGATTAAATGTGGCGTCCTATTGGAACCCTCTAAATATAGAACCTAAAACAAGACGAAAATATTAGTTGCTTTTTTGCTATCCCACATAACGTCACTTTGTTTGTAAAGAGACGTAATTTATTAACGATATTATGACAAAAATAGATCAAACTTCCTTTGTCTTTGCTCGTGCCACTCGTGTAGCTAATTTTAGGCTTTTAACTCAAAACCTAAATCTACATTTTACCATCATGGTCTGAATGAAATACATGTCAACGTTTTGTCAACAGAAAAATCTGAGATAAGCCTGCGCATGAGAAGGGTTGATATAAGTGTCAACCCCTCTTAAGAAATTTCATATTTCTACACGCGAATTTAACAAAAATCTGTCATATTTTCGATATTTTTTTATTAAAAAAATATTATGTGATCGAGGTAGAGATGTTAGAGAATAGTGATATCGGATAAAGATTTATCCTAGATAAAAAACCGGTCAAGTGCGAGTTGGACTCGCGCGCCGAGGGTTCCGATATACCTTTAGTATTTTTGGAAGCAATAAAGTCCATTTTTAGAACCGCAAATCTAAATTTGTTTGTAAAGGTTTTTTGCAGATTTCTAAAAAACTGTGCAACTTAGAAAGATCGTTTTATTTTTGCTGTAATGTTAACATAAATGTCTATATCGACTGTAATTAATTTAGATTTTTCCATTCACAAACTTCGGAGATAAGGGGACGGTATTTTTTTTGACATTTTCATCATAACTTGAAAACCAAGAGTTGTAAAAAAATACAACAATGTATTTTGAATATACAAGTAAAGCCCTTTCATATGATACTCCACTCAACCTAGTACCGATAATTTGAAATTTTGCCCCCCTATTTGGGCCCCCTTTACATTAATAATCATAATTTTTTCTTAATTCTTTCACGTGCAATTAAGTTGGACAACTATATTCTAAAACTATTCCAAATTTCAAGTCGATAGCATGAGTGGTTACCGAGATTTACAGGTGTGACAGACAGACGGACAGACAGACAGACAAAGCGGCACCATAAGGGTTCCTTTTTTTACCATTTTGGCATCTGAACCCTAAAAATGGTGAAACCACATTACTGGTTCAA
The DNA here is from genome assembly GCA_947532105.1 of Athrips mouffetella. NCBI lineage: Eukaryota > Metazoa > Arthropoda > Insecta > Lepidoptera > Gelechiidae > Athrips > Athrips mouffetella. Next base: position 1,245,526 of record OX383961.1, on the reverse strand, counting down.
GAAATATTCTATGAAAAGTAAGTAATTAAGTACGTAGAGTCAAGATCAGGTCATGGTTGATACTCGTAGTGCAACTTTAGCTCTTACAGCGATTGAAATAAGAACATTAAAAAGTTAAGCTTGATGTCTTTGTGGCTTATTGTTTTACGAAAATATTTTTTTTAAGTTACCTGGAAATAACCTAACAAAAACTGCTATAACGTAATAGTTCTTTTTATTTTTATTGGGGAGTACTTTAAGGTTCTTGAAAAAAAAAAAATTATACAAAGGTCTACCAAATTACGTTCTACTAAAACGTTACTTGGTCATGTACAGTCAAGAAGAGTTCTAGCTTGACACGCCGCAGTGCGTCTTTAGCAATTTAGGTTCTTCAACGATTCATATTATGGTACAAGAATGACGTACTCTTGGCAGTAGCAGTTTTTTCAATGTCATTAGTGTGAGCAAACGAGTAGTTTGTTACATTGTCAATTTTGTTTGTGTATGTACCTAATGTAAGTTTTGCTATATTATTAACTGCAAAATATGGGACCCCATGCCTGATATAATAATCAAGACATAATTATATAATATTTAGGCCTAGTTGCACCACTTAACTTTACCGGTAACCTAATTTAAAACGTCCTGTTGTCCATACCGTTATCGTATTTGTATTGTTATAAATTAGATGGTAGAACTGTGGTCTTAGTGCGGTAAGCAGTTACCTACTCGTACCATCGATGCAACTAAAACGTTGGGGTAAAACAGGTAACTAAATTAATTTGCTTAATACACAGCGTGCCGAAACCCTATAGTAATCCTAGGTGTTGCCAGCCAGACTTAATTTCACTTTATCTCTAGCTATTGTTTCGCTGTAAATTCTCATTAAGTATTTTCATATAATACAACTGAGGACTAACGACCTCCTTAACGAATATAAAATAATTACTCTCAAGAGAAGGATTTCAGCACAATTAACTAAGTTTAACTACCTTATGAACTCAAAGTATTAAGGCTTAAGGATAACCTGACCTCACGCCAAAGGTCACGGGTTCAGTTTTATCCAGGGCACTTTACCGTGTGATTTGCTTATCATAAAAGGCAACTAAGCTGTCGTGAACAGTGATAAGAGTACTAACGTGCTTCTATGTATCGCACCACCTCAATGCCGTCGCAAACCACTGCAGTCTTTTTTTCTCTTGCGCACATATAGGATCTGGAACGATCTTCCCCCTGCGGTTTTGCCAGGTAGTTGCGACATGGGGTCATTCAAAAAGCGGGTTAACAAACTTCTCAAAAGCTGGCAACGCATTAGCACCACCCCCCAGATGTTGCAAGTGTCTATGGGCGGCAGTGGCAAGTCATCAGGTGAGCTATCTGCTCGTTTGCCTGCTACAATATAAAAAAAGTCCATTATCCTACTGATTTTTTTCTGATGTGAATCACATAGATTTTCTAAATAAAACAGAAGGTAAAGTCAGAGTTTCTCAAAGTTTTAGTGTGGTAAAGGTGAGTGTATCCTCTTGCTAAAACTAAAGAACCTGTCAGGCGCAAGCTAGTCATCGGAGTGGCTTTTTTAAGGGATTAGTTTTAACAATATTGAAGTTTTTAGTTAAGTTTTTAGTTAAAAAATACTCAAATTTTATGGTTTGACATGGGCCAGGTAAATCAAATGAAGATATTGTTTCTTAATACTCCAAGAATTTATTATGTTGGTCAGTCACTGAAATATTATGATTTTCGTAACATCCCATGAAACGTCCACAGCAGGATAGGGAGCTGGATCCAGAACTGCAGAAAAAACACGTGGTACTTTGGAGGGGATTTGCCATAGTCACCACGCTTGTAAGCGTTGTGGCTGGCGACCGCTGTTGTTGGTAACCGAAGTATGTAAGATGGCGCGATACACAGAAATATGCTGCTGCCTATTCTCCGGTTAAGACCTTCGTCACCTCTTATGACACCTACTGGTAGACATGGGTTGTTACTATTCTTTGCCGGCATCACACGGACGAATTGACGAAAAAATTGTGATTATAATATATATATATATATATAATATATTATTATTTAAATTCACCTACTTGAGTGTAAAAACGTCGATAAATTATATATGTTAGTTTTGATTGAACAAATAAATTCTTGTTTTTTTTTTTCTATGCGTTTCTAATTATTTCGTATCTGACAAAGAGGAGCGGGTAGCATATTTCACAACTTTTTACGTAAATGTATAAAAAAACCTTCTGTGTTTGAATTGATAAACAATAAATTGATCATCACTTTCTATTTGACAGAGATTTCCGTCCGGGATACCCAAATGGCGATAATTGCCATTCCTAATCAAATTACTTTATCTTTGAAGAAGGGTCCACGGGTCACCAGTTTGAGAACCTTTGGCCCGGCAATAATTTAATAACAAAAGGTTTCAACTGCTTTAGAATTCAAGTAATGTTTTCACGCTAGAACTGAGGAAAATTAATTTTCTCAGTTCACTCCTAAAACTGTGAACTAAGTTTGTCCTTTGTACCAAAACTAGTATTAACTACGATTATATTAGTTTAAAGAAACTGTAGTTACGTTACTGATACAAAAAGTATATAACATATACACACGGAATATTTTTTATATCAATAATTTTTTATAGCATAAAATGGCTGTTTTTGACTGAGTACGTTTTTGAGTGTATAAAAGACATTAATGTTAATACATCGTGTCGTAGTAAAGCGGTCACCGATTCATTTTGTATGGGAAGGCGGAATTTTTTTAGCGTATTTTTTTTTTCTTCGGGAAAGGTGAGTATAATCATTGGGCTTCGGGAGCAATACCAATTAATATTCACGCTGTATAATTTACACTTGCCGTTTGAAGCTCTGCTGTTTTGTGGCAGAGATAGACAAGAGTGTTTTTTTTCCGCACATCCATGCAACCTACGCTTCGTAATGTTGACTCCTGGAGACGCATTTTTGAAGCGTTCGAACTTCGATTCGCATTCGAATTGGCAAGATTCGTATACGAATCCGTAAAATCGCAATTTTTGAATATTCATACCTGTGAATTCTGCAACGAGTGGTCCGACCCACTCGTTTTGCACTTCTACCGCTCGAAAGTATATATAATCTGTGATGAGAACGACATTGACGTTTCCTTCACATATGACATTATACTGACATATCAACTTTTTATTTTGCGTTCCATTCCACCGCAATTCATTACCGGTTTTTAAAGTCAATGAGTAATTGCTTTCCGGTTTTAATTTTTTCTGCGTGAAAAGAAAATTGTTCAAAGATTTGAATTTAATGTCAACACTGCTTTCGAATGATTCAAAAATGCGTAAAATCGAGAGCATTAGAATTTGAATTCGCACACGATTCGTTTTCGTATGCGAACTAAAGATTCACTTCGAACGCTTCAAAAATGCGTCTCCTGATCTTGCGATGCATAAAATGTACAACATAAACAAATGGTGGTCACATGTCTTTCGTATCTATTTAATTAAACTTTATTCTAATTCTACATAAGTTTTGCACCAAATTAATTCAAGAAGCAACTAAATACTTAACTAGTATTAATATAAGTCCAATATTACATTGTACGTACACTCAACAGCATAAATGTAGAAACACTTTTGGACCTTACGGTATGGTAATAGAGGTGAAAAAGTTTCTACTCACTTGCGGTTGACCGTACATGGTTAGTTAGAGCTGTTAGGAGTAGCCGATTTTGACTTCTAGAAGTTACCAGTACATTATATTTTTAAGACGTCTATTAGGACTTTTATAGTTTTCGACAAACGTGTAGTGCCGGCTAAGAATAAATACCAACCCATCTCTCCCCATCATCATCATTATATCAGCCGAAAGAAGTTCACTGCTGGAAGGCGACTCAAAGATTGCCATGACGACCGGTTCTACGCTGCTCGCATCCAGCGGCTTCCCACGACCGTAAATAGATCGTGGGTCCAACTTGTGGGAGGCTGCTCACGCTACGTCTTTCGGTACGTGGTGGCCACTCTAGAACCATGACGCCCCATCAGCCATCGGTTCGTCTTGTGGTATGCCGTGCCCACTGCCACTTCAGTTTAGCGGTTCTTAGGGCTATGTCGGTTACTTTAGTTGTTAAAAATGTGTTAAAAATGTGACAAATGGATTATATCAGGAGAATGAGCTACAACGATCTTTTGCATATCGTATCACCATACCGCGGTCTTCAACCACCGCGGTCTATCGTGACAGCTCGCAAGCATGTGGTGACTATAATACTTTTATTCGGTACATCCCCCAAAATCTGGTTGTGTTGCGCATCTTGAGTCAAAAGAAATTGGCCTTTAGGAGGGTCATCTCTTACCCCTAAGCAGAGGCGGCTCGTCCTAAAGAGCACTGGTGCAGTGCACTCCCTCTTTCACAAAACTCAAACTTAGGATTTATTACCTACCTAGTTAAGTTACATACGATTAAATACCTATTTTCATAACCCTATACGTTGTATACATTTAAAATAGCCTAAGAAATAATTACGCAACAATTTACGTAGTCAAGTTGTACCAAGTGGAGCGCCAAGGATTGTGCTCCTACGAAAAAATATTCAGTACAATTCCTAATACAGAATTCAATGAGTGTGAAAGAGAAACATCAACACCTTAGACTATATAATACTAACGTATAAATCAACACGCTCGAGCGCGTGAAACAAAAGATTTTATATGAGAAATTAGCCTCATCAGGAGCGCTGCTCAGTGCAACGTTGCCAGTTCGCGATACGCATGCATTTCGGTGACAAGGCGCTGTTGCCGATCATACGTAAACAAACTTTTCGTATACAGCTTTCAGTTACTGTTCGCAATTTTGCTTGAAAATTTAGAATTAACTGTGTTTAAATAGTGTACGTGCCTAATTACTGTAAAAATTGACGAATACAGTGCCGTTTACATTAAAGAATGCGAAAAAGACTACAAATACGACTTGAACTCAATGAAAAGGGGCCGTCACGATCTGAAATCGCGCTAGTTCAAAAGTGTAGTACAAAAAAAATAACTTTTAATCTTGAAGAACAATATTTAAAAACACCTTGGATGTGAGGTTGTAAATAAATTGTTTTGTTTCCCGTGTCTAGTATTTGAAGCTGGCGCTGGCGCGCATAATATGTAACAATAAAACCATAAAAAATAGTTCATTAATAAATGGTAGGTAAGTCAATTTATTTATTTTATTTTTTTGTGCACACCCATAAAAAAATGTCACGAGCCGCCTCTGCCCCTAAGCCTCAGAAGGGATTATAGAAGCTAAAGGCCAATTTATTTTGGCACACGATGCGTCAAATACCCAACGCATTTGTGCTCTAAATTTCTAAGAGAAGCTCCCTGTCTGATTAGGTAAAGATACAAAAAAGAAACAGTAAATAAATGCAACTTTTAGGTGTGAAGTAGCATTTTTGTGCTGTTTCACAAATTGTTGACGTAGCGACTAAGGCGGTCAATCTTAAGTGTAACTGGGCTGGCCACGTCGCCCGAATGCCACCACAACTATGGGCACAACGAACGACAGAATGGATTCCACCTAACGCCAAGCGTCATCGTGGTCAGCCTAGAAAAAGATGGAGGGATTAGCTCGACACTTGCGCCAATAACTGGAAGAAGTTGGCCCAGGAAAGGGAAAAGCGGAAAGGTGGGAGAGAGGCCTTTGCCCTGCAGTGGGACACAACAGGCTCTTAATAATAATAATAACAACTATGGTTTAGCTCTTCAAAGCAGTCGCTCGTCGATTCGCTCTATTTGAATTATCATCTGCGTGTTATTTATTAATTATAGGTATTATATCAAAGAATCTATATTGAATAAACCGAGCTCTTAATTTGACCACAAGATGAGTAATTTTATGGTCCAGACATTATTTGCTATAAGTGCGTCGGGATCTAAACCTGTCTTGGAAAATTATTATTGGGGTCTTCTTAGAAACTAAGATCACAAAGACAGGTAGCACTCCAACTCTCCTTTTATCTAAGAAACGTATAAGTGAGTTTGGTGAATTACCTGGGTATGTCTCCAGAAAAGAAGACAGTGTGCCCGTGGTGGCCAGCAGTCAATCCGAAGACCATGAAGAAGAAGCTCGAGGTTAGTAGCGTGGCGAACCAGACGGCAAGGGTCCACGGCCACCACAGCCCCCCAGCGTAGCACATCCAGATGGGAAGCGTGAAGGGAATGGCATTCCACCATTGGAGCTTCTGACCTTCAAGTCCTGTGAAGCTGAAGATGAAACTGGAATACAAAGAACACAATACAATACAATATTCTTTTTTGCACACAACATTTTAAAGAAAGATACAAATACATTATGTTTGGGTTAAAAGGGTGCCATAGGAAGAGCATGATGTCGTAGAAGGTAATGACAGAAAACATATATACAATCCATTCGTAAAAGAAAGTTAAAAAGGCATTTTCTTCTGATATGGTGATGATCTTTGCATAGCAAGACGATAGAGCTAAGATATGAACAAAGATCGACTTGTCCTTGTGCGAATAGTATACTCACTCCTTAAACATCAACACGAGGCAAGAAAACGGGAAAATGATCGGCCAGTAGAAGGCAGCCATCTGATTTAGGATTGTCTTGTCCTTGTAAGGAGTGTAGTTGAGGAATGGCTCCAACATGCTGATCTCCACGTCCTGGAGAGTGTTCGTATAAAGGTGGTGAGACATTGCGTGCGATATGCGCCATTCACTGGAAACCGAGAAAAAAAGGTTATCAAGCTCTCGCCGCTTAGACATAGATACAGTATGACCGCCCCAGATTAGTAAGTATAGCACAGGAGTATGACCGCGAATGCCCTTGGCGAACGCCCTTGACGAACTATCTTGGCGAGCGTCCTTGGCAAACGCGATATCCATTTATTTGATAGTTGGTTGTCAGCGTCGCTCCACCAACTCCACCCGCGTGGCATCTTGTGTAAAATTTCAAACCTCATACTTCCTTTTGATCTAATCTTTGAACCTTGTTTATGAAGTGAATAAACCTATCTGTAATTCGTTAAATTAAGCGTGAATGAAGCACTTATAAGCTCCTCCAAGCACTTAAGAGTGTAAGACGTTTTTCTTTATTTGTATCTGTTTTTCTGTGGCATTTCATTTATTTGTTTATTTAACATATTTATTGAATAAACATCATTTTACAAACAATATATAACAAAGTATTAATACACAGTACTTCAGACAATTACTGATTCATACTATATTACTTAGCAATAAGACAGGTACATATATTACTTAAAAACATAGGAATATTAAATAGAAAATACAAAATCTAAACTCAGTGAAGAACTCATAATATTACCAACGAATTTATCACTGACCTCCGTAAAAGTCAATGTACATAATTATACGATTCAAAAAAACATAAATACATACATTAGCACATGCTTTAGTATAAAATTCATTCATTATGTGCGTGCCAAAAGCACTCCGTAATAATTCCACTTTTGAGATTTAGTCCCATTACATATCATCCCATGTCCCGTGTGGTGCCGGCAAAGAATAGTACCAACCCATACATACCCGTGGGTGTCGTAAGAGGCGACTAAGGGTTAACTGGAGGATGGGCAGCAGCATCCTCCTTTGTATCTTACATCTTACTTACTGCGGTCACCTACAACCGCGGTCCATAGTGCCAGCCGTAACGCTATCAAGCGAGGTGAATATGGTACTTCCCCTCTTCATTTTTCCAGCAAAAGCTAGAATTCTGGAGGGAGCTCCCTGTCGTGGACGTTTCATGGGATGTTATGATGACATATCATCCCATGAAACGACCGCTGCAGGACAGAGAGCTCCTTCCAGAATACCAGCTATGTCTATGGTACGCTTAACAGCACGTCAGTAGAAACACTTTTGGACATTATGGCGTGGTAATAGAGTTGAAAAAGTTTCTACCGACGTGCGGTTGGCCGTACTTCCCCTCCAAATTGAAACAATAATACCGTCTGGCAATACCGCTAAATTGTTTTATTAGCCACAAAATTTTATTGAAGCAAAAAAAAAAACAATGTTTACAAAACTTGAGCTCGGAAAATGAAGGTAAGGCCGTCTTAATTAGAGGAGAGCCGGGGGTACACGAACAGGAAAAACCACTCAAAGGACAAAAGATTCTGTTAAAACACAATCCCGGGAAACATAAAGGACCCTTTTCGGAATAAAGGTATTTAGTTATACTAATCAACTAGATAATTCATCTTATGTCGGTAAGACTGCTGGGCATAAATATACAGGATGTAAAACAAAGTACGATGATCCTTCTTGGGGTGATTCTACATCAGTTATAGGTATTTTTTTTTTTTTATTTTGAGTGATTAACACGTTCGTGCGAAAAACGTGATAGGACGTCCGAATTTAATTTATGTGATACCGCACAACGTTCTATCACGTCGTTTGAAACAAATAATTTTTACGCACTACGTACGGGTACGTCCGCTTCCCATACGATTTTCATAAAGCTACGTCATACCGCCGCATCGTGTCAATATTTCAAACTTCTAGCGCCACGGCACATCGGTTTTTTATTCGCTTGAACTTGACAGACGCACAACGTCCAGAGACGTCGCCTTTTGTTCAAGCCGCCAAACTTTCAGTTAGCATGCGCACCGTTGACTGTACCGATCTGTTAGGTAGTAACCCTGCCACGTCGAAGGCCCCTGTTCAAATCCTGACAGGTGATGATAAATATAGATGTATGTACCCGAAAACAATGTCTAGTGACGTCGACGTGATCACACGTTTGTTCTTTTACTGAAAGGTATAATTATCATAATTTTTACAACAACGTGAAGGGACGTCGACGTGAAATGACGTTTGCGTGAAGGTATATAAGATTTATCTTTTGTGATATGACGGTACATGTATAGACGTGGTGAAAATTTGTATGGACTGAGTATGTGCGACCGTCCATACATTGGGTAAAGTCTAATGCGTGCACGAACGTGTTAAGAAATTTCATTTTACTTCAAATTACATTACAGTAATTTATTGGAAAACTAACATAGCCCTAAAGTAACTGACAGAGCCCTGAGAATCGCTAAACTGAAGTGGCAGTGGGCAGGGCACATCGCAAGAAGAACCGATGGTCGATGGGGCGTGAGGGTTCTAGAGTGGCGACCATGTACCGGAAGACGAAGCGTTGGCAGGCCCCCCCACAAGGTGGACCGACGATCTGGTGGCGTTCGCGGGAAGCCGCTGGATGCGAGCAGGGCAGGACCGGTCGTCATGGAGATCTATAGGGGAGGCCTATGTCCAGCAGTGTACGTCTTTCGGCTGATATGATGATGATGAATTTATTGGAATGGATAGGTACTTGCTACTCTTGCTAGTAACTGGATATTATAACAAAAAACCTCTTTGTCTGCATCACCAGCTGAACATAGAGCTCATTTAACCCTCCAGGCGCTTCACTTCTACTTGAGCTAAAACTATTTTTTTAAGACAAAGTATTTTTTTCCAACAGTATATTGATGACTGAATAATTGAAATATGTAACAAAAACCAAAGTCCTCCACAAACAGAAATATTGTATGTAGAAGTAAAATAACAAAAAATAAACACATTGAGATATCAAGTTCATCGCTCTATACTATAGTGATAAGTATCTATTTATACTCCAAGATTTAAACGTATATTATCCAAGTGATAATAAAACTTTAAACTCAATGTTGTTTAATTTAAATGAAATCAGTGTCTCAAAATACACATAGATACATAAAATAAACACTTACAACATTTCATCTCTGTCTTCAGAGCTACTCGTAGATCGAGATCAAGGGCCAGTCTATAAAAAAGTTCGAGTCGGACTCGCTCACCGAGGGTTCCCCAAAGGTAAACATACCAACTTTGTCAGTGGCCCAGAAGTGTATTAAATGAGCGCGAGTACGACTCGTACTTGACCAGTTTTTATTATTAGTAGTAATTATATAGTTTATACTCTAATTATCGTCAGTAAAATACCGTCTTAGTTATGGACGCGCAGTCACGCAGAAGTCTATTAAATGCGCGCGAAGAAACATACAAATTTTCTCGCTTGCAGGTGTTCCCGTTTTTACGATAGAGCTGAAACAAAAAATACGTTTCTTGTATGGGGCCCCTTTTTTGTAATCTTTCCATTGTTTTTATTATCTGTTAAATAAGGCACCACAATGACACATATTCCTTGTTTCAACCCTATAGCTAACTGCGGTTCAAATCATACAGCCCTTTTTGTCGGACGGACAGGCAGACGACGGTAGGCTTTGTAATGGGGTACCCTTTACCTACGGACCCTAATAACCACATTGTAATTATTGTAAACACAGACTGTTTGTTACTCTTGTTACTGATAAAGATAAGCTTAATTTGATCGACGGGTCATTGAAACTTATCATACACATATCGTTTGATGTTCGTAACAGTTAATTTAGGTATTAAATTGATTCAAAACTAATTTAACTGTTGATTGAACTGACAAAAGCCTAATGTAATGTAATGAGTCCTATATCGACGTGAAAATTAATTTTCAAATTTAATTAAATACCTGTTAATGTTTATTTATTCAAACCTACTTCAGATCACTTAAGGGTTTTAAAAAAACCGGTCAAGTGCGAGTCGGACTCGCGCGCCAAGGGTTCCGATATACTTTTTGTATTTTTGGAAGCACTAAAATCCATTTTTAGGAGCGCGAAACTAAGTTTGTTTGTAAAGGTTATTTGCAGATTTCAAAAAAACTGTGCAACTTAGAAAGATCGTTTTATTTTTGTTGTAATGTTTACATAAATTTCTGTCAACTGTAATTAATTCAGATTTTTCCTTTGACAAACTTCGGAAAGGGGGGAATCTTTTTTGACATTTTTCATCATAACTTGAAAACTAAGAGTTGTGAAAAAATACAAAAATATATTTAAGAATGTACAAGTAAAGCCCTTTCATATAATATCCCACTCGACCTAGTAGCGACAATTTGAAAATTGGCCCCTCTATTTTGGACCCCTTTACATTAATAATCATAATTTTTTCAAAATTCTTTCATGTGCAATTGAGTTGTGCAACTATATTCTAAAACTATTCCAAATTTCAAGTCGATAGCATCAGTGGTTGCTGAGATATAGAGGTGTAACAGAGACAGACGGATAGACAGACAGACAGACAAAGTCGCACCATAAGGGTTCCTTTTTTTACCATTTTGGTATCGGAACCCTAAAAATAAACATTACTCAGCAAATTTTCAATTTGTGTGAATTTTTTATAAAAATAGTCAGCTTTCAACTTAAATCGCAGACGAAATCGAATAGTGCGCTGCGCCGCCGCGCCAGTGTGGCCAGTATTAATTTTTTTTGTGAAATATCTAGTTTGATGTTGTTTGTATATTTGTTGGAAAGGAAATCGGCTTGAATAATTTGTTTAATTCAAAGACTGGTTCAATCCCAAAGGTTGTTCAGTTTGATTGTTATTTATTTAAAAACCTATGTTTTTATTAGAAAAGTTAATATCAGATTGATTTTTCACCGGCCACACTAGCGGATTTTATGTTCACGTTTGCGAAACTTATAGCATACTACATCAGGTTCTACGAACGAAAAAACAACAGGTGTCCAATCTGATGATTCGAATATGAAACTAAACTTTAACTTATACCAACACGCTTAATTCCTGAAAAATATGCATAAAAGTAAATACATGAAAATACTTACGCGTAAGACATTCCACTGAAATTAAAGAGATACATTCTCCAACTGTCAGCTCGGTGGAAGTAGTTGTGTGCACAAACTGTGAGCCCCGATAGCACCAGACCATTTAGCACCGTTAGTGCGGCACCAGCGAGCAAGTTCCAACCCCACGCGTAACAGCTTAAAGGACTTAGCACCAACAACGCAACCAACAGACCATCCGTAACCATATCGCTTTTCTTTCTCACTTCACGAGGAATATCTTTCAGTTTTTCAGCAACTTTTGGTTTCAATGTTTTATAGAATCCGTCTTCTTTGAATGTAAAGGGACAATTTCGGGGTTGTGTAGCTTTCCTGATGAAGTATTTCGGTAAGATCGCCTCGGCGTTTCCGTTAATGTGGTGCGTCTCGAATGCTTCGGTTATGTCGGTGCCCTGAGGACAAAATACTGTTTCAGTTGAAAATATTCATCAATCATCATCATAACATCCCATGAAACAGGACAGAATTCTAGCTTTTGCTTTTCTCGCTTGTTAACGTTACGGCTGGCACCATGGACTGCGGTTGTAGGTGACCGCAGTAAGTAAGATGTTAGATACAAAGGAGGATGCTGCTGCCTATCCTCCATCCATCCTCCTATTAGTTCAATATAATGTTATTTTTATTTTTAAAACGTACTTGTACTGGCTTGCCTTTCTGAACAGCAGCCCCCAAAGTTCAAATAGCCTAAATGATTGCTAATTAATTAGGAGACGGAACTTGAAGAAGAAGAATTCTTGTTTTGAGACCCTTTTAAAAACATATTTCCATTCTTTCGTTTCAAAGTTAATTATTATTTCAAAACTCGTAATTTTTCTCCAAAGTTGAACAAAATAAAATACTAGTAGGTAAGTAGGTACGTTTATAATGTTATTTTCGACACATTTTCTCATAAAACAGCCCTATTTGCACGGTATTCCGGTCCATAATCTAGCTTATTAAACACGCATGCTTATTCCATTATAGATAGATAGATAGATAGATAGAAACTCTTTATTGCACACAAATTAAAAGTAATTGCGTAAGAAACCTTATATCTAATTGCGCGCAAAGGCGGCCTTATTGCTTAGAGCAATCTCTACTACGCGCTGCTAGTGTTTTTTTTTTATTTCGGCAAGGAACGAGTTATTATGTGTATAATATCCATAATATGAATGATTAAACTCGATACTATGATAAATAAACGTTCATTTCATGAAAATATTTAATTTAATCAACTAACTAACAATTTTGTCTTCTAAGTATAGTAAGAAAATATAATTCAAGGCTCTTTGGTAGTTTAGTCAACGTGCTTCCTGCGCACGCGTGTATAATCTGTGTTTGCTACAGCGAACTACAATACTATAGAACGATAACTACTACGCTTCAAACTTGACCCCACGAAATAGTTACCTATGTAGGCGGAGCTAAAATAGTTACCTCTCAAATACCCACTAGCTGACATTGCAGCTATTTGCAGCACGCGCGCGAACCAATCCCTGCTCTCGTTCTGAATTTGAATATCAACCATTTGGTTTCACTTCGGGCCACTTTTTGTGTAGAATTTATTCTGAGTTAGAGTTCCATAGTATTGTAGTTCGCTGGTTTGCTAAAAAAAAAACCGGTGAAGTGCGAGTCTGACTCGCGCGCCGAGGGTTCCGATCACAGAGCTTTGAAGCGCATGCGTCTTGCTCTACATCTAGAGACGTATTCTTTATGTCATTCAATACAAATCAGTGTCACCATTTACTAAAACTAACACGTTTTCCGCACCCACACTACTAGCGTCATTTATGTGCGATAAACATAGTACCATTATTGCGAGAGAGTAAGATGCAAAAATCCAGTGACAGCGTCTCTGTGGCAACGAATGTGTTTATGATGTGCATTCAAAATAAGCGCCTACAAAAATTGGATAATATAACTCTTCAATAAGGAACCAATTTTTTGGGTTGCGCTGGGGGTGCGCGCGCAGCGAAGTGGCCCTATCGTTGTTCTGTGGTTCCGATATACCTTTAGTATTTTTGGGAGCAATAAAGTCCATTTTTAGGACCACAAAACAAAATTTGTTTGTAAAGGTTTTTTGCAGATTTCAAAAAAACTGTGCAACTTAGAAAGATCGTTTTATTTTGGCTGTAATATTTATTTAAACTTCTACCGACTGTAATTAATTCAGATTTTTCGTTTCACAAACTTCGGAGATAAGGGAGAATGGTTTTTTTTTGACATTTTTCATCATAACTTGAAACTAAGAGTTTTAAAAAAATATAAAAATATATTTAAGAATATACAAGTAAAGCCCTTTTATGTGATAGGTACACCACTCGACCTAGAAACGTCAATTTGAAATTTAGCACCTATTTGGGCCCCCTTTACATTAATAATCATATTTTTTTTTATTCTTTCGTGTGAAATTTAGTTGAGCAAGCATTTTCCAAACTTCCAAATTTCAAGTCGATACCATAAGTGGTTGCTTAGAAAATATACAGGTGTGACAGACATACAAAGTCGCACCATAAGGGTTCCTTATTTACCATTTTGGTATCGGAACCCTAAAAAAGGACATGACGAAATTATAAGGGTTCCTTGTTCCAACACGCAAGTGGCCGGTTTTATCATTTCTTTATAAAAATTATGTATTTATTGAACAGTCGTTCCATCCCAACCTTTGTCTTTTCCGTCACTGTGTTATGAAATGAAGTGTCATCTTAAGCTTGAGATTTTTGATCATCATAAAATTCAGTATACCTAATTATAAATAATTTGCCTACGTTTTTAACTGATTCTGATATCATCACCACTTGTTGTTTTCGAATTAAGGTCATTTTATATACTACATTGTAGCTTTATTATTATTTTCATTGCTCTAATGTTTAAGTAAATTCTGCACGGTCCAATTACATTCGTATTAGAGGCCGATTTGTTTTTGCGTCTTCTTAAAGGTGGTGGAACAAGTATAAGGGCTTTAAAAACTTCTCATAAAATTATTCAATCAAGTATTTGTAATTAAGGTGAATAAATGGTTATCTGGGGGCTATTACGGTAGTTAGTTTTTATAGTTCTGTGGTAGTCAAAACGTATTTCCCATAAGTAAAATTACCGTTCACAGCCCGGTAGAGAGTAAGCCCTACACAAGTACGCAGCATTCTTTTTCGACAAAGTAAAAAAAAGTCATAGTCAAGCTTCTCATCTTCGAGCAACACGGAAAAACGGTAGTTCTGTTTTTCGCGTACCTATTCTGTACCGGGCTTTGACGGGAATTTGCTTAAAAGGCAATGGTCAGTTTATGTCAAACGAGTTTTGGCTACCGTAATATAGCCCTCCTCATTTAGTAGGAGGTATTATTTTATCCACCTATAATCGCTACATGTAAGAGATACAGCTATATCCTACACATAGCGATTATATGGATTACATGTCTAAATCTGTCTGAGAGTTATCGAATTCCCTGTCATGATAGTTAATTATATCGTGATACGTAATATTTATTTGAATGACGTGTAGATAATCTACTGATTGTTGTATGTTGTCGGCTAGAAATTGGTGTGGTATAATAATATGCTATTATCATCCATGTTGTTTTATAACCAACCTTCAAATTCCCTAGGCTAGGTAGCCGACTCTGTATCACAACTAAATAAAGCTAGGGCAAATGATGATATGAGTAATGTTGTTTTCGAATAATTAAAAGCAGATAACGTTTTCCGTTTCAAAGTTATTCTGGAAAGAGAATACTTAGCGCAGCATATTTTGTACCTCGGAAATTAGTATGAATCGAAGTCGTAAGTCATTGAAGGTCGGAGTGTTGGCCCTTAAAGGATGAGAGGAGTGCAAAAGTGCATGCAGCGGAGATAATTATATTGAGATCAAAGTGACAAGGATGGATATTGGATAAGATAAGGATTAATACATTAGGGTAAGCTTGAATGTAATAATGAAAAGCTTGAAAGTAGCGCCTATAGCTACTAAATTAGAGGGAAGTGTTTGGCATGGTATGGACCATAAGGAGAAAAGGCAAACATGTGACAAAGAAAGTGAATAAGTATGATCGTGGACGTGAAAGCTTGAGGTAGGCCGAAAGATGGATAGACTCTGTGGAAGATGATATTGGAAAGAAAGAAGTTAATGTTGAGAGAGCAGTGACGAAATACCTTCTTTGAGAGAGGCCATGGTAGAGCGTATAAACTCAACCTTAAGTCTTGTCTCCGACTGGGGTGACAAAAATCTGGTGAGTTTCAACGCCACCAAAACGCAGGCGTGTCTGTTCACCGCCAAAAGGAGTCCGTTCAATCTGGCTCCTACTTTTCGAGGTACAACTGTACCAGTTACCGACAGCCTCGAGCTACTTGGCATGAAGTTGTGTGCAAACCTGAACTTCGGCGCTAACATTGAGTCAAAAGCCCAAACTGCGGCAAAAAAGCTGGGCATCCTCAATAAGGTTAAGCGTTACTTCACTCCTGGACAGCTTCTAGTCCTACTAATATTATAAACGCGAAAGTTTGTAAGTATGGATGGATGGATGGATGTTTGTTACTCTTTCACGTAAAAACTACTGAATGGATTTTAATGAAACTTTACAATAATACTCGTATAGCTTATACATCAGAATAACACATAGGCTACATTTTATAAACCTGCGCAGACGAAGTCGCGGGAACCAGCTAGTTTTATATAAAGCCCAAATCCGATCGTGCATCGACAATTGCTGTCACCTTTGGGATGGCTCAGCCAAATACCAACTAGCCGCACTTGACTCGATAGATCGCAGAGCCAAGAAGCTCGTTGGTGATGAGATGCTGGTGAAAACCAAGTTTCACAGTCTGGCCCACTGTCGCAAAGTTGCATGTCTGTCGGTCTTCTACAGATTGTACTTCGGAGAGTGTGCTCTAGAGTTCCACGAGCTTATTCCACCATCTCCTTTCTACCATTGGGAGTCCAGACGCACCGCAGGATATCACCATACTTGGTTGATATTCCGCACATTCGCATAAAGCGCTTTGAAACATCTTTTATAATGCGCACGGCTAATGAGTGGAATTCTCTGCCTGCGTCTGTGTTCCCGAGTTCATATAACCCGAATCTATTCAAGTCGCGAGTGAATAGGCTTCTTCTGGGTAAGCTCGTTCCATCATCGACCTCATCTCTGTCTTCAAGACTAGATCGAGGTCAAGAGTAAGCCCATTTTCAATAAAAAAAAAAGATTACAGTCGATAAAAAGAAATGAAAGCCACTAACATGTTGCACCGACCCAAAGTTAATCAGAATAGAGGCAGGCGAATTCATGATGATGATTCAAATCGGTATGCTGATCCATACATCCTGGTAGTATCGTAAATGGCAAATAAGATTTTCACCTTAACCAGAGAAGAGGCAGCGCAGCTGTTCTTCTGCTTACTATGTAATCATACATTTTTATAATGCCAGCAGCTTGCATATGAATTAAATTAAAAACCTGGTAATATCTTATTGTGGTCAAGTACGGAACCTTTAGTGCGCAAGTCCGAGTCGCACTTGGCTCGTTTTTATCAGCTCTCTAGACTAATAAAAAAAATACCTTAGTGACTTCAAGCCACTGTGATCCCCCAGGATGCGATACGACGAATTGCGACAAGTCGTACAGGTTATCATGGACCCTCCAAAGGCCCTCGGCGCCATCTTGGATCTGTTTCCCGCGCAGCCATTGCCGGGGGGTCTTCGGGTCCACGTCGCGTAGAGCTGGGTATTGCAGGTTGGGAAAACTGGAGTGGAGTTGGGATGGAGCTTCTGTATTAGGAGCCATTTCTGAAACAAAATTAGGTAGCGTACTTAGTGTGAAAGTTTATAAAAAGAACAGTTCAGTTTATAGCTATACAACAATATTAGGCTGGGTTCGGCAGTGAAAAAGTTGGATATCACAGAACCAGCATGAAAGTAGAATGAATGCGGAAGAAATACTTGCGCTGAGCAGTATAATTGGTGTTAAAATGAGTGACAGAATCAGAAACTGTGTGATAAGAGTTAACTGAAAAGAGAACGTTGTGGCGTAAAAAAGATAGATCGAAACCCAAAAAAATATATGTTTTTGACCTCTTATGCGCTATCAGCTGATTCAGTTTCTATGGGAGATAAACATTTCTTTTTCGTATTTCGATCTATGTTTCTTGAGGAAAGTTGTACAGTTTCATGGGAAGAATCACATACTTTTTTTTGTTACACCTTGTAATGTGAATTCTGTTTGGTAATGGGTACATTTTGCAACCGGAAATTTACAATAACGCACCGAAACTTATTTCTCTTCCTGATAACCTTAAAAACAAACCAGGTAGAATGGGTTAGTTAAAATTATAAACATGGTATTTCAACGATTACATATTTAATTCTTGCTTAATAATACAACGTGTCTTTGCAACGATTTAATATTATAATATTATATTAATACAGTCATTATAATATTATGGGCTATTACTATGGACAACCACGAAGAGCCAAGAAGGCGCATGCGCAGCTCTAAACTAGGAAAATGGAGTAATCCTATTGGTTAAAATATTCACAGCTCTCAGCTCAGCTCAGCTCTCTTCACAGCTTTACATAGCAAGGCTGTTTATCCTTCGCGACGATTCCCAACCGATACCGATAAAAAAAAAAGAAAAGCGCCGATATAAACGACGCTATGAGTACCTAAGTAATAAGTACCTACTGTATCAGCTCGGAATCGTCGCGGTGGTCAAACAGCCTCGTACTAATGTCCTCGGTCCAATTATAGCATCAATTTTATGCAACATTATAACATAAAATAATAATATTAACCACACATAAATTATACAGCGTGATAGTAATTCTGCTCATGAAAACAAGCAACGTTCCCGAAGAAAAAAAAATTTTTCGCCTCCCCATACAAAATCACGTGATGTTGATCAAATGTCGATCACGTGGCCACTTAACTATGGAGAAAGTTGCTTGTAATTATGAGTAGAATCACTGGGCTTCGGGTGCGAATCAATACAAATTCACGCTGTATGACAGAAATTCGTTCTGGATTTGAATAAATTGATGTATTCCTTTGCTTACGCCATTTCTTTTAAAATAATATCTAAAACTGCTATCGTGGATCAATTGAAGAACCATCGTGTAGAGGAAAATAAAATTGTAAATGACTGGACTAGCAGCTTTATATCAAACTTGTTCTATAAAAATAGTTAGTATAATATATAACAAATCGAATGCGAGTGAGTCACCTTGTAAAGGCTAGCAACATTATGGTCAACGGCACGAACTTTGGCTTTGATTTTAGTGCGAACTTTATATTTTTATACAATCAAGGTCGCAAAAACCACAATTTAAACAAATTCATTTAAAATTTTTATTTTCACATACTTTTATTGTGAGTGCTCGATATTTTGAAAGACTATAATTATTTTCTTTGTCTGAGCGATATTGCTTGATGGTGGTGCACGGTTCAAAAACGTACCCCTTATAATATTTTACATCTCTCATATTCGGTAAGTAGGTCTCTCATATTCGGGGCGGCGGGCGTTTTAATTACTTACCGCCCTAGGGTTTTTCTAGCTACATTATTACCCTATAGCGTTAATTGGTCACCTACAATTTGGTTGTAATACTCGTAAGGACCTACTTACGTCACAATCGAGATGTAAAGTAAAGTAGTTAGCTCGGGTGTAAGCATCAATTGCACCCTCGAACTATAGGCGCCCTCGCTGCGTTCGTGCGCCTAAATATCTCGGGCTGCAAGTGATGCCTTACAGCCCATGGCTACTAATCTATTATTATTGATCTTATTATTTTTAAATAATTTATGTTTTAAATTTTTGCTGAAAATACAAAGTATGCATCGGAGTAAATCCCGATTCGTCCTGTAGGGATAGGTATGGAACGAATCGGGATTGACTCGTTATGGTCTGAAATAAGTGTTTCCGTGCCTAATCTATAATTTTTATAAAAGAACATAAAATGACTAAGGCCGTTGGTCTTGACATCATTTGGAATGGTAACTACTTTACTAACTACCTACCATTAGTTAGAAGTTATGCAAGTCTTCATATATTATCAACTAGTTCACGATCGTACAATTACTTTGATTTACATTACCCTACTATAGGTGAATACATATAAATGACTGACGTCGGCAACAACCTATGTAACGTACGCGACAGTCAACGTATTTTCTTGGTACTAGCAAAACAGGTAGTGACGTTAAAGGGTCTCACTTGTCTGGTCAAGTGGATTCTTTTGTGAAGTGTTTAAATTTATTTGTAAATGGAAAACTCAAAAGATATAAGTGAATTCCTCATACAGAGTTATTTTTGGATCCCTAACCAAGTTTTAATTTATTACTCAGAATAAATACTGAACAAGTTTTTCAAAGAGACGGTTCGAAAAATAAGAAAAGTATTCGGTGGTCCTACTCATACATATGCCACAAATTTACCGGTGTGGCGCATGGATTGAATGGGGAATAAAATGAAAATATAATGTTTCTTTGGGAAAGCAATTCAGATGTTTGTAGTACTGAGTAACTTAGGTACTCATTTGATTAAGAGTCCAAAAATACCCAGTGTGTATTAAGGCCCACATGTTTTCTTCTTAAAATTTATTCAATTTATAAATAGTTAGTACGAACGTACCTACTTTGCTTCCTTGGGAAAACCGTGGGAATAAGATAAATAGGTACAGTTAACGACAGGTCAAGCTTGACACTCGCAGCGCGACTCTAGCGCGTACGTCTATTGAAATAAGAACGGTACAAAGTCCAATGTGTCAAGCTTGATGTGCTCTTGACTGTACATCAAGTTCTTAACAATAGCACAAAAACAACCAGCTCTGGCAGAAATACGGCTCTAAATTAGATTATTAGCTTCTTTCATGACAGGTAATGATTTTTTTAAACACATTTATTATCTTCTGATTTTTCTTATCTGTTGCAACAATATCTTAAACAGCGGGTTTCTTTTGTTAAAATGGTCGTGTTTTTGTTGTAACAAAATAAACAGCAAAAGAATATAGATAAGCTACATATCTATGGTTATCAATGATAACTTATCATTATGAAATTCAGGACAGGGAGCTCCCTCCAGGATTCCAGCTTTTGCTGGAACAATGTGGAGGCCAAGTACCACCATAGTCAGTACGCTTGTCAGCGTGGCTGGCACCATGGACCGCGGTTGTTGGTGAACGCAGTAAGACGATACACAAAAGGACGTTGCTGCTCATCCTCTGGTCCATAATCCCTTAGTCGCCTCTTACGACACCCACGAACAGAGATGGATTGGTACTATTCTTTGCGGGCACCACAAGGCCGAATAGTTATAATACCCTTTAATTTTGTAAGTACTCTACCATGTAGAGTCAAGCGCTGGGCGCTTTCAAATTTAATAATAATGACAGTACTTACTGAAGAATATTTTAAAGTATCTGTAAAGTTTAGTATCTTTAAATAGGATAAAGAATCTTTACCTAAAACAATGAACCACGAATCAGATGCATTGTCTTCAATATTCACTAGCGTCGAACATTTGTCGTCATTCATATTGTTGAACCGAGTTGCACTTAAACCTTCATTGTCCTCCGATGACAAACATTTTGAAGACTTCCTTATAAAAACTAAGGGTATTTCAAGAGCCCTTCAAAGTGTAATAACTCGAGAATGTAAACATTTTTTAACTGAAGATTTGTTAGAACGTGAAATGAATTGATTTTAAAGCCGTGCAAGGTTCGATGCACACACTCAACTAACTGCTTTTGAATTGCACACAACAGTGCACACAGACTATTTCACTATTTGTTACATCCTATGGATGTAATCGGTACATGTTACATTAATTCTGTTGAAGGTTTTTTTTTACTGACAATTGGCTTACTCTTGACCTCGATCTAGTCTTGAAGACAGAGATGAGGTCGACGATGGAACGAGCTTGCCCAGAAGAAGCCTATTCACTCGAGACTAGAATTGATTCGAGTTATATGAACTCGGGAACACAGACGCAGGCAGAGTTCCACTCTTCAGGTTTTAGTAAAGCAACAGATAATGCTTGGGATGTCTCTTCTCTAGGAGGTGATGTACAGCAAGTATCACCTACGGTCTTTTTAGTGTTCCGTTCCAAAAGTTAAAAAATGGGACCCTATTAATATTCCTCCGATTTTTGTCTGTCTGTCAGCGGCCTAGGTATCTCCATGAACCGTATAGGTAGTTGAATTTTTCACAGATTATGTATTTTTGTTGTCGCTATTACAACAAATGATAAAAGTAAAATAAATGGTACAGCAGCACTGCACTTACTTTCTCGCAATACTCAAGGAAAAACTATCAACCGCAAACTTAAATTTGTAATGCCATACACATAGTATGGAAATACAAACTTTTATTTACGTTTTTCTATAAAATTGTTCGAATGAAATATACAGATCAATTCGGAATTCAAATTGTCAAACATTAAAACAAACAAACCTCAAACGATTTCGAGTAAATCACATATTTAACTTTAGGTATTACTGGAACACCCTTTATATGAATTTTCACAGGTCAATGGATACTACCGTAGGATACTTGCATGGAGATTTTTTTAATTTCCCAACACATTTTCCTTATGGATAATTGTTCAGTATAGTCTACTGAGCAAGCCCTTTTAGTTTTTGGTACACCCTGTGTACTAAATTTTATTTAAAAAAATCATAATGAATATTCAGTCAGGTAGACAACCAATCCAGGATGCAAATTTTTATAAACTCAATGTAAACAATTTTGGGTAAATCACATATTTACGATTTGGTGGTACAGGAACACCCCTTATATGACACAGATCAATTGATACTAGCGCAAGATTTCTTACATGAAGATGCTTGGTCATGCAAAGATTCATCAAGATTCTATGAGCCGTTTTTGAGAAAATTCCGATTTTTCATTGCCGTTGTATGACAGCTACCCTCAAAATGAGAGCCAGCAAGAAACCACGTAGAACCCTTCGATGGATTTGTATACAACTCCTAAATTAAAAAATAGTGTCAATCGGACCATTCGTATAGCCGCTAGGCCAAAGCGTGACGGACAGACCGACCGACGACGGACCGACCGACGGACGGACCGACCGACGGACCGACCGACCGACCGACCGACGGACGGACATTTTTGTGAGACTTGTTTTTTATGATGTATAAGTGACATAGAACACATTTTTGAGAAAATTAGGTAAACTTTTTTTTCACGTATACAATACGAGTACCTTTCTCGCTCCGCTCGAAAGTAAAAATAATAATAAGGGGGATAGGGGGTTTTTTAGGTGATTTTTGCTCACGAAAAAAAAAACGGCAACACTTACAAGCGTGGAAATTGACATGTATGTAGTGCATAAGCTATGATATAACAACAAATAATAAAAACTGCTTGACTGCGCAAAATACAATCAGCGTGACTGCGCGTCCATAACTAAGACTGTATTTTTACCTCAGTGGTACCGAACCCTCGGTGCGCGAGTCCAACTCGTACTTGGCCGGTTTTCGTGCGCTTTTGGACACACATACATACCCGAAGCGGGTACTTACGTACGTACATCTATTTTCTATCGTCACTTGATCGTCACAATATTGTTCGTACTATTCAAGGGGACTGTTGTTGCAGTTGTACTTGTCACAATTTCTGTACTGTATTTTCATATTTGTGTGTGTGTGTCTGTAGACAAAAAAACCCGGTCAAGTGCGAGTCGGACTCGCGCGCCGAGGGTTCCGATATACTTTTTGACTTTTTGGACTAAATTCCCGCAAAACTAAGTTTGTTTGTAAAGGTTATTTGCAGATTTCTAAAAAACTGTGCAACTTAGAAAGATCGTATTATTTTTGCTGTAATGTTTATATAAATTTCTGTCAATTGTAATTAATTAAGATTTTTTCTATCAGAAACTTCGGAGATAAGGGGGGAATGGTATTTTTAACCGACTTCAAAAAAGGAGGAGGTTCAATGTTTCACTGTATGTATTTTTTTTTACATTTTTCATCGTAACTTGAAAACTAAGAGAAGCCCTTTCATATGATACCCCACTCGACCTAGTAGCAACAATTTGAAATTTGGCCCCCCTTATTTAGGTCCCCTTTACATTAATAATCATAAATTTTTCAAAATTCTTACATGTGCTATTAAGTTGGGCAACTATATTCTAAAACCATTCCAAATTTCAAGTCGATATCATGAGTGGTTGCTGAGATATAGAGGTGTGACAGACAGATAGACGGACAGACAGACAGACATAGTCGCACCATAAGGGTTCCGTTTTTTTACCATTTTGGTATCGGAACCCTTAAAACGAGGAATCTATCTATCTATCTTATGGAAACTATAAGTAGCAATGCTTCTTTTTAGCAGATGGTTTGCAAGCAGAATGCATATTATTATGCACTAGCAAAATAACATCCATTTACGTACTCTGCAAGCATCATTAGGAGGAAGACTTTTGACCATCAAATAAAAACACCGAGAAATAAGGAGCCGTGATACCAATGTCAAAGCAAAAGTATAAATTGGATTAAATATTTTGAAAAAAAAAAGGCAATCTGTCCATAAGCATTAAATTAATATGCAAACCTTTACCTCAATGAAATATTGCGTAGTAAATGTAATCTGTTATTTAAATTAGCGAATAGAGGTCAGGTTGTATATTGCCATTGGTTTATACTAGAAACTGTGAGTGGAAATAATTTTTTCATTCCATCTATTCTAAAATCGCAGATAATAGCAGATTTCTTCAAGTGACTTCCGTATCGGGTAAAAATTACATTTGAATTTCGCATATGAGTTTATAAAGAGAATTGCTCAAAATGTAAACAAGACTACAACTAAAGAGGTTCTGTTGCTAACTGATACAAAAATGTATTTTTTTTTCAGGTGTTAGAAATAATAGCAACTTTTATTAATTTGCTATTCATTATTGTTTCTTCAAAAAATAACATAGTGATACTATTTTATATTCTTTTCTCATAAAGGGAGATGAAAATTAGAGAGTAGGTATCACGCGTCTGCAAAATTATTTTTTTATCTCGGTAGACCGTTAAATCCCTCTGTCCGTTCAATGGCGAGGGATTCTACTCGCTCTATATTCAAGATACCGCCCTCGTCTTAAAAATATTATTTTGCTGCCTCGTGATACTATCTACTATTTCATCCCATCTATTCGAAATTCGGAATCGGTTAGTCAACAACGGGGAGCAAAATAGACGATTCCTAGAAGAGATTTTCGTAGCGGGTAAAAATATTTTTTTTATTTTGAACTTGAATATTGCACGACCGTAGAGGTCAAACTAAAATATTTAGGTACTTACTAATAGTATAGTATTATATAGTATAGTATTTAAAAATAATTTAAAAAGAATCTTATTCAAACTGTAAACAAGACTACAACCAAAGAGGTTCGGTTCGTAATTAAGACAACAATGTCAATAATATTTGCAATTATTTTATTATTTTTTTCAAATAAATAATTTTAAAATTTATTTATTTAGATTTATTTTATGAATTATAATTTTTTTATTGATATTTATAATTTAATTAAAACAATACCACCTTATTATTATTTTTCTAATTCTTATTGTTTCTTCACATTATTACATTGTAATACCTCATCATCATCATAACATCCCATGAAACTTCCACTACAGGACAGGGAGCTCCCTCTAGAATTCTAGCTTTTGCTGGAAAAATGAAGAGGGGATATCATAGTCACCTCGCTTGTTAGCGTTACGGCTGGCACCATGGACCGCAGTTGTAGGTGACCGCAGTAAGTAAGATGTGAAATACAAAGGAGGATGCTGCTGCCCATCCTCCAGTTTCTAACCCTTAGTTGCCTCTTACGAAACCCACGGGTATGTAAGAGTTAGTACTATTCTTTGCCGGCACCACACGGGACATACATACACCATTGTAATACCTACTATTTTACATTTAATATTAATGATGGATGAGTCTCTTTTTCTGTTCTCATAAAGGGAGATGAAAAGTAGAGTTTATCAAACGGCTGATAAATAATTTTTGACCTCGGATGGCCTAATTAATCCTGAACGCTCGCGTTTAAAAACTCATTTTGCTGAATTGTGATACTATCTACTATTAGAACGTATTTTCACGGATGGACGGAAAACGCAAAGAGTAAAAAGAAAACGAATGAAAAAGCTTTGAGAATTGTGACGGAGACCAGAGGAAAGAAAGCTGATTGGAAGTTCAAATTCAGAAAATATAAAAAGATGAGTGAGATAGATAAAAACAACACTCTATATCACAATTAAGCCTCTACACCACAGAAAAATAAGGGTACTTAGAAGGAGGATTAAAGAAATAATTCGTCACAAGGTAGTGAAGGCGTCGTTCTATGGATTTGACGCGTTATTTTGAATATTTCCTAGTGATCACTGATAGTTTGACATAAAATATTGGGACATGTTGGCAGATGTCATCCCATAGTAAAATAAATTAGCAAGGTATCTAAGGCGTCGTTCTATGGATTTGACGCGTTATTTTGAATATTTCCTAGTGATCACTGATAGTTTGACATAAAATATTGGGACATGTTGGCAGATGTCATCCCATAGTAAAATAAATTAGCAAGGTATCTATTCCGAGCGAAGCAAGGAGGTCCGAAATCTTTGCTCTACACCATCTACTCATGTACCTAATTATTACTATTTAGATAATAAGATTTATCTGTTGTTTTGTGATAAATTAAATTATGATTATTGGGAATAATGATTTTTTTATTATCAGTGCGGTCAAATATACGAGTGCGTTTTGCTTTTGTAGGATGGTCTCTATTAGACATTTCTTCCAGGCAACTATTGCCTGTTAGTGTGAAAAACGCCAAAGACGAGGTTTAACTTTAAGAAAATGAATAATGCTTAAGTATGTAATACACATGCCTGAATGTTTCAACTAGATTCTGGAATATAATAAATTAAAATAAATAATATAAATATTGGGGGACATTTCACACAAGGTCCATAATACATAAGTATAAAGTTATACGAAGACAACTGCCACAGTTTTGAAACCAAGTTATATTAACTATGTAGGTCATTTAACTAGATAAAGATAGACTAGTAAGGCAAAATGCTTTATTCAGTGTATTACTGCATATATAGTTACTGCAAAAAGGTTTTGGCTCAGCATAAATGTAGAGTAAACAAGTACTTATCTGTAGCCACTTTTATTTTGCCAATACCAAGTTCAAGACAGATGACTTTCCTTTCACACACTCTTCTATAAATATAATTCTAAAAGCATAAATTAAAGTTTCTCAACGTATTTTTCTGTCATAATCCGGTCTGTCTAAGGTCTGAGCACGCTAAATCTTAGAAGCTACTGTATGAATTTTGATAGGTACGGTTTTCACCATAGATAGACTGATTCATTGAAAGTTTTTTTTCTGTAATTTTCAAATATTTGATAATCTTTGTCGATCAAGTCGAAACTGGTATTGTGTAAAAAAATGTTTAATACTATAACTTTATTGACAAACAAAAAAACATAAATTAAGAAAATATACTTACGTCCTAATAACGATCCGTGTCTCAAATTATTCAATTTCAGAAGGTACGCCACGCTCACGCAATAAAATAAAAAAGTAAAATTTCGCACACCACTACAAATTCACACACATATAGAAGAATAACACAGGTACAAATAACAAAATCGAATTAAAATAAATAAACACGTAAACAACCGGCGGCGCGTGGTGATTGGCCCTGACTGCGGTCAATGGGTGCGCAGGAGTCGAATTTCTGATATGTACACCCAACTGGACGCCAGTAGAAACACTTTGGATTTTATGGAATGGTAATATAGTTGCAAATGTTTCTACTGACGTGCGGTTGGCTGTACGCGTTTCGATACAGTGTTGTTTTGTGTAATTTTTTGCTCATTATCATGACGTTGACGTGGTATGTAGGAAGAGTATGCGTGTAATTTACACCGTGTAAAGCCATGATCACACCTTCCCTAACTCAGAAACGAATTCGGCTTACATTGCTCGTTGAAGTAAGGATATTGCATTAACATATCCAAGCCTCCCAGCAATGTATGCCGAATTAGTCTTAGAATTCAGTTAGGTGTGATCGTGGCTTATGCGCTGTGCCGTCACTATTTTTGTAAAAGTAAAACTGTAAATTTAACTTATAATAATAGTTAAGCTGCGTTGGTACCGTGAGGCCTGCGGCAAACTGAAGTGGTTTGAAATATTAGTTGTATATTTGGAGGTGCTCGTAAAAATAACGTGGGAACGGCCAGGCATCAGTTAATTCCATAATTCTGATGAATGATGGATGAAATGAAGGTCCTGATAGACTGTTATCTACCGAAAACGGAATCTGTAGATTCAGACAACACAACTAAACAATTTTTCCGATAAAACATAATAATAGGTCGAAATACGTTTTTTTCCTAACCATACAAAAAGCACCATCAACCGATGTATGAAAAGTAAAAAATAATAACAAGGATGTCATTGACACTCGTATACTACGTGAATTTTCGTTTGTTTTTCTCTCGAATCCTAGAAACAACATCACACTCTTTACTCATGGAAACAAGCAACATTAAAAAAAAAAATTTTACTCGAGGAAGCGGAGGAGGAGGCGGCGGCAGAAGGAGGCAGATGGCAGGTGGAGGCGAACGAAAAATAGGGAGATCGAAGATCTAGTGCCCGAACCCAACATCATGGGCGAGACCAAGGCTGCAAGGCTTCGTTGGCTCGGCCAAGTGGAGAGAATGGGAGAGGATCGGGCCGCCAAAAGAGCTTACGTGGGACGACCGAGTGGGAAACGACCAGTTGGTCATCCCAGGTACAGATGGGGTGACGAAGTGCGGAAAGACCTGCATGCCCTCCAGAGAGCCGATTGGCAAGAAGTGGCACATAACAGGAAAAAATGGAGAACACTAGTGTCGGAGGCCAAGATCCTCATGGCCTCCGACACGAGAGTGGGATCAAGGAATTTTTTTCGACTATAATAAAAGTGGTCACGTGATCGACTCATTTGTGGGAAGTCGACAACTTATTCCAGTAAAAAAAATTTTTCTTCGGGGAAGTTGCTTGTTTTCATGAGAAGAATCACCGGGCTTCAGGAGGAAAACCAATGAAAATCAAGATGTATTGCTTGCCGGAGATAAGCTTATTATTTTCTAAGAAAGATCATTTCAAACTTATATCATACTGGTCTCGGTTGCATTTGCAGTTTAGCCATTACATGTACAGTATTACCGGCACATGAGACATATCAACTTAGTTCTCAAAGTGAGCAACGCGCTTAGCTGTCTTATTAGTGTCAAAATATGCCATTAATAAGACAGTAGGTGTTATGGGCGATGGTGACAACTTACCATCAGGTGGCCCACCTGCTCGTTTGCTCACTTGTAACATTTAATTCGAGTTGGGTGGATGGTTTGAAACAGTGTTGCTAAAACAAGCGAGGTGACTATGGTACTTCCTCTCCACGTTTTTCCAGCAAAAGCTAGAATTCTGAAGGGAGCTCCCTGTCCTGTAGCGGACGTTTTTTTTTTTCATGGGATGTTATGATGATGAACATAGGTTACAACGATTATACTGACCTAAGAGATTGGTAATATCGTACAATGAATAAAAAATAATGTTTTTGTTTATATTGCCATCGACACGCAATTTAAAGAAGAAGAAGACAACAACAATAATTATCAGCTTGCTTTGATAATTCAACTGTGAAATTTTTACAATAAAATTTTAATTGAGTAAGTATTGAAAGTCACGATATGCGCACTCTGATTGAAACAGGCCAAGTGCGTTTTGGGCCACTGGCAGTATTATAGGGTTCCGTAGTTTTTGATTAATTATTTCATAACATTCATACCATCAACTTTTTACCTCCTAATGCCAGCGAGGTCGCTATTGCAATTTTTATTATTTTCCGTTTTTCGGCTATAGTTCATTAACCTATGAAGCCTACTTAGCTGTGATAGTGTTCCTTTTAATATCATCATAAATACTACTACTGTGATTGTTTTAGCTGAATGGGACAGTCGACTCCAACAAAAATTGCGCTTTAAATAAATATTTTAAACGAATCGAAAAATGATCTGTGCAGACTCAAATTATTTTTATTAGACCTATCTAATGCACACAACACAGTGGGGTCAACAAGAGAAAAAAAATTAACCCCACTAAGGGAGTTACCCGTAAATTTTTTTTTTCATGATTTTATTTTACCACTTTGTCGACATGGATAAAATACAAATCTGTACTAAATTACAGTTTTCTAGTACTAAGGATCTCTGAGTTAAGCCGCGGACAGACAGACAGACATAACGAAACTATAAGGGTTCCTTGTTGACTACTGAACCCTAAAAACATAAATTGCATTACAATGAAATGGTGTTCGAAAAAAGTCGAAACTGCAATGTTGACTACAGTGAAAGAAACATAATTGTTTTTCTTCCCGAAGAAACTAGTTTTTCGACCGTTAAGGAAAGTTGTTCAGTGTTCATTAGCCTTTTGTATCCAGTATATGGAACAGCCTTTATATACTTCTTACATCATAGCCAAAAAATACAAATACAAAATTATTTATTTCTCAATTCAAATAACATCAGTATGTCAAGAAAACAAACAAACAAAATCATGGGACCACGGGTACACGCCTTTATGATGTTCCTTTTGAAATATTACCTTTTGAGTTTTCTACGCTCCTAGAAAATGATCTTACATTGTGGATAACTCCAC
Organism: Athrips mouffetella; assembly: GCA_947532105.1. Classification (NCBI taxonomy): domain Eukaryota; kingdom Metazoa; phylum Arthropoda; class Insecta; order Lepidoptera; family Gelechiidae; genus Athrips; species Athrips mouffetella. The sequence goes on along the minus strand of OX383961.1, from coordinate 1,215,149 downwards.
TTATCTAAAGCATTAATATGGAAGCTTATATATTTTTCCCGGTAACAGATTATCCATATTAAGTAATTTCCTAACAAATGTGTACAAACGGGCTGATTGATCAATCACTTTGTGGAATGCTCGATTTTCTACCGCAGTCATAATCAATCAATGTTACTAACGAAGTATTTTAGTAATGTAGGTAGTAAGCTCCTATTGTCGTATGTTAAGTACTTTATATTTCTTTATTTTATGTAGTAAAAAATGTACAATTTATAGTACAATAATAATTTTATTTTAAGAAAAGTCTGTCCTCATGCAATACGGTGAAGCTTCGATTAAAATGCCGTAAACAGGCTCCGTGTTTTTTTCCGCCCTGTACAAAAATACATTATGTTAGTTTTTATATTGAGATACGAGTACGTAACGAAACTTTTGTAGGTTTTTTGTTCACTGAGTGCAAAAACTGGCACTCAATTAAATACTATGGAATATTTTGCCCTTAGGTCGATGGAGAAAGACGCCGTGTATGACGAAGTTTGAGATTTTTTTTATTAATTATTCTTTTGACCGTGGCAGCCTTTGAGTCAGTGACGTAGCGGATGAGTTGAGCGGTCACATCAGCCGCAGATCATCGTACTATCTGGGGAACAGATCAATCAATGTATAAGGATCTAGGACCTGGGCGACCGAGCCCCGCTCTATAATAGCCGCCTCAACATTAAAATATCAAGCTGTGCTACCCGCCAACAGATGGTGCTGTAAATTTTTATCTAAATCGCAATTGCTTAAAAACACGGAGAAAACGGATTTTCCCAGACATGAGACCTAGCTAGATCGATTTTTAGCCCCCGAAAACCCCCGTATGGTAAGTTTCATCGAAATCGTTAGAGCCGTTTTCGAGAAACCGATTACAAATATATATATTTATATATATACAAACATTGCTCGTTTAGGATAGGCTGGACGTCATGGAGGCTGACATGAACGTGAAAATTCTCACTACAGAGGATGCTATGGACCGAAAAAAAAAACATTTTCTCCGGGTTTTTTTTTGAGCATTTCTTAATAAAAGCGGGTTTCAACAACCCTACAGCGGTATCTGTTACTGGGCTTTGGCTAAGATTATACAGAGCGAAGCTCGGTCACCCAGGTATTTTAGGTTTATTTGTTTTTTTTTTGTCCGTGGCAGCTTTGGAGTCTGTGAAGCGGTAGCGGATAAGCTGAGCGGCAGGAAAACCGTATCCGATGGTTCGATCACCTCAGTCGCAAATCGTCGTACCTACTATGTATTAGGTTCTATATTACGTGGCTGGACCAAGAAGCGCTGGCTGGTCTTCGTGGAGGCTGACATGAGGGAGAAAAATCTCACTACAGAGGATGCTGCAGACCGGATAAAGCGGACTCTGGCTGGGATAAAGCTAAACAGAAGAAGAAGGCGTGCCCATGATCATCATAATCAGTCGAAATACGTCCAACGTTGGCCATAAGCCTCTGACAAAAAAATAAATGGTACAACTTACTTTCTCGCGATACGCAAGTAAAAACCATCAACCGCAAACTTAAATTGGTAATGTCATACACATATAGTATGGAAATTTCTTCGTTCATAAATGCTGCTGTAGCGAAAGGATAATAAACGAATGAAATCTGTAAGCAGCAAGCCATTGAGCCGGTCTGCATTCATTATGGCGCCGGTCGATACCGATTCGCACTTTATTTAGAACAATTTGCTTTGCTACCAGCCAGTAGAGCTGTCCTTGTTACGATACTTGAAGTAACTTTTGTAGAAACGATTACTTTACCAAACGAACTAGAAAATTTGCCAAAAATTAAGGCTTTATTGGACGGGAAGACAAAAGACTTTCACAAATCTTCTACTTGAAGCACCGTGACAAAATTTTAAGAGATGGAAACGAAAAAACCGGCTAAGTGCGAGTCGGACTCGCGCACCGAGGGTTTCAAGCCACTGAGATAAAAATACCGTCTTAGTTATGGCCGCGCAGTCACGCAGAAGTGTATTAAATGCGCACGAGTCCAGCACGCAACTGACCAGTTTTTATTAATTGTTTTTAAACTAATAGTTTATGCACTATTAAACATAAGCTTGTAAGTGTTCCCGTTTTTACGATAGAGATACAACAAAAATCGGGCAAAACGCCTGAATAACTGTTTTTAGTAGGGTATCCCCCCTTATGTTTTAATTCCTTAATTTTCTGCCTGCATCTGTGTTCCCGAGTTCATATAACCCGAATCTATTCAAGTCGCGAGTGAATAGGCTTCTTCGTTCCATCATCGACCACATCTCTGTCTTCAAGACCCATTACCAATAAAAAAAATATATTCTTATTATTTGTTCTTAAAGCGGCAACAGAAATACATAATCTGTGAAAGTTTCAACTGTCTACCTATTATGGTTCATAACATACAGCCCGCTGACAGAGAAACACACAGACAGACATCGGAGGCATATTAATATGGTCCCGATTTTCCCCCTTTGGGTACGGAACCCTAAAAAGTGGGAAGTTATACGCAAAATGCATAGTTTTGAATACATTGCAAATCAATTTCCATAAAATTTCCATTTTTCGGGAACTATGAAAAATTGCTATTGAGATCAAATATCAAAATTTATTTTAGTTGGAAAGTTATGGGTACCAGAGGTAGTATTTGGAAGCCTGTTTAAAATTCGGCACAGGTTCTTAGAATCAGTAGATTTTGTTTGCTTAAAATAATTTTTTCAATGAAAACCATCATCATGTCAAACAAATAAGAGGGATGCCGGGATACAAAGCTGCAGTCGAATTGAAACATCGTCTTGAAACAGCATATCAAGCTTGACATATTGGACTTTGTACCGTCCTTATTTCAATAGACGTACGAGCTAGAGTCGAACTGTCAAGCAAGACCTGTCGTTGACTGCACCAATATTCAAGTTTTAAACTATAATTATTTTAAAGTTATTTTGAACAGTGAACATAAAACTATGAACGAAAGAGAAAGTGAATATTAAAAAGGTCACGCGCATCTTATCGTCGATGGCCTTGCTTTAGACAAAGAAATACCTGCTGCATAAAATACTGTTTACAATAAGGAAATAACCACAGGTAAGATTCCAGACGATTATAAATGATAAAAAGAGGGCTCAATATATTACATGGCTGATCTGAATGAGTAGTTAATTTGCACTAGTAAATTGAAAAGAATAGTACCAACCCTTACATACCCGTGGTTGTCGTAAGAGACGACCAAGGGTTACTAACCGGAGGATGAGCAGCAGCATCCTCCTTTTTATCTAACATCTTACTTACTGCGGTCACCTACAACCGTAGTCCATGGTGGTGACTATGGTACTTCCCCTCTACTTTACCAGCAAAAGCTAGAATTCTGGAAGGAGCTTCTTGTCCTGTAGTGGACGTTTCATGGGATGTTATGATGGAATCGAAGTCACAGAATAAAGTAATAGTACTATCATACAGAACAGAATGGACACTAACACCACTTAAAAACCTTCCTCTTGAATCACTCTATCTATTAAAAAAAAACAGCATCAAAATCCGTTGCGTAGTTTTAAAGATCTAAGCATACATAGGGACAGAAAGACAGACAGCGGGCGACTTTGTTATAATACTATGTAGTGATACGCGAGCTTACGCGATCTTCCAATCTCAAATTCGCGCTCTTCTAAACTCAAATTCGCGCTCTTCCAAACTCAAATTCGCGCTCGATGTATGTAGTGTACGGGGTGTGTCCCGTCGAAGTGCTCACAGCCTGGCGGTCCTTGTTCTGTCATTCTGATCACGAAAGTTGATCAAACTTTGAAGGTGTTCAGAACCAATAAAGATGGCCGGAAGTGGCATACGAACTACACTGTAAAGCAAAAAAAACGTGTCGGTAGTTTTTCCGCCATACATTTTCATACACTGATGGGCTCAAAGCCGTGGCTCAAAGTAATCGTTAATGTCTCATACTAATCGAAAAGAAAATGCGAATCTGATTAGTCAGATCTAAAGATTTTTCTAAGACTTGTGTGAGGTAGTTGAGCTGTGACACAACCCGGACATTACATACTCGTACATCGAGCGCGAATTTGAATTTGGAAGGTCGTGTAGGCCCGCATATTCAGCATAAAAGACCCTCGCGAGAATCTCGCGGGCGGGTGCACGCGGGGGTGCGGGGTGAATTGCAAGGGGGGCGGAGAGTGTCCGTTCTGTATCATATGATAGTACTATGACTTTATTCTGTGGCTGTGAGCTAGAAAATTCAAACCAATAAGATTGCTTACATTTAGCAGCGCATTTGACTAGCTTCGAAAATGGAGCAACCCTATTGGCTAGAATTTTCCCAGCTTGCAGCTAAGCTCCCTCTAGCACTGGTGGAAAAACACAAAGAGATTTGAAACTCGCTGAAAAACACCGGAGTGTTTCAAAGCAAAGCTAGCTTGAAAATTCTGACCTAGTGGTAGAGAAAGCTTTATCTGGTACTAGCTGTTGCCCGCGGCTTCGCTCGCGTGGATTTCGTATTTATGTTGTTACCGGTTTTCCGAAGCAATGAGATATTTTCCCGTCATTTCGGGGTAATTTTAAACTAAGGAAAAACAGGACTAACCCTGCGCAAATCAATGAGTATAATTCAAGATCCAGCTGAATTTTATATAATATACAGACGTTACTCATAAATAACTCAGAACAGAGGAACTTAGCAGCAGTATCCTAACAAATGTAAAGAGTGAGATGAGAGACACCTTTATGTAATATTTCAAAACAGAGCCATTTCGCAGAAGTAATTAAGAAAAACTAAAACCATCTCCCTCTCTCTCCCTCTTCCTCTCCCCCTCCCTCTGTCTCAACCCCTCCCCCTGTCTCTTCCCCTCCCCCTCCTCTCTCTCCCCCTGCCCCTCCCTCTCCCTTTTCATCACCCCCTCCCCCTCCCTCACTCCCTCCCTCACCCCTTCCCCTCCTTCTCCCTCTCCCTCTACCTGTACCTGTACCCTTCTACCTCTCTACCTTTCTACCTCTACCTCTACCTGTCCCTATCCCTACCCCTTACGCCAATTTAACCGCTATCCCTAACATAGAAATGACACCCATATTTATTTTTAGACATTTCAAACCTATCGCACCCCAACCCCATCCCCAGGGGACGATGGTATTTCACGTCCACCACGTTTCATTTTAAAGTTGTTGTAACTTTCGCAATCAGCGACCCGATAAACCATACAAACGACACCCATATTGATTTTTAGACATTTCAAACCTATCGCACCCCAACTCCATCCCCAGGGGGATGATGGTATTTCACGTCCACCACGTTGGATTTCAAAATTGTTGTAGTTTTCGTAATCAGCGACCCGATAAACCATACAAACGACACCCATATTAATTTTTAGACATTTCAAACCTATCGCACCCCAACTCCATCCCCAGGGGGATGATGGTATTTCACGTCCACCACGTTTGATTTCAAAAATTATTGTAGTTTTCGTAATCAGCGACCCGATAAACCATACAAACGATACCCATATTGGTTTTTAGACTTTGTCACCCCATTTCCCTTTTTAGGGGTTGAATTTGGGGTGGAATTTCAATAACAGTGATGAACGTTGCATAGAATTACAAACCTCATGCCTAAATAATAAATTATGTGTATTTTACTTTAAGAATAAAGAATTTTCAACTTCATCCCCCTTTTCACCCTTAAGGCTGTCGAATTTTCAAAAACCCTGAGACACGTGATTATTAATTTTTAGTCGTCAGCCTAAATACAAATTTTGAAGATCCCTACTTCAAAACTGACGGACGTTCATACCAACTTTCATCCCCTATTTTACCCCCTTAGAGGTGGAATTTTGTAAAACCCTTTCTTAGTGCACCCCTAGGCCACATAAGGAACCTACATGCCAAATTTGGAATCTCTAGACCCAGTGGTTTGGGCTGTGCGTTGATATGTCAGTCAGTCAGTCACCTTCTTCTTTTATGTATATAGATTTGGGTCTCTGAGGTCAGATTGAAATGCACTTTGCCTGACGCACTGGTTAGTGCTTTCAAACAATCCCCTAGTTAGGTGTTACTCCACCCATTGGAGGAGTTTATTCGGAAAGGTACATTATGTTCTGCTATCGGCATACAAAAGAATCATGTATCCTGATTTATTTTGGCTATAAATAAGTTGTTTGGGTTCATAATATTATTAATCTTATGCGCGCTTACTTCGCAGAAACGGGCTGAAACTAGTGCCACAGTTAGTGTAGAGCGAGGAACCTGTTTCAGGACGACTATACGAGGTGATGCAGAATCACCTGTGTTGGCAGCACCGTCGATTTTTGGATAAATCGACTAGACGCCAAGCCAGAAAACAATCCCCGCCGCCCGTTTCCCCTTCCATATTTTGAATATAAAAGCAAGTGCCCAACGGAATTCGAGTTTCTTACTTTGCTAGTCGTGTTCGAGAGAGGTTACCTTTAAAATTGGAAACGGCCACGTTAGATAAATAATTACTACATTGTATATATTAATAAGTGTGTTTTGTATCGGTAAGGAAAGGTGTGAAATAAAATACTTAAAGTGCTTTTTTATTATTAAATCTCGTTGTTATTTCAGAGCCTTAGTCTAAAAGTTACACTTCGATAATATCAGAAGTGAGCTTCGAATACACGCGCACAAAATGGGTAAACGAAAAAGCAAGAAGAGTAAAAAGAATAAGAGGAAACATTCGCGCCCAAGGTCATCATCTTCGTCAAGCAGCAGCAGTGCGAGAAGTCCCTCGCCGCCTCCAAGGAAAAGAAGTAAGGTATCACAAAAAGCTGATGCCGAAACTGTAAGTACGAGTGCCACTATGTTACATAGTATGATCCCTGAGTTTGATCCGTTAACGGACAATGTTAGTGCTTGGTTAAATGTGATCGAATCCTACGCTGCGACTTTTAAATGGACTGATAGTATGACTCGATATCAGGCTCTGAATAAACTCAAGGGTTCTTCAAAAACGTGGTACGACTTTTTGTTGCGTGACGACCTTACGTGGACTTCTTGGTTGTGGAAAGACTGGAAAGAAAAGATTTCTTCCACGTTTCAAGTTAAACGTAACATGTTCGAATTGCTTAAAGAAATAGTCGAGAATAAACCAGTCGAGAATCAATCTCTGTATGCCTTCTTTTTCGAGCAAAAATCAAAAATCGATAATTTACGGCTACATTTCTCAGAATGTGACATTATTTCGATCATATTGGGCAATATAGGCGATAATAACATTAGTGCTTCGGTCGAGGCTAGTAATTTCCAAACTTGCGAAAGTTTAGCGGGTTTCTTGCACAGCCGTACTTACAAATATAAACAGACTAAACAAACCACAAACAGTTCTGCATCTCGTGAATCCACTACAAGGCAAGCATCCCAGTATTCACAGCCGACAGTACCTCAGTCTGCAACTACATCTGATCGTGACCAAGCACTTGTTAATAATAACTTACCTTTAAATCAAAATCAGAATCAAAATAGAAAACCAATTGAATGTTTCACTTGTGGAGGCAATCACAAGAGAATACATTGTTCTATAAAATGCGAATTTTGTAAAAAAAGAGGTCATACGGAGGCCAAATGCTTATTTAAAAAGATCCCCGAAGTTTCAAAGACCGCAAAAGAGGAGACAAAGTATGTTAACTCTTTGAACACAAGAGATAAATTTTGTAAAAAAGTTTTGATTAAGGATACCGAACATGATGCTTTTATAGATACCGGAAGTAGTTGTTCGCTGATATCAGAACATTTGGTTGAGCGATGTATGCTGGATGTGGTTTTGTTGGATTCACCGGTCGTTTTGCAAAGATTTTCGAAAGATAGCTTAAAAACAGTCACGAAATTGGTACGGGTAAACATCAAAATTGACTCTATTGCGGTTGAAAATGTAGACATGTACGTGATTAGTGACTTATCTGGTTGCGATATTTTGATTGGTCGTAACGGTACGGAGAGGTCAGATTTGATGTATTCCCGCATAGGAAATTCACTTAAATTTGACTACGTTTCGGACTTTCAAGAGTTTTGCAGAACCGTGGATGATCAGAACTTATGTCTTAATACGGAATCTCATCACTCTGAGTTGATAGCTTTATTTCGGAAGTACGGAAATTGTGTAGCTTCGAATATCAAAGAGTTAGGCAAGGTAAATGACTTCGAAATGAAGATTGAGTTAAATAGTTCCAAACCCATTCAGGCCAGACCATATCGAGCTTCAGTTTCAGATAGGCAAGAAATTAGAGAAATCGTTAATGAGCTTTTAGAAAATGGAATCATACGAGAAAGTAATTCTCCATATGCCAGTCCTGCTCTTCTTGTCAGTAGGAAAAACACTGATGATCAGAAGAGACTATGCGTTGACTACCGCGCGCTCAACAAGATTACTATAAAAGATAAATTCCCTATGCCACGTGTAGAAGACCTTGTTGACAGGTTACAAGGCTGTAAATATTTTACCAATTTAGATCTGAAAAGTGGTTATTACCAAATTAAAATGAGTGACAATTCTATTAACAAGACAGCGTTCATAACTGAAGATGGTCATTATGAGTTCTTAAGACTACCGTTTGGGTTGTGTAATGCACCATCTTGCTTTCAGCAAATGATGAATAAAGTATTAGGGAATCTCCGTTTTGGTAAAATAATACTTTATTTAGATGATGTGTTAATTGCTACCGAAACTGCCGAGGAAAATTTACGGTTGTTGGAACAGGTTCTGCAAATTTTCAGTGAAAGTGGCTTGACATTGAATCTCAAGAAATGCCATTTCCTGAAGACTGAAATAGAATTTCTGGGCTATAGGATCAAGTCTGGAACTATAATGCCTAGTTCAGAAAAAATTAAAGCAGTTAAGGAAATTCCTGTTCCAAAAACCGTACATCAACTCCGACAGTTCCTGGGACTTATCAGTTATTTTAGGAAATTCATAAAAAATTGTGCACTCTTGTCGAGTCCCTTGACAAAATTATTGAAAAAGGATTCTCCCTGGGTTTGGTCTGATGTTCAGGAATCCGCTTTTCAAACCTTAAAGAACTCCTTAACCTCAGAGACTACACTAACGATTTTTGACCCGAATAAGGAATGCATTTTGTTTACGGACGCAAGTAGGGAGGGTTTGGCCGGAATATTAGTTCAGGTCACTCAAGAAGGTGAAAGACCCATTCATTACTATAGTCGTCAAACGACAGAAGATGAAAAGAAATATCATTCGTTCGAGTTGGAACTATTGGCGATCGTTTGTTCATTACAAAAATTTAGACTATATCTATTAGGTACACATTTTAATATCATAACTGACTGTAACGCAGTTCGATTTGCGCTCACAAAAAAGGAAATTATTCCCCGAATTGCGCGGTGGGTTCTGTCGATACAAGAATTCGATTACGATATTGTTCATAGAGAGGGAACGCGTATGCGACACGTCGATGCATTAAGCCGGAACCCCGCACAATCCGGAGAAAAATCTGAATCCGAATTGGTACTGTCGATAACTGAGGCAGATTGGTTATTGTCAGTCCAGTTACAGGATTCTGAGCTAGTGAGAATCAGACAAGCGTTAGAATCAGGAGAAGCTGATAATAACAAGGAGATTTTTGCAAATTATGAATTGTTAGGTAACAAGGTTTACAAACGAACTGACAAAGGTCGTCGCTGGGTGGTACCTAAAAATTGTATCTGGCAGATTATTAGATCAAACCACGATGATCTTGGCCATTTCTCTCTAGATAAGACTTACGAACGCATTTCTCAAAAATATTGGTTCCGTAAGATGCGAAGAACTATAAAAAAATACATAAAAAATTGCATAAATTGTATTTATCACAAGAATAAAGGCGGTTCGAAAGAAGGTGAGCTGTTTCCCTTGCCTAAGTTTGCTCAGCCTTTTCATACGGTTTATATGGACCATTTAGGCCCTTTCGTAGAAACGAACAAAAGGAACAAGTACTTACTTGTTATAGTAGATGCATTTACTAAGTTTGTATTTATATCCGCGATTCGCAGTACAGAAACTAAGCTCGTGATCAAAGAAATGGAAATTATTTCTAAAACTTTTGGTAATCCGCGGAGAATAATTGCTGATGCGGGATCAGCCTTTACATCTAAACGTTTTAAGGAATATTGCTTAACTAAAAACATTCTAAATATGAAACCATGGATAAACATTGGTAATTGGTCGGCTGATGATTAATTTGTGGTCATGTTGGCAGGCACTTTTGTTTTTGTTTGGTTTGGTAAGAAGATTTTCTTTTTTCTTGATATTTTAAAACCTAATCAATGTGTTTTTCCCCTACTGTTCTTGTAATGTGATCTGAAGATTGTATTGTGATCTGAAGGTGGTGCTATATTGATGCAAACTTCACTTGATTCCTGAAGTTAAATGGTTGCCTAAGACTAAAGGAACTGTTTAATGGGGGAGTTTTATTCATCAACCTAAGTCTAAAGGTGATGAACGGAGAATTTTGCTCAGGATTCTCTTTTCCTTCTATCAGACAGTAACATCGCCTAAGTCTAAAGGGATGGTGGTTTGGAAGGTGAATTGAAAATCTTGTTTGTAAATTTATTAGGTGATCTTGGCATCAAGATAGGCCGAGTCTACGGATAAGTATTGTTAACGTGACAAGAAAGCTAATTAATTTCGTGTTTTATTTTGTAGAACTCGTAGTGATGGTGATGGAGATGCCTGGGGCAGGCATCATGCAGCATGGCCGTGTTGGCAGCACCGTCGATTTTTGGATAAATCGACTAGACGCCAAGCCAGAAAACAATCCCCGCCGCCCGTTTCCCCTTCCATATTTTGAATATAAAAGCAAGTGCCCAACGGAATTCGAGTTTCGGATCTCGCCTGTCGCGTCGAGGAGGTCAGATCCAGTCCGCGCACTTTTTCTGACTACCCACATTCGGTAGATATTACCTCGCGGTGGGTATTCTGGGTTGTTTACATGACGTGAGGAGCCCGGATACCCACAAACCGCGTACGACTCGCCCACCTGCCCCCAGCCCTCTTGGGGGTAGGCTTTGTCTACGTGTGGACGCGACACCCAGCACGCTGCCTTTTAGGGAGACATGACTCCCCCCGCCTCCATCGCGAAGGTCAAGAAGCGACCGAGGACACCCCGCAATGTTGCCCAGGCCTTCTACCTTCGGGAAGAGTACGCCAACGAGCGCGCCTCACAGTCGCCCGCCTCGCCGCCGCTTCACCGCACCCCGACGAAGCCCCCCGCAACCGCGGGCCCCCGACAGCCGCCTCCCTGGGCCATCCAGCCTAAGCCACAGAGCCTAGTAACCTACAAGCCGCCGACGCAGGTCCCATGGCGTGACCCGCGCCTTGAAAGGAGGGACAGGCCCCCGGCCTCCCCCCCCACCCCGCAACCGGCACCCCGCCGGCTCACACCGTCGCCGCAGTCCGCGCCCCAAGCGATGGACCAAACGACGCCGCCGCCGTCCACATCGACGGCCCCCGCACCGTCGCAGCCACTTCCCCCGCCCCCCGCCTCATATGCGGGTGTAACCGCCGCCGCCAACCCTCGCTCACCGTTCCCTTCCCCGGTGACGCAGCAGACGGCCCCAACCACGCAGCCAGCCGCAGGACAGTCCCGGTCGGCTCGGAAGCCACCGCCCATCGTAGTGGACAGCTTCCCCGACTGGCCCCACCATCTTCGCGCGCTTAAGGAGCAGCTGGGCCATGCGCCGAACGTGCGTCCCTATGGCAAGGGGATGCGCTTTCTGGCGCAAACCGAAGCTGAGTTCCGGGTCTACCAGCGCTACCTCACCGCGCTGGAGGGGCAGACCGGGCTCTCTTGGTTCGCCTACGCGCCCAAAGCCGAGAAGCCGCTGAAGGTCGCGATCCGCGGCCTGCCAGCTGATACACGCCCGGAGGACATCGTCGCCGAGCTACGCCGCCTGGGTTACGAGCCAGAATTCGTGCGCCCCATCCGTGCCCGCCAAGGACGCCCTGGGTGCATCCACTTCGCCCAGCTTACTTACACGCCAAACCTCACCCCGAGCATTTACGCAGTGAGCGAGCTCCTGTGTGTGCCCGGCGTGAAGATCGAGGGATGGCGTGGGAAGCAGAGAGTCCCGCAGTGCCACCGGTGCCAGCTGTTCCGACACAGCTCGCACAATTGCCACCGGCGGCAAGCCTGCGTCTGCTGCGGCGAGGAGCACCCGGCGAAGGAGTGCCCACGCCCACGCACCGAGCCCGCCACCTGCGCGAACTGCGGGAAGGCCCACCCGGCGAACAGCCTCGCGTGCGCAATCCTGCGCCGCGAGGTTCGCAACAAGAAAGCCGGCACCGCACCGCGAACATCCACCCAGCCCACAACATCGGCCAGGGTCGTCGCCGAGCCCACGGGAGAGTCGAACGCGCCGGGGTCACTTATGGCCTCCGCGAACGAGCCCGGTGGGCCGGTCAGGAAGAGGAGGGGTAGGAGGAGGAGGAAGGGAACCGCCTCCGCCACTCCAGCCGCCGCCGCCGCCACTGCAGCCGGCCCCACCCAGTCACAGCCAGCGCCTTCGAAAGCGGTCGCCGCCCCGCACACTGCCGGGAAGAAGGCGAAGCTGACGAAGGCACCTTCCAGCACAGCTGCCACATCCAAAGCGAATCAGATGCCCCAGGAAGCGGTCACCGCCCCACAAGACGTGGGCAAGATGGTGAAGCACCCGGGGGCAACCTCAAGTAAAGCTGCCGACGCCATTGACCTCGCCATCGAGCTCCTGCTCTCCGTCCTAAAGGCCGTGAGGGCAGGCACCGACCCGGCGGCGATAGTCACGGAGGGTGTCTCCATCCTGGCTCGCATGAGGACAGGATGCTGAGGCCCCTCCCCTCCACACCAGGCAGCCCACGTCCACTACTCCCCGTCGAGTAGTCAGGACTGTGGGCCCCTACCACCAGCCCCCAACCACGACGTGCGCAGTGCGCGCGCGCCGCGAAAGCGTGCCGACGCCGCACCGCGCCCGCCCACCTCCGTCGAAGAGAAGCCGCCGCTGGCTCGCAGGCGCTCACTAGGCCTCCCCCAACGGGGAATCACCTGGTGGGCTGCCTCGCCGCGGCGTGAAGACTTGACCGGACATAGGCCCCTCGGGAGGCCGCCCCCGTGACACGCCTGTAGATGCAGGCGTCGAGTGACACCAGCCTCAGTGGCCCCAGGCCAGAAAGGCTCTCCCCGCTGCAGCTGCGCTGCAGCGAGAAGAACCCCGCAAGCATTCGAGTTTCTTACTTTGCTAGTCGTGTTCGAGAGAGGTTACCTTTAAAATTGGAAACGGCCACGTTAGATAAATAATTACTACATTTTATATATTAATAAGTGTGTTTTGTATCGGTAAGGAAAGGTGTGAAATAAAATACTCAAAGTGCTTTTTTATTATTAAATCTCGTTGTTATTTCAGAGCCTTAGTCTAAAAGTTACACTTCGATAATACCTGTATTGATGTTTTTTAACAGAAAATCACTTGTAAAGAGAAAAACAAAGTCTAGGCCTTTTAACTTTCAGACAAAAGAACTAAACATTTTTTTATGTGACCAGTGACATATTAGCAAATGAGCAGGTGGGGCACCTGACGGAAAGTGGTCACCACCGCCCATAGAGTCCGCTATCTTATTATTGGCATAACTTGACGCTAATAAGACAGCAAAATACGTTGCCCACCCTGCGAAGTAAGATGGTGTGTCTCGTGTGCCGGTAATTTCGCCGAATCCCTTACCCTTCAAACCGAAACACAGCAGTGCAAACACTGCTATTTTACGGCAGAAATAGGCAAGGGGGTGGTACTTCCTCAGACGGACTTTGCACAAAAGCCCTACTAGAGACAACAACATTTAGAATAACCAAGTGATACGTTCTTTCGTACCGTACCTCTATTTGATCCCCGCGGAATCTCGATCGGAGTCAAGTTACAATTGAGATTTACACTATCCACCTTATTGAATTTGTTCCTCTGGCTCGTGAACTTTGCTCCCCTTAGCCAAGAGTTCATCTTTAGCCTATTCTGTCGACCGATGGATTTGGGTGTAGGTTTTTTGTTCGTGAAGATATTCTTTTTAAAAAAAATTGGCTTGTTCTCAACCTAATCCATACAGTTTAGGGACAGCTTACCGAAAACAGAAAGGGAATGATCAGTCAACGAAATTGAACAACTTTCACCTTTGACTTTCAGTGATTGAAACTTTCAGGAAATGAAAATACAAATCAGCATCTTCGTACAAAATTTTAAACAATTGGACAATTTTTATAAAGACGCCGTAATTTCTTTTAATTTCTGAAAATTTCATTCGTTGAAAGTTGTTCAGTGATAATTGCCTGATCATGCCATTTCAGTTTTCCGTAAGCTGTTCCTTACTCCCTTCATAGCTTAGGGGGAAAATCAGGTTGTCAATTTAATGCTTTGCCAAGAGTAACTTACTTATTCGCATAAAAAAATATAAGGCATATATCTTCATAGTAAACAATCTTTTATTTGGAAAATCTGCCTTATTGCTGCGAACGATCTCTATAGACGACCTCTAAAGAACACAGTAGGTATTATTTCTTGTAAGTATAATGTAGTTCAGTTAAGTGTGTAGTGTAGTTCAAAACTGTTATAAAGCAAAAATTTTACAAGAAAGGCTATTATGAAATATCAGATTACTTAGAAGAGAAAAATCCATGGAATTAGACTACGGTTCTAACAGACTAATTCAAATTGACTTATGTTTATTGTATTAACTCTGTACATCAAATATATGTCGGGTATACTTCCGGGTCATGAGTACGGTTCTTGTAATGACGAGCAATTATTTGAATAGCGACTGACTTCTGAGTGGTGACTGGGACTGGGAGTGCGCGCCCCCACAGCGCGCCCCTCCCCTGCTTCCATTTTTGGATCAGTCTACGTGCGGCAGCCGAGCAAGTTACTTGGGTCCTGACTTGTGCTAGACATTAAATCAAACTGTGTGTCTGATATGAGCCATCAGGAGAAATACGCAAGTCTGACTACAGTGAGATGAGACGCGATGTGTTGGTTAAGATGATGAGTGATTGTGATCGAAGAGTAAGCCTTTACAGCCATCCTTTACAGCCATATAGGACTATCGCCCATGTCTAATCACGACATATATTTAAGAGCGCGGAGTTTTTTTATTGTAGCTTTTTTTGCCACATGGCTCCACTTTGTGAAGTGACGTAAATGTAACTGACGTCATTAGGAGATTTTCCTACAATGTTTAAAGAACATTTTGATTTTGATTTAGTGTCTATCGTTTAAAGGTTTTCTGGAAGATCTTTTCATAGCGTCAAGGGTGTACGTAAATAAATAAATTGTGAAAAGAGGTGGTAGACATAAATTGTTAAGTCGACATTGGAACTGACAGTGCTGATTTTGGACTTTCTTGTTCCTTTGTTTTCCAATATAAAACAAAAAACTCACTTTTATCTATTAAATGAGCTCTCAACAACGATATACCGCTAGATGGGGTAGATAATTTGCTTTTTCTTGTCCCCCTTTAAAATATTTAAAAATATTGTATGACTATTTGTATACTTTTGGGTCAAAATGATGCTTATACATAAAACCTGTGCAGCAGACGACGGACAGACGTATAGGTACGTAAGTGACAGTAATAGGGCTTCATTGGGCCCTTCGTGTACGGAACTCTAAAAATATCTGTCTCTTTCCTCGAAGATCACACCAAACATCTTTTTTTTCAATTCGATCAGTTCGATTGTAACATTTTTACATTAAAAATTAAAATAAAAATTTTTTTATTTAGGTGAATCTGAAAACATACATATACCGGGGCTTCCCTGTAAGTAATCAGAGATACTTGTAGTGGGAATGCCTCGCTCCTCCAAGTTACATAACACAAGATTTACAGCTAGCTTAAGTCTGCTACTGGAGTCGATTCTGGTAGACACAGGCCAACACTAAACCAAACCCGACAGGTCCAGATCTGTCGCTGTCCTTGTCAAAGAAAAAGACAGTAACAGGTCCAGAGCCGCCGAACCCAAATCAGCTTCAGCCCGCGCCTACCAGAACCGACGCCACTTATTACTTATTATATACAAATTTTAGTGTGTGTGCGCGTGTGTGTGTGTGTGTGTGTGTGTGTGCGTGTGTGTGTATGTATGTATGTGACGATATAAATATATGTTAAAACAAGTATATAAATAAATAAATATATATATGTTCATATGTATAAATAAATATATGTTCATATACATACACCATTTGTCTGAGTGGATACCTGTAAAATTATATACGCAAGTACCTACCTACATGCCCTACGGATGCAAGAGTTCCTTGGGATCGGAAATGAAGCCACATGCAGGATACTTTATGTTCTATACCAATCGTACTAAGAGGTCTTCAACCTCATCATATGACAGCGTTTTTAACCACTGAGTGAGAGCTAGTCGACAGGTGTATAATTGCATGGGGTATATTTTTACCTTACGGTTAATCAGATTATATAAATAGGGAGCCAGAGAAGTATATTGCCTCTGCGCGAAGGCAGTGCGAACCTGCTACATCATCGTCATCATCGCTTAGCCTTATTCCGTTTTTGACCAAAAGTTGTTTACGGAGTCAGCTACCTAACCTAGGGGATTTGAAAAGGTCACTGGTTTATACACAGAGCAACTGCCATCTGACCTCCGCAACCCAGAGGGCAAACCAGACCCAATCCTAGGCTTTGCCAGATTAGTGGCTAACCTGGCTGTCAGAGTTTTCTAGCCTTCAAATGGTCTCTGACTAGGCTTAACGATCTTCTTCTTCGTATCAATGTTCAAATACGTTGGATCAAATACTTTCCTCCCAAAACCTTGCCACTTCTACGGCTTTATCTGACGCCTCACGCAGGTCCTCGCCAGTGCAGGTGAAGGGACACAGGGGACAAGAGAGCAAGTGCGCCATGTTCTGAGATGAAGCTCCACAGTCACAGTGCCTTAGCAACTGGTCTGCGAAGTCCCACCTCGCCATGTTTTCTCTGCAGCGGCCAACCTGAGTTCGCAGACGGTTTAGCGACTTCCAGGTTGACCACTGCAGATTGTGTCCAGGTGGCAGAGTTTCTGCACGTGAGACGTATCCCGATGGGACTGGGAATTTTTCGGCCCATACTTGCTCTCTTGCCGAGCTTGGGTTATTGTTAGTTGTGGGAAAAGTTGACCATAAAAAGCTTTTACGGCTTTTAAGGCGGACTATGGGCATTGTGTAGGTGTGCAATGGGTGTCGGGGATCCGCTTCTTGTTTTTGTTTCTCCACTGCACAAGGCTTAACGATTACTATCATTTAAAGTGCCGGGACGTTTGGTGACTACAAAATAATCGTTCAGTGCGCAGAAGGGTGCAGCTGCTCATTCACCGATTCCAGATCCCTTAATCGCCTTTTACGACACTCTTGGGAAGAAATGGGATGGTGTATACCAGCAGTGGACGTTTCATGGGATGTTATTATGATGATGATACTTTTTTAGCCGGCAAATAAAAAAGCGTTCAGTCAGACACTATCCCATCCACAAACGATTTACAAAAACACCTTAAAAATAATTCGCGAGTGTTTAAAAAGTTACAGCGCTTCAAGTTTTCTAGAGCGCAAGCACTTATGAAGCACCGGATATTTTTTCCTTCCTCTACTATTACTAAAATTGCTGACGGGAAACTAACAGGCGCTCGTTGTAATTGAAACAAACTCTTAAATAATTCGTTGTGCGAGCGAAAATTCTATCAGGGTTTGTAAACTGAACAAACAAATTGTGGTTTATCTTCTCACATCTTTCCTATTAAAGACTGAATGTGCAGCGTTATGTGAATACCTAAGTGGATGATTTGCTAAGCTTTTTTGATGCTGACCGTGCTTTGTAAGGCACATTACGCCTTTGATCGCGCCTACTATCTTCGTTAGTATTTGTTAAATAAGCCATGGACCATGGCGGTCCGTGAGCTATGGAATTGGGCGGCTCAATAACTCTGACACCAGGGTTGCTGAGGTCGGTGATCGATCTTAGAACCCATGCGATATAATGATCACCAGTGTTTGAGACGATATTTGATTAACTCTACAATCCACCAAATGTAAATTAAACAACGAGGAGAAACTATTTTTAGGGTTCCAAACCAAAAAGGTAAAAACGGAACCCTTATGGTGCGACTTCGTCTAACTTTCTGTCTGTCGGTCGGTCTGTCTGTCAGACCTGTTTATCTCAGCAACCACTTACATCATCAACTTGAAATTTGGAATAGTTTTAGAATATGCTTTTGTAACTATATTGCATTATGAAAGAATCGAAAAAATATTTTTATTATAATCGGAAATTGTCGTGACGAGGTCGAGTGAGGTATCGTATGAAAGGGCTTTATTTAGACATTCCAAAATAGATTTTTGTATTTTTTTACAGTTCTTTATTTTCAAGTTATATTAAATAAATAAATAAAATAAAAAAGTACTCCGGAAAAATACAATAAAAAAACTGGCCAAGTGCGAGTCGGACTCGCGCACTGAGGGTTCCGCACAAACGTGTAGGTATATAAGTAAAACTTATGGTATTTTTATTGCTAAATTATTTTTGTATGTGATATTACCAAAAACCCAGACTGGGTGTAAGGAACGGTGTAGGTACCGAAAACTGAAAGGGCGTGATCAGTCAACGAAACTTAACAACTTTCCCAAAGAAACACTTTTGGCGAAAGAAAATGAAAAAAAACCTCAAGAAAAGTTTTGACCTCTCCATACAAATTGCTCACTCTGATCGAACAGTTTGTATGGAGAGGTCAAAATGTTTTTTTATTTCCCAAGAATATTTCTTTGGGTAAGATGTTCAGTTTCGTTGACTAATCATCCCTTCGAGTTTTAGGTGCACCGTCCTTTACACCCAATATTTCCTTCCTCTTCTAAGCTTCATCAATCATAACATAACTTCTACAAGTTCCACGCATAAGATGGACCTAATTTAATTTCTCGATGAATTAGCTCGGGCAAAAATCTTGGAAACTAGCTTCAAAGGAAACTAACGAACAAAGTTTCAAGTTTTCTGCGCAATTACTTAGATGAGAGAAAAGAAATTATTTTTTCTTGGAAACAAGGTTGATAACCATGATTACAATGTTCTATGATCCATAAAATCTTAACTCTTACATGCTGAATCATGTTAAAACTGAGACGGAATATTTCAAATGCATAAAGTAACTTTTGTTGATAAAGTCAAAGTCAAAATAGTTTATTCATTGTTGGATATTAAAATCTCTTAATGACGTCAGCTAAACTACATCGCTTCACAAACAAATTGGCGCCAAAATGGGAAGATAAAGAAGCGACAATAAAAACCCACGCGCTCTATAAAAATGTTTGAATGTACAGGGTTGATACAATAAACATAAGTCAATCTGAATTTAAAACGTAAGTCAATCTGATAACACGAGAGCGAATTTGTTGAGGCTTTGCGAGCACAGTGCTATGTGCGTATTGGAGACTGATTTTTAGGGTTCCGAACTAAAATGGTAAAAAAGGAACCCTTTTGGTGCGACTTCGTCTGTCTGTCACACTTCTACAAAGTAGAAAATCCTGCCTGTGGTTGTGAAATTTTGCGATTTTCTACTTTGTAGATTTATCCGAACACAGGAAGTGTTTTTGGATGGTGTAGGTAGGTAACCTACAGTCATGCACAGTAGTTTGAAAAAAAAAAAGTTCAAAGTTGAAGGTAGAAAATTAATTAGTTTGTTTACAACTGACTCGGTTCCGAACCGCGACTCGGTTCCGAACCGCGTTAGTGTACCTACAATCGTTTAAATGTTTTGCTCAACGATCGGCAACGTCTACCTACATGAGACTATGACGTTTTATTACTTAAAATAGTTTGGATATTGCGATTAACTGTTACGATAAGTAAAATGTAGTGCTGAAACGAAAAAAGCATTGTATAGTAAATGTTGCTTTTGTAATAGTGCTTCGATTTTCTTAGTGTTTTTGATGTGATTTCTTGTTTTCTTAACACGATATTGCGCCCACGTAAGTACAAACCATAGGAAGTTACTCGTAAATATTGATCATGCCATGACGTTCACAATATTTTGAGGTACTGGAATAATGATTTTAGTAGTTAGGCAGTGTAGAAAACGTTCGTTATAGCGTAAAGATTGCATTCATAACATAACCTTCGTAAGGTAGTTTCGAGATAAAGTTCAAAATGTTTTACAATAACGTGATAAAAGCGTACACAAGTGCTTTAGTGATTTTGATCAAGTGATTACTAAAACCATAATGATTATTTTTAAAAAAGGAACAGTAATTTTCAAGTGCTTGTAGTAGTTTTGTGGTCTCAAGTGAGAAAGTAAGTAAATATTCGCGATTGTTTTGGAATACCATTTTGACATACCTAGTAGGATGACCGTAACCAGACTGATTCAATAGCCCAGTGAAATTTTATAGCGTTGATCCTGTGACATGTTGAACAAACCCATTATTGTGATAATTTTAATAACGATTTGAGATTTAGTGAATTCAAGATTGTTTTTGTGTTTTACAAAGCTCAAAAGTAAACGGATGGAGGTTTCTGGTTTTCGTGATCGGATAAGTGGTTGAGTTTTGTTTGTGATCGGATGAAGGTCACGTGTGGAAGACCGGATAGAGGTCGATTGTTGTGATGACCGGACAGAGGTCAGAGTTGAGCATTGTAAAATTTTACCTAGTTATTGTTGTTTGAATGAGTATGGTTTTGTTAAACATTACAGGTGCTGTTTCTAAATTGATAATGTTTGCTATTGAAATTGATGATTCCTTTAAATAACCTAAAAAAAAAACGTGAAGGTATACCTTGACTAGAGGATTTAGTAAAATACTCAGATGTAAAACGCTGTTTTGATTTAACTAGTATGTTGATATGACTACTGATAGTGAAGATGATGCACGGACAGTCGATCAATGATTAAATTTAATGCTTTGTTTAATACAGTTTGAAAAATAAATAATTTTAAAGTTCTGTGAGCAAATGATTTTAAAGGTACTAGCCTGATGGAAGCGATGTACCCGCCATTTAAGGTACTAGCCTGATGGAAGCGACGTACCCGCCGGATAGAGGCGTTCGTTTTATTTGTGTACTAGCCGGAAGGAGGCGATGTACTTGCCGGAGAGAGGCAATGATTTAACGAGTGTATGGTGAATTATTTTGATTACTGAACTTGATATCAATTGCTTTAGTCTGAAAATGGTTGTCACCTAATTTAGAAATTATTGATCGATGGTTTAATTAACTTTTACGATTGTATAACGACGTGATACAGACTTATTAGAGAGTAAGAGTGACTTTTTAATTTGATATGAGAAAGATGGGATAATTTTACGTGATTTTAGTACCTACTAGTTAAAATTAGTTATGATTTAGCTCTTTTAGATTTGACCCGTAGACTACAGTCATAAAGATTGGAAGAACGTTGAAGTTTTAACATTCTTGCTCAGGAGCGGATGAGTGATTTTGATGAAAGATTCCTGCAGTTAGTTTTGATTCGTTTTGGTCAGGTTTGGCCGAGCGGTTTAGAAGATTGATTCTTGCAGTTACTTGAACTCGCACGAGGACGTGCGACCCGTCAGGACGGCCGTGTCGTAGTGCGACTCTCATTTTGAATTTCCCGCGGTATTCTCAAAGACAAACGTTCGTGCTAGCAGCACCCATGCAGTGGCCCAAGCACGGCAAAGCTACGCCAAACGTCAAATAGTACTGAATTTCCGTACCAGTGTAGATTGTCGATGTTGGACGATGATGTTGGCAATGAGGGCTTTATTTAGATCGTGAGGTTGGTACTACTACAACGAATGGCGCGTAAAGGGGCGTGGTTTGTGTCAGTTTAGCCAACACGTAGCAAAGTGACGACGAGGCCGCCATTTTCAACAGCTCATTCTTGTTCGAGATTTTACCACGTCAAGTTCTAAAGTGATAGTTGGTCGCGAGATGAAGCCTGCAGCCGCTGGCGGATGAGCCGTGGCAATTCTGCGATGACAGGAGCGACCCTTTAACGACAGCTAAGTGTTTATGATCTTTTCTGCCCTAGACTGTGAGATTTTAGGTTATGATATGCGAATACCTTTTGAGATAGTAAAACACGGTGCACTGTGAGTTTGCTGCAGTAGAACATGTGAATAGAATCTTAGAATAAGCCTCCAACGTTTGGGGTTTACAGGATTGTGGCACTTAGTTAATCTTAAAATAAAACAATAGGTGGGACGACGAAACCTGCATACCGCTGTGGTTACCGACGACGTGATAGAAGAGAATACCGTATGAGAGGTCAATGGCAAGTCAGGATGAATGATCGTTATGCAAGTAAGTCACACTCGATTGAATTAGGCGATTGTCAAAGATGTTATCGATGTCCACTACCAATAGTTCGGCCGATATCGTGTTCTCTGTTATTCCTGATGTCTATCCCTTGCCCACATAGTGCCATCCCTCTTCGCCCGAGTTCGTGTCTTCGACATATATATAATCTAATATAGCAAACTTTCAAATTGTCGTTACTAGGTCAAGTGGGATGTCATATAAAGTGCTTTTAATAACTTACTCGTATATCTCCTTTCCAAAATAGGTTTATCAATTTTTTACGATTCTTAGTTTTCAAGGTTTGAAAAATCTCAGTGCAAACTATAAGCTGAACTTTCATTCTCTTCACAAAGGAAGTGAATAATGCCCTTTTAATAGAATGAAGTATAAAATAAGCCATCAGTGGTGGCTGTAAATTCACCCATAAGTATTTAATGGCTTCCATTAGAGGAGGTTAATATAAAATTTATATAAAGGTGCAGGAAGCAATCTGCTTTAAGATTGGTATAAACACAGCATAAGTGCACGTAAAGTGCCTTCATAATAATAACTTATTTGGTGTGAAAATGTTTGAGTACAGGCAGGTATAAGAATAAACAATGGTACTGGTATCTAACTTAAAGAGATTTATTTATACAGGGATTAGTCTAGGCAACGAAGCGGATCGTTGTATGAAGACCCCCGCATTAAATCCTCAGTCGATGAAACTTTGCTGGGGTATTACACTACATGCGACAAACCTTCAATAAAAAAATCCAAAAGAAAATCGGTACTTTTAATGTTTATATACAAAAATTACAAAAAATGTATGAATTTCTTTTTTGTAAATTTTTTTTTGGATATTTTGAATTTACACTTAATATATGATTCTTTATCATCCTGTCAAATAAAATCTGCCTGAGAAATTTATGTTGGGGTCAACTGCTTCATTGCCTACACTAGTTCCAAAAACCTAATCGCAAACGAAAAATTTAAATTTTTGTTTTTGAGATGTTTTTATCATCATCATAACATTCCATAAAATGTTCGATGCAGGACAGGGAGCTCCCTCCAGAACTCCAACAAAAAAACCGGCCAAGTGCGAGTCGGACTCGCGCACTGAGGGTTCCGTACCACCACATAAATATAATTGTATTAGTTGAAATTTCAGTAAGTTAATGTGCTTGATTTTTTGAGTCCGACACGCGCTTGACCAAATTTTATTATTTGTTGTTATTTTATAGCCTATGCCCTATAAACATACCAATTTTCAAGTTTGTAAGTGTTCCCGTTTTTAAATAGAACTAAAACAAAAATCGCCTTAGCAACCATCCAACTTGACCCCTCTCTTATATGAATGTTCTTGAAACGGGAGCTCACCACAATTGGTTACCATTAGTTGTGAGAAAAGTTGTAATATTTAATGATTTCAGACTTTTCCCATTAATTGTACTGTGAGACCTAGCTTCTTGCCAAATTTCATAATTTTAGGTCAACGGGAAGTACCCTGTAGGTTTTTTATTTTTGAATAAATGTATGGAGATGAGGACATAAAATGCCATATCTTTTGATTGCGTCGTTGTAAAAAATTGAAATTTTCAGATCTTGTGTGGTTCATGGATCCTAATATATGGTATTAATTTCAACCTGATACCTTTACCCGTTCGTGAGATAAAGGGTCTTGGCAGACAGACAGACAGACAGACAGACAGACAGACAGACAGACAGACAGACAGACGGACAACAAAGTGATCCTATAAGGGTTCCGTTTTTTTCTTTTGAGGTACGGAACCCTAAAAACCGGCCAAGTGCGTGTCGGGCCACTCGTATAGGGTTCCGTAATTTATTTTACGATTTTTTTTATCGCAAAACGGGTTTTGAGTAAGTATTTCATAACGTTCGTAACATAAATTTTTTACCTCCTAATGCTCAGCGAGGTCCTAGCGCCTGATTGCTATTACTATTTTTATTATTTTTAGATTTTCAGCTATAACTCATTAACCTGTGAAGCTTACTTAACTGTGATAGTTTTCCTTTTAATTTCATCACATATGCTACTACTGTGAATTTTTTCACATTTCCAATAGCAACCTATTGCGCTTTCAAGCTTAATATTTCGCAAACGAATCCTTAAATCGGAAAACGATTACAGTAGACTTAAATTATTTTTAAAAGACCTATCTAACGACGATAACCCACTGTATAGGGTACACAAGAAAAAATAATTTCATCCCCACTTTACTTATAGGGGAGGTGCCCCTAAAAAAATATTTTTCTAAATTTTATCCTACCACTTTGTCGGCGTGGATAAAATGTATATCCTCACAAAATTTCAGCTTTCTAGTACGAAGGGTCTGTGATCTAAGCCGCGAAAAGACAGACAGACGGACATGGCGAAACTATAAAGGTTCCTTTTTGACTACGGAACCCTAAAAAAACGGTGATACTTTGGAACGTGCTAATTGTAAGCGTTGCGGCTGGCGGCCGCTGTTGTTACTGATCACAGAATGTAAGATGGTAACGATATACAGAAAGATGCTGATGCCCATCCTAGCCCTTATATGAGTTTTCATAGTAGGTAAAAACGACAGATATGGATTTTCATTCTTAATTTTTCGGCCACTGCTCGTTTGTATTTAACCAATACAGCTATTCCGATTTTACTAGGAAAAGATAAAATTATGATCGAAAATCCATTTAGAAAAAGTCGTTGTTTCTTATGGAAACCTCGATTAAAAGATGAGGAATGGACGCTTGTTCAGAAGAAGAGATTAAAAAATCGCTTTATTGGAAAATCTGGGAAAGCTGTCGTTGAAAAGGATACAAAGTTTAGAGCGGCTGATATTAAAGTACCGATCTTTATTTATAATGTGTCGAAGGAGGCGTCCGTGTGTGACATAAAGAGCTTTATAAAATCAAAAACTAGCATGGACGTTCAGTTGGAAAAGATTAGAATGAAAACTTCAAAGGATTACGATGCTTTCAAAGTATTTGTACCTAAAAGTAAGCTCGAAGTGTTTATGAATGACGACTTTTGGCCGGAAGGGGTTTTGTATCGCCGTTTTGTGGACTTTAGTCAGGCTTCAATGACACGAAGACATCGAGTGAATGGAGGCCAAAAATCTTCAAATGGATGTTAATACTATTAAGATGATTAGTTTTAACTGTAAGAACGTGGTTCGTTCAGTCGAGGACGTACGAAGATTGTGTAGTTCGGCGGACTTGGTGGCGCTGCAGGAGACATGGATTCTTCAACATGACATACCGTATCTAGGTAGTATTGATGAGGATTTTTCCTGCACCGGCAACTCGGCTGTCGATCTATCAGCCGGCGTTTTAAGAGGGAGGCCGCACGGTGGTACCGCCTTGCTGTGGCGAAAGTCTACGTTTCCGTCTGTATCGGTGATTAATTGTAGTAGTGTGCGTTTAAGTGCTATCAAAGTGGAGCTCAGCGACCGATCCATATTAGTACTATCAGTGTACATGCCGTGCGATAGTGAGGCTAATTTGACGGAGTTCACTCAGTGCCTTAGTGAAATACACGCCATAATTGAGAGTAATGACTTGGAATCAGTCTATATTCTTGGGGACTTCAACGCGCACCCTGGTGAGTCGTTCAGCAATGAGTTACTAACTTTCTGCGAGGAACAATGTTGGTCGTGTATAGACATGGATTTATTGCCTAGTGACACTTTTACATTCGTTAGTGACGCGCATGGGACTCATAGGTGGCTCGACCACTGTGTAGTTACGAGTGCGGCGCGTCGTTCTGTGGTCAATGCGGAAGTTCTATACGACACCTATTGTTCTGATCACCTGCCTTTGCTCATCCACTGTAATCTGAATACTATTTTACCTAAATGTATTAACGCCGTAATTTCTTGTAATAAGATTAAATGGGGAGAAAGGGACGATAGTCAGAAGGATAAATATCATGAATATTGTAATTCAAAATTTAGTCAGTTCGATTTTCCTTCAGAGTTTTCTAAATGTTCCGACAGATTTTGTAATGATTCCAGTCACAAGTTGTTATTGAATAAAATGTACTGTGATATTGTGGGGGTGATGAGAGAGGGCGCTGAGTGTAGTTATCAGTTACCTAAACGGAAAAATCATAAATATGTACCGGGGTGGAATCGACACGTCAGTGCTGCTCACAGGGAAGCTCGACTTTGTTTTCAATCGTGGGTTTTGTACGGCAAACCTAAGTCCGGGGCTATATACAGTAGTATGCGCGACTCTAGAAAACTTTTTAAGTCGAAGTTAAAGTATTGTCAAGACAATGAGACCCAAATTAAAATGGATATCTTGGCAGAACACCATGCTAAGAAAAATTTCAGCAAATTCTGGAAAACAACCAATAAGCTGAATCCTAGGTCGAGTTTGCCTGTGAGTGTCGGTGGAGTGCACGAGCCAAGAGACATAGCGACCGCGTTTCAGCGCCACTTCAGGGTGGAGTCACCGCTCGGGCGGGCGTCGCAGGCGGTCGATGCTGGGGGTCAACCTGTGGACATTAGTGTATACTTCTCGGCCGAAGATGTAACGGCTGTTATAAAGAAGATGATGAGAGGCAAGTCCCCGGGTTATGACGACCTCAGCATCGAGCACCTGAAGTACGCTGGTGTGCACCTATCAAGCATCCTCGCAATGTTTTTCAACCTATGCGTGAGTCATAGTCATTTACCAGATGATTTAATGTATACTGTGGTAGTTCCAATTCTTAAAAATAAAACAGGTGATGTCTCGGATTTGTCTAATTATAGACCGATTTCGTTAGCAACTATCGTAGCTAAGGTATTGGACAGTTTGCTTGACAAACAGTTGGATAAGCACATTCATCTAAATGACGCACAGTTTGGCTTTAGGCCGGGTCTCTCAACTGAGAGTGCTATCTTCTGTCTCAAGCAAACTGTTCAATACTATACTGCTAGAAAAACACCAGTCTACGCATGTTTTTTGGACTTATCCAAAGCTTTTGACCTGGTCTCTTATGATAAACTTTGGCAGAAGTTAGAATCAGAAACTGAGCTACCGTATGAGATTGTGTCAATGTTTAGATACTGGTATAATCATCAGCAAAATAGTGTAAGGTGGGCAGGGGTGTACTCGGATGCGTACGGGTTGGAGTGCGGGGTGAGGCAGGGGGGGTTGAGCTCGCCCCGTCTCTTCAACTTGTACGTGAACCAGCTCATAGAGGAGCTCAGCGGCGCCAATGTCGGTTGCTCTATAGACGGAGTACGCGTCAATAACATCAGTTACGCTGACGACATGGTGCTGCTGACCCCTTCTGTGGCTGCCATGAGGAAGCTCCTGCACATCTGCGAGTCATACGCGGAGGCCCATGGGCTCAGATACAACGCCAAAAAGAGTGAATGGATGATTTTTAAAGCTGGTACCGAATCTCACTCTTCAGTACCCATCACTCTTTGCGGCACTCCCTTGAAAAGGGTACATACATTTAAGTATCTGGGCCACTGGGTCACCGACGACTTATGTGATTGCGAGGATATTGATAGGGAGCGTAGGGCGCTGGCCGTCCGCTGCAACATGTTGGCGCGCAGGTTCGCACGCTGTACTACACAAGTAAAGTTGACGCTCTTTAGAGCATACTGTCAGAGCTTTTACACGTGCAGCCTGTGGGCCAACTTTACGCAGCGGGCGTACAACGCGCTACGCGTACAGTACAACGATGCACTCAGGATTCTTTTGATGCCGCGTTTTTGTAGCGCCTCTGCAATGTTTGCGGAAGTCCATATAGACGACTTTTATGGTGTCATACGTAAACGGAGCGCTTCATTAATGACTCGCGTATGGGCCAGCCCCAATAGAATCCTGAGGGCACTGTCCGGGCGGTGGGATTCACCGATGATGCGAAGGTGGTTGCAGCTGCATGCCACTGCATCCCCTTTCATTAAATAATTTGTTAATTTTAGTTTAGTATAGGTTTGACATTTGCATGATAATTTCCAATTTTATTTTAATTTTAAATTCAATTATTATTTAATTTTTGTATTTAATTTTAATTTATTTTTGTATTTTGATTTTGACATTTGTTTTTATAATTAATTAATTATGGGTCACTGGCCTGAAATAAATGGTTTTATTTATTATTTTATTATTTATTATTATTATTTATTTATGTAGCACATAAACGTGAGAGATTTGCAATATAGTATCTCTATAGGGTTTTTGTTTCTGGTATAACTTACTAAAATATTCCAGTAGTTCATTGGCGGACAAATTCACATAAAAGCAGACAAACGTATTAAAATTTTCTGAATGGATATCGTCCCGCGTCGTCTCCAGGTCATGTTAGGAAGTGATCACACCTGGCTGAATTCAAAGACTAATTCGGCATACATTGCTCGTTGAAGCAAGGATATTGCAATTAACATAACCAAGCCTCCCAGCAATGTATGCCGAATTAGTCTTTGAATTCAGCTAGGTGTGATCACTCCTTTATTGCAAAAAAAATATAGATTTTTTTGAGTTTTCGAAATACATAAATAAAATTTCAACTAGTTTGATTGCCCGTGGGCTCTAAAAAGCTAAAGCCCTAGACCAAGCCACAGGTTGAAATGAGCTCCAACTTTCCCGCCGATCAACTTGCTAACAAACTAATAAGTCAACCTCAAAGATTTCTTTGAACCTGCAGAAACTTACTGATTAGAGCAGCTTTTGAAACTTCTTCTTTTCAGTGGTTCTAGTGGAAAATTACAGTCTATTCACTGTAGATTACAAAATGTTGGATGGTTTATGAAGAAATATAAATTTCGAAGGTAAATATAATTTACTTTTTCTCAAACATGCTTGGAAATGCGATCATCTTTTTTACAACCTTCTTTAAGATATCAAAATTGTTGTACTGGATAAATGATACTCGCGAGCAGCTGCCGCAATGTTAGTAAGGAAATTTCTATCGAATTTTGCGACCGAGTAAATTACTATGGGCCATTTGCACCCCTAACTTGTTTAGGACAGTCCTAGCAATAGTTTGACGACCCGTAAGAAACATCTTGGGCGATTATTAAGTTCAGTGCAAACGGCCCTATGAAAAATTATATCTGTCTTAAAGTGGAATGTACCACCGAGCATATATAACAACCAAGGAGGTAACATATCAAAGATTTTGTTTACATTTCGAATTGGCTTGCAAAAAGAAAGCTATAAATGCAAAAAAAAATAACAAACACTGAATACGAAAAACTGCGTCGTAAGCAAAGGAATATATTGGTACTTAAATAGAAAGTTCACAATGTTTGTTTGGATGAAACTTAATTTGAATTTCCATGCATTTATTGAGAAAATACAAGCCTTGACTGCAACTAGGTATTGAGGGACTGCTAAATGGACTGCCCAAATTATAACGTTTGTTCCTTAATACCTTTTTGTTGTTCATGGCAGTAATAAAAAAATGCGTAGTAATGTAATTACCTTGCATTATTTCGTTTCTTCAGTGTCTCCAGAAGATTTGACAAATGTAGGTACTAGCTCTTATACAGAACGACCGCTAACCTTAATTTTTTATGCTAACTTTACAAAATCAGCAATGAAGTTACCTTCGGGCGAAAAGCAGTAGTATGCAAAATGTAGGTTTTTCAAAAGGTGGCGTTTCGCCCGATCGGGTGAACAGGTCTCGGGGGAAACGACTCCTTAGTCCAGTAGCCGATTCCGTAGACTCGGAAAATGGCTACGACAATGAATGTACCTACAGATGAAATAAGAATAATTTTGTATCATTCTTACTTACGACGTACAGTCAACGACATGCCAAGCTTGCCACTCGCAGTGCGACTCTAGCCCGTACGTCTATTGAAGTAAGAACGGTACATAGTCCAATATGTCAAGCTTGATGTGTTCTTGACTACGGCCTAAAGTCGCAATGTTGTGTGTGTCAAGCTTGACCTGATCTTGATTGTACGAACTATTCAATGAAATAAACAACCATTTAAAGCGATCTCAAAGTTAAGAGGTGTCATAACCCCTTAATAATATGGATTGTAGGAATTCGGATTACGAACTAATTTAACAAGTTGTGGTAATTATGAAAGTTTGTGTTTGAGTTCCCTGATTGAGATCGGGGATAGTTACGTGAGTTGATAATTTTGCTCGATAATAGATCCCTTGTTTGAATATCCCTACTTAGTGTTAGCTCGTACCTAGTTTACTATAGTCGGTTGAATTCGTACGCGGTCCTTCTGCGTAGGGGTGACATGACAGACGTTGGTGTCGTGGGAGGGAATCCATGTTATAGTGTTAGTTAACAATCACCATAAGCTATGGTTAGTAAATAAACATATACTTAAATTGTTGGTGTATGTGGAGGCTCAACGAGTGACGGAGCAGAGCACAGTCCCACCTGTCATCGAATACCTTCAGGAGGCTGTTGGAGCTGGCACGAATACTGTTTAACATCTAGAGAAAAGTAATCTAGGTTATTTTTAGAGGCCTAACTTCCCCAAAGGTATAGGGGTCGAGAATAGAAAAAAGTTGTCACTTTTGTACCTTTGGGAAAGCAAAAATATTTCGCTTTTCGACCCATCGTTCTTTTTGGTTCAGAATTGCGTTCCGAGTAACATTAAAGGTTAGGGGTCCAAAAATAGCCGCGTATAATGAAGAAGTGACCTCTGCGGCAGGTGTTCCTCGCCTGCCCCCACTGACGCTGAGTACCTCGCTCCCGCCACCGTCTGTTACTGCGCAGGAAGATTGCGCTCCAATCTTTCGGACTATAGTTATGCTGTAGGCGCTGTCAGACCAATAGCAAACTATAGTTCCACCGAATGTTTAGGTGGACAAATGGGGAATTAAAGACGCCACTACTGACACAATGCGACACCGCCGCCTGGGAGCCAATAACACCTGGATTGCACTGGGTGACGAAATACCTCATGAAAAATCCAGAATCACTGATGTTCCGCTTCAAAATTTTCGATTTTCGAGTTCAATTTTTTATTCACCAGAAAAAAAATAAGGTATGATTCTGCCCATGAAACTGAACAACTTTTCCCAAGGTCGAAATAAAAAAAAAACAAAAATAACAAATTTGATCACCCACGCAAAATGCGCTATCAGCTGATGCAGTTTCTAAGGGCAATATTTCACTGGGACACCATGGCGGCGCAACCAGTCGCCCGCTACCAACAAAATGTATACTCGTACAGCTCTATAGAGAGTTACTCACCTGATGTCCGTTGGTTGCACAACCAACGTATACATTTTGTTGGTCGCGGGCGACTGGTTGCGCCGCCGCCATGGCGTCCCAGTGAAATATTGCCCTAAGGGAGGTCAAAAATTGATTTTCATATTTCGACCTAAGTTCCTTGGGAAAAGTTGTTTAGTTTCATGGGCACAATCATCCCTTATTTTTTTTATGGTGAATAAAAAATCACGCTGTATAAAATAGTATACAAGCTCGTTTTTTAATAAGCCATTTAATAGGTGGTTCTGTCCATAATACTGCACAACTATTCCCAAAGAAAAAATTTCGATCCCCCTAAAAACTGCATAAGCTGACAGCACATTTTGTATTTCCTTAGTAAAAGTTGTTCAGTTTCATGTGCAGAAACAACTCTTATAATATTCGGGGTGATAAAAAGTACTTACTCACTTACTTACTAAACTGGCTAAGCTGAATATTTCACAAATTTACCTATCCCTAAATAAATCTACATCCCCACACGAAGGGTTAGACATGACAAAAAAAACTAACCCCACTTTATTTGTAGGGGAGTTACCCTAAAAAACTCAAATTTTTCAATATTTTATTTTACCACTTTGTCGGCGTAGATAAAATGTACATCCGTACTAAATTATACCTTTCTGGTTCTCTCTGAGCTTTATTTTTTATTGATAATGGGGTTACTCTTGACCTCGATCTAGTTTTGAAGACAGAGATGAGGTCAACGATGGAACGACCTTACCCAGAAGAAGCCTATTCACTCGCGACTTGAATAGATTCGGGTTATATGAACTCGGGAACACAGATGCAGGCAGAGAATTCCACTCTTTAGCCGTGCTAAGCCGCGGACAGACAGACAGACGGACATGACGAAACTATAATGGTTTCTTGTTATCTACGGAATCCTAAAAACAATGTTTCATACCCTCTAAAATATTTTCTATTTGGACCGGAGCCGAGAATTAAAAAAAAAAGAACTCGTCCCCCGGACATTACAAATAGTAAGCGATAGCGGTCAGGTCTGTGGGTTTTACAATATTCTTCTGTAGACTCATCGAAATTCGTTTAAATCATCGATTTTCTACCCTTTTATTACAATCATGTGTAATAAATAAAAAAATACACAAGCATTATATCATGTTCTAGATAGAGCACTTTAAAGTCGGGGGTAGGCCGGGGTTAGACGAAACCTCGTTATCTGAAGTGTCGATTGGCTCCCTGGGGGCGGCTGAGTTCATGTCGCCACTTAACCCCGGGGTATGCATGCTATGTTAAGCCACGATCACACCTAGCTGAATTCAAAGACTAATAAAATTCGGCATACATTACTCGTTGAAGTAAGGATATTGCAATTAACATAACCAAGCCTCCCAGCAATGTATACCGAATTAGTCTTTGAATTCAGCTTTAGGTGTGATCGTGGCTTTAAGCGATACCTTTATTTCGCATTTGATCTCTTTATAACCTACACAGCGGTACCTACGAGTATTGAGCATTTGACTAGCAACTGTAATATTACGTACCTTTTTTGAAATAGTTTTGGTATTGTTTGTTTAGGTGCAAGCTGTGAAAACTAGCAGCTTGTATTTGAAAATTTACATTTGAAATTATTTTTATTACTGGACGTCATATTTGTTCGTGGTGCCAGAATTCCCTTTTAATTATTTTAATTTTATTTGGCATTTGTAATACTTACAAAGTGTCGTTTCCCGAAGGGGTAGAAGGTCCACTTTTTTTGTGACCTAATAAGCTACAATTCAACAAATTTTTCTACGACAAAAACATACATCACCCATTTAAGCAAAACTCTGGAAGGGCTACTAAAGTAACTAGTACAATAAACAGGAAACAAAAGTTGGTAAGTCATAAATCACCGGAAATCCCCAACAAGTTCACGGCAATCTGCTGTAAAGCTCGAACTGGGCTTAAGGCGGATTGGGGCGGAAATTTCAGGTAACAATCTGGTCAGCCAACTTGTAGGAACAACATCGGACCATCAGCCGCTCTCCATAATCCATTTAGGCTGGCTCTTCAGTGCCGACTTCTGTTGTGCAGCGAACATTTCGCATTCAAAGCTTTAGTTTTTGTCCGATTTAAGTTGTTTTCAACGTGAAATTAATATGATAAGTGATATTTTTTGTTTAAATTTTTGATAGATCTCTGCATTGTTCGTTATAAATTATTGTTTGTACCCACAGGCTTCGGTCTTTTTGGGGCTGCTACAGCAGTACCTGATTGCTGAGCGCTTAATTGTGTCTCCTTACCGTAACTGGTATACAAACTGACTAATGTATTTTATGTTTAAGTAAATAAATAAATAACTTCTCAGTGTGGTCTCAAGCAGCCACTACTAAGAAAAATGAACTTTCTCTTGACATTAGAGGACAGAGATGAGGTTGACAATGGAGCGATAATCCCTCACGCAGAATGATAAATCCGAATAACATGTTGAGTTATAAGTTTTTATAACCTCTTTATTAAATTTCCCTTATTCTCCAAGCTTACGACATAAAACAACATCAATTGGATCTAGTTCGAAATAGTCAAAGTAAGATTCAGATAATTTTATTCAATGTAGATTCTTTACAGAATATGTCATGCAGTGTATACAATGCAAATAGAACGAGTCTACGCCGTTTTGGATCGTGCTATGGCAGCTTAAAAGAAATGGCATCTTTGACTGCAGCATATGGTTGATCAAGTTTGAACTTATTTCTTTTATTCAAAGCATGCCTGTCACAATTTTTGTAACTGATGAATGTTCTTTCTAGCGTGTATAATATTTTCATAAATATATTGGCATGGCACTGTCATTATCAAAATTGCATTCATTGAGAACATAGATACTTACAATCGGATGATTTGTCAAATCGACATTGATTCAAACATCTTTAGATTTGACCACCAGAAAGTAAGAGGCTGGCAAGGTCTGTTTTCAAAAACCACAAAATGAGTAAGTAAATATATACATACATACATACATACATAACATCACGCCTCTTTCCCGTCGGGGTAGGGTATAAAGAAGAAAAAGTGAAACCAATTGGATTATTTGTTTAAAGTACCCGTTTCGTTTGATATCGCAATCGAAGAAACGAGCAAAAATAACTATCGCATATATTGCAATAACTATAGTAAGAACTCTAAATCTACCTCATAAATTAAACAGCCGAGTTGGGATAAGTTGCAAATAGTAACAGTGGTAAAACATGCACGTCTTTGGTTTGTAGGCAAGTTTACAGACAAGCTGCTGCATGGGGGCGTTGGGTGGTCGTTGTCGGACTGCTAGTTGGGTCGCTCGCTGGACGTAAACATCGCGCTTTGAATTTCAAACGGCATGGCTTTAAATGCATATCAAAGTACTGCGAAATCTACGATAAAATATGTGAAAATGGGCACCAGATTACTTCTAAAATAGTTCGGAAAAATACTCATAATACCTATCTGTTTTTTATAAGTTAGGCTTTGGTCCTATGTATGTATAAGTTGATAACATGGATATCTACATTACTGCAGAATCTTGTACCTATTTGTGGTTTCTGGAATTCATCTCTACACACTATCTCTGACGATGACCTGACTTATTTTGAAGGCCATAATTTAGAGCCTTCAAACTATTGTCAAAAGAAAAAATCTTGCTTCTTTCTGTCTTGATTGTGTCAACACGATAATAAACTGACCAAATATTGACTGACTGTATTGATGATTATCAATACAGCCCATAGAAATCTCTCCCCATATATTCACAGCAAAGTAAAGGACGAACCATATTGTCACCAAGTTTGTTAGCGTTGCGACTTATAGCTGTCACAAAAAAATGTTACGATAAGTATGCAGGAAAACGCTGTTGTCCATCATCCAGTTCAACGGCACTTGTTACCTTATTTATGAAAATAGGGTCATACTATTCTCTACCGGAATCACTCGAATTAACTAATTTTATATTGCTATTTAATTTGCCTTTTTGGATCGCAATACTGTTGCAGCAAGAATTTTTTTTTGTCAGAATAAATACCAGCCTTTTCTAGACGACAACATTTGTCGTCGCTTGCATTCCGTTGTCCGGGGCGGAAGGCGGATGCAAACAGACTCGAAAATAAGGTTAAGGATAGTTTGTGGCGGCCGCTTTATTCGAAACATCTAACAGGCTTGGTCGTGACCGTACTTGATTTGATTACATTTGTCATTATATGTGCTTCAAACCTTAATTTGAATGGTGAACCAGTAGAAGAAACAATTTTTTTTTCTTTGGGGAAGTTGCTTGTTCGTTAGTAGAATCACTGATTAATGAAAATTCATGTTGTACATGTATGAAATTCTGTACCGATAACTCAAAGTATATTTATTTATTTATATTTATTTCGGAGAAAAAGCAGACAGTAGCGTATAAGATCTCTATCTACTGGAACAGAGTTAAATTAATGTGCTTAACAATACCTCTACGTACATTTCTCGCTTAGAGTTAGAAAATAGGGATTGAGAAGAATACAAAAAACTTTTACTTCAATAACAAATAGTGCTAAGTGCGCGCAAACAAACATTAATCCATATATTAAATTAAATTAAAATTAAAAAATGTTTTATTTACTCTCACATGTCTGTTTTCTTATTTATAGGGTGGAAGTTATAACAATGGATCATTAATTTTAAATAAGTACAATACAATGTGAGAGCCTGGTGTCTGTACTAGGAAAAACCTGTATGACAAATCACCAGGCCCTTGCCCCTCTCAGTAAAAAACAATGATCAGAACTGTTGAGTGACATACTAAAACACAAACATGGCATTTTAACAATATTTTACAATGGAATAGTAGAAAATAAAGCAAGACGTACATTACACAAGAGTGTGTGTGTGAGGTATGGGTGTGTATGTGTGTTGTGTGGGTGTGTGTATGTGTGTGTTTGATGGAAAAGTTTGTGTACGAGTTAAAGTTGTTGTGTGAGACTGGTGAGTGTGAATTAAGTAGGTAAGGGTTTTGAGTGTATATGCTTGGCTGTGGATACAATATATGTACATAGCAAGACTTTGTCAGTACATGGGAAATTCAAACTTGCGGTTTTAGAAGGGCTTCAGTAGATTCGTAGTCGAGAGTTAAAAGCCAGGATGTAATTTTTCTTTTACATTGTACTTTAAGAAGGTCATGTATTTGAAGTTCCTTGTTTAGTTTATTGTAGAGGAAGTTACCCAAGAAGCAAAATAATCTTTGAGCAAAGGTGGTGTTGAAAAGAGTGGAGCGGCACACTTCGTGATTCCTTCGCTTGGTACGAGAGTCATAGTCACTATTGGTGTATTGGTGTAGCCATATCAATTATTATGTAAGATCAGAACTGGGAAGGTCGACAAAGTTAAAACCAGTAGAAGGAAGGAAGACGCAGACACATTCAGATGTCAGTATTAGAAACCAATATATTGCGGATTTTTCTAATAAAACTTGCTTTAGATTCATGAAAGATGTCAACGTCAGTGAAGAAACCATTATATGTCCTACCAAGACGGTACAGGGGGGCAGGGGTTATAATGTATAGCCAAGACTTCAGTCCATATGATCCTCAATAGGTCTCTTTCGTAAACTTTGATTGGTTAATTAAGTAAATGGATGTTGTATAATATATATTATAAGGCCTATTCTTACTCTTACATTCAGATGAAACTGGACAATGTTCTGGTTTAAAATGTTCTCGTCGTGGAATAATGAATACAATACAATACTATTCGCTTTCCAAATATACATTAAATAAGGCCATAAAACTAGGCCAGAGGCCATTTGGCGACTCGAAAACATTGTATTGAAAACAGGGTAAGGTAAAAGCGTCATTAAGTAATAATTTCATAGTAAAATAAAAACCTCAACAGCGCAATGCGTACAAAAAAACATTTTGTAGAAAAATCTTGTAAAAGATTTATTACGAGCGCAGAGTAATATAATGTAACATTGTAGGTATTTTGTACAATATTGCGTGTAATTTATCAACGCGATGTGCTGGATCAGTTTCACATTGAATTGAAGCTATTTATTATCACAAGCACCTGAATTTCTGTGGTAAATTATGCACAAATCAAAATTGGGCATTGTTAACTGCATTTCAAGCTCCAAAATAACGAGTACTATGAGTAATCACTAATCAATCAAACGGCAGAATGTTTATGCTTTCGAATTACTTTCTGT
Source organism: Athrips mouffetella (assembly GCA_947532105.1). NCBI lineage: Eukaryota > Metazoa > Arthropoda > Insecta > Lepidoptera > Gelechiidae > Athrips > Athrips mouffetella. Next base: position 1,177,551 of record OX383961.1, on the reverse strand, counting down.
TTGTAAAAAGTGAAATAAATATGATAATTATACTGGCTTTTTAATTCGCGGTATCCCACGCCATCCCACAATGAATGATGTGCTATGGCGGGCTACGTTTGAACCAAGCGGAGTTTTTCGTGAGACCCGATGGAGTATTTCACGAGAAGAGGGCAAGTTTCTGGCGTGGGATGTGACCTAGGTCTTCTATAATCGTAAAATAATGAAAATTCATGAGATTGACATTAGCTGTCACGCAATTTCCATTTTCCATTAGATTTTTCATTTTATTTTTTTTTGCCATTTTTATGTTTTAATCGGACAATCTGCCAGGTGTACGTTACATTGTTAAATTTCAAAATAGTTAAAACTAAATTCCTCAGAAACGCAGGGGTGTGGTGTCTGCCAATATTTTTTGTATCTTTAAGAGGATGCTTCTTATCATCAGCCAAAGAGGCAGACATGAGCAAATCATATAGAAATTTTGTCATCAACACCCTTACTACATCTCATACAATTTTATTTTATGCTACTAGCGTTTACCGTTATAGAAAGCCACTTTTTTACGTGTGGACACCCTACAACCCATCACCGTGCTACTGCGGGACGGACCGGTTCGGCCGCTGCTGGGGCGGAGTTGAGGAAGTCCTGGAAAAACCGGGAGCTGGGAGGTTATATGTTCATGTTCATATCCACCTTCGTTTGAGACGGTGGTATCTTGGCCCTAAAGCTAAAAGGTTTATTAGGGACGCACGTCTGATCGAGGTTTTAAGCGATCGCAGAGCAGGCAGCTTTCTAGCGCAAAGACTGGGCATCGCAGTTCAACACGGGAACGCTGCCTGTCTGTTGGGGACAGTGGGGAGTATGCCGCCTCAAGGAAACGCGGTGGACACGATTTTTTATTTGGGACAGACGTTTTTTAAAGAGATAATGATTCCATTTAATTGTAACGTAACAGGCAGTTTTCCTTGACGTTTGTTAACTATGTTTTTTTTAAATGTCGATGGGTAGTACACTGATCACTGTTAGTAATTTCTTTTTTAAGGCTCGGTAAAATTAATGAAATCTTTTTAGAAGAGAATATGTCACGGACCTGCTTAATATTTTTCATAGTGGGTGAAGGTTTTTTTTTTCATTTTCAATTTTCTAGTGCTAAATAGCAGCGCTATAGTTGAACTTCCAAAAGCTGGTTGAATACACCCATATTAAAAAGTTGAAAATGTGGTAGTGTACTGAATGCTAACAAATTTTGTTAAAACTGTTAAATAGAAAAAAGTATTGTTTTTCGATCGGGCCAAAGAGTAAACAAATGATAAACGAAGGTGGATATGTTTTCTGTGATTGTGCCGCTGTACAAGGGAAAAGGGTCACAACAGGACTGCAAAAATTACCGCGGGATAAGTCTTCTCAGTGTCGTCGGCAAACTGTATGCAAAGGTTTTGATTGAAAGAGTGATGAAAGATACTGACGAAAAAATATGGGATGTACAAGCGGGATTTAGAAAGGGAATGGGATGTACAGATCAGGTCTTTTCCTTGCGGTGCATAGCTGAAAAGTTTTTGGCTAAAAAACAAAAAGTCTACTGCGCGTTCGTGGATTTGGAAAAGGCCTATGACCGAGTGGTGAGGAATGAATTGTGGTCGGCATTGTCTATGTACGGGGTGAACGGTCATCTGATTCAAGCACTGAAATCTCTCTATGAGGATTCCAGTGCTTGCGTCAGAATAAACGGGGCGTACACTGAATGGTTTAGCATCGAAAAAGGTGTTAGGCAGGGATGTGTAGCGTCACCTTGGCTGTTTAACCTGTTCATGGATAATTGTTTGACTGATCTGAAAGAGAGTATGTGTGGACTGAGAATGAATGAGTTACTCATCAAATGTCTTCTCTACGCTGATGACCAAGTTATACTTGCGCCATCTGCTGACGAGTTACAGGAGATGGTAACAATGATGAATGTGGCTTTTGATAGGAAAGGAATGAAAGTAAATGTAAGCAAGACGAAAGTAATGGTACTTGAAAGAGAAGAGTGTATGACAGAGTGTACTATATTAATAGGTGGTGAACAAGTCGAACAAGTGAAGGAGTTTGTGTATCTGGGTTCTAAGTTTACGAGAGATGGAAAGTGCGAAAGTGATATCGAAAGAAGAGTGAATGCTGGAAACATGGTGAATGGTGCTCTGCATGCTTTTATGAAGAGTCAGAAGGTGTCTCACAAGGCTCGTCTGGCTGTTCATAGAGGCGTTTTGGTACCAACACTGATGTACGGCAGTGAAAGCTGGGTATGGCAGAAGAAGCATGAAAGTAGAATTAATGCAGTAGAAATGAGAGCGTTGAGGAGTATGATTGGTGTGAAATTGAGTGACAGGATTAGGAATAGTGTGATAAGAGTACGTTGTGGCGTGAAAGAAGACGTAGTGACTAAAATTGAGAAAGGGATGCTAAGATGGTTTGGTCATGTGGAGAGGATGAATGAAGGAAGATTGACGAAAGAGATCAGGAGTCACGCGGGAACTCATAGTGAAAGGACGCGTATTCGTACGCTCCGTACTTTTAATTCTTTTTCTTGTGTTTAAAGTTTCACTCTGTGTGTGTGATGTAGATTTTCAAAATGCTTATGAAGTGTGCTTAACGGTGGTGGTTTTATATTTATTAACTTCTGTGCCAATCGTGAGTTATAACAAAAAATATTTTAAAAATATTTCATAACCGCCAAACTTTGCTGAACGCGAGTGACGCGATAGCGGTCACTGCCCCGCGCCGCGCGCATGCATACCTACTCGTTACGAATTGCAACTTGCGCTGCTAGCCTAGACTCGTGCACTATATTTTTCGATACCTACTGCTTCTTATAACTTCCGTTTCGACTTTTATTATAACACTAACAGGCTTTAATACTAACTTTATTTCAAATCGTTTCACCTAACAAGTGTCAAAAATTTAAGAACATTATCATTTTGAGAAGTTGAAGTTGTCATCATAGATATAAGCGCCATCTTTTAAAACCTACCTGAACTTTTCTTGTAACTGCCTATACCTACTTATTCAAGATGAATTATTGTAAGAAATGCCAAAAACCAATAGAAACCACAGATCGTCAAATTTTAAAATGCAAAGACTGCAGAAATAGCTATCACCTGACTTGTACTTCAGTTTCCCAATGTAGATTCTACAGTACATTAACAGGAGAACACAGGGACAACTGGAAATGCCATACGTGTGTGAAGCATACAGGTAAAAGCCCTGATAACATCACCGTCAGAAAACCCCGCAAAAATCATGCTGCTAATGTATCTACTGATAACTCCTACGAATCACTGCCAGTAGATGATACAGATGATGATGAAGAAGTATTTGAAGACGTTATAGAAGATGATATCGAAGATGTTTTTGAAGACACTATGTCAGCAAACGGAACAAAAATAAACCACGACTCTAACCATGACTCTGATAACTTCTTAGAATTAAACCGCATGGAAGCTAAAATTTATGATCTTGAAATTCAGCTACTGGCGGCTAAACAAAGAATAGATAGTTTACTTGAAGAAAACCACAGTCTCAAAAACAACATTGCAGAAAGTAAAAAGAAGGAAACTGAAATAGAAAATAATAATAGAAAGACTCAAACAGAGACACCACAGTATACATGCAAACAAAAATCTCCTACAACTCTACATAAGAAATCTAAGGCGTCTACCAAAACAAAAAAGTCAGGTCATAGTAAAGAAATATTACAGAATGATGATGGAAAAACCAAAACAGGACCACCCATAGATGAGAACCCCATAGCAAACAAGACGGACACTAACTCAAAGAAAAGAAAACTTTGTTTAATAAGCAGCAACACTAAAAACAAAGTCCGACAAACTACGGAACAATATCTAGCAGAATACCAAATATGCCACTACCTTATGCCTGGTGCCGGTGTAAAACAACTCCTAGAAGAAATAGAATATAAACTTAAGGACTTTACATATGAAGACCATTGTGTACTTTTTATAGGAGAGCACGATTTTTCAAAAAACAACTTTAGATATGACCTTGTTATAAACTACATTCGAGAAAAGCTCCTTCTTGTACAAAATACAAATGTAATTATTTGCCTGCCAACTTTTAAATGTTGTAAATATGTCAATCTATATAATAAGCGTATAGAAGCTTTCAATAACTTACTTTATTTAGACTCAACAATCCACCAATATGCCTACTTTATAGATAGCAATAAGAACCTTGAATATTCTCCAAAAATGTTTAACACTGTAAGTGGACATATAAATAGAAGAGGGTTTACTACGATTCTTACTGATGTACTAGGTCTAATCACGGATATCGAAAATAACTACTATGAAACAGTAAATGTGGAAAATGAACCATCTGCTACAACGTTTTTTCGTGACTCAAACTGATAAAGCTTATATTCGCGTCCTGCATCAAAATATCTGCAGTGTACTAAGCAAAATACCGGATCTGGAAGTAGCATTAGACGATTTCCGCTCCAATAATGAAACAATTGATGTTTTGTGTTTAACCGAACATTTTATACCTAAAGGTCAAGAGAGTAATTTACACATAAACAATTATCGTCTTGGTACAAATTTTTCACGACCGCAAAAGCGTGGTGGATCGTGTATTCTTGTCCGTAATGGAATTGATTTTAAAGTACTCACAGAAGTTAACCAATTGTCCGTTAACTCTACATTTGAATGCTGTGCTTTAGAAATATTAATTCATAAACTTATTATTATTTGTATTTACCGCATCCCAAAATATCATAACATCAATTCATTTATGCAACAATTTGAAGTACTTTTAAACAAATTAAGCAATATTCGTAACAAAAAAATAGTCATATGTGGAGATTTTAACATAAATACATTAGAAAACTCAAATGTAAGTCGAGACTTTATAAATCTTTTAAAGTCATTTAACTTTCGTTTAGAATTCAAGGAAGCTACTAGACTTGAAAGTGGTACTTGCGTTGACAACATAGCACACAACAGCAGAGGGTGCAACAGTAAAGTTTTACACCTAGGATTATCAGACCATTCTGCCCAACTGTTCTTACACCCTATAAAAAAAGGGATATGTGCAAATCATTCTGGTATATACAAATGCGTGATTACTGCCATGAAAATAAGAATAAATTTCGAGAATGTTTACGTAATTTAACTTTTAGCAATGTTTATGAAACTAACGACGGAAATTTGGCATATAATACTTTTTTTGAAACTCTTAAAATGTTTTACGATCTTTGTTTCCCAAAAATAAGGGTTAAAATTCATGCTAAAATTAAACCAAAATGGATTACAACAGGTATAAAAAAATCTACTAATACTAAAAGAAATCTATATATGCAAAGTATCAAAAGTAGTGATAAACAAAGCTATACTAAGTATAACAAATTACTTAAAAAAATTGTTAACATGTCCCAAAAACATGAAAATTGTAAATATTTATGCTCATCTTCCAATATTACCAAAGCTACATGGAACGTTATCAAAAATAATAAATATCAATCACCCAAAGAAAATATAATCAAGATAAAGGTAAACGACCATTTCATAACTAAACCTACAGATATAGCTAATGCTTTCAATGATACATATATTAATATGGTAGACATACATAAAAATAAAGTAAATAATAATAGTTTGAATTTGAACAATAAAGTACCTTTTAATAACATAAAACCTTTACAAAACTCAATTTATTTGATGCCAACAACCCCAGAAGAAATAAACAAAATAATCATAAACTTAAGAAATACTAATAGTGTTGGCATTGATGAAATATCAACAAAGATTTTAAAATATTGCTCAGAAGAGATATCTACACCCCTAAGTTACATTATAAATTTATGTTTATGTCAAGGTATATATCCCGATAACTTAAAAATAACGGTGATTAAACCAATTTTTAAAAAAGGTTCGAAAGAAATATGTGATAATTATCGTCCAATAGCACTCATATCAGTTATTTCAAAAATTTTTGAAAGGATCATTTATAATAGATTATATAGCTTTTTTGAAAAATTTAATATCATTAAAAATGAGCAGTTCGGCTTCCGCAAAAGTAGGTCCACAAATCTTGCAATACGTGATTTGTTGTTCTCAGTTACTGAAAGCATAAATAGCAAAACTCCCATAATGACCTTATTTATGGATATGACGAAGGCATTCGATTATGTTTCACATAACACCTTGCTGGAAAAGTTACATAGATATGGAATTAGAGGACCAGCCCTTGAACTATTAAAATCTTATTTACAAAATCGTAAGCAGGAAACACATATAACCTACCTTGATGAAAAAAATATTGAAATAACGGCCAAGTCTAATTTAAAATCCGTAAAATATGGTGTACCTCAGGGTAGCATATTGGGCCCTATGCTATTCATTATCTACATCAATGATATCCCTGATATAACAAATAACAAAATGGTATTATTTGCCGATGATTCCTCCGTTATAATTAAATGCACTGAAGCTAGCACCTACGAGAATGACATCAACATAACGCTAAGTAATATTATAGACTGGCTTAATAATAATAATCTAGTGATAAATTTAGTCAAAACAAAATATATGCAGTTTTACCTGCCTCAATCTCACCCTTTAGATGTTAATATTGAATACTGCGGCAAACGAATTGAAAAAGTGAATTACATAAAATTTTTGGGTGTTGTTCTGGACTGCCACTTGAATTGGAAGCAACATATTGACGATTTAATATCTAAATTAAGCAGATATGTGTATGTTTTAAGAAATTTAACTAAGACAATATCGCAGAAGGCTGCACTGTGTGCATATCATGCGTATGTTGCTTCCAATTTGAGGTATGGCATATTACACTGGGGTAATGCTGCCGCAACCTATATAATGCCGTTGTTTAGGGCACAGAAAAAATGTGTACGGGCCATGTTTAATGCTAAACAACAAGATAGTTGCGTACCGTATTTTAAGAAATTGAAAATAATGACACTTCCCTGTATGTATATATATGAGGCATGTTTGTTTGTCCACGATAATTTAGAAGAATTTATATTAGTTAAACCTCGACATCCTAGAAAAACAAGAAATAAGATCGATGTTTTGCCCCTGATTCAACCGAACATGCAATTTTACAAGAACACAGCTTTTGCTCTAGCACCTAAATTATACAATAGTTTACCAGATAGTATGAAAGAATTAGACAGTAGAAAATTTAAATTGAAACTACATTATTTGCTCTATACCAAATGTTACTATAGTATCGAAGAATATTTATTAGATAAAGATAAAAATGTGCTGTAAATATACTTAAATATAAATAATAATAGATATAAATAAAGATAAAAATGTGATACTACTGTGTAAATATTATTAAGTTCTCTAGAAGTAAGAAATATTTCTAATGTTAGAAATAAGTTTTATCTATGTATGACATAGTAAACATTGCACGCCAATTTCGGTATGTTACAGTGCACATATTTCATACATATTTCATCTTGTATTTATACCTGTAACACTGCAATAAATAAATTTGACTTTGACTTTGATCCACAAGGCGAGAGTGAATGGAAACGTTGGAAGGGGAAGGCCTCGGCGAACGTACCAGGACCAAATTCAAGACGTTCTGAATAAAGGCCAGGTTAAAAGTACCCTAAACCGACGAGCATGTATGAAAGGATTGATGAAGGTTCAGGAAGCAAGGGAAGTATGTCAAGATCGTAGCAGGTGGAGAACTGTGGTCTCTGCCTACCCCAACGGGAACAAGGCGTGATGTTATGTATGTATGTATGATATGTTTTCATTTCGGAATAACTGTCACTAATAACTGTCAAAATTGTGTCTATTGTGTGTAAAAGACGACAATATTTTCCAACATGAATTCACGGTTCGGAGAGCCGGTATTCTTCTCCAGTGTTTCCATTGTTTTATTACGTGGGGGTTGAGAGTTGAATATATTGAGGTAATTTATCAACCTCAAGCCCGGAGCCACATTGACAAGCTTTTATCATCTGTGTCGAATACAGCGATGGAGAGAGGAAAGGGTTTTTGTACTCGCCAGGGTCATGGCAAACGCCGGACACCTAAAAGAGAGTGAATTTGAAATTGGAAGAAGCGTAATGAATGAATGAATGAATGAATGAATGAATGAATGAATGAATGAATGAATGAATGAATGAATGAATGAATGAATGAATGAATGAATGAATGAATGAATGAATGATTCTTTATTTGCATTAGACAAGGTAGGTACATTAGGTGTTGTGATAAAGATAGGAACAAGCGAGTCTAGCTATGTTAAAAAGCATGCAAATGTTCACAATCAATAAACAAAATAATATCCATAATATTACAAAATTAAATGTCAAATGATGTGAAGACAAGTTTATAAACGTAAAACAATTTCATGCAATGTCAAAACAAAATTAAATAATAGGTCACTAAGCACTAAGCACTACTACAAAACAAAATTGATACCACCCAACCTATGCATTTGTAACACCAGAATTTGTCCAATTCAGAAATTCGCCCACTGAATAAAAAGTATTCTGAATCAGCCACCTGCGCAAATTACTCTTAAACTTGTTAAAAGGTTGTTCTTTAATATGTTGAGGAATTTTATTAAAGATTTGTAAACACATCCCAAAACAATTTTTTTGATAACGCGTGGTTTTTGGGACTGTAGTTGATACTAGTCTATTAGGATATCTAAGGCTCCTCTGATCAGTGCGAGTACTTTCTGCGTTACTGAATAAATGAAGGTTCGTCCTAACAAATCTACCTATTTCGAAAATATACAGACAAGGTAATGGTAATATGTTTAGCGATTTGAAGTAAGGCCTACAGGAAACGTCAGGAGCGATTCCACAAATTGCCCTCAAGCAGCGTTTTTGAGCAATAAATACCTTTTGAATATCGGTCCCATTACCCCAAATTAGGAGTCCATATCTCAGCACAGATTCTACATATGCGTAGTAGGCAATTATTGCAGTATTCCGGTCTGTAACTCTAGTTAACTTATAAAGTGCAAATGAAAAACTGTTTATAAGCATATTCAGTACAACTGACCCGCAGGCTACCCCGCAGGAGCATCATGCAAATCGAATCGGGGGTGCGGGGTGGATTGCAAGAGAGGCGGAGAGTACCCGTTCTGTATGATAGTCAATTACTTTAATCTGTGGTCATGGCTTAGAAATCATTACAATCACATCATAAATCCTACAATTGAACGCACGTCAGAGGTATAATATATCGCGTGCGTGCGTATTGTATAATCCACCGCTTTACATGATGCTTAGGTATTCAAAATCGGAGAATTTTAATGGCTTCTCCTTACAGAATAGTCAACAGTGAGTTTGTATGGAAAAGCCAAAAAAAAATCTCCGAACCCCACCAATATCACAATATGCGATGCCCTAATATAGAGTTCATGTACTAACTGCTACAATTATTTAAGAACTTTAAGCTGTACAATGTAAGCATGAATAAATGAAATGAAATATTTCTTTGGGAAAGTTGTTCAGTTTCATTGATCACACCCTTGAGCTGCCGCATGCTTTTGCATTACACCCAGTATAGTAAGTAGTCCAGAAGATCGTCTTTTATCAGCAAAAACGGTAAGACTATGAACTTCACAAAGTTGTGCGGCCATTCACAGCGGGGATCGTCCTGTCAACTGCCATTGGAGGAAACAATGGGCAAATAAATCTCCCGCGAATTACTTAACGATCTGTTTGAGAATAAACCCCCAGGGGCTGTGAATAATAGACTTGTTTATTAGGGCTTTGAAACGCCTAAGATTTTGCCTCAAAGAAGTTAAATAGAGTCTCAATTTGTAAGAGACAATATAAGGTTAATGATTTTAGATTATAATGTTGTGGTTAATTCGATTTAGTGTGTAGTTTTTAATTCTGATTAGCCTCGGTAACAAAGGTGCGTAGGAACTCCAAAATAATACTATTATTACCCCAACCACGATGCCAGCGCCCTCTGGGTGGCTGCCGGGCACTTCTTTACGCGCAACCATTGCGATCGGACATTATTTGTTATTTAAATTATATTCTTTATTAAAAACCAGTGTATACAGTCCGCTTTGTGTTTATTTCATCTCCGTCAACTACACCAACTGAGCTAACTTGAGAAACTTTATAAAGGTTCTCGTTTTTCATTGTGATTTCCATCTGACCTCCGCAACCCTGACATACAAGACAACATACACACAATAATCATACATGCATAACACCAGGGTCATAACGTCGGGGTGTGCAGACATCACAGCTCTCCGCCTGCTACGATCTTGAAATACTTCTCTCGCTTCCATTACTTTCATCAATCTTTTCATACACGCTCTCCGGTTTTGGAGTACTTTTATCCGGGATTTTCTTTTTATTATACAATCTAAACCAGTGCGAATACAAGCAGTTTCGGTTTCAAGGCAGGTTAAGTTTTCTACAGGAGTTTCTTAGGTTTCTTATAAAAAAAAATCCCTGATGGCTTATCATGGCTTCACATATATAAATTTATATTCTACCGCACGCACAGCTTGAAACTCAGATTTTTAGCTTTTGGATATTTAGGCTGCTTTTCCACTTATGCTATGCTAGTTAGCTAACCTGTGAGCTGAAATATTTTCAACCAATAGGATTGTTTTATTTTCTGTTTGATGTATGCCGCTCTAAAAGCAGCAGGAAGACAAACTCCACACCGCTGAAAGGAGAATGCTGCGCTGGGCTGGGGGAGTGACCTTGCCTCAGATAAAGTATACTCACTGACATATAGTCATATCTCTGTACATTGCTAGACCGGATACGTAGCGGCTTCAAAGTAAGACCCATCCCTGAAAAACATATTGAGAACCGACATCGATGGTACGGACTTGTTATGCGTCGCCCATCGGACCACATGACGCGAAAAGTGCTAGAGATGAGCTCAGCCCCTAGGAAGCGAAGAAGACCTCGACTAACATGGATGAGCACAGTTGAGAAAAACTTAAACAACGCAATAATTCCACCTGAGACGACCGGAACCGAGTTTCCTGGCGAAGAATAGCTAGGAGAGCCGACCCCAAATAATGGGATAATAGCTAGAAGAAGAGAAATTGTCTAGCGCAGCTCTAAGATGAGGAAATGGAACAAGGAATTTTTCCAGCTCACATGGAGGTAAAATACTTCGGACAACTCTGTTAGGTTGGAATCTCATCTTATTGAAGCAAACATTTTCTATACCTACTTGTAGCTATTTGATAATTCCTTTTGTTGTTACTAAATAATCGTACCTTGCTACTAAATAATCCAGTTATCTACTTACTCGATCAAATTGTAACCAATTCCTTTCGTATGACAAGAGATAAATTCGTAATGATATCACTGTAGGAACTTCAGATGAGAGTGCTATTGATCACTCAAAGAAAATTAGATTCCCTTCAAAGTGGTAGCAAGGTTAATTTACTTAGGGGAGGCTTGAGCTTCCCGAACTTCTGAACCGCATGCGTAGAGGTAAATAGTCAATTTGGGCGAGAGGTGGAACGCTGCGATGTGAAGATAACTTCGCGCACTTATTCGGAATGAAAGCAATTCCCAAACTCGGTCGGAAGCAAATTGTTTAGAATTACTACCCGCTGTGTGGACGTTCGGAAACGATGGGATACGAAAATGTTCGGTTCAAGGGTAATGTTTTTTAAAAGGGTCTGTTAATTGACGTTAAAAATGTAGATATGAGTGCTTTCTTTTTCAAATTTTGGCTCTTTTTGCGATTGACAAAATATTTGTGTAAAAAGTTTATCTCTGTGCTTAAAAGCACATTTTTAAGGTTCGAACTGGCATGGCATAGCACTTTATTTGAATGCTAACTTACTCATAAAGCGGTCAACTAATTACGTGCACGGGATCAGTTGATCTCTAAAGAACAATAAAACAGCAAGAATCATTCTAACTAAAGCAATATCACATTAGTCTATAGTGAAATCGATACTACCGATAGTTCGGATTATGTAATAAGTACTATTGATAAACAGCAATACTAACGATACTATTATATAGCAATAGCCAGAAATATATCGATGCTATTGTATTCAATAGTTAATAACTATTGATAATAGCCAATCATTCCATAGTATTAGTTGTAATTTGCATGCTATGTAAGTAGGCGTTATTTAAGCTTATTTTCATAAAATTTTCTTTCCAAATTTCAAGTGTAAGTTTATTGTAGCTAATCTAGCTTTGTGCTTGAATCAGACGGTACTTCAAACCACAACTAATACTTTTGAACGATTGGATACTATCGATAGTTCAAAATTATCGATAGCACCGATACTATCGGACGTTGGTCTCAATAGCATCGATACTATCAATCGTTTTCTGGCTATTGCTGGATAATACTATCTATACAATCGATAATATTGCTGTTCATCAATAGTATTTCTTAATTTAAATTATCGATACTATTTTAATTTGCAATAACATCGATAATCTAACTGATTTTCAAGGTCAACTATCTATAGCGAAACTATCGATAGTTCGGCAACACTAAGTCTGATAGCGCTCACGGCGCGCTCACAGTGTTTCAGACACATGTGTTGCCACTCGCAAATAATTTATGCCCCGTGCACTATTGCCGCCAAAACGCCAATGATAAGCGTACATTCTGGTGCATTTTGGCCGCAGCTGTGGTTGCGTAGGGTTGCATTAGCATACTTATCGGAAATGTACATTTGAATTGATGCTTCATTTAACGTTAGGATTCTACAAAGTAGAAAATCAACAAATTCCACAATATTAGGCAGAGCCACGGTAGTCTAGTTAGTTAAGGCGTCTTCATAACTGTCGGAGAAGACGCAGCTTCGAATCTTGCCTTTAGTTGTGAGATACTGCGATTTTCAAGTAAGGAGCCTTGCAACTATTTGTTATTACAAAAAAAAAAAATCTAACACAAATAGCTTGACATACTTCTCGCACTTTCTCTACTGTTATTAATATTTGGATTCATTTAGATATTATAGTGTGCTACAGTATGAAAAAGGCGGCATGCAGAAACAAACTAAAATATCCAGTTGTGTCTTTTCTTTTTACATTCAGATCAGCAATTTTTACCATAATTAAGTTTAAACTTGGTGCCAGCCGTAACGCTATCAAGCGAGGTGACTATGGTACTTCCCCTCTACATTTTTCCAGCAAAAGCTAGAATTATAGAGGGAGCTCCCTGTCCTATAGTGGACGTTTCATGGGATGTTATGATGAAGTTTAAACTTTCAACCTACATTTCTATTTCGTACCACCGGGTTTATATCATATCCTGATAAACTTCAAACCCACGCGTACTCCCGCCCGCTGTAATAAATGCATTGTCACCATCATAAATTCATCCACCACAGTATCATCATCTAATTTGCTGTCGCGTTGTATTACGCTCGTTAACGTGTGATGCGGGCTGCTAATGAATCCATTTATACAATTTGTCTTTTATGCAATATCAACACCTTTTGCATAGGTTTCAGTCTAAATGTTGCTTGTTGCTTGCGGTTGTTTTGTATGGATATGACGAACAATTTGTTGTATGTTTTCCTGCATATTACATACATAGGTACGGTCAACCGCTTGTCGGTAGAAACTTTTTCAACTCTATTACGACGCCATAAGGTCCAAAAGTGTTTCTACTGATGTGCAGCCGTGTGTACATTATACAGGGTGTAAAAAAAGAATGGTGATCCTTCTAAGGGGTGATTCTACGTCACTATTAGTTAGTACCTAGTTACTTTTACTTAGGCTTAAATGACCTCTGATCAGCTGGTGATGCAGACAAAGATGTTTTTTGTTTTAATATCCAGTCACTAGCTAGTACCTACCTATTTATTTCAATAAATAACTATAATGTAATTCAAAGGAAAATCTTATTTCATGATCATCCAATTTTTTTTTTACAACCTGTTAATGATGTAGAATCACCACTTAGAAGGATCATCGCACTTTTTGACACCCTGTAGATCACGATCATATTTCTTTCAGGTTGAGCAGAGCTTTAGGGCTCCCGCACACGACCGAGAATCGGTGACCTATTTTTTGTCGGCATCCCGCTCTGACGTGTTATCACCTGAATCTTCCGTCCTTGTCCTGGCCGATAATCGCCCAGCGATTCTCGGTCGTGTGCGGGGAGCCTTAGTCGTAAGCCACACTTAGCGATTGTGTTGATTTGAGTTGATTCTGAAACACATAACATGCATTGCATGTCACCCGTGGAAGGTATAATTTCTTTGTTTTAATTTCTAAGTATAAGTTTTTCTGTATTATAATCAAGCCATGCTTTAGTTACATTGATACCCTCCATCTTTTACTTACTCAATTTAATACAATTCCTAAACAACAAAGAAAAAACATTGTTTAGTGATTTTCTTTTTACACATTTTTGCAATATTAGATACGCGAAATATACTAAAACTGGCCCCGGGGCCGCGATTCTCTACGCCTTTTCTCGCAACTTTTTCAATAACAATAAAAGTAAAAGTAGGCCTGAATCAACCCTTTCTTTGTGTAAACCAATTGAGTCCAATACAGTTTTTTTGGACGGCCAATATTCCGGGGGCCCGATTTTGATTATCTGATTCGGGAGGGCGTAACTCGGTCAAACCTGTCACACACGACTGCGTCAAATCTCTTTTTTGGAAACCAATAAGAAACACAGCAAAATCTGACCAAAGATCACAATGTACCGTCCGTTCTCCTGAATCCGGCCTGGATCAGTGCTGAGCGGACGTTCGATGCGGATGTCCTCGACGGACAGTACAATGTATGAAGCCTATACAACGTCCGTTCAGTGCGTTACGGAGCGGATCCGGAGCGGTTAGCTGACCGGACTGAACGGACTTCATACATTTTATAGTCCGTCGCGCACATCCGCATCGAACGTCCGCTCCGCATCTGCATCGCACTGATCCAGGCCTAATAATAAAATTATACCTAACCCAGTGGGGAAAAAATGCTACATATAATGTTCGGTTACTCTTCTCCTCCAAATTTTTGGTCAAAAAAGATTATAATATAAATAATAATAATCCTTATGTATTACATATTTCTTTTTATTTTTACTTAGGTATATTATTTTACCGTCGCGATTGACCAGAATTCGCTATGGACCGCGACAGTTGTAGGTCCGAAGGGGAGGCCTTTGCCCAGCAGTGGGACAGTATAGGCTAGCGAAAAAAAAAAGTATATTGTGCACGTTTATCTGCCTCTTCCAGTGCCATTTCACTTGCCTAGGACTGCTGGAAGAATTTCCTAGTTGAAATAAGTAGTACCTGTTGTGTCGATTAAGAATAATCTATGTTTTGTGTGTTGTTTTCATGTGTACAATAAATAATTCAATAAATAATAAAAGGGCTTAAGCTCAAGTCAGACAGAGGCGTTATGATAGCGAAAGCGGTCCGGGGCGGTTTGGCGGGAACAAAATACCGCGCCGCGACCGCTTTTCAATGTAACAGGGTGCATAAGAACTCATACTTTACAAAAAATACCGGCCCCGGAACGCTTCCGCTACCGCCTCTGTGTGACGCGGGCTTTAACGTGCTTTCAGACGTGTAGAATCATTTAAATTTTCAGACAATCAGATGATTCAGCCTGCAATGTCCTAATCAAAGTGGGGAGGTCGCACAAGGGGATTTTTGTTACACCAGTGTCTCTACGTGGTATAACTGGTGGGTTCCAACCCAAAACCTCTGGATCGAGAGTCGAGCGCTCTAACCACTAGATCAATAACAAGAGGTCGATGCATGGAACTCTCGCATAAAAAAACATTAAAAGCTAGTGATTTAATTTCTAACTGACATAATACGATCCGAAACGGTGTAGACGCGCGTAGTTTCCAAAATCTTTGCTGTAGACTCGCTCTCTTTGCATTGTATTCTGCATGACATTCAATAAGTATTCTGTAAAGAATCTCATTCTGCGCATTAACGGTCACAATCATAGTTATTTTGTACCTACATCGTATATTTGCGTTTTGTTAGTCTTTGCAGCAAATTTTACATAAAATGTCTTTTTGTTCATCAACGTCGACTATCTGTCTGTTAGATGCTTTTGCTTCCGGCGTGAAATCTAAATAGTCCTAACATATTTTTTTCTAGGGGCATGACAATCGGTCCTTCGTAATTTAACAAAGCTATCAACCCGTGTGGTGCCGGCAAAGAATAGTTCCAACCCATACATACCCGTGGGTGTCGTAAGAGGCGACTAAGGGTTAACTGGGGATGGGCAGCAGCATCCTTACTTACTGCGGTCACCTACAACCGCGGTCCATGTTGCCAGTCGTAACGCTGACAAGCGAGGTGACTATGGTACTTTCCCTCCACATTTTTCTCAGCTAAAGCTAAAATTCTGGCGGGAGCTCCCTGTCCTGTAGTGGACGTTTCGTGGGATGTTATGATGATCATCATAACATTCCATAAAACGTTCACTGGAGAGCAAAAGAAATTCAGCAAACACGCGGAGGGAGTTGATTTACCATAAAAAGCGCTTGAAAGCGCTGCGGTTAGCAACCGCTGTTATCGGTGACCGCAGTATCCACCGGTTCATAATCCCTTAGTCGTCTCTGACGACACCCACGGGTAGATATGGTTTTGGTCACATACAGGGTGTTAATTTAATTGCGTGCCATAGCTTAGGGGGTGCTTCAGTAACGATGAAGGAACACAAAAAAAAAATATATAAAAAAAATTACTATTTTTTTTATCAATGATTTTTTTATAGATAATTTATTAGGTATTACATTTTGACGGTCCTAAGCCCGTTAAAGTATGAAGGGAAAATTCGAGTCACACACAAAAAAAGAAAGGATTTCTTGATACTCTCGCGCTGCCTCGGTGATAACGCGGTGGCCCTCCGCGTTAGTTTATTTTCAATGGAGTTAAATTTTTTTTAAGTAGGATTTTTATAAATATTTTTTATGTGTTCCTTTATCGTTACTGAAACACCCCCTAAGCTATGGCACGTAATTAAATTAACACCCTGTATAGTTCTGTGGTTTTGGTACTATTCTTTGCCGGCAGCACACGGACACAAAGCTATATTACATTTCTTATGTGTCATGCTTTTCATTTAGCAACCGATGCATAAAAAATCACTCCAACTAAATTTAATAATGACATCCCCGCGTGTGACGGCTATTGGCTGTATTGGGTTATATCCGGAGAGTGTCGCTAATAATGGATAGAGCGCTCTCAGACACTCCAGCTGAGAGCAACCAGATCAAAGAACTATGAACTATGATCAAAGAACTACTCGTGTAGGTATTCTTACTTTAGTAGTTTCTAGTTTTAAGCTGGTTAAGTCATTGTCTTTAATGTCTATTAGTGCGTTGCCGAAAACTGGTCTAAAAACCGCTCAAGTGCGAGTCAGACTCGCGCGCTGAGGGTTCCGATATACTTTTTGTATTTTTGGAAGCAATACAGTCCAGTTTTAGAACCGCAAAACTAAATTTGTTTGTAAAGGTTATTTGCAGATTTATAAAAAACTGTACAACTTAGAAAGATCGGTTTTATTTTTGCTGTAATGTATACATAAACTTATGTCAACTATAATTAATTCAGATTTTTCCTTTCACAAACTTCGGAGATAAGGGGGAGGGAGAATGGTATTTTTTTGTCATTTTTCATCATAACTTCAAAACTAAGAGACGTAAAAATATACAAAAATATATTTTTGAATGTTCAAGTAAAGTCCTTTCATATTTTTGGCCCCCTTTTCATTATTAATCATAATTTTTTCCAAATTATTTCATGTGCAATTAAGTTGGGCAACTATATTCTAAAACTATTCGAAATTTCAACTCGATAGCATGAGTGGTTGCTGAGATATAGAGGTATGACAGACAGACGGACTGACAGACAGACAAAGTCGCACCATAAGGGTTTCTTTTTTTTACCATTTTGGTATCGGATCCCTAAAAAGTATGAGTGCTGTCATCGATACGATAGAAGAAAAAGATTAAATTGTTAATTAAAATCTGATCCGGTCAATTTGTATGAAGAATAAAATTTTGATAATTATGTACTTTCCGAAATTATAGAAAAATGTTGTACAGTTCTAGGGATGCAAAATCCACGCCAGAGATTTTGCATATGTGAGCTACTCGTTGCAACGATCGACAACAATATTATTGTTTTATATGGTGGTGGATGTTTGATTTGTGACAGTTCCAATCGTTTTAAGGGCGTCAATATTTGAACGAAGAGTAAAACCCTGTTTCGTTATGCAGGTGTTTCATCAAACATTCAGAAAGTGACCGCGGCCATTCCGACATCGGAACAGAAGACCGCAAGTCAAATGACAAACAGAATATTTTATTGTTTGAAGTGTACGTTGTTTTGTTTCTTGTTGAAGTGCTGTCTTGTTTTGGTGCAAAACAATTAAGCAAAACCGGCCAAGTGCGTGTCGGGCCACGCGCGGTATAGGGTTCCGTAGTTTTTTTGTTAGATTTTTTTTATTGAAAGGTAGGTTTTTTAGTGTTTAGGTGGGCCACCTGATGGAAAGTAGTCACCACCGCCCATGGAGCCCGCTGTCTTATTAGTGACATAACTTGACACCAATAAGACAGCAACGCACGTTACCCACCCCGAGAACTAAGATGGTGTGTCTCGTGTGCCAGTAATTTCGCTGACTCCCACACCCTTCAAACCAAAACACAGCAGTGCAAACACTGCCATTTCACGGCAGAAAGTTCAGTATTTCTAGTTTTTCGGCTATAGCTGATTAACGTGTGAAGCCTGTTATATATTATTATGCTATTGATGCGATTTTTTCACGTTTCCAATAACTACCGTTTAGCTGGTCGGAGGGGGGACGGGGACGGGACACTCGATTCCAACAAAAAATGCAGTTTTAATCTAAATATTTCGCAAAAGGATCAGTACTCACACGATTATTACGAGTAAAAGATCTATCTAACAACACCCCACACGATGGGATATACGTAAATGTTCTCTACATCTTTCATATTCGGTAAGTAGGTCCTTATTACCCCCAAATGGGGCTTGTAGGTGACCAATTAGCGCTCTAGGGTAATATAATAATGTAGCTAGAAAAGCCCTTGGGCGGTAAGTTATTGAGTTTTGAAAGAGTGAAGTGTTTTTTTTTAAATTACTTACCGCCATAGGGCTTTTCTAGCTACATTACGTGGGACACTCAGAAATATTTGCGACACTAAAAAAAATTGTTCTACAGGTACATATATTTTTATTAAATCTTTTCAAAGTACTCTCCACCAGCCTCTATACAAAGATTCATGCGTCTGAACCAGTTTTCAAAACACTTTTTCCAGTCCGCCGTAGACACCTCGTTTACAGCCTGCTCGAACGCAGCCAGCGCATCTTCCGGCGACAAAAATTGTATCCCCTTGAGCTGATTTTTTATTTTTGGAAATAAAAAGAAGTCACACGGTGCTAGATCAGGGCTGTAAGGAGGGTGACCCAGGAGTTTGACTGGTGTGCTGTCCAGGAAGTCCCTCGTTTTGAGCGTGGTGTGTGCAGGCGCATTGTCGTGGTGGAGCAGTAGTCCGCGGAGCCCTGTGTTTGGTCGCTTGTTGCTCACAACAGAAAAAACTTCTGGTAAACATTTGGTAGTATACCATTCGGCGTTGATGCTTCTTTGATCTCGTAAGGGAATTGAGGCCAAGTGGCCAGTCAAATTAAAAAAGCTGGCGATCAAAATCTTCCCCCCGCTTCGAGATCGCTTCACTTTGGTAGGCGTTGGTTCATTTTGAAACACCCAAACTGTCGACTGGCGCTTGGTTTCTGGATCGTATTGATAAATCCAGGACTCATCACCTGTTACGATGTCGTAAACACGCCGAGACGAGCCTGCTTCAAATTTGTTCAGCATATCACGGCACCATTCCACCCGGGCCTGCTTCTGAGCGTCGGTGAGGTAGTGCGGCACCCAGCGCGATACTATCCTCCTCACGCGAAGATGCCCGTGTAGAATCTCGTGAACGCTTCCCGATCCAATCTTTAATATGTGCTGAATCTCCTGATATGTAATTCGCCTATTATCTTGGATTAAATTTTTCACTGCTAGCACGTTTTCTTCCGTAATAGCCGTCAAAGGGCGACCGCTTCTTTCTTCATCCCCCAAGGTTGGTCGACCGCGCCTAAATTCGTTATACCAACGATACACGGTTGCCTTGGAGGGGCCTTCATCCATAAATGCCACTTGAAGTCTATCGAACGATTCATCCGGTTTCAGGCGACACTTGAAATCGTAAAAAATCATAGCTCTAAAATGTTCCCGGCGCAGATCCATTTTTCAGTAAGACACGATACTTTGAATTGGCTCGCAAAAAATGTGGAGGGAAATTTTGAAAATGGAACACACATATTTTTACTTACAAGTAATCATATTTTCGAAAAAGATTCTGACCGGCCAGTCTCCCATATATAAAAACTATTTTTCGCAATACTTTCTGAGTGGCCTGGTATTACCCTAGAGCGCTAATTGGTCACCTACCATTTGATGGTAGGAGGACCTACTTACCTCACAATCGAGATGTAAAGCAGAGTAGTTAGCTCGGGTGTAAGCATCAATTGCACCCTCGAACTATAGGCGCCCTCGCTGCGCTCGTGCGCCTACATATTAAATAATAGTAAACTATATTGCAGTCACAAAGCACCACGGTCCATTTTGCCAGCCGCAAGCATGGTGCAAGCATTCTTTACTTTGAAATTTGCAGGAAGCTTGTCTGAAATACCAAATACCAAGGCCGTTATGGAGAGTCAGAAAACGTTATTAATCAAACCATGTGTCTAAGTAAGGGTCAGGCGATCTCATAGGTAAGATAAATATAACCATTTGATCGACAAACGATTTGAGTAAAAACAAACGGTTGTGGTTGACTAGTTTTTATTATTTTTTCTTATTCTACAGCTAATGCACTATTAGTTTCTTTTATGGAGAACCCCCTTTATTCTTTAACTTGTCATTGTTTTTATTAATTGTTAGGAAAACCGCCATAATACACATATTCTTTAAAAATTTCAACCATATAACTACTACGTTTCAAAAGATACAGCCCTTGGACAGACAGACAGACGACGTAGGCTTAGTAATAAGGCTTCGTTTTGTCCTTTCGGGTACGGAACCCTAAAAACACTGTACAAGAGAGACAGTTTACAGAGTAACTCTGTTGCAGGCAAATTGTATAATGCGTCATTTAAAATTTTGCCTTGGCTTTCAAAAAAAATTTGAGAAAGTTTTTATTCGTAATTTTAGATGATGCCGTGGAATTTCACAAAATGGCGCATAATTCGTTGGCTGAAATTTACAAATTGTCCAACCGTTTACAGTTTTCTCGCTATATTTGCCTGCGACGCCTCTTTTCTTGTCCTATTTTAAATCCAAAATATATCACTAATATACGACATGCACAATATTAGTTGAACATTTCCCCGCAAGCTAAACATGTCAGCGGCACAACACGCTCTTTCAGCAGCTTGGCTTCCATTAAAAATAAACTAGCAGGATGTAAGTGAGCCCTCTCTGAGTTGCCAGCTCGAGAACAAAGCGCATTCTTTATTGTTCTAACGCACAATAAAACCTCTACGGAAAAGGAATTTTTGAGCCGCGCCAGCCCGCTATGTAAACGGAGAATAACCACGAATAACCCTCCATAGTTAGGGTGCTGGCTGCAATTTGGGCATATGATTTGCTCATGATTCATATTTAGTAGGGATGATAGATCAGCTCAATACGAATCGATTTAGTCCTTACAAGTTTTCTGTGCGTTGCTGCGTTTTTCAGTTAAAGCAAAAAAAATTAAAATAAGATACTAAATAATGTTTTTTTTGTCTGCCTTTGTGGCTCCTGTTTAAAATACTTCTGAAGATGTAGAAAATCGAAAATGCAGGGCTCTGCATCATCACGAGACGAAGTAATACATTTTAGCGTTTTGAAGCGCTCTAACTTTACGACGCAGGGCTATTATGGTGGCAGACCTTTTTTCTGGGGTTTTATACATTGTATTTAATCAGATAGTCATAGTCTGCCAGGTGTACGTTTCATTGTCAAATTTCAAAATAGTTAAAACTTAATTCCTCAAAAACGCAGGGGTGTGGATGTCCGTCAATATTTTTTGTATCTTCTAGAGGATGCTCCTTATCATCAGTCAAAGAGGCAGACATGAGCAAATCATATAGAAATTTGTCCTTCATCACCCTTACATCCATGCCTTACTACAAGCGAATAACGAATGACACGTATGCTTTTTCACGTATAGAGGTAGTTTAGCAGTGCTGTTTTCCTTTCAGTATGCTCTTGGACCATAAAATAAACATAGATCAAAATATAAAAAAAAATATTGGAATCGTAAAGAAATAGAAACTGCATCAGCCCGAGGCATCAGCTGATACCTCATATTATGTGGGTGGCTGTTCAATTTTAACCCGACTACGGCAAAAAGAGGGTTATGGTTTTGACCAACTATATGTATGTTCATCTGTTCCCTCATAATTTCTAAACGAGTTATCGTAATTTGACAAATATGTTGGGTATCAAATGAAAGGGCGTAATTGGAATATTTCAAAAAATTATATAGTGTGTTAGGGACAGCCTTCCGAATACTGAAGGGGCATGATCAGTCAACGAAACTTAACAACATTCAGTGAACAAATCTTTCAGGAATCGAAAGAAAAAATCCGCGTCCCCATACAAATTTGTAAACTTGATCGGGCAATTTGTATGGAAAAGCCAATTTTTTTTTCGTTACCTGAAAGTTTTGTTCACTGAAAGTTGTTCAGTGTCGTTGACTGATCATGCCCCTTCAGTATTCAGAAGGCTGTCCCTAACACCCTGTATATTGTTAGCTTTATTACGTAATTAATACTAAAAACTAAAACTAAAAATTAGTTCAAAAACTTCAATTCAAAACAAAAAAAAAATGATTTTTTTTAGTACAAACTATGGTATTTAATAAATATTCATAGTGTTGTTCAGATAATAGCCGTGGTCATATTATGTTATTGAGACCTACCCTAAAAAAAAGCGATTATATTAATAATGACCACGGCTATAATCTGAACATCAGATGACACGTAACATTTTCTTGTTTCACACTTTTTAGAGCAAGATTTTACAGTTTAGTTTAGTTTATTAAATCACATATTGTAACTTCATACAATTACATTTCATGTCAAATTATATTCTTTCACAATACGATCGTCAATAAGTATATAGAAAATCAATAAAATTATTTGAATTAACAAAAAGAAAATAAACGTTATAAAAACAAATGTGTACGTACAATAGTAAAATACTCCGTCATGGAGTATAATGCCTTATCCAAAAAATTCTTGAGTCGACTCCTGAAAGTTTCGTCACAAAGTTCATTTTCACTTTCCAGCGGAGCGAGAAACGTATTGTATTCGTGAAAAAAAAGGTTTTTTTAATTTTCTCAAAAATGTGGTCTATATCACTTATACATCATAAAAAACAAGTCTCGCAAAAATGTCCGTCCGTCGGTCGGTCGGTCGGTCGGTCGGTCCGTCGGTCGGTCCGTCAGTCGGTCCGTCGGTCGGTCCGTCGGTCGGTCCGTCGGTCGGTCTGTCCGTCACGCTTTGGCATAGCGGCTTAACGAATGGTCCGATTGACACCATATTTTGAATTTAGGAGTTTTATGCAAATCCATCGAAGAGTTCTAAGTGGTTTCTTGCTGGCTCTCATTTTAAGGGTAGCTGTCATACAACGAAAATGAAAAATTGAAATTTTCTCAAAAATAGCTCATAGAATCTTGATAAAACTTTGCATGACCAAGCATCTCCATGTAAGATATCTTGCGCTAATATCAATTGATCTGTGTAATTTCATATAAGGGCTGTACCTGTACCACCACATCGTAAATATGTGATTTACCCAAAATTGGTTCCATTGAGTTATTAAAATTTTCTATTATATTAATCCTGGATTGGTTGTCTACCTGACTGGATATTATTTATGATTTTTTTCAAAAAAATTTAGTATACAGGGTGTACCAAAAACTGAAAGGGCTTGCTCAGTAGACCAAACTTAACAATTATCCATAAGGAACATGTGTAGGGAAATTAAAAAAATCTCCATGCAAGAATCCTACGGTAGTATCCATTGATCTGTGAAAATTCATATAAAGGGTGTTCCAGTACTACCAAAAGTTAAACATGTGATTTACTCGAAATCGTTTGAGGTTTGTTCGTTTTGATGTTTGACAATTTGAATTCTGAATTGATCTGTATATTTCATTCGAACATTTTCTTGGAAAAACGTAAATAAAAGTTTGTATTTCCATACTATGTGTATGGCATTACAAATTTAAGTTTGCGGTTGATAGTTTTTCCTTGCTGCTGTACCGTTTATTTAAATCAATGGGAAGTTGCTCATAGTACGTGTCGGGCCGATAACACGCGGATTTTTTTCGAGCAGTTCGGTGCGCCAGTGTACACTTTTGAGACATCCAGTTCGGCGAAGATACCTACCCGGCACCTCCACCCCGCTCAAAGCTCGACAGGTTCCTACGCACAAACATGAGGACTTCGAACAGGTAATGAGAGTAGTGCGTCATAATAGACAGCCAGACAGTAGTCGGGTTGTAGTTTTTGAACCATTTTTTTAATGGTTCGAGTAAGGAACGCAGTTGATAAGGAAGCACCCTCTGTAGGATGACTTTTAATTAGTTTTAATAACAGAAGATATGCAAGTATTCATGATACTGAACAATTTCGAAATATGAAAACATATTTTTGACTCTTCATAGTAGGTAAATCAATCAGCTGATCGGATATTTATTAGGGGGGTGTAAATTTTTTGTAGTATTTCGACCTTTCCTTTTGAAAATGTATTCAGTGTCATAGGTACATGCTTATCTTTTGCTATCAATAACTAAGTACCAGCCGGGCCAAGATGCGCACCGCGACTTGGTCGAGTCGCGCGCAACTGTCACTTTTTATGTATGGACTCGAGAAGACATAACCGGTTTAGTCTACGAAGACTTGCCAAGTCGCGGTGCGCATGCTCGACTTACTGGTCGACTAAGCTTTAACCGCTTCAACATCAAAATATCATCGGGTGAGCAATCTATGCTACTCGCCAACAGATAGCGCCGTTGGTCTCTGTCTAAAACGCGGTATTAAATTTTTTTTTCAAAACATGGGAAACATTATTTTACCCAGACATGAGACCTTGCCAGCATAGTAAAATTCATTGAAATCGTTAGAACCGTTTTCGAAAAACCGATTGCTTACAAATATTGCTCGATTAATAGTATACTCGTAGGATAGGCATTGCTAAGTT
Source organism: Athrips mouffetella (assembly GCA_947532105.1). Lineage (NCBI taxonomy): Eukaryota > Metazoa > Arthropoda > Insecta > Lepidoptera > Gelechiidae > Athrips > Athrips mouffetella. Next base: position 1,152,293 of record OX383961.1, on the reverse strand, counting down.
GTAACAATAAATTACGCAGATAAGTAAGTTTAGGAGCACAACAGAATGTTTGCTTAATGAACCTATTTATTACAGAAGCTTAATACGGCGGCACGTTATACCGAAGGTACGCGTACGCACGGCAGTAAGCACTCACGTGGCAACGAAACCAGTATAAGCTGAACCACAAACGCCAGAAACCAGAGACCCGCTCAAGGTCAAAGTGTTTCCTCCGATTTGCGACGGTGTGTACACACATAACCTGCGAATCTGCATGTCAATAGGCTTGTTTATGCGGTTAACTATATTAGGCAGGGGTGTAAATATAGTACTTAGAGAAACAAGATTGTATGAGAATAATACTCGTACGTAATAGCATGTACGTGTCGCGAGAGGTGACTTAGGGACTTTGGAATGGGGGAGGGATAGAAGAGTTCTTCTGCTTATTGAACTACCATTTATCAGACTCCAATAGTCTTGCTATTAAGGCTCTATCGATGCTAATGTTACTTAAATCAAAAATAAACAAAATACTCAAATAAAAATAAAATATTTGCGCTTCATTTACAAAAATAATAAAATGTGATAAATTTCCTTCATTTTCAATAAAATTGGGCAAGCCTATTCTAAATCTATTCCAAATCGTGAGTAGTTGCTGAGAAAACAGGTGTGATGCACATACATAAAAACAAATGAACTATGGAAACTTCATCAACTAAAAAAGCAATTTATTTGTGATGATTAAAACATTCTTTTAGCTTACTTGGTTGTAATATTTGCAGTACCTACATTTTTAAAGTACACACAAATCCAGAACCTCTTTAAGATTTTTGTATATAAACTTGATGATAGGTACACTTCTGCTTCATCCTTCGATATGACCCCTGCCTACCATGAATCGAGCCACTTATCTGCAGATCGCGGCAATTCGTTCCCCGCAAATTGGCTATTCATCCTCTCATAAGCGTGAGTTATAATACCCACCGCCCCACATTCGCTCCTAGATAAACATCTTCAGTTGCGTAGCGGCCATTAAAGGAATTTTAATTTTCTCTCTTTTTCAGAGTTCCTTACGTAAAGGTGCCAACGGGACGCTATGAGAAACCCTTTCCACACCACGGACACGCGGAACCACGACCTGTCAAAATTTTTAAAATGACAGAAGCGTATCACCTGTTTCACCAGGGCGCCGCCGCCGTGTCGGGTTGCGGGGGGTTGAGGGGATGGATGGTGGATGGCTCCCAAATAGAACATTTATGCTCTTACTCTACGATTATTAAAAAAAACTTTGTATAAAATAATGGTAATAAAACAACAAATAGTTTTTCTCAGTTGAGTTCGAGCAAAACTCTCCAAATCAGTTTACAATTCAATCGGAGTATATTATTATACCATGAATTCAATATAACACTATACTTTCAACCGTTATAGGCGGAGAGTATCAGTTCTGAATGATAGTGCCTTTGTTATCCGTCTATCCGAACTTTACAGGATGTAAAAAAGAGTTCGATGATCCTTCTAAGGGGTGATTCTGCATCACTAATAGATTGCAAAAAAAATATTTTTTTGTTTTATTTTATATTTAAGGTGATTGTGAAATTCTATTTTCCTTCGAATTACAATAGTTTACACAAAAACATCCTTGTCTGCGTTACCAGCTGATCATAGAGGTCATTTAACCCTCCAGGCGCTTCACTTCTTCTTGAGCTGAAACGCCTTTTTTCAGGAAAAAGTGTTTCTTAAATATTTTTATACAATCTATTATGTAGAATCATCCTTTCGAAGGATCAATGTAATTTTCTTTACACCATGTATATCGTTTGCACCTACGTAGACCCCACAATTCCACATTGAGCAACACGGTTAATAGTCTTCAATATTTGAGCCGTAACAGATACGTAACCACTCTCAGCTTTCAAAGAAAATGTTCTTCTATAACACATATCCTAGAAAAAAAATAAACAAACAAATAAAAAAATTTGTAAAATACGTTTATGATATTCTTTAACTTTCAGAACATTTATGCTCTAACTCTACGATTATTAAAAAAAATTTTGTATAAAATAATGGTAATAAAATAACAAATAGTTTTTCTCAGTTGAGTTTGAGCAAAACTCGCTTGAGGGTTTCATTCCAATCCAAATCAGTTTACAATTCCATATAACACTATACTTTCAACCGGTATGTTGTATTTTGTTTTTGTTATTTTTTGTTAATTATAGATCGTGTGGTGATACGGAACCCTTAGTGCAGTCCGACTTGCTCCTGGCTGGTTTTAATAACTTTATTAGGTCTACATCTTCAAACTTGGAATCACCCATTTACATACATTTAGTCGGGAGCGATCGTTTCCCGCAAAAAAGCTGCGTGAATGGTGCGAGAGCGCAATTAATATTTTGAAGTGCCTCCGTCGTTTACAAATTATGTAAAGTTGTTCGAAATTCCAAATTTTGTATCGTTAGCGCTGTTTTAAACTTTATTGTTTGAATTAATAAGAGTAACTGGAAAGGAGTTTGAAATAATAGGAGAAAGTTGATTGTTAAGATACTTTTATGTTTCCGAACGAAAATAAAAATATAGGGAGAGAGGTAGGGAGAGAGTTATATAAATTAACGTTTGTAACTATGAAAGTTTTTGACATTTGGGATTTTGAACCTCGGTCCCTCACTGATGACGATCACGAACACATGTAGTATATAGAGTGACTTTGAATTAGTTCTTGATAGCAAAATACCAGGCCACTCAGAAAGTATTGCGAAAAATAGTTTTTATATATGGGAGACTGGCCGGTCAGAATCTTTTTCGAAAATATGATTACTTGTAAGTAAAAATATGTGTGTTCCATTTTCAAAATTTCCCTCCACATTTTTTGCGAGCCAATTCAAAGTATCGTGTCTTACTGAAAAATGGATCTGCGCCGGGAACATTTTAGAGCTATGATTTTTTACGATTTCAAGTGTCGCCTGAAACCGGATGAATCGTTCGATAGACTTCAAATGGCATTTATGGATGAAGGCCCCTCCAAGGCAACCGTGTATCTTTGGTATAACGAATTTAGGCGCGGTCGACCAACCTTGGGGGATGAAGAAAGAAGCGGTCGCCCTTTGACGGCTATTACGGAAGAAAACGTGCTAGCAGTGAAAAATTTAATCCAAGATAATAGGCGAATTACATATCAGGAGATTCAGCACATATTAAAGATTGGATCGGGAAGCGTTCACGAGATTCTACACGGGCATCTTCGCGTGAGGAGGATAGTATCGCGCTGGGTGCCGCACTACCTCACCGACGCTCAGAAGCAGGCCCGGGTGGAATGGTGCCGTGATATGCTGAACAAATTTGAAGCAGGCTCGTCTCGGCGTGTTTACGACATCGTAACAGGTGATGAGTCCTGGATTTATCAATACGATCCAGAAACCAAGCGCCAGTCGACAGTTTGGGTGTTTCAAAATGAACCAACGCCTACCAAAGTGAAGCGATCTCGAAGCGGGGGGAAGATTTTGATCGCCAGCTTTTTTAATTTGACTGGCCACTTGGCCTCAATTCCCTTACGAGATCAAAGAAGCATCAACGCCGAATGGTATACTACCAAATGTTTACCAGAAGTTTTTTCTGTTGTGAGCAACAAGCGACCAAACACAGGGCTCCGCGGACTACTGCTCCACCACGACAATGCGCCTGCACACACCGCGCTCAAAACGAGGGACTTCCTGGACAGCACACCAGTCAAACTCCTGGGTCACCCTCCTTACAGCCCTGATCTAGCACCGTGTGACTTCTTTTTATTTCCAATAATAAAAAATCAGCTCAAGGGGATACAATTTTCGTCGCCGGAAGATGCGCTGGCTGCGTTCGAGCAGGCTGTAAACGAGGTGTCTACGGCGGACTGGAAAAAGTGTTTTGAAAACTGGTTCAGACGCATGAATCTTTGTATAGAGGCTGGTGGAGAGTACTTTGAAAAGATTTAATAAAAATATATGTACCTGTAGAACAATTTTTTTTAGTGTCGCAAATATTTCTGAGTGTCCCACGTATATGCATATATCATGATACTGAACAACTTTTCCCAAGGAACATAGGTCGAAATGTGAAATACCAAATTTGACCTCCCATACAAAATGCGCTTTCAGCTGATGCAGTTTCTATGGGAGGTCAAAACTTGATTTTTGTATTACGACCTATGTTCCTTGGGGAAAGTTGTTCAGTATCATGAGTACACGTAAACCTTTTTCTATCAAGAACTAATTAAAAGTCACCCTATATAGTTTATTTCCACAGGCTGCCATCACAGGATGTGTGGACCGCAAGATGCATGCTGCCCATAATACTGCCGCCAACACAGCCCCCTAGCATGGTTGGTAGTGAGCCTGCCTTCTATGACTGGCCCCTTCGTCTTCTAGCCGCGGGTTCGGCGCCGCCCGGAACAAACATTTGTATAATGAACGCGAGTGTTTGTTCTGTGTCTGGGTGTTTATTATCTATATATGTCTTTGGTACCCATAGTACAGGCTTTGCATAGTTTGTGACCAATGACTTGTGTGAATTGTCCCATAATATGTAAAAAAAAAACACAAATTACAGATAGACTGCTACTCACCGCCTTCAACAATGTTTGACCATCTCGTCATAAGAAAGAATTTTCGGTAGGCGTAGCCTGTAACAATTTCAATGCTGGGCAAAAAGTCCTGTTAACATTCATTTACATTCAGTCCTGTTAATTTTCATTTTCGAACGACGTCGGTAATTTGGAAATCATAACTTCATCCTTAAAAACTGAGAGTCGTAAAAAATACAAAAATCTATTTTGTAATATACAAGCAAAGCTTTTTCATAATATGATAAACCATTCGACCTAGTAACGAGTTTAAAATTTTGCTCCCTCCTATTTGGGCCCCCTTTACATACATACATAACATCACGCCTTGTTCCCGTCGGGGTAGGCAGAGACCACAGTTCTCCACCTCCTGCTTTGATCTTGACATACTTCCCTTGCTTCCTGTACTTTCATCAATCCTTTCATACATGCTCGTCGGTTTAGGGTACTTTTAACCTGGCCTTTATTCAGAACGTCCTGAATTTGGTCCTGGTACGTTCGCCGAGGCCTTCCCCTTCCAACGTTTCCATTCACTCTCGCCTTGTAGATCTCTTTCGTCAATCTTCCTTCATTCATCCTCTCTACATGACCAAACCATCTCATCATCCCTTTCTCAATTTTAGTCACTACGTCTTCTTTTACGCCACAACGTTCTCTTATCACACTATTTCTAATCCTGTCACTCAATTCCACACCAATCATACTCCTCAACGCTCTCATTTCTACTGCATTAATTCTACTTTCATGCTTTTTCTGCCATACCCAGCTTTCTTTTACATTAATAATAATACCCCCTTTACATTAATAATAATAAAGAAAAACTTTAATTTTCATTAAAGTTGGGCTTTAATTTTTTTTTGTAATAAAGTCATCATCATCATATCAGCCGAAAGAGGTCCACTACTGGACATAGGCCTCTCCTAAAGATCTCCATGACGAGCGGTCCTGCGCTGCTCGCATCCAGCGGCTTCTCGCGACCTTGACCAGATCGTCGGTCCACCTTGTGGGGGGCCTGCCAACGCTTCGTCTTCCGGTACGTTGTCGCCACTCCAGAACCCTTACGCCCCATCGGCCATGGGTTCTTCTTGCGATGTGCCCTGCCCACTGCCACTTTAGTTTAGCAATTAATTGACTGAGAATCGCTAAACTAAAGTTTAGTTCTTCTGCGGATCTCCTCATTTCTGATTCGATAAAGTTGGGCAATCATATTCTATAACTATTCCAAATTTCAAGTCGATAGAGTGGTTACCGATACAGATGTGACAGACAGACTAAGTCGCACCATATAAGGGTTCCGTTTTTAGCGTTTTAGTTTGGAACCCTAAAATCACACACAATGAAAAGTAGCCTTGTAAACACACTCTTACAAACAAAAACACGTCTATTGTATTTCCATTGGCAAGAAAATTGGGCAATTCTAAACATAACTCATTTATTAATGAATTTGAGGTCCGGTGGGGACGGCCGCAGTTTATTTTCCGAAGAAAATTTATAGTCCCGGTTATTGGGCTGGTATCGACAGTAGGCAATCAGTGTTGCTGACTTAACTCGTTAAGAGCTAAATTTGATTTCAAATTAATACGGTTAGCTCGAACGCTTTGATAGACTTTTTTCTCTTTGAACATGAAAAAGGGAAATCTGACCCATGTTTTAAATTTGGTTTGAATTTCGTATGTTTAGGTGAATTACGTAAATCATTTGATTTTCTTCCAAAGCCTAGTAATTCTACTGATAAAAAAATAAGCAAAATTCCCGAATAATTTCCGAATAAAAAAATTTACTCGAAAGGTAATTAACGAGTTCCCCCCCCCCAAATTAGCGGGTTCCGTTTTCACCATTTTGGTTCATTACTCAAATAACAGATTAATATTTTTAAACAGAAAATGTAAACTATTGATGACATCGTGTGTTTTGGCGCTCACACGGGTTTGGCAGCACTGAGGGTAATTTACCCGGTTCGGGTTACGGGGTTTTTATGGCCTGTCGACGTTATATTCAAATTAGACTCCGCGCCTCATTGTGCCCTTTAAACAAGGGAAGGTATTTTAAGCTGGACATGTTTATAGCAGGCGATTTTATGAGGGCACGTGTTGTGGTTTAAGGAATTTCAAGGGGAGTTTGTGAAAAGGGAGAATAAAGACCCTTTTTTTTCAAGCGATGGTTTTTACTGATCGCTTGCTTGTGCAACCTTAAAAACTTAGAGTTTTTAGGGTTCCGTACCACCCTAAAATATATAAGAACTGTACCAAACAGTTTCAGAATACAAAGAGAGAAATCAGACATTCTGTGGATCAGACACATCTGTTTACTCTGGTCAGCGGGTGTTCTAAGTTCTTTTTCATGAATTATCTAAGTATTGATGTTTTTTTAAAAACTAAAACAACAAGATGACTGTCTGAGTGACTTCCATCACGTTTGATCAGACACATGCAAAATATACATGTCGTAGAACGACTCTCATTTCGAATTTCCCGCGGTATTTTTAAAGACAAACGTTCGTGCCAGCAGCACCCATGCAGTGGCCCAAGCACGGCGAAGCTACGTCAAACGTCAAATTAGTACTGAATTTCCGTACCAGTGTAGATTGTCGATGTTGGACGATGATGTTGGCAATGACAGCTTTATTTAGATCGTGAGGTTGGTACTACTACAACGAATGGCGCGTAAAGGGGCGTGGTTTGTGTCAGTTTAGCCAACACGTAGCAACGTGAAGACGAGGCCGCCATTTTCAACAGCTCATTCTTGTTCGAGATTTTACCACGTCAAGTTCTAAAGTGATAGTTAGTCGCGAGATGAAGCCTGCAGCCGCTGGCGGATGAGCCGTGGCAATTCTGCGATGACAGGAGCGACCCTTTAACGACAGCTAAGTGTTTATGATCTTTTCTGCCTTAAACTGTGAGATTTTAGGTTATGATACGCGAATACCTTTTGTAATAGTGAAACACGGTGCACTGTGAGTTTGCTGTAGTTGAACTTGTGAATAGAATCTTATGAAAGCCCCTAACGTTTGGGGTAGTCAGGATTGTGCCACTTAGTTAATTTTACATTAAAACAACAGGTGGCACAAGCAGTCCTGCACACCGCTGTGTTTACCGACGACGACGTGATTAAGGAGAATACCGTATGAGAGGTCAATGGCAAGTCAGGATGAATGATCGTTATGCAAGTAAGTTACACTCGATTGAATTAGGTGATTGTCAAAGATGTTATCGATGTCTGCTACAAATAGTTCGGCCAATATCGTGTTCTCTTCTATTCCTGATGTCTATCCCTTGCCCACATAGTGCCATCCCTCTTCCGCCCCAGTAGGTGTCTTCGACATCAGAAGCGGGATGTAATCCAACACCCACGAATTCTGATGATACGAGTAGTGTAGTGTGACCTTTACGGTTTTGTTGGCATAGGAGTTGTAGTGTATAGCCTGTGTCTCGAGCGTGCATACGCAGTCTGCAACCGACCGTACAGCGAGTAGGATGTGCAACATGGTGTGTGCGTTGGCGAGCCAAATAAAGAGCTTAACAACTAACATCTGCAACGGTACAGTTGACGACGAGGATTAAAAGTGAGTACTTGCTTATAAAATATTTTAAACAGAAAAAAAAATAAAGGAATTACTTAATTTCACCAAATAGTTGTGAAACAAATTTTTGGCTTGATGTAAACAAACATAGTTATTGTCGGCCGGCTATAAATAGAACAGGTGTGAACCTGTTTGAACGGACAAAGGATGCGTATCAGCCCATCCAGATTTTGCATCATATTTAAAGTTTTCCTTGGCTGTGGTTTGAGTAATTCAACCAAAGAAATCGGAACGGATAGAAGTCAATATGTAGGTAGTTGCGTCAAGCCAATCGAAATAAAAAGGATTTAAGGTTTTAAGGAAACTTGAAAATAACCTATAGGGTGCCTGTAGGTTCCGCCGAACAGTAGTTCGGTCGGTCGTTGACAACTTGACACGGCGAGAAAAACTTTTGATGAATATAACAATGAACTACCTACACAAATTTATTTACTTTACTATTAAAAGGGCTGACCCCCCCATAATTAACCCTCCGATGACGTGCGGCATATTGCGGGGTTACCAGTACAGTTGATACTAATACTTTGATACATATTTACCATAGGTTTTGATACCACTATCCATTTAATATTACTTGGACTGCTTTCCGTTTAAATATTCGTCCCGAATACTTACTATCTGGAACGTACTCGTTGAGTTTATTGCGTAGGTTCAAAAGGATTATAGTACCCAAAAAACGAACTAGCTGGATGCTAACTCAGAGCAGGTTATTTGTGCTGTTTTTACTACTATTTATAGAATAATTTATTTACCTTGGATCCAACGAACCAGCCACGAGTCAGTTTTAATGATCCTAATTATTTTATATCCCGTGTAGTGCCGGCAAAGAATGGTACAAACCCATACATGCTCGTGGGTGTCGTAATAGGCGACTATGGCTCATAAACGGGAGGAGGTAACTAACATGCCAATTTTTATTTATCAATAAATTTTGAATTGTATTGATGGGTTATCCTCCTGTGTGCCATACCATATTACATACTGCGGTCACCTACATCCGGGTTCCATGGTGTTAGCCGTAGCGCTCACAGGCGAGGATCCCCTCCTCACTTTTTACAGAAAAAGCTAGAATTTTGGAGGGAACTCAGCGTCCTGTAGTGGTCGTTACTTTGGATTATGATGAAATATTATATGATATATAAATATACTCTGAAATTGTCAAATATAATCCATTTAAGTTGCGTTAAGTGGTACTCGTGCTACATATGTACCATGTTATGAGCAGTAATTATTATACTAGGCATTAAATTGCATTTACAAGTATTGGCAGTTATAAACTGGGCATTAAATTGCATATTACGCATATTGACAGTTATATACTGGGCATTAAATTGCATATTACACGTATTGGAAGTTAAATACTGGGCATTAAATTGCATATTACACGTATTGGCAGTTGTATACTGGGCATTAAATTGCATATTACACGTATTGGCAGTTATATACTGGGCATTAAATTGCATATTACATAAATTGCAGTTATATACTGGGCATTAAATTGCATGTTACACGTATTGGCAGTTATATACTGGGCATTAAATTGCATATTACACGTATTGGCAGTTATATACTGGGCATTAAATTGCATTTACAAGTATTGGAAGTTATATACTGGGCATTAAATTGCATATTACACGTATTGGCAGCTATATACTGAGCATTAAATTGCATGTTACACGTATTGGCAGTTATATACTGGGCATTAAATTGCATATTACACGTATTGGCAGTTATATACTGAGCATTAAATTGCATATTACACATATTGGCAGTTATATACTGGGCATTAAATTGCATATTACACATATTGGCAGTTATATACTGGGCATTAAATTGCATACTATCTTTAATAATTGGATATGTAAGCAGTTATATACTGGGCATTAAATTGCATATTGTCTTTTAATAATTCGATATATAAGCAGTTATACACTGGGCTTTTAATTTCATATTGTCTTTTCAATAATCTGATAAACAAGCAGTTACAAACTGAGCATTAAATTGAATATTGTCTTGTTAATGATGTGACATGTTATAAACGGTTACAAACTTGGCATTTAATTGCATATTGGCTAATAATTGTGCCAATAATGAGATACATACAAGCAGCTGCATACTGGGCATTAAATTGCATATTGTATTTTAATAATTTGACAGGTAAACAGTTATATACTGGGCATTATATTGCAAATTGTCTTTTAATTATTTGACATATAAGCAGTTATATACTGGGCATTAAGTTTCATATTGTCCTTTCAATAATCTGACAAACAAGCAGTTACAAACTGAGCATTAAATTGAATATTGTCTTGTTAATAATGTGATATGTTATAAGCGGTTACAAACTGGTCATTTAATTGCATAATGGCTAATAGTTTTATCAATGATGAGATACATACGAGCAGCTACATACTGGCCATCAAATTGCATATTGTCTTTTAATAATTTAAAATATGAGCAGTTACTAACTGGGCATTAGATTGCATTATGTCATTTTGGCATAATTGGAGCAGTTGTGAATTCCAACTGAATTATTTAATTGATCGGCTCCAATGGTTGGAACGGCTTACTCCTCATCAGTAAACCAAACCATAGAATTACCATTATATACATGTTTATGCAGGTAACATGAACAATACCTACATAATTATTTAACAATTCTGTAAACTGAATCAGCTTTCATTTCCTTTTGTTTAATATGTAGGCGTATGGAAAAAAATTGTATAAATAAAAATGATAGTAAATCGTATGTTCATATTTTATTTGTTGCATAAATAGTATTATGAAACTCAAAGAATAGCCACGCATAAAAAAAAATATAAAGAGAGTAAGGGAGTCTAGACGCGATAGCACAGTGGTCTGTGCATTGGATTCGTGCTGCTTCTGATGTTTGTTGTATGTAAATACAATTCATGCTTGGTCCGTTCCAAAGGTGCGGATTTAAATCTAGCTCGCGTCTTAAAATATTTCTCATATATTTTCAGAAAGGTTATATGCGTGGGCGAATGACATGTGTTGTTTTGAGCCATGGTATTAAAGAGTGAAGGAAAGTCGGGGTGGATAATGGATAATGATATGATACGATTCGGGAACCGATTAGTGTGAATTATAAATAACAAAATGCTTCCTTGTTTAGTTGAAAAGAAGTAACAAATGGATTTAAGATTCACACACATTGTTTGACAGTCAAGTTATCTTTATAAGGACATATGGTGACAATTTTATTTTGTCCCTAAATTCAGTTTAAACATGCTGAGTGTTTGGAAAAGGTTTGATAAAAGTACCTACCTACAGTGTTAATTTTAAATAGTTTGATACCTATCTTACAGTTTTCAATACCACTGGTGTAGTTAGGGAGCAGGTAAGTTCTGGCACTTGTAGCGAGAGTACCCGTTACTGTACATTTCCTACTTTAATGAATACATACCCACGAAAAATTAAATTATTCTGGAAGGGTTTATTTAATGATCATGTCCCTATTTCATTATGTTTAACATTCGTACCTTGAACAACGATGCCACAAAAAAAAAAAAACTTGTGTACACACAGTGGCGACGTTCATTCCGCTGTGTTATAAAGGGATCGCTGCTGCTCAGTATGAATGACAGTGAAGTACCAACAACTACTCATAGGTACATCGGCGTGTAGCTAGTACGAGTATATTGTATTGAACGATTTCACTTAAAATTGGAAGGACCGGTACATAGACAATATGTGTACTTAATACATCGTAAAGTTATATTGATTCTCTTCTATGGGCCAAGACAACCACAAGTAATACCTACGAGTACCAACCTATTTCAAGTGCCTAAATCAAGACATTGGGATCAAGGATTATTTCTTCTTCTTGTCGTGTTAATCAATAAATAAATCAAGCTCAAGAAGCAATCGATTTTAAAGATAATTAAGTAAATAATTTTTCAATGTTTGAAATAAATTATGTGGTTTGTCCATTTACAACGATAAAAAAAAACTAACCTATCATTCTTAATAGGTACCTATTTAAAATTAGTGCATACTCAAATATACTTTGGTTGGAAATAGCTTGGTTCCTGTGAAAGGCTACAGAAATTGGAATAATAATCCGGTCACCTAGTAGGATCTTTGTGGTAAATAAGCCTCGCAGATAACTATTGAAAAGCAGTTTTAATTTAGGTTTTCTTATGTAACTTTCCCGTAAAGCAACAAAATACTCTTTAAAAGCGTTGTAGAAATAAAGCTACCTATGAACTTACGAAAAGGTAATTAGGTATATTTGCTTGAATAAATGAATAGTTCTGTCTGAATAATGTGTCCCAATGAATTAAAAATTTAATGAAAAAGTTGAGTCGACATACCAGGTAAGATAATAAAATCAACAAAGTGGACAAGCAGCAATTCCACTAGAAATTTGTGAACAAAGGTTTTAATAGATTAGAAAAAAAAAACGTGTTATTAAAAAAGGGGTGCTGTTCTTTTGTGCAGCGGCAAATGTATAAATAATTCATTTACAAAATTGATACAACTGAAAGAAGTCTTAAAAATAAACAATAATAATAATTCCTTAAATTTGACAATAAGGTTTGAAAATTGATCAGTAACATAAAAAATAGTTTCCGACAAACATTTTAAGTTTAATTCTGGTGAGATTCTACATTTAGATTAAAGGTACCAGTAGTTGAATTAGATTGAAAAATAACTTCATTTGATATCGCTATCTTATTAATTTATGTCAAATTGTGACAAAGCACTTTATTGCGATCAGGAGAACTTTTAGAAAAACACCATGGTAAACAGAGATCATTCACCCGCCTATCTTTATTATAAATGATTGATGTCATAATTGCCACCGTGCTAACAGAAATAATATAGAACGATAATAAGTAGTTTAAAATACTTATTCTTGTCATAATAGTCTTGGAAGATGTGTTGGACGCTCGATCCAGGCGTGGTGGGTTGGAGTTCAGCAGGTACGTGCAGAGTAATGAGCCGAATTGATAGATCGACTTTCCGAGGAGTTCCTGGGTTGAAACAGCCAGTTTGTATCATCATCACACATATAAATATGTACTTTGAAGAGTGCGTTTTGTATGTTTGGGTATAGATCATAATTTTAATAGGTGTAGGTAATTAGAACACCAAGAATTCGTTGACCCTGCAAACCATACGAAAAAAAAGAAAAGAAATTATATACCTATAATAAATAGCTGAAGAACTTGTTATTGTTCTGGATTAGTTGTAATATTTAAAACCTTAATTTAATTTGAATAGTCTTTGTATTTTTCTTTGTTTATCACCTGGAAACCTATGGAAACCAGTAGTGTGAAATAAAAATATTAATAAAAAGGTAGAGGAAAGACAGGTAGTGGTTTTTCTCACTCTTGCCTTCCTCTCAAGGCTTTAAAGTAACACAAGGCTTAAAAATAAGGTCCTCCTGGAGTTTCTGGATTGACTGCTGTAGGCAGGCTTCATTGGTCAATGGTTGTTGTAAGTCCAGAACAAGGAGACGGGGCAGATAAGAAGAAACTGGGAAGTGTTAGACAAAAAGAATAATTTGGAAGAAGATAACATTTGCAACAGTAGGGGAGAGGAGGAGTAACTAAGGAAACGATGAAAAACTATTTTGTAGAAGGTACCGCTAGAAGCGTATTATGATTTGATAATTTTCGATTCAAATGTATTTTATAATTTTAATTAGGTTATTTATGAACGATATAAAAAAATCTAATTAAAATAAGGAAGGGATGTAGTGTATAGCCTGTGTCTCGAGCGTGCATACGCAGTCTGCAACCGACCGTACAGCGAGTAGGATGTGCAACATGGTGTGTGCGTTGGCGAGCCAAATAAAGAGCTTAACAACTAACATCTGCAACGGTACAGGAGTGAAGTGTTACAGGTTTTTTAGCAACGCTTTACACTGCATTGCGTTTATGATATTTTTATGGATGGTGTAGGTAGGTAACCTACAGTCATGCACAGTAGTTTGAAAAAAAAAGTTCAAAGTTGACGGTAGGAAAATAATTAGTCTGTTTATAGTTGACTCGGGACAGCTCCGAACCGCGTTAGTGTACCTACAATCGTTTAAATGTTTTGCTTGACGATCGACAACGTCTACCTACATGAGACATGACGTTATGGATATTGCGATTAACTGATACGATAAGTAAAGTGTAGTGCTGAAACAAAAAAAAAGCATTGTAAATGTGCTTTTGTAATAGTGCTTCGATTTTCATAGTGTTTTGATGTGGTTTCTTGTTTACTTAACACGATATTTGACACATTGCGCTCACGTAACGTAAGTACAAATCATAGGAAGTTACTCGTAAATATTGATCGTGTCATGACGTTTACAATATTCTTAGGTACTGGAATAATGATTTTAGTTGTTAGGCAGTGTAGAAAACGTTCGTTATAACCTAAAGATTGCGTTCATAACATAACCTTCGTAAGGTAAAGTTGAAAACGTTTTACAATAACGTGATAAAAGAAAAACACAAGTGCTTTAGTGATTCTGGTCAAGTGATTATTAAATTATAATGATTGTTTTTAAAAGAGAAACAGTAACTTTCAAGTACTTGTAGTAGTTTTGTGGTCTCATGAAGTGAGAACGTAAGTAAATTTCGCGATTGTTTTGGAATACCATTTTGACATACCTAGTAGGATGACCGTAACCAGACTGATTCAATAGCCCAGTGAAATTTTATAGCGTTAATCCTGTGACATGTTGAACAAACCCATTATTGTGATAATTTTAATTCGATTTGAGATCAAGGAACTTGAGATTGTTTTTGTGTTTTACAAAGCTCAAAAGTAACCGAATGGAGGTTACTGGTTTTCATATTCGAATAAGTGGTTGAGTTATGTTTGTGGCCGGACGGACATCGCCGTTGTGGTGATGTGCCCGGAGGGCGGATATGTTTGTGGCCGGACGGACGTCGCCGTTGTGGTGATGTGCCCGGATGGCGGATATGCGTGTGTGTGTGACTAAATCAGTTGCAACTCTGAGTCGTAAGCCGTTTCTTATTGACTTGCTCTCGGGCGGTCCAAAACTGCGCGGCGATTAAGTGTTCGCTCTGGTTTAGTTACGTGTGAAAGACCGGATAGAGGTCGATTGAGGTGGCCGGATAGAGGTTGCCAGTTGTGTTCGTGACCGGATGGAGGTCACGTGTGAAAGACCGGATAGAGGTCGATTGTTGTAATGACCGGATAGAGGTCAGAGTTGAGCATTGTAAAATTTTACCTAGTTATTGTTGTTTGAATGAGTATGGTTTTGTTCAACATTACAGCTGCTGTTTCTAAATTGATAATATTTGCTACTGAAATTAATGTTACGTTTAAACAACCTGAAGTTGTGATTGTTTTTGAAAGTAAATGTGAAAGTTTTAGATGAAAATTTTGACCACGATGTGATAAACCCGAATAGCATAGCAACAGTGAGTTTATAGACATAGTAGCTCTGGTGCGAGCAGACAGTGACGTGAAGGTATACCTTGACTAGAGGATTTAGTACCCCACTGAGATAGATAACTAGTATGTTGATATGACTACTGATAATGAATCCGTACATCGACAGTCGATCAATGATTAAATTTAATGTTTTGTTTCATACAGTCGTAAACTGATTTATTTTGAAGTTCTGTGAGCAAATTATTTTAAAGGTACTAGCCTGATGGAAGCGATGTACCCGCCATTTAAGGTACTAGCCTGATGGAAGCGACGTACCCGCCGGATAGAGGCGTTCGTTTTATTTGTGTACTAGCCGGAAGGAGGCGATGTACTTGCCGGATAGAGGCGATGATTTAACGAGTGTATGGTGAATTATTTTGATTACAGAACTTGATATCAATTGCTTTAGTCTGAAAATGGTTGTCACCTAATTTAGAAATTATTGATCGATGGTTGAATTAACTTGGACGATTGCATAACGACGTGATACTGACTTATCAGAGAGTTAGTGACTTTTTAATTTGGTATCAGAAAGATGCGATAATTTTACGTGATTTTACTACCTACTAGTTAAAATTAGTTTTGATTTAGCTCTTTTAGATTTGACCCGTAGACTACAGTCATAGAGTTTGGAAGTTCGTTGAAGTTTGAACATTCTTGGTCAGGAGCGGATGAGTGATTTTAATGAAAGATTCTTGCAGTTAGTTTTGATTCGTTTTGGTCAGGTTTGGCCGAGCGGTTTAGAAGACTGATTTTTGCAGTTACTTGAACTCGCACGAGGACGTGCGACCCGTCAGGACGGCCGTGTCGTAGAACGACTCTCATTTCGAATTTCCCGCGGTATTTTTAAAGACAAACGTTCGTGCCAGCAGCACCCATGCAGTGGCCCAAGCACGGCGAAGCTACGTCAAACGTCAAATTAGTACTGAATTTCCGTACCAGTGTAGATTGTCGATGTTGGACGATGATGTTGGCAATGACAGCTTTATTTAGATCGTGAGGTTGGTACTACTACAACGAATGGCGCGTAAAGGGGCGTGGTTTGTGTCAGTTTAGCCAACACGTAGCAACGTGAAGACGAAGCCGCCATTTTCAACAGCTCATTCTTGTTCGAGATTTTACCACGTCAAGTTCTAAAGTGATAGTTAGTCGCGAGATGAAGCCTGCAGCCGCTGGCGGATGAGCCGTGGCAATTCTGCGATGACAGGAGCGACCCTTTAACGACAGCTAAGTGTTTATGATCTTTTCTGCCTTAAACTGTGAGATTTTAGGTTATGATACGCGAATACCTTTTGTAATAGTGAAACACGGTGCACTGTGAGTTTGCTGTAGTTGAACTTGTGAATAGAATCTTATGAAAGCCCCTAACGTTTGGGGTAGTCAGGATTGTGCCACTTAGTTAATTTTACATTAAAACAACAGGTGGCACAAGCAGTCCTGCACACCGCTGTGTTTACCGACGACGTGATTAAGGAGAATACCGTATGAGAGGTCAATGGCAAGTCAGGATGAATGATCGTTATGCAAGTAAGTTACACTCGATTGAATTAGGTGATTGTCAAAGATGTTATCGATGTCTGCTACAAATAGTTCGGCCAATATCGTGTTCTCTGCTATTCCTGATGTCTATCCCTTGCCCACATAGTGCCATCCCTCTTCCGCCCCAGTAGGTGTCTTCCACATACAAATACTTACAGTTTTACTTAAAATTCCGGCGGACATTTTAGTCCTTCGTGTGCGTATAATAAGAATTGCATGAACGCGGAAAATTCCCGCAACAAAGGTCATCGTGTACGCAGCATTTTATACACCCTTACATTTTATCACCCAGAATATTTTTAATATGTGGAAACAACTTTTCCTAAGGAACATAGCTCAAAAGACGAAAAAAAAAATTGATTTCCCATACAAACTGCGTCAGCTGACATTTCGTATTTTTGAAAAGTTTTTTTCGTATTTAGACCTGTTTTTTTGGGAATAGTTGTTCAGTTTCATGGGCAGAAGAAACACCTCTTAAAATATCCGGGGGTGATTAATGTCACTGAGTTTTCAAAATATAGTTCCAATGATTTCTTCCTAATCTCCTTCAAACTTGTGCTACAAAAAAACTCATAAACTTACGATTTAACCTCTCAGTATATCAGTGTAATTGTAGATAAAGAATCGAAAAATATATCTACCTGCCAATTTTTTGACCCCTAATGTATTGTAACCCCTTATGAAGGTGAAATCCTGGACGTCATAAAAACAGTCGTAACTCCTCCAAGTAAAATCAGATCGTTCAATGACCCTTCCCTAGCGAATACCCCAAGCGAAGTCTTCTTAATTAACGCTTAACCTCTGATTGTGAACTCACTGAGCGGTTTATTCCTAAGCTAAGCTTAATTTATGCTTAAAGCACAATTTACTGTTGTCTGTTGCAAACGTTTTCTGTTGACTTAAAAGGAGCCAATTGCGTTTCTTAGTTTTTTTAGGGTTCCGTACCTAAAGGATAAAAACCGGGACTCTATTAATATGCCTCCGATGTCTGTATGTTTGTCCGTCGGCGGGCTGAATCTTCAAAGATTGTGTATTGCTGTTGCCGCTATAACAGAAAATACAAAAAAAAATTCAGGAGGTTCCCCTACTAAAAACGTCCTTTTTGAGGCGATTTTTGCGCGATTTTGTTTTAGCGCTATCATAAAAACGGAAACACTTACAAGCATGAAAATTAGTATGTTTGCAGTGTATAAACTATAAAATAACCACAAATAATCAAACTGGTCAATAATACACTTCTGCGTGCCTGTGCGTCCACAACGGTAAACTTAGTAGTACAGACAGAACCCTCGGTGCGCGAGTCCGACTCACACTTGGCATGTTATTCTTTAAAATACAGGTTCCTATATTTCAGGTTACTTTCATCAAATCACTTTAGTTAATAGAGACGCCATAGAGACGCACTGGATAATCTTAGGCACTCAAGATGTTAATTTGTATGTGTGTGTAAATTATATCTTAATCTCAAACTTGTGAGGGATTTATCGATATGACCCTTAGTCACAATTCTGTGATCCTTAGTTTCGTCTCTAAATCTCAGTTTATTGTGTACTCAAAGCAATTCTCCTGCTGTATAAGAGATTCTACTCAAATTGAGTGAGGATTGCTTTGAGTAGACACTCTTCCTGTATAGGTAGAATTGCTTTGAGTAGACACTAAAGCTTAGATTCAGAGATGATTCAGATTCAGATAATTTTATTCAATGAAGATTCTTTACAGAGTACTTGACGTTAAAGTCACCACACACTATCATAAACTTATTTTCTTTTGTCACTATTTTTAAAACATCTTCCATTACTAACTCGAACATTGAAAATTTTTGAAAAGCGGGAGGTCTGTATACGCATACTACAACATGCTCGTCCAGCTCAACACAAGATATTTTAATACATCTTTCAACCGAAAGTCGAACAATATCTTTACGGTACTTTATCTTAAAACTGTTACGAACTAAAATCAGTGATCCACCGTGTAAAGCAGACTTTCGATTGAAAGTACTGGCTATACAATAGTTTTGATAATTTATCAACATTTGATAATCTTTTTGCCAGTGTTCTGTCAAACAAATAATATCAAATTTTGTTCTTTCTAAGAATAATTCTAATTCTAAAATTTTTCCAGAAAAACCTTGAATATTTTGATGTAAAATTTTCAAAATATTAGATTTTTCCTTTGTCCTTGCTATAGGAAGGTTTTTGCCAGAAGGTTTTTTTTCATTTACTTCAGTAAAATTCTGTTCAGAAAAACCCTCTTTTGTCGTATGAACTAGTTTAAAGAATTGGTGTTAGTAATGTTACTAACTAAAGAAGTTTTTTGGGTATAACTTCCTATAACAGAGTCAGATATATTATATGCAATCAATGTAGCCAGCTCTTTCTTAAACTTAAGAGGCAGATACATAATATCCTTTGTCAATTTGAAATAATTTATAAAAGTATTCATGTCAAGATATAAAATGTCACTATGACGACTTGACAAATTTTGTAAATGTAAATTCATTCTGTGTATACATTTGTTGTGTTGCTCAGTAACATTTGAACAGTGTGGGAAGTTACACAGAATAAACTTACACTTAGTTTCACCCTGTATTTTGTTGAACAATGTCACAAAATTGTTTAATTTTAATCTACTCATGTCATAATGATTGCCTACCACGATAACAACAGTGGTGTTTATGTCAAACTTGCCTACAGAAATCTTTCTTACAAAACCGTCGAAAGTAATATCGGGACAGCAAATATTGGTCACCTGCTGATTATGGCAGTAATTAAAAATAGACCCTAGACCTACTCCTATCCTGTCTGAATGAATATACAAAGGTCTTCTTTTTATTGAAAGTCGACGAAAAGTCCTCGCCATCCGTGGTCTCTGTGCTGTTATCGACAAGTGGCTGCTGTTCCACCGTGGCGCCACCAGCGGCGGCATCATGTGTTAGTAACACTGGCGACGTGGTGATGTCGTCACTCGCAGTCACCACGCTCTCATCGATGTGCTGCTGTGGTGCCACCACGATGACGTCACTCACAGAGGTCCGCTCATGCTGGTCTCCGCGCTGCTGGCGTCGATTGTACGCGTGTCGCTTTTGGCGGCGTTGTTTCTTCGTAAAGCGAGCTGAAAATCACCAGATGAAAAATGTTGACGTTGAACCGCAGGTGGCAGGCGTACAGCTAGAAGACGTACTGATATTTGATGTCTGCGGTGGTTCTAGAGCACAAGCAACCTCTTTGTCATTGGTGAGGGTGGCTATCAGTTGCTGCTGAGTGGTATAAAGCTGCGTGAGCTCAGCTGTGGATGACAACATTTCATTCATGCACTGCTCACTTTCTATATATTTATTTGTCAACAGTTGAAGCGAAGACTGACTAAACATAAGCCGTTGTAATCTCGCTCAGTCTAGAATGAAGTGCATCAAGACATTGTTGTGCCTTTGTTAACTCAACATCCTTGTCTTTTATTATTTTCTCAAGCTCCTCAAGTTCCTCCTTGTGCTCTTCTACAGTTGATAGTTCATGGTGTAAGGATACAGCATGCTTATTTTCTTCTGTTTTTTATGGCAAATAAATATCTTTTTATCTTATCTTATCCTCCTTTTCCTTGTATAAATCTGCTAGTTGTACATGTGCTTCTTGCAGTTGTACTTGCAATAAACTATTTCTATCAAGGGTGGACTGATGCAGATCTTGCAAGGACGTTAATGACTCGACATGATTTTGTAGTCGAGTAACTTCAGTTTGTGCTTTCTTGAAACTGTCTTGCAGTTCGTCAAATTTATTTATTTGTGTTTGGAGTTTGACCTTCAGTTGGCTTATTTCAAACTCATTTACGTCCCTGCCTGCAAGGAGGCGATCATGAAACGATAAAACTAAGGTTCGATGAAACTAAGGTTCGTATTGATAAGTCCCTCACAAGTGTGAGATTGTTCTTAAGATTTATTTTACACATACTAGGTCAAATTAACATAATGAGTGCAATCTCAGACTTGGGAGATATTTATTAATACTGACCACCCTATATAAGCTGGTGCGGACGAGTATCTTAAACATTTTTACAATGAACCGATTTAAAGGAGACTATGGAGTATATATGTATGGAGGTCAAATTTGATTTTTCGTATTTCAACCCGTGCTCCTTGAGAAAAGTTGTTCAGTTTCATGGGCAGAATCACATCCTAAACCTGCCACCTGCAGTACAATTCCAGCCATGGAGACCTGTAATTAGCGTACATTGTATTGACTCATGTATAAGCATACTATACATATTAGAACAGCTGCTGATTTTTTATAAAAACATAAACATAGAGTGTATGTCTATACCTATAATATTATCATTTATGTGCACAATACAATGATTTTCAAAAGTTTAAATTACACCAATTTCGTGGAATCCATAATGTTTCTCGAGATTGGCATGCTCGCTGTGATAGATGTTATTGCTCCAACCTTCCATTCTATTCCATTCCATTGGAGCGTTCATTCGTTCAGCTGGGAATACGTTTCGTTTCATATAATATTCTATTACCGCAGTGATGCGATGATACCTAGTGATTGAGAGGTGATACACAATTCTCGTTGAAATGCGAACATTTTCTGTTATAACAAAATGTATTTTTCTTTTTTGATATACGCTTATAAACTTGCGTATTTTCACTGTTCAATGTATGGGCAATCTAATCTAAAATTGATGGGCGGACTCAATGTCTTATGTGTATTTGCTGAAATGTGGGGTGAGGCAGGGGGTTCATCATAACATCCCATAATACGTCCACTACAGGACAGGGTGCTCCCACGAGAAATACAGCTGTTACTGGAACAATATGGAGGGGAAGTACCTTAATCACCACGCTTGTCAGCGTTACGGCCGGCAGCATGGACCGCGGTTGATGGTGACCGCAGTATGTACGATGGAACGATACATAGAAGGACGCTGCTGCCCATCCTCCGGTTTATAAGCCCTTAGTCACCTCTTACGACACCCACGGGTAGAGATGGGTTGGCACTATTCTTTGTCGGCACGGGCAGCGGGTTGCCCTAGGTAAAAATCTTTAATATCTATGTCAGCTGCTGATAGACGAGCTTAGCAGTACCGTGGTAGGATGCTCTATTAACGTTACTATGGTCAGCAATATAAGCTATATTCAGACGATATGATGCTGCTGAGTCTGTCTATCAGTGCAAAAGAAGTTAAAATAACGTTTTAAAAACATATTGTTAGTCAATCTACACGTGCGGCCAGTGGGTTAACTATACGCAGAAAGCCTGCGGGTCTAATACTCGTATAAAAATGTATTTAGGATGCTGTGGGGGCTGCCCCGTCGGGGCATCGCCAAAAGCGCATCGGGGACATTTGCAGAGGCCTGTATTGCAGATTTTTACGGTATCATGCGCCAGAAAGTAGCATCTCTGATGAGTCGGGACCCTTAAACAATTTTAGGCCTAAAATGTTTAATAAACAGATTACCCTACACGTAGATTTTAAGTTCACGTTACAAAAATATGGTTAAAAAATGTCGACTTGATATTTCAAATCTGTAATAAAATCTTATTTATCTATACGGCGTTGACCCCATGATTTGGAGTCCCTATTAAAGCGATTCTCACCGTATTCTGCAAAAATAGGCGTTCTGTAAAAATAATTGGAATGTAACGAAATAAAAAATGATAAACATGAATTAATTATAGAGTCATTCATGTATGCTAAAGTGGTATTCGATTTGAAAGTTCCGGGATCGATTATCGGCCGGGGCAGATAACCAATTGAATTTGGGTTATTGTTTCATGGTTTGCATATGTTTTTGTGCGTGATTTTTCTTAACTTATTTGAGGCTATAAGTGTTATCGTTTTCAATTTTTAACAACGAATTTTAGAAGATTTTCTTAATAACAGTCTGTATAGGTACAATTGATTCTCTATCTAGCAGATTATTAAGAATCAAATTTGAGATTGTCTCTTGAGCTAGTTTTAATTTTTTATCCCATTTTGTAACTTAATACTGAGTAAAACCGTACCTGTTCAATATATCTATGATTTATTTACTGACGAGCTAAAAAAATATATATCGGACAGAAATTGTACAAAAAAAGATCTGCAAAATAATTCAACAACAGAAAATCTCGGAAATACAATCGGAACACAATCAGGAAATTAAATTTCCGTAGGGCTCTGCGAATAGAATATCTTATTTTTGGATACATGCAAGTATTATACATAAATTTTTACACTTCCACAAATCTACATTCGAATTTGTTAAAATAAAATTTATATGGGGTTTTTACTTTAATTGATACTCCTTTTTTAGGGTTCCGTACCTCAAAATAAAAAAACGGAACCCTTATAGGATCACTTTGTTGTTCGTCTGTCTGTCTGTCAAAACCCTTTTTCTCACGAACGAGAAGAGGTATCAGGTTTAAATTGATAACGAATATTAAGGTCTATAAACTACACAAGATCTTTTACAACGACGCAATCAAAAGATATGGCTTTTTATGTCCTTATGGGTATGTACGATATGAAACCCATATTATGTATGTACAAGTTTATTTACAATAGGTATTAATTACACCATGCGCACATATAATACAAATACGTATTTATAATTGTCTAACACGTAAAATATAATTATTAAATTTCTGCAGACAAATTTTGCACTATGACCATCTCATGTCTTGTCTGACAGCTTGAAAAACAAAACAGCGCGCGACAGAGTTTGAACCAAGGAATTCAGTCACGCGCCACATCCTCATCTCCAGGAAAACCTACAGGGTACTTCCCGTTGACCTAAAATTATGAAATTTGGCAAGAAGCTACGTCTCACAGTACAAATAAAGGGATAAGTCTAAAATCATTAAATATTTCAATTTTTCTCACAACTAATAGTAACCAATTAAGCTGAGCTCCCGTTTCAAGAATTTTTCTATAAAAGAGGGGCCAAGTTGGATGGTCGTGGAGTTTTTAAAATCAGAGAGCAAAAGCTTTTAGTATATCATATGGTAGCACTCACACTTGGCCGGTTTTTAGGGTTCCGTACCTCAAAAGAAAAAAACGGAACCCTTATAGGATCACTTTGTTGTCCGTCTGTCTGTCTGTCTGTCTGTCTGTCTGTCTGTCTGTCTGTCTGTCAAGACCCTTTATCTCACGAACGGGTAAAGGTATCAGGTTGAAATTAATACCATATATTAGGATCCATGAACCACACAAGATCTGAAAATTTTAATTTTTTACAACGACGCAATCAAAAGATATGGCATTTTATGTCCTCATCTCCATACATTTATTCAAAAATGAAAAACCTACAGGGTACTTCCCGTTGACCTAAAATTTTGAAATTTGGCAAGAAGCTAGGTCTCACAGTACAAATAATGGGAAAAGTCTGAAATCATTAAATATTACAACTTTTCTCACAACTAATGATAACCAATTGTGGTGAGCTCCCGTTTCAAGAACATTCATATAAGAGAGGGGTCAAGTTGGATGGTTGCCGAGGCGATTTTTGTTTTAGTTCTATTTGAAAACGGGAACACTTACAAACTTGAAAATTGGTATGTTTATAGGGCATAGGCTATAAAATATATATATAGCCTATGCCCTATAAACATACCATAAATAATAAAATTTGGTCAAGCGCGTGTCGGACTCAAAAAATCTAGCACATTAACTTACTGAAATTTCAACTAATACAATTATGTTTATGGGGTGGTACGGAACCCTCAGTGCGCGAGTCCGACTCGCACTTGGCCGGTTTTTTATTCGACAAGAACCATCAAATCAAAAATTTCTAATATGGCTTCTGTCCACAGGGATTCTGCCAGTGTCGAAGTTGGAGAATACACGGCACTACAATGAATTGTCAAATGTATGGTCAATTAGCTGACGAGACAGTACAAAATAATCGAGATTTAAAAGAAAATACATGTAAATAAATAAACATATATTTAAATAGAAAAGGAAAGGAAGGAAGGAATCATAATTTAATTTACGGCACTACAATAAATAGTCAAATGTACGGTCAATTAGCTGACGAGACAGTACAACATAATCTAGATTTAAAAGAAAATACATGTAAATAAATAAACATTTATTTAAATAGAAAAGGAAAGGAAGGAAGTAATCATAATTTAATTTACGGCACTACAATAAATAGTCAAATGTACGGTCAATTAGCTGACAGGACAGTAAAACATAATCTAGGTTTAAAAAAATACATGTAAATAAATAAAAAAATTTAATAGAAAAGGGGGGAACTTTAATTTTATACCTTCCTTACTTTTGTTTCGTAAGCGGGTAAATTGACATCTTACAGATTGCATCTTACAGAGTTTTTGTACCCTATTGTTTACACCTTGTATACAGCCACATTTCAGTAAATAGAGATAGACTCAATTAAGTCAAACCATGAACAGAAGCAATTTACTGTAAGCAGCTTAGAGGACCGCCGCTATTAGTTCGCTCATAGAGTTTACAACTTCCTTATTATTTTATCAGAGAACGACCGGCGATAGCTTAGTGTTCTATGTTTAGATCACAAAAGTGTATAGCTACCCTTGACATTTACTTACACCTAGACATTAATTTACATTATACATGATTTTTTTCTGTTATTCCATTAATTAACAACACATTTTGCAGCTAAGTATGTCAAAAGCAATGTGCCAAAGCTATCAGAAAAGCAAGTTTGTAAAACAATGTTATTCTTTGTATCAAATCACAGAGCTCTGAAGTCA
The DNA here is from genome assembly GCA_947532105.1 of Athrips mouffetella. NCBI lineage: Eukaryota > Metazoa > Arthropoda > Insecta > Lepidoptera > Gelechiidae > Athrips > Athrips mouffetella. The sequence continues at coordinate 1,126,459 of OX383961.1, read as the reverse complement.
CGATACGATTGGAATATTTCTATTGGGAGTGTTGTCACACTTGATCACGTGGGACATAATAATGCTAAGGAATTGGGCCGGCTACAGGCGGAACGAAGTTCACCGCCCACAGACGGTGTGTCATAATATAGCAAGCACCTAGAAACCGCCTACAGGCGTTGGTGTCCGTGAACGTGTTTTCATCATAAATGCTACTACAGTATTTTTTTAAATTTCCATAAACAACCGTTTAGGTGGCAGGGGGCGGAGAGGGGGGCACTAAACAGCTAAATATTTCTCAAACTTTGAAAAATCATATCTATAAAAAAAAGATAAAAAAAAGATAAAAAAAAGATCAATCTAATTACCCCACAAGATGGGGTGGGTGAATAAGAAAACAAATTTTCACCCCAACTTTACTTTTAGCGGAGGTACCTACCTAGTACCTACCTTAAAAAATTATTTATTTCAAGATTTTACTATATCACTTTGTTAGCGTAAATGAAATGTATATCCATACTAAATGACAGGTTTAATTGTAGTACAAAGGGTCAGACAGACGGACATGATGAAACTACAAGGGTTCCTTGTTTTCTACGGAACCCTTAAAACATTGGACCACAATGATTGGTGACCGTAGTATGGAGTGCAATACGCAGAATAATTCTGCTGTCTATTCCATTATCTACTGTTAGATTTGCCACGTTGCGAACCTGATCTAATAATACCAGTCCATAGCAGGACAGTGCTTACTTACTGCGGTCACCTACAACCGCGGTCCATGGTGCCAGCCGTAACGCTAACAAGCGAGGTGACTATGGTACTTCCCCTCCACATTTTCCAGCAAAAGCTAGAATTCTGGAGAGAGCTCCCTGTCCTGTAGTGGACGTTTCATGGGATGTTATGATGAGCAGGACAGTGAGCTTCCTCCTGTATTCCAGCGAAAACAATACAATACAATTTGGGGTAGCATATTGGCGTTGCGACTGGAACCATGGACCGCGCTTGTTGGTGACCGCAGAATGTGACAAGGTACGATACACAGAAAGAGGCTGCTGCCTTTTCTCCAGTTCGTAACCCCTTAGTCGCCTGTTACGACACCCACGGGTACAGATGGGTTAGTACTATTGTATTCTTTGCCAGCACCACACGAGCAAATCTAATTGTGTGATCTAATAATCTCATAGTATACATGCCTGCACAAACAGCTGCGTCAAAATCTGCATATTGTTACCTTTATAAGAAAAATAAACTAATTTGTTTATTTATTAATTATCACTGGGATATTTCACTGGGACACCACGGTGGCGCGACTGGTTGCGCCACCATGGTATCCGTAACTAGACACCAGTATAAATAAATAAAATATAAATACATAATCTTTATTGAGCAAAGTCTAATTACAATATGAACTTATCACTGAAGAAAGAAAATAAACTACAAGGCTGATAGAGCTTACTAGATGTAACGTCTAACTCCCAAGCTAAAATAATCTGTATTACGGGAGCTAAAGCCAGTAAAGACACCAGAGTCGCCACACCCTGCGGCCACAGCATCCGAGCTGGTTGCGCCGCCAAATTGGTTGCGCAACCAAACGGACACCAGGTGAGTAACTCTCTATAGAGCTGTATACATTTTGTTGGTAGCGGCGACTGGTTGCGCTGCCATGGTGTCCCAGTGAAATACCGGCCTTACAGTCAAAAGCACTTGGAGCTTGACACATTAAACTGTGTACAATTCTTACTTTAATAGCTATGGTGCTAAAATCGAGCTGCCAGTGTCAAGCTTGATCTGCTCTCGACTGTACTTTATTGGTAATTTCGAGAACAATGCTTTAAAAGATTTTTGAATCAAGATCAATACGAAACCTTTCGGTTCATTATAGGAACCTTTTGTTTGAAGCCACTTTGTTTTATTTCAGATTTACAAAGGATCAAAACGTTTGTCGAGTTGTTGTAAGTTATTCATTTAATAAACAATTCAAAATGGATTCAATAGCCTTTTGATTCGTCCTTTCCTCGAAATTTCTGAAAAATGTATCGGTTTAAACATCTTTAAAAGGTTTTAAAATTAAGATCTTAAAAATTAAACTTAATGAAAATAACTGATGCATTTAAAATTGTGACAACTGAACTCATGAATTAATCCGGCCAAGCCAAAAAGCCGGCCAAATGCAAATCGAACTCGCGCGCTGAGGGTTCCGTACAACCACAGATAATATAATACTATACTAGTACAGATGCCTCACGTCATAGAACGAATTTGTGCCGAAAATTGTTCGGGAATTTTTTTCCATAAGGTATTTTCTTAGAATAAATTGATATCTGGATGTTAAAATTGAATTAATGTAGTTTACACCTTTACCTACCAACCTAGTAGTAACATTTAGTTTAATTATTAGAAACAAAAGGGCCAAATGAATTCGGGCTATTTACTCCGTCGAAAAAACCGTAGTACGGAATGAGACCCCATGGTACAACTAAGATAAAAACACCGTCTCAGTTATGGGCGCGCAGTCACGCAGAAGTGTATTAAATGCACGCGACTCCGACACGCACTTTACCAGTTTTTATTATTTGTTGTTATTCTACTTTAGCTACTACTTTAGCTATTCTACGTTATTCTACTTTAGCTACTACTTTAGCTACTACTTTAGCTACTTCCATAGCATTATGTCTTATGGCATACTACTTTGGGGCCGAGCAGCTGATATATATTCAATATTCGTTTTACAAAAGAGGGTTATAAGAGCAATTTATTGCCTGAAGACTCGTGATTCCCTGAGAGAACTGTTCAAGGAAATCAACATTATGACAGTGCCATGCCAGTATATCTATGAAAATATAATGTATGCTAGAAAGAACATTCATCAATTACCAAAAATTTGTGACAGGCATAATTTTAATACTAGAAATAAGCATAAAATTGATCAACCATATACTAGATTAACTAAAGTCAATACATCTTTCGTTGGTCTGTGTATACGATACTACAACAAAATACCTGACAATATAGTGCAATTACCTGAGAGAAAGTTTAAAGAATGTGTAAAGCAAACGTTATGTAAAAATGCTTACTATAGATTGGATGACTATATGAATGACAAAGAGGTATGGTGCTCTGATATTCCAGTGAAACACAAGAAACACATTGTAAAAAGCCGACTCTTAAAGTAGGCCGTGCTGCAGTGGTTTCTTGCCGTTTCTTTTACGCTGCCATAGCACGATCCGAAACGGCGTAGACTCGCTCTATTTGCATTGTGTTCTGCATGACATTCAATAAGTATTCTGTAAAGAATCTACATTGAATAAAATTATCTGAATCTGAATCTGAATCTTCTAAAGCATATTATGCAGTATACTCGAACCAATTTTCACGCTTGTACGTGTTCCCATTTTTACGATAGAGCTAAAACAAAAATCGCCTAAAAATGCTTTTTCTTTATAGCGGCATCAAAAATACCTAATCTGTGAAAATGTCACCTGTCTAACTCTTACGGTTTATGAGATACATCACGCTGACAGACAGACAGACATCGGAGGCATATTAATAGAGTCCTGTTTTTTACCCTGGTACGGAACCCTAAAAAATCAGATTTTCGAATTTACAATCACATAAATAATAGTTATTATGCAATTAGTGAATAAAAGACGGATTTAAAGCGAGGGCCAGAGATGAATCACGAGCAAGTGAAGGATTCTAAGAACTGAATCACGACCGCAGGGAGTGATTCATGACGATTGAATCACGAGCGCAGCGAGCGATTCAACTGTTAGAACCCTGAGCAACGCGAGTGATTCATGGCCCTCGAATTAAATCCCTTTTATTCAAGAGTTGCATACTATACTTTATACCATGACTACGAGAAAAAGAAAGATTTAAGCGAAAATATTCATTTATGGAGGTTTATATTTATAGCATTTAGATGGAGGTCGAATATATTCATGTACTCGTAACAAATATTTGTAAATAAGGCGCGCATCACATTCTTTCTTTTTAGCGGACACAGATTATATGCGTATTTGTTTGAGAGGTACAGACTAGGTACTTAAATGACAAATTTATTGTTGATTAGTTAATTATTAGTTATTAAGACAAATTTATTGTTGATTAGTTAATTGTTAATTATTTGATTAGTTAAATATCAATAAGTGCAATGCAGTTATTTAATGCAGCTCTCTTGCCGTCCAATGCGATCCAATCTCCAAAAAATCCGAGATTCCTACGGAGGAATTTATCCGACAGGCAACTAGCTACGTGCAAAAATCTCAATACAAGTCAACGCGTGTTTAGTTTCACGTACTTAAGATCAATTCTTCATAACTTCATCTCCCGCCTCAGACCTACGTCTGAAGTTTTAACAAAGTTGATTGTTGAGCAAAGAACAGGTTACTTTATATTCCAAAAGTTGATCGATTATATCACGTATAATTTCCCGCAACTTTCAAAAGAAACCATGTTATAATAGCGAAGTTCATATGCTGCTACTGTTGGGTTGCCTTGGTTGTTCTTTGCACATTGGCAACCAAAGAGTTGTGGAAGACTGTGGAGTGTGTTCTAACCTTATGTTAAGTTGCGCTAAATTCACTATTGATTTATAAATTTTACAAGAAGATTTAAAAGTTATTCGATTGACTACATAGTCTTTTGCCCTTTCCCTATTGGCTGATTTTCGTTCAATATGAAGTTAGAAAACTATCGGGTAGGGGTAGAGGAAACGGAGGTGAAAAAAGGGCCAGGCATTTTAGCTAGAGGAACGAACACGAGTAGTCGTATCACAGAATATAGGGTGGCCGGGGAGTTGACGTCCAAAGCTAATTCTAATTTAAATAAAAAAATAACGAAATTCAACTTATTTAAAGAAAAAAAAAATAAGTTGAATTTCGTTATTTTTTTATTTAAATTAGAAGAGTATCAGTAAAACAAATGTTATTAATGAGAAAATTCATTGTTCTTATGATATTTTTTAATTTTTAGGTTTTCTTAAAATTGTTCTAGTTGGTTCTAGTTTTTAACCTTGAACAAAAAGGTTCAAACAATTTTATTTTAATAGTTTTTTTTAAGGATGAGTATCAATAAAACACAATAATTTTCAATAGGTTATTTATTTTTACATAAGATTACGGAAAAACAGGCCAATTAACAACAACTTTTTTATGTCTTGTTTTACTGTTTAATGTCCTAGCAAGTTTTTAAAACCACTTAGAATCCAATAAGTCAACGATAAATATTTTTTCTTTAACGTTGAAAATTTGTGACTGCTTAGCTTGAACAGAAATTACAAACTTTTGACTAAATTTTAAATAAGTTCCCGACTGTCTAGACAAACGGTAATTTTTTATGTGGTAGCTGTCTTTATGACTAGTAATTTTCATAAAAAAAAATAACTACAACTGTCCTACAGATTCAGTAAAAAAAATGAAAACTAGTGTTAGGTGAATTTTTCAAAAAAAATTCTAAAAAAAATTATATCTCCTAAACCACGCAAAATCGCGGAACATACATGGGGGTGATATGGATACTCCCCATCATGAGGCATCCAAATTTTAGCTTTGGACGTCAACTCCCCGGCCACCCTTATAATAGTAAACAAGTTAGTCGTATTAAGGATTGTTAGAGAGTCTTGAAGGAAATAAAATATTTCATACACAGAACTATGTAATCTATATCTGTGATTTCATACTTAAAATAGAGTGGATTTTCTATTGGTACCTAGTATTGAAGAAATACCGGAATAAATAAGTGAATACCTGGACAGAACGAGTTTTTTAATATACTTAGTTTTTTCCAGTTCTTTAGGCTCTTTAGGATGGCTCTTTATTTACTTGTATAACAAATGTGTACTTTTTGGTTAACTATTTCCTGTTAATGTTCTTGCGGCAAGTTTTTGTAAGGCTACCTGATATCATTTGGGTTGTAAGATTCGTCTATTCTCAGTAGTTCAATTAAAATTTTGTTGAGCTGCCAAAGGCCTCTGACATTTGTCATCAAGATACTAGCCGGCACCAACGGCTTAACGTGCATTCCGAAGCACGGAATCATCTTACTTCTCAGACAATCAAGTGATTCAACCTGCAATTTCTTAACCTAGTCCAGTCGCTTAACGTCTTATATCGCCTTTACGTAGACACGCCTCACAATTTCACCAAATTTTTTCCAGGTACTAGTTAGGTAATGTCTACGTGAAACAGCTAATTGGCCGCACTAACCAGACTAAAGACGGTTTAACGGAAGTGATTTTTGTTTTGACAGTGCTCTCACCGGGAAGCGAAGCCAGAACTTCCGGATCAAAAGCCGAACGCGTTAACGACCCTCCGGCGGTTGGCACTGTTGGTACGGGGGCAGTATACAGAATTTGATTGCGTGCCATAGCTTAAGGGGTGGTTCAGTAACGATAAAGAAACTAAAAAAAAATGTTAAAAAAAATCCAAAAAAAAAAAAAAAAACTCCATTTAAACTAAACTAACGCGGAGGGCAATGACCGCGATCAGTTATGTAGTCGCCATGGAGATCTTTAGTGGAAGCCTATGTCCAGCAGTTGACGTCTTTCGGCTGATATGATGATGATGTGCCTACCTTATTCACTGATACTCGCGCGCTAGCGACGTTGCTCCGCGTTAGTTAAGTTTCAATACAGTTTCCGTTTTTTTTTCAGTAGGATTTTTTTTTATATATATTTTTTGTGTTCCTTTATCGTATCTGAAACACCCCTTAAGCTATGGCACGCAATTAAATTAACACCCTGTATAATCGATTCATAGGGTAAACTTACTTTTGCGTTGCAGCTGACTGCTGCGCTAATAGTTCAAGGTTCTATTCCCAGTCGAGGTAGATATTATAATCATGGGTTTGGGAGTTCGTTCTTGGGTCAGAATATGTCGTAATACTCGTAACTGTGTAACTTTTCCTAGTGTGGGGCTCTGAGATTTTTTGTTGACTTTGATTTTATCTTACTCGGATTTCGGATACACAACCCATAAATAAAAAGAAATAAATGTAATAAAAAAAAATACTACAAGGGACCTAATTGCAAAAGGAACGTGATGCCCATCCTCAGGTATGATTGTTTTAATTTACTATTGAGTTCGTTTTAACTCGCAAAAAATTCCCCTGTGCGAAAATTTCCCTTTTACTCGTCAATATGCGATGCCTGCCAACGTTCCGACATAACAAACAATTTGCTCAGCACAACATTTATTGAGTTTGAAGCGAGCCGTAAACATTTTCAAACATTATGAATACGTTATTACACGTTGCGATTCTCGTTATACTTACTGTATAAAAGGTACACAATTTTTATTCTATAGAATATGTATCTAGTTATTTCTGCACGAGTGATGTATAAAATTCCTTCGAATACAAAAGAAGTGTGTCTAGAAATTATATACAGAAAACAGCACATCAAATCAGACTTTGTAGCGCACCAATCTTCATCAGCGTAGAGCTGGAAGTCGTCCAGCATGACCAGGCATGTACAGGCGATGACCGCACCGGTACCTCAATTTTGAGATATTTATTATTTATTAGAACGCGCAGTATCGAGACAATTAAAAATAAATGGTACAGCAGCACTGCACTTACTTTCTCGCAAAACTAAAGGAAAAACTATCAACCGCAAACTAAACTTTGTAATGCCATACACATTGTATGGAAATACCAACTTTTATTTACGTTTTTCCAAAAAATCATTTCGAGTAAATCACATGTTTAACTTTTGGTAGTACTGGAACACCCTTTATATGAATTTTCACAGATCAATGGATACTACCGTAAGATACTTGCATGGAGATTTTTTTAATTTCCCAACATATCTTATGGATAATTGTTAAGTTTAGTCTACTAAGCAAGCCCTTTCAGTTTCTGGTACACCCTGTACTAAATTTTATTTAAAAAAATCATAAAGAATATCCAGTCAGGTAGACAACCAATCCAGGATTAATATTATAGAAAATTTTAATAAACTCAATGGATCCAATTTTGGGTAAATCACATATTTACGATTTGGTGGTACAGGAACACACCTTATATGAAATTACACAGATCAATTGATAGTGGCGCAAGATATCTTAAATGGAGATGCTTGGTCATGCAAAGTTTCATCAAGATTCTATGAGCCGTTTTTGAGAAATTTCAATATTTCATTTTTGTTGTATGACAGCTACCCTCAAAATGAGAGCCAGCAAGAAACCACTTAGAAACCTTTGATGGATTTGCATGAAACTCCTAAATTCAAAATCTGGTGTCAATCGGACCATTCGTTTAGCCGCTAGGCCAAAGCGTGACGGACAGACCGACCGACCGACGGACCGACCCGACCGACGGACCGACCGACCGACCGACGGACGGACATTTTTGGGAGACTTGTTTTTTATGATGTATAAGTGATATAGAACACATTTTTGAGAAAATTTGAAAAACTTTTTTTTTCACGAATACAATACCTTTCTCGCTCCGCAGCGGCAACAAAAATTCATAATATTTGAAAATTTAATTGTCTACCTATTTTTGTTTCATGAGATATAGCCCGCTGACAGATAGACAGTCATCGGAGGCATATTAATAGGGTCCCGTTTTTCACCCTTTGGATACAGAACTTATGAACTCTAAAAACAAAATCTCTACCATAATTTTTACAAACGAATAAAAATACGTACGCAGAAATTTATTGTTAGTTATTAATTTACTATCCCAAAAAAGATTGAATATTAATAACTTCTTTATAATAATTTATATCAAAACAATTTACTATTGCATCTCGCGGATTTTGGATTTCCTTACAACTAAAACTGAGCTTCACGAAACAAATTGTCAAGCGACTTAATTGCACGGAGCGGCTACGTCTGTATACAAACAACTTAATGCAAACTGCGTCAGTTTCCGGCTGCTTTTACTCTGCGCGACTACAACTCAACACCGCCGAGACGCGAGAAGAGATTGAAGACATTGTTTTCATTTCCCGCAGAGCTTCCGTCGCGCCTGCACACAAAAAGAATCCTTTGAGGAGCAACTGTTTTCAAAGCCTTCAAAGAGTGCGCGAATCAAGTGTCACTACACGCGACGTCTAAGTTGTTTTGAAGTTATGAGGGAACAGATGAACATACATACTTACAAACATACCGGTCAATATCATAACCCTCCTTTACTTTACTTCACTTAAAGTTATTTAGTTACTTTGACCTTTCAGATTTCGGAAACCTAGTCCTTACACCCCATATAAATACTATCCAAAAAACGTTTAAATAAATTCTGTACTTAAGAAAAGAATTTAAGTTCTACAAATGGGGTTGCAAACTCTAGCTAGATAGTTTTTTTTTTTCAATAGATAAAGAGGAAGAAAAATTTGACGCGTGTCGGATTTGAACCTGCGACAAAAAAAAATCTGGGAAATTGGAAAATTTTAACAGTGACACCTTGTGTGTCTAAATGTCAAAAATAAATTTAACTCTAGATATATTTAGTCATCATCAGCCGAAAGACGTCCATTACTGAACAAGAACCTTTCTTCTGCATCCAATTTATTCAAAACTTTGTTCTGAATGAGAAAATCCGAATATGCTCACGTATAATACTTAAATCATCAAAGAAGAGAGTAAACGGATGCCCGAATATAAAAGCTAATGCCTGCTACATTGAAACACGTCCCAAACATGTTCCCGTTGAAATATGAGCAAAAGAAAACATTTATAAGCGCCTCTCGTATTGGCAGACAAACATTTGAATACTGATCATAAAACTTAGTATACATGTAACAGAATTTTGTACCTAAATCACGTAGTGTATGTAATTTAATAATGTAATGTAAAGCATTTTTAGGTACAAATTTTTTAAGGTACATACATACCACATTTCATTATTTTCGAAAATAAAAATGATCAATTGATTGATTTTTAAGGACGAAATTTGTTTTTCGGTCAACATTACGAGTATTGACGATATTTTTATTTTGACTTGTGACTTTGCAATAAATTGAAATCATTTTGGTGAGGAGAATCGAAATGACGCAAAAGAAATGGAACTGAACTCAGCATTTGTCATGAGTACTTGAGTTCAAATACTTATGGCACTGATTTCACCAGAGTGGAGGTTACTCTAACATAAACATTTTTTGTTGAGCATTGTTGAATGAATACAACACTTACAAATTAATCACTATCACTACATAGTGTAACACACAGTCGCTTCCCGCTGTCTGTCTGTCTGTATGTATGCTTAGATCTTTAAAACTACTCAACGGATTTTGATGCGGTTTTTTTAAATAGATAGAGTGATTTAAGAGAAAGGTTTATATGTATAATACATGCACAATATAGTAGAGAAACACTGATAATTTTAGAGGTTTCTAATGTGATGTCGTAAATAAACACATTTTTTTGCGCTTACATTGCAAACGCTGGCTGAACCGTAAGAGATAGATCAAAATAATGTGCTGCAGTATTGTACACCTTTAAAAGATCTACAAAAAGTCTGTGATGGTATATATCTATCTCTTAGGGATAGCCCACAATATTTTTTTTATTCTTTATTATTACAGTACAACATTAATTCTTATCCAATTAAGTACCTTAAATACATTGTGCATTGAATACAGCATGTAATTTAAATGAATATTTTCGAAGATATTACAGATTTAAAATGCAGGGACATAGCGGTTGCGTCGGTACCGGCCGACTGGGGATCCGGCGGCGCGTGCCTATAAACAGTGTATTCAGTATCAGCATTTCACCCGTGCGAAGCCGGGGCGGGTCGCTAGTACTGTACGTGGGACACTCAGAAATATTTGCGACACTAAAAAAAATTGTTCTACAGGTACATATATTTTTATTAAATCTTTTTAAAGTACTCTCCACCAGCCTCTATACAAAGATTCATGCGTCTGAACCAGTTTTCAAAACACTTTTTCCAGTCCGCCGTAGACACCTCGTTTACAGCCTGCTCGAACGCAGCCAGCGCATCTTCCGCCGACGAAAATTGTATCCCCTTGAGCTGATTTTTTATTTTTGGAAATAAAAAGAAGTCACACGGTGCTAGATCAGGGCTGTAAGGAGGGTGACCCAGGAGTTTGACTGGTGTGCTGTCCAGGAAGTCCCTCGTTTTGAGCGCGGTGTGTGCAGGCGCATTGTCGTGGTGGAGCAGTAGTCCGCGGAGCCCTGTGTTTGGTCGCTTGTTGCTCACAACAGAAAAAACTTCTGGTAAACATTTGGTAGTATACCATTCGGCGTTGATGCTTCTTTGATCTCGTAAGGGAATTGAGGCCAAGTGGCCAGTCAAATTAAAAAAGCTGGCGATCAAAATCAACCCCCCGCTTCGAGATCGCTTCACTTTGGTAGGCGTTGGTTCATTTTGAAACACCCAAACTGTCGACTGGCGCTTGGTTTCTGGATCGTATTGATAAATCCAGGACTCATCACCTGTTACGATGTCGTAAACACGCCGAGACGAGCCTGCTTCAAATTTGTTCAGCATATCACGGCACCATTCCACCCGGGCCTGCTTCTGAGCGTCGGTGAGGTAGTGCGGCACCCAGCGCGATACTATCCTCCTCACGCGAAGATGCCCGTGTAGAATCTCGTGAACGCTTCCCGATCCAATCTTTAATATGTGCTGAATCTCCTGATATGTAATTCGCCTATTATCTTGGATTAAATTTTTCACTGCTAGCACGTTTTCTTCCGTAATAGCCGTCAAAGGGCGACCGCTTCTTTCTTCATCCCTCAAGGTTGGTCGACCGCGCCTAAATTCGTTATACCAACGATACACGGTTGCCTTGGAGGGGCCTTCATCCATAAATGCCATTTGAAGTCTATCGAACGATTCATCCGGTTTCAGGCGACACTTGAAATCGTAAAAAATCATAGCTCTAAAATGTTCCCGGCGCAGATCCATTTTTCAGTAAGACACGATACTTTGAATTGGCTCGCAAAAAATGTGGAGGGAAATTTTGAAAATGGAACACACATATTTTTACTTACAAGTAATCATATTTTCGAAAAAGATTCTGACCGGCCAGTCTCCCATATATAAAAACTATTTTTCGCAATACTTTCTGAGTGGCCTGGTATAAAAAGTCCTGTAAATCCATGATCTTCGCTTTTATAGGAATGTTAAATCCGGCGAAGAAGTCGTAAGTCGCGGAGCCGTGTCGTTTCCGGAATAAGTCTTGGATTTCTCTGCGTTTGACACCTCGTTAGGGCAACTGCGCGATTTAACTTTATGAGCCGAATCGGGAATCCACACCGTCTTAATGGAGCGACATATTTTTTGTCAGGATTCGATTTCCTCTTGATTTTTATAGACTTTTATTTACAAAAAACCGGCCAAGTACGAGTCGGACTCGCGCCCGAGGGTTCCGTACAAACTTGTAGGTATATTAGTAAAAGTTATGGTATTTTTGCAAAAAAAAATTATATGATGTAGGTAACTAAAAATTTATGGTTTTAAAAATTTTTCTTTATTTGTGCTATAAACCTTGCTTCATGCCAAATTTCAAGATTCTAGGTCGACTGGGACTATCCTTTAGGTTTTGATTCCCTTGCGAGTAGTTGCTAGTTTCAAAATATGCGGCTTAAATTGCTGTTTCTTTTGATTGCGTTGAAAAAGAAGTTTGATTTTGTTACAGTTTAAAGGTATTATAGACCTGAGTATTGGATATGAATTTCAATTTGATACCTTTACGTGTTCATGAGGAAAGGTGTAGTAAAGTTAGTTTAAAATTATTAAAATTATTTTTATTATATGATTGTTTACGCCTGAACATTTATTTATAATGATGCTTTTCGAACCTTAAACTAGATGGCGTTGTTAGTTTACTTGAACAGGGTAACGGTGTGTCAACGCGATTCCCTTAAGTCGAAGGAAAGATTTTTGATCCACAATAAAGTCAGCTTTCAAGGAACCTTGTGTTTTATTTAGCAAAGGGTTCCTAGGGCCTTTGGGGACTGAACATTGGTCCTTCGAGCCGGATTAGGCACGAGGTTGACTAGTGCATAGTCCGAGCGGCGCGTCAAGCAGGCGCCGACACGGGACTGCTGTCTGCGGCGAAGCAGAAGTGGCAGCGGCACCGGCGGGCGGCGTGCAACGGCGGTGGGTGAGCAGCGCGGGGGGAGCAGCCCCTCGGTCGCCCGGACAGCAGCGCGGGGGGAGCAGCCCCGCGGTCGCCCGACAGCAGCGCGGGGGGAGCAGCCCCTCGGTCGCCGGACAGCAGCACGGGGGGAGCAGCCCCGCGGTCGCCCGACAGCAGCGCGGGGGGAGCAGCCCCGCGGTCGCCCGACAGCAGCGCGGGGGGAGCAGCCCCTCGGTCGCCCGGACAGCAGCGCGGGGGGAGCAGCCCCGCGGTCGCCCGACAGCAGCGCGGGGGGAGCAGCCCCTCGGTCGCCCGGACAGCAGCGCGGGGAGCACCTCCTCGGTCGCCCGAAGAAGACCAGCAGTGAGTGATTGAAAGTTTGTCCAGATATTTGGTAATTGTGAACTTAGTCAGTCAATTTACAAGTGTTGCATGAGACTTGGAATAATTTTACAAAAAGTGAAGTGACGGGGAATCTATATTGTTACGAGTTTTAGACACTTAGAAATTTTTACACTTTTGGCTTGGACTTAGAACATTCTGGCAACCATGGTTAATAATTATATTCGGATGCAAGAAGACTTTGCTTCGAAAATAAACAAGGCTTATTCAAACTTTAAAAAATCTCCCAAAGACCGAATAACACAGTCTTACATAGAAGTACGTTTAGAAGCTTTAGAACAGCAATGGACTTTGTTTGCCAATAACCATCGAAAATTAATTTTTGAAGTCAAGCCAGAAGTACTAGCAGAAACGACATATCTTCAAAATGAACTTTACGAGAAAACAGAAGAAGCTTACTTAGACTATAAAGGTGATATGAAACAGAAATTGCTAGAATTAAAATTAGAAAAGCCAATTGTCAATAAAGAAAATGAACAGTCTAGTGTCAATTTGCCAAAAATCACACTACCTAAATTTTCTGGTAAATATTCTGAGTGGGTAACATTTAGAGATATGTTCATTTCCGTTATTGACAGCAATAAAACAATTGATAATGTCCAAAAAATGCACTTGCTCAAGGGCTCTTTAACTGGAGAAGCTGAACAGCTTTTGAGGCACATGCCAGTCACATCTGACAATTATAAACTCTGTTGGTCTCAGTTAGAGAATCGGTATAACAATAAGAAATATTTATCCACTTGTATTTTGAAACGATTAACTGGACAGAAAGTAATCACTTCTGAATCGGCAACAGCCATTAAGCAATTGTTGGACACAACGTTAGAATGTTTACACGGTCTTAAAAATATTGGTGTTAAGACAGATTCTTGGGACATTCTTGTCATTTTTATTGTAAGTCAGAAACTAGACCCTGAATCTCGCAAACAGTGGGAACAAAAGGTCACTGAATCATCCCAAGATCTGCCTACACTCAAATTGTTTCAAGAATTTTTAAGGTTTCTTAGGGGCCTTCAAAAGATTTGTGGCCAGGAGGGGTCATGTAGCTGAAATATGGAGTGATAACGGCACTACCTTTGTTGGAAGCGCTAAGGAGCTGAAAGTGTTGTTTGATGCGGAAAGGTCGCGTGTCGCAGAAGAAATTGCGAATTGGTTGGCTACAAATCGTACCAATTGGCATTTCATCCCTCCCCATGCTCCAAATTTTGGAGGATTGTGGGAAGCGGGTGTAAAGTCAACCAAACAACATTTGAAACGCATCGTAGGCAACATCACCCTGACATTCGAAGAGATGACGACGACTTTGGCACAAATTGAGGCGTGCCTCAATTCTAGACCTATTTGTCAATTATCGAATAATCCAGAAGACCCCTGCCCGTTAACACCAGGCCATTTCCTGGTGGGTGAACCACTAGTTATTGTGCCTGATAACAATTATGAAACTTCAAACATTAGCACTCTTAAACGTTGGCACTTAACACAACGAATGGTACAAGACTTCTGGCGTAGGTGGTCTAACGAATATTTGACTCAACTACACAATCGATACAAATGGACTGATCAGATCAATGAGCCTAAAATTGGAGATGTTGTTCTTGTCAAAGAGCAGGATCTTCCACCTGCTAGATGGCTTTTTGGGTTAGTTATTGATAAACATCAAGGATTAGACAAACTCACTCGTGTTGTGACCTTGAAATATAAAGGTAACGTTATTAAGAGACCGATTAATAAATTAATAGTCTTACCTGTTGAGGATAACTGACCATGTATGTCATTATTACCACGAGTCTTTATTGTTAACTGTAGTTGTTAAGCTAAACTCGTGCATAATTTTTGTTAATGTAACTTTTTTTTTTTTCTTTTTCCTTGAATTATAAAGATTAGAGTTGTTTAATGGACTAGGTCCATGGCGGGCGGGATGTTTACGCCTGAACATTTATTTATAATGATGCTTTTCGAACCTTAAACTAGATGGCGTTGTTAGTTTACTTGAACAGGGTAACGGTGTGTCAACGCGATTCCCTTAAGTCGAAGGAAAGATTTTTGATCCACAATAAAGTCAGCCTTCAAGGAACCTTGTGTTTTATTTAGCAAAGGGTTCCTAGGGCCTTTGGGGACTGAACAATGATGTAACTAAAAGTTTACGCTTTTCCCAATTTTTTCTCTACCTGTGCTATAAGACGTTGCTTCGTATCAAATTCAAAGATTCTGAGTTGACGGAAAGTACCCTGTACGTTTAGATTCCCTGGCGAGTGTCGAAAATTTGCGGCATAAACGGCTGTATCTTTTCATTGCGTTGGCTTAGAGGTTAGATTTTTTCACAGCTTCAAGGGACAGTAGACATGAGTATTTTTTAGGAATTTCAGCTTGATACCTCCACGTGTTCCTGAGAAAATGAGTCTTGACAGACAGACGGAAAACAAAGTGAACCTATAAGGGTTCCGTTTTATCCTTTGAGGTACGGAACCCTAAAAATTGCACATGAAAGGGATAGGAAAGGGAAAGGGAGATATTTTTAGTCACAACACAAATTTTTGTATGTAACTTACACCAAAAAACTATGTAGGAAGGATAATACTCGTACTGAAGGATATACTAGGAAGCATTATAATGCGCCCTGGGAAAAGTTGGTTAGTCGGAATACAAAAGAAAAATTCAAGTTCCCATAGAAACTTCATCAGTTTAATATAGGTATGTATTAAGGCATAATAAGACATATTGTAGGGGGGGGGGTAAATTTTCGTTTTCATAGTTTGAGCTATGTTCTTTTGGTTGTTCAGATTGATCTTCGCATTACCTTTATACTAATACTACTACAATTTCAGTACTTCGTAATAAATAACCCCATAATAATGGTTACACCACAGCACCCACTTATACTCCGGTTCCCCCTGTTAGACTGAAACAAAATACAGGGTGTTAATTTGATTGCGTGCCATAGCTCAGAGGCGGGATCAGTATCAGTATTTGAACAACTTTTCCCAAGGAACATAGGTCGAAACAAGAAAATAATTTTTTGACCTCCCATAGAAACTGCATCAGCAGATAGCGCATTTTGTATGGAAGGTCAAATTTGGTTTTTCATATTTCGACCTATGTTCCTAGGGAAAAGTTGTTCAGTTACTGATACTGATCCCGCCCCTGAGCTATGGCACGCAATCAAATTAACACCCTGCATACTATAAGTCAAGCTATTAAATATAAAACAAAATAAGTTTCATTAAAATCGGTTATGTAGTATTGAAGATATTATTTAATAATAGAATTAAAAGATAATATTTAATGTTCAGATACAAGAAAAAAAAAGCTGCTCCAATCTTAAGCGGAAATGAAGCTAGACTTGTGAAAAAATATATTTAAAAAGCTTCTCAAATTCCGGAAACAAAGGTTCTTTCCATCCTAGTTAGCAAAATGAGTACCTACCTAATTAATTATTCAAAAAGATCTATCCTTTTGCGCGGATGCTTCTGATTTTTTAGATTTTATTTTGTGACTTTTTGCTGAGTACCTATTGAGTTTGAAATTTAACGATAATTGCGATGCTTTATATTATGCTTTATTTTTATTTAAAGGTGCGATTTTTTTAAGGCATACGAATAAATAAACTTTATTTCATCCAAAATTACCTATGTCAGAATAACTTTCCGTTACACCCTCACTCTGATCGAATAGTTTGTATGAAAAGTTTTTTTTTTCATTTACCAAAAGTGTTACTTAGGGAAAGTTGTTCATTTTCTTTGACTGAGCACGCCCTTTCAGTTTTCGGTACACCGTCCCTTACCTGTATATTACGAGTATGTATGATGTTCTAACATAGGTAATTTTAGAATAAATAATATTTATTACTTCGGAAATTATGTTTAGAAAAAGTATTCATGTCATGTATGGCTGTTTGTTAGTGTGGATCTGTGAACGTAGTGTTTTACTCATTTATTTACGAAACCTAAGTGTAGATTAGAATTAAACCTTAACCCCTGGGACAGCTCTGGAGTTCATAACGAGCGTGATAACACAAACTCAACACTCATAAATTGCGTATACTCTTATAGCCATACATAAACAATTAAATGTATTTAAAAGCCCTCATCGTGGGACAAAAAATGTTCAATTGTGTTTTACACAAATCCAAAAGAAATACCTCTAATTATACTGTGTAATTTTTATATAATCAAAACGAAAAAAATCTAAATCAAAATTTTCTTTATTCATTGTAGAATATTAAAAATCTCCTAATGACGTCAGTTACATTTTCACACACAAGGTGGCGCCATGTGAAAAAAAGAAGAGACTATAAAAAACCCATTATGTCATACCAGACAATAAAGACATGCGTGGCTTAAAACCAAAAAAGATTTGTCGTCCCATTCGAAACCCTCTTTTGACTTTGCATGATTGATTTTATCAGAGCGCAGCGAGTTTCAAATCTCTTTAGATTTTATGTATCTTCTTGAAAGTGTTTCACAGACATCGCACCAAATAAGACGTCACTTTCTGTGTTGTTGCCTTAGAAAGTGTCAGAAACTGTATAAAACAGAGTTTTAACTAAAAAAGCTCGGCATAACTGCCTGGCAGTCTCTCCGTATTTTAAAGTATATCAATGTTAACTTAGTTCATGAACATTCGGGTGAGATTTATATAATTGATGTAATTTAAGGGGTAATTGCCTCCTGCCCCACCGGATGACGAGGTGAGAGGTGCTAGATCTAGATGCTGAGAGGTAATGGCTTGGCCGGCGGCAAATTCGTGCATGACTATGGTAGGCTCAGTATTATTTACTACTTTTTAAAGTTTTATTTAAAGTAAAGTCTCATTTTTTTGCAGTTTTATTCAGTTCATCATATCAGCGGAAAGACGTCTACTGTTGGACATAGCCCTCCCCTAAAGATCTCCATGACGACCGGTCCTGCGCTGCTCGCATCCAGCGGCTTCCCGCGACCTTGACCAGATCGTCGGTCCACCTTGTGGGGGGCCTGCCAACGCTTCGTCTTCCGGTACGTGGTCGCCACGTGGTTATTCAGTTACTAACAGTTTATACATTTACGAAACTAATAGCTCAAAATAAAATAAATCGAAAAGATCTTTATTCATTGTACGTCAGGTATCGCTGCCTATATTCTTTTTCTCGTGGGACTGTTTAGTTTCTCATGGTAAATAGTTGCCTAAGTTTGACAAAGACAATGATGTTCTATTATTAATATTTTTAGAATCATTTCAGTATTACATACTTACATAAAACGATACCATACGAGCAGGCCTCTAGTTTCTAGGGTTGCTAGCTACAGGTTCATACTGCTTTTGTTGCCACTTATCTGCGTTTGTTTAAGTCAAAATTGTATACAGGGTGTAAATGCAAAAGCATGCACACTTAAGTAAGTATTATTACAATGTTTAGAGCGTAGCTAGAGTGATCTACATAAAGCATTAACTAGCGGCGCGGCGTCTGCTTGTAACTCAATTGTACCCATCTAGCAGGGACGGTAGTGAGGTAGTGGAACATAAGTTCATTTACAACCTACTACTACTCATTTACGCTCATTTTGTAATATTTATTTATTTATTACAATAGGTACACCAACAGTAATGGTATTAACACATTAGCAACTTATGCTATATTAAGTCTAGGAACTGATACCAAAACCAATGACAGGCGTACACAACTATCGCCAAAATTGAGATCGGACAATACAGTAAGTGCTTAAATTAAATCATATTGCTTACAAAAATGAAGAACAAAATACAAAACAGATAAATATTATAAACAATATCTACGAGCAAGATTTGAAATAAGTTAAGTTAACATTAAATTTAGTTTATTTTTGAATGTATTTAGAGGATCACAAAATATATCGTGTTCAGGGTTAAGTCCATTAAGGTCATTGTACAGAGTTACAATGCGAGTAGTAGGCGAGTTGAGACCCAAATTAGTTTTACGAATCGGTTGAGAGAACCGGCGCACAACACCTCTGGGATAGCGAAACGGCACAGCGAGACCTATAGAGCTTAGGATGGAGGGAGCGTCAATGAGGTTATTAACAAGCTTGTACAAAAACAGAGCGTCATGAATCTTCCTTCTGCTGCGGAGTGATTTTAATTCAAAGAAAGTCAGACGGGACTCATAAGGCCAGCGATGAGAAATGCCATGTGATGTAAAAGCCAGCGATCGGGTAAAGGACCTTTGAATGCTTTCCAAGCGCTGAGATTGAATCGCATAGAAAGGGCACCATGCAGTCGACGAGTATTCGAGACCTGTGCGCACCAAGGCGATATATAATTCCAGTTTGACTTTTATAGAACGAAACTGACGGGTATTGCGTCTAAGGAAGCCCAGCATCTGAGCACCCTTACTAACAATAGCACTGATATGCGATTTGAAGGAAAGCTTGCCGTCGATTAGGACACCTAAATCACGGATTTCACCGACTTCCTGAATAGTGGACCCACCTAAGTTGTACGTGGAGTTATAAGGATGCTTCTTGCGAGTATATTTGATGTGGAAGCATTTACTTGTGTTCAACACCATTTGGTTATCCGTACACCACTGAAAAACATTGGTGACGTCTCTCTGCAAAAGGACCATGTCTGCATGCGAATTCACAACCCGGTATACCTTGAGGTCATCAGCAAATAGGGAAACATTGCTGAAGTGAACGTGATTAGAAATGTCATTGATGAATATTGAAAATAATATCGGGCCCAGGTGTGATCCTTGGGGAACGCCAGACTGCGCAACATATACAGCAGAACTAAAGTTGTTGACTGACACCACAAGAGGTCTTTCTCTCAAATAAGACCAAAACCATTTAATATTAACTCTATAACTAAATCTATAACTCGAAGCAAATAAATCTTATTCTATTCTATTCTATTCTATCGCTCCACACCAGCAACTGAAATTCGCAAGTGCACTGAATTCGTTAGCGTTGCTTTTCAGTTTGTAATTTTGAGTTGAAAAAATTGTGATTAATACACTACATCTTCGCGTGTATTGGCGGGATGCGTGGTTGACATTTTCACATGTCCAACATTTGTAAAAAATGCCACGCCTTTAAACACCAGGTCCATAGGTAGTCACATCTTCTTCTTCTTCTCATATTTAAGAGCCGCGCTCTTGTCGGTGGAGCAATCTCCATTTCTCTCTGTCCTCTGCCAATGATTTGACATCCTGATAAGACTTAAAATAAAATGTTTATGGTCATAAAATGTTTACCATGTTCATGCTCACCCCGATCGAAATTGCCACTTTTTTACTAGTTAATATAAACTGCCTTTATGATAACCCGTAAGTACTTAAGAAAAACAGACTATTAGAGAGATTACCAAAAGTCGAATATAAGTAGTAGTTGTTGTTTGTTGTTTGGGCTTGAGAACTACCAGTGCATCCAAGCAAAATAAAAAACTATTTAGGTTTCTGTTTAGGAGTTCTCTTGGATAATTTGTTTAGGAGTTCTTTTGCCTACTTTCCAACTCCATAATCAGGACCTGGTCATCATATAGGATCAAAGTGCTTGGGAAAACCAATCCAACGGACCCAAACTCGACGGGGTTACATAGTTTCGTTAAGGAGTTTCAATGGCAACCTTCCTTCTTCATCATCAGACCAGCTAGATGGTACCATAACACTGTATCATCATAACATCCCATGAAACGTCCACTACAGGACAGGGAGCTCCCTCCAGAATTCTAGCTTTTGCTGGAATAATGTAGAGGGGGAAGTACCATAATCACCTCGTTTGTTAGCGTTACGGCCGGCACCATGGACCGCGGTTGTAGGTGACCGCAGTAAGTAAGATGTTAGATACAAAGGAGGATGCTGCTGCCCATCCTCCAGTTTATAACCCTTCGTCATCTCTTACGACACCTACGGGTATGTAAGGGTTGGTACTATTCTTTGCCGGCACCACACGGGACACACACACTAACTAAATATAAGACCGATCGGTTGATGATGTCTGGTCTAAAACACAGTTGCGAGATTTGTCCCACACATACGAGGACACACTAAAAGGGCAAGTTAAATAAAAGCTTGTGATGTAAAAAGCTTGAGAAAAGTTATTTTACAAAAAAAATAATTCATTATTACAGGTAAAACCTTAAAGCGAATAATGTTGCAGCGAACTTAAACTTGGTACGAACGGAATAGAAAAAAATCTTCCAAGAAAAGAAAATGGAAAAATGGCCATGATCGAATCAAATCATATCTTTGAGCAAGATGTATTAATTTCCTGCCATGAAAGCAGCCGGAAGTTCCTCAAAGGCATTTGTCCGTTTTAACCAATTCTTTTATTACGAGGATTTTCTTAGAGGGAAACGGTAAAGAATAATATAAAAATGTAACTAAAGAATTATGTAATGTGAGTTGAGACTACTGTATATGCCGCACAATCTAACTCTACGTTTGACCGTTAGTGCACAAAGCTCAAAAAAACCGGCCAAGTGCGAGTCGGACTCACGCACAGAGGGTTCCGTACCACAACATAATCATAATTGTTTTAGTTGAAATTTCAGTAAGTTAATGTGCTAGATTTTTTGAGTCGTCGGACTCGCGCATGACAAAATTTTATTATTTGTTGTTATTTTATAGCTTATTCACTATAAATATATCAATTTTCAAGTGTGTAAGTGTTCCTGTTTTTAAAATAGAACTTAAACAAAAATCACCTCAGCGACCATCCAACTCGACCCCTCTCTTATATGAATGTTCTTGAAACGGGAGCTCACCACAATTGGTTACCATTAGTTGTGAGAAAAGTTGTAATATTTAATGATTTCAGACTTTTCCCATTATTTGTACTGCGAGACCTAGCTTCTTGCCAAATTTTATAATTTTAGGTCAACGGGAAGTACCCTGTAGGTTTTGGTTTTTTGCATAAATGTATGGAGATGAGGACATAAACTGCTATATCTTTTGATTGCGTCGTTGTAAAAAATTGAAATTTTCAAATCTTGTGTGGTTCATAGATCCTAATATATGGTATTAATTTCAACCTGATACCTTTACCCGTTCGTGAGATAAAGGGTCTTGACAGACAGACAGATGGACAACAAAGTGATCCTATAAGGGTTCCGTTTTTTCTTTTTGAGGTACGGAACCCTAAAAATTATTCGCAGTGGTAAGCGGGGCAGGTGGAGGGAGGCGTGCGAATCGTTTATTGGCTCCTGAATGCACAGAAAATAACCGTCAGGGCCAGAGGCGGCTCGTCCTGAAGAGCACTGGTGCAGTGCACTCCCTCTTTCACAAAACTCAAACTTAGGATGTATTACCTACCTAGTTACGTTACATAAAATTACATACCTATTTTCATAACCCTATGCGTTGTTTACATTTATAATAGCCTAAGAAATAATTACGCAACAATTTACGTAGTTAAGTTGTACCAAGTGGAGCGCTAAGGATTTTGCTCCTATGAAAAAATCTTCAGTACAATTCCTAATACAGAATTCAATGAGTGTGAAAGAGAAACATCAACACCCTCGAGTGCGTGAAACAAAAGATTTTCTATGAGAAATTAGCCTAATCAGGAGCGCCGCTCCGTGCTACGTTGCCAGGTCGCGATTGCATTATTTGCATTGCAGTTCGATAACATAGCGCTGTTGCCGATCTTACGTAAACAATCTTTTTAAAAAGGTTTCAGTTACTGTTCGGAATTTGTGCTTGAAAATTCAGAAATAATTGTGTACGTGCCTAATTACTATAAAAATGGACGAATACAGTGTCTTTTATATAAAAGAATGTGAAAAGACTTTACAAATGCGGCTTGAACTCAAAGAAAAGGGGCCGCCAAGACCTGAAATTGTGCTAGTTCAAAAGTGTAGTTCAAAAAACAAAACTTTTAATCGTTTTTTCAAACGAGAACAATATTTAAAAACACCTTGGATGTGCGGTTGTAAAGATACAAATAAATTGTTTTGTTTCCCGTGTCTGGTGTTTGGAGCTGGCGCTGGCAGTGGTGGTGAGTCTGCGTGGACAGAAACTGGTGTTGACGATTTAACACATCTTTCAATAAAAGTAAAGAAACATTCGCAATCTCGTTTTCATATGTTATGTGAAGTTCAACTGGCATCTATCGGGCGACAAGATATTCGAAAGGCGCTTGATTCTGCGTATCGAAAATCTATTAGAGAGTTCAATGAACGGGTTGATGAAAATCGATATATTTTACGGCGATTAATAGATTGCGTGGTATTTTGTGGTGCATTCCAAGTTGCCTTACGGGGACATGATGAATCAGCAGAATCCCTGAATCCTGGAATCTATAGAGGTTTGGTTGATTTTGTATCCGAGATCGATTTGGCCATGAAACAGCATTTATCCAGCAGCTCTGTTTTTAAAGGTACGTCCAAAACCATCCAAAACGACCTTTTAGATGCTATTTATGAAGTTTGTTTATGCGAAATACAGACACAAATAAATAAAGCAGAGTTTGTTGCAATTCAGGCAGACGAATCGACTGATTGCTCTACGATTCAGCAGCTAGTGTTGATTATAAGATACATCCATGATGGTAAAATATACGAAAGATTTTTAAAGTTTTTACAGCCTAAGGGCTACACAGCAGAAGTAATAGCGGCTGAAATCGTGAGAGAGCTCGATTCCTTAAATATTGATAAAAACAAATTAATTGGTCAGAGTTACGACGGTGCTGCTGTCATGAGTGGAACTACCAATGGTGTGCAAAAGATTGTTAGAAATATCTACCCGTTTGCTTATTATGTACATTGCTACGCGCATCAACTTAATTTAATTTTAGAAAAATGCGCATCGATAAACCATACAGTGCGAAGCTTCTTTTGCAATTTGCATGCATTTCCATCGTTTTTCACGCGATCGCCGAAACGATCCATTATTTTAAAAGAAATCGTGCATAAAAGAATACCTGCCGCTCCACAGACGAGATGGAATTATAACACACGTACAGTGATGGTTATACACGATAACAAAGAGCTCCTGAAAGAGTGTATGCAAGCAATAATGGACAGCTATGACAATGACCCCAATACCTACAATCAAGCGCAAACGCTCCTGTCATATTTAAATAATGACAATTTTTCGTACTGGCTGAGTTTTTTCGCGACGCTCATGCCGCACTGTGAAATGCTGTTTAAATTTTTACAGTCTCGATCACTTGATTCGATTAAAATTATGAATGAAGTCAGTAAATTCGAAAAAGTCGTAAACAAGCTACGTGATGAAGTCCCACCACCTTCGCCGAAAAAAAAACGACGACCGGATAACGTGAACCATTCAGTTATGAGAAAAGAAGTATGTGACGTATTAAGAGTACAGATCAAAGATAGATTTGTACATACGGACCATTTATTGGCGTCAAAATTATTTTACACGGATAGATTTGCGGACTACAATAAAAGTTTTCCTGAAAATGATTTTAAGAAAGTGGTAAACACGTACAATTTCTTGGAAAAAAATAAACTGAAAAATGAATTATTAGTCATTTATAGCAGAGAAGACTTTCACAATGCTGACGGCGCCGTCGCTTTACTTCAGCATTTTATGGAATTTTCATTGGAATCCGTATTTGCTGAAACCATGACACTTTTAAAAATTGTGTGTACTATTCCTATGACTTCAGTAGAAAGTGAACGGTGTTTTTCGACGTTAAATAAAGTGAAAACGTTTACGCGCAACACTATGACACAAGACCGCCTGAATGCACTGTGTATGATAAGCATAGAAAAACGATTAATTAATTCCATATCTGATTTTCATAAGAAAGTGATAGAGGTCTTTGCTCATCAAAAAGACCGGCGGATGGATTTTCTCTACAAATAAATAATAGGTAGGTATGTAACACTAAAGCCTTAAAAAATATTTCATTAATAAATGGTGTCAATTTATTTATTTTATTTTTTTGTGAACACCCATAAAAAAATGTCACAAGCCGCCTCTGGTCAGGGCTAGAGTTACTTTTTACTCAATATAAAGAAGATTTACTCTCCGCCCTTGTTAGAAACGAATTCTACCGGACCCGCCCGCCTGTACGCTGATTATTGCATGCCTGGGTACGCATCTGTTCAGAAGAGCACGCGCTTGTTTAGCAGAACACGCGTCTGCTCAGCAGAGCACGCGTCTATTCGGTAGAGCATGCGGCTGCCCAGCAGAGTACGCGTCTGCTCAGCAGAGTACGCGTATGCTCACGTCTGCTCAGCGTAACAGGGACGTGCTCTGCAAAACAGACGCGTGCTCTGCTGAGCAGACGCAAGCTCTGCACAGTCATACACAGAACGCACACTATCAAACGGATTTTTAATTATGTCTAATTTCTAGTATGTATGTGATCAAATTTTATGAGTGTAAGTAGGTAGCGGAACCAGGCCGCTTCGAAGTAAAAGTGAACCCATGTGATCCCATAATTATGATAATGAAAAACTTACGGCATTTTAATTTGTACATAATTTTTGTTGGAATCTTATACTGGAAAGTGAGATAAACTGAGAAATAAATATGAACAATGTAACATATAAAATATTTGAATAATACGTCTAAATCATCATTGGAATATATGAATGTATTCACTTTGCGCGTCCGATCGCTTTGTGAATGCTAAATTAGGTGTCTATAAAGTGGAAATTCTGATTCTCCATAAAAATGGTGGATAGATAGTTCACTGCAGTACAAAAAAAAATCCTTATTCGTTCGCAGTGCAAAGTTCTCATGTTTCCATAAAACACGCAGCATTACCATGCTCTATGGCTATTGACAACCTTTCCACCAAGAATGATTCAAAGGACCAGTGACTTCCATTTGCTCTCAAGCTAAAGAATACATACACACAAACACACACTCTCATACACACACTCACATACACACACATACACAATTACTCACACCATACACAATTTTGCCATTGTACGTTACTTATTCATCGTGAATCGTAGACAAATCGTTAGACTGATTAATGTTACGAATAATACATACATAATATTTATAATATTTATTTGATGTCATAGATCAACTAATATACTTTGAATTTTTTCTAAGGATGTCTCACAATTTTTAGTTCTTTTTAATTTTCTTGTTTATTTTTCATATAATGGGTATATTTGTTAGGAGATACAACTGTTTCCTGTAACACAGGTTTTTACCTAGGTCAGGAATCAGATTCTGCGCTCGATTTTACTAATGGAGCCGATATGATCCCCTCAGACCGGCTGTTTTCACTGCGAAGGGCACCAAATTGTAGGTAGACTCATGTGCAACGTACTTGGCATGCTTAGCTTATGGCACGCAGCCGCCTCAGAAACAAACCCAGTGGTCTTTTTTAATAGTACGAGGCAAATGGTAAAGTATTATGTGTCCTACAGCTAGACAACGATCTCTTACTTACACTTCGCCATTCGTCTTACTTAAGCGGATATCTTATTACTTTTTATTACTTATCGTTATAATCGATATTTTTAAAGATATTGCAAAAAATATTGAAAGACACTGAAAGGGCGTGCTCAGTCAATGAAACTGCTCAACTTTCTCAATGAAAAATATTTAGGATGAGAAAAAAAGAATTGGACTCTCCATACAAACAGTTCGAACCAAGTGAGAAATTTGTATCGAGAGGTCAATAATTCGTTTCATCTTTGAAAAAGTATTTCTTTGAGTAAATTGTTCGGTTTCGTTGTCTGAGCACTCCCTTTAGTTTTCGGTACACCGTTCTTTACACCCTGTATAATTAAGATAAATTCAACAAAAACAAGTTAAGTTTAATGTTAAGGTTATCTGATTGACGTTGTACATTTTACCACTATCGTAGTTTCTTAACCCTTAATTGCGCAGACGTTTATGCAAACTTATAGTGCGGGATGGACAGAAGGAACATATTTCCCACATAAACTAAGGCGATGTGGGAGCTCTATTCCTATTGCCCATACCATATAAAAAATTTGAGGACATGTTGTATTTTTCATCGAGGCCCGCAAAATGTCAAATGCTGGGTGGGAAATATATTCCTTTCATCCAATTAAGGGGCTGGCCAGACATAAGAGATGTGAGAAGAGGACCAGACGTAGACACACAGGGAAGGATAGCGTCCTTCCTGAATGTTTTGTATCCGTTCGTTTTAATACATTTTTAATACCTTTTGGTTTACTCCTACTAATAATATTAAAAACGCGAAAGTTTGTAAGTATGCACGTAAAAACTACTGAATGGATTTTCATGAAACTTTACAATAATATAGCTTATAACATCAGAATAAAACGCATAGGCTACAATTTATAAATCTGCGCAGACGAAGTCGCGGGCACTTGCTAGTCGGATATATATATCTTGTAAAAGATTATTGCCCTAAATGTTTTGATAGCCGAATCTAAAAAAAACATAATTCAACATTTTCGTTTCTTTTTAGGGTTCCGTACCTCAACATAAAAAAAAAGTCTGTCTGTCTGTCGGTCAAGACCCTTTTTCTCACGAACGAGAAGAGGTATCAGGATGAAATTGATTACGAATATTAAGGTCCATAAACCACACAAGATCTGAAAATTTAAAATGTTTACAACGACGCAATCAAAAGATATGGCTTTTCATGTCCTCATCTCCATACATTTATGCAAAAAAGCAAAACCTAGAGGGTACTTCCCGTTGACCTAAAATTATAAAATTTGGCAAGAAGCTAGGTCTCACAGTACAAATAAAGGGAAAAGTCTAAAATCATTAAATATTTAATTTTTTCTCACAACTAATAGTAACCAATTAAGGTGAGCTCCCGTTTCAAGAACTTTTCTATAAAAGAGGGGTCAAGTTGGATGGTCGCGGAGTTTTTAAAATCGAAGAGCAAAATCTTTTAGTATTTCATATGGTAGATAGGTACGGAACCCTTAGGGCGCGAGTCCGACTCGCACTTGGCCGGTTTTTTTCATTCATCTGTCGCAGGAATATTTTATCGCTGCCATATCGCCGTTTCATTTGTTAGTTTCCTCGAAAGTAATAAGCCTTATTTTATTAGAGAAAAGCGTGTCGAATCCGTGCAAGGCCAGGCCTGTCTCACTCCGCGTCTAGGCATGAATTAAGTACCTACGGCGCGGCGCGCCCTACGGGCGCAATGTTTTTCGGGCTATCACGCTTTTGCTGTTTACATGTTCGATACGTTTTGCTCACTTTGTGTCAACTTACATTCATGAATCAATTATTATTTATTTTGGTTCCAAGTCTGGGATGTTTTTAAATAATTATAATGAGGAACAGAAGTAAATTTTGTGTATTTGGATGCATGAACTCGAAGAAAAAGTAAAATTTTATCTTTTTTAAGATACCAACTGATTGTAATAAGTGTTTTTATTGTTTTAATTATTAAATAGGTATCGTTTATAAAAATTACTTACTCTAAATATAGATAAGTCGGCACTAAAAAAATACATACATACATACATACATAACATCACGCCTTGTTCCCGTCGGGATAGGCAGAGACCACAGTTCTCCACCTGCTACGATCTTGACATACTTACCTTGCATCCTGAACTTTCATCAATCCTTTCATACATGCTCGTCGGTTTAGGGTACTTTTAACCTGGCCTTTATTCAGAACGTCCTGAATTTTGTCCTGGTACGTTCGCCGAGGACTTCCCCTTCCAACGTTTCCATTCACTCTCGCCTTGTAGATCTCTTTCGTCAATCTTCCTTCATTCATCCTCTCTACATGACCAAACCATCTCAGCATAGGGTTCCGTACCTCAAAAGAAAAAAACGGAACCCTTATAGGATCACTTTGTTGTCCGTCTGTCTGTCTGTCTGTCTGTTGTAACGGAACTAGCATCGTCCGTACAATTTCACTCAAAATTTTAGTTGATCTTGAAATCATTTACAATACTAAAAGATACTAAACTTTGAATTAATATTTTCCTAATTTATTTGATCTACGGAACTCTAAAACTTCTTCAAATATTAAAAAGGTTGAATATGTATTGGAAGTGAGCAAAACAAAGAGTTTAGTTGTTTGTAATGCTGAGTCGTGATTGGATGGAAGAGTTTGTGCAGGTTTGAATTTTATTTAAATACTTTGGAACAAGGAAGCGTCAGTTTTTCTATGCGAGCAGAATGGAGGAGTAATTTTTAGTGAAAAGTCAAAATTTCCAAATGTAAATTTGGAAAAGTGAAAGTTCAGGAGCAGCAGCAGAGAAAGAAGATTTCTACGAAAAACACAATAAGCTAAGTATTTTAGGGTGATTTGCCTCTCAGTCAGATAAAATAGGCTCAAATCTCGTTTTAGGTTTCTAAAGATTTCATTCAAGGGTTTCCATTGAAAATGGCTTTTGCAAAGGAGTTTTATTTCAATGTTTTTTTTTTGTGTTACCTTTTAGCAGGACAAACAGAGCTCTGGAGGTCTGAACGGATTTTGTGAGAAATATTACGGTATTTTAAATATAACCATATTTTCAAGAGATGGCAAGGCATCTTAAAATCTTAGTTTAATTTTTCTTTAAACTTTACAGGAGGAGCATGCAATGAGATTTACCTGAAATTTGTCTAGTAAGTGATTCAATCCTAAGAATATGGAGAGTATCAAAATCTACTCAAATTGCTGATTAGTTCACTTCACCTCAGTTCGTCTATGAGAACCTAGGATGAACAGGAACAGACTGGTAAAGTAGCCTTTGTTCATATTTGTACTTTCTTTTTCACCCGGACCGATAAGTATATGACAACTTTCCCAAGATTGGTATAAAAGTTTAGATTGTTTACATCATATATTATATACTTAAACTTGGTCAAACTTCTCTAAGTTTTTGTTTAATACAATCAATTTTCCAACATAGGAAAGATAAAAAAAACAATAATTTTAAAGTTAAAATTTACAAATAAATTAACTTTTCTGATGATTTATTTTAGAGTAAAGTTTTATTGGTTCAAAATGTTACTACAGTAAGGAGATATCAAACATTCAAAACTACAAATTGTTTATTCTTTTACTAAGACTACAAGCTTAAATAAATAGCTGATAATCTATGAAATTGTTTGAGAAAATACAATCTCAGTATAATAGTGATATACCATATGGAGTCATTATATACACAAAAACAGTTTTATGTATCATCTAGTACTTAGTATCAAAGAAAATTATTTATTCAATATCAAAACAGATTGAACTAAAAGGACTATAATAATATCAGTCTCTTTCATTGTCAAAGTAAACTAAAGGAAAATGTAATAAGATAAATTACAGATTTAGAGAAGTTTGATTGGTTCTTTTATGAATTATGTTTGTTATTTTGTTTTTGCTTGCTTCTATACAATCAACTGAGTAAATAACTAAATCATGGGTTTGGTATAATAAAATAATCTCTAGGGAATGATTTAATAAAATAATAAGTGATTAAATACTCAATATTCTACTTCAATTTAAAATCTACTTATTTGCTTTTATTCAACGGAGAAATAATTTAAAATATAGACTAGAAATATTCAGGTACTTTTTTTTATTTTTAGGGAATTATATTTATTTTTAGGATATCATATTTATTTTATTACGGTTCACACTTAGAATTTCTGGGTTGCTACTTAGTGTGGGGTATTTTTCTAGACGATTACTCTAAAGGCCACTAAACAGTTTAAAACGGACTCAATATATTTTTAGGTTTTAGGTAGATCAGAACTTGCGCTAGGTGTTTATTAGATCATAGTTAAATTATATATTTTTCTTGGATCAATTAGACTTAGTTAGGTTTTTAGTTAAAACTTAATTCAGTTATACATTTCAGGTTCTTCATAAATTTTTAAACTTACATACATTTTAATAGTATAGATTAATATTTAGGTAGGCAGGTTGTTACAATTTGGTTCCGTGAGCCATGATCTAGAATTAAGTTTAGCTTAGGTTAAGTAGCTTGTTACAATTTTGTTGGCCGTGACAGGATATGATCCAAGCTTATTAGGGTCGTTACAATCTGGTGATGTTGACCAGGATGAATTTCTAGCTATTGTAGTCTAGGTTGACCAGTGATCTGGCTCTACCCGTTACATTTTGGTGCCTCTTCCCAGTATGTGAATTTTGAGTTACTATAGGTTTAGTTATACTTTTTCCTTTTTGTAAATGGGGAATTTTTAGGCTTTGTTTTAATATGGTTGCTAGGTTAGAATTTAATTATTTACTTATTAGGGAGAATTCAATATTCTTTTAGCAAAATTTGCTTGATTTTAGGGTAGGTACATAAGTAAGCTGATATAGAATCTAATTTGTTACTAAGAATATGCAAATTGACTAGGTTAGGCATCATCTGTTGTGAGTTTTAGACTAGATTTTAGAATCTTTACCTTACTGCCGCTATGTTATTTAAAAGCTTATTAGAGTTTAGTCAAAATCTGTGATAAAGAGTGACAACAGATATACTAGTCGTGTTACTTATCGGATAAGTACTTACTTATAAATTGAATAATTAATAATAACACTTTAGAACACAATACACTTTTATTTTATTACAAAGGGGCACACAAAACATTTAGTCTCACTAAAAAAAAATGTTCTTTAACACTGTGTGAGAGTCACTTTTGCACTAAATACTTTAATTTTCTTTGGGTTTGAGTGAGTCGTCGGGTTGATTTTCAACTGTGGTTGATATTATATGGGGTTTCTTGCGGTTGGCTTTCTTTTATTTTTGCCAAAGTTTGGGCTTTGTGTTCGGGTGTTATGAAGTTCATAATTCTCTGCAAAATACAAACATTAGGTTATTATCTTATTAACACAACTGTAAAGGTAGAATTTTAAGTTCTTTTTAGAGAAAACAAAAGGTGCTTACTTGTAAAAGATTAGATTTACATTGAACTAGTCCATCAAGCTGTCTTGAAAGTATTAATAGATAGGCAGATTTGAAAATCACTGTGAAACGAATGGAATAGTTAAATCATCATAGTAGCAACTTGAAATTTCATAAAATCCTTCATTTTTGTTTGTGCAAAGTACCTTTGGAGATGTTGAGTTTAGCATCAAGGTTAGCGGACACAACACTGAAGTTTTACAATGTTTGGGTGTTGTCTTATTGTTGTAATGGCTTGGAAGTTTTAAGCACTATCCTGAAATTGAGCGAATGCATGTATATTACTAAAAAAATAGGCAGGTTAGCTTAGAACATTGATTTCAAATAAAGTAGGGTTATACAAACTGAACTTCACAGCTGAAATTGCGTTTGCGGTCAAACGATGTTGGATTAATAGACAGTAAGTTAGTTTTGGTACAAACTTTTGACTTTCTATATGCAATAAAAATGGTTAGAATCAGAGTTGGATATGGAAATAAAATCAACAATTTGAGATGCAGACTACGCTGTTCCAAATTGAGTAAACGTTACTGAAGGTGTTTGTGGTGTTGATGAACGATCTAAATTATTTGGCACGTTCACGGTACTATCGCAGTTTTAGTGCTTTTTCTTTTAATTTTTAAATATCTCAACAACGCCTAAGTTATTTCATCAAAATTTTATGTCAAATTCATATTCATTACCATTCTTTTATTGATTGAGTACTCTATAGCAGATTGAGGAACATTTTGGAACGGGGTGTCGGAAACTCAGAGTAAAACACTATAGAGTCCGTCATATACATGTTCTGTATGAGCTAGTGAAGTGTAAAGCGTCTCACTGTCGCCCATTCTAGTCGGTCAAAAAATGTTATAGTATAAACTTTGTTTGCGAAAGTGAAAATATATCGTTTTTTACTTGCGAATTGATCATTAATACTAAGAACGGAAGCGTAAATTATCCGTAATAGTCATTTTATATGTGATTTTAAACACCGTTTCTTTCCCTGAATGGTAAGTGTTTTCACCAGAAAAACTATGGTAGTAGCATTTATTAGTTCCATGTCACATATTTCTCAGAGAGAAAGGAAAAAAAAAATTACGTTTTTAGGATTCGGAAAAAAAAACCATACATTTTAGTATGAAGGTTCCTCGCAAGAAAGAGCTACGCATATGGCTCTCTTCTTAGCAGAAAGAGCTGTTACTTAAACCTCTTTGGTCGGAAAGTTATTTTTATTTTTAAACGAAGCATGGCATTCGCTTTAAATACGTATCCTTTTTCGCCACTAGTAAAGTAACTTTATAAATTAGATTGTTTTTGAAAAATTTCAAAGCATCAATTTATATATCTAAGAAACTTGTACACACGGACGCAATTTAGTGGAAACATTTTATTTCGCGCTTGGTTATGGGTTTGATTCTAGAAGGGGACGTTGTCAAACAGTGATTTGTGCAACTTTCTCTGTTTGAATGGGATGTTGAGGGGTGAATCGTTTGGTTTGAAGACTTCTTGCTTCAGAGGGCACGTTAGATCATTGATTTTAAATTCAATTAAATTTTCTGAGGTAGTTTCTATGAAGACAGTTTAGAGTATTTGAGGTTCAATAATTTTGAGATTGGAATTAGTGAAGTCGGACAACGATTTTAGAATTTTCATGATATAATGATGATGAGACAGAATTGTAACTTTAGAAATATTAAGAAAAATTAAGTAATAGGAATACTACTTGTTTTTCAAAGCTAGGCGAACTAGAGTCTAGGTCTATGTTTCTTCAAATGCAACGAAAGTTTTATTTTTATAATTTAGCTAATTCAAAACATTTCTGACTTGAACTTTTTTTTACTAATTAAAAATTTTAAATAGTTTTTTTTAATATGTGGTTATAATGTTGCCAGAATAGGTAATTTAAAAAAAAACAGTATAATTTATGATTTGATTAGAAAAGTGAAAAAAAAACAAGTGCGAATTTTATTATGTAAGAGTTCTTATTGAATATTTTCTTACGCAAAGGTTACATCACAAGTTAAATTTTGATTCTCAAAATGAGCAACGCATTTTGTGATTTAATTTAAATCGCATAATTATTCGTTTATTTATTTTAATATAATTTTGTTGTTTTTGTTGATTGCTTTATAAAACAATCATGGAATGTAAACAAACAGTAAAGTAAATAAAAAGACTTGTACATATAATAAAAAAATAATTTCTATAGATAACTTATGAAAATTTTTAATTATTTAAAAAGGGGGTTATTCAAAAATATAGTAGAAAAAATGGTAAATAAATGAAGGATATCAAAATTGGTTGGGCAATATCTGAAAATCAAGATTGACATTAAAAATTTTCGTTCAATTTAAGCATATTTAAAAAACTTCTAGAGTTGCGAAAGATTGTAAAATATGAAACGATAAATTGAATTGTTTGGTAAATATTCTTTCGTTAAATTATGTTTTAGGTTATTTAGGGATTTATTTCGATTCTTGGGTCTGTTATAATCTGGAACGTGGTTGTTATTTCAGCCACAATTTGTTGACGTGAAATGGAGAGTGTGAACCGTTATTTACGATTTAGGAAAGGAATTAGATAGGAATGGTTAATTAGGAATAGAAACATTCAAATAATTCACTAATGTAGCATACATTCAACGAGTTTTCAAGAGTTTCAAATTTGGGGGGTTGTATAAATAAACAAATTTGCATTGAGATTAGATAGAAGACGGAAATAAAAAAAAACATTTAAAATTTTAGTCGATAACTGAATGTATTAAATATTTGTAACTGACATTCGAAAACGGTTTTAACGTTTTCGATGAAATTTATCATGTGGGGTTTTATGGGGCAAGAAAGAGTTTGATTTAGATAAATCTCATGTCTGAGAGAATTCCGCATTTTAGATAGAATTCTACAACGTCATCAGTTGATCACCTGTTAATATTTTGATGTTGAGGTGGTTATTTTGCGGTGAAGGCCGGGTTCTAATTATTATAATTAATTGACATTGCTTCGCGGGAGTGTCGTAGCACAATTAATAAAGAAGTTTTTGTATAATAAATGTAAGGTCATCGACCGACCTTTTATATTTGGTGGAAGAGTTTTCAAGGTTTTCTAGGACATGGTTGTTCAAACGATTATACGACAAGGAGTGTTTTCGGGTCTGGGGGTTGAATAAAATAAATTTTAATAAAATAAAATAAATTTAAATAAAATGAAATTATTTTAAATAAATTTAAATAAATTTGAATAAAATAAAATAAATTTAAAAAAAATTGAATAAAATAAAATAAATTTAAATAAATTAAAGTGGAATAGTAATAGGAAGGGTTTGAGAGAGAGTTCGATGATTCACTTTTAAAGTATTGTGCTAGACGACTTGTTTACACGTGAGTAATCCGTTGCGACAAGCTGTCGAGGAGTTTTATTTGAAAGGATCTTTGGGGGACCGACTCGTAAGTCCTTGGAAAGAAAGATGTTTTCCTAGGAAATCGTTTTGATTTGTGGACGGACTTATAGCCGCATTCCCAACCTTCCTGGCAAAATACTTCTTCCATTTCAAATAAATTTGTATGGTGTAAATCGAGGGTTGATGGGGTAAATTTACAATTGGTGTTATATTTCTCTTGTGAATTATTGCATCAGTTGCGTTTAGGAGTTAGTAAGTTAGACATTGAAAGTGATTAATAATGAAATTAATTAGGAGTTTTGCAAATTTTAATAATTAATCTAATTTTGCGCAGCGCCTGGGCGTTTGTCTGAGCAGTTTTCTCTTAGTAGCTTTATCAATTGCTTACTCACATATGTTTCATAGGGAAGGACCAGTGGTTCGTAGTAATAGCGTAAAAGAGGACGGAGAGGAAGGTGAGAAAGGTAGTATGAAAATTGTGAAAGTAATTGACAAATTGGCTTATGCGTAGGAACATGACTATTCTTGCATAATGCGTAGGGATGACTAATAGTATGGAGGGTTGCAATGAATTAATGGATTCTCAACCAGTGAACAAAAGGTTATTAACTGTCGACCCTGAACATTACACTTACAACGAAGTATTTATGGGATCATAGGTATTAGGTTAATTTTATGTGACATTGAGTAAGAAAGTTATTTTGATGTCCAACATGAGCGTTAATGCTCCCTGTAAATGACTTCTACTCTACACGAAGCAAATAGCTTATATGCAAATTTCCCCACACTGCACATGCTCCAAAACAAAGTGGAGGCGATATTGAGTCAAGTATTAAGCTGCGACAATTGATTGTAAAACAGTAATTTAGAGGACAGAATTAAATATATTCTCAGCAGGGGTGTTTTTGACTATCCGGGGGTAAAATCTGAAAAATAAAAACAGTTTTGCCTTTTGAATTAAGGAGATGTTAAGAATTCTGACATTCGGTCAAGGAGATCTCGCAAATCTTCTCCTTGTGAGGGTATTATTTGGTTCGCAATACTCGACATTATCTGGGGTATAACCAATATGTTAAAGTTTAAGCTCTTGAATTCATATCGAAGAAATTTTTCTTTTGGTTTAAAACTTACACCACAACAGGATCTACGTGTGTTCATTTTATGGGTTGAGAGTTAATAAATGTTAAAATTTTATTCGTGAAATTCAAATGAGAAAATTTACTTCGGAGGACGCTTGGGCTTCTGCGTAAATTTTGGGGGTTGGCTGTAACGGAACTAGCATCGTCCGTACAATTTCACTCAAAATTTTAGTTGATCTTGAAATCATTTACAATACTAAAAGATACTAAACTTTGAATTAATATTTTCCTAATTTATTTGATCTACGGAACTCTAAAACTTCTTCAAATATTAAAAAGGTTGAATATGTATTGGAAGTGAGCAAAACAAAGAGTTTTATAGTTGTTTGTAATGCTGAGTCGTGATTGGATGGAAGAGTTTGTGCAGGTTTGAATTTTATTTAAATACTTTGGAACAAGGAAGCGTCAGTTTTTCTATGCGAGCAGAATGGAGGAGTAATTTTTAGTGAAAAGTCAAAATTTCCAAATGTAAATTTGGAAAAGTGAAAGTTCAGGAGCAGCAGCAGAGAAAGAAGATTTCTACGAAAAACACAATAAGCTAAGTATTTTAGGGTGATTTGCCTCTCAGTCAGATAAAATAGGCTCAAATCTCGTTTTAGGTTTCTAAAGATTTCATTCAAGGGTTTCCATTGAAAATGGCTTTTGCAAAGGAGTTTTATTTCAATGTTTTTTTTTTTGTGTTACCTTTTAGCAGGACAAACAGAGCTCTGGAGGTCTGAACGGATTTTGTGAGAAATATTACGGTATTTTAAATATAACCATATTTTCAAGAGATGGCAAGGCATCTTAAAATCTTAGTTTAATTTTTCTTTAAACTTTACAGGAGGAGCATGCAATGAGATTTACCTGAAATTTGTCTAGTAAGTGATTCAATCCTAAGAATATGGAGAGTATCAAAATCTACTCAAATTGCTGATTAGTTCACTTCACCTCAGTTCGTCTATGAGAACCTAGGATGAACAGGAACAGACTGGTAAAGTAGCCTTTGTTCATATTTGTACTTTCTTTTTCACCCGGACCGATAAGTATATGACAACTTTCCCAAGATTGGTATGAAAGTTTAGATTGTTTACATCATATATTATATACTTAAACTTGGTCAAACTTCTCTAAGTTTTTGTTTAATACAATCAATTTTCCAACATAGGAAAGATAAAAAAAACAATAATTTTAAAGTTAAAATTTACAAATAAATTAACTTTTCTGATGATTTATTTTAGAGTAAAGTTTTATTGGTTCAAAATGTTACTACAGTAAGGAGATATCAAACATTCAAAACTACAAATTGTTTATTCTTTTACTAAGACTACAAGCTTAAATAAATAGCTGATAATCTATGAAATTGTTTGAGAAAATACAATCTCAGTATAATAGTGATATACCATATGGAGTCATTATATACACAAAAACAGTTTTATGTATCATCTAGTACTTAGTATCAAAGAAAATTATTTATTCAATATCAAAACAGATTGAACTAAAAGGACTATAATAATATCAGTCTCTTTCATTGTCAAAGTAAACTGAAGGAAAATGTAATAAGATAAATTACAGATTTAGAGAAGTTTGATTGGTTCTTTTATGAATTATGTTTGTTATTTTGTTTTTGCTTGCTTCTATACAATCAACTGAGTAAATAACTAAATCATGGGTTTGGTATAATAAAATAATCTCTAGGGAATGATTTAATAAAATAATAAGTGATTAAATACTCAATATTCTACTTCAATTTAAAATCTACTTATTTGCTTTTATTCAACGGAGAAATAATTTAAAATATAGACTAGAAATATTCAGGTACTTTTTTTTATTTTTAGGGAATTATATTTATTTTTAGGATATCATATTTATTTTATTACGGTTCACACTTAGAATTTCTGGGTTGCTACTTAGTGTGGGGTATTTTTCTAGACGATTACTCTAAAGGCCACTAAACAGTTTAAAACGGACTCAATATATTTTTAGGTTTTAGGTAGATCAGAACTTGCGCTAGGTGTTTATTAGATCATAGTTAAATTATATATTTTTCTTGGATCAATTAGACTTAGTTAGGTTTTTAGTTAAAACTTAATTCAGTTATACATTTCAGGTTCTTCATAAATTTTTAAACTTACATACATTTTAATAGTATAGATTAATATTTAGGTAGGCAGGTTGTTACAATTTGGTTCCGTGAGCCATGATCTAGAATTAAGTTTAGCTTAGGTTAAGTAGCTTGTTACAATTTTGTTGGCCGTGACAGGATATGATCCAAGCTTATTAGGGTCGTTACAATCTGGTGATGTTGACCAGGATGAATTTCTAGCTATTGTAGTCTAGGTTGACCAGTGATCTGGCTCTACCCGTTACACTGTCAAGACCCTTTATCTCACGAACGGGTAGAGGTATCAAGTTTAAATTGATACCATATTTTAGGGTCCATGAACCACACAAGATCTGAAAATTTAAATTTTTACAACGACGCAATCAAAAGATATGGCATTTTATGTCCTCATCTCCATACATTTATGCAAAAATGCAAAACCTACAGGGTACTTCCCGTTGACCTAAAATTATGAAATTTGGCAAGAAGCTAGGTCTCACAGTACAAATACGAGTAAAGGGAAAAGTCTGAAATCATTAAATATTTCAACTTTTCTCACAACAAATGGTAACCAATTGTGGTGAGCTCCCGTTTCAAGAACATTCATACATGAGAGGGGTCAAGTCGGATGGTCGCGGAGACGATTTTTGTTTTAGTTCTATTTTAAAAATGGAAACGCTTACAAACTTGAATATTGGTATGATTATAGTGCATAAGCTATAAAATAACAACAAATAATAAAATTTGGTAAAGCGCGTGGCGGACTCAAAAAATCTAACACATTAACTTACTGAAATTTCAACTAAATACAATTATGATTATGTGGTGGTACGGAACCCTCGGTGCGCGAGTCCGACTCGCACTTGGCCGGTTTTTTTATCACAAAGCAGGTTTGGATTAAGTATTTCATAACATAAATAACATAAACATTTTACCTCCTAATGTTCAGCGAGGTCCTAGCGCCTGATTGCTATTGCTATTTTATTATTTCCAGTTTTTCAGCTATAGCTCATTAAGCTGTGTAGCCTTCTTAGCTGTGATTGTTTTCCATTTAATTTCATTATACGTACTACTACTGTGAATTTTTTAACATTTGCAACAACAACCGTTTAGCGGGCAGGGCGTGGGGGGAAAATGTGTTTTCAAGCTTAATATTTCGCAAACGAATCCCTAAATCAAAAAATGATCTTTGAAACTCTCATAAGTAATTTTTAAAACACCTATCCAACGACACCCCACACTATGGGATAAACATGAAAAAGAATTCTGCCCCACTTTACTTATAGGGGAGGTACCTTAAAAAAAATATTTTTCAATATTTTATTTTACAACGATGTTTGCGTTGATGAAATCCACTACTCAATTTCAGCTTTCAAGTACAAAGGGTCTCTGAGTTAAGCCGCGGATAGACGGACAGACATGATGAAACTATAAGGGATCCTTTTTGACTACGGAACCCTAAAAACTAGTCACTTTGTATGTATATTTATTTAATGGCATCACATCTCATTACAAAACGTATTTCGCCAATTTCAAAGTAAAGGAATTGTTACAAAAATATGGCGACACGCCAATGTCCAGTGAAAGAATGATTTACACAAGAATCCGCATCTCGAAGATCGACGACGAGGAAAGCCTGTGCACCACGATGACTCCGATAAGTTGATAGGGAATATTATTGAAGTCTCGAAGAAAGCCGCTTCTCACCATCCAAAAACTTTAGTAGAAGAATATATTTCCATTTTCTATTAAATGTTCACTTTGAAAGACGTTTATTGGATAATATCCTATCAAAATTATACTTTTAACTCTCAAATCAACAAATAAAATCAAAATTGAAACAAATTCACGTCTGCCATCGTCAAATGCTGACAAACGACCCTAATCACTTTGTCCAGATCATGGTTATTTTGCCGCCAAATTTCACATGTATGGCACCCTATAGGTACCTACGGAACGAAAGATTACTAAATAAGGAAACCTAAAAATCGCTACCTATAGCAGATGGTGCAACAAGCTTTACGTCTACAATCGCATATTTTGTAACGATAGCTCCATAATACACTGAAGGGCAAAAAATTTTATACAATAATGGGCTCAATGGAATCGTCAATATCTTACACAAATCGAATAAAAACACGGATCTGATTAAATCTTTAGATAAGAACCTTGTCGACAAGTCTTTCAAAGATTACACCTGTCTTCAGCATGTAGGAAGGTCAGTACATCGCTTCGAAGAAAAAACTGGACTTTTCGTCAGATTTCCCATATATTTTCTGTGATAAGGGTTGTTTGCTACACATTTAAGCGCGGCATTGTCGGTCCGGCGCGCGGCGGCCGCCCGTTCCACATATCCCTACTGGTCTATCCCCACTGGTGCAGTATTTGTCGAACAACAAAATCGACCTGATCGGTAGTTTATTTACGTCCATACAACATTAGGTATTTGTGGAACGACAAAGATGACCCGCAGCAACTGCTACATATTCGGCTTAATTCGGCTATTGAACATTCATCTGCATACATTCGATTTTACCGCTTTGCAGATTTATGCCGTCCTGCTGGTGCTCGGCCTAGTGTATATGTGCGCCATAGCCGAGCGGCTTTAAAAAAAAATAGTTGTTATTTCTTTAACATTTTTGACTTAATTATAACATAGATTGGAGCCTCCATTTAAGCGGCAATGGCCTGTGTTTGTAGGCTTAAAATGGCCTGTGTTTGGAGGCTCCCTGACCAATCATACATTTATTCGATTTTACCGCCCGGCTGTGCCGATCACTGCCGGCCTGCTTATGTGTGTAGCAACCGTTTTCTTCAACGTTTTAGATATGTACAATGTTATTGAAATTTGTTGACAAGGATCTTATGTAAAGATCTGACTCTTTTCGATGTGGTTAAGATACTGACGATTACTTTGAGGCTATCATTGTATGAAAATTTACGGCGGAAAAACTACCGACTCGTCTTTAAAAATTCCAGAATACACGCAATTAGTCAATATCATCGTTTATTACAAATCACAGTTTAAATACTAAATTACCTAGTAAGTAAAACTTCTAAAGTATTCTAAATTATGATAAATTAGTATTAAAATTATTTAAAGCTACAGTTAATTAACAACCTTTGTAAATACAGGACGCTCGAAAACGGTCAATTTGACTCCTAATTTGGCAAAAACTTAACCTTAGATTGAGGCTTCTGTATGGAAAAACTTGTACATAGATAATAAAGTTACAACATAGAAGAACTATGTATATATTACAAACTTAGTCTAGTGTAAACTAATTTCCCCTGTCGGGTTTCTATTAGTACTGTCGGGGTTTGTATCGATTACGAGTATAATATATTTTACTATTGTATTTTAAAATATAAGTTCCAACTAATTTTAACGAAAATATGCTGCTTGAATAACGATGTTTTTTCACACCATCCGATCCTAATAAAAATCCTATGACCGGCCTGAATATGCCAACACAAAAAATGTGTAGCAACCCTTGAATCCGAAAGAGAATTAAATATCGAACTTCTGGAAGCCAAGAACTTGAGATCTGGGTGTAGCAGGTAGTGCCCGTTCTTTTCCTGGAACGACGGTCAGACCGTGTTGCTTGCGTTTGCGCCGCTCTGGAACGTAATCCGCGTTATGCATCGCTGTTGCTTTTCGCGGTAACACAGAGAATCGCCGTCCTGCCGGCAATGTTGACATACGCTTGAACAACACCCTGGTCTCCACTTTCGTCGCTTCATCCATTACTTTCAATATTTGACCTTCGCGTATCTTCGTCGCCTTAATATCATCAGATGGTTCCATTTCCACGGCTACTTGTGCGCACTTGGCGAGGAACGCCCGCACATGCTCCGAATCTTGCATTTTTTTGGACCATTCGTAGGCTTCTTCAACTGCTATCCGAACGTCATTCTGGTTCGCTTGTTGCATTTCACCAGCTATCAGCAAGAAACATCCGTTTAACCACCACGTCACGCTATCAATCCTTTGTGCTTGTTCTTGGCAACGCTTTGAGTAGAATTTTGCTAGTGAATAATTTTTCTGTGAATTTAAAAGTCGAGACATTTCGTAATATAGCCAGCACCTCATATAAGAGTTTTCACACATATCTAGACGGGCCTCGATATTTTTTATAGCTAGGGTGACATCAACGAATTTGTAGGGATAATTCGCCATCACTGAATCGTAAGAGCTTGGGCGACCGACAGGTAGGCCCATGAGGAAACGAATGCGCCGCCGAATACTTGCTTCACTTAGTCTGTAAGAGAGTCGATGCATCTGAAGGTAACCCTCACCAACGTATTTGTACAGACGGTCAACGTAGGAGTCCTTATCAGGTAAAGTGTGCGGCGTCTTACTGTCGAGAAAAGTCTGCAAACGCTCTGCTTGAATCATTAAGTCCATTGTACGTCTCTCGCACAATAAAATTGTCATTTTTCGTAAGGCACGATCAACGTTTGCGATCCCAGCTAAACGTTCTTTTTCCAAATTTTCTTTCTTAACATTTGAAAGATATTTTGATCTTGTTTTTTCTGCTAATTTTATAGAGTAATATGGTCGTTGTGTCCGCAGCATTTCTTGACGAGTATTAAGCGTAGAAAGTGCTTCTTCAACGAGGGATTGAATTTTTTCGCTCCCTACTTTATTTGCAGAAGGTAATCTGCGGTCGATACTAAGTTTTTGAAGAAAAAATTTATCAAATGCCATAGTGCCCAAATACTTCATTGCCAACACTCGGCTTAGTGTATCATACTGTCGTTTTCCCATTTCAGTCATCTTCTCTTCTTTTGCAAGATTAGGAATTCGACTCTTATGGGGTGGCGAGACGTAAAATTCTTCGTCTTTTTCCAGCTTTGTTGCCTCTTGTTCTATAATTAAAGGTAAGAAATCTAACATTACATTTCCTGCATTTTCCCCAATACAATCCTGCAGTGTTTCTAGACCTTGAATAATGCTATCTTTGAAGTAAGGCGGCTGCTTGCGTAGTCTTAAACCGCGGTAACTCATGACAAGAGATCTTTCAAAGTCACTCATGGTGTACATTGCGCCTGCTTGCACATTCCGCGCGCTCATGTTAGTAGGTTCAAGTTTTAGAGCAGCCTCAGCATCTGAGTATGCTTGCTGAGGCTCCATCGAATCGGCACATACCCGGCTACGTCCCATCAATAATTGTACATCATTTGGATCAGTCGTAGCCGCCTGGTCGTAGGATGCCTTCGCTTTTGTGAACTGCTCGCGTTTGTGAAGATAAGCTCCTCGTTCTCTATACACAGTGAGGTTCCCAAATAGTGGTTTTGGTTCCATTGTTAACTTAATGAATAAAATAATCTTAATAAATACACTTAGCTGAAAAACCTTTCTAAAGGATCTATATAGTAGTCGTTTACACTCCACAAATATGCCTATAAAATTATATGAATGCGTAGTACAAGTAATAATTATTACAGGATTTTACGCTTGACTCGTGATTTTACTTTTAACTGTCTGCCATACGATTGGGGACAGCTCAGAAAGCAAGGAGGTGCGAAATCTATGATTGACAGAATGTCAAAAACTCAGATTCTTAGAAGAAAATATTAGAGCTAGGAAAAAGTTTTCTTTCACTAAATGTATATTAGTATGATTAGCCTTGAGTTTGCAAAGTGAAGAGAGAATCAGTTATCGACACAACGTAATAATAGGTCAAAATGAGATATTGCGGACGTTGGTTTTGTTTTGGTGATTTAATAAGCCCTTATTCTAATCAAACCAAACCAAATGTTTACAGCATGAATTTTGAGCTTCCCTCTTCATCTTAAACCTTGTGACCTTTGCAAGGTAGACAAATGGTACAGCAGCCTTTCTCGCGATAAACGAGAGTCATCATTCAACAGTGAGCCCAATGCTCTAACTACTAGAGAAAATTAAAAAAACTTTTTTTTCACGAAATAATACATTTCTCGCTCCGCTCAAAAGAAAAAAATTGTTGTAGTCTCAGTAAGGAAAATGTAATGGATCAGCTGAAAAGAAAAGTTTTGAAAATGCATACTAGTTAGTCAATGGATTGGAATAAAGAAAAGATTCGAAATGGTTCGATATAATTTAAATTAGGATTACTTTGAAAGAAAAAAAAAATTACTTAATTTTATAATTATTG
The DNA here is from genome assembly GCA_947532105.1 of Athrips mouffetella. Taxonomy (NCBI): domain Eukaryota; kingdom Metazoa; phylum Arthropoda; class Insecta; order Lepidoptera; family Gelechiidae; genus Athrips; species Athrips mouffetella. The sequence continues at coordinate 1,081,519 of OX383961.1, read as the reverse complement.
ATCGTCTTCCAAAAGATTCGGTTCAGTTTTCAAGGTCTGCTTGATCTGTCCAAGGAACAAGTCAAAAGACGAGGTCATTCTGAACCTAGCTCTGAATTTTTCACAGTTTTTCAAGAAAACCGGGTACAGGTATGGGAGCACGGCATGATCTAGTGTGGGGAAGAGGTGGTGAAGACAGTGGTCTCCGAAGAAGGTCATGACCTTGAACAAATTTCCGTTGATATCAGTCCTGTCCATAACGGTTTCCAGCTCGAAGATGCCCCAGTCGAAGTTGGGCTCCCTGAAAATGTTTATATCCTGTTTATAGCTCTTATGCGTTTTTAATGAGAATAGTACTGAGCCTGATAAATTTGTAGCCGCAATTATATGAAGTACTATCTTTCAAACTAACTTCTATAGTACTTATCTAGTCCCTGCTTTACTCTGTTTAGATTTAGTTTTGCACTACCACTGGGAACCACTGTGAAGTTAGCCATGAACTAAATATAACTATAGTTCATGACTAACTTCACAGTGGTTCCCAGTTGTAGTCTTTTAGTTCTCGTTCTTTTTAAAATTGAGAACTTTACAGACAGCGATGACTCACTGTATTCTTAAGACGGACGTATTATAGTCATTTTACTTACTTGACTTGGTCCCCGTCACAGAATATCTTCGGATGATGATGAGCAGCGTTTGACCCTATAGTGAAGAAAATGAAGCTAGCAGTGCAGTTGATCCAGAGCCACATAACGAAGACTTCAGAAAAGGAAGCGTCGTTGGTGATCCACATCCATAGAGGCAGGAGCAAACCAACGAAGTCATGCCAACGGAAATGGTTCTTGTAAAAGTCCTTGCGGAAGAAGTTGGACATGATTCTGAAATCAAGGAGACAAGTGAAATGGTTATTAAAACTCTTGTTTATGGGTCTTGCAAGCATGTTGAATACTATGAAAATATTACCTTTTTTTAAATAATTAAAACGTGGCAATTAAATTACGTAGAATTTCATAGACATACTTTGATCTAACAAGGAAAATTTACAAGTTTTTAATTTATAATTTTAAGAAGAATTCTGTCACAGCTACACATATTAGGAAACCAAACGTGTTCCGGGTGTAGTAACAACTCAAGTGAAAGAGCTAATGGTTTTGTAAGATAAAATAAAATTGAAAATTACCTGACGGTCCAATTTTTAATGAAAGCAATAGGGAAGAATGCTTGTTCAATCAAAAATGCGAATTTGGAAATGAAAGGTGTATCTCTTCTAGCGTTCCAGAAAACAAGAGGTTCAAAAGCGCTGATTTCCAGATCCATGAGTGTGTTCGGGTATAGGTGATGAGACAGTACGTGCGATACGCGGAAATCTCTGAAAGTTATTGCTATTGAAAATTAAAGAACCAGAATCACTAAAAACTAGAGATTAACTAAAAACTTAATATATCAATGTTATACTTAGATAGTAAGATTGTTTATGATGATGAAGTAATTAATGATTATATAAGTGTCGGAAAAAAAAATTGTTAAAATTAAAAACAGTGCTTTTACTAAGGCCATAGTAAAAAATTACCTGTAAGACCACAAGCCTAAATTGAATAGGTACATCCTCCAATTGGTCTTCCTGTGTATGTAGTTGTGAGAAGCGACGATAACCCAGGCAAGACAAAAAGATGATATGACGTAGAAAACATTCTTCAACCAGTAGTTGTCCACCCAACAAGACAACGCTGAACTTGCTAAGAGTGTCACAAATAGACCGTCTATTACCATATCTGCATATTTCGGAGTATGTGATGGAACTTTCTTCAGTTCTTCAACTACTTCCCTCTTCAAGGTACGGTAAAAACCATCATCTTTAAAAGTAAATGGAGAATTTCTGGGAGTCTTTGCGTCTCGTACGTAATATTTAGCTAGAATTTTTTCCACTGCTGGATTAAAGTGGTGACTTTCAAATGCCTCTGTGATATCTAGTCCCTGAAAATTGGTGTTTATTTTCTTGTTATACATATAGTATACATGAAGTAAATATTTAGGAAGTGAGCTTACTTTTAACTAGTTTTTCAATAATAATAAACAAGTTTTGTTTTTGTTTACCTCATTATTTTTATATTTTTGGCATCGCAGTTTTGCCGTACGAAATTTGAGGTAATATTTTTAATTTAGCTTTTGTTTAAAAGTGCTCAGTTTACATTTCCGAATTAATATTTCGAATATAAGATGAAAAATTGTACTTGCAAAGCTTTAAGGCTAACCTTACCTTGGAAAGTTCAAGCCATTCTTCACCACCAGGATGCGATTTCATGAAAGTTGATAAATTGTAAAGACCGTTGTTGACTCGCCAGAGCCCTTCTGCGCCGTCGTCCATAGCTTTTCCGGTCAGCCATTGAACAGGGTCCCTTATACCTTCGTCTCTTAGAGATGGATACTTAAGTTGAGGAAAACTCACATGAGTTTTTTTCTCCACCGCTCTTTGATGAGCAATTTCTAAATATTCTGAATTTGGAGCCATTTTTGTCTTTTGTCACTACTTCCTCTCGAAGTCAGATGACAATTTTAGAACACGTCTTTACAACATAAATCGTTGCATCTTCTGACATAATAGCTCACTAAGTTTAACTTTAAATATCTAAACATATTACGAAATAACTTAAATTATCTCTAAACCTTTGCTCTCATTATCTCAAACGTGTTGATAATTTGCACTGTTTACTTAGTGTGCCTTGGTTTATGCTCAAGTTTCATTTCGTAAACAGCATATTTTATCTGTTTTAACTTTGCAACCTTATCGGATTTATCTTTTTTAATATGGTAAATATTGTTTTGTAAATCTTCCACGATTTTATACGGTTTTTTATTTTTCTTTAACATTTCTTTTTTTTGTATTTTTAACATTATTTCATTTAATTCTCTTCTCTAAAATGTTTGGGTAGAGATTTGGGCAATTTTTAATGTTTATCTTTTATCGAATGGTCGATTGTTTTTATGTTGTAACTCGACAATTATTTTAAACAGTAGAATATTATTGATGTTACATTTATAGTATTTACACTGGGGTCATCATTACTCTTACAGGGTAACATAGTGGTCTGAAGAATGTTCACCCACTTTTTTTTACTAAATATGAAAATGTAACCTGTCCGTCCATGTGTTGCCGGCAAATAATGCTACTAACTCTACTCTACCCCCGTAAGTATCGTAAAAGGCGACTAAGGTACTGTGAACCAGAGGATGTGCAGCAGCGTCTTTCTGCATATCGTACCACCAAATACTGCGATCATCAACAACCGCAGTCCATTGTGCTAGCCGCAATGCTATCAAGCGTGGTGACAATACTATTATCATGGTACTTGCACTCAAAATCCACGCGTCCTGCAGTAGACGTTTTCATGTCATGATTATGATTAACCTATTTATATTTATAGTAATTAGCCCCCATATATCCCACTCATGGGCATTTCAGGCTGTAAAGTTAGATCCACATGCCACCGTTTTCTAGGCCTTCTTAACTCTCGGCATTTGATGGACACTCACTCACTGGAGACTATGGTGTATATTTCCGGGTTTCATCCTACCCTATTCTGCATAAGAAACCCGAACACTTCTTTTTGAGTTCTTTGTTGACAGTTATTTAGTAGGGGTATATGTAGAATGTTATTGCGGACTGTGTACATCGCTGATTCAGCTCTGAATCTAATCAGCTGGCAGACAGTACGCTGCTTATTTGTTGCTGAATAAAATTGATAAATTTATTATTTATTTAACTTAAGAGTCAACACGCCCAATGAAAGAGGACATGCTTACCTTGCCACATACATGTATACCCTTACGCAACAAATATTAATATTTAAGTATAGAACTACTTAATCATATAAAGTTCACGATGCAACATGAGTTTGAAGATCCAACATTGCAAGGTACAGTCACGTGATCATAAATTTCAGAGGGAAAGATAAGTGCATATACAGGGTGTTAATTTGATTGCGTGCCATAACTTAGGGGGTGTTTGAGTATCGATAAAGAAACACAAAAAAAATATTTAAAAAAATCCTACTTAAAAAAAAAAACTAATACTCCATTGTAACTTAACGAACGCGAAGGGCAATGACCCGGAAGGAGCATCAGTGGTATGCAGTATCAGTGGATAGGGTAGGCACTTCCATAACTGATACTCTTTCGCGCGCTTTTGATAGCGCGGTGCTCAAGGTCATTGCCCTCCGCGTCAGTTTAATTTCAATGGAGTTAATTTTTTTTAAGTAGGATTTTTTTAAATATTTTTTTCGAGTTCCTTTATCGTTACTGAACCACCCCCTAAGCTATGGCACGCAATCAAATTAACACCCTGTAGATTAGTGAAAGAGTAATGACAAGACTTAGAAAATCAGGAATTATTGTTTAAAACAAAAATAACCTACGTTGTGAAAGTAAATATTAAAGAAATTAACACACTCTTTAATCTTAAGTCTAAGTGTTGTCGTTTATACGTACAATTCCTATGTATACAATTAGGTATATACAAGGTGTAACAGAAAGGGTATATCAACCCTGAAGGATGTAATTCTTCCCATGAAACTGAACAACTTTCCCCAAGATAAATAGGTCAAAGAACGAAAATAAATTTTTGACCTCCCATACAAAGGAGCTGTCAGCAGAAGAAGTTTCTATGGGAGAATTTTTTTTCACATATTTCGACCTATATGTCCCTTAGGGAAAGTTGTTCAGTTTTCTGGGCAAATTCACATCCCTCAGGGTTGGTACACCCTTTTTGTTAAGTTCTTTCTTAAATTTTGAATTGGTTATCAACTTATTATTATTACGCAACTGCAATTAATATTTTTATTTGGCTGTTACAGTAATAACATTAAATCGGACATTTTATTTGTAAATTAAATGTAAAGGTGCTCTAGGATAACCTATTTTTAGCTTAAGTCTTATTTACCACACTTGTTACTCTGTTATAGTGAATAAGCTGTTGGTTATCTAAATAAAAAAAATAAAAAAAATATTATATCTGTGAGCTACATATAAGGTCCTAATGAAATAGTGAACATAATTTTAGTAAGTTACTCAGACTATGAAACTGAACAACTTTCCCCAAGGAACATAGGTCGAAATATGAAAATCAATTTTTGACCTCCCATAGAAACTGCATCAGCTGATAACGCATTTTGTATGGGAGGTCAAATTTGGTATTTCGCATTTCGACCTATGTTCCTTTGGGAAAGTTGTTCAGTTTCAGAGTCTGAGTAACACACTAAAATTATGTTCACTATTTCATTAGGACCTTATATACTTTCCTTTGGTACTTTTCGTGTGGCAGCACTAACGTTGCTTTCTGTTGTTGCGTATTCTATGACCATGTGCTTGATATTATTGTGGCTACATAATAAAATATAAATAGATTAATTATAGTTCTAATTAATTGCTTGGTTAAACTACTGCAAGATTGAACATTTCTTAATGTGACTCCAAACTTTTCGCAAATTTTCAGAAAAAACTGGGTATAGATACGGGAGCGTAGCATGGTCTAATGTGGGAAGAGGTGGTGAAGACAGTGATTTCCTAAGAAAGTCATGACCTTAAACAAGTTGCTGTTGATATCAGATCGGTCCATGACAGTTTTCATCTCGTGAATTCCCCAGTCGAGGTTTGGTTCCCTGAAAATAAATCAAATGTCATTACCATAGAATACATGAAACTCTGTTTGATGTATTCTATGGTCATAACCTCTATAAATCTCAAATCTCAGGTCTTTTCAAATTAGTCTAACTTAGTTAAGCAAACTCTGCACTACTCGTGTCCATCTCAGCGATTCCCAGTCCTAAGGTTGCCTGGAAGAGATTGATCTAAGCAATAAGGCCGCCTTTGCGCGCAATTAGATATAAGGTTTCTTACGCAATTTCTCTTAATTTGTGTGCAATAAAGAGTTTCTATCTATCTATCTATAAATTGTCAATGACAAAACTGTATTAAAGAAATTTGCCAACGTACTATATGAATTTGTGACGACTATAGTTAGATGACTTACTTTTGCTTTTAGTATTTTTCGTTCCTAAATCAATTAAATTACATCTCACCTACGTGAGCGCAAAATCAAATAAAAGTACTTAAGCTTCTTCTTACATTAAAAATCATTTTCTTCAAACATTGTTAGCTGAATTTTTAGCATCCATTGTTAGCTAAAGATATGGCGTATTTGGAAGATACGTCTCGACTTTCTATTAATCTATCTATACTCTATACATTATAATAAAATAGTAAACTCGCCGATTCTGTACATAGAAAACTTTCGCGAAAATATGATCTGTGGGGTTACAAAAAAGGTAATACTCGTAAAACTCATTCGAGTCATTTTTGGAATTTTGTCTGTTTGTATGTTCGCGATAAACTCACAAACGACTGCACCGATTAAAACGAGGTTTTCGACAATGTATTAAACTTATTACCGTGCAACATATAAGCTCAGATTCATTGCAATCGGTTCACTTAAACCGAAACTACACGTACAATGCAAAGTATCAAACGGCCTGTGCACCAATAACTCACAAAATACTGAACCAATTCAAACGGTACTATCAGGTATGTATTTTGATTTCTTTTTTGCGACACAAAAGCTACATTTCATTGCAACCGGTTCATTCAAATAGAAAATACGCGAAGGTTCGGCACCAATAACTTACAAACTACTTAACCGATTCATATGGAGTTTTTAATAACGTATTTGACTTACTTTTGTGTAATATAAAGGATTTGTTTCATTGCAATCGGTTCATATGCGAAGGTTCAAACGGCAGCACCTTTAACACACAAACTACAAAACCGATTCAAACGGTGCCTTCAATAAAGTGATTGCCTTAGTTTTGTGCAACATATAACCTTAAATTCATTGCAATCAGTTGACTCAAACAGAACATATGCGAGTAAAAAGTTTCTAGCGCAGCGCCAATACCTCATCAACTACTAAACCGATTAAAACGGGGTTTTAAATAACCTATTTGGCTTAGTTTCGTGCAACATATTAACTTTGTTTCATTGCAATCGGTTTACTCAAAAAGAAGATCTGTGAGTACGAAGTTTTAAGTGGCGGCGCCAATACCTCACCAACTACTGAACCTATTCTGACAGAGTTTTCAAAACCGTACTTGGCTTAGTTTTGTGCAACATATAAGCTTTAATTTATTGCAATCAGTTCATACAAACAAAGGATATGCGAGTTCAAAGTTTCAAATGGCGGCGCCAATACCTCACAAACTACTATAACAATTCAAACGGCGTTTTCAATAACGTATTGTAACATATAAACTTAGTTTCATTGCAATCGCTTCACTCGAACAGACGATATGTAAGTACAAAATTTCAAGTGGCAGCGCCAATACCTCACAAACTACAGAACCGATTCAAACGGGTTTTTCAGTAACGTATTTGGTTTAGTTTCATGCAACATATAAGCTTTGTTTCATTGCAATCGGTTCACTCAAACAGAAGGTATGCGAGTACAAAATTTCAAGAGGCGGCGTCAATAACCCATAACCCTACCCCTAACCTATGGATCATGTTGTCCGAAATAAATAGTTTGTTTTTAATACCTCACTAACTGCAGAACCGATTCAAACGGGTTTTAAAATAACGTATTTGGCTTACTTTCGTGCCACATGTAAGCTTTGTTTCATTGCAGTCTGTACACACAATCAAAATATATGCGAGTACAAATTTTCAAGAATTTTCCCAGTTGTTTATGCTTATAGTTACTATAGAAGTTCAAACTCCACGTGAACGAAGTCGTGGGCACAGCTAGTAAATAATATTGATGTTACAAGGTACTAACTTATCTTGGTCCCCGTCGATGAAGATCGTCGGATAATGATGAGCAGCACTGGACCTTATCGTGAAGAATATGAAGCTTGCAGTACAGTTGATCCATAGCCACATATTGAAGGCTTCAAAGACGGGGACTCCACTCACAAGCCACATCCAGAGAGGCAGAAGGATAACGACAAAGTCGTGCAAAAGAAATGCTTCTTATAATAGTCCTTGCGAAAGAAGTTGGATATTATTCTGGAATTGATTATCTTTTATAAAATAAAGCTATAAACAATAAGCCAATGAGCATGCAAGCCAGAGTTTTGCACAGGACTTCCTTAAAAAAGTAAGATGTAAAGGAAACATCTTTTAATTTTATAAATATTGATAACATACAAAGTTACCACTAGGCAAGATCAAGCATACACTATTACTAGTAGCAAAACTACGGATATAATTAAAGGGCTTAGGGTTAAAGGTAAAGTTTCAAGTCAACTCAAGTGAGTGCAATAAGTCTAACTTTTGTATGGACAAGGTTAAAATATGATTTACCTGATGGTCCAATTTTTTATGAAGAAGATAGAAAAAGTGGACTGTTCAATCAGCTTCGCAAATTTGGACATATAAAGTACATCTCTTCTCAGTACCCAGATAACAAGAGATTTAACCGCGCCAACTTCCAGGTCCATTAGTGTGTTCGTATACAGATGATGAGACATCACGTGCGATATACGGAAGTCTCTAAAAGTTACATAAGTATATAAATATAATTATTTCATGGTAACATATTAAATGACTGACAAGAATTAATAGGAAATAAAAAATATTATAAAAATAGCTAGAAACGCTATTAAAAACGTACCTGTAAGACCAAAGGCTTAAATTAAATAAGTACATCCTACAATTGCTCTTCTTGAGTATGTAGTTATGAGCAATGACAAGCACCCAGGCAAGAGAAAAAGACGCTACGATGTAGAAAAAATTCTTCAACCAGTAGTTCTTTCCCCAACAGGCCAATCCTGAACTTGCCAAAAGTGTTACAAGAAGACTGTCTGTAACCATATCTTCATATTTCGGAGTACGTAAAGGAATTTTCTTTAGTTCTTTGGTTACTTCCCGCTTCTGAGTGCGGTAAAAACCATCATCTTTAAATGTGAACACAGAATTTCTAGGAGTTTTAGCATCTCTTACAAAATATTTAGTTAAAATTTTCTCCACTGATGGATAATAATGGTGACTTTCAAATGCCTCTGTGATGTTTAGACCCTGAGAATCAAAGATTTTTTTGTAACTGAATAAATAAAATTAGTAAAAAAATTGTTAAAAATCTCTTTAAAAATTAACTGAAATTTATATTTTGCCTCGATATGGGACTTGGATTTGAGCTATTTCGGCGATATCGCACAATTCATGATTACGGATATTCTTTCGTGATAAGCCATTCGTATCGTAGTAAGAATCCGTCATACTGGTAAGGAAGCCAAAATTTTTTTATATCGGTTTTTCACGTGATATTCAGGGTGAAAACGAGATGAGAGACAAATGAGAGGATAAAAAAAAAACCATGTGACAACTGCTAGACTGGATCTCGGTGTTAAGGAGGCCTTTTCCAAATTTTCAGGCCGGTTTCTTTTAGTACTTTGCTGTATTGTTAGTGACTCATCATAACATCCCATGAAACGTTCACTACAGGACAGGGAGCCCCCTCCAGAATTCCAGCAAAAACGCGTGGTACTTAGGGGATTTACAATAGTCACCACGGTTCTAAGCGTTGCGGCTGGCGACTGCTGTTGTTGGCGACCGCACTATGTAAGATGGCACGAAACACAGAAAGATGCCCATCTAACGGTTCATAAGCCCTTTTCGCCTCTTACGACACACACGGGTAGAGAAGGGTTGGTGCTATTCTTTCCCGGCGCCATATTGGTCTTAATAAGACAGTGGGTGCTATGGGCGGTGGTGACCACCTACCATCAGATGGCCCATAAAAAAGCTATATCCCCTGACTTTCTCGCCTAATTTTTTTTTTATTATCACCATAACCTACTCTTTCACCGGCAATCACTTTTGTTCGCCCTCAATATCACCATTATATCCAAACAGTCGTGATTTCGGACAGGAAAAAATTCCGGACTGGAAAATCGGGAGCTTTAGCTAAAACTGACAGGCTTAAAAATCTGAAAAAGGCCTTCTGAACACCAGGCTCCAGTCTGGAACATCTCACAAAGTTTTTTGTGATTATCACGTCAAAAAAAAACTTCTCGGCTCCCGGTCAATACCTGTGGTCCATACCTATTGTTATCATACATAAAATTATTAGTGACCGCGAAAAAAATTTTTTTTTGAAAAGAACTCTTTGTGCAAAGCCTAAAGGTATAAATACTGAAAAGGAAAGCGTTACCTTGGACAGTTCAAGCCATTCTTCACCACCAGGATGCAATTGCATAAATTTTGACAAATCGTAAAGACCGTTATGGACTCGCCAAAGTTCCTTCGCGCCATCCAGTGACTTTATCAGTCAGCCATTGTTTTGAGTCCTTAACAACCTCGTCATTCATTCAGTTTTTTTTTTCGTACTATTTTACAATTCTGATATATATTTAAAACACGTCCGGAGAAAACCAACTACCACAACTTCTGGCTTTATCTCTTAACTTTTACTCTCATGTCTCAAGTTTGTTGATCATTAGGACTGTTGACCTTAAGGACTAAACATGTTTTCGTTTTATGCTCATTGCTCAATTTTAATTGGGATTGCCACACACACACACATTGCTTGCGTAGACTAACTTCACGTTGCGTGAACTTATCTGAGAAAAGTCCATATCGTTGTGTGGATTCTTATGAACGTGAAAGCAAAATATTTACCTGACTGTACCTACTGAAGCCCAAAAGAAGGGTTATGTGTTTGACCTGCATGTATGTATTATGCCCGCTTGTAACAGAACGGCTCAACAGATTTTGATAAATGATACGTCATTAGATTTGTCTTGATGGCGCGAGTATCATTGTGTTTAAAATTATGAAAAATTGAAAAATAAAAATGGCGGATTTATGGCGCCAAATTAGGATCTTTGAAAACAAAAAACTATCCGAATCATTATACCTATCAAAATCAAGATAAAAAATATAATGCAAGTTAAGTTAAGTCTTTAAGAATAATTCGACGTGACAAATCTGAAAAAAGTGTCTAAGAAAAATGTATTAAATGAAAACAAAAAAAAACTAAAATAAAATAAAATTTGGGTTAACTCAATCCTATAGATGATCCTAGTATAGTTTGTTTTTACTCGACTACTGTAAGAAGGAGGATTATGATTTTGACGTTATGTATGTATGTAGGTTTTTTTTTATAAAAAAAAAGAAGAAGCTTGGAAAACAAGGCTGTAATAAAAATGTATGTAGGTTAGGTATTAGGTCACTGGTTATAAAATATTGCATATTGCATTAAAATGAATATGACGCCCTCTAAGGGATATCAAAAAAACAAATTTGAATTTGAATCAAGCAAATTATTCGGTTCACTCAAACACAAGATATTTTCAAGCAAAAATTCAACTACTGTCTGCGATTCACAAACGAACTACTGAATTGATTCAAACAGGGTTTTCAATTATGTGATTGTCTTACTTTCGTGCCACATATGAGCTTTGTTTCATTGCAACCGGTTAACTTAACAGAAGCTAAATGAATGCTAAATATGAAGCGGTATTTAAACGGGGTTTTAATTAATGATGGGTTGATCTTATTTTGCTGTAACATGTTATATAGGGTGACTTTTAATTAGTTCTTGATAGCAAAACATATGCATGTACTCATGATACTGAACAACTTTTCTCAAGGAACATAGGTAGAAATACGAAAGACCAAATTTGATCTCCCATACAAAATGCGCTATCAGCTAATGTAGTTTCTATGGGAGGTCAAAACTTGATTTTCGTATTTCGACCTATGTTTCTTGGGGAAAGTTGTTCAGTATCATGAGTACATTCATACCTTTTTCTATCAAGAACTAATTAAAAGTCATCCTATATGCGTTGTTTCATTGCAGTCGGTTCCCTAAAAACAATACATTTTAAATCAAAGTTTTAAACGGCCGTCCGCGATTCACTCACGAACTATTGAAATGATTCAGATTATAATACGTATAGAATACGTATTTTATTTATTTATACTTATTTAGCTTTATTCCCAAGCTTCTTTAAAAAATAAACGAATACAACGTGAAACGGAAAGGTGTGATTATATTGAAGGGTGTGTATCTGCCCATGAAACTGAACAACTTTTCCCAAGGAACATAGGTCGAAATATGCGCTAAACATACAAAATGCGCTATCAGCTGATTGAGGTCAAAAATTGATTTTCGTGTTTTGACCTACGTTCCTTGAGGCAAGTTGTTCAGTTTTATGGGCAGATTCACACCCTTTAGTTTTATCACATTTTTCCGTTACACGTTATAAACTTCAATAACGAAAACAACGATAAGGAAACATACTATGTAATTCTGACGGTATTTCATACTAAGAACTCTAGACTGTAGCCATTTTATATTTTAAAAGTACATTTTCAGTGTTCTAACAATAGAGTATAATAAAATAAAGATAGCGAGAGGTCAGTACGCTATCGCCGGGACGTTACAACGCCAAATTTATGAGGAAGGGGCGATAAAAATAAATAAATTGTTATGTTATATGTTATACAGGGTGGCCCACTTATATTGGTTCAGAAAAAAAAATTAAGTTGAGAAGTTTTATTTTATAGGAAGTTGCTCCACCGACGATGGTTAGGCATATGATAGCAACTACGAATACCTTTCTGTATTCTTAATTTCACTTCTTAAAACACCTCAGATTCCACAAAAAGAGGAAATAATGAAAATTGAAAAGGCTGCTTAGGATTTTTATTTTGTCGAGCCGATTTTCACTAATCGTGTTTTGGTCTTCGCGATATTATCACTTGAATGGTCAAGAAACACATGTCATACCTGAAAATTACGGCAAGAGAAGCTGAATACGTAAAAAGATATTTGTTTTCACATACCCAAAAAAATTTACGTATCGTCTTAAATGCTACTTGTGACTGTGGGTATTGCCATAATAATTAAGACCTTGTATGTATATAAGTCCCGTGTGGTGCCGGCAAAGAATAGTACCAACCCATACATACCCGTGGGTGTCGTAAGAGGCGACTAAGGGTTAACTGGAGGATGGGCAGCAGCATCCTCCTTTGTATCTTACATCTTACTTACTGCGGTCACCTACAACCGCGGTCCATGGTGCCAGCCGTAACGCTAACAAGCGAGGTGACTATGGTACTTCCCCTCTACATTTTTCCAGCAAAAGCTAGAATTTTGGAGGGAGCTCCCTGTCCTGTAGTGGACGTATCATGGGATGTTATGATGATGTATATAACCTAATTTGGTATTCTGTGTCGCGAGTTTGTAAAGGGCTGTTGATTGGACATTACGGTTGGCAAAGTGCCATCGCGCTATCCCATTAACTTTCTGACCTAGATGTAGGTCAAGTTTTGCTTCGGGGTAATTCATTAGGCACTGGTCCTTCGATTTAGTTTTTTACACTAATTTAGGTCAGGACATTTGCTCTGACAACGTGCAGAACGAACTTGATGAAGCACGCACCTATTACCACTGCCTTAAGCATATTAAATTGTGTTTCTGAACACATAAATATTTTCCATTGTACATTGGTGAAGTTCACAGAGACCACTTTAAAGTATTTATGTAAAAATTGTTAGAAAATAAGGCATGTTATTTATATTTTAATATTTTGCATTGTCGTTTTGGGTGTATACTAAATTAATATAATATAATAATTATATTATATTATTATATTTTAATGAAAATAAATAATAATAAAACATAAAACTGCGATCCGGTACATAAGTTGTCAGAACTGAGAACAACTCCTTTTATAATAAAAACTCCTTGCTATAAATTATATGGAGATGTGGCAATCGAGAACAATCTATTGTTTGTTTGTTCGTTCGTTTGTTTGTTTGTGAGTGGGCAATGTGCAAGACATACACCACACAAAAAAAGAAAGAAAAGATGATAAAAAAAAGTACTATGAAACTTACAAAAAGGAGTGAAATCCAACCAAAACATTTTCATGTAACATGTCGCCGAGACGAGACCATACAGTCTGCATTTTCAAAACATTTTAAGATTTCATGTAGAGCCAAGCTTCTAACTCTACACGCCTTAACTCTACAAGCCCTAACTTCACAAAATCTACACCTTAGTCAAAATAAGTGGCTTGGCCGTTTCGCTACCAAAAAGTTATTAATTGGTTATTGTTTCTCTGTTCTTATACTAATAAAACGGCCTAGCTACATACACGGTGTTAGGGACAGGCTTCCGAATACTGAAGGGGCGTGATCAGTCAACAACACTGAACAACTTTCAGTGAACAAAACTTTCAGGAAACGAAAAAAAATCGACTTCTCCATACAAATAGCCCGATCAAGTTCACAATTTTGTACAGAGACGCGGATTTATTTTTTCATTTCCTGAAAGTTTTGTTCCCTGAAAGTTTTTTTTTTTTTTTTTCATTTATTTTCCAAAAAAGTTTTTTTACACACAAATTATCTAAATTATCTTATTAGTTGTTCAGTGTCGTTGACTGATCATGCCCCTATAGTATTCGGAAAGCTGTCCCTAACACCCTTTATTTTGACAAAGGTGTAGATTTTGTGAAGCTAGGGCTTGCAGAGATAAGGCGTGAAGAGTTATAAGCTTTGCTTTACATGAGATCTGATAACTTTTTGAAAATGCGGTATATGGTTTCGTCTTGGCGACATTTTATATGAAAATGTTTTTGGTGGGATATAATATTACACTAATGCGCTTCACTATTGCTAGGCTAATGCATTACTCTTTAAATTAAATTTTTGGGTGCTTTTCTTTCATAAAGTAAGTTTTCCAAGCTCGTTTACGTTCGCACAGCTTATTGTCACCATAAAATACCCAATTAAAGCGGATGCCTCTTTTATTATCCATAGTGCTGTCTCCACACTGTCAATATTTGATCGGCGGCTTTCAAACACTGCCGTGAGGGTTTCAATCAAATATTTACCATACTGATCTCAAAACTGAAGGAACTTGCACTTAACGAGTTTTTATTATTTGTTGTTATTCTATAGCTTGTGCACTATATACATTAGCATAGTTTTCACGCTTGTAAAAGTTTAATTTTTTACGATAGAGCTGAAACATAAACACCATATAATATTATTAAGTAGATAATCCACCATAATAAAATATTTTTTGTGAATATTTTAACCTAATAGCAACAACAGTTTAAAAATGTAAAACCCTCGAAGAGACAGACCGAATGTTTATTATAGGGCTCGGTTTGGGTACTTTTACGTATACGGGTACAAAACCCTAAAAGGGAGAAAAATATTATTTATACTTCACCTGCTAAGAAAGTAACTACCTTAGTCCTTTTTTTTTAAATGAGGAAGAATGTACGTCATTGCAATCGTACAAATATACGGAATGGAATATTGTACAAAATTCCAATTCTAACGTGCTGTTTTTGTATATTTAAATCAATGTCGTTCGATGGCCTTCTTTTAGCTAAGCTAGAAGGAATTGGTATCCGGGGCCGTGCTCACGATTGGTTTCGCTCCTACCTAAGTAATCGGAATCAATGCGCTCGAGTTGGAGATGTTATCAGTGAGCAGTCAAAAACCAGCTTTGGAGTTCCGCAAGGAAGTATATTGGGCCCTAGTCTCTTTATCATTTACATAAACAATTTGCTTAACCTCTCACTCCCAAATTCAGAGATAATCTGCTACGCTGATGACACTGCAATTCTAGTGCATGGTGATACTTGGCAAGAAGTTTTTTCTTTTGCTGAACAAGGGCTTAGCTCAGTGGCTCAATGGCTAGACCATAGCCTTTTATCGTTAAACACTGCAAAGACAAAGTATCTCTGCTTTTATAAAACGGCTTTAACCAAGCCTCTCTCTTACCCACCCATTTCAATCCATAGATGTTCCTGGGCTCCATATAACACTCCCTGCTCCTGTAACGTTATTGTCCACACTGACTCAATCAAATATCTCGGAGTCATACTTGATGAAAGATTGACTTTCAAACCCCATATTGATGTAGTCGCGGCTCGTGCTCGCAAAGTTATGTACATTCTTAAGCTGCTCCGCGAATGCGCTGACAGAAATATTTTACATCTAGTGTATACGAGCCTGTGCGAGTCCATATTCTGGTACTGCATATCAGTATGGGGTGGTACCTGTAAAACCTTTATGATTACAGCTGAAAGGGCACAAAGAGCTGTGCTCAAAGTAATGCTCTGTAAACCCTATATGTTTCCAACTGAAACATTATATAAAGATGCTATGGTTTTGTCAGTCCGGAAACTGTACGTTCTCAAAACTGTCCTTTCTACCCATAAGTCAACGCTTTCGTCCACCACATATACTGACCTTCTTAAGTGTAGGAGATTCTGTATACCTAGTGCCCCAGTATCTACTAGTTTTGCTCAAAGATTCGGTCGGTTTTTGAATCCGTATATATATAACAAGGTGGTAGCTAGCTGTGATATTAAATCGTTAACGACCAGATCAGCGAAACCAAAAATTAAGACGTGGCTCCTAGATTTACCCTATTTGGCCACAGAAGAATTGTTAAAAGTAATTGTTTAAAGGCATTGAAACCTACGGTTATCTGAACAGAATCGGGAACGTATCAACGAAATGAAATAATTTTAAATACCTACCTCCTTATAACAAGATTTGTTATAAATAAAGATAGACACGATATAATTATATAACTATGCATGGAAACTATACCTACTACATATTATATATATCTAACCAATCAAACATTCGCACATACATTACATTAGTATCATATACTTACAAACTCCACGCACCTACAACACATACATACAAAAATGATTTATATCACGCATACTCACACACGATGCCCACGACACAGGAATACCTAGTGTGGGCATTGCAAAACATACTTACTTAATCTAGATTGTATAACTTATGGTGCCTCTAACATTTGAATTTGTCAACAAATTATTTGTAAACTTAAATAAATTGATTTGAAATTTGAATTTGAAATTTAATATCATTTTAATATCATAATGAACCCTTTTTATGCTGTCTATTCCAAAAAATTGGAAATGGTCCAAAAGAAATTTCTAAGGGCAATGCATCGACGTCTTACTTCCAAAAACATGTCCTATATAGATCTTCTCCAAGCATACAATCTTTTACCTCTATATAAAAGACGCATTTTATTTGATGCTACTATACTACGCAACATTTGCAAAGGTTCATATAACTGCAATATCTTGACCAGTAAGATACGCTATTCTACTACTCGCAGATTAAGGTCTCTTATGCTTTTCCATACTAACTTGGCATCAACTAACTACGGTAATCGAGCTCCGTTACAGCGCGTCTGTAAGACATATAAGTAACAAGTTCTTTGGTGATGTCGATATTTTTCATGAGTCTGCTGTATGCTATAAGCGTAAGGTACATGACATATTAATAGAGCTTAATATCTAGCCTGTTTCTTTCCGTATATGTCATTATTTTTCTTTTGTTTTTGTCCGCCACAGTCTCTGTTTGTCTTCTAAGATTTTTTTTTCTTTATTTTTTTGGTTCTATTTCTTTTCTAATTTGAAAAATCTAATCGTAGTGTTTTGCGCGCCTCCCTCCCCTTATATTTTTTTTTTACTCATTCAGCATTTTGTAACTACTTCTAAGAGAGAAATGTTTATGGAGTTAGTGCCAAATAGATATGTAACTTCTTTCTTTTTATAACCATGTATGTGCTAACATCTGTTTTTTCTCCATGAAAATAAAATAAATAAAAAATGTCAAAAGCCATTAGTTCGGTTTCCCTCTATATAAATCCCTGTCTACATTTATTCTCTTCTGTACCGCGAGCTCAAAGTACGTAAATAAATATTTTAGGTAAAGTTATTTACTTTTGTCAAGTTAAATGCCCCTACCTAGGACCTACAACGGAAAAGTTTCGCAAGGAATGTTGGAAGGTAAATAGTGCCCAAATAGTTTAAAGGCTTAGTTGAAAGGGTTTGTAAATATTAGTACGTAAATTAACTTCGGAAACAGTTCATAAGAGCAGCGCAGAACCAGTCGTTATGGAAATCTTTTATGGGAGGGTATATGTCTTTCCAGCTCAGGTCCCGTGTGGTGCCGGCAAAGAATAGTTCCAACCCATACATACCCGTGGGTGTCGTAAGAGGCGACTAAGGGTTATCAGCTGGAGGATGGGCAGCAGCGTCCTCCTGTATAGCATATCATCGTGCCAGCCGTAACGCTAACAAGCGTGGTGACTATGGTACTTCCCCTCCACATTGTTTCAGCAAAAGCTGGAATTCTGGAGGGATATCCATGCCCTGTAGTGGACGTTTGATGGGATGTCATGATGATATCTCTTTCAGCTAATATGATGATGATGACATTTCTCAAAGGCACGCCGCAAAAACTGACACTTTCACAGATATTCGGTTTTCATTTCCAAAGAACTCACAGAGTTTCGTCTGTCTGCACGTGCCTTAGTTCAGAGACCTTTTTATACTATAAAATGTAATTAGTTTTTTACTGTTAAGTAATATTTCAGTATTTTTGAAGATTTAAATTGCAGTTTTGGGGGTAATTTACCTCAGTTACGTCATTTTCAATTATTTTCGTGAGAAATTTCATACGCGAACGTATTGTCACATGCTAGAAAGGGACAGTTATCCTTGAAATAGCGCCTGTAACACTAATACAGTTTAAAATGTATAAAAAGTTAGTACACATTAGTCTACGTGGTCACGACGCTGACTGACGTAACAAATACTCATAAATCAGGTTACTCCGCCTGTTTACCTATATTACCTGAAATATGTTCCCTAGACTTCCACCCGTCCCCGAAGAGGAAAAAACACATGTTTTTACCTCCAAAAATATTTTCTTAATGGTGTTAATGTACAGAGTAGTCGGAATATCTAATACACTTGTTCTACCACAAATTGCCTTAAATCATGGTGCTCTCGGGTGTGTCCTATTTAATTTTGCCGCATATATTGTGCTGGGAGTACCGGTGGTCTACATGGAGCTCATTGTGAGTCAGTTCACCGGACGGGACTGCATCGACATTTGGAAGATCCGACCGTGCCTCTCTCACGTCGGCTACTTCGTGCAAGCATGGCAATTCATCGTTTTTATTTATAACCATTCCATCGTCAGTATACTTTTCCACTATTTGATCATCAGCTTCGAACACCCACCACCTTATTCAAGATGCGGTAAATGGTCTACCCGAACATGCAATATGGTGAAAATGAATTACACTGCAAATCAACGATGCATACGAGAAAAAGAAAACTACCAAGAATGTGATGACCTCTATTACAGTTATCCTGAATATCAGTATTACGTCAATAACTTATTTGAAGGAAAAAGAGGCCAGTTTTTTATATCGTGGGCAATATGCGTGTCATCAACAGTCATTATTATAATTATGTTCTTCCAATGTTTCAGAAGAATAAAATCTATTAAATGGTTTATTTATCCAATGACCATTTATCCACTGTTTGCATATTTTTTGCTTATGATAGGTTCCATGCGACAAAAAGGTTTGATATTGTATATCGGAGAAGCTTTAGATACAGAGTTTGAGCAGTTTACATTAAAATTTAGGCCAACGGCCCTCCTGTTGCAGACGTTGTACAGCGTGGGAGCAGGTTCAGGCATTATCTCCAACCTGGCGTCGCAGGCGCCGTTTCGCTCCCCGTGCTACTCTACCGCCATCACCGTCGTGCTCACGTCAGCTATCATCACCACTATAGCCATCACTACTTCTGCCATGATGGCCTGCCCATACGCCTTTGAGTACGGGGGCAGCCCCTCTCTCATAATCAACCACCCGGTCTCCTTTGCCTTCATCAAACTGCCTAAGATGATCAACGAGTATACTTACAGTTCCTGGTGGCTTGTAATCGCTTTCAGCGCCCAGTGCGTACTTGGAATCAGAAGCAATATCGTAATACTATACACAATGCTCGAAATTGTTGCTAAAAGATACCCCAAAGTTGGGCGATATTCTGCTGCTTCAACATTGATTACAATGATGCTAATCTTTGTATTTACTATACCACTGTTGGGTAATTTGGGAAAAGATATTATAGGCACAGTTTTCAGAAAGTGTGTTTTTCTTGTATCAATGTTTTTTGCAACAATAGAATGCTTAGTTTTTATGATATGGTACGGAATGGATAAGTTTTATGAAGACATACATTTTATGCAAGGTATTCAACCGAGAAGTTGTATGAAGGCCAGCTGGGTAATACTTACTCTTGTCCTGGTATATCTGATGATACAAGATTTCATATTTCTTGTAGAGTTACCAAAATCTTCGTATTCAGAAAAATTTGGTTTTTATTTGATGCTACTTGTTGTAGTATCGCCTATCATAATATTTTTAATAAAATTGTTGGTGGCTGCGGCGAAGAGAAACTTTTCAGCGGCGTTGAAGTTGGACCCTTTGTGGGGTCCGCAGGACGAGGTGCTGCGCAGGAGTCGGGCGATGTTCACGGCACATGCGATGACTAAGGAGTACATGTACCGACAGTATCACTTGCAGGCCGGCATCGTAGCGAGGCAGCAAGTGTCTAACGCTCGCACGCCGCATCTTTCTCACGTCAACATTCGCTGAAACACATTAAGTATAACTTTATTGTTTCACGAGATTTTTGCAAATGACTATAAAGCCCCTATCTTAAAACCGTAGATATTTTACGCTTGTAATTTTTTTAGCAAGATTTGTTATTGATTCCGTTTCATGAAGTGTTAGCAGCGAGAATTTGTGTTATATATTTAAGTTATTTCTTATGTGTGTCAACTGCATCGTTCTGTATGTTCATTAATACTCATTGTAGTAAATATGCAATATTAAACAGTAAAAAATGTTTTTAAATAAGAAACTTTTTTATTTATGTGCCTGCTGAGTATCTAGAATATCGATACCTATCATCCTTTTAAACCACAGAGCTTTGAAGTCCATGCGTATTGCCATTCGCGCGCAGGCGGAGTGGCCCTAATCATGTTCTGTGTTCTAAACTGATGAACATGCTATACATACCTACCGTTAAAAAAATGGTAGAACATGAAATAGTTTCTAACTATGTCCTTTAAAATCATATACTGCGTACAAAATAACTTTGTCCGTGACCGTTAATGCGCAGAAGTAAAAAAAACTGAAATATTTGATGATTTTAGACTTTTCCTTTATTTGTACTGTGAGACTTAGCTTCTTGCCAAATTTTATAATTTTAGGTCATCGGGAAGTACCCTCTAGGTTTTGCTTTAGTGAATAAATGTATGGAGATGAGGACATAAAAAGCCATTTCTTTTGATTGCGTCGTTGTAAAAAATTGAAATTTTCAGATCTTGTGTGGTTTATGGACTTTAATATTAGTTATCAATTTCAACCTGATACCTTTACCCGTTCGTGAGAAAAAGCGTCTTGACAGACAGACAGACAGACAGACAACAAAGTGATCCTATAAGGGTTCCGTTTTTTGTGAGGTACGGTACCCTAAAAATTAGTCGCGGGGGTGAGCGCGGCTCCCCCCATGGGACGAGCGAATCGTTCATTGGCTCTCCGCTTGTCACCCATGCGCGGAAAATGACCGTCATGGACAAACTTGTTCTGAACTCGCTATAACCATTTTAAAAACATGTTGACAATTTATGAATTTCAGTAATTTACGGACGTTTGAGCTAAAGTCAAAGAATAGTAGATATGTTTTATACCAGAAGTAATAATTTGATTCTTAATTTAGAAGGAGACCACAATGCTCCACCTGCTAAGATCTTGATAAACTTCCTTCATCAAATCTAAACATGATCATCGGTTTAGACCAGGAGTCCTCAAACATCACTGGGTGATGAACAAAAAAACTAAATCACGAATTTTTCTTCTTAAAAGTGAAGAATGTGATATTCAAGTATCAGACAGAGAGATTCAGCTTTCTGAATTTGGGCTTTCAACGTTCATCTAGGTCTTCCCTTTCTAACGTTTCCATTCAAACTCGCTTATGTAATAATATAAAATTTAAAGGAATATATGATTGCATCAAGTCAACAAAGAATGTCTATCCCGTGTGGTGCCGGGAAATAATTATACCAACCCATTTCTTCCCGTGGGTTCATTTCGTTAGTGGCGACTAAGAGCTTATGATAAGGAGGATGGTCAGCAACATCTTTCTGTGTATTGTATCAGCTTCCATACTGCGGTCACCTATAACAGCGGTTGCCAGCCGCAAAGCTTACAAGCGTGGTGACTATATGGTGTATCCTCTCCAAAGTATCACACGTTTTAGCAGGAGTTCTGCATGGACCTCCCTGTCCTGCAGTGGATGTTTTGTGACAGAAGGGTGGAAAGTCACGCCAGGGGATGTTAGTGGCTTTGTTGAAGGCTCAGGGGTTGCAGATTGATCAGGATCAAGAAGGAGATAGATGTTTGTGCTTACAGTTGTTTATTTAATATTTTCAGTGTATTTATAATATAGGGTGTACACAACAATTACTGGTGCCTACAAACGTTTATAATCTGATATATCGATTTGTTATCGCCATCTATTAATTTTTTGTGTACTATTTAAATACGTTTATAGGCGAATATTATTCATCCCTTTCCCTCCCACCTATCCTTATGCACGCGTGCATTCGTCGTCTCAATCAAAAGAAGACACATCGGTGCCACGCAATTAAAATGGATGGTTTGGTCAAAACAGGCCAGTCTACTACTACACGGCTCACGGGCAAGGCTCTATTTCTTGTGGCTTCCAAATACCACGAGGTTCTAGATTTGTGAACTTTAAACAGTTATTGGTGTTTTTACATTAAAATAAAGACAGTAAAGTGCTCGCCGGTACCGGCAAAAATTAGCTGGACGTTCATATGCCATCTGAAAGACCAAGAAAGAAGACTCCGGAAGCTGCTTGATTTTTCTGCAGAAGAGAGGATCCAGTCATCTAGATAAAGCCAGGTACGCGTGCTTTCCTGTGTTTTCCCGCTTCTTTAAATTTCCCTATTGTTCGAACCGCACCTCTTACTTTTCCATACAGTCCACTTTTCATACCTATTACAAAAAACCCATAATCTGACCTTCACATATCTATAGGCCTGCTCGGTTAATTTATTTCGCAAATTCGCTAACATTATTTGGTCCAAACGAACCGGATTTTATCGGTTTTTTCCAAACCCGCTACCTACCTACCTATGGAAATGTTCCATATTTATCCATAAATTGAATTATTTTCTTATAATTTCTCTCGCTCGCATCCTTACAAGTACCTAATAGGTATTTCATTGTTTAACCGCACCCTATTTAGGTTTAAACTTGTAGGATATTTTATTCCATTAATTGGATAAATTCTTTATATCAGAACGCTCGCACCCTTCTAGGTTACCTAATATAGGTTTATTTCATTGTTTAAACCGCACCCTATATTTAGGTAAACTTATAGGTATTTTATATATTTTCTCCGCTCGCGTCCTTATAAGGTTGTCTTTAGGGTTTATTTTATTGTTTTAAACGCACCCCTTTTAGGCTTAAACTTATAGGACATCTATTTTATCACGCTATTTTAAATTTGTTAAAAGAAGATTAGGTAGGTATATATATTTTTCTTCAAAAAACGCAATACATTTTTAATTTTGTTGTCTCACAAAGTTAATATTTTTACGCTACATAATCGCATTATTAATTACAACACGCAATCCTGATTATAATTTTTTACTTTCCTTTGAGGACTTATATAGTTATTCAAAGAGAGTGATATCGCAATTAAAGCAGGACATTCACAAGGGTGACTCACATCAGCCCATTCTGCGTCCTAGCTTACCGCCTATCGAAATAATGCAGTTTGATGGCGATATTCGCAACTGGCCATTATTTTACGCCAGCTTTAAATCCACCGTGCACGATAATAAGATGCTGACAGACTCTGAAAAGCTTTACTATTTAATTGGCAAACTGTCTAGTAAAGCGCAGTCAGTTTTCGCGGGAATCGTGCCGAGTGGTGATAACTATAAAATTATCTTGCGCGCTTTGATTGATAAATATCAAGACGTACGCACACTCGCTTCTACCTACTTAGATCAAATAATTGATATTAAGCTGTCGGGTGGCGCTTCTTTGTCAAACTTTGAGCTATTTATTGACAAGATAGCGACCGCAGCAAATACGCTAAAAAGACTCAAAATTGAAGATCTTGCAGATTTTATAATTATGCATATTGCACGGAAAAAGCTCGATCCTGATACAATTCGCGCATTTGAAATGGAGTATCGCGATAAGGATATGCCAAAACTCGATGATTTAATTGAATTTATTAGAAGCCAGTGTAAAATCTATCAAAGCACGCAAAATAAAACCCATATTCCCAACACCCCTAAAACGCGCAAAAGTGGAACAATACCTAGTCCACAATCGTATGTCAGTGTTTCTTCAAACAAAAAATGTTTGTGTGAAAATATCACGCATGAACATTTCTTCAAATGCCCTGCTTTTAGGAAGCTATCACCTTCAGAGCGCTTCAAGTGCATAAAAGAAAATAATGCGTGTATTAATTGCTTAAGCCTTATGCACAAATCTATGGCTTGCAAATCTAATGCAAAATGCAATTCTTGCAAAGGCAAACACCATAGTTTGCTGCATTTCGATAATTATAAAAATTCGCAAACCACGGAATCGAACCCGGAGAATTCAAATAACTGTGCTTCCGCGACTGCGCCGCACAGCGCTGATAAGGCGACTGGGTGGCAAGGCACCTCACGGAACGCAAACGTCTCGCTATGTAGCACATCCATTGCCGGGTCGCAAGCGCTCGTGTCGCTTGCATCGGGTATGACGCACGGTCAATGTAATGCGTCTACTACCGTTCTGCTCGCTACGGCGCAAGTCATAGTTTACGATTCTAATGGAATGCCAGTTTTAGTTCGATGTCTCATTGACAATGGATCGCAATCTAATTTCATAACATACGATTTATATAAACAGTTGGGATTGCAGGGACTAGTTAAATCGCACCTTAAAGTCAAGGGCATAGGGGGCTCAGAAAAGACGATTAAGGGAATAATTTATTTAAAATTTCATTCGCGCCATAATTCCAATGCGTGCTACGATATGAACGCGCTTGTCGTAGATCGTATAACTGATAATTTGCCGACGGCATCGGTGGATACGGCAGCGTTGTCCTACCTATGTTCCGTACCGCTCGCAGACGAAGAGTTTGCTTCTTCTGCCCCGATTCAAATGCTGATCGGTGCATCCATAGTGCCGCATTTATTTATGCCTGGCATAATACAAAGCGAGTCAGCTGGCTTGCCACCCGCTATTGAGACTACCTTAGGGTACATAATTATGGGCACTGCGCCTACTTTACAACGCAATGAATATTATACAACTTCGTGTTGTGCCGTTGTCCACGACCCCATGGAAACGCTTGTAAAACGCTTCTGGGAGCTGGAAGAAGTTTCTGTACCGCCATCCAAAAGTCCAGATGATATTGAATGTGAAGAACACTTCCGTTCTACAACCGTTCGCGAAGCCGATGGTAGATACACGGTCTCGTTACCTTTCCGCGACGATCCCTATAACCTCGGCGATTCCTATACCGCATCAAAGCGACGTTTTCTATGCTTGGAGAAAAAGTTGGAAGCCTCGCCTGAATTTCGAACGGCTTACAATGATGTTATACGCGAGTATGTGGACAAGGGCTATTTATCGCCTGTGTCAAATGAGGATACATCTGATATCTCATATCACATCGCGCATTTTGCTGTAGTTCGCAACGATAAAGATACAACTAAATTAAGAATTGTGCTAGACCCTTCCAGTTCGACATGCGCTAGCCCAGATGAGACTAGTCCATATGCACCTGGTCCGTCACTTAATGATTTGCTCCATTCGGACCCTAATCTACAGGGTGACATATTTAAAATAATTTTAAAGTTTCGACTTTTCGCTATCGCGCTCTCCGCCGATTGTAAACAAATGTTCTTACAAATCGGAATGGATGAAAATGATCGGAAATTTCTACGCATTTTGTACAGATTTAATCCGCCAGATCCGATCACTACTTACCAATTCAATAGAGTTTGCTTCGGATTAAAATCGAGCCCGTTTCATGCTCTACGTGTCGTTCAGCAACTGTTTGAAGACGAAGGGCACAAATATTCACTCGCTTCTCAAGCTCACTCCAGCTTGTATATGGATGACATTAACTTCTCCGTTATGACGGAAGAAGAGGCTATCGTTACAAGCAGAGAGCTGATCCAGTTATTCAAGGATGGACAACTGGACTTAGTGAAATGGGCCAGCAATTCCGCAAACGTGCTTAAAAATATTCCTGCTTCGCACCGAGCTTCCCCTGAAGTCGAATTTGAGAAACAGGTAACGCACAAAATTCTCGGCTTATGCTGGGATCGAGTTGACGACTGTTTTCACTTTAAGGTCGTTGACCCAAGTGACAAGTGCACTAAGCGCACTATATTGTCGACAATTGCCCGACTATGGGACATAATGGGATTTGTGGCTCCCACCGTATTATTCGCCAAGCTCTTAATAAAGGAACTTTGGCTGATGAAATGCGATTGGGACGACACACCACCGCACTACATAGTCGCTGCCTGGGAACAGTTTTGCTCTGAACTTGGCAGACTTAATCAAATTCGCATACCAAGGCATGTGGGAATAATTAAAGGTTCCACTGTCAGCCTTTTAGGCTTCGCAGACGCCAGTGAGCGCGCTTATGGTGGCGTTGTTTACGCACACGTTGCCAACGGCAGTAGCAATACAGTGCAATTGGTTTGCGCTAAATCTAAGGTCTCTCCAACTAAACAAACTACGATCGCGAGATTGGAACTTTTGGGAGTCGTTTTACTGCAAAGATTTTGGAAACTACGCCAGGGGGCGTTTAGCGTTTTTTCTTACGTCAATGTTTTACTGTCTAAATTATTGCGCATCGTCTATGACAGCTTTAATTCTCAATACGAGATAAATCAACTTTATGCTTTTACCGATTCACAAATCGTACTTTGTTGGATCAATGCATCCCCGCACCGATGGCAAACTTATGTGGCCAATCGGGTTGTAACTATTACAGACAACGTTCCTGCTGAATGCTTCTTTCATGTAGCAGGAGTTGAGAACCCCGCAGACTGTTTGTCGCGTGGGCTTACCCCTGACAAATTAATTGAACATCCTTTATGGTTTCATGGTCCTGAATGGGCCTCTCGCAACCCATCACAATGGCCGATTAAGAAATTGGATCATAATGAAATGATCGATGTGCCAGAGCAAAAATTGCTAGCGCACCCTGTGACGGTTGATTATACCGAATCACTCTTATATCAACTCGCACAACGTACATCATCGTATGCTAAGTTATTGCGCATTATTGTGCACATTTACCGGTTTATAAAGATTTTACCGCAGAACAACTCAATTAGCACTTCAGATCTTGAATTTGCAGAAGTAAAGCTGCTTTCAGTTTTACAAAAGGTTTACTTTTCTAGTGACATCGTAAAATTGCAGCGCGATGAGCCTTGTTCAGCGGCATTGCTAAAACTTAAACCGTTTCTAGATGACAAGGACCTCATTCGAGTCGGTGGACGACTGTCTAATTCGGCTGAGGAATATGATTATAAACACCCGTTGGTATTACCGCGCCATGACCATATAGTCGATATCATAGTTGACTATTATCATGTGAAGAATTTACACGCCGGTCCAGAACTATTGATGTCCTTATTGAGGCAGCGCTTCTGGATTCTCGCCGCACGACGTATCGTTCGACATCGTATTTTCAAATGTAATACGTGCTTTAAATTTCGGCCAAGTCCGAATCTACCGCTTATGGCTGATCTGCCTAGTCAAAGAGTCAACCAGTCTGAAAAGGCATTTTCGCATACTGGGGTTGATTACGCAGGACCTCTGCAATGTACTCCTTACCGTGGCAGAGGTGTCAAAAGTCATAAGGTTTGGTTATGCATATTTACATGCTTAACAACCCGAGCTACTCACATTGAAATGGCTATTGATTTGTCAACCGCATGTTTTCTAAACGCTTTAAAGCGCTTTCTCTCGCGTCGGGGACCAGTACGATGTATGTACTCCGACCAAGGAACTAATTTTATAGGTGCTCGTTCATACCTGAAAGACCTCTATAAATTCTTGGATGAATTTCAATCTAAAATGGAAGAGAACTTAACTGAAAACCGCATTGATTGGAAGCTCGCTCCGCCCGCGGCTCCACACTTTTCAGGATGTATGGAGAGCATGGTGAAAATAATAAAAACGCATCTGTTTAGAGTGATTGGGCAGCAGATTTTATCGTTCGATGAGCTATCTACAGTTTTAACGCAAATTGAAGCTCTCCTTAACTCGCGTCCACTTACTGCACTGAGCAGTGATCCATCAGAGCCTAGAGCGCTTACGCCGGCTCATTTTTTACATACCGTGCCACTCCTTTCGGTTCCTGCGCCTAAGGTCCAGTCAGTTTCGTTAAATGAAAGACACTTGCTGCTCGATCAACTTGTGCAGTCTTTCTGGCAGCGTTGGCGCATGGAATATTTACATAAATTACAGACAAGAGGTAAATGGAACACACCCGCAGCTCCTATTCAAGTTGGGACTGTTGTGGTTGTTATTGTGGACAATAGTCCACCGTTTTCGTGGCCACTTGCAATTGTAGAGAAGGTACACCCGTCTAAGGATGGGACAATTCGTGTAGTCACGGTTAGAACCGCTAAGGGTAGTTATGTGCGGCCTACGGTTCGTTTATGTCCCTTACCCACTCAGTAGAGTTATACTTAAATTCAATAAAATTAAATTTAGGTAATTAAAAATTGATAGTTTAGTTTTATTGTTTACAGCTTAAGTAAAGATATTAACTTGTTTATTTTATGCTAAGTGATAGCGCTCTTTTTAGTAATATAATGATGATTTAAGTCATCTTTCTCGCGTATGGTTAGATGACTCTATTTTTTAACCTTTTTAAAGGCAACCCTTTAAGGCCGGGGGGATGTTATCGCCATCTATTAATTTTTTGTGTACTATTTAAATACGTTTATAGGCGAATATTATTCATCCCTTTCCCTCCCACCTATCCTTATGCACGCGTGCATTCGTCGTCTCAATCAAAAGAAGACACATCGGTGCCACGCAATTAAAATGGATGGTTTGGTCAAATCAGGCCAGTCTACTACTACACGGCTCACGGGCAAGGCTCTATTTCTTGTGGCTTCCAAATACCACGAGGTTCTAGATTTGTGAACTTTAAACAGTTATTGGTGTTTTTACATTAAAATAAAGACAGTAAAGTGCTCGCCGGTACCGGCAAAAATTAGCTGGACGTTCATATGCCATCTGAAAGACCAAGAAAGAAGACTCCGGAAGCTGCTTGATTTTTCTGCAGAAGAGAGGATCCAGTCATCTAGATAAAGCCAGGTACGCGTGCTTTCCTGTGTTTTCCCGCTTCTTTAAATTTCCCTATTGTTCGAACCGCACCTCTTACTTTT
Source organism: Athrips mouffetella (assembly GCA_947532105.1). NCBI lineage: Eukaryota > Metazoa > Arthropoda > Insecta > Lepidoptera > Gelechiidae > Athrips > Athrips mouffetella. The sequence continues at coordinate 1,052,137 of OX383961.1, read as the reverse complement.
CCATACAGTCCACTTTTCATACCTATTACAAAAAACCCATAATCTGACCTTCACATATCTATAGGCCTGCTCGGTTAATTTATTTCGCAAATTCGCTAACACGATTAAAAAATATAGATTTACCGATCTATGAACGATCGATCGATATAATAATAAATTGTATTTTGATAGAGCTATAATAACTGATAAAACCACACTCTAACAGACCGGATATCACACTTATAGATAAAATCAATAGAACAGCCCACATTATAGACATAGCAGTACCCCATACACATAATTTACAAACTACAATAGCAGAAAAATTAAACAAATACACAGACCTTAAAATAGAAATCACACGTATGTGGAACCTTCAGAAAGTAGTCATCATCCCAATAGTTCTATCCACTACAGGTGTCATACCGCAACAACTTCACCAATCTATTAAATTTCTCAACTTGACAATATTCAATATTCAATTTATTTTTAATTTTCTTAATGTATTTTCATGTGTACAATAAACTGTAAATAAATAAATAAATAAATAAATATATTTATATAACCTTACAGAAAGCTGTCATTTTAAATACCTGCAGAATTGTCAGGAAGTTTTTAGATGCTGATAAAACTCTTTATCAACCAAACAATCATCATGGTGCACACTTGGCCTAGGCCCGTGAGCATTCATACTACCGGTGTATATTTAGAAGCCGAGCTGAATAAAAAAAAACCGGCCAAGTGCGAGTCAGACTCGCGCACTGAGGGTTCCGTACCACCACATAATCATAATTGTATTAGTTGATATTTCAGTAAGTTAATGTGTTACATTTTTTGAGTCCGACACGCGCTTGACCAAATTTTATTATTTGTTGTTATTTTATAGCTTATGCACTATAAACATACCAATTTTCAAGTTTTTAAGTGTTCCCGTTTTTAAATAGAACTGAAGCAAAAATCGCCTCAGCGACCATCCAACTTGACCCCTCTCTTATATGAATGTTCTTGAAACGGGAGCTCACCACAATTGGTTACCATTAGTTGTGAGAAAAGTTGTAATATTTAATGATTTCAGACTTTTCCCATTATTTGTACTGTGAGACCTAGCTTCTTGCCAAATTTCATAATTTCAGGTCAACGGGAAGTACCCTGTAGGTTTTGCATTTTTGAATAAATGTATGGAGATGAGGACATAAAATGCCATATCTTTTGATTGCGTCGTTGTAAAAAATTTAAATTTTCAGATCTTGTGTGGTTCATAGATCCTAATATATGGTATTAATTTCAATCTGATACCTTTACCCGTTCGTGAGATAAAGGGTCTTGACAGACAGACAGATAGACGGACAACAAAGTGATCCTATAAGGGTTCCGTTTTTTTCTTTTGAGGTACGGAACCCTAAAAACAGAACACTAAATAATAATAAAGGTTATTTATTCAGACAATCACAGTCCACATTGTTAGTAAATACACACAACTTAAACTACGTTAGTAACAAATCATCACACTACTTAACCTACTACTTACTTACTAAGTCGCTCCTGTCTGACCAGGAGACTAACAAATTGCCTATAAGCATAGGCTCAGCCAATTTTTCACTCAACATTTTTAGGATACTGTTGGAACTGCTACGTGTTCTTTGCTTAGAGCAACGCGTCAAACCGCGCGGAAATCGTGTTACTCTATGGTTCTTTGTAGTAGTGATATGAAGTGATGAAAAACGTCAAAACATTGCGAATGCGCAGAATAATATAGATGTAGACGTGTTTCTATCTCTAGAGGAATATCTTGTTAAATGTATTAGCACTGAAGGTTCAGGCGATAAATGTCGCTTAACATTGCATAACCTGAGGTTAAGTAGCTACAACACGGGGTCGATGCTATATTTGACAGAGTCGGTTTCAGGAAAGAACTAACCTACTAGAAATCGTTATCGTAGGCAGCCCGAAAAAATAATTTTTTTACTGAACTTGTACGTCGGGAAAGTAACTAATTGTCACTGTAGAATATCCTGTCAAAAAACGTACAAACTTTCAAAACAGTCAAAAATAGTAAATATAAAAAACGCTAATGTTGAAATTTGGTACGTAATATTTTTTTCAACACATTTGCTCATACTCGTACAACAGCTCCATTTGGACTGTATTAAGTTTCATAATCCAGCTTATTAAACACGCGTGCTTTTCTCATTATATTATCGCACTAGTGGTTTATTTTAGTGTTTTTTAGGGTTCCGTACCTCAAAATAAAAAAAAACCGGTCAAGTGCAAGTCGTACTCGCGCGCCGAGGGTTCCGATATACCTATAGTATTTTTGGAAGCAATAAAGTCACTAAATTTGTTTGTAAAGGTTTTTTGCAGATTTCTGAAAAACTGTGCAACTTAGAAAGATCGTTTTATTTTTGCTGTAAAGTTTACATAAACCTCTGGCAACTGTAATTATCATAACTTTAAAACTAAGAGTTGTAAAAAATACAAAAATATATTTTAGAATGTACAAGTAAATCCCTTTCATATGATACCACATTCGACCTAGTAACAACAATTTGAAATTTTGCCCCCTCGGTTTGGGCCCCCTTTACAGTAATAATCAAACCTTTTTTTAAATTCTTTCATGTGCAATTAAGTTGGGCAACTAAATTCTACAACTATTCCAAATTTCAAGTCGATAGCATGAGTGGTTGCTGAGATATAGAGGTGTGACAGACAGACAGACACACAAAGTCGCACCATAAGGGTTCCCTTTTTTTACCATTTTGGTATCGGAACCCTAAAAAAGCAGTAAGTACTAACCTAATTAATGTAGTTCCTCAACGTAGAAAATAGTAAGACGCGAAACACAAGTCCGGACAATCGGGTGTAAGTAGAAATGTGAGAAAAAATACGTAGCTTGTTGTCTACGACTTTTCCTTCGGTAAAAGAGGTAAGCAAATTTTACGTGTTTTTATTCACAAATGTGTTGAAAAATGTCAACACAAGCTTTTTTTTGTTTACTACACTCTCGGCTCTATTAATTACAATTCCCGAGCCTCGACTGTAATCCCCTAAATAATGCACGTGCATCTCAATGTACTATTACAGGATACTTGAGAGAACTCAATACTAGTGGGGTTTTAGTCAGCGCCATCAAGCTGTATACTTTTGCGGGTTACGATTTATGTAAGAGGATTGTCAGACCTATTAATTTTAGTAATTTACTCTCGAATAGATTTGATACGGAGAGATTGGAATTGAAAAATTGTTAATATTGAAACTCATAACTTAACAACAAGATCAACACTGATATAAAAAATCACATATGTTCTGTATTAATTTTAATCGACTGGCTTTGACAATTAAAAAATCGAACCCGTTAAAGCTACTAAGTGTAGGGAAAACAAATGGGTAAACATGTTTAATGTTTATTAAGATTCGCCAAAATTATAATTTGTTTATAATAATAGCAGCTTTCTGGTGATAGGGACTAGAAAAGTTGCAGTGATAACCTTCTCTCTGGCCTTAAAAATAACCCGTACATGCTATAAGCATTGAGTTCGAGGGTATGCAGTCAAGAGCAGGTTAAGCTTTAGAACGACCTTAGCTCCCGCAGCTATCGAAGTAAGAATGGTATAGTCAACGACACATCCCGTGTGGTGCCGGCAAGGAATAGTACCAACCCATACATACCCGTGTATGTCGTAAGAGGCGACTAAGGGCTATAAACTGGAGGATGGGCAGCAGCATCCTCCAGTCTATCATACCATCTTACTTACTGCGGTCACCTACAACTGCGGTCCACGGTTCCAGCCGTAACGCTGACGAGCGAGGTGACTATGGTACTTCCCCTCCACATTTTTCCAGCAAAAGCTGGAATTCTGGAGGGAGCTCCCTGTCCTGTAGTGGACTTGTCATGGGATGTTATGATGATGATGAGTCAACGACAGGTCACAGCGCAACTCTAGCTCGCACGTCTATTGGAATAAGAACGATACACAGTCCAATGTGTCTCGCTTGATGTGCTCTTGACTGTACAATGTGTCCAGCTCGAAGTGTTTTTAACAAGAGTCGGGTAAATTTGGGCCAGTGCCCGACGTTTCCTAAGGTAGGCCCTACCCTAGCGCCGCCCCTGTTAAGGGGAAGTCCTGAGAGACGCAATCGACACTTCAAGTAACAAGACCGTCGTTGTCTTAATCATTGATTAAGTGCTGAATCGTGTCTCTGATAGCATGCAAATTGGAGCAAACATCTTTGAATGGATTCTATTTCAGGATCATGACATGAATGTAATTTTCTTCTTCCGTTTAAAGTTGGCAAGGGCGTTTTTTCGCACAGCGGGAGTTGATGCAACACACAATCCAAAGTTGTAAATACGATTGGCAGATTGTACGGAGATAATGACTTTTTTCTTTGATAGAGAAATACAGGGTGTAAATGACAGCCTTCTTAAAACTGAAAGCGTATAAACAATAAACGATATTGAAAAACATCTAGTCAATTAAACTTTCAACAAAAGGAAAAAAATCTGCATCTCCATACAAAATGTATTGGACAGTCTGTATGGACAGGCTGATATTTTATATTAATTCAAGTTGTTCAGTTTTGTTGACTGATCATGCTCTTTAAATTTTTGGACAGCTGTCCCTAACACCCTTATATTCGGTTTCGCTGACTAATGTAGCCCTTTCTGAATTACCAGGTCTATTCCTTACACCCTCTGTATCTACTGTCATTTTTAGGGTTCCGTACCTCAAAAGAAAAAAACGGAACCCTTATAGGATCACTTTGTTGTCCGTCTGTCTGTCTGTCTGTCTGTCAACACCCTTTATCTCACGAACGGGTAGAGGTATCAGGTTGAAATTAATAATATATATTATATGATCAAACGAACTTCTTGAATGAAGTTCGATCAATATTATATGAGTAAGCTTCATTCGAAGATATAATTAACCCAGTAGTCCCAATTCTAGCCCGCGGCAACTAATCGCACATACTTTAGAGATTTTTTAAAGGTTTTGAACCAGTTTTGTTCATATCGTTTGAAAAAAGCGCGCCAACACAACACGCCACCTGGCAACCCGGGCGGCACTTTTACTCATTATTTAGAGATTGTAGAGCTTTCGAAACTTCCTATTCCGGGGTTGGGAGGGGTGGGACCTTATATCTTCGAATGAAGCTTACTCATATAATATTGATCGAACTTCATTCAAGAAGTTCGTTTGATCATATATTATATTTCGTAAGCTTCATTCGAAGATATAATTAACCCAGTAGATGTTTAGAGCAGGAAGTTTCGTACTTTATTACACATTAAATACTTTAACACGTTTTTAAAAGTATAACAAAATACATTATCAAATATTTAAGTGCAAAAATATCAAAAATTTCAATTTCAAATTGGTTAAATTTATCATAAGGTTCACAAAAGGATGCATATGAATGCTGTGAGCCAGTGTAAGCTGATGAGATAGACAGTTAAAATTATAAAGCAACTACAAAACATTTTAGAAGGAATACAATTCGTTTTGAATGTTTTTGTCCGGCTTACTGTTGTTTGAATTGTGCCGGTGTTTCTTGTCACGAGAGTATAAGTTAGGTAACTTGTACCAAGAATCAGATTATATATCGAGATCAAATGTATCCAGAGCTAATATGAACTGATTATGAACTTTTACACAGTCAGAGCAAAATGTTATTTCTCCTGAGTATAACTCAGTTACATTAGTGTATGAAATCTAGAAGAGTAACTGGAAAAATCATCAGATCAAGGCCTTTGGCCGAGGTCTGTCTGTGTCCCTAATGTATCTTTAAATATATAAATAAATCTTTGCTCTGCACTGCCCTGGTAATTAATATCATATAATTTCTCTAGATAAAGAGCATTCATTTGATATTTAATATTTATTATGAGATAACGTTTCTATTCTCTGAGCCACAATGCTGTAAAATTGTGCTTGGTTTGGCACATTTCTTTATGATTATTGTTTATAACTTTGTATAAGTACCAAATGCAAACTTAAGTTTCGGAGAACCCTTCTGGTAGAAAATCGAATGTATCTGGTCTCTACTTAAGTGTCTTTTCTGCCTACTTAAAGAAGGGAGAATAGGTAATGAACAGTAACTGCTGTTTATGAGAGTATTAAACAATAGATATAATGTTACAAGAACAGAGGCACATAAGACCTAAATTTTGTTGCTTTTACATAAAATCGATCACGCTTTCGACTTCATAGAAATTTAAAACAATCCATGTCACACGAGACTTATAGTCTCTTCAAACCCAGCGCAGAATTTTGACAGTTCTATTATGTACTATAAGATACAATAAAACCATAAGTTTTATTTTTATTTATAACAAATATCTCCTATTGGGGACGCTGGGACCGAAAAGGGTAAACTTACGTGTATGAAATAAATGTTTAATCATCGTTAAGTGATTTGTCGCTATTAATGTTCCTTTTAAACCAGTAAAACCTGGAAAGTGGCATCGCTGCCAGGGTATAACACTACAAGAAGAAGGATATTATGACCTTTCAGTTTACTTACCAAACATAACAAAAGTTTACTCACAAAGTTTACTTGAATTTAAAATCAAGGGAAGTTAGGTCTGCTCTGCCACGGTCAGGAAAGAAATTCCAAAGTAGCTAAAGCTTGGCTGCAAATAACTATATTTTATGAATAAAGTTTTTGTTCAGGGTTATGGGAATAAGAAAAAAAAATACGATGAAATCAACTAACTTCGAATTTAGATGGAATCATCGATTGCGTATACGTAACGTAGGTACTACCACACATTAGACAATAGTAAACTGACACTTACGTGCACGTACCTTCAGTATTGGTGTGAGAGACAAGAGGGCTTTTGTAGTACTCATAGGAGTATCAGCAAAAACTTAGGATTAAAGATACTGTGCCGTAATTCGAAGCCTATATGTATGTATGTGAGAGAGTAGCGTTCTTGATCTGTCAATTCGTGCCGGTGTGTCATATATCTGTCCTTTTCCTTCCTACGTCCCTCTGCTATATCTTTCTCTTTTCACACCTGTCAGTAGCTCGTGTCAAACGGTCGCCTATAAATACCGGTTGGAGCGAGCGCGCGCCTCATTGGCGTTTTGTTCTTCAATCCGTACGGTTGTGTACAAGATTGACGGTTGGTAAGTCAATTTAAAATTGTTTAACGGTTTTTCCGTTCGATTTTTACTTTTATAAAATCGTGTTTATATCTTAAGTCCTTTTCCAGGTTATTTAGTCGTAAGTTCTTTTTCAGATTACTAGGCACTATAAATGCATGAAGAATAATTTCAAAAATCGATTTAAATACCAAAAAACTTAATTAATAGATAAATCTGGTTAAAATAATTGACAAAAATAGTGCTTGTTTATCAGGAAGCAAGTTAAGGATTTGGCAATGCAAATCTACTGATGAATCTACCTACTGGTAAGATAAAAAATTTACAGTACCTACCTATTGTAAAGTACGAAACAAATGCATTCTGATGTGGCACAAGCTTAGATTATGAATAACGGCAGCTTTACTGCCTATGCTTATGTCTGTGGGCACAAGATATTCCTGTTTTGTAAATCAAATCACGGCCGTTAATCGCCCGCCGTATAGATTGTCTTTGCATTCGAAGACGTCATTTAATAGGTAGGTACTTACTTTTTCTGATGGGTTACTAGCTCCATGCTTGAATACGATATTGGTAACTTATTTATTCAAGATCGTCATTAGTTAGTGTGATCAAATCATTGCCTGGGCATTGCTATTAAAATTTTAAAAATTTGGTATGCAGAAGTTCAGTAAAGAATACTGTAGGCACAAGTCAGGTATGGGCAATAAGTGCAATAGTTACTTAAGCCACAGGTACGAGTATGCCAGTGTATTTATATTCTCTTTGGGTATGCCTACTAGTCGTAATTCAGATGATCGAAAAGAGTTGGGACAGTTTACTTAAATTCGTTTAAAATAAGTTTCTTAGTACTCACTCTAATGTAATGGAAGTAGCTGTATATTTTTGCCTTCCAACGACTTGTTTACTTGAACAGTCATCTGACAGTTCAGTGTGGTTCAGTTCCAATACTTCGCCTAGCCTACGCAAGGTCAAGGTCAACTTTAATCACAGATTAGATATAATATCTATATACTGTATGGTGCATGGTAATAATTGCCGCGTTGCCTTCGCAAGGAACATTTTATCAACATTTTTATTTTCTACGCAAGAAATACCTCTAAAACCCCGTCCCTGGGGACATCAGAAATTTATGACAATTGAACCCTAAAGCAATTTTACACAGAGTTCCCGAAAATGCAAACTCTAAGTAGAAAAAATCTATGTGAAACTATGCCTTATTGAATAAAAATCAATTTTTGTTCTGAGCTTCAGAGTTGATGAGGACATAATATTACCAGTTCTGTTTCGTTACTCATGCAGGGTAGAATAATTCTGAAGTTATTTTTCATTTTCACGCGCCTGGTGCAAATTTTTTGTGGGTTGCCTCCGTAAGGTACCACCTATACCACCAACATTTTTACTGTCTATGAAATGTTTCCCTTGTTATCACGGAACGCTGATAAGACATAATTTCACCATGTCACCAAACCCACGCAGGGTACCTACGTATAATAAATCTGAGTTATATTTTTTATTTTCACCGCAGTGACGACGTACGGTGCTTATTTATGACGTATTGCCTTCACAAGGCACAATAGCAATATTTTTACTTTTACGCATACTATTTTCCCTCGCTATCGGAAATGATGATGGCACTTAATTTTGCCATGCCTCGAAACCCACGCAGCGCAGTATATGTCGACCAAGAGGTAACCATCCTGCACAGGATAACAGAAATGTTACAATACGTTCTTCGATGCCACCCTCAAGGACGGCTTTATGAAAACAGTTTGACTCTATGTTCATGGCAGGTCAATTACATAGGACATTTTATAAATAGGTGGGTGATGTTAGGAGCGAAAACAAATACCTACCTACCTTGAATACCTGTAATCACGGATACCACATTCCGTTCAAATAAAGCTCTATCCTACCAAATTCGCTTAATCATTCGCTCCAAACGCCCTTTTCCAAGGAAATGTCCTTGACCTTGATATATAAATGATAAAATGGACATGCTTGAAACCCAATCACTTCTTTGACATTTACGTTCTCGCCGTAGGTGAGTATATATGTTCCTTGTTTACGTTTAATACAAAGTTAGACCACTCAAAAAGTCTTGACTATCAACCAGCAAAATTTCAGTTATTTTGCCCACTGTGCAAGACTTATAAGTATGTACCTACCTACAAGACTGCTTCTTTTCTGAGGCCATGATTCAAGCTCTAGTGCAGTCGTTCACACATCATCGGTACTACTGACTTTTAGCAGGTCTCTGTTTACTTGAGTTAAAAAGCGTCAACTCTTCTTGTTGCCACTTATCTGCGGGCGTGTGTAAAGGTCTCTAGACAAACATCTCCGTTGTTTTTTCGCTTTATATATTAAGGAAACAAATTAGATTTCTCTCCTAAAGAAATTTATTATATGACATATCAGATTATCCAAAATATAAGAGCAAAGTATGCGTCTAGTCCACTAGGACAATTTTCTAACGGTCAGTTAGAACAGAGTTGCTACGCAAGCTCACTCAATACTTTAGTTTTTCTTGGTTACTGGTTGACCACTCGAAGTAAATTCAATAATTTCAACGGTCGATCAAATTTTTAGAAACGATATGAGATCCATCCAAACTAAAACGTGGTTACCAGACAAATGCTTCTGGCTATAGGTAAGACAAATGCTTCTGGCTATAGGTAAGACAAATGCTTCTGGCTATAGGTAAGACAAAAATTCTGGGATACTTCCCAGATGAGTTGTGAAATCCTGAAAGTGATGCAAGCTCTGAATTTCTTTTTGTATTATCGAGACGGCGTTCCCATCATCAAGCTTTCTTGAGCTTCTGTCAAAGACTTACCCATATAAACCTTAGAGGTTTGCTTTACCGGATTAGACTATCAGAATAGTATTAGTGGCCCCTCGACCACAACAACTGGTCACAACATTACATTTAGACACAGTGTCCCATGATATTATTTATAACGGATGCTTCTGGCTCAGAAAGATAACTTACACCTTATCTACCTGACTACCTGCAAACAAAGAATGCATGCAATCACGACCTCCCCTCTACTCAGTCTGAATACTCTTTCTATGGTCTGACCCAAGTCGCCATCGAGTGTTCGGTATTTTGAATGTTTTGAACTTGTCATTCAGTTATGAAAAAAGGTAGATTTTATTCCAAATGTAGATTATTAGTGATAAATCCCTTGTCATTTTCATGACAACTTACAAGCGAATAATTTATCTCGGAAAGAGAATAATACTTTTGGAATGGTATCTTTTTCCTCGAAAATTGTCTCTTAACCGAGAATATTCAGGAAATCAAAACACCTGTAAGATCTGTTTGCCTTTTTTCCACACTATGCAAGCTAAGTATATGACGGTCGCTCGAGCGGCATTTAAACTTGAAATATTCTGATGTTCCTTCTACTGACTTGTTATATTCTTAGACGACGCTTACTGTTTTCAACTAAACAGCGGGAATGCATATACATAAATGTAACTCCAGGGCTACAAGAAGGAAGGCCTCTTTGGCATTCAGACGTACGCAACGCAATCAAGCAATAAACTTACCGTTCTCGGTTCACAAACTAGACCGATGGACTTGTGGATAAAGTAAGGTTTTTAAAAGACTGGTCCCCAGATCAGATAAATCTACGGAAGGCAGAAAGGCGTGAATCGTTGAGATCCTACTAGTCCTTTGGCGTCATCTGTTATCATGGTAGCAATAGCACAAGGTCCCTGTATAGACTCTTGAGCAAATCTGATTGGAATTTCAAATCTTTTTCTAAATAATAAAAATAAATGTTCAGGTTTATTACATATATCTCTAATCTCAACTTCAATATTCTTGACCCGAACAGGGTAGTTTATATCTTAATTCACTGTTTCAGTTAAGGTCAATCCATGGTTCAATGATGGTTTGAAAGACGAAACGTTCGTTTGTCATGTTCAATTAAGGTCGATTTGAAAATGTAGTAAAACATCTACATAGTGTATTGGACATAGATTGGACATACCTACCCAGCCAGCCCTCCTTTCTATGTGGCTTCAGAGTTGGAATGTTTTTAAGCGAACCTATGTATTCATTGGCTACGCCATACTTGTTTCAAAGGTCAACGACCTGACCTTACTGTCAACAGACTGAAAATTGTATTTTCATTTGATAAATATGTCAACCTGTTGACCTAAACACAGATAGGTAGCTGTAGTCTACCTGTAACAAGAGTTAACAGTTTTCTCAATGCAATCTCTGATTAGACAAATTGAGTAGATATCTGCGCAATTGTGCAGTTGTATTTCTAACGGTAGCTGCGCAACTAAAGGCTGCCATCAACCCCCAAAACAACTATAGTGAACAGTTTAACGAATTTTTTGAAGCATGCATCAAAGCAACGCTAGAAAGTTTTTGTTCCACAGTTGTATTTGAATTCCCAAAATCCCGAAAAGAGGTGACAGCACTCACGAAATATTTTTATTAAACTATACAGGAGTGCTAAGCGGTTTTACCTAAACTATTTTTGTTTGGTTTTTCTCCAGTTAGAGGAAGAGAATTATATTCTATACATGTCTCTTTGCAAGTTAAATGTTTAAGAAAATGCAAGTATATAAAGAGTTGCTAATATATTGGTTATTATGTATTTTTGAGTTTAGAACTTCATATTGTTTACTTGCGTCAAATTGATAAAAAGTACCTGTTGATTTCATACAAAGGCTAGCTCGAATTTCAAAAAAAAAAAAATTACCATTTATTCCTATCTATATTTCGTAACTATGTAGTATATTATTATCATTTATCACATTGGCATTCTTTCATCTTTCACACCAGGCGATAACAGACAGGTCTCACATACATACATATAGGCTTCGAATTACGGCACAGTATCTTTAATAGAGGCGTTTTAACTAACAATAAAACGCATATTAAAATACTTGCCTAATTCGAAGCCTACAATTTTAATATCTGCCTGGTGTATGTGAAACACAATGAGGCGCGCGCTCGCTCCAACCGGTATTTATAGGCGACCGTTTGACACGAGCTACTGACAGGTGTGAAAAGAGAAAGATATAGCAGAGGGACGTAGGAAGGAAAAGGACAGATATATGACACACCGGCACGAATTGACAGATCAAGAACGCTACTCTCTCACATACATACATATAGGCTTCGAATTAGGCAAGTATTTTAATATGCGTTTTATTGTTAGTTAAAACGCCTCTATTAAAATTCTTGTAATCTTTGTTAGTTACTCATATCTTTTTAACCGATTAAAAATCTAAACCAATTCTCATTGTATCGATTCCGCATTGTTTTGGTCAAGTCATTCTATTGAATGAATTTTATATTTCTGTTATTATCCGATCAAATAACCTGTTGATGGCCATAAAATGGACAATGCGCAACAATGAATCACTCTTAATTTTAGGAGAAAAAAGTGCTATAAATTGAGCAGTTTTTTGCAAGGCTTTACATATAGCGAAATGAAGCCTAAAAATCGGTATGGTTGTTTAGGTCGTACAACGTTTTTCTTATGAAATTTCGATTAACTATGATGAAGTATGGGATGCGCAGATGCGCGCATAAAAGAGCATGACAAAGCAGAAAAAAATATTAATCACATAAGTTACGAAGGTACGGTTACCTAGTATTAGTATTATACAGCCCAGATATTTGACGTGAATGTGAAGTCAGCAGCAAGCGTGATTTAAGGCTTATCGGTTAGTGAAATATTTGCGGCTTCTCAAAGGTCATACACATTTCAGCATGGAAGTTGAATCAAAACCAGCTTAAGCTGAACTAGCGCTACGCTCGCTACAAACGCCCGAAAGCAGATATTTGCTCAAAGTCCAAGTGTTTCCACTGGCGTGCGGCTGAGTGTACACCATGACAATAAAATTATATAATAATTTATGTTAACTACCCCAAGTCATCATACTATTATTACACTTTCAATGAAGAGAACACGTTAACTTCTTAGATTGAAGTCGTGTGCGATCATTAAACAGTCTTAAGCTATCGAATTAGTAGTAGCTCGATAGCCTTCCATTTGCGCAAGTTTTGAATAGACTTGCTCCCACTAAGGTCTTGGCTTGCCACAGCAAAAATTTCATAGAAAGCAATCCTTAGCTATTGGATTATTACGGGGTAGTTTGTGACAGATAGCACTTAGCTGGCAGTCAAAATGAATGTAATGAACCAAATTAGAGCTACTCAATACTCATGGTTCATTGCTATATCTGGATCAGTCTTTATTTTCATTTAATGTGTACAATAATGTATGTTTGTTTAATGTATACATTTATGCATAGAATAAATAGAGGACGGCCAGCAGAACAGGATCAGGTCGTCTATGGGACAAGTCACGAGCTCAGTCGCCATAGAGTTGATGCATACGCGACTTGAAATGATTCTGGTTTTTGACCATATGAACTCCTCCGTTGCTCACGAAGGGGGCCCTGTGTGCTTCCCCCCCCCCCCTTTCTTTTCAGCTATTGGTGAAATTGAGGGGAGGCTGTCCAGACTTCCCTGGTTGCTACCAATCTTGCTAGATTTCGTTGTTTTTAGGAACGGTGATGTAGAAATATTTTATGAAGAAAAATCTTTTTACGCTGCAAGTAGAACCTCTCTTTTGATGCATCATTCATTACATATGAAAGGTAGGCATTTAATTACCATATTAAACAAGTAAAACATTTAGAAACGACTTCTCAAAGTCTGGCCTTAACGTTGATTGATATTAAATAAAGATTTTAAAAGATTCAGTTTCTTCTAACAGGTACATTTATTTATCCAGCAAGCAAGATGGATATGTCAATGGCCGTATAGAAATACGAACATTGTTGTTGAACGATGATTGAACGTCAATTTAATAATAACACGTCCACGTGCTAACACGTGGTTAGCCTCCAGACTATTTAAGTTATTATTTCAAAATCGATAACAGCAGCCATATTTTGGCTAGAATTTGTCAGTGCCCTGATAAATTTATAATATTTTCAAAGTTATTATGGTCTACGGACTTCTGATGCGTAATATGTATCTTATTTAAGCTATGAGAGCTAAAAACTTGTGTGTTTACATATTTTTGGCATATGTAGGTAGTTCGCTTGAGAGATTGCCGTACACCAGTTAAAATTCAAAAGTAATTATTTACTCATTTATTTTCCTTCGAACGACTTCTGAAGTGTGTAATGGGTCTATCTGGCTTGTCCGTTTTGTATTTGGTTACGGAACACATATATCTGTTTTATAGTAAATCAAATCAAACGTTTTCAAAGGGTCACCGACTAAAACAATCGTAAACCAATTGGCCAGTACACATCGCTCGTGGGTTGTCAGTAAGCTGTTTTAAATGATTTCGGAATGAAATCTGTTTTTCTTTTTGTGGGTAGAACTTGACGAATGATGAAATGAGTCTGTATAATTTTATTATTGTGTGGGTAGGTAATTGTCTAGTTTATACATAGTTTATAAGTAAACTCTGAGCTACGAACTAAAATTCCGTTAAGTCCCTGTGATAACACACGGTTACCCTCCGGACCCTGTAATTGTATGATTATTACGTATCTACGGTCGTGTTGGCTCATGTCCAACTTTCCGAATTGCACATTTTATAAGAATCACCAAGTACCATTTTGAGGTAGTATAAAATTGTTCCAGACGGATTGTGGTTATTTATTATTGTTTTTCAAAATGAGGATAACGTTGTAAAAAATACATAAATAAGACAGGTTTAACTTGAGTATGCATGTGTACCTACATACAATCGATCACTAACCTGCATTACTCAATACAATTTATAGGTCTGTGCTAACACACGGTTTGCCTCAAGACCGAATTTGTCGTCGTGTCAACACGCGGTTGGCCTCCAGACCGAATTTGTCTTCGTGATAACACACGGTTACCCTCCAGACGGAATTTTCCTTCGTGTTGGACTACATCCAACCTCCCAGATAGAACAATTACTGCCTTTCTGAACCACACTAAATCCGTACTAACACTTTGAATAATATGAAAATAAAGTAGTAGCTTTGACCCACCTGAATTACGTTCTGAAGATCCCAGCACTCCAAAATTTGGAGGCTAGCCACGTGCTTTTTACTCACCTTACATCATTGTATGCTTTTTTCGATTGCTATTTTTCACTAAAATGCACTTCTTTCCACACTAAATTTACACGAATTTAAACTTGATTTAAGCATATAATAATTAAAATAAAACTAATATTAAATATTGAAAATTGAGAGCGCGTTATGTGCTTTCGTTGCCACGCACAGAAAAAGAATGAGTAAAAGTGCCGCCCGGGTTGCCAGGTGGCGTGTTGTGTTGGCGCGCTTTTTTCAAACGATATGAACAAAACTGGTTCAAAACCTTTAAAAAATCTCTAAAGTATGTGCGATTAGTTGCCGCGGGCTAGAATTGGGACTACTGGGTTAATTATATCTTCGAATGAAGCTTACGAAATATAATAGTATCCATGAACCACACAAGATCTGAAAATTTAAATTTTTTACAACGACGCAATCAAAAGATATGGCATTTTATGTCCTCATCTCCATACATTTATGCAAAAATGCAAAACCTACAGGGTACTTCCCGTTGACCTAAAATTATGAAATTCGGCAAGAAGCTAGGTCTCACAGTACAAATAATGAGAAAAGTCTGAAATCATTAAATATTACAACTTTTCTCACAACTAATGGTAACCAATTGTGGTGAGCTCCCGTTTCAAGAACATTCATATAAGAGAGGGGTCAAGTTGGATGGTCGCTGAGGCGATTTTTGTTTAAGTTCTATTTTAAAAACGGGAACACATGCAAACTTGAAAATTGGTATGTTTATAGTGCATAAGCTATAAAATAACAACAAATAATAAAATATAGTCAAGCGCGTGTCGGACTAAAAAAATCTAGCACATTAACTTTCTGAAATTTCAACTAATACAATTATGTTTATGTGGTGGTACGGAACCCTCTTTGAGCGAGTCCGACTCGCACTTGGCCGGTTTTTTTTTCATTGACTATCTCTTTTCCTCAATTAAGCCCTAATACAAAGATGGTATTGGCGGAATTCTTCTTTTTCTATTCGAGTCAATGGCAAAACTGACTATAAAATTTTAGCTCAAAAAGTAGCCACATCAATAGCCTTTTAGTTTCCTTCGAAAAGGTCCTTCCCAGTGCTGGAAACTGGAGAAATAGGGCACGACAGCAAGTGTGTCATGGTTTGCAAAATATTGCACTCACACTTGTCGCTATCAGAGAAGCTCCATCACTTCGTAAAACGACTACAGAAAAAGCCTATTCACTCGCGACTTCAATTGATTTTGGTTTAACGAAGTCTGGAAAAGGCTGTGAGCATTATCAAAAATACTTCAACGCACTTTGTGTTAACTCCTATTGCTTTTATTAGTAACTAATTACTTTGGAACAAAAATAATAAGAAATCGACAACACAAAGAAGTCATCCACACTTGAATGCGCCTAAAAAAATCAGATCCATAAAAATTTCATATCTTTTCTGAAGCTTAAAATAGGAATATCTTTTTCTACCTTTGATCGGAGCTCGAATACCGTAAAATACTAAAACTGGCAGCCATTTTATACCTATTTATCTTGAAGAAGATTCTTTGATCGAAAATGCACAAGCGATTTAACTCATTCTGAATCAGAAATATAGGTAGATCTCTTTACAAAGCGAGGTGAATGCTGCTGGAACTTATAATCGAAGAAGACTTGAACATGAAATTGCTACAAGGTATGTAGTTCATATCTACTGTCATAATATTGTACATTGATTATTTTATATTTTTTTAGGGTTCCGTACCTCAAAAAAAAAACGGAACCCTTATAGGATCACTTTGTTGTCCGTCTGTCTGTCTGTCTGTCTGTCAAGACCCTTTATCTCACGAACGGGTAAAGGTATCAGGTTGAAATTAATACCATAATATTAGGATCCATGAACCACACAAGATCTGAAAATTTAAATTTTTTACAACGACGCAATCAAAAGATATGGCATTTTATGTCCTCATCTCCATACATTTATTCAAAAATGCAAAACCTACAGGGTACTTCCCGTTGACCTAAAATTATGAAATTTGGCAAGAAGCTAGGTCTCACAGTACTAATAAAGGTAAAAGTCTGAAATCATTAAATATTACAACTTTTCTCACAACTAATGGTAACCAATTGTGGTGAGCTCCCGTTTCAAGAACATTCATATAAGAGAGGGGTCAAGTTGGATGGTCGCTGAGGCGATTTTTGTTTTAGTTCTATTTGAAAACGGGAACACTTACAAACTTGAAAACTGGTATGTTTATAGTGCATAAGCTATAAAATAACAACAAATAATAAAATTTGGTCAAGCGCGTGTCGGACTCAAAAAATCTAGCACATTAACTTACTGAAATTTCAACTAATACAATTATGTTTATGTGGTGGTACGGAACCCTCAGTGCGCGAGTCCGACTCGCACTTGGCCGGTTTTTTATCACGTTATGCTATTTTGATGCCCTGAATTCAAGTCACTGATTTTTGAACTTCCTGTGTGTCTGTTTGAGCATCACGCAAAAACCACTGAACCGATTGTAATGAAACTGTTTTTTTATTGTTTTGGAAAACAGTTTCGCTTAAGGTCCGGTAGGTATACTTTTTTTAACATGCGAACAAAGTCGCGAGCAAAAGCCATAAATATAATAAATCGTCCAGTGCTGGGCAAAGAGTTCCCCCGAAATTTCGCGACAAAAAAGGAAATTTAACAACATTAC
The DNA here is from genome assembly GCA_947532105.1 of Athrips mouffetella. NCBI lineage: Eukaryota > Metazoa > Arthropoda > Insecta > Lepidoptera > Gelechiidae > Athrips > Athrips mouffetella. The sequence continues at coordinate 1,034,304 of OX383961.1, read as the reverse complement.
GGCTTAATCACACATAACTGAATTCAAAGACTAATTCGGCATACATTGCTGGGAGGCTTGGTTATGTTAATTGCAATATCCTTACTTAAACGAGCAATGTAAGCCGATTAAGGAAGCTGTGGTCTTGGCTTTAGTTTGGGTTGTAATAAATTCGCTGCGTTTATTGTTATAAGTGTTAATAATAAAAACATGCGCCCCTGAGTTGGCACCGGTTCTAATGCGTCTTTTTCGACACTCCTACTCCACTGGCGCAGTCCCGACCTCATGGAAGACTGCCATAGTGCACCCGATCCCTAAGACAGGCGATCACTCTGATCCATGCAACTACAGGCCTATAACCATCACCTCCTTGCTTTCTAAAACAATGGAGTCCCGCCAGCTCCTACGGCACCTAGAGGAGCACCAGCTCATCAGTGATCGCCAGTACGGATTTCGTCAAGGTCGTTCTGCGGGCGACCTTCTGGTCTACTTGACCCGCAAATGGGCGGAAGCGGTTGAAAGCAAGGGGGAGGCCTTAGCGGTCAGTTTGGATATGGCGAAAGATTTCGATCGGGTCGGGCACAAAGCGCTTCTGTCGAAGTTGCCTTCCTATGGGGTGCCTGAGAAACTGTGCAAATGGGTTCCCAGCTTTCTTACGGAACGCCGCATCGAGGTCGTTGTCGACGGATCGTGCTCCGATTCTAAGCCTGTGAATTCTGGTGTCCCACAAGGCTGTGTGCTATCACCTACGCTATTTCTTCTGCATATCAATGATATGTTACAAACTAGTGGCATTCATTGCTGTGGAGATGACAGTACGGTAGATGAGTCATATCACGGCCATGCAAACCTATCTCAGGCATTCGTCAGCGAGTGTCGGAACAAACTTGTGTCTGTAATCAAAATCAAATTAGATCTTGTTTCGAATTGGGGTCTTCGCAACTTGGTACAATTCAACCCCGAAAAGACGCAAGTTTGTGCGTTTACCGCAAAGAAACACCCTTTTGTTGCATCCCCTCTGTTTCAGGGCACTTCCCTTGTTTTAAAGCCGAGTATCAGGATTCTCGGCGTCGATATATCGGGCTCCGTCCAGTTTCGCGATCATTTGGAGGACAAGGCCAAAATGGGCTCCAAAAAACTAGGTGTCCTTGGTAGAGCAAGACGGTTAACTTCACACCGGCACATCGCCTTCAACTTTATAAGGCCCAATTTAGGCCTCATATGGAGTATTGTTGCCAGCTTTGGCCCAGGGCGCCTCAGTATCAGCTCCTTCCTCTTGACCGCGTTCAACGTCGAGCGATCCGAATCATTGGCGACGATGTCCTCACCGGCCGACAATAACCATCTTGCACTGCGGAGAGGTGTTCCATCTTTATGTATCCTTTATGAATAATTTGGAATGCTCTGAGGAATTGTTCGAGCTAATTCCTGCTGCAGAATTGCACCATCGCACCACTCGGCAGAAGTTAAAATTTCATCCATACCACCTAGATAATTGGCAATCTTCCACTAAACGTTTTACAAGAAACTTCCTACCACGTACGACCGCACTGTGGAATCAGCTTCCTGCGCAGGTATTTCCGGACGAGTACAACAAGGCAGTCTTTAAGAAACAAGCCTATAAATATCTCAAAGGCCGGCAAAGCACTTGTGACCTCCCTGGTGTTGCGGGTGTCTATGGGCGTCGGTGATCGCATACCATCAGGTGACCCGTCTGCTCGTCTGCCTCCCTCTACTATAAAAAAAACCGGCCAAGTGCGAGTCGGACTCGCGCACTGAGGGTTCCGTAGTACCACCACATAAACATAATTGTATTAGTTAAAATTTCAGTAAGTTAATGTGCTAGATTTTTTGAGTCCGACACGCGCTTGACAAAATTTTATTATTTGTTGTTATTTTATAGCTTATGCACTATAAACATACCAATTTTCAAGTTTGTAAGTGTTCCCGTTTTTAAATTGAACTAAAACAAAAATCGCCTCAGCGACCATCCAACTTGACCCCTCTCTTATATGAATGTTCTTGAAACGGGAGCTCACCACAATTGGTTACCATTAGTTGTGAGAAAAGTTGTAATATTTAGTGTTTTCAGACTTTTCCCATTATTTGTACTGTGAGACCTAGCTTGCCAAATTTCATAATTTTAGGTTAACGGGAAGTACCCTGTAGGTTTTGCATTTTTGAATAAATGTATGGAGATGAGGACATAAAATGCCATATCTTTTGATTGCGTCGTAGTAAAAAATTGAAATTTTCAGATCTTGTGTGGTTCATGGATCCTAATATATGGTATTAATTTCAATCTGATACCTTTACCCGTTCGTGAGATAAAGGGTCTTGACAGACAGACAGACAGACAGACAGACAGACGGACAACAAAGTGATCCTATAAGGGTTCCGTTTTTTCTTTTTAGGTACGGAACCCTAAAAAATACAATAGATAGAAGTTTCTATATATATATTTCAAAAAAAATAAAACGGTTTTACTAAGTTGCACAGTTTTTTTGAAATCTGCAAAAAACCTTTACCAACAAATTTAGTTTTGCGGTCCTTAAAATGGACTTTATTACTTCCGAAAAACTACGCATACACTAAATACGCAGATACCTTCAATTATTTCAACTATCAAAATAACACTTGTAAATACCCTTAAAATGCTTAAAACTTACAAAAATTGCTATTACTATTTCAATAAGATATATAAGACACCGACTCCGTAAAACGGCAAAAAAGGAGAAATGAAATTATGACTGTTATTTATGACTTTTATTTTATTTTTCTACTGTTTATTTTATCTCTCTTGTCATAGGGTAAACGATGGCTCATAAACAGACTCTTGAAACCGCTGTGAATAGCGAGTGAAACTTACGCGACATTATGGGCGCAGTTCATAATAAAGCACACCACAAAGCTTGCTCTACATTTGTTTCTACATCCCATTGTTTGCTCTACACACAATGTGTGGGTGATTGTACATTACAAGTTTTCATGTAAACTTTACCATTTTTACTTTGTTACCAGGAGTATATAAATTCTAGGCAAGTTGTAACTTATTATTTTCTTTCAAATACTTACTTAGCAAGTTTAGAAAGTTCTTTGGAATATTTTTGATATAAAGAAAGTTTGCTTTGATTAAAACTTTTTGCGATTATAAAAATATCGTTGAGGTTATCAAAATTTATCGACATGAAAAATTGAGCTGTCGGCCAATTTGTACAAGAATTTTTTATTTATGAAATGATAGGTTTCCGCGCGTCGAAACCTTCATCAATCTAAGAAACGCAATTACGAAATTCTAAAGTACGTCATTTTCTAAGCGCCTACTTTCTATTGACGAAATGCTTTTTTACAACAATTTTTTGTAAACCTCATCTAATGGAAACCATAAAATATTTACGGCTGGATTTATTACGGCCAGTGATGGCCTATTTTTATACGTCATTCTGTTTAATAGAGAATTTTCATTAAATTTTACCGGTCGTAGGTGTTTCGCGTTGACCAAAAATTATGAAATTTGGCAAGAAGCTAGGTCTCACTTTACAAATAAATGCAAAAGTCTAAAATAATTAAATATTTCAATTTTTCTTACCACTAATAGTAACCAATTAAGGTAAGCTCCCGTTTCAAGAACTTTTCTATAAAAAAGAGGTCAAGTTGGATAGTCGCGTAGTTTTTTAAAATCAAAGAGCAAAAGCTTTTAGAATATCATATGGTAGATAGGTACGGAACCCTTAGGGCGCGAGTCCGACTCGCACTTGGCCGTTTTTTTTTTCAAAATACCGAAACCTACAGCGCCATCTGTTGGCGGGTAACATAGCTTGGTCACCCAATGACATTTTAATGTTGAGGCGGCTATTATAGAGCGAAGCTCGGTCGCCCAGGTACTAAAATATTATACATCATATCTTTTGAAACTACGATATGTAAATGCAACAAACTCAGTTAATCTTTCAATGCATTATACCAATTTATTGTCTACCGATACTTTCCTTTCATTCCCATCTACTTACATCGATCTTGGTTCTTGTTTCTATATTTTTAGGGTTCCGTACCTCAAAATAAAAAACGGTACCCTTATAGGATCACTTTGTTGTCCGTCTGTCTGTCTGTCAAGACCCTTTTTCTCACGAACGTGCAGAGGTATCAGGTTGAAATTGATAACGAATATTAAGGTCCATAAACCACACAAGATCTGAAAATTTCAATTTTTTACAACGACGCAATCAAAAGATATGGCTTTTTATGTCCTCATCTCCATACATTTATGCAAAAAAGCAAAACCTATAGGGTACTTCCCGTTGACCTAAAATTATGAAATTTGGCAAGAAGCTAAGTCTCACAGTACAAATAAAGGAAAAGTCTAAAATCATCAAATATTTCAATTTTTCTCACAACTAATAAAAACCAATTAAGGTGAGCTCCCGTTTCAAGAACTTTTCTATAAAAGAGGGGTCAAGTTGGAAGGTAGGGGAGTTTTTAACATCTAAGAGCTAAAGCTTTTAGTATATCATATGGTAGATAGGTACGGGACCCTAGGGGCGCGTGCGCGAGTCCGACTCGCACTTAGCCGCTTTTCTTTTTTCAATTAAATCTCGAAATACACATATTAACAAATGAATGAATGAACAATAAAACCAAAGAGATTTGAACCTCGCTACGCTCGGTCATAGAGGGATTTGAAGGCTTGTCAAGTGTTGCACTTTTGAAACGTCAAGTTGGAACCAGGTTTGTTTTGGTTCTTTTTACACTTCTGCTAATTTAAAAAGTTATCTGAATGTTCTCTTGACAACTAGTATGACGTTGTCTTTACTTTCAGTCGTATAAGAAACTATTTGTTGTGATCATGTTGTGAGAGAAGCGGCTCTGTAGTTTTTATAATTTTACTGTTATTAAAATACTTAAATGTAATCAAATAAGTGTTGTACACAAAAGCCTAAATGCTGAACAATACATAAATCGTACCGGCATGCGGATCTCATTCTTCTAGGAAACAGGACATCGAAGAATTCTTATGCTTTCATTTGTAAGTAATATTTAAAAGCTTATTTTTGCAAAAAAATGTGTAATACTCATTTAAGTGACAACAAATTATATTAAAGATTAGGTAAATCAATTTAAAAAAACCTTCCGCAAAGAAATATACTGCAAATTACAAGAAAAATTCAAGAATATCTACATAACGCGAATGATTTAGATTATCCACCATTAGAGATGTAAATAGTGGTTATCGATAATGTCTAAAAAGTTATCAAATTAAATCAGATGCTCACTTCATAATTCTAGTACGGTCTCTGTAAATGGTTATATCGCTACATGTTAATCTACCAAGTAATATAAAAACTGGCCAAGTGCGTGTCTTACTTGGCAGATTTAGGGTTCCGTTGTGTTGTCTAATTCATCAATATATTGCTATTTGTTAGTAAAATATATGTAATAATAAACAATTTCACGAAATGTGTGATTTTATTATTATTAAATTAATTGATTTAAAAGACATAATTTCAACTTCTGTGTCAAATAAACGAATGACAAGACGTGTATAATACAGGGTGTTCAAATAATGTTTATTTTAAAAACATCTTACTCGGAGTAATGATTGGCATCACTAATAGGTACATAGGGTCTTCATGCCCTGACACCATGCTAATCTGTTGTGGGCTATTTTATCACTAAACGACTCGTGAGTGTTACAAGCGTGATTTTAGCTTCTACAGCAATTGAAATAAGATCGGTACACCGTCCAATGTGTCAAGCTTGACGTAATCTTGACTGTACCATATAATCGGTAGTCAATATTTATTTATTATCAGGTCCCTTCAAGGTTTACAGATAAAGTAGCTGCATAGCAGCGGCATTGCAACTAGGCATTAAAACTACTAAATAAACAACACTTGCAGAGTGACTTGAGTGAAAATGGTAACGAAAATAAGAGTTATTTTTAGGTAGTAAGTAACTTTGTTAGTAGATTCATAACTTTTTAAATATACTTCGTAACGTTCTGTAATTTTATTTTAGGTAGTACTTAGGTAACTTTATTAGTAGATTCATAACTTTTTAAATATACTTCGTAACGTTCTGTAATTTTATTTTAGTTAGTAGGTAACTTTATTAGTAGATTTATAACTTTTTAAATATACTTCGTAACGTTCTGTAATTTTATTCATTTACTCTTCATTTGAATTAAATGAGAGAATAAATAAAGCAGCTTAATTCATTTTTGATGAATTCTTTTTTTTTATAATATTAACTATAAATACAGAAATGCGTAAAAGACACTCTACGCACCCCTTGGAATAGACTCCTTCACCATACGCGACCCGCGCCCGCACGATTGCCGGGTTCTTTATCGAGCCTAGTTGTACTGCGTGGACGTGCGTAAGTCTCTGTCATTTTCAAATTCTGACGATTTGTGGTTTCGCGCTTGATGTATGAATTGTTCGGGGTGCGCTTTTATAAACATAAGTGCAACGACAAATGTTGGTTCTATTCATTTGATTTCTCTTCAAAGATCATTATTGTGAATAGCATACAAAACATTCGAATTCAAGACGATATTTTTAAGTCACAAAATTTTGAATTCATCATGAGCGTCTAACATCTGCTCAAAGCCTCGTCAATATTTAATGTGGGTATGTTAATACTATCGTTTTAAAAAAGTCGAAATACTACATTATCGCACTCGTCATATCGAGTGCCTGCACATCTCTAGCTGGTCAAAAAGCGTTACAGCGACGTTTGAAAGTAGATAATCATAAACATGTTTATCTCTTTTTAGGGTTCCGATACCAAAATGGTATTAGGGTTCCGATACCAAAATGGTAAAAAAAAGGAACCCTTATGGTGCCGCTCTGTCTGTCCGTCTGTCTGTCACACCTCTATATCTCAGCAACCACTTACGCTATCGAGCTGAAATTTGGAATAGTTTTAGAATATAGTTGCCCAACTTAATTGCACATGAAAATTTTTTGAAAAAAGTATGATTATTAATGTAAAGGGGGCCAAAATAGGGGGGGCCAAATTTCAAATTGTCGCTACTAGGTCGAGTGGGGTATCATATGAAAGGGCTTTACTTGTACATTTTAAAATATATTTTTGTATTTTTTTAAGTTTCTTAGTTTTCAAGTTATGATGAAAAATGTCAAAAAAAATACCATTCCCCCCCCCTTATCTCCGAAGTTTGAGTAAGGGAAAATCTGAATTAATTACAGTTGACAGAGGTTTATGTAAACTTTACAGCAAAAATAAAACGATCTTTCTAAGTTGCACAGTTTTTCAGAAATCTGCAAAAAACCTTTACAAACAAATTTAGTTTTGCGGTCCTGAAAATGGACTTTATTGCTTCCAAAAATACTATAGGTATATCGGAACCCTCGGCGCGCGAGTCCGACTCGCACTTGACCGGTTTTTTCTAATATGACTCTTAACATGAGTAAAAAGCCAAGCTATAGCCGACACTTTTCGGATCCCTCTATGACCGAGCGTAGCGAGGTTCAAATCTCTTTGAATAAAACAATAAGAATCATTTACTTATATATAAGTACTAGCCCATCGGCACGTTACAATGTCCCCAATTCGTTGGTCCGAAATCTGACGTTTAGGACCAACAAATGTCAGTCGTTGTCAGTCATATTGTCAACATTGGATGCAAATAAACTTACCAACAAAATGTTGTTCTTCGTTGAAGAAACAATATACTCTTATTATTATTATTGTTATTTCTTATTATTGTTTTTGACTATAATCCAATTAATGAAACTGAAAAACCAGGCCTAAATCACATATAAACAGTAAAAAGTTTGTTTTGTTTTTTCCCGCCATATTATTTCCGTTCCGTGTATTTAGTACCGACCGAAGTACTACACAACGTAGTTCACGCGATTTTTCACAGATGGCGCTATTTTTTCTTGTATGGGGAAATTTTGAACCGCTTGTTCTTAAGACCCTATCTTGACTATATAAATCTATGATAAGAATAAAACAATGGAGAGTTATAGGGACATTGAGTGAGTCAGTGTGTATGTATGAGAGTATGTGAGAGGTTGTGTCCTCTAAGTGTGGGAGTATGTGAGAACCTAACAGAACCTAACCTTACCTGCCCGCAAACAGACTCAGAGCAAGTAACTGACATACCATTTTGTTTTACGGAACTTATTTGTCCAAAAACCTACTTATTTCTCAAAAAGGAAAATTATGAAGTCAAAAATAAAATATACGTAAAAACTAATACCTACCTCCAAGTCCATTAACGAGCCCTCGTGGTGGCTATTTTATAAACTTATTTGTAACAATCTACAATTCAAATTGTGTGAAACTTGGACGTGGAACCTTGTAGATTTGCATTATTGCTACGAGGTTTTTGGCAGGCGTTCGCGTGGTCCCAAATTTTCATACGTAAACACAGAATCTGACTGATAGATTCAAGCCTCGAAAGGTTTGTATAAGAGAAAGGTCGCCAAAACTGTCCGTTGGAATGTTTACTTGGTTTTACATGTTTATATTTGTTTAAGGGTTCCGTACTTTAAGGTTTGTTAAAATATACAAATATCTCATTTCTCAATCTGTTTCTTTGGAAAAGTTGTTTAGTTTGATGGCTATGGCCAGCACACATAATACAACATAACATTAAACACACAACACAACAGCGTAACATTAAAATATTGCGGGATTTTAAAATATGATTGCCAGAGTCCACTAGGCCAACTCTTGATACATGAAATTTGTGATTTTATTATTATTGGCCAATCTTAATTGTATTACCTTTACATTAAGTCAATACCTACTTGTAAGTATTAACTTCAAGCAAATTTGATAGCTCTCGTAAAGGCTTTGTATTTTGCTCTAGTTTCCAGTATAACAATTATCTAATTTGAAGAGGTAATATAATAAGTATGTCTTAACTTAATGTTGCCCAAGTCTGGATCCAAACTTTCACGAAGTTTAAATTAGTAGTTGTTATACAATGAACAAAATAAAAAAAGATTTTTCAGGCTTTAGAATGTTTTTTGTGGCTGCCTTCAACTTTGTTGAAGATTTTCTTAAAAAATAACATATATTTACCCTCGATTTCACGTAAAGTTAAAGTAAGGCTATCCATTTCAAGAACCGGAAATATAAACGATATATAATATAAAGGAAATATAAACGAAAATCAAATTTCATGGTCACCAAACAAAAATATAGTAATATTATTTTTTTAACGTATTAGGGATGTACGAGGACATATTACCCCTTAAAAGGATCATCGTACTTACTTTGGTTCAAATCTACACGAGGCGAGACGTCGGGAATTTTAGACAAAAAAATATTCTTTTTTTAACCGACTTCAAAAAAGGAGGAGGTTCTATGTTCCATTGTATGTATTTTTTATGTATGTTCACCGATTACTACGTCAGTTGTGAACCGATTTGCAAATTTTTTTTTTCAACCGAAAGAGTATACTCCTGAGGTGGTCCCATTGTCACCAAGTCAGGATCTGATGATGGGATCCTAGTGAAATCGAGGGCAACCCTTAAATTTTATAAGCACTTTTTACGTTTTTCATATATTTTTCAAAGCTGTACAAGTATGTAGCCCGTGTGGTGCCGGCAAAGAATAGTGCCAACCCTTAGGTGTCATAAGGCAAGGGAACTTAGGGTTAATACTCTCTACTCTTGGGAGTCGTAAAAGGCGACTAAGGGTTAATCAACCAGAGAATGGGCAGCAGCATCCTTCTGTGTCGGCCCAGTGGTGCCGGCATAGAATAGTACCAACCCATCTCTACCCGTGAGTGTCGTATAAGGCGACTAAGAGTTAATGAACCAGAAAATGGGCAGCAACATTCTTCTGTGTCGCTTTTTACGTGTTTCATTTATTTTTCAAAGTTATGCAATTATATTATGCTTGTAATTAGCTTAGTTCTAAGCATTTATTAACTTAAGTTTATTATTGGCTGTAAGCATCCCAAATAAAATAAAAATAAATAAATAAAATATAGCTTGTGTGGTGCCGGCAAAGAGTAGTAACAACCCTTTGGTGTCATAAATGGTGACTAAGGGTTAATATTCTCTACCCGTGAGAGTCGTGAAAGGCGACTAAGGGTTAATCAACCAGAGAATGGGCAGCAGCATCTTTCTGTGTCGCCCGCGTGGTGCCGGCATAGAATAGTACGAACTCATATCTACCCGTGGGTGTCGTGAAATGATACTAAGGGTTAATGAACCAAAGAATGAGCAGCAGCATCCTTCTGTGTCACCCGTATGGTGCCGGCATAGAATAGTACCAACCCATCTCTACCCGTGGCTGTCGTAAAAGTTGACTAAGGAATATACACCGAAGGATGGGCAGCAGCATCTTTCTGTGTATCGTACCATCTTACAAACTGCGGTTACCGACAACAGCGGTCGCCAGCCGCAACGTTACCAAGCGTGGTGACTATGGGAAATCCTCTCCTAAATACCACGCTTATTCGCCAGAGTTCTGGAGGGAGGTCCCTAACCTGCAATGGTCGTTGCAGGTCATGGGATGATCCTTTTGTGTATCTTATCGTATCATCTTGCATTCTGCGGTCGCCAACAACCACGGTCCATGGTGCCAACTGTAACGCTAACACGTGTGGTGACTATGGTACTTACCCTCCACATTGTTCCAGCAAAAGCTGGAATTTTGGAGGGAGCTTAGCTCCTTGTCCTGTGGTGGACGTTTTATGGGATGTTGTGATACAAGTATTTGCGCCTTTTATTCATCATCTCATGTTGATGATCTGGTGATGGATGAAACAACTCCTCAACGGTTAGGAGTTGGAGGATAATTCTTGAAAATTGTAGTTACGTTCTTTAAGATCGATAGTTTGAAGCATTTGTGGCCGAGTGGAAGTTGCTCTTTCTTTATCTTTTTATCTTTATCTTTATCTTTGCGATCACGAAAATTATGTAACTTTGGACGTGGTGTAGTCAGAATCTGGATGGGTGACCGCTAGTAGCACAACAATTAGAGCATTCTGTCAATTGTAGAACCATTTTCAAAATATCTTTTTTTTTTCGACAAAACATACATCTGAAGTTGTCCCATGATCACCAAGTCAGAATATCATTATGGGATCAAATTTAATAGGTACGTATTCCCTACGTGTTTCAACAACGTGTTAGGTAAATAACGCAAAACGTCTCAGATGGAAGCTCTACATATGAAATTGAACAACTTTTGTTCTACGACTTTTGTAAATTTGCGAAATAATTATTGATATTTTTTGTTATTGACAACAACTATGAAAACTGAGCAACTTTACTAAAGTTTCTTCTAACTTCTAAAATTGAAGCTTGTCTTAGTGTTCTAATTAACATATTTACAGTTGTCTTAATCATTGCATTTCGCGCAACGCTTTTTAAGCATAGAGACCCGCTTAAGGTCAAATTGTTTCCACTGACGTGCAGCCGCTTGTACATACCTATCCTATAAGTGGGTAAGTTTTTACTGATTAGAGATTCAGAGATTTATCCGCGAAATGCTATTAGCTTTTTAGTGACATCATCATTCTAAACAGTGACATGACAACACTGCGTTTTTCGTGTACCAAAAGATTACAAGGCCTTTAAAATCGTGTTTCCTAGCCACTCCTAAGGAGTGATCATCAGGTCATGGTTGTAAAACAGGATCAGTCAGGGTTACCAACTACGTGGTGTCACCTGTACCTTAAGGTGTTTGCTTAACACTAAAACTTATAAAATAAAATAGTTTTAACAAAAAATAATCACCTCCTTCAAAATTTAATAAGGAATCTATTAGCACTAAAAAGTATAAAATAACCATAGCAGTTATTTTTTTTTTATTAGGTTCACAAACTGGATACAGCTCAAGAAAATGAGATAATAAACAAGCACAAATAAAACAGGTTTTAGAACGTACCCTACTATGAGTGAACACAGCATGCAAATAACAAATATACACTAGTGAAGATTATTGCTTAGTAACTAACAACAACGATCTTAACTACAAGCTTAAACAAATATCAGAGAATTTAATCTGGTTTAGGTCTTGTGAGGCAAGACCTAACGGACTTCTTAGCAGAAACCACAGAACCATTGAAAATATCACAGTCATATCTAATAGCATTATAGGCAGTGCACATGCGATGCAATGGGCTATGTTGACCTAGGTTTGTTATACAGGCAAGGGGTGAGAAGTTCGTACGATTATGCACACTACTACCAACACGAGGAATAGTGAAATTAAGCTGTTGCAGAATATCCGGCGCGTCAATGAAGCCATGAATGAGTTTAAATAGAAACATCAAATCAAGCAGTTTGCGACGATCATGTAACGAAGTGATGTTGTAATGTTTTAAACGTGATTCATAAGAATGTAGTTCTTTACATTGAAAGTCATTATATTTTAAATGATAGATGAATCTTTTCTGAATACGTCCAATTCTATCAGAAGGTACAGCATAGCTAGGACTCCAAACAACAGAACAGTACTCAATTATGCTCCTTATTAAAGAATTATAAACTACAATCGAAATTGTAGGATTTTTGAAAATTTTCATTTGTCGTGAAACAAAACCTGAGAGCCTAGATGGCCTACTGATAATATTATCGATGTGATAACGGAAACTTAGACTAGAATCGAAGAGAACTCCAAGGTCGTGAATGGTATTTACTTCAGTCAATGGTACACCATCAATGGAATAAACAGCAGTGATGGGTGTCTTCCGTCTAGTGAATTTGATGTGGTAGCATTTGCTGGTCTTTAAAGCCATGTGATTATCACAGCACCATTGATGAATTCTATTTAGATCATCTTGCAGGCTTAGCACGTCATCTAATGAGTTAATTTCTTTGTAAAGCTTCAGGTCATCTGCGTACATTTTGAATTCAGATTGCAAAATGTAGGATAAATCATTGATAAACATCAGGAAAAATAAAGGCCCTAAATGAGAGCCATGGGGCACACCCGACGGAACCAACACCTGCTCTGACAAATTTAATTATCAGTAACTTAGTGAAATAATAGAAAATAACCAAGCCTATATTTTTTTATTATAATTATAAATTTACAAAAATCAGTTCATTTTGGAGTAAGTGCCAGCCAAGTCGCAAAACCAATGGAATTATGTATGTGCTTCTAGACAACTAAGTGCACTAGCTTACTCGGGCTACATAAGCTGTAGGTATACCATTACCATATTTCGACAAGTTTTGATTCTCCATCTCATGCCTACTTCTTTATCAAATATTTACCATTGACAATTTAATATGGGATCCCCTCGACAGTAAACAAATAAATGGTACAGCAGCACTGCACTTACTTTCTCGCAATACTCAAGGAAAAACTATCAACCGCAAACTTAAATTTGTAATTCCATACACATAGTATGGAAATACAAACTTTTATTTACGTGTTTCCAAAAAAATGTTCAAACGAAATATACAGATCAATTCAGAATTCAAATTGTCAAACATTAAAACAAACAAACTTCAAAAGATTTCGAGTAAATCACATGTTTAACTTTTGGCAGTACTGGAACATCCTTTATATCAATTTTCACAGATCAATGGATACTACCGTAGGATACTTGCATGCACATTTTTTAATTTCCCTACACATGTTCCTTATGGATAATTGTTCAGTTTGGTCTACTCAGCAAGCCCTTTCAGTTCTTGGTGCATGATATCTTACATGGAGATGCTTGGTCATGCAAAGTTTCATCAAGATTCTATGAGTCGTTTTTGAGAAAATTTCAATTTTTCATTTTCGTTGTATGACAGCCAGAAGGAAACCACTCAGAACCCTTCGATGGATTTGCATAAAACTCCTAAATTCAAAATATGGTGTCAATCGGAGCATTCGTTTAGCCGCTAGGCCAAAGCTTGACGGACAGACCGACCGACCGACGGACCGACCGACCGACCGACCGACGGACGGACATTTTTGGGAGACTTGTTTTTTATGATGTATAAGTGATATAGAACACTTTTTTGAGAAAATTAGAAAAACTTTTTTTTTTCACGAACTCAATACCTTTCTCGCTCCGCTCGAAAGTAAAAAGCAGTTCAACGTCTTCTGTAGTAAAAACACTGAATAAAATATTGTTCCCTGCAATGCAACTTCTTGGCTGGCACCGACTCCAAAATGAACTGATTTTTGTAAATTTATAATTAAAAAAAAAAACATAGGCTTGGTTATTTTATATTATATCACTAAGTTACTGATAATTAACTGCTATGGTTATTTTTATACTTTTTAGTGCTAATAGATTCCTTATTAAATTTTGAAGGAGGTGATTAGTTTTTGTTAAAACTATTTTTCTAATTTCTACATTTTTTTGTGTCATATAAATAATGACTTATTCATTTCTTGGGTCATAAATTTATGAAACTCCCTCAAAAGTTACATTGCTCTCAAGATGTATTTTGTATGCCAGAACTTGAATATAACAACAAAGCAAGTCACATCTTGACAACAATCAATAACGCAGGGGAAGCACAAAAGATCCCATAAGGTCGAATTGCTCTGAGGTCCTCTAAGGAACTCAGTTCCCACATCTTAACAGCGTACTCAGCTGATACGCTATCAGAAGCGATATCGAGACCTATTTGTAACTAACGTGTCTTTCTTTTCGACATTGCTAAAATATGCGGCGTTACAACAAAACGCTTCTGCCTCTAGCTCGAAGTTTAACCTGCGATACAAATGTGCCTGTTCTCCTAAACATAGTTGTATTGCCTCTGTACCCTTCCAGCCCTTTGTAGATGAAGTCATTTGTTGTTTGAAAGAACCTATTTGTTTTACTGTACCTTTACCGTAAATTTGAAAGCCAGAGGTACCTAAAGGTTATTATACAAGGTCTTTCAAACCGTGAGCCACAAACAAAGCGTGAAACTTGCAAAGTAGCCGATTGAAGATAAAACAAATTAAAGCTCACCACGCTCGATGTAATTTGACACCGGATCGCGGGCGCGCTGCGAGTGCCTAAAAGTCGCTTAATCAACTATGTCCCGCCTCACAGCATGCGCATCAAGCCCCACAATATGCTCGTTAAAAGATCTGTACAAGGCCAGACCTAATGCCAAAAAAAAGACAAAAAGTGTGAGTGTTGCCATCGACAAGATAGAAGAAGAATAAAGATTTTTACAGAATACCTACTTACTGACCCGTGTGGTGCCGGTAAAGAATAGTACCAACCTATTCTACCCGTGGGTGTCGTAAAAGGCGACTAAAGGTTTATGAACCGGAGCATGGGCAGCATCATCTTTCTGATCGTTCCACCTTACATACTGCGATCACCAACAACAACGCTCGCCAGCCGCAACGTTAACAAGCGTGGTGACTATGGCAAATCCACTCCAATGTACCACGTGTTTTTGGTTTATTTCTGGAGGGAACTCCCTGTCCTGCAGTGGACGTTTTATGGAATGTTATGACACAGTAAATATATAAGCTAAAGCAGTATAGAAACTCGGGCCTTTTTTTGAAAAAAGAACTATTCTGCGTCGGAGCGTCAGGGTTGTAACCCAGAAGTTTTGTAATAAGAATAGTATGATGAACTCAAATATTGGGTGCTTCTATCAACTGTTCCTTTCAGCATGTTTTCGGACCGTAAAACTTAACAACTTTCCGTAAGAGGTCAAAATACGAATTTTTTTTTTTAATGTCCATTAGCATTAGAAACTGCGTCAGCCGATAGCGCGTTTTTGTATGGGAGGAAAAAATAAAATATATAAAATAAGTCAGAAGGTTAAGCCACTTAGTCGCCTTTTAGCACCCAACGAAAGGTTAAATTACCTCTATCACACAAGGGCAGATCGAAACACTTAGTCGCCTTTTACGACACAAGGAAAGGTTAAGTCACTTAGTCGCCTTTTATCGCACAAGGACAGGGACATACTTATAGGGACATTATGTGTACTTACCTATTTGTTTGTATTAAGGTTTTGGCACCCAGGACTTATTTCAGCGCGAAAACTGCTTATTTTCCTGTAGCGGTGTGCGCATGTGTGAGTGCGCCAGTTTTGGACGTTTGTTAGGAGTTTCCATACTGCTTTAGCTTATATATTTACTGTGGTTATGATGACCTACTTACTGAATGTCATGTAATGCAGAATAGAGTTACATACAATTCAAATAGAGCGCGTCTCCCACTTTGAATGCTTGCTACAGTAAACAGAACGGTCGACCGAAACCACGTTTTCTGGGTGTATACTCTCAAAGTCCGATATATCGAAACGATACTATTCGAAACATGCAAATGCAAAACTTCGTCCCTTGACAATACAGTAGAAAATTGGTTGGATGAATTTTCAAACTGCCAGTAGTTAGCATCCAACCAATATTCTACTCTATTGTCAAGAGACGAAGTTTTGAATTTGCATGTTTCGAATAGTATCGTTTCGATATATCGGACTTTGAGAGTAGACACCCTGTGCTATGCTGGGGTATTAGAGAACATCATACCTTATACAAACTCGTAGGATAACAATTACTATAGGATCAAAACTGTCAATATTATTGGATCAAAACAAAGTTTATAATCAAACAAACTGATCAAAATGTATGGAATAGCAAATTAATTCTACGATTTCCGAGTTGATCCCATACTAGAAGTAGTGTATTTATGATTATAAAAAGAGAACCCTTTGTTTTCATATTTTGAGTAAAAGCAATTTTTTTTAAATGATTCTACTTTGCACAATTTTTAGGGTTCCGTACCTCAAAAGAAAAAAACGGAACCCTTATAGGATCACTTTGTTGTCCGTCTGTCTGTCTGTCAAGACCCTTTATCTCACGAACGGGTGGAGGTATCAGGTTGAAATTAATACCATATATTAGGATCTATGAACCACACAAGATCTGAAAATTTAAATTTTTTACAACGACGCAATCAAAAGATATGGCATTTTATGTCCTCATCTCCATACATTTATGCAAATAAGCAAAACCTACAGGGTACTTCCCGTTGACCTAAAATTATGAAATTTGGCAAGAAGCTAGGTCTCACAGTACAAATAATGGGAAAAGTCTGAAATCATTAAATATTACAACTTTTCTCACAACTAATGGTAACCAATTGTGGTGAGCTCCCGTTTCAAGAACATTGATATAAGAGAGGGGTCAAGTTAGATGGTCGCTGAGGCATTTTTGTTTTAGTTCTATTTTAAAAACGGGAACACTTACAAACTTGAAAATTGGTATGTTTATAGTGCATAAGCTATAAAATAACAACAAATAATAAATTTTGGTCAAGCGCGTGTCGGACTCAAAAAATCTAGCACATTAACTTACTGAAATTTCAACTAATACAATTATGATTATGTGGTGGTACGGAACCCTCAGTGCGCGAGTCCAACTCGCACTTGGCCGGTTTTTTTTTATTAATAGTGGTCATGGTGTAGTAGTTAGGGTGCTGACTGCCATTTGGACATATGATTTGCTCATTATTTATATTAGTAGGGATGATAGATCAGGTCAATACGAATCGATTTGGTCCTTACAAGTTTTTCTGTTCGTCGCTGCGTTTATGAGTTAAAGCAAAAAAAATTAAAATAAGATACTAAACAATTTTTTTTTGTCTGCCTTTGTGGCAGCTGTTTAAAATACTTCTGAAGATGTAGAAAATCGAAGAGGCAGATATGCAGGTCTCTGCATTATCACGGGACGATGTAGTGGTTTTTTGCATTTTAAAGCGCTTTAACTTTACAACGCAGGGTTATATTTATGGTGGCAGACCATTTTTCTGTGGTCCTATAAATTGTGTTTGATCGAACAGTCATGGTCTGCCACATGAAGGAAAAAAAAAATTACGCGCCCAGATGGAGTAGTAATCAAAACTTACTATGGGTGCCGGCTGTGATACAATTTTGTAACTCACACACACATTCACACTTTTCTTCCAAATAGTCGTTCACGGCATGTGACATGGACAACATCTCTGTCATAAAATATCAGAAATAAAATATATAACACAAAACATTAATAATTGTGCGGTGAAATTGTGCCGAAACCATGCCGCAAGCAAAACTACAAAGCTTGCTGGTATCACATTTTTCTGGTGAGTAGTAAACCGCTTGGTTTTTACAATTTTCGTGGTCAAATTTTTAGTAGAAAATTGTGTTGTTGATTTTTAGTGATGTGAAGTAGTCGATAAAAAATAATATAGAATCGAGACGTCGTTATAATTTTATTTCATTTATTTATCGCAGTCTTCTAAAAGATCCGGCGCAAAAACGTCAATGGGTGCCAACATGCGGGAGAGACCAAAATTGGATTCCACACAAATATAGCAGAATCTGCTCAGCTCCTTTTAATAACAGTAATTACGAATTAACTGAAGCCCTCAGAAAAAGACTTCATAAAGATGCCATTCCAACCGAGAACCTATGTCACAAGGTAAATGAAAAACTAGTTTTTTCCATCCTCAGAAATCCATAATCTCTACAAGCTATCCCATCTGAAAAACAGCTGTATGTACGTTTATAACTCTGTGCAGTGTCTTATTAATATTATTAACTAGCCCCATACAAACTTTGGACCCCCGTTTCATCCCTTCAGGAGGTGAATTTTGAAAAATTCTTTCTTAGTCAGCCCTAGATCTCACAAGGAAGCTAAGTGCCAAATTTAGAGTTTCTAAACCCAGTGGTTTGGGCTGCACGTTGATTCTTAGTCAGTCAGCCAGTCATTTATTCATTCAGTCAATCAGTTTCTTCTTTTATATATCTAGATTTGACTATTTGTAACGATGGCAAATAGTTGCTGATCTAGTTTTTCAGTTATTCTAAGAACTGTAAGATTTTTGTGCTTCGTTTAACAGTTAGGCAGACAGACCATACTGAACGAAGTATTGGTGTTTTATTAACTTCAGCATTATCTCTTTATCCAAATAATATATTTTCATTCTTACAGGTTGATAAACAAGTGCTTCTCCCTCAGAACTCAACGATACATGCTTCCGAAGGTAGCTCTACATTGTCAGAAACAAGATTAAAATACAAAATTGAAGAGCAAAGGAAGAAAATAAAACAATTAACTATGGCATGTGTTACTAATTCTATTACATTTTTAATTAGACTACAAAACATTGTTTTAAAAATAAATAAAAATAAAAAGAACTTTATTCACCAAACACAATTCTTAAATGTATAAAAGTTAAGCTTATTCTAAGTTAGTTATACATAATGGTTGGTGAAATGGCAAGATACTCAGCAATACTGCTGGTTTTCAGTACCCCCCCTGAATCGCTACTTTGGAGACCCCCCAATACAGTTATAGTGTTACTGATGCTACTTTTATTTTTCATTTGAAATTGTCTAAAAATATAAATAACCTATTCTACATGTCAAGTATTCACAAAAGTATTCACTGGATAAGAATTTACTTTTTATTGTTAATAATTTACATTGTAATAAATATTAGGTGGTCAAAAGTTATTTTACACGTAATGTAAATACGTTACCTATACAATAATTTAAATAGTTAGAAATATAAATTAAAAATATTGTTTAAAAATTTGTAATGTATTTTTATTTGTTTATGTTAAATTTGACGTGGTCCTTGCAATTTTATATCTAATTCCGATAAGTGATAGATTTCATCCTCACCTCCTGGACGTCTGATCTCGAACTAACGTACGTGGATAACGCTTTTACCGCTCACGTGCAAGGTGTGGAATGATCTCCCTCTTGAGGTGTTTCCTTTGCACAACAATTTAGGGTCCTTCAAAAGGCAAGTCTACAGACATCTCAAAGGCCCGCACCGTATCTGCTCCCCTAAGTTGCTAGATGTCCTAGACGACAGTGACGACTTACTATCAGGTGGGCAGTCTATCCCTGTGCCTCTCTCGGTAGTTCGCTCACTCTAGGAAATAAAAGATATATTTGTATGGAGAAGCAAAAAGACAAAATACCAAATGCCCAAAGAAGTAAGCAGTTCCCAATATTATTGCAAGTTGCAAATTGATCACCATTGTATATGAGAGGTTCGATAAATAAGTCCAGGAGCCATGTGATAAAATGTAAGTAAATAATCGATAAATATACATCACATCACTATTTTCAAATTCAGCAACCATGAAGTTTCTTGTTTTTTACATGCCAAATAACGTAAGCTGCCGTTATTCATAATCTAAGCCAAATAAAGACAAATAAATGTCGTACTTTATTGATATTTTGTTTTTAATTGGGCATATCATAACATAAATGTCTCTATCTTTTTCTAACGTAACGTATTCAAAGATGTGTGATAGAGTTAAAAGACAAACCCCGTCTCCCGCTTCCACCTACCCTCCCACCCCTCTGAGCTGCCGCATAGGTTTCGATACAAAATGGGCATGATTACTACTCCATCTGGGCGCGTAATTTTTTTTTTCCTTCATGGTCTGCCAGGTGTAGTTTCATTGTCAAATTTCAAAATAGTTAAAACTAAATTCCTCAAAAACCACAGGGATATAGATGTTTGCCAATATTTTTTTGTACCTTTTAGAGGATGCTTTTTATCATCAGTCAAAGAGGCAGACATGAGCAAATCATACACAAATTTTGTCCGGCAGCACCAGGAGTTGGTAAAAACAGAAACAATGTCTCGTTTCGGCTCATATGACAGCACAACTTTTAAACCATTCAAGGCTTAATTTTAGCAGCCACGTTAACCCCTTATTTTTTTAACAAAATAGCGGTAAAAAATTTGAAAAGCGTTGCATAGAACCTAACCAAAGACATAGAAACATTTTAAATACACACGTATTAAAAATATGTAGGTATTTCACAAAATTATGCACAACTTGATCAAACTTTTTGCTAACAAAATAGAACAAACTCAAATGAACAAAGATAATTTATTTAAACAAATAAAAGAAAACAGTCCCAAAAACACAATTTGACTAAAATATTCATTAGGGCTGGAGAAGACATTCAGTCTTGGCCTCGTTTTAATTATTTGTGTGTTTTAGTGTCACGTGATCACGTCTCGCGTCGGCCATTACCTCTCGAGAAGACGGGAGTTGGGAGTGTAGTACAGTCAAGAGCACATCAAGCTTGACACATTCGACTTTGTACCGTTCTTATTTCAATAGACGTACGGGCTAGAGTCGCGCTGCAAGTGTCAAGCTTGACCTGTCGTTGACTGTACATTCACATGAATAACGTTTAGTACGAGACGACACAGCGTGGAGGAAGTGACACGGTATATCACCGCGAGAATTTTATATATAAAACTTTTTGTATGTTTTAAATTCTACCTATGAAATATCGATAATAAACAATTTAACCAACTGCGGAAAAGGCCAAAATGAGGGATATTAGTTAATGTTGTGACACCTGAATGTGAAGATGGTGCATTTAACTACTGTTATACTTTGTATTTAATATAAATTGTTTATATTATTAAAGCTACTACTATTAGTTCGTCCGCATTAAAAATGCAGTATGTCATTAATGCAAATGTTATCAAAATGGAGATAAAATGCAAAAAAAAAAACGTTTGTTTTTAACTTTCGAGCGGAGCGAGAAAGGTGCTGTATTAGTGAAAAAAAAATAAAGTTTTTCTAATTTTCTGAAAAATGCGTTCTATATCACATACACATCATAAAAAACAAGTCTCAAAAAAATGTCCGTCCGTCGGTCGGCCGGTCGGTCGGTCGGTCGGTTCGTCGGTCGGTCTGTCCGTCACGCTTTGGCCTAGCGGCTAAACGAAGAGTCCGATTGACAACCATATTTTATATTTAAAATTTTTATGTAAATCCATAGAAGGATTCTTAGTGGTTTTTTGCTGGCTCTCATTTTGAGGGTAGCTATCATACAACGAAAATGCGAAATTGCAATTTGCTCAAAAACGGCTCAAAAGATTTTGATGAAACTTTGCATGACCAAGAATCACCCTGCAAGGTATCTTACAGCAGTATCTACTTGTCAATGGAAGTTTATATAAGGGGTGTTCCCTTACTACTAAAATGTAAAATTGTAATTTACTCAAAATTGGTTTCATTGATCTTGTTCTAATGTTCTACAATTTGGATTCTGAATTATTTTTTTGCAAAAATCTAGTATACAGGGTGTACTAAAAACTGATAGGGCTTGCTTACATATCAGTAGACTAAACTGAACAACTTTTCCTAACAAATATGTGTTGGGAATCTATATGCAAGTATCTTACGGTAGTATCCATTGATCTGTAAAAATTCATATAAAGGCTGTTCCAGTTCTGCCAAAATTTAAGCATGCAATTTTCCCGAAATAGTTTACTGTTAGTTTGTCTTAATGTTTGATTGTTTATTATGATGTATTTCATGAGAATATTTTTTTGAAAAACTTAAATTTAAGTTTGTAATTTCATACTATACAGGGTGTCTCATTCAAATCGGTCAGTATGGGAAAGTCTGAAACTATAAGACATACGAAGATTTGTTCTTAGGAACCATGTCACCGATTTTGATAAAAAGAAAAACTGCATTCATACATTTGAAAAAAAAAAGTGTACCCAGCTGGGGAATCGAACCCGGTAGTTTTGAAAAAAAAGCTTACAGTTTTTCTGTTTAAATAACGGTTGTGTAGGTCTTAAGCAGTAAATGTCTCTATGAAACACGATGTCTAAAATGAATAAAATGTATTGTTTTTACATACTTTAATTTATCATAGTAGGTGTTCGAAGTGACCACCGTTTTTTTCAATACAATATGGGTACACTTTTTTTTCAAATGTATGAATGCAGTTTTTCTTTTTATCAAAATCGGTGACATGGTTCCTAAGAACAAATCTTGGTATGTCTTATAGTTTCAGACTTTCCCATACTGACCGATTTGAATGAGACACCCTGTATATGTATAGCATTACAAATTTGAGTTTGCAGTGGAACAACCGTTTCATTCGAATGTTTGCTTTCAGTAAGTCATTGTACATTTCACTTTATAATTTTAAGCGACCTGATTGGTTACGGGGCTTGGCTGCAAGCGGCGGAAAGCGATGATATGATTCACTGCATTCTTAAGATGGACGAACTATAGTTGTCCAGAAATAAATAAATAAACAAAAGTCACGACGGTAGCACTGCGGAAAATGAAGATAATCTTCACAATTCTCTCCTCGTGTCTCGGCGGTGTCGAGTTCTATTCGTCCTGTTGCAAGCGTCCGGAAACATTCGCAGCTTGCATTAACTTGTACTTGTAATACAAACTCAGACGCCGCGCAACTCTGTGCAATTACATCGCTTGAAGATTTTATCACAGGGAAATCTGACTCCGTAAATGTAAACTTGCCGATGCGTGTGTACAAACTAGAATACATCAAAGTATTCTCAGCGCTCATGGTTTTATTACGAAAACTTTAACAGAATAGTGGTTAATTAAGAATTACATATTTATATCGGTGAAGTCTTTATAGGTAAGCGTCCATTTGTCGGTATCGTACGCAACGGACGCGTCGCACGCAACGGATCGTAGCATTCTTTGTATAGAGACTCATATAAGTGCGTCCACCTGTCCGCATCGTACGCATCGCACATCGGCAATGCCGACACCGTTGCTCCGAGAGGCAACTTTTGCGATGCGTGTCGATGACGTCATACGGAATGCCGATCAGTGGACGCACCCCGCGCGCTCGCCCTCTATCGTCGGCCATTTGCATTTTTTGTTTGTACTGTCAACACGCGTTGTTTTTGCAACATGGACGCGTCAAGACTAATCGCAATTGTGCAAGAGTACGAAGAAATTTATAATTTAAAACACCCTAACTATTCTAACCAGCAAAGAAGGGACAATATTTGGGAGGAAATTGGGAACAGGTTAAATCAAACAGGTAAGTTTATAATTTTTTATTTAATAACTTATACCACAGAGATAGGAACAGATACACGATGCCATACTAAAAAACGTCACGTTGAGGTGGTATGAAAAGCTCATACATTTACGCGCATTCCAGCCCGAATTCTCCTCAATTGCCAATTTACCGACCCTGCTTCTGAGTTAAAGTAACTTTTGAAGCTATCCCTGACTGCTAAAGCATCTGTGCGTGAATTACCACCTACATTCCTTAGGTTTTGCAGTCCTCTCATGGATGTGTTTAAATCGTTTTCGGTCCAGTGGCATGAGTCATTTCTTAAAAAGTTGTGCAAACAGCATGTAGTCATTACGACAGTTACAATGTGCTCTTCGTGCATAGACAATCTTCGTTCGAAAATTCTAAATTTTTTTGCCAATATTCCAAATGTATTTTCCACAGTATTTCTCGCACGACTGAGCCGATAGTTAAAAACTTTTTTTTCTTCATTTCTTTGGGCATCATCTCGAGAGTATGGTCGCATTAAATACGTGCACAGTGGAAAAGCTTCGTCACCGATGATGACGTGAGGTAGTGGTTCAGTGCCTCCTGGTGGTATTTTTCGTGGAGGTATGTTTAGAGTGCCATCCTGTAAACCTTTGCCTAAACTCGAATTTCTCAAAATACTAGCATCAGAGTTCTTACCAAACGCACCGACATCTACGACTATGAATTTTTTATCTGCGTCGACTAAGGCTAGCAGTACCAAACTAAAATGTTTTTTATAACAAAAGTAATTTGAACCACTGTGCGGTGGAGCTTGAATAAGCACGTGTTTTCCATCAATGGCAGCGATCGCGTTGGGAAAATTCCATTTCTCGTAAAAACCTTTTTCTGATTCAATCCACGTATCTTCAGAAGGTTTTGGCATCACTATGGGCTGTAGGACTTCAATAATGGCTTCGCAGGTCGAATACACAATTTCTCGCACTGTACGTTCGCCCATCCTGAAGGAAAATGCCAGAGATCGAAAAGAATTCCCAGTGGCTAAGTACCTGAAATAAATAAAATAAAATATTTTTAATTGTTACAGGCAATGCATCAGAGACAACCATAGGAAGGCTTTGAATTTGCGTAAGACCAAAAGCGGCCAAGCAGCATCGAAACTAAAACCTCCCAAATTCTTCCAAGAACTTTCTTTCCTAGTACCATACCTAAACGATGAGGAAGACCGGCGGTCAAACCTATCGCCAAGAAGTGTCAACAATAACGACGAAACACAGCTTGAAGCACTGTCTGATTCTAGTAATCTAGATACAAGCGATGCAGGAAGTCAACAATCAATTGAATCCGCTCGAACTGTCGGTAGGAAATCGACCTACGCAGCTTCACAAACTTCACAAGGTCCAACAGCAGCCAACGTTCTACAACAATACTTAACAAGAACGGCACAAAACAGAAATCTGAGTGATCCTCTCGTGGATTTTTTCATCAACATGGCTAAAACAGTAAAGACTTTTCCTTTACAAGACCAAATTCAAATTAAATCTGAATTGTTTCAAATGGTTAATAGCGTGGAGATGAGGCTGGCGACAACTCCAATCAATCCTGAATATCCTGATTCTAATCTTATGACATCTGGTTCGAATGAAAGAGAGAGAGTGAGAATTGTTTCAAATATATTGCTTCCGCAACCTACTCGTTCTTCAAATGCAACAATGTTTACTTCGTCTGCTATGAACAACATCACAACCATCGCTTCGACACCATCTGTGAATAAAACTCTATACGTGATGTCTCCTCCTCCTCCACCTGCCATGAACGAGACTCTGCACAATCTGTCTTCGGCAATGTTTTCTCGTTCGTCTACACCTACGAACAACATCATAACCATCGCTTCGACACCATCTGTGAACGTGATGTCTCCTCCTCCTCCACCTGCCATGAACGAAACTCTGCACAATCAGTCTTCGGCAATGTTTTCTCGTTCGTCTACACCTAACGAAATGCTGCCTTCACCCATGAATGAAACGATGTCTTCACGTCTCAATAGCGAAACTCAGCGCATGATGTCCTCCCAAGAAAATGTGAACTATACGGATCAAAACACGCAGATTCTCGGCCAATATTTACATTAAGAAGTAATGCATACGATGTTTCATTCCAATAAATACCTTAAACACACAGCAAGCCTTTCTTCTGGTCCTATAGCTTCCCTGTATTTAGTATTCTGTCTCAGTAAATGTGGTTTCAGGGTATCAACAAGATAATGGAATTTAGCTTGCGACATACGAAAATATTGGAAGAACTTGATGTCATCGTTTGACAAATCAGGAAACAGGGTGTGATATTCTCCATGTTCCGATCTCTTCTTGAATATGTCGTGTATCCAGATACTATGTTTCCTTTTAACTTTTTTTTCCAATTCTTCCTCTTCTGCTAACAAACAAGCTACAACGACAATTTGTTCTTCATCGCTTTCTTCCATCCTCACAGAGTCCGCACGTACGCTCACTACGAAAATCCGAATGAACTGGCATCGTCAATCCGTATTCTGGTACTCACCGTCGGTAATCCGTACGCTGCCGATACAGTGGACGCACTGTGAAAACTTGTATCTGTTTGATGCGACGCGTCCGTTGCGTACGATACCGACAAATGGACGCTTACCTTATATCGGTGAAGTCTGAAACAAATAGTTCAGCCAATATTATGTTCTCAGCTATTCCTGGTGCCTATCCCTTGCCTCAATAGTGCTATCTTCTTTCCCCCGTCATCAACTCTCTCTTCCTTCTCGTCCCTCTTTCTCCATCAAAGTTATCAACATAAATTCTTTACATCTCTCATATTCGGTAAGTAGGTCCTTATTACCCCCAAATGGGGCTTGTAGGTGACCAATTAGCGCTCTAGGGTAATAATGTAGCTAGAAAAGCCCTAGGGCCTTTACATCTCTCATATATTCGGTATAGTAGGTCCTTATTACCCCCAAATGGGGCTTGTAGGTGACCATTTAGCGCTCTAGGGTAATAATGTAGCTAGAAAAGCCCTAGGGCGGTAAGTAATTAAAAAAATGTTTTATTCTTGTAATGCCGGTTTTTTTCTACTTACCTCACAATCGAGATGTAAAGCAGAGTAGTTAGCTCGGGTGTAAGCATCAATTGCACCCTCGAACTATAGGCGCCCTCGCTGCGCTCGTGCGCCTAAATATCTCGGGCTGAAATTGATGCCTTACAGCCCTTGGCTACTAATCTACTATTAATTATTATCTCTCTATTTACTTGCAGTATTATCTGCTCTGTGTCCTGAGGATAAAGATAACGTCGACGATGGAACGAGCTGTTCACTCGCGACTTTAATGGATTCGGGTTAAATGAATCACGCTTCTGTAGGTCTGCTGGAAGGAATTTCATTTAGTAATAAGCAGCACCTGTTGTGTCATTTTTCTTAATTTTAATTTTTTTAATGTATTTTTAATAAACTGTAACTAAATATATAAATGAACTCGGTAACATTTCACTCTTTATTTTTGCTGTGCGTGCTTTAGGTCTTCGTGTAGTATAGTAAGTTTTATATACAGTGTGTGTGGGTGAGGTTGGCAAAATTTAAAGTTAGTTGATAAAATTGAAATCCAAGAAACACATCACCAGAAATAAATATAAATCGACCGCTCCATAAAATTTTTAGTGGCCTTTTTTTATTTCATAAAATTTTTAGTTGATCAATATTATCGACTGATCAAGCCCTTTTAGGTTTTTGTCGACCTGTCCTTTAAACCACAGAATAGGTAATAGTACTACTTAAACCCTGTATTTGGCTTGATATTTTGGGCTCGTCACAACTTTTAGCAACCGTATAAAGATAGTTTCTTCAGGTTTTAGAAAGCATGAATTCTTCTCACGAGTTTCACATTACAGCTGAACTATGTGGGTTGCGGGGTCTGGGTCATGAGCCGAAACTTTTACTTGAAACACTTGAAAACCTATGCGATTCTTTACCAAGTTGACATCCTGTGGTGGAAGATCTTTTAAATACACAGGGTGTGAAAAAAGTACGATGATCCTTCTAAGGGGTGATTCTACATCACTAATAAAATATATATATATTAAAAATATGAAAAAAAAAATACTTTATCTTAAAAGAAGTAGTTTTAGCTTAAGAAGAAGTGAAGTGCCTGGAGGGTTCAATGACCGCTATGATCAGCTGGAGATCCAGACAAAGATTTTCTTTTACACTCTATTAGTGATGTAGAATTCCCCCCTTGTAAGAATCATCGCACTTTTTTTTTACTCTCTGTATAATAAAAGAGTAAAAACCGCGTGTCTGTACTTTTGATAAAATTATAAAAAAATTTGTGTGAGCGATAAGAAACGACCAATAAAACTCAAAAATATGTTTTCTGAATTTTTTGTCTGTCTGTCTGTCTGTCTGTATGTTTTCGATAAACTCCGAAACTACTGAACGGATTTTGTCGCGGTTTTCGCAGATAGATTAAGCTTAGCTCTGAGCAACATATAGGCTATGTTTCATTCAAATCGGTTCACTCAATCAGAAGCTACACCAATGTAAAATATTAAATTGCCTGTACGACAATAACTCGCAAACCGATTCAAACTGAGTTTTTAATTACAAGTTTGGCTTACTTTTTTGCAACATAAAAGTTTAGATTCATTGCAAACGGTTTACTCAGACAGAAGGTACGCTAAGTTTCATGCGGCGGCGCAAATAACTCACAAACAATTGAACGAATTCAAACAGGGTTTTCAATAAACTGTCAAGCTAACTTCTTTGCATCATATTAGCTTACTTTCATTGAAAACGGCTCACTCAGACAGGTGCGCGAAATTTCCAGTGGAGGCGCCAATATCTCACAAACAACTGAACCGATTAAAACGAGGTTTTCAGTAACGTATTTGGCTACTCCATGCAACATGTATGCTTAGTTTCATTGCAAACGGTTCACTCAGACATAAAATTCACAAATTTTCAAGCGGCGGCCCCAATAACTCACCAACTACTAAACGGATTTAAACGGGGTTTTCAATATAGTGTTTAGCTTAATTCTTTGCAATGTATTAGCTTAATTTCATTGAAAACGGTTCACTCAAACAGGAAATGCCCGAAGTTTCAAGAGACGGCGCCAATAGCTCACAAACTACTGTACTGATTCCAACTGGCATTTCCATGACGTGCTTGGATTAGGTACTTTCGTGCAACATATAAGCTTAGGTTAGTTGAAAACGGTTCACTCAGATAGAAGTTACGCAAAGTTTCAAGCAAAGGCGCGAATAACTCACAAACTTTTGAGCAGATTCTAACGTGGCTTTCAGAAACGCGTTTGGCTTACTCCTGTGCAATGAACAAGCTTAGTTTCATTGCGAAAGGTTCACTCTGACAGAAGATACGCAAAGTTTCAAGCTGCAGAACCAAGAACTCACCTACTGAACTGGTTCAAACGAGGTTTTCAATGACGCGTCGGGCTTCTTTCTGTGCAACATATAAACTTTATTCCATTGCAAACGGTTCATTCACACAGAAGGTTCGCGAAATTTTAAGCGGCCACACCAATACCTCACAAAGTACTTGAACGACTTAAACGGAGTTTTCAATAACGTATTTGGGTTGCTTTCGTGCAATATTTGAACTTTTTTTATTGCAATCGGTTCACTCAAACAGAAAATGGGCGAGTTCAAAGTTTCAAGCTGTGAAACCGAGCTAAAATCAAAGAAAGCTTATATTTGTACGGAAGAAAGCCAAATACGTTGTTGAAAGTTCCGTTTGATCCGGTCCAGTTGTTTGTGTAAAAGTTGTGGGTACAGCTAAAGATTGGTAAAATCTAGATTTAGTTTTATTATAAAGATAATAATAAAAAATATCCTATTTCGGCATGGCAGTGCAACAAATGTAAAAAAAATAATGAAAGTTCTAAAGTTTTGAAAACTTAGGAAGTATAGGTACTCATAAACAAAATACTTAAATAAATAAAGAGAGATGTGAATCATTGTTTTTTAGGAATTGTCTTTTAAGGGGAGAAATAAGTTACAACGATTGTACAGAAGTGTAGTCCAACAGTTTTGTATGCAGGTACATGTACAGTTAAAAGCATGTGAAGCCACGTTGGACTTTGTACTGCTCTTTTATCAGTTGCCACAGAAGCTAAAGTGACTGAGCCTCAGATTTAGTTAGGCTTTGTTTCGTATAAGATATAACAAAACCCATATCATAGTTCGTCCGCGTGGAATTATACTATTAATTTTACACTTACGAGGATAGTGGGCGACCCAACAGTCCACACGTAAACAAGACGTGTTTAATTTACAAAAATCCGTACTGTCGGTACTCTGTATACCTAATAATATAAAGGCAAGAACTGCACTGTCTGTCTGTCTGTTAAGCTTTTATGACTATTCCGATAAACCGATTGTGATATAAACTTGATAAGAAGATAGTTTTAACCATGGGAAAAGTCATTAGCTACTTTTTCTGAACCTTACGCGGACGGAGTCGCGGGCAACAGCTAGTATGTAATAAATTACTTTCCACAGCTTAAAACAGAATTAATGTAAACTTACTTGAGGGGTTTTATTAAGATTTTTTGGAAATTTTTATAAAATAATTAATAATTTCAAGTGACATTGACTAATTTTAACAGTAAATTCATAAAATCTACTAGTGTTGGTAAATATCACAAAGTTGGGAAGATTGTTCTTGAAACACTGTATATTTTATTTATTTATTTGTAAAGCAAATATCTTGTCTATGGTAATTTTGTGCATAAATTCGAAAACCCCCGGGAGTCACTCTTCTCTATGGAACATGCGGTAAGTTTTGCAGGTAACTATAAATCTGGTGCATGTAATCAAACATCCTTTTCATAAGAGATGCGTCCCGCGAGTGCTCTTCCACGGGATTTACGACCCCTGCTCTCCGTCGGCTCATTATGCTGCAAATTGCAATATTCCCCACTATGATACTATTATAATAGGGTTTGGCTTGTTATAAGAAACGCAAGGTTTTGAAAATAGTACTACAAGAGATGTGTTAGGCCAAAATGGACAAAGAAGGTGTTAGAAGACAACTTGGAGAATTAGGTGGACGGAAATTAAAACAAGCGATGAATTTTGCTCGTTTGCTCACTTGTCACATAAAAAAAATAAGTACTGGAACTGTTGTAATGATAAGATGTTTGTTACAAACTATTGTTAAAATATGGTAGAAGACAGTAGAAGGAGTAAACTAAGATTATCTTATCATCTATGTGTTCGAAATTCGAAGGATCTGTAAAGGAAAGAAAATAAAAATTATTTTAGGCTAAAATATACTGCAAAAATATACGTTTAAGTTTGGTTTAAGTGCTATTTGTTAAACACGTACGTAGCACAAAGAACTGGCCGAGCGGTGTATCTGTGAGAAACTTTAACTTTGTCCAGTCAAATCAAATCAAATCAAAATCGTTTATTCATTGTTGGATATTAAAATCTCTTAATGACGTCAGCTAAACTACATCGCTTCACAAACAATGTGGCGCCATTGTGGGAAAAAAAGAAGCGACAATAAAAACCCACGCGCTCTTTTAAATATGTTTGAATGTACAAGGTTGCATACATAGGTCAGTTTTAATTTTGAATTAGCCTGTTAGAACCGTAGTCTAAACCCATGGATTTTTCTCTTCTAGATAATCTGATATTTTATAATAACCCTTCTTACATAATTTCTGCTTGATTACAGTTTTAAATTTATCTAACGGTAAACTTTCAATATCAGTGGGTACCTTATTAAAGAAGCGTATACATTGACCTTTATATGTTTTACTAATTTTGTGAATACGGCTGACATGAGAAGCAAGTTGATTCTTGTTTCTTATGTTGACACTGTGCCTGTCACAATTTTTATCAAAAATGTGTATATTCCGTTTAGCATATATTAAATTCTCATAAATGTATTGCGACACAAAAGTCAAAATGTTGATTTCTTTAAATTTATTTCGAAGAGATTCTCTAGGCTTCATTTTATAAATTGCACGAACAGCTCGCTTTTGTAGTAAAAAAATGCTGTTTGCATCCGCAGCATGACCCCATAACAAAAGGCCATATGACATGAGACTATGGAAATAACTGAAGTAGACTAACCTCGCGGTGTCTACATCCGTCAGAGCTCTTATTCTTTTCACTGCGTATGCTGCAGAACTAAGTCTGTTCGACAATTTATTAATATGCGGTCCCCATTGTAATTTGTTGTCTAAGGTAATACCTAGGAACACAGCTGATTCCACAAGACTCAATTTATCGTTTTTCACTAATAGACTTGTAGCAGTTGGCTTTACATTAGGCAAAACAAATTTAACACACTTAGTTTTCTTTTCGTTAAGTAAAAGATTATTTACGGTGAACCACTCAACTACATTAGAGATTGTACTATTTACGTCGTCAAAATTTGATTGTTGTCTTTTGACTTTAAAAATCAAAGACGTGTCATCTGCAAATAGTACTATCTCATTCTTGTCCTTTACAAGGTTTGGCAAATCGTTAATGTAGACAATGAACAGGAATGGTCCCAGGATTGAGCCTTGTGGAACGCCCATACAAATTTTTGATCCTAGTGACCTTTTCCCATTTACATCAACCTTCTGGATCCTTTCACTTAGATACGACTCCAGAAGGCGTAGAGCCTGGTCTCATAATGGTGTAATTTCCTGATAAGAATATCATGATGTACACAATCGAAAGCCTTGGACAAGTCACAGAAAACGCCAATGGCATCACTTGATTCCTCCCAGGCGTCAAATATACTTTGAATAAGCTCAACACCTGCATCGACTGTTGAGCGACCCCTGGTAAAACCGAACTGTTTTAGGTTCATCAAGTTGTTGCGACAAAAGTGGCTCTGAACCTGATTTAAAATTATCTTTTCAAATATCTTACTAAGAGTTGGTAGAACAGAAATAGGTCTAAAATTAGTGGGGTCTGATTTACTACCAGCTTTAAACAACGGAATAATTTTACTATGTTTCATCAAATCAGGAAAAACACCATCATCTACACATTTATTAAAAATACTAGATAAGTATGGTGCAATGCTTTCTATAATGGCACTAATAATTTTAACTGACAGGCCATCTATATCGGCGGTCTTTTTCATTTTAAGTGATTTAAAGGCTTTAATTATAACGAAAGCATTGACGTAACTGAATTTAAAATCTACGTTGCAAACATCTACGTGTCGTTCGAGATAAGATTTGGCAAGAGTGGGAGATGAGTTCAAGGTTTTGGTAGTTGAAACTGGAATATCCGTAAAGAAGTTTTCAAAAGCTTCAGCAACTTCTATATCTGTACTTATGATCTGATCATCAATCTTAAGCTGGAAGTCATTCCGAGGAGCTTTAGATTTTCCAGTTTCACTATTTATAGTTTCCCAAGTCGTTTTTATAATGTTGGAACTATTTTTGATTTTATTCTTAATGAAATTCGATTTGGCTGCAGCACAAACCCGTTTAAATGTTTTTGAATAATCCTTTACAAATTGCGCAAATGCATCACTATTGTTATATGTTCTTTCCTCGTAAAGTTCATATAACCTTAGCCTGCTTCTGTGTATTCCCACTGTGGCCCAATCACTAAACATTAGATTCTCATTTACAGTAATTTTCTTTTCCTTGAAAATTGCATCGTACTCACTTTTAGTTAAAGTAAAAAGAGACTCATACAATTTATTTGGATTATCACAATATGGTAAGTTTGGCAGTTTTTCTTCAACACTACTTTTGTAGCGGATAAGTCTACCTTCATTGATAGGTACGCACGTGATATCCTTTTTCAATGCTTTTTTAGTCGTGACTTTAAAAACTGCCAACTGGCCAGAATGATCAGAGCCCAACTTATTGATAATTGATTTATCTACTGGTTCTAAATTCGTAAAAATATTATCAATACAAGTAGATGAGGACGCTGATATTCTGGTGGGCACCAAAAAAAGATTCACAAGATTGTAGCATAGAAACAAAGACTTCAATCTATTGCACACACTGGATTCTTCTAAAATGTTAACATTAAAGTCTCCACATACTATAATGCCTTTGTTGCTGTTACTAACTTTAATTACAGCTTCATCCAGAGTTGTATTACTCTCAAAATTACTTGATAGTATTTTATCTACTATTTCTGTGAAAGTGGAGCCAGGCATACAATTATTCATAACTGCCTGGCTCATATTTTGGTTAAGTTGTAAACCTATACTTTTACCAATTTCATCACTGTACATAATTATTTTGGTTTTTTGAACCTTGGACTTTGAGAGAGAAGTGCTTACCGACTGCGCCGACTGTGCTGCTTGCGAGCACTGTGCCTCTGTCAGATCAGATAAGGCGGCGATCGGCTGTCGGTTGGCCGGCGTGTGCGGGGTACGCGCGCGACACACGGGCGCCATGGACAGTCTTGATGGAGTTTTTGTGCCGTCATAATGGTTTTTAGTCAAAGATTTTTTGTCAATATGGTTATTATTACACCGCTTCATCAAACTGTCCGTAGCTGACGTGTGTTCTTTAATTTGTTTTTGAGCTAGTTCGTATTTATGTGATATACATTCCAAACGTTTTTTTAGTCTCTGTATTTCTGATTGGAGGCGCAGTGTGTCACATTCATGATTTAACTTAATTTTTTCTAAATGTAATCGACATGAAATTAATTCATTAATAAGATCAGAACGTTCTTGTTTTTTATTAAGATACAGATTTTTGCAATAGATTTTATTTTTATTTAACAATTTTTGAGAATTTGATTTTAATAAATTCTTTGACTTGTTTGCAGTGGTAGTGGTAGTGATTGTTGATGTCAGCCTTAAGGAATGCTCACAGGTGAGGTCAACAACCATTATCGGCTCGGTTTCTGGCTGTGATATGGCAGTAACGGAGGGTGCTGGAGTGATGGGCTGGGGGACCAGACACTCAAACATGGACTGGGTTTGAGCAGATTTGAGGTTATTATTTTCTGCTTGAAGTATGGAAATGTCTTTGTTGGCGGTATGCAATTCTTTTTCCAAGCTGCTAATGCGCTTGAGATTATCCTCAAACACATTGCAGTCCTGGTCAAGGTTGTCCACCAGCCGCTGAAGTCTGTCCCTGTCACCCAACACATCCATCAAGTTGTTCTCCATTTCTGCCATCTCGCGTTTTACCTGTTTGTTTTTATTTACAACTTCTTCAACTTCTCTCTCGCCCTCATCTCTTTCCCTCAGTAACTGCTCAATGGTTGCCTTAGATTGTTTTAATTCTAGCAGAGTGGATTTGAGGTTTTGTTCCGACTGAGCGGCATCTGCTTTTTTGACGTAAGGCATTATTAATTACAAGAAAAGTAACATAAAAAGGTGTTGAGAGTTAAAACAGACCACTAGCAAGCATACGCAGTTACAAAGTTTGAGGTTATATTGTAGGTATAAATCAATACAAGAAAATATCACAATATTTGGTAAATTGAGTCTAAAAACAATGTACAGCTTGTACGTTTAGCTGTTTTTATGTAGAACAGTTATATATTACTTGCCTGATGTTTATAAAATTTAAAGTGTTTTGTGTCACTAACGGTTTTTACATAACACTATAATACACAAGTCACTTAAGAAAACTACTCTAAATATACTAAAAAACAATCACTGAAACTTATTTTCACTACAGGTAGTGATGAAATTGGTTTTTAAATACTATTAACACAAAATTTTTATTAAAATATACAGAGCTCGTTTTGTTTACAACTTAACGCCTACGTTCCGTTTCACGGAATCCCAAAGGCACATGCTCAAAATCAAAAAACCAAAAGGCACATGCGGGGGAGCAACGGCGACGCTAAGACCAAGACATTTGCCAAAATTTACTGTAATACACCAAAACGTGCGGTCTATCTGTGGCAAAACAGCATTGTTAAATATGTTATTAAACGCGGAAAACCCGGATGTATTAGCTTGCAGCGAAATTTGGTGAAAAGCAGTGAAATTTAACGAGTTAGGTTATGTGGTTACGAGCTGGCGAACCACTACTGTCGTACGTGCATAGCGCACGGCGGCGTGGCTATATACATACGTAACAACATACAATATAAACAGCGGAATGATCTACAGCGCCTGGCCGTTCAATATCACTGCGAAATGACGGTTATAGAAATATGTAAATTAAATCTTATTATAATTGCTGTTTATCGTACAGGAAAGGGTGATTTTGACACATTTTTGCACACTTTGGAATTATTGTTAGGTAAGTTAAATGACGAAAATAAAAAGTTTCTTCTAGTCGGCGACCTAAACGTGGATTTCTTATCGGACAATATCTTAAGAAAGAGGCTTAACGATGTGTTAAAATGTTTCGGTTGCGCGAATGTTGTCGGGTTTCCAACACGCGTGTGCGCAGACAGCTGCACTTCGATTGACTGTGGGATAGCTCCCGGTACATGCGACGTCACCGCGGCTCCCGTAGATACCGCAATCAGTGATCATAATGCCCAGCTTTTCACGTTAAATACGGAACAATCTCATTGTGATAAATCCAACTTGTTTATTGAACGGAGGTTGTTTAAACAAAATTCAATAAATTCATTTTATATTGACATTGAAAATTATAATTGGAATTTTGTAAATGAAACTTCTATTGACATAAATATTAAATTTAATAAATTAGTTAACATTTTGACATATTATATTGACATTCATTTTCCTATTACAAAATTCAAATTTAAAAATAAATCAATTGTACCGTGGATGAATGATGACATAACTAAATTAATAAAAAATTTTGATGATCTCACACTATTCCGACGTCAATATCCAGATGAAAAAATTATTTCGGATTGCATAGAGCATTATTCGAAAATAATTAAATCGGAAACATACAAAGCTAAACAAGCTCATATCGAAAATAGACTTAAAGAAAGTAAAAATCCCTCTAAAGAAATCTGGCGCGTTGTAAACGAGGAAGTGTCCAACAAACAGGGTCTTAGAGAAATAACTCTGAAGAATACAGACTGTAACCTTATCCCCCCGAATAGTGTACCGGAACATCTAAACACTCATTTTCTCAGCACCGCCTCTAAGCACATGGTACAAACCGATGAAGTAAAATCACTTCAGTATTTAGAAAATCATATCTTTGATGCAGATGTTCCCGATTTTATCTTACCAACTGTCTCGCGAGCCAGTATAGATCAGGTGTTAAAATCATTACTTAAAACTAGAACCACTGTTGATGTATACGATATCTCAGTGAACGTACTCTTGTGTATCTGGCCAGTACTGTCGGGGCTACTCGTCGTCCTGATAAACATGATGTTTTCGGAGGGCGTGTACCCTGATGTGCTGAAGAGCACAAGAGTGTGTCCCGTATACAAAGGCAAGGGTGAAAGGTCCACAATAGACAACTACCGGCCTATATCAATTATACCTAACATTTCAAAAATTATTGAATCGATTTTATCTCGACATTTAATGCAACATTTTGAAACAAACGACTTACTGACTGACAGACAATATGCATACATACAACAAATGTCTACGACAAATGCTGCTCACAAAATATTTGATTGTATTACAACCGGTATCGATGACAAATACAAAGTCGCAGGAATATTTTGTGACCTATCAAAGGCATTTGACGTCATAAATCATCACCTATTGTTAGATAAACTTACTAGTTACGGTATAAAGAACAATGCGCATCAACTACTGCAATCGTTTTAACAAGATAGACTCCAAACTGTGGAAGTCAAAATAGGTGGTAAAACAATAAAATCTAGTACTGGCAGCGTGACAGCGGGTATCCCACAGGGCTCTGCGCTTGGAAATACCCTCTTTCTGGCATTCGTAAACGACCTGCCATCTATAATTACTGACGGTCTTATCGTTCTCTTTGCCGACGATACAACAGTGATAGTAACAGCACCTACATACGAACTGCTCAATTATAAAATCAGCAGAGTATGTCAGCAGTTGTACCACTGGTTTTCGTCAAATGGTCTACTATTAAACTTTAAAAAATCGAATATTGTGCTGTTCTC
Source organism: Athrips mouffetella (assembly GCA_947532105.1). Lineage (NCBI taxonomy): Eukaryota > Metazoa > Arthropoda > Insecta > Lepidoptera > Gelechiidae > Athrips > Athrips mouffetella. Next base: position 996,584 of record OX383961.1, on the reverse strand, counting down.
CAGTAGACGTGTTCAGATGCCCTCATGTATCCAAAGTCCCATGCCTTTAATTGAACACTGTAAATTTTTAGGATTTACCCTGGATACTAACCTGAACTGGAAACAGCACATTGAATTACTGTGTGATCGATTGAGCAGTGCAGTTTTTGCATTAAGGAAACTCAAGGCACTCATATCTAGTGACGCTCTGAGACAAGTATACTTCGCGTATTTCCACTCGCTCATGACTTACGGGGCGATTTTGTGGGGGAACTCGACGGACGCTGGACGGGTAATGAGAATGCAGAAGCGAGCGCTGAGAACAATGGTTGGTGTGAAACCAAGGCACTCCTGCAAAGCACTGTTCGCCGAACATAAAATTATGACGCACTATTCTCATTACCTGTTCGAGGTCATAATGTTCACCCGCATAAATCTGTCGAGTTTTGAGCGAGTGGAAGTACCAGGAATAGAACTCCGAAGAAACGGGTGTCTTCAAGCTATTCCGCGACGAACTGCACTGCTCGAAAAAAATCCGCGCGTTCTGGGGCCAGCATACTACGAGAAACTACCTGCTGACATAAAAGATGAACCCTCTGACGAAACTTTTAGGCGCCGACTAAAGGATTTTTTATTGGATAAAGTACTTTACTCTGTAAAAGAGTATATTAGTTTTATTAAATAAGTTTTTACATAGAAAGACATAAATATTTAATGTTAAAATCAAAGCAATTTTGTAATTCTATTGACATTTATATTTTGACATTTCCATTTTACAATTAATTATTTCAATACGTTTTTAGTATTGTTTATTATTTATTAGTTTGACATTTACATTTATTTTGACATTGAATATTATTATTATTACTACGTTTCTTTTCTGTAGTTTTTGACATGTTTGTATTTTGTTTTATTATCTTTATGTTAAATTTTTTGACGATCATATTATTCACTGACATTTGAACAATGTATATGTACTTTTGTATCTGATAATATGAAATAAATAAATCTAATCTAATCTACCAAAAACCCAAGTACTTTTTTTATAATACTTAGTCCTCAAACTTTTCAAAATACCTTCCGACAAAGACATTACAAGGCGATTTGCCATGTCAGATGTATAGGAATGAAGTAAAGATGTAAGCATTTGGCAAAAAGGAAAATAAAACAGCTGTAAGTATATTTAATGCACAAAAACACCCGAGGTGTATGGAAGCTTTTAGCAAGCTGTGACGCAGCACCGTTTTTCGTGCTGTTATGAGTGTTATAATAACAGAATACTTTTTGCTCCACCGCAGTCTGCACCGGGAAATTATCCGCTAAAAGGAACACTCTTTCCGTTGAAACTAAAAAAATAAATAAACTTCCGAGAAAAAGTTATATTGTGGGAAGACTTTTGTGTCAATGTTATTAGTAGGTAGCAGAAAGGCAAAGAAGAGTTACTGAATGGCTTGGTACATTTTGTTAGCTGCAAGCCAGACAGAACGGGCGCGGCGCGCTTCGGGTGCGCCCGAGGCGCGCTTCGAGCGCCCCCGTGGTACACTTTTCGGCTGGACGACGCAATCGATGGCAGCGGACTGTGCTGTGCGGCGGTGGTGCACCGACAGTGCGCCTTAGGCATGCCGTCTCGTCGCCTGTTCAAATCACATGCATACAAAATGTAGGAGAACGACGCGGTGCAAGCCAGACAGAAGAGGTGCGCTGAAGGCGTGCCGTGCGGCGCACCTCTTCTGTCTGGCCTGCGCCGGTTCGCACTCGTATTCAAGATTAAAACTAAAAAGTGTCATCTTCGTGTGTTCTTTATTTAAAAGGACATTGCCAGGGTCTGGATCATGGCGACACTTTTTTGTTTGACTCTCTAAATATGCGAATGCGACCTTTATTTAAGAATTAAATCTTTTAACTTTGCCTGGCATGTACCTTTTTTGAAATATGTTTATTTGTTAAGAATAATTTTGCCTTATACACTAGTAGGCAAGATGCCTGTGCCTTCAATGCAAGACATCCCACTCATCTAATGGCTAGATCCTGCTCTACAACATGTTTTGCAAAAAATTGCTACAATACGTCTGTAAAGCTTTATAACAAAGTACCCGATAGTATAAAAAAACCTACCTGCCAACATTTTTAAGTGTGCCATATATAAGTATTAATGTGATAAGTCTCTGTACAGCATTAATGAATTTTTAAATAATTAATTTAATATATAATTCTAATATTTAATATATATTCTAATATTTTTTAATGTCTTTTGACCTTTTTTTGATTAATATGTTTAATTTTTTTTAACTGTATATTAGGTAATTAATTTTTTATCAAATTGTAATTATAATCAAGTAGGTACAGTTTCTCTCTCTGTTGCATGCCAAAAGATTTTGGTTAAATAAGTGATACCATATAAAAAATTGTAACAACTTTCCACCAGATTTTATGCAATAAAGTATTTATTATTCTATTCTAATGATAATTAATGTTGCCCACTGATAAAGCTAACTCTACCGAGTTCCTTGAATTCCTTCATACAATAAAAATATAAATAATATACCTACATCGATTCTATAAAACAATTGCAACTGAAAAGTTTTGAATGATGAAAGTACACGTTACAATGATTGTATAATTTCTTATTATGATTTTATTTTGAAATAGTCAACAATTAATTATTGTCGTGTATTTTCATTGCCAAGTGTCATTTTAACACGTTCGGATGCGGTAATCGGACCCCGATGTTCACTAGAGAGACAATATATTTTTTCATAAAAATATTAAATACGGTTAAAGCCGTACTGCCTAGTTTTGTCTTCATTGATTGATTATCATCTACGCAAGGTTCGGCTACAACCGTAGTGCACTCAGCGAAGCACTAAACCCCGCCCCACTTCACTTCATACAAGGACTACATATTCTGTGAAATTTTCAACCAGCTACCTATGTCGGTTCAACACATACAATTTTCAACATAGTAAAAATTACACAATTTCGACATTATGCCCCACTGTGCAGTGTGCACCTCAGTCGCGTCCTGCTGGGGAGCACCACTTCTAATATGTTACCTATGGGTATGTACTTGACTCCTGCCAAGTTTCATCTCAGCAGGTTTAGGTGCAAGGTTCGCCTTCTTAATTATCCTACTAAGCAAGAAAAAAATTATTAAACTTTGTCCTTGAATCGCAAATATCATCATAACATCCCATAAAACGTCTACTACAGGACAGGGAGCTCCCACCAGAATTCCAGCTGTTGCTGGAAGAATATGGAGGGGAAAAACCTTAGTCACCACGCTTTTCAGCGTTACAGCTGGCACCATGGACCGCGGTTATTAGTGATCGCAGTATTTAAGATGGTGCGATAAACGAAAGAACGCTGCTGCCCATCCTCCGGTTTATAAACCCTTAGTCGCCTCTTAAGACACCCACGGGTACAGATGTGTTGGTACTATTCTTTGCCGGCACCACACTGGGACATCGTAAGTATATAATGATTTATATTTCGATCAGCAAAACTCAAAAAGACAAGTAGATATCATCGCATTTCACTCAAGTAATTATATAAGATAAGAGCAAACAACAGCAAAAAAAGGCTAAAAATAATTTTTAGTTCTTTTCACAAAACATAATAATATGTACATACTTCCAAGAATCATGACCCTTTTTTCTTTGTATCCAATTTATTTTCCTTCATTTCTTAAACTTCTTCAACTTCAATTTTTAAAACTTTCAACTTTTACACCAAAAAGTACCTGAAAAAATGAGGCCCAAATCGGGATTAGTCAAATTACTTTATCTCTATAGGCAACAAATGGGTTTGTTGTGAATAGATACGTCTCGCCCAAGGAGAGAAGGGTCAGGGGTCTCCTCGCTACTCCCTGTGCTGCTGACGAGGGTCACAGATAAATCAAAGTACCTACATTTCCACTTGCAAAAGTACTTTCAAGTCATTTCAGAAGGATTGTTTGGGTAAAAATCAATCAACGGCCCTCCTTTTCGGTATTTCCACTTGGGACTCGCCCGATACCTATTAACTTTCGGGTCGGTAAATATACCCTTCTTCAAAATAAGTGGCTTTAGGAAGAACTTGCTCGAATGAGCACGGTTCTTTGTTTTTTCTGCAATTCACCGTTTATCATCTGCGTTTGGGAATTCGTCGATGCCAATTGTGCTTGGGAATAAACATTCCTTCAACTTTTTTCGTAGAGCCGTGTATCACAAAAACCTAACTATCGGTCTGCGCCCGACCACCTTCCTCGCTTCATCTAACTTCTGATCTATAAATCACCTCATTTATTGGTGCTTTCCATTTTCTTGCGTCGCGAATTTAACCCTTTTTTATTGCATCCCCAATTTGTAGTACGTGAGGGAAAATCCAAAGCACCCTTCCGTGCTTGCCCACTACACCTTTTTCTTATCGAGTTTTCTTATCTATGTTTATCACATACACCGTTTTCTCAATTGCCCGTGGCAAGGAATGCATGTAAAGTGAGACTTATGTTTTGGGAAGGCTTGACCACTCTCGTAAAGCGTAGATTTTTATATTTAAAGGTGATCCACAGTAGCTGGTTGTTTTTCTTGAGACTTTACCTAGGTAAGTACACTACAACTTCTACTCAATTGTCACATACCACGAGTGAAATAGAGGTCAAATGCTAATCTATATCACATAAAAAAGGTAGTCCTCGTTTCTGCACAGACAATCTTGGAGGTAGGTTTTTTGCAATTAATTCAGTAGTTTTACGAAAAAAGTTCTTTCAAAGGACCTTAGGCTTCGGAATTGATATTGGTAAGTTACTATACGGTACAGAAAACCATTTGAAATTCTAACAATGATTTCCAGTCCATTTTGGGCCCGAATTCGTCCATATTTAGCAGGCGAAGTTAATTTGGTGAATTAACATGAAAATGAGTAGAAGGAGAGTGGGACAAAGTCGTGGCAATCACGAACGGCATTTCAGATGTGTTCGGAATAATTGCCTGTGATAATGGAATAGTAAAGAGATTATTTTGCTTTGACTGTACCTAATAGATAGGCGTTACAGAATCTTGACGAGCCAACGTTTGGGGTATTGCTGTCGTAACGTAGGCGGGATGAACATTTCCAGATTTTATTCATGAAAATAGTGGGAAATCTAGCAGAGAGTACACCTGATGGTAAGTGTCACTGCCGCCCTTAGAAACTTGAATCATCGTGAATGGTGAGGTGATGCTAGTTCGTTGAGTTTAACCCGCTTTAAAAGCCCATTAGTCTTTCATCTTACACGTACACAAATAAAATGATCGCACAACTTCGCGCAGTCATAAAAACCGTTCTTAATTTTAGGTTGGATGGTTCTGCTTCATAACATTCCATAGTACGTCCACTGCAGGACAGGGAACTCCCTAAAGGGCCCCATGCAAAGCCCTGCCTGCAGGGCCCTGCTTGCAGTGCCACTGCAAATCGTGCTTTGTGTGGTAATGCAGGGCCGACAAAAACGCCGTTACATCGGCCCTGCAAGACCACACACGGTACGATTGGCAGTGCACACTGCAAGCAGGGCCCTGCAGGCAGGGCTTTGTATGGGCCGTTTATAGAGCTTCAGCAAAAATGAGTGGTAATTAGGAGGGAAGCTGAACACCACACTGCCTATGTCGGCTACAAAACAATTAAATTAACATATCCAATGAAAGTCTACTCAAAAACTTCCCAAAAGCTTTTACAATTTCGTATGATCACGAGTAATTTTCAACGAATTTCGTGTGTCTCACTTATTTACGTAATTTGTTAATTAGTTTCGGAACCAAGTCACGTAATAATTATTTCGCCGCACTGAATGCTGCTAATGAAAAGGTTTAAACTCGCAACTTGTGGGCGGAAAGTTTTGTAAATGACGATACGAATTGCGCAGTTTGCTGAGAAGAATTACTGTTTTATTTTGCTCACTTTTACGGGTACCTGTGCTAGGTGTAACAGAGAAAACCTGAAGGATTTAAATTTACCCTAAAAATTTAACGACTTTTTCGAAGGCATAGTAACACTTACTTTAAAAGAGCCTATGCACACCGCGATTTTTTATTACGTCTACAGCGCGTTTTGCCTTCCACAAAGCTGATTGATTGCGTTTGTAGCGATAAACGCGCCGTCGACGTAAGACGCGCTACAGCGTCGTATGTGTATCGATACAAACGCGCGTCAAACGCGCGTTAGACGCGCATAAGCGTCATGGCAGGTGTGCAAACTGTGAAAAGGTCTACATGATGCATCTGACTTGCGTGCGTTCGCGTTTGTAGCGCTATCAACGCACGTCGACGGCGCGATAAAAAAATCGCGGTAATATGTTCCGACTGTGGCAAAGAACAATAAGAGGGTCATGAGTTTGAACCACTGACCTCTATATATACATGTATATATAGAGGTCAGTGGTTTGAACTGTAAGTAAGTATCATCTGTTCCCTTCTATTACTAAATGGCTGATACCATTTTGATGAATCCTACTATATATATATATCCATCCATACTATTATACTATACTATATACTATATACTATAATATTATAAATGCGAAAGTAACTCTGTCTGTCTGTCTGTCTGTCTGTTTGTTTGTTTGTTGCTCTTTCACGCCTAAACGGCTGAACGGATTTTGATGAAATTTGGTATGGTGATAGATGGTAACTTGGAGACGGACATAGGCTACTTTTTACCCCGGGAAAATATCTCATTCCCGTGGGAATCTACACATACAATAATACTCTAGCGGGGTTGTATCTGCTACAGCACACCGAAACTACTTAACCGATTTTGATGGGACTTTTTTTATTCAACTAAGTATCGCTGATTACGAAAACTACTACAATTTTGAAATCCAACGTGGTAGACGTAAACTACCATTATCCCCTTTGGATAAGGTTGAGGTGCGATAGGGTTGAAATGTCTAAAAATCAATATGGGTGTCGTTTGTAAGGTTTATCGAGCCGCTGATTACAAAAACTACAACAATTTTGAAATCCAACATGGTGGACGTGAAATGCTATCATCCCTTGGGGATGAGGTTGGGGTGCGATAGAGTTGATATGTCTAAAAATCAATACGGGTGTCGTTCGTATGGTTTATCGGGTCGCTGATTACGAAAACTACAATGATTTTGAAATCCAACGTGGTGGACGTGAAATACCACCACCCTTGGGATGGGGTTGGGATTCGATAGGTTTGAAATGTCTAAAAATCAATATGAGTGTCAGTTGTATGTTTATATAAGGATAGGGATAGCGGTTAAGATGGCGTTAGGGGTAGAAGCAGGGATAGGGGTAGGGTCAGGGATAGGGAGAGGGAGAGGGGGAGGGATAGGGAGAGAGTGTAAGGGAGGGGAAAATGAGGGGAGAGAAAGGGGGAGGGAGGGGTAGAGGGCGTGGGAGGGGGTAGAGGGAGGGGGGGTAGAGGGAGGGAGAGGGGTAAGGGGAGGATGAGTGAGGGGAAGGGGGAAAGGGAGGGGAATGGGAGGAGGGCGAGGGGGGAAAGGGAGGGTGATGGGGAGAGGGGAAGGGGGGAAATGGAGGGGGAAGGAAGGGTGAGGGGGGAAAAGGGAGGGGCGAGGGAGAGGAAGAGAGAGTGGGAGAGGGTGAGGGAGGGGGAGTGGGAATGTAGGGGGGGGGATACAAAAGGATAGATAGGGAGGAATAGGGACCTTTTTTACTTTTATGAATACCTCCTCGCTACCCATTCACTTCACTCCCTTTATTGCCTTCTTTTTTAAGTTCGCCTGTAACGGTTGACAATGAAAATTCCGCACTACCTACCAGTTAAATAAAATCAAAAGATAATTAAGTTTGTAGTAAGATGCATTTATTCAACTTGGATAAGTACAAATGCATCTTTTACGTAGGGATCAAGAAGGATAAGCGCTCCGTAAAATATGTTTCAATTAAGTTCGAGTTCTGTTTTTTTATAAAATCTACGCGGACGAAGTCGCGGGTAACAGCTAGTTAATATTATAAACGCGAAAGTTTGTAAGTATGGATGGATGTTTGTTACTCTTTCACGTAAAAACTACTGAATGGATTTTAATGACACTTTACAATAATATAGCTTATACATCAGAATAACACATAGGCTACAATTTATAAACCTGCGCAGACGAAGTCGCGGGCACCAGCTAGTTATAATATAATGTTGTTACATAAAATAAAGAAAAGTTATTTGTGAAATCTTTTTCAGATTCATAGTACCTACTATTTCCAGGGGGTGATCGTGGTAATTTCAACGATATTACCAAATCAAAAACGTTTGTCTCAAACACTTCGTAAAGACTTAACATAACTTTTGAGGCAAACGTTTTTGATTTGGTAATGTCGTTGAAATTACCACGATCACCCCCCAAAACTCTTAAATGTTGATTCACAATATTGCATAGATTTAGATTTAGATTTATTTATTTCACTCTATCAATTTCATGATTACATTAATTATTACATTAAAATATAATATGTCAGAGGATAGGGTGATCGTCAGTAGGATAAATGTCAAACTTGTATACAAAATAAATGTCAAACTTAAAATTATAATAATACATGTCAAAATTATAAAAACGATAACTGAATATACAATGTCAAAATTAAATAAAACTTTGCTACATAATGTAGTCAGATCAATTTTACAGCATTAAATTCATTTAAAGTATAAAATTCTTTATCCAATAAAAGATTCTTCAATTGGCGATAGAATGTTACGTCATCTGTTACATCTCTCAGATCGGCTGGAAGTCGCTCGTAATAACTCGGACCAATCACACGCGGGTTTTTTGCGGCAAGTTCGGTCCGGCGCGGAACACTTGCGATCCTGCCCACGTTTCTCAACGACCGCCCTCCGCACGTACGACGTCCAAAGGTTGCAATATTCCGACGCACATATGATATAACCTCGAACAGATACAGACTGGTCATTGTCATTATACCGAGCTTCTTGAACATAGACCTACAAGTCCTCCGGGGCTTTAAACCGGCTACGATCCGGATAGCTCGCTTTTGTAAAATAAAAACACGTTCGGAATCAGTAGAGTTTAAAGCATTATACCATACGACAAAAGCGATTGAAAGTGCGCGAAATACGTTTGCCTCAGTACAGCATTAGAGACTAAGGGACGCAACTTACGCAGAGCGTAGGCAGCACCACTAAGCCTATCACACAGATGTTGAATATGTATTTTCCAGTTTATGTTACAATCAAGTGTAAAACCAAGGAACTTGCATGATTGACATAGTGGTACCGGGCTGGTAATACAAAATGGTCTTTCAATCGCCTTTGCCGAGAAAAGTATAAGATTTGATTTTACAGAATTTAAAATTAGTCCATTCGCAGAAAACCACGTCTGTATCCGCATAGCATTTGTGTTTGATTTGCATCAGCGTGAACAAACAATAAAATACACGAAAATTGTATGTAAAAATGTGACGTGGAGGCGCGGAACATGAAATAAAATTTGTAACAATGGATGTTACGAAATCTAGTGTGTCAGAACAGAATAAATTTTATTCCGCTGTTTTTATGTATTGACATTTTTAATAGGGTTTTTTCCAGCTCTTTTTGAAAGTCTTTGTAAAATTATTTATGTAGTACCTGAGCGACCGAGCTTCGCTCTAGAAAATATCATCGGGTGAGCAAGCTATGCTACCAGCCAACTGATGGTGCTGTAAGTTTCTGTCTAAATCGCAGTGTTTTTAAAAAATGCTTAAAATCTCGAGGAATATGAGTTTTCTCAGACATGAGACCTAGCTGAATCAATTTTTCTCCCCTAAAAACCCTCGTATGGTAAATTTCATCGAAATCGTCACCTGTAATTCCTTCTCAAGATAGTCTTCTCAAGGAAAGTGAATCGCCTCCTTAAAATTACGTAAATCAGCAGCGCTTGAAGTCGAGAAAACCAGACACTCAAGGTCAAGCAAATCTTGCCAGAGAGACTGACCCCAATTGCACCTATAGTTTCGTTGACACGTATCGAAACGATTTTTTGCAATTCGAAGGAATAATACTACGTTTACTAAAAGGCTGGTGTATGAAGCAAGACGAAAAATTCAACAGAATCGTTAGTGACTTCTCAGAGCTAAAAAAATCTGTTGAATTCGTAAGCCATAAATTTGATGACATAAAAATTGCAGTTGATGACACCAAATTTAAATTCAAATTCAAAATTATTTATTGATGTAAATACAGTAGTATTAACAAGATGTTAGGTGATATGTACATAGTCCTTGCACTGTAAACTCCATAAGAGCATAGCAATATTTACAAAAAGTAGTCAAAGTTAAAAGATTTGAAAGCATACATTACAAATTCACTAGTCATAATATAATCCAACTTAAATAATAATAAAATTTCATTGCCCAGTCATAAAAAGTCAAAATAATACAAATAAAATGTCAATCATAAAAAATAAAAAGATAATAAAAATAATGAAACAAAATGTCAAACAGAGAATCTTAAATAATATGGTTTGTGTCAGTTTCCAAATATTCCCTCACAGAGTAAAAACATTTTCTTATTAGCCAGCAGTGCAGTTCATTCTTTAATTTGATTAGTGACAGTAGTTTAAATGATCCAGGAAGATGGTTGCATATTTTTGTACACATGTAATAACAATTAGAGCTATATATATAGTTATAAGGGCCTACTCGTATGTTAATAAGTCTGTTTGGGTACCTCGTGTTGAAGCAACATACATCCTGTTTTGTTTGAAATAATTCAAAATTACTTTTTACAAAAATACAAATTTCATATATGTACAAACAGGGCAATGTTATCAGTTTCATGTCATAAAACAAGGGTTTACAACTGGAAAAAAAGAAGTCAGCCAATTACAACACAAGTTCACCGCCATCGAGAACAATGTAGCCAACATTATAGTGCTTGAATCGAAAATCTAGTCACTGGAACAACAAGCCCGTCAAAACAATATTGAAATACGCAATATTCCTGATAGGCGTGGTGAAAACTTGGTCACAATCATGGAACATCTAGGTACTGCAATCCAATATCCCATCTCTCGTACCGACATTGCTGCTATACACCGTGTGCCTCACGCAAATGCCGCCAGTTCACACCCAAAGAATATTATTGTAAAATTTCACACTCGTATTCAACGTGACAATGTCCTCGCGGCCTTTCGATTAGCAAAACGACTGCCCTGCCCTGCACCTAACACTTGACAACAAAAAGCTGTTTCGTGAAGCTCGAGAGCTTGGGAAGAAACATGATTACCGCTTTGTGTGGATTAAACACGGCTCTGTGCTTGTTCGCAAAAACGAGACATCCAAGGTCATCGCTATTCGGTCTGCCAGTGACCTGTCCAAAGTTCAGAATTCAGAGTCATCTGATTAATGACTGGTTCAATACTGTGACTTTTGCGTTACAACGTATACTACTAAACATTACAATAATAACTTATATCTCTGTTTACCCATGTTCTTTAAACTACTGTAAAATGTTAATTTATCAAATGCATTTATTAAAGTGCTTATTTTTGGTTCGACCCTTTCCATACAGGCCCTGCATAAAGGGCTAATGTTTGTTGAGAACAGTGTGTCCTGTTATTGTGCCTACTGCATTATGGAGCTTTGTCTTGTTCATCTGTAGTAGCCGTCTTGTCAAAAGACTGTTAGTTGATGTTTTTTTTTGGAACATGCAACCACATGTTGCAATGTCATTCCATTGTTTGTCTGCTTCTTTTCGTGTTTGTTCTCGTATCCATGTCCGAAACTGATTGAAGGGTAGCGGCAGCAATGGTTCTACCTACAGGATGTATCCTCACCCCTACTAGCCCACATGCCTGACTAATTTAAATTTTCAAACTTCCAAACGTGATGGAAAGTTGGTAAAATTTTTAATTAGGGTTGGAAATTGTTTTCAATTTATTGTGATATAAAGTTGGAAAAGGGTGTGATTCATGAATAATGCAAGGAGAATCCCTCCGAAGTGGTCAGTGCTGTAAAAGGATCAGAGGTCATTGACACGGTTGCGGTTCTAGTCATGAATATTTAGAACTATGTCAGTTATGTAAGTAGAAAACAGTGTACAGCGTGAATTTTCATTGGTTTCGCTAAGCCCAGTGATTCTAGTTTGGAAAACAAACATCTATCACGATTTGTTTTTGTGTGGGTAAGTTGCTCGTTATTATGAGTAGAACCATTGGGCTTTTTAATTTTAAGATTTGTTATGTTAAATTATTGTTAAACCTTTGCTTATACATACGAGTATACTTAAGTTGTACATATTTTTGTGACTGCCTCTAAAAGCCCTTTAATTTATAGGTCTATGCGAAAAAAAAACAATCATGTTCTGTTCATGATGCTCAATTTAAACACAAAAATCCACCATATTCACTTTTGGTAATTTTAAATACCCAGTGTCACTCCCGCTATTAAGACAAATTTGACCAATTATGTATCAAAATCGGTATAGCCGTTTAGTTGTTACTAGGGAACAAAGAAACTGACATACATACATGTACATATATACACGTCAAATACAACCCTCCTTCGGGCTTCGCCGCAGTCGGGTTAAAAGTTAGTAGTCAGCGTCTAATTTATATGTGCGTATATCGTAGTCGAAATGATATGTAATAAACAAAATCAATTTCATATACGCCATTAGAATTGTCATATTATTATAGTGTAAGCACCCAAAGTGTTCAAAATATCTTGGCAACATGGTTTTCAATATTATGTTCGCGGTCGTCAGCGTCAAATTGATGTGATTGTCTATTAGTAGTCAAAATGATCTGAAGTAAACAAGATCTAGATTACTTCAGATTATTTTGACTACTACAGTCGCTTACATCAATTTGACCACAATTTGACACAAGATATTTTGAACACTTCGGGTGCTTAACTACAGGGTGTTAGGTAAATAACGCAAAACCTCTCGGGTGGTAGCTCTGGACATGAAACTGAACAACTTTTGTTCTACGAGGTTTGGAAATTCCAAAAAAAAAATTTGCTTTTTCATACAAATCGGCTCGGTCAGCTGGTCAATTTGTGTGCAGAAGCAAAATTTTTTTTTGCGAATTTCCAAAAGTCGTAGAACAAAATTTGTTCAGTTTCATGTCCAGAGCTACCACCCGAGAGGTTTTGCTTTATTTAGCTAACACCTTGTATATGACTATTCTAATTGCGTATATGAAATTGAACTTGTTTACTACAGATTATTTTGACTACGATAGATGCTCATATGTATTTGACGCTGACTGTACATAAATAAAATTAAAGCTCTGCTAATAGCACTTAATATTGATGAATAATCTATGACGAACAAAATGGCACTTTGTAGCCTAAAAATAAAACTCCATCGTTATTAATGTTCAAAAGTATTTTTTTGTGCGAGAAACAACGCCAGTTTCTTTTAGACTGGTGGCTGGACCCAATTTGCCTCGTCCTTTTTATCCTCTTTTTGTCTGTGGACTTCCCTGACCTACCCTGTCGTGTCGTGTCAGTGTCTACCTTGTTCAGAAAATACAAAGTCATTTAGTGGTAAGTAAGTCTAAGAGGAAAATATTTTTTGTGGCTTTTTGTTGACGGCGACATTTTGATGGAAAAGGCAACTGATTAAATAGAACTACTAAAATTTTTTTTAAGGAAAAGTGGTCATATAATTTTGATTCGCTGAGTGCAGTTTGTTAACTTTTTTTGTCATTCGGTCACTTGTGTATAGTTAAATGATTTTCTTGCTATTTCAATTATTATTATTTTATTTATGGCTATTGTGTCTTTAAGTTCATAGATTTCTACAGTTTAAATGTATGTTTGAGTCAATCTGCGTTAACGATAGTAGAAAACCACTTGTCTAAGGCCCGGAGAGCACTTTGATGGTGACGACCCTCAGTCATAAGGAGAAGATAGAAAATACGATATTTTATTATAGTAAGAAACTGTAAAGGGCAGGCTGAAAATCAGCGCTGCGTGGCTATATATTATGGACACAAAGCATACGCTGAACCTGAACCCCCATCCCCCCTTACATGCTGTGAATTTAGATGTTTCCTCTATCTTGTACCTATTTTGTAAGTATGCGAACAAAAATGGTTTAAAACTAAGATATTGACATACTCTTACTGCTATTTAGACAGTCTTCCATACAAATCACCCAAATACTTCAACATTCACAAAAATAACTTCATTTAAAAATCTATCTTAAAAATAATCTGAATATCTTGTTCCAATTATGATCGCTGCCATTAGACCAAGCTGAGCGCCAAGCCATCAACTGTAGCCATCAAGCCAAAGATGTAATTATCCAGATCCGGCTGAGAACCTCATCATCCCATCAACCATTGCTGGTTATGTCTAATTCGGTAGTTATTGAGAAAAACTCGTTTCGCTAATGAACTCCGCTCAAAACTTCGACAACGCTGGGATATTAACCGTTTTGTGAATGAGATGGAGGGTCTTAATCGTGACGTCATCGTTTTAATCATTACGTTCCAGAATTAAGTGCAATCTTATCTTGTAAGTACAGTCCGTTACACGTTTGAAGAAACAATTCATCCTGAACACAAACTATTTTATATATTTGGCGGAACTTGTATGAAAAAATGAAAAATTGTAAACTGTTTGCTTGATATGGAATAAACCATTTATTTCTTTTATTATACGTCTATGCCACCATTCTCCAAGTAGGATCTAGTGATGTGTTTATATCGAAAGTTATAAATGACCTAGTGTTGGTATGCCGTTAGAAGGCAGCCACCCTAAGGATTTTTCAGCAACAAAGTGTAATCCACACTTTTGTGGACGCTTGATTCAGGACGATAGAATAGACTGTTTTTAGTTGAAAAAAAAAAACAGCCAAGTGCGTGTCGGACTACGCGCAGTGCAGGGTTCCGTAGTTGCCTTAAGAACCATTACTGTTAAGAGGTTTTTTTTTTTTCAAAATCCTTTTCCTCGTTAACGAATAACGAGGTTCAGCGCCTGATTGCTATTCCTATTTATATGATTTTCAGTTTTGTTAACCTGTAAAGCCTACTTAGCTGTGAGTTTTTTTTTAAATATATCATTATAAGCTAACATTGTGATTTTTTTCACATTTCCGATAACAGCCGTTTAGCTGAGTTAGTTCCATTTAGTCACACTCCCGCCTAACCGGTCAAGTGCGAGTCGGACTCGCGCGCCGAGGGTTCCGATATACCTATAGTATTTTTGGAAGCAATAAAGTCCATTTTCAGGACCGCAAAACTAAATTTGTTTGTATAGGTTTTTTTTGCAGATTTCTGAAAAACTGTGCAACTTAGAAAGATGGTTTTATTTTTGCTGTAAAGTTTACATAAACCTCTGTCAACTGTAATTTATTCAGATTTTTCCATTCACAAACTTCGGAGATAAGGGGGGGGGGGGAAATGGTATTTTTTTTACATTTTTCATCATAACTTGAAAAGTAAGAGACGTAAAAAAATACAAAAATATATTTTAGAATGTTCAAGTAAAGCCATTTCATATGATATTCCTCTCAACCTAGTAACGACAATTTGAAATTTGACCCCCCCTATTTTGGCCCCCTTTACATTAATAATCATACTTTTTTTCAAAAATTTTTCATGTGCAATTAAGTTGGGCAACTATATTCTAAAACTATTCCAAATTTCAGGTCGATAGCATAAGTAGTTGCTGGGATATAGAGGTGTGACAGACAGACGGACAGACAGACAGACAGGCAGAGCGGCACCATAAGGGTTCCTTCTTTTACCATTTTGGTATTGGAACCCTAAAAACAATCACCCTCGGCCAGTTTCTCCAAGACATATCGAAAAAAGGATTATTATTTTTGGCAGAGCGGGGACACTTGACTCTATATTTCGCAAACAGATTCTTAAATCAAAAAAATTTCGTAGATTAGTCATAGTAAGTTTTTTAACATTATGACATTAGTTGTATATCCGATTGTGTTATATTTTGAATTATATAAATAAAAACAATTATTTAAGATATCCACTCACTTCCTTAGTTAATAACATTTTAATAGCTCCTCTGATAAACAGATTGTTTTAATCATTAACATTCAGAAGTCCAACTACCTTTATTTTATTTTAGTTATCTACGAATTTTCATATAAAACAGCCTGCTTTTTAGGGTAAGTATTTTGAACGATTATTCGTCGTTTAAATGTTTTTTTGGGCACCTGTTTAAATGTTGATTCAAATACAAATACAAAAATATAAAAATCTTTATTAAAAAGTCCACATTTCTCTTATATATAAACTTAAATAACCACACTAGGCAGGGCCTGTGACGTGGCCATTATAACATATTAGTTTCACATAAGGACTTATTACCGGGATACTTAGTTCATGCAAAAATAACTTAATTGATACATTTTCAGCTAACTTAATTGATACATTTCCAAAAGATGATAATAAAATGAACAATGAACTATAACAAACCAAAAACAAACTTGTGTGTGTGTGCGAGTGTGTGTACGGTGTGTGCGTGTGTGTGTGTGTGTATGAGTGATGGCTTTTACTGTATAGGAATAAGAATTGCTTCAATTTCGTTGTAAGTCATATTTATTGATTCTAGATTCAATTTACTTTTTATTTCATGAACTGACAAGTACCTTATATCATTAAGTCGTGATATTCTGTTATAAATAAAAGGAAACATGAAAGGGGGAAACGCTGTGCGAAAGAACTTTTAGCAGGTATTAGTTTGGCTCTAAAATTCCTTTTTCTAACCAAAACGTTATAATCTGCAGCGTTTAACATAGTTTTGTGCATGCTTGTTACAGCTCGAAGTATGTATAGTTTTCTAACACTTAATACTTCGGCTTCTTTGTAAAGTTGACTTGTAGGAAAATAGTTTATAATTTTATCGGGATAAAAAAGAGAAAAAAAAAACTCAAAATCAATTAATCATTGTTTGGTTATTAAAATCTCTTAATGACGTCAACTAAACTACATCGCTTCACATTAAAAAATGGCACCATGGTGGGAAAAAGAGAAGCGACAGTAGAAACCGACGCGCTCTTTTTAATAGAAGAAGTATAATTTGTGTAATCTATACATATAATAAAAGAGTAGAAACCGCGTGTCTGTACTTTTGATAAATTTATAAAAAAATCAGTGTGAGCGATAAGAAACGACTAATAAAACTCAAAAATATGTTTTCTGAACTTTTTGTCTGTCTGTCTGTCTGTCTGTATGTTTTCGATAAACTCCGAAACTACTGAACGGATTTTCTCGCGGTTTTCGCAAATAGATTAAGCTTACGTCTGAGCAACATATAGGCTATGTTTCATTCAAATCGGTTCACTCAATCAGAAGCTACACTAATGTAAAGTATTTAATTGCCTGTATGACAATAACTCGCAAACCGATTCAAACTGAGTTATTAATTACGAGTTTGGCTTACTTTTGTGCAACATAAAAGTTTAGTTTCATTGCAATTGGTTCACTTAGACAGAAGGTGTGCTAAGTTTCATGCGGCGGCGCAAATAACTCACAAACTATTGAACTGATTCAAACAGGGTTTACAATAAACTGTCAATCTTATTTCTTTGCAACATATTAGCTTACTTTCATTGAAAACGGCTCACTCAGACAGGTGCGCGAAATTTCCAGCGGAGGCGCCAATATCTCACAAACAACTGAACCGATTAAAACGAGGTTTTCAGCAACGTATTTGGCCATGCAACATGTATGCTTAGTTTCATTGCAAACGGTTCACTCAGACATAAAATTCACTAAGTTTCAAGCGGCGGCCCCAATAACTCACCAACTACTAAACGGATTTAAACGGGGTTTTCAATAACGTGTTTAACTTAATTCTTTGCAATGTATTAGCTTACTTTAATTGAAAACGATTCACTCAGACAGGAAATGCCCAAAGTTTCAATAGACGGCGCCAATAGCTCACAAACTACTGTACCGATTCCAACTGGCATTTCCATGACGTGCTTGGATTAGGTACTTTCGTGCAACATATATAAGCTTAGGTTAGGTGAAAACGGTTCACTCAGATAGAAGTTACGCAAAGTTTCAAGCAAAGGCGCTACTCACAAACTTTTGAGCAGATTCAAACGTGGCTTTCAGTAACGCGTTTGGCTTGCTCCTGTGCAATAAACAAGCTTAGTTTCCTTGCGAAAGGTTCACTCTGACAGAAGATACGCAAAGTTTCAAGCTGCAGAACCAAGAACTCACCTACTGAACTGGTTTAAAGTCAAACGAGGTTTTCAATGACGCGTCGGGCTTCTTTCTGTGCAACATATAAGCTTTATTTAATTGCAAACGGTTCACTCAGACAGAAGGTTCGCGAAATTTTAAGCGGCCGCACCAATACCTCACAAACTACTTGAACGACTTAAACGGGGTTTTCAATAACGTATTTGGGTTGCTTTCGTGCAATATTTGAACTTTTTTTATTGCGATCGGTTCATTTAAACAGATAATAGGCGAGTTCAAAGTTTCAAGCTGTGAAACCGAGCTGAAGTCAAACAAAGCCTATAATTTTGTACGGAAGAAAGCCAAATACGTTGTTGAAAATTCCATTTGGTCCGGTCCAGTTGTTTGTGTAAAAGTCGTGGGTACAGCTAAAGATTGGTAAAATCTAGATTTAGTTTTATTGTAAAATTAATAATAAAAAACTTCCTGTTTCGGCATGGCGGTGCAACAAATGTAAAAAAAAATATGAAAGTTCTGAAGTTTTGAAAACTTAGGAAGTAGGTACTTATAAACGAAATACTTCAAAAAATAAAGCGAGAAGTGAATTATTGTTTTTTAGGAATTGTCTTTTAAGGGCAGAGATAAGTTACAAAGATTGTACGGAAGTGAAGTCCAACAGTTTTGTAAGTAGGTATATGTAGAGTTAAAAGCATGTGAAGCTAGACACGTTTGACTTTGTACCGCTCTTTTTTCAGTAGCCACAGAAGCTAAAGTGACTGAGCCTCAGATTTAGTTAGGCTTTGTTTTGTATAAGAGATAACGAAACCCGTGTCAGAGTTACTCCGCGTGGAATTCGACTATTTTACACTTACGAGGATAGTGGGCAACCTAACAGTCCACACGTAAACAAGAGGTGTTTAATTTACAAAAATCCGTATTATCGGTACTCTGTATACCTAATTATATAAAGGCGAGAACTGCTCTGTCTGTCTGTATGTCTGTCTGTTACGCTTTTAGCCGATTGTGATAAAAACTTGGTACGAAGATAGTTTGAACCATGGGAAAAGTCATTAGCAATTTTTTCTAAACCCCACGCGGACGGAGTCGCGGGCAACAGCTAGTAATTATAATAAATTAGTTTTCGTAGGCTTTTCCCACACAACTTTGTCTGGTTGTGATCCCTTTGAAATAATTTAAGCTGTGTTTGAGTATATAGCAGCTAGGTGGTTTTTCATCAGAGCTACACGAGGGAGGTAAGTCGTGAGCAGGGATTAATAAAATTGATCCATAATATTACTAGTTTAGCGCAGCGCACCTAGGCAAATTGTATTTTTCCAGCTCACGGCGAAGTAGTCGCACAGCTCTAGAGGCAAACCACCCTTATATGCCCAAGAAGACCACAAACAAATCAAGTTGTGAAGAAATGAAAAGAAATTATATCTCAGCGGTAAAAAGCTATAAGTAGAATTACATTGAACTACAAACAAATAGAAGTCAAAACGTTAAACAGATGAACAATTATTTCTTGATCTTTCTGTTTATCATTATTTTAAGTGATCATTCAGACTATGAAACTGAAAAAACATCTCTAAGGAACATAGGTTTCCCATAGAAACTGCACCAACTGATTACCTACGCATTTTGTATGGAGAATAAATAAACGTACTTTATAAGCTCCTTAGTGAAAGTTGTGTCTCGTGGTCTCAATGCACAGTTTAAAAGATTTTAGTGTTTACCTTAACATCCGGTATAGTCAACTTCAGCCGGCTTAGCATGCTGCCCGAGAGAAAATATATCTCGGAGAAATGTCACTGTATTTGAGGAATTATGTCATCTGTGTGGTAATGTACCATAATCATCACGTGTTGCGGTTGGCACAATGAACCGTGGGGGTTGGTAACATCAGTATGGTGGTGTTATGAAACGCGGAATAGGGAACATGCACGATTTTTTTTTTATTTAAGAAATTTATTCTCATTCATGTAATAAACAGACTTGTAAAAGTATTTTTCGAATAACTATAATATTAAAAAAGATCTAAGCCATCGAAGATTTGTTTTTGTGTCTTTCTAGCAAAACGAAATTTAATATGGAGTTTATATGGCCGTAGTGAATTGTGACGTCACTATTCATGTTGGCTCTCTCTGTCTAATTAGTAGTTTTAAATGCTTATATCGGCCGTATTTCTAAGCCGATTTAAATTTAAATTTCACTTTTTGTCATCTCTACTACGGTATTTTCATATTTTATTAATAAATGCGACTAATAAAATTTATGCATGTTCCTTATTAATCGTCATAATCGTCTTTAAGGCATCCAAATCGGAATAATATTTTTTTAAAGACCGGCCAAGTGCGTGTCGGGCCACGCGCAATATAGGGTTCCGTAGTTTTTTACGATTTTTATCGCAAAGCAGGTGTTGACTAAGTATTTCATAACATTCATAACATAAAGGGTCTTACTACAAAAAAGTTAGACATCTGTTGAACAATTGATTTAAAAAATGCGCACAAAATAATTGGCTATGTCAGTTGATGCGCAGAAGTCAAGCCATAAGAAAATAAGTCATTTTTCACTTCTTCGCATCAATGACATAGACAGAGTTATTTGGTACGATTTTTTTAATCAAGTGTTCAACAGATGTCTAACTTTTTTGTAGTAAGACGTAAAATGTTTACATCCTAATACAATGCGAGGTCGTAACGCCTGATTGCTAATGCTATTTACATAATTTACAGTTTTTCAGCCATAGCTCATTAACCTGTGAAGCCTACTTAGCTGTGAGAGTTTTCCTTTTAATTTCATCGTACGAATACTCGTACATACTACTACTTAAATTTTTTTCGCATTTCCATTAACTACCATTTAGCTGGTAGGGGGGGGAGGGGGGCACTCGAAAAATTGCGCTTTCAAGCTGAATATTTCGCAAACGGATCCCTAAATCGAAAAATGGTTTTCGCAAACTCACATTATTTTTAAAAGACCTATCCCACGATATCCCACACAATGGGGTGAACAAGAAAACAAATTCACCCCCACTTTACTTGTAGGGGAGTTACCCTAAAAAAATATATTTTCTGAGATTTTATTTTAGCACTTTCTCGGCGTGAATGAAATACATATCCGTACTAAATTTCAGCTTTCTTGTACGAAGGGTCTCTGATCTAAGCCGCGGAAAGGCGGACAGACGGACATGACGAAACTATAAAGGTTCCTTGTTGACTACGGAACCCTAAAAATGAACCTTTTGTTAAACCAAAAAGTGTTTAATATTGTACTTGTTGTGCGCGTCCGATGAATTTATGGTATAAATTGTTCGGAACTTGCTGTGAAGCCATTCGTTATTGTAAAGCAGCCTCATCGGCACAGTAAAACAATGATTTATTTATCTATAATTAAAATTTATTATTTTACAGAATATACAGGGTCCTGCCTGGTATATCATTTAATTACTTTAACGTTTTTCTTGAAATTGGCCAGCAATAACTCAAGACAGGCGAATGGCACGATAGAGGGGAAGCCCTTGCCCAGCAGTGGGACACTACATAGACAAGTAATAATAATATTAATTTACCTGAGGCCACAATCAACAAATTTTGTGAATCTACATACATACATACATACATAACATCACGCCTTGTTCCCGTTGGGGTAGGCAGAGACCACAGTTGTGAATCTAAACTATGAAATAATCGCAAAATAAGCACAGGCTGGATTTCAACACGCGTCTCCTTTGGTATATAAACCAAGGGGGCGATCGTGGTAAACGTTACGTACAAAAGTTTTATTTTGGTTAAAACTACCACGATCGCCCCCCATGCCACAATAGCAAACCGATCGATGGCAGTTACGTTAACTAAGTATTATAGACAAACGTTTTGTTTTGGATATATCGTTAAAACTACGAGTACCACGATCGCCCCCCAAACCACAAAAGCAAACCGATCGATGGCAGCCATTCTTTTACATATAAATCATTAGCAAATTTTCTATCAAAATTAGTAATTTTCTTCTGCCATTGTGTATTCACATCAGTATCCTATCCGACCGTGATCTTTATAAGGTCCAGAGAAACATACGGCGCAATATATCACTGCATTATCGGCCGCTCCGGTGACCACGGCGTCATTACGAGAAGCGGCAGCTTTATCCTGCTAAGTTTTTATTTACTTACGTAATTTTGCTCGCAATATTTAAAAGAAATGAAAAATTATAAATAGTGCGAGGTTTAAATAATTTTGGTTCCCTTGTTTTCGAGGTGTATTATTTTCAGGTTATTGGTTACTATCAACTCTCCCTGTTCAACTGCTCCCAGTCCAAACTGCACCCGATAAAACAAATAGAGACCGATTTTAGAAAATAAAGTTGGAAAGAAAAGTCATTTTATTTATTATTCTGAATATAGATCTTATGTCTAAAGTTAACCAAAAAAATATAATTGTAATATTTTGGTAAAGTATATTACGCAGTGATGATAATTGGATATGGAAATAAAATAAGAATCTATTTCCGGACACAATCAGAAACAATTAGGTTTACACAAAAAGCTGTAAAAGGTACTCTTAGACCGAAATTTCTTCATCTGAATATGCTGGAGGCTCTTTTGAATGAAGATAAGATGTTATTTTATTACCTTTGTGAATACTGAACACGCACTTTCCCTCGGGATTATTTTATCTTTGAATTTTTACTGTTTATGGAAATGAGCTGAGAATTCAATTTTACCTCCATAACTTACATTAAAAAGAACAATGAATTGAGCAATATTTAAATAAATAAAAAAAAGTTTTATGTTGTGTAGTCCACAATATTATGAGGCGAAACTATAGTAGAGGTAGAAATTATTTATTAATACTAGCTTGATGGCTATTAAAAGTATTCCATACTTTTTCAAACGTTTTTATACAAATTTATGCACGTACGTAATTTGTGCTTAAAAACGTACGTCCAGTACTTTGATCAAGCAATCGATCATAAATTCATTTTTTTTATGTTACAAGTGAGCAAACGAGCAGATGGGCCACCTGATGACAAGTGGTCTCTGACATACTTTGACCTCATCATCATCATCATCATCATCAAGTGCCATCTCCATTTCCTATCTTCAGTCATGCCAATTAACTTTGCTGTGCTCTCTACTTCCAACCAGTCTCTTATATTTTTCGTCCATGATATACTTTGACATACTTTGACGTTAATAATACAGCAAAGCGCGTTGCCCACCCTAAGAACTAATATGTTATGTCTCATGTGCCAGTAATTTATCTGGCTCCCTTGCCCTTCAAATCCAAACCCAGCATTGCAAACACTGCTATTTTACGAAATAGACAAGATGGTGGTACTTCCCCAGACGGACTTTGCACAAAAGCCCTACCACCTTATTATGTTGGAAGAGTCAAAAGAGTTTAGAACAGAAGTTTGTTCCAGTTTACTACTCACATCCACATTTCTTAGATATTTTTTTTTTCCATATTTCGCCTACATAAATAACGCTTTCCTTTCAGACTTTATTCGGAGATGTCCAGCAAACTTTGTAGTAGTAGTTAGTGGAACGTTTCACTAAATTTCAACATTTTGCAGACAGGTTTTTTCGCTTTGTTACCGAAAAGCAATGGTGGCTTTTATTTATTTTCAGCTTGCCAGCACACGACGTAATTTATTCGGCGTAACTAACCATACGAATATACGAATTTGACGAAATGACTTTTACTGAACGCTCGTAAATTTTGTGAGGTTATCAGCAGTCTGCTTCAGTTTTTAGGGTTCCGATACCAAAATGGTAAAAAAAAGGAACCTTTATGGTGCGACTTTGTCTGTCTGTCTGTCCCGTCTGTCTGTCCGTCTGTCTGTCTGTCTGTCTGTCCGTCTGTCTGTCTGTCCGTCTGTCTGTCCGTCTTTCTGTCTGTCTGTCACACCTGTAAATCTTGGCAACCACTCACACTATCGACTTGAAATTTAGAATAGTTGTAGAATATGGTTGCCCAACTAAATTGCGTATGAAAGAATATAAAAAAAAGATTATTGATGTAAAGGGGGCCCAAATAGGGGGGCAAATTTCAAATTGTTGCTACTAAGTTAAGTTATCGTATGAAAGTGCTTTACTTGCACATTATAAAATATATTTTTGTACATTTTTACGACCCTTAGTTTTCAAGTTATGATGAAAAATTTAAAAAAATACCATCCCCCCCCCCCCTTATCTCTGAATCTGAATTAATTACAGTCGATAGACATTTATGTAAATATTACAGCAAAAATAGAACGATCTTTCTAAGTTGCACAGTTTTTTAAAAATCTGCAAAAATACATTTACAAACAAATTTAGTTTTGCGGTCCTAAAAATGGACTTTACTGCTTCCAAAATTACTAAAGATATATAGGAACCCTCGGAGCGCGAGTCCGACTCGCACTTGACCGGTTTTTTTATTTGACGTGAATTATTCAGAAGAGACTAGACGAAAATCAAACTTTTCATTGCGCATATTTTAGGGTGTCTTTTTCTCTATTGATTGTGACAATAAATTCTGCGAAACGTTATCTAGTGAGATAGAGTATTTAATTAAAAAAATATATATTAACCCCGACTGCGTAACAGAAAACAAACTAGGATCAATAGGATTTGGTTCACTTCAATTTTGTGAGATATTGCAGGCGGTGGGGACGGAAACAGGTTTTTTTTGCGGAAATTTGGAAATTTTGTTTGTCCCCGCCAGCAATTTTTTTTAATACTTTTTAGATTTCAGATTTGTTACGTCAAATTATTCTTGAACATTCAATTTTAATTGTATATAATATTTTTGTGATCGCCCCTTAAAGCCATTCATTTGGATACCTTACCTTATTAGACTAGGGAAAAATTAAGATGCTTCATTTGGTCTTTAAAATCCGCCATATTGAATTTTCATAATTTTGATATAATCGGTGTCACTCGCGCTTTTAAGACAAATATAACGAAGTTTAACAGAACTCATTAAAATCGCTTCAGCCGTCTATTACTTACGAGAGAACAAAGAAACGGATATTCATAAATATACACACATCACAAGTCAAACACATTACCCTTTTTTTGGGCTTCGCCGCAGTTGGGTTATAAAATGAAAGGACAAGGCAAAGATAACACAATGCCCTAAGACTTGACCCCTGCTTGTTTATCCACCGAGAGTATTCTTATTCGATATAACTTGTCATTAGTTAGAGTTGATTTGTCTTTCCCAGTGTAGTGTATTTTATTAATTGTAAGTATTTAATTATGTACGCACAAGCAAGTGAAATTAAAACCAGTTTAAACTGAACCAGCGCTACGCTACAGAAGCCCGAAACCAAAGACCTGCTCAATATCAAAGTGTTTCCACCGACGTACAAGAAAAACAAAAACGAATATGTTAATACGTACCAATATTGTCTCTTTAATCTATGAACTAAAAAACTAAATGCACATGTCTGTCTGGATTCAAAGCATAAAAATCAAAGCTCCAACTATTTCTTCATATTGTTACATATGTGTAGGTTCGAAAAGGAGTTTCACTACTTGCCCTGTATATTTTTCTATTTACATACATTCTAATAGATTAAGTGTGATTATAATCTGAGTTTAATGTAACCGGTCATTCAACAAGTGAACATAATTTTGTTAATGATAATTTGTTCAATTGTGGAAACTGAAACGAAATGTATTTTAATTTCAGATGCGATTTCTGATCTTCTTAGCGGTAGTAGCAGTGACAAGAGGTCGCGTTTTGGATCACTGCACTGGAGTGGAGGTCCATGGATGGAACCACGAGAAGGAAGTTCTCAAGGATGGTCTCGACAGCCCCTACCAGCTTGCCATAGACTACGATACCAACTATCTCTTCTTTAGCTACAGTACATCTAATGACCCTATCGATGCATTTAAATCAGCATACATCAACCTAAAAACAAATGAATTTGGAATAATACATGGCATTCCCGGAGGATTCGCCAATGCTGTCGATGGAAAAAATCACATCGTGTATCTAGGAGGCAACAGTGGTATCTATACATTTGATTTCAACACCAAAAAAGCAAAATTTGTTGGAGAAAGAGACGTCAGCATATGGCAATTGTTTTTCAATGACAAATTATACTTTACTGACTATCCTAATGAAAAAGCTTTTTCATATGTTGATGGTGTATCAAGGTATGTCCCTGAACTTGAGAGGACGAAAGCTTTGTTTCTTGCTGTTGACGCAGACGATAATATAATTTTCTCAAATTCGTCTGGACTATTTTGTCATAAAAAAGAGAAGTCTAAAGCAGTCTTTTTGGGAGATTACAATGTAAATGGTTTTACAATTGACGTAAATAAACATATATACTTTTCGACGCCCGACGGAATATTTGCAATTGATCAGAACACCCAAGATGTGACAAAGATGGCTGATATACCTAATGTGTATGGAATCACTATTGAATCGGATAACAATATCATTTACGCCGATGCTAGCAGCATTATAAGATTGAAACCAACTAAAGACAAATGCTACAGTAATGTCGTCGATGACAATAATTTATAATTTATGGCCATAGAACTGTATGGTTTATAAAATCTCCTTTCGTGAGCTTATAATTATTGTCTCTAGAATTTATCCACTGGGATGTTACGTGTCTTTTATTCTGATTTTATTGCAAAGAAAATTATTTATTCAGAAACTGCACTATCGCATTAGGTATAACCTGTAAAAATAAATGAATATATTCACTTACAGTGAGAACTATTATGATACTAAATTTATGTGTCATTGATAAGAGAATATTTTTAAAATAAAATATTTAAAGAAGCTAGTATCCGGATAAATTCTGTTGGCAATGAAATATACAAATAGTGGGTTAGTGTACTTATTTCATCATTCCCTATTCCTTTAGCCTTATTATTCTGCCTTTGTTATGCTCTTAGCTTAGCTTCAGCATTTTGATATAGCATCGGGCTGTCACATAATTTGTCTCCAATACCGCGATTTGCGTCATTCAGGCCTTCCGGAGCGTGACTTCCCCTAGAAAAGGTCTATTCAGAGAGATGCGGTAAATATCAGGAAATACAACAAGCCAGATTATAGGATTATTGTTATTTTATTCTATATCAAACTACTGTACTTACACGTTTTGTGTATGGAATTATGGACTTGCTAGGAAATGTTGTCAAAGTAGGTTTAAATTAATTAGGAACCATACGAATAGCAAATACCGACTTAATTATTTAATACGTTTAAAATTTCTGTAATTATTTTTTAAAGGTTTTTTCTTTCAGAAAACTCCAAAAAATCAAATAAAAAAATGCCCTGAAACGCTTTTCTTCCCAATATTACATTCAATAATCGATCGCTATTTGTTTTATTGGGTGCAGTTGAAACCAGGTGCAGTTGAACAGGGGGGAGTTGAAACCGGGGGGAGTTTCAACTCACCCATTTTTATAACGTTCTGTGCACCTAAACTCGAAAGGGTTACTACCCTTTCGAGTTTCCGTGTGTGCTCCTTGAACTCGAATGACTATCCAACTGTCATTTATGCAAATTTTCTACATAATAATCAGAATGAAATGATATAAAACTAAAATAGAACGAATCAAAATTTTAAATATAGAAAAAAAACATTACAATTATCAACCTATACTTACACACATATAAAATACAACAACCAGCTGATCTCAATCTTTGTATTATTTTTTTATCTACCCGAATGTTTTAACAGGTGCTTCATGAAACTGAACAACTTTTCCAAAGCAACATAAGTCGAAAGCCGAAACAAAAATTCGACCTCACATACAAATGTGCTGTCAGCTGATGCAGTTTGCATGGAAAATCGATTTTTTTGGCGTTCCTTGTTCCTTGGTGAAAGTTGTTCAGTTTCATGGACAGAACCACCTCTTAAAATATCCGGGTTGATAAAAAAATAACGCTGTGTTTAATTATTGTAATGAAAATATTAATACGAGTATATCTAGATTCTGAAAGGAAATAAATCCGACACAAAATTTCGCTTTAAAAACCTGATCTGTCAACTGCAAATTTTTGCTTTTGTTGTTTAAAATTGTGAAAACAACATTGAATTTAAAAACAAAAGCCAATAGAATGTTTGTTCGGCAACTTCTGTTTCGCTTCAACGGCGACGGACTAATTAAGTAAAGTGCAAGAACCCGACTGCGACGGAACCGAAACGTCCCGCGGAGATTTACACTCCGCTGGAAAGACAACGAATAAACTTAATTGATGTTCTGTTTGTTTGTTTTGTTGGCTAAGAAGCAACATTGTCTTCAGGGTGCTAGAGAACAACGGACCACTTTATTGGCGCGCTGGTACAGAATATAGGGTGTACCGGGTTTCGGTGCTACCTTTTTCTATCAAGAACTAATTAAAAGTCACCCTATATAGTAATAGTTATATCTTACAGAACCAACACTCTCCACCGCCCTTGAAATCTACCCCGCACCCCCGCGCACGCCCGCCCGCGAGATTTTCGTGGTCCTTCTGAGGGTCTTTTGTACTGAATATGCGGGCCTACGCGACCTTCAAATTTCAAATTCGCGCTCGATTTATGCCCGGGGTGTGGCGCTGGTATACTTGCACTAGTTTGATAGAGGAAGTATACTAAAACAATGCCATTCTTCCAAATGCTGCTGTTGAAGTAACGAAGGAACATTTTATTTATTTATTGTTTGTCCCTTGTAGTTAAAAAATAAATATTGTCGGATAAAGGTAATAATAAAGAAATGAAACTCGATTCACTAATAAAGAAATGAAATTCGATTCACTAATATTTGGCTGTTATAGTTGTGTTAAATCTTTAATTAGAACCTAAAATTAGACTTAAAAAAAATTACTACGGAAGTAGCATTCAGGCAAAATAATCAGGTCCCAAACACCGCACGATATCGTCACTTCCAGAATCAGCAAATTCCTGGTTCAGGCAACCTTTAATTGGGATACTCGGTAATTTTATACGAAGATTGCAAAGTCAATTCGGGAATCGAACCTAAAACCACCGCGTCGTAGTTATTTTAAGGTTGAGTGTAGGTCCTTAAAAGTGGGAAAAGAGAATCAGCTATTTGATACCTCATAAAAGGTCCAGCCGCCAATGTGGACCAAGGAAGCAATGCCGTAAAGATCTTAATGCCTTCTCTAAAAATCGAGAAGAAGTCTCAGAAGATCGTGACCAACAGAAGGCTTCGAGGGAGGCTTTATACAGGGTGTTTGGTAAATGTCTGCAGACCTGTCAGGTGGTTGATCTACCCATATAACTGAACAATTTTCCCTAAGAAACATATGTCGAAATACGAAAAAAAATATTACCTCTCATACAAAATGCGCTATCAACTGATGCAGTTTCTATGGGACGTAATTTTTTTTTTGTATTTCGACCTATGTTCCTTAGGGAAAAGTTGTTCAGATTCTTGAGTAGAGCAACAACGAAAAAGGTTTGCAGACATTAATCAAACACACTGTCTATAAAATGGGATCTAGTAGGCTAAGAAATACTAAAATAGTCGTAGTATGAACGTGCTTTGTAAGAGCACAATTTTTTACCCCATTTAAAATCGTCTTGTTTTTATCCAGCGAAAATTCATTTGGGACTCGATCTTTTATTTAAAAAATACCCAAATCAGCCTGAACTGTTCGTTGAAAAAACACATAGTTTTTCCTACGTAAGGACTATTTTCCTGATTCATTTTAGGGTTGGCGTACATTTGTCTTGTCGTCTGAATGAGTGATGAGTTTATGACGTCAGCAGACGTATTTCACCGCAAACTTACCTCCCGTGGGATTCATTTCTCCATAGCTCACCACACAAATAAAATGGCATTTCGGAATGGAAAAACTCGCATCGGTAATTCTGTTTGAATAGGACACTAAACATGATTTATAGTGAGTCGTAAATAAAACCGATCCTTTTGTGTAAGGTGTCGCTCTCGAAGAACTCTTTCCCTGATATTCATTTGGATGAATTTGACTTTGAAGGAATATGTAAGGTATGCACTTACACAAAGTGTACATCTGGAGCATTGCATTATATGGTTGTGAGACGTGGACTCTAACACAAAGAGGTAGAGAGAGGTTAGAAGCGTTTGAGATGTGGTGTTGGAGGAGAATGGAAGGGATCAGTTGGACAGAGAAAAAGACAAACGAGGAATTTGTAGATTTGGTTAAAGAGAAGAGAAATTTGCTGATAACCATCGAAAATAGAAGAGGGACGATGGTCGGACACCTGATTAGACATGACACTTTCATAAAGAATATTATTGAAGGAAAAGTAGAGGGCAGAAGAGGAAGACCAAGACGCACTTATTTAGACCAGATAAAAGAGAGGGTAAACGTCGAGTCTTATCAGGATGTCAAATCATTGGCAGAGGACAGAGAGAAATGGTGATTGCTCCATCGACAAGAGCTCGGCTCTTATATATGAGAAGAAGAAGCACTTACACA
Source organism: Athrips mouffetella (assembly GCA_947532105.1). Lineage (NCBI taxonomy): Eukaryota > Metazoa > Arthropoda > Insecta > Lepidoptera > Gelechiidae > Athrips > Athrips mouffetella. Next base: position 966,068 of record OX383961.1, on the reverse strand, counting down.
GCATAGCGCAGTGAAAGTGCTATTATAGTGATATAAAATTTTGGACAGTGTGTGGCCAAATGGTCCATAATTTATTTAATTAAGAATTACGAAGAAGATTTTGTACAATCGAAACGAGAAGTTTATAATGGTATTTTTATATATGTAGCTGCTACAAGGACAAATAATATTCCTTAAATGAAAGATTAGATTAGATTCATTTATTTCACTATAACATACAGATATTAAATGTCATTATAATGTCAATATAAAATTACATGCTAAAGTGATCGTCATACAAAATATAAAATTTACATATTTGTAAACTCAAACGATGAAAGAAGTATAATAAATGTCAAAATAATAAAACAGTAAAACTAAAATGTCAAATTAATAAATTCGTTTACAGAGTATAATTCTTTATCCAACAAAAGATTTTTAAGTCGATGACAAAACGTATCGTTATTTGGTTCATTTTTTAACTCTTCGGGTAGATACTCATAGTATGTTGGGCCGATTACACGCGGGTTCTTTGTAGCTAATGTGGTCCGCCGTTGCACTACATTGAGCCTACCGGTGTTTCGCAATTCGCGTCCGTCATATGTTCGACGTTCAAAACTGGAGTGCTATTCCCAAAACAACAATTTTGACGTCCGCACACGGATCCGCAGGTGATCTGGAGTGCTATTCCCAAAACAACAATTTTGACGTCCGCACACGGATCCGCAGGTGATCCGCAGGTGTGTGTCAAATTGGTATTCTGCAACCAAGTTATCACGACGGTGAGAGCACTGCGTGAACCGCTGAGCGGACTTTTTGACATTTTTGTATGGGTTGACGTTTAAATTGGTATTCCGTAACGCATTCCGCGCTCACTCTCGAATTTTGATGTTAACCTTTAATATTACTATTTTTGTGTTTTTTACTATATTTTGAGTTGTGAAATATTTTAAATGCTACTATATGATGACAAACCCTCAGAACATGCGTAAATTTGCAGATAAAATACAAAATTGGGATGACTTAAACCAGCATGAAGATGCTAGCGCCACTACTGGGTAAAGTTGGTGGTGAAGAGAACTACCTTAAATGAACATTTGACATTATTGTATGGTTTGACATTTGAATTGGTATTCCGGTGCATAGCCCGCGTTCACTCCAGCGCTCACTAAGAAGGCAAACCTCGAACAACACAAAAGTTACAACCTACCTGCGGATCTGTAAGTGAGCAGTTAATTTTTGAGATTTTTTGGATATAAAACTACGGTAAAAGGAGCTTTTGTAAGTCAGAGATTATGCAATTTCCTATTAGTGAAAACTTAAAAAGAATTTATCTAACTGCCATAGGTTGGCTGGAAGAAATATCTTTTAGAGATAAGCCCGCCCTTGTATATGTCCTTTTATTCTGCTTTTTTTTTCAATATGTGTGCAATAAAGAATATATATAGTTCAAAAGTCAAACGTTTTTCCCGTGTTAAATGGACGTTTTTCCGCGGTAATAAGTAGCTAAAATTAGCACAATGTAGCATTCCACAAGAAAAGAAACTTCTGAATACGTTTACATTTAGCTGTACATATGACAAAAATAAATAGCACTGGTTCGTTTTTCCCGCGGTTATATGTAACTTACGTCAATCAGGGATACTGTAGCATTCCACAGAAGAAAATCTGTAGGACATTTTTACTGAAGGAGTGAGAAGTTTTCCCGTTAACGTATCTTACCGCAACAGAAAAACCTTTAGAATTGGTTCATTAGTTCAAGAATTGAACGGTTTTTTCGTAGGAATAAGTAAGTGGCTTTCCCGCGGGAATAACCCGTTTCCATTAATAAGGAATAGCTCTGGGGTTTAATGTTTTTCCCGTTGTAATAACATAATTATCTTCTCTGTTCAAAGAAGCTTTCTAAAAAGTAAAATTCAGTTCATTAGTTCAATTGGTTAATTTTAATTTTTAGAGACATAAGAAAATAGTATAAGTATGTGGTTTTCGAGAAACCGATTAGAAATATATACATCATCATCATCATAACATCCCATAAAACGTCCACTACAGGACAGGGAGCTCCCTCCAGAATTCTAGCTTTTGCTGGAAAAATGTGGAGCGGAAGTACCATAGTCACCTCGCTTGTAGAAATATATACACAAACAAATATTGCTTGTTTAATAGTACAGGATTTTATAAACAAAATATAAAAGGTCTCCACAAGAGATATTTTTAGCCTACCTTACTTTGATACTGTTATAATTTATAAGCACGCTACATCTATTTTATCTAATACACAGTATTGAATGTTAATAAAATATTTAGGTACACACGGCCGCACATTAGTAGAAACACTTTTGGACCTTATGGCGTGGTAATAGAGTTGAAAAAGTTTCTACCGACAAGCGGTTGACCGTACGTACTTAAGTAAATAAACGTTTATAAACAATAGACACATTATTTATAGAAATAGTCACTTTAAAATAACATTTAAAACACAATCAAAGCCACTGTAAAATGAAAAATCAGATGTTCGTACACATCTTGATGCAAATGCAATATTATTGTGCGGTAATCTGCTGGAAAGAAGTCATCCATAGCATTCAAAATAGTTATCTGAATGCAGGCTCCACCAGGCAAATTTCTATGAATCCGACGCGTGAGAGACCTTTTCGTTGGTTTGCGGTCCCAAGATATCAGATGTTCGTACACATCTTGATGAAAATGCAATATTATTGTTCGGTAATCTGCTGGAAAGAAGTCATCCATAGCATTCAAAATAGTTATCTGAATGCAGGCTCTACCAGGCAAATTTCCATGAATCCGACGCGTGAGCGACCTTTTCTTTGGTTTGCGATCCCAAGATATAGCTCAAGAAGCGAGACATGGAAGATACCGCCACTTTTATCTGAAATTATAAAAAAATTGTTAGTAAGTTATGTGCTTATTTGTGCAAAGGCTTTGGTGACAGATTTCATAGTCAATTACCTTGTATTTTGTAATTATATAATAACTTGTGGCATCAAATGCTCTTCTACTTTGTGCTATTATGAAGCGAATTTAAATTTAGTTGAAAATCTAGCTAAATAATTAAATTTGTTAGATAGATATTTATTTAATGGCGTCACATCTCAGATGTATTTTGCACAATGTCAAGTTAACAAATTATTATAAAATTATGGCGAGTTCGCCAATGTCAAGTGAAAGATTTACACAGGAATCCACATCACGAGGACGAGGGCCTGTGTACTATGATGACTCCGATAAGTTGATGGGGAAAATTATTGAAGTCTCGATGGGCCGCTTCTCTCCATCCAAAAATCTTGATAAATGAATGTATTCCAATCTTCTAATAGATGTTCATTTTCAAAGACGTTTACTGCATAACACCCAATCAAATAATTCATTAAACTCTTCAATGAACAAATAAAACTAATATTGAAATAGAAACACGACCGCCATCTTCAAATGTTGAAAAACGAACCATTAAATTTGTTGTTGTTGTGATTTGTGACTTGTTTGACAGATGTTGATATGGTTCATATTTTTTTTATGTATAGCTCGCCCGCAAAGGCATTGCGCTCTGAATCTATTATAAAATTTTGTACAGAACTAATATTTTAAACTTCAAATTAAGTAAAAGGATTGACTATTACGTTTTGTTTTTAGAGACACTAAATGAATAATTAATTAACGTCGAAATGAGCTGATAATGTACAGTCGATTTGTCGATTTTCATATAAGCGATTTGTTGCCCATCCCTAGTTCACTCCACTGCGCTTGTGTTGTAAAAATTTACAGAATACCAAAAAAAATTCTGTCAAAGCTGTAAGTGGAGCGAGCCCCTGCACGTACAAATTTACTTTTTCTGCCAAGTTATTCGAAGGTCGATATACTTCGTACGCAAAAAAAGTGGTCAAAACAGCGGTGTTGCCGTTCATACTTTTTCTGATTATTAAATTTTTGGTAGGAATTTGAATTATTTTATAAACAATTTAACAGAAAAAAAGTGTACGATACTTAAAGTAAATTAAGTAGTGAACATTTTGCAATAAAATACATGCGTATGCTAACGCATTTTTTAGTAAAATGCCTAGCTGGCTGCTGGATTTTATTGGTGAGCAGCGGTATGCCAAATTCAGTTAAATGTCAACGGCAATCTATTGCAGGCGTTTTGTGCAATGTATGAAATTCGATATACTTGTATGGTCTCTAGGCGTAGACAACGTATTGAGTAAATAACGAAAAATCTCTCGGGTGGTAGCACTGAAAATAAAACTGAACAAGACAAAGAATTCCGAAAAAAAAAAACTTGGCACAAATTGCATGATATGTATGAATTCCCCTTCAGCTTTTAGTTTTTTTTTGTCTTATTTTAATTTCTGTATTTCAGTATTTTAATTTTTAGGTATCTTCAGTATTATTATTTATCTTTATTTTATTTTCAAAGTTTTAGCATACTTATTTATATTTTTTTCTATGTTGTTAAATATTTCTGTACCTACTGATGTTATATTTATATCTTTGTATTCCTTTATTTCTTCTTTGTATTTTTCGTAGCAAGTGTAGCTGGTTTTTAGTGGGTTTTTGCACTTGTGCTTTTTTGGTTTAAATAGTTGGCTGTTGTTCGTCTGTTTTTTAGTAGCTCTGACAGTCGACGTCCACTTGTTTGTTCAAATCTACTAAGCAAACCGCAAATTTCCACAATATGTGGTATTTTTCTCACAGTAAAATCAGTTTCATTTTTAAATTGTTCCATGTGGAGATGTTCATGTCCATCATAACTTTTTATTTTTATTTATTTTTTATTTATTAATTTGGCTCTTCAACAATATGTACACTGTATAAATACAAGAAGACAAACATTACTTAAATCTAAGTGTCATATCACTTAAAGAAGAGCATAACATGCTCTGAATAATTTAATTAAGGACCTTAAATTACTTTATATTTAATACTAATTAGAAACATTAATACACCTACATTATACTCATAAGCATTAAATGAGAAAACAAAAACAAGCTAGCTTTGAAAAATGGTGCTAGATGCTGATACAAAAAATCTATAAGAGAAAAAGAAAAAAAGAGAAACTACTTAAAATTTCAGTATTGGCAGTAAGTTTTATGCTCTCAACTAGTGAGTACAATACTTTTTATCCTACTAATTGGTGTTACATTTAAGTCTATAGATTCTTGGAATACGTTATACAGGGAAAAAAATCTATAAAGTGATGAATGCTTTTTTAAGTTGGTACGACTGATAGGTTGTTGAAAAAGTTTAATGTTGGATGAACGTGGTAAGGTTCGAGGCACATTGAATTTGATTTTACGAAGAAGACTAGGACAATTAGTGGAACTAGTAACTAGTCTTTTGAGAAAGACCAAATCCAGCATTTGACGACGTTTCTCCAATGAAGACATTTTAAAGTGTATCAAACGTTCTTCGTACGACTTAAGTTGTTTAGCCAGTTTGCAATGGTAAGTCATATGCCGAAGGAATACTCTTTGTAATTTCTCAAGCCGATTTATATGAACTTTATAAGATGGTGCCCAAGCCACACTACAATACTCTAGTTGACTTCTGACTAAGGAGTAAAACATGATCTTTTTTTGTGACTGGGTTTTTAAAATTCTTACACTCTCTTAGAATAAAACCAAGCATTTTAGTAGACTTGACAATGACTGTATCTATATGCCTGATAAAATTAAGCTTGGAGTCAAGTTGAACGCCTAGATCACGGATGTGACTTACTTCCTCTAGCGTTTCCCCATTTAAACTGTAGTTTGTACATACTATGTTTTTATTACGAGTAAATTTAATGTGATGGCAATTGCCAACATTTAATTGTTTCCTATTTTTCTGACACCAATCTCTAAGCCTGTCTAGGTCATCTTGAAGTAACCTAGAGTCGTTCAAATTTTTAATGCTTTTAAATACTTTTGAGGTCATCGGAAAACAAGTAATGATTCGAATTATGAAAACATTGACTTATATCCTTAATAAAAAGCGTGAAAAAACAAGGTCCGAGATGGGAACCCTGGGGATACCTGGGGAATAACTTGTTTTTGATGGGCGAATGCTTTTTTTTTCTTATTTGTAGGTATGTAAATATTGTATATTTTTTCTGTTTTGACGTGACGTTTTTTAATAATTACCTGTAAATAATAAAACACTGTTTATAATGTAGTATGCTTTTAATTGGCTCTATTTCGATACGATACCCTGTTTGGTTTCCCACAATCTTCAGAATATCATTGTCACCCTTTTTAGAAAGGGACACCGCGGTATCTTATGTTACTTGCTGTCAGCACAATTTTTCTACATGGCACTCAGTCCAGTTGTACGTATAGTACTTATCTAGTCGAGATAGACCAGCAGCCAACATCGGTCGATTTGGTCTTTTTTGGATATTTTTTTGCAAAATCGAGACAAAAAAAAACGTATACGGCTTATTGAGTCACTATGTACAAGTAATCGTAGATTTCAGATTTTCTCTCCGGTGCATTCTTCAATACAATAAATACTAACCCGATACTATTAAACGAGCAATGAGTTTGTATATAGAGTGACTTTTAATTAGTTCTTGATAGCAAAAGATATGCATGTACTCATGATACTGAACAACTTTCCCTAAGGCACAAAGGTCGAAATACGAAAAACCAAATTTGACCTCCCATACAAAATGCGCTATCAGTTGATGCGGTTTCTGTGGGAGGTCAAAACTTGATTTTCGTATTTCGACCTACGTTCCTTGGGGAAAGTTGTTCAGGATCATGAGTACATTCATACCTTTTTCTATCAAGAACTAATTAAAAGTCACCCTATATAGGTATATAAATATATAGGGTGACTTTTAATTAGTTCTTGATAGAAAAAGGTATGAATGTACTGAACAACTTTCCCAAAGGAACATAGGTCGAAATACGAAAATCTAGTTTTGACCTCCCATAAAAACTGCATCAGCTGATAGCGCATTATGTATGGGAGGTCAAACTTGGTTTTTCTTATTTCGACCTATGTTCCTTGGGAAAAGTTGTTCAGTATCATGAGTACATGCATATCTTTTGCTATCAAGAACTAATTAAAAGTCACCCTATATATATATATATAAATATAAATATTTTTGATCTAATTGTGTTGTTTAAGGTCAAGCAGGTTATGAACTTCTTCATTGGTCATCAACCTTTTTCGTAATATTTTTTAATACATTACTGGTATCCCCGTCTTTGACACATTTTTATGTCATGCTAAATGTTTTTTTAAATCGCGTATATTTTCTGCAAAAACAGTGAAATATTATAGAGTAAATGGCTGCAAAATTGATAGTTATGCTATTTGCGGAATATTCTTCTATGGGTATCCATTATTCCTTTACTTTTTCTATGAAAAAGCCGAACTGTTTTACGTATGAAGTAGGGTGGCTGTAATGTACGATATTTGAACACAAAGGAAACTAAAAAGGTACAACCCATAGACATAAGCATAGAAGACCAACAATGAGTGCGAGCGAGAAACAAATCTCTTATGGTGATACTGCAAGATAGCAAAGGATAGCGAATCGAATAGCTCTGTAACCGATTTTGAATGACAGGGAGCCACTTTGAGCCACGCGAAAAACCAGCTTTCCAGTTTTTTGTAAAAAATTGCGTAAAAACTACATATTTATATAAAAATAAGGATACTTTTAATTATGACGGTGTGTAGTGTAGTTGGATGTGGTGTTAATTACAAAAATAGTCCAGAGAAATGTACATTTCACGGGTAAATTCTTAGGACGTTATTACTTTTGAACTATATGTTTTTTTGCTTAAAATAACTTATATTTCATGTTTAAAATATAGAATAGCTTCTTCTGAATTGCTAATTTTCGTATTTTGCATTGAAAAAAGTTTAGTTGTTGATAATGTTCTGAATTTTAGTGTTATATTTTTCATTCAGGACGTTAATCAAATTCAGGACGTTCTGAATAAAGGCCAGGTTAAAAGTACCCTAAACCGACGAGCATGTATGAAAGGATTGATGAAAGTACAGGAAGCAAGGGAAGTATGTCAAGATCGTAGCAGGTGGAGGACTGTGGTCTCTGCCTACCCCAACGGGAAAGAGGCGTGATGTTATGTATGTATGTATGTATGTATTTTTCATCAATATAGCTCACATTTACGCTAGGGCTTGACTCAAATTATCGATACCTATTTTCTTTATGTTTATAATACGAGCTTACAGACGCATTGTTACTTACTTGATTTACCATTTTCGTCTTGAAATAAACAGAAGTAGGTCAGTCCTAACTTTGTTTTGCCATTTTGTTCAACAGTTTCCAAAGGATTCGAATATAAAAGGAAAATTGATAAGGGTGATTGGACGAGTTGGAATCCTAAAAAATACTCTTAAGTTTGTAGCAAACATTTTCTAGATGTAGGTATATAAAAGAAAATGCCGACTTAATACAACTTTATTAAATGGAGCTAACAGATTCGGCAGCTTGGAATCGGGGTTGACTAATTTAGTTCTGTTACCAATTTAAAAAAAAAATCAGCACCGGCAGCCATTTCAGCAACCGGCGCCGGTCGGTAGCTCATATAGGACCCGGCGCCGGCAGCAGCGGAGGCACTTCCGTATAGTTATTATCGGCTCAAACAAATTGTTACTAAAATATAATTTCATTCCTTCCTTAAAACTGACTATTCTAAAATTTTTGTGTATAAAGTAGAAAATCGCATAATTTCACAACCACAGACAGTATTCGAACCTGCGTCTTCTCCGTAAGTACCGGAGACGTTTTACCTACTAGGCTAAAATGTGGTTCTGTCTGATGTTGTGAAATATGCGTCTTCAATACGCATTCCAACGTTGCGTTGCGTTTGTGGTTGTGAAATTTAGCGATTTTCTGCTTTGTAGAATTATCAGCCATTAACGTCTTCAATGGTCTAGTGGTTAGAGCGCTCGGCTCTCGATCCGGAGTCCGGAGGTTCTGTTTTTGATTCCTGGTGGGGACTCTGTCAGACAAAAATCCCTTTGAGCGGCTTCCCCAGTTTGGTTAGGACATTGCAGGATGAATCACCTGATAGTCCGATAAGTTGGATAATTCCGTGCTTCGGAAGGCACGTTAAGCCGTTGGCCCGACTACTACCTATGGATGTAGTCGTTAAAGAGCCATATGTGAGAGGCCTTTGGCGGCCTCAAATGCTATATTTTGACATTTGCTCCATAAATAAAAAATAAAAAAAATACATTTGGCCTAAGATAGGGGCTCATGCTGGTGGCACTGGTCATGCAGTGACGAAGATAAAAAAATGAGGTTTGAACAAAGAAACATAAATTACAGTTCCACCGACTTTTTTGGGTTGGTACCTAGAAAAGGGGCTTCCTGTAATCGTAAACGGTAGTTGCATATAATATAGCCATAGCCGTCACGCAACATTTCGTCAGTGAATATCAATCTCATACATTTTTATTCTATACTACTGGCATTTACGATAGTAGAAATCCACTTATCTACGGCCCCAGGCGGAGAAATGGAGGATTATCGACACTACTACCTACTACAAGTGAAACACTGCGATTGTTGACAGCGACGCTACCGCCTGAACAGACAAGTCAATGTCGCCAGGGTACTCGAATATCGATACCAAAATGTACATCACTATCTAACGCACACATTGACAAATCAAAATTGGTTACGCGTTTTCGGGCTCTTTGTTTATCTATAGGCAGTAAGCTGCCGTTATTCATAATCTAAGGTACAACCACATCAGTATTGTGGGATGTGAATCTGCAGAATCAGCCCATAAAACTGAACAACTTGTCCCAAAGAACATTATGATGAAATAACATTACGATGAAGATATCTGAATCTAAACATGAAAGAGAAAAACAGCTTGCATTAGTTTTTAGAGCGTTCATCCGATAAAATCGCGCTGGAGTCAAAATTTACGATTTTCGCCGAAGGATAAAACAATGCAGTTCTCAGTTTTCAAAGAAGACATTAATATCATATTAGATATACTTTCACGATCTGCTTTTTGGTTTAAAAACATCTCAAAATATTGGGATATTTTTCCAAATAGAACAGTTTTTTAACACGTCCGTTTTTAACTTAGCGCTTGACCGTCTACGCAGATGCGAGATTTATGAAGGATCAAATGCTACAAAATAAAAATTACCATTCAAAAATTCAGGATATTGTTTAGTTTTTCGTTTTAAAAAAAAACTCTATTTAGGTAAAAAATCATTCAAAAAAACTACAATCAAAAGTGACATTTTCAGCGGGATATTAACCGTGTCATTTTAAGCGAAAATGTAAGACATTATTTTTTCTTTTTGGACATAGCATGTGAAATCATTCATACTCTAAAATACTGTATCTTTTTTTTTTGGAATAAATTGTATTTATATTTTACTGTGAATTATTTAGTGCTCCTATAAAATCGATGTTATAAAAAGTTTTTATTATAACTAGTAATTCTACAGTGTGAATTTGAAAACATTCGACAAATTTATAGATTGAGTTCAGACCACGAAACTGAACAACTTTCCCCAAGGAACATAGCTCGTCAGACGTAAAAAAAAATTCGATCTCCCATACAAAATATATGGTCAGCTGACTAAATTTACTATGAAATGGTAAACATTTTTTTTCGTCCGATGACCTATGTTCCTAGGCGAAAATTGTTCAGTTTCGCAGTCTGAAATCAATCTCAAAATTTGTCGAATGATTCCCATTTCACCCTGTAGATATGCTTAAATATATTTTTCTATAAGTATTTTGTATAGATTGACATTTTTGAATTCGTAATATCTTTTGAATGGAATATCCGATTTGAATATTAAAAAGTAGTCTACAATCTCCAATTTTTTCAGATAGGTTCTTACAACATTATTTTGTTCTATCATCAATAGTTTCTGTAGCGCATGCATTGAAAGACATATTACGGCAAATTTTTAGGGTTCCGTACCTCAAAATAAAAACAGAACCACTCACAAAACAGATCACTTTGTTGTACGTCTGTCTGTCAAGACCATTTTTATTACGAACGGGTAAAGGTATAAGGTCGGAATTGATTACGAATATTAAGGTCCGTAAACCACACAAGATCTGAAATTTTTTTTTTTTTACAACGACGCAATAAAAAGATATGGCTTTTTATATCCTCCATACATTTATGCACTAAAGCAAAACCTAGAGGGTACTTCCCGTTGACCTAAACTTATGAAATTAGGCAAGAAGCTAGGTCTCACAGTACAAATAAAGGGAAAAGTCTAAAATCATTAAATATTACAATTTTTCTCGCAACTGATAGTAACCAATTAAGGTGAGCTCCCGTTTCAAGAACTTTTCTATAAAAGAGGGGTCAAGTTGGACGATCGCAGAGTTTTTAAAGTCAAAGAGCAAAAGCTTTTAGTATGTGGCTTTTAGGCTTCTTCTGGGCAAGCTCGTTCCATCGTCGACCTCATTTCTGTCTTCAAGACTAGATCGAGGTCAAGAGTAAGCCCATTGATAATAGTAAAATATATATATATCATATGGTAGATAGGTACGGAACCCTTAGGGTGCGAGTCCGACTCGAACTTGGCCGGTTTTTTTCGCCTTGGGTTACATTATTGAAGTTTAAATATTATGTTTCTAGTAATAAATATAGCATATGTTACTCAGGAATAATGTAGCATTCTACCAGTGAAAAACCACGTGTTTCTTTACTTGTTATTATTAGCTAAAATCCAAATTTCAAGTACCTCGTGTCAAAACTGTAGGATTTGAACTGGCAAAAAACTCCTGATGTGATGGCCTGATGGCCATAAAAAATGTTTTGCCACAACAACCAACCACTTTACAATGATGTTATAACAAGTATCGTGATTGTAGACTGCAACTTAAACTTACAAAGGCAAAACGAGTAGAGCAAGATCAGAGCGGTTTATCCCTTTCTAATTCTTGCCATACCTACTATCAAATTTTGCACAATTTCCGTGCAAAAAGTTAAGTTCTGCATCCACGTGTTTTTATTTATACTTTATTTTAAAATAAGTTGTGCATTACTAAGCCCGCAAAATAAAAAGTTATTGATTTTTAAATTAAAAGCAGTCTTTTTCTTAAACAAGTTTAGTAGCTGCGGAAGACTTTTTTATTTAGTTTTATCTATATCTAAAACATTTGCTAAAATAATTTTCTGGTATCCCTTTGCATGCCATGTTGTTGATGTCACTTGTCATCACAACTTCGTTTCTTAATCTTGAGATCTTGTGGATGTTTTATTTTTATTTTGTATTTATGTTTGCTGTTTTAGGAAAAGTGGATTATTTGGTGGTTGCGGCATAAACATTCACAGGTTAACCATTAAACACAAAAAAGTGTTGCATATGAACAAGGGTGACCATGCCATTACATCTGTAGAAACAAATTACTTGCGGCGCAGCCATCACCATGTATTTATTATTTATCGGGACAGAACTAGAACAACTAACACCTAGCGGGTTTGAAAGTAACGGCGCCGTGTCGTGAAAATAATGTTTTAGTGCCTACGGGGACAAAGGTCGCAAGACGCAGACGCAAACTCGCATACTGAAAAGAATCGTCAGATGAAAGAATGCTAGAATACACGTGTGATCTAGACAATTATTTGTTGTTGTTGTTTAATCTTTATTGCACGATAATTACAAAAATACTATTCTCGGCAAGACGACATGCAAAGGCGGACTCATCCCTACGTGAGATCTCTACCAGTCAATCTTAGAGTGACTAAAGGATAAAGTATAATGATGCAGGATGCAAGCGTGCAAACAGAGAAAACCATGAAAGAAAATAAGACTAATTTATATGAATGAAAGAAACGTAAATACATACTCATCTTAGTAAAAAATAAACTGTAACAATTACTAGTAGCTATAATAAAATTAAATAAAATACCTACCTACCTTAAAAAGTTCAAATCGCCGTCCCTGCTCTAAAAATCGCAACGCGCACTCGGCGCGCCTATTGTAAACGAGAAAAATAATAGGTCTTTACCTATGAAATTGCCGAAATTTTCTTACAGATTAATGAGATCATAATTCCTATAATTCTCATGCAATTTTTTTCATTTGTCTTATATTTGAAAGTTGACTTCAAGTTAAAAGGTAGGTAGTTGAATTTACGCATAAAATAAAGCTTTTATTTTTAGTTTGATATATAAAATTAAAGGTTCGAAAATTGTTCGTCTTAAATGTCGTCCGATTTCATCATTAGATTTGTTATATTTTTTTACAGATAATATTTTTCGAGAATTAAGTTTAAGCTTCTGTTACCTTAATCAATAATGCTTAAAAAAATAAAATAAATTGTATTTACAATTCCTAAGAAAAATGCAAAAATGTTAGTACTGAAAATTGAGTTTACCTAAAATTCGCCATAGAAAACGGCAATTTCATAGGTAAAGACCTATTAGTTACCTTCATGCGCGCTGCGACTCTGGCGAGGGTTGACACAATTAAATTTTAATATAAGTTTTTATTTCTGTTTTTTTATTCTTTTTTAGGGTTCCGTACCTCAAAAGAAAAAAACAGAACCCTTAAAAGATCACTTTGTTGTCCGTCTGTCTGTCTGTCTGTCTGTCAAGACCCTTTATCTCACGAACGGGTAAAGGTATCAGGTTGAAATTAATACCATATGTTAGGATCTATGAACCACACAAGATCTGAAAATTTCAATTTTTACAACGACGCAATCAAAAGATATGGCATTTTATGTCCTCATCTCCATACATTTATGCAAAAAAGTAAAACCTACAGGGTACTTCCCGTTGACCTAAAATTATGAAATTTGGCAAGAAGCTAGGTCTCACAGTACAAATAATGGGAAAAGTCTGAAATCATTAAATATTAGAACTTTTCTCACAACTAATGGTAACCAATTGTGGTGAGCTCCCGTTTCAAGAACATTCATATAAGAGAGGGGTCAAGTTGGATGGTCGCGGAGGCGAATTTTTAAAACGGGAACACTTACAAACTTGAAAATTGGTATGTTTATAGTGCATAAGCTATAAAATAACAACAAATAATAGAATTTGGTCAAGCGCGTGTCTGACTAAAAAAATCTAGCACATTAACTTACTGAAATTCCAACTAATACAATTATGATTATGTGGTGGTACGGAACCCTCGGTGCGAGAGTCCGACTTGCACTTGGCCGGTTTTTTGTTGTTTAAACATGCTTATTGTTCTATATTCTACTTATTGAACAAGTGGTTAAAAGGAAATCGGTACTTTTCCTTAAACCCTGTATAAATCTTTTTCACTTTGAAAGATTATTTAACATGAAGGTTGTTCTTCTTCGTTCATTTACCTGCATGTTTGCCGTAAAAATTGATTTTTGACCATAACTATATTTGACGCTGCATCCGAAGATATATGTTATTCACTGAGTAATACATTCTTCAATGTCCTAGGCATCGCACAATATTTCAAAGCTGTAGGTAAAAAATCTAATCATAAAATAGTACTAAAACCACAGCTGTAGTTTTTGTACGTTCCCACGCCGCCCTGGCAGCGCCAGTTTTTTTCAGAACTCGTTATATTTTTCACAAAAGTAGTCAAAATTTCAAGCGGCTTTGCTGTTGTTTGAGTAAACTAATTGCAATAAAACAAAGTTAATATGTTGCATGGCAATAAGCCAAATGTGTTATTGAAAACTCGTTTAAAGTGAAAATGGTTATAAAATGAAAGATCGTGCATTTGGAATGACGGTTCATTTTGAAAGGTTTCCAGTGCAATCGGATTTCATTTGTTAAGTCTGCAAATTGTAATGTTCTAATAAATGCTTAATTCTAACAAAGTAATATTCATTTAGGTAACAGTTTTCAGAAGAACGAAAAAAATAAACAAAAGCGATTGAATGTTGCTCTGGTGTCTCACAAACTTATAAAAACGCGTTGTATGAAGCTTTCTTTACAGATAGTTTCCCTTATTTCTGTTTTTAAACAAATCGTCACGATACTTGTCCCACTCAACAAACATAATATTGTGGACACCCTATTAGACAAATTTCCTACATCCCATTTCACATCCTACTCGGCTCGCATTACTTTTGGCAGAGTTCAATCACGATAAAAACGCCGAAGCGGTGCTTTTTTAAAACATCAATGCCACTTTATTATTTGTACTCTTTTTTGAAAACGAAGGATTTTTCAAGTAATGATTACGAAAAAGATTCGACTCTTATATTAATTAGTGAAATACTAACAATAACATAGTTAAAAACTTATTATTACGCTGATAATGTTCAATCGATTTCTCGATTCTTATGTACGCAAATGGGTGGTCATCCCTATGTCATCTCGACCCGCTTGTGCTAATGCGACAGAATACCAAAAATTTTGCGTGCGTGATCTGATGCGTTCGGGAAGTGAGGGCTGATTCGTTCGGGAGGTTATGGGCGACATTTGATAAATTGGGAATAGCACTCCAGCAGGTGTGTGTCAAATTGGTATTCTGCAACCAAGTTATCACGACGGTGAGAGCACTGCGTGAACCGCTGAGCGGACTTTTTGACATTTTTGTATGGGTTGACGTTTAAATTGGTATTCCGTAACGCATTCCGCGCTCACTCTCGAATTTTGATGTTAACCTTTAATATTACTATTTTGTGTTTTTTACTATATTTTGAGTTGTGAAATATTTTAAATGCTACTATATGATGACAAACCCTCAGAACATGCGTAAATTTGCAGATAAAATACAAAATTGGGATGACTTAAACCAGCATGAAGATGCTAGCGCCACTACTGGGTAAAGTTGGTGGTGAAGAGAACTACCTTAAATGAACATTTGACATTATTGTATGGTTTGACATTTGAATTGGTATTCCGGTGCATAGCCCGCGTTCACTCCAGCGCTCACTAAGAAGGCAAACCTCGAACAACACAAAAGTTACAACCTACCTGCGGATCTGTAAGTGAGCAGTTAATTTTTGAGATTTTTTGGATATAAAACTACGGTAAAAGGAGCTTTTGTAAGTCAGAGATTATGCAATTTCCTATTAGTGAAAACTTAAAAAGAATTTATCTAACTGCCATAGGTTGGCTGGAAGAAATATCTTTTAGAGATAAGCCCGCCCTTGTATATGTCCTTTTATTCTGCTTTTTTTTTCAATATGTGTGCAATAAAGAATATATATAGTTCAAAAGTCAAACGTTTTTCCCGTGTTAAATGGACGTTTTTCCGCGGTAATAAGTAGCTAAAATTAGCACAATGTAGCATTCCACAAGAAAAGAAACTTCTGAATACGTTTACATTTAGCTGTACATATGACAAAAATAAATAGCACTGGTTCGTTTTTCCCGCGGTTATATGTAACTTACGTCAATCAGGGATACTGTAGCATTCCACAGAAGAAAATCTGTAGGACATTTTTACTGAAGGAATGAGAAGTTTTCCCGTTAACGTATCTTACCGCAACAGAAAAACCTTTAGAATTGGTTCATTAGTTCAAGAATTGAACGGTTTTTTCGTAGGAATAAGTAAGTGGCTTTCCCGCGGGAATAACCCGTTTCCATTAATAAGGAATAGCTCTGGGGTTTAATGTTTGTTCCCGTTGTAATAACATAATTATCTTCTCTGTTCAAAGAAGCTTTCTAAAAAGTAAAATTCAGTTCATTAGTTCAATTGGTTAATTTTAATTTTTAGAGACATAAGAAAATAGTATAAGTATGTGGTTTTCGAGAAACCGATTAGAAATATATACATCATCATCATCATAACATCCCATAAAACGTCCACTACAGGACAGGGAGCTCCCTCCAGAATTCTACCTTTTGCTGGAAAAATGTGGAGCGGAAGTACCATAGTCACCTCGCTTGTAGAAATATATACACAAACAAATATTGCTTGTTTAATAGTACAGGATTTTATAAACAAAATATAAAAGGTCTCCACCAGAGATATTTTTAGCCTACCTTACTTTGATACTGTTATAATTTATAAGCACGCTACATCTATTTTATCTAATACACAGTATTGAATGTTAATAAAATATTTAGGTACACACGGCCGCACATTAGTAGAAACACTTTTGGACCTTATGGCGTGGTAATAGAGTTGAAAAAGTTTCTACCGACAAGCGGTTGACCGTACGTACTTAAGTAAATAAACGTTTATAAACAATAGACACATTATTTATGGAAATAGTCACTTTAAAATAACATTTAAAACACAATCAAAGCCACTGTAAAATGAAAAATCAGATGCAATATTATTGTGCGGTAATCTGCTGGAAAGAAGTCATCCATAGCATTCAAAATAGTTATCTGAATGCAGGCTCCACCAGGCAAATTTCTATGAATCCGACGCGTGAGAGACCTTTTCGTTGGTTTGCGGTCCCAAGATATCAGATGTTCGTACACATCTTGATGAAAATGCAATATTATTGTTCGGTAATCTGCTGGAAAGAAGTCATCCATAGCATTCAAAATAGTTATCTGAATGCAGGCTCTACCAGGCAAATTTCCATGAATCCGACGCGTGAGCGACCTTTTCTTTGGTTTGCGATCCCAAGATATAGCTCAAGAAGCGAGACATGGAAGATACCGCCACTTTTATCTGAAATTATAAAAAAATTGTTAGTAAGTTATGTGCTTATTTGTGCAAAGGCTTTGGTGACAGATTTCATAGTCAATTACCTTGTATTTTGTAATTATATAATAACTTGTGGCATCAAATGCTCTTCTACTTTGTGCTATTATGAAGCGAATTTAAATTTAGTTGAAAATCTAGCTAAATAATTAAATTTGTTGTTGTTGTGATTTGTGACTTGTTTGACAGATGTTGATATGGTTCATATTTTTTTTATGTATAGCTCGCCCGCAAAGGCATTGCGCTCTGAATCTATTATAAAATTTTGTACAGAACTAATATTTTAAACTTCAAATTAAGTAAAAGGATTGACTATTACGTTTTGTTTTTAGAGACACTAAATGAATAATTAATTAACGTCGAAATGAGCTGATAATGTACAGTCGATTTGTCGATTTTCATATAAGCGATTTGTTGCCCATCCCTAGTTCACTCCACTGCGCTTGTGTTGTAAAAATTTACAGAATACCAAAAAAAATTCTGTCAAAGCTGTAAGTGGAGCGAGCCCCTGAACGTACAAATTTACTTTTTCTGCCAAGTTATTCGAAGGTCGATATACTTCGTACGCAAAAAAAGTGGTCAAAACAGCGGTGTTGCCGTTCATACTTTTTCTGATTATTAAATTTTTGGTAGGAATTTGAATTATTTTATAAACAATTTAACAGAAAAAAAGTGTACGATACTTAAAGTAAATTAAGTAGTGAACATTTTGCAATAAAATACATGCGTATGCTAACGCATTTTTTAGTAAAATGCCTAGCTGGCTGCTGGATTTTATTGGTGAGCAGCGGTATGCCAAATTCAGTTAAATGTCAACGGCAATCTATTGCAGGCGTTTTGTGCAATGTATGAAATTCGATATACTTGTATGGTCTCTAGGCGTAGACAACGTATTGAGTAAATAACGTAAAATCTCTCGGGTGGTAGCACTGAAAATAAAACTGAACAAGACCAAGAATTCCGAAAAAAAAAACTTGGCACAAATTGCATGATATGTATGAATTCCCCTTCAGCTTTTAGTTTTTTTTTGTCTTATTTTAATTTCTGTATTTCAGTATTTTAATTTTTAGGTATCTTCAGTATTATTATTTATCTTTATTTTATTTTCAAAGTTTTAGCATACTTATTTATATTTTTTTCTATGTTGTTAAATATTTCTGTACCTACTGATGTTATATTTATATCTTTGTATTCCTTTATTTATTCTTTGTATTTTTCGTAGCAAGTGTAGCTGGTTTTAGTGGGTTTTTGCACTTGTGCTTTTTTGGTTTAAATAGTTGGCTGTTGTTCGTCTGTTTTTTAGTAGCTCTGACAGTCGACGTCCACTTGTTTGTTCAAATCTACTAAGCAAACCGCAAATTTCCACAATATGTGGTATTTTTCTCACAGTAAAATCAGTTTCGTTTTTAAATTGTTCCATGTGGAGATGTTCATGTCCATCATAACTTTTTATTTTTATTTATTTTTTATTTATTTATTTGGCTCTTCAACTATATGTACACTGTATAAATACAAGAAGACAAACATTACTTAAATCTAAGTGTCATATCACTTAAAGAAGAGCATAACATGCTCTGAATAATTTAATTAAGGACCTTAAATTACTTTATATTTAATACTAATTAGATTCAGATTCAGATTCAGATAATTTTATTCAATGTAGATTCTTTACAGAATACTTATTGAATGTCATGCAGAATACAATGCAAATAGAGCGAGTCTACGCCGTTTCGGATCGTGCTATGGCAGCGTAAAAGAAACGGCAAGAAACCACTGCAGCACGGCCTACTTTAAGAGTCGGCTTTTTACAATGTGTTTCTTGTGTTTCGCTGGAATATCAGAGCACCATACCTCTTTGTCATTCATATAGTCATCCAATCTATAGTAAGCATTTTTACATAACGTTTGCTTTACACATTCTTTAAACTTTCTCTCAGGTAATTGCACTATATTGTCAGGTATTTTGTTGTAGTATCGTATACACAGACCAACGAAAGATGTATTGACTTTAGTTAATCTAGTATATGGTTGATCAATTTTATGCTTATTTCTAGTATTAAAATTATGCCTGTCACAAATTTTTGGTAATTGATGAATGTTCTTTCTAGCATACATTATATTTTCATAGATATACTGGCATGGCACTGTCATAATGTTAATTTCCTTGAACAGTTCTCTCAGGGAATCACGAGTCTTCAGGCAATAAATTGCTCTTATAGCCCTCTTTTGTAAAACGAATATTGAATGTATATCAGCTGCTCGGCCCCAAAGCAGTATGCCATAAGACATAATGCTATGGAAGTAGCTAAAGTAAACCAGCCTTGCAGTAGCTACATCAGTAAGTTGTCTGATTTTTCTGACAGCATATGCAGCCGAGCTCAATCGACCAGAAAGAGCCGTTATATGAGGGCCCCATTGAAGTTTAGAGTCTAGTGTTAACCCTAAGAAAACTGTACTATTTACAAAATCTAATGGCTCATTATTCAATACTATGTTATGTGAAGTAGACCTTACATTTGGTAGTGCAAATTTAATACATTTAGTTTTTTTGGCGTTTAGGACTAGATTGTTAACAGTAAACCATGCATGAATCTGTCCAAGTGCATCGTTGACTTCGTTATAATTTTGTGA
Organism: Athrips mouffetella; assembly: GCA_947532105.1. Lineage (NCBI taxonomy): Eukaryota > Metazoa > Arthropoda > Insecta > Lepidoptera > Gelechiidae > Athrips > Athrips mouffetella. The sequence continues at coordinate 945,875 of OX383961.1, read as the reverse complement.
TTTCCTACTTACATTGAATATTAATGAAGTATCATCAGCAAATAACACAATCTTTGACAGATTCTTCACCACAGAAGGAAGGTCATTAATATAAATAAGGAATAAAAATGGCCCTAATATGGACCCTTGAGGTACGCCAATTTTGACAACAGATCCCAGTGATTTCGTCCTGTTTACTTGTACCTTTTGAATCCTGTTTTCCAAATATGACCTAAGTAGTTTAAGTGAATTATTCTTAACACCGTAATGTTCAAGTTTTAGCAACAATGTGCTATGATCTACGCAATCAAATGCCTTGGATAGATCACAGAAGATACCAATAGCATCTTCAGATTTTTCCCACGCGCAAAAGATGTATTTTAAAAGTGCAGTCCCGGCATCCGTTGTACTGCGCCCTTTCGTGAAACCAAATTGATGGTCATGTAGTAAGTTATTTCTATTGAAGTGTGAAAGCATTTGATTGAGTATGACCTTCTCAAAAATTTTACTAAGTACAGGTAAGACTGATATTGGTCTAAAATTACTGGGATCCTTTTTGTCACCAGCTTTGAATAATGGAACTACTTTACTTTTTTTCATTAAGTCAGGAAATGTACCATGATCGACACAATCATTGAATATAACAGCTAAATATGGAGATATAGTATCAATGATCGCACTACAGACTTTTACTGACATTCCCCATAGGTCCTCAGTAGTTTTCATTTTAATACTTTTAAAGGCTTTAATAATTTCGTTAGGGGTGACATGATTGAACCCAAATTCAGTTTCGCAGGCGTCCACATTCTTTTGAAGTAAATCGCTAGCAAGTGAAGATGAAGAATTGAGTGACTCTGTTGTTTTCAAAGGAATATTAGTAAAAAAGGTTTCGAATTCTTGAGCCACTTCTACGTTTGAACTAATAGTTCCGCGATTTGTATGAAGTGTGATTTGATTGTCACGCGGTTTCACTTTTCCAGTTTCACTGTTTATAACATTCCATACAGCCTTAATTTTGTTATCAGCAGACTGTATTTTTTTCCGAAGAAAAAATGACTTTGCTTTTGAACAAACTAATTTAAACAATTTTGAATATTTTTTGACATATTCAATGAAATTGTCGTCATTTGAATAATTTCTTAGCTCATATAATTCAAAAAGTCTCTCTCTACTTTTGCGAATACCAGCGGTAGCCCAGTCACTGAATTTGAATTTTACAATAATTTGCTTTTTTCTAATAGTGAAAATTTTACTGAATTCAGTATTAATCAATGTGAATAAATCTTCATATGAGTTATTAGAAACATTAATACACCTACATTATACTCATAAGCATTAAATGAGAAAACAAAAACAAGCTAGCTTTGAAAAATGGTGCTAGATGCTGATACAAAAAATCTATAAGAGAAAAAGAAAAAAAGAGAAACTACTTAAAATTTCAGTATTGGCAGTAAGTTTTATGCTCTCAACTAGTGAGTACAATACTTTTTATCCTACTAATTTGTGTTACATTTAAGTCTATAGATTCTTGGAATACGTTATACAGGGAAAAAAATCTATAGTGATGAATGCTTTTTTAAGTTGGTACGACTGATAGGTTGTTGAAAAAGTTTAATGTTGGATGAACGTGGTAAGGTTCGAGGCACATTGAATTTGATTTTACGAAGAAGACTAGGACAATTAGTGGAACTAGTAACTAGTCTTTTGAGAAAGACCAAATCCAGCATTTGACGACGTTTCTCCAATGAAGACATTTTAAAGTGTATCAAACGTTCTTCGTACGACTTAAGTTGTTTAGCCAGTTTGCAATGGTAAGTCATATGCCGAAGGAATACTCTTTGTAATTTCTCAAGCCGATTTATATGAACTTTATAAGATGGTGCCCAAGCCACACTACAATACTCTAGTTGACTTCTGACTAAGGAGTAAAACATGATCTTTTTTTGTGACTGGGTTTTTAAAATTCTTACACTCTCTTAGAATAAAACCAAGCATTTTAGTAGACTTGACAATGACTGTATCTATATGCCTGATAAAATTAAGCTTGGAGTCAAGTTGAACGCCTAGATCACGGATGTGACTTACTTCCTCTAGCGTTTCCCCATTTAAACTAGATTGTACATACTATGTTTTTATTACGAGTAAATTTAATGTGATGGCAATTGCCAACATTTAATTGTTTCCTATTTTTCTGACACCAATCTCTAAGCCTGTCTAGGTCATCTTGAAGTAACCTAGAGTCGTTCAAATTTTTAATGCTTTTAAATACTTTTGAGGTCATCGGAAAACAAGTAATGATTCGAATTATGAAAACATTGACTTATATCCTTAATAAAAAGCGTGAAAAAACAAGGTCCGAGATGGGAACCCTGGGGATACCTGGGGAATAACTTGTTTTTGATGGGCGAATGCTTTTTTTTTCTTATTTGTAGGTATGTAAATATTGTATATTTTTTCTGTTTTGACGTGACGTTTTTTAATAATTACCTGTAAATAATAAAACACTGTTTATAATGTAGTATGCTTTTAATTGGCTCTATTTCGATACGATACCCTGTTTGGTTTCCCACAATCTTCAGAATATCATTGTCACCCTTTTTAGAAAGGGACACCGCGGTATCTTATGTTACTTGCTGTCAGCACAATTTTTCTACATGGCACTCAGTCCAGTTGTACGTATAGTACTTATCTAGTCCCTGGTGGAGCGTGTCTGCGGGCTTGTAAATCGAGATAGACCAGCAGCCAACATCGGTCGATTTGGTCTTTTTTGGATATTTTTTTGCAAAATCGAGACAAAAAAAACGTATACGGCTTATTGAGTCACTATGTACAAGTAATCGTAGATTTCAGATTTTCTCTCCGGTGCATTCTTCAATACAATAAATACTAACCCGATACTATTAAACGAGCAATGAGTTTGTATATAGAGTGACTTTTAATTAGTTCTTGATAGCAAAAGATATGCATGTACTCATGATACTGAACAACTTTCCCTAAGGCACATAGGTCGAAATACGAAAAACCAAATTTGACCTCCCATACAAAATGCGCTATCAGTTGATGCGGTTTCTTTTTTCAAAACTTGATTTTCGTATTTCGACCTACGTTCCTTGGGGAAAGTTGTTCAGGATCATGAGTACATTCATACCTTTTTCTATCAAGAACTAATTAAAAGTCACCCTATATAGGTATTTAAATATATAGGGTGACTTTTAATTAGTTCTTGATAGAAAAAGGTATGAATGTACTGAACAACTTTCCCAAAGGAACATAGGTCGAAATACGAAAATCTAGTTTTGACCTCCCATAAAAACTGCATCAGCTGATAGCGCATTATGTATGGGAGGTCAAACTTGGTTTTTCTTATTTCGACCTATGTTCCTTGGGAAAAGTTGTTCAGTATCATGAGTACATGCATATCTTTTGCTATCAAGAACTAATTAAAAGTCACCCTATATATATATATATAAATATAAATATTTTTGATCTAATTGTGTTGTTTAAGGTCAAGCAGGTTATGAACTTCTTCATTGGTCATCAACCTTTTTCGTAATATTTTTTAATACATTACTGGTATCCCCGTCTTTGACACATTTTTATGTCATGCTAAATGTTTTTTTAAATCGCGTATATTTTCTGCAAAAACAGTGAAATATTATAGAGTAAATGGCTGCAAAATTGATAGTTATGCTATTTGCGGAATATTCTTCTATGGGTATCCATTATTCCTTTACTTTTTCTATGAAAAAGCCGAACTGTTTTACGTATGAAGTAGGGTGGCTGTAATGTACGATATTTGAACACAAAGGAAACTAAAAAGGTACAACCACATCAGTATTGTGGGATGTGAATCTGCAGAATCAGCCCATAAAACTGAACAACTTGTCCCAAAGAACATTATGATGAAATAACATTACGATGAAGATATCTGAATCTAAACATGAAAGAGAAAAACAGCTTGCATTAGTTTGCAAAATCGCGCTGGAGTCAAAATTTACGATTTTCGCCGAAGGATAAAACAATGCAGTTCTCAGTTTTCAAAGAAGACATTAATATCATATTAGATATACTTTCACGATCTGCTTTTTGGTTTAAAAAAAAATCTCAAAATATTGGGATATTTTTCCAAATAGAACAGTTTTTTAACACGTCCGTTTTTAACTTAGCGCTTGACCGTCTACGCAGATGCGAGATTTATGAAGGATCAAATGCTACAAAATAAAAATTACCATTCAAAAATTCAGGATATTGTTTAGTTTTTCGTTTTAAAAAAACTCTATTTAGGTAAAAAATCATTCAAAAAAACTACAATCAAAAGTGACATTTTCAGCGGGATATTAACCGTGTCATTTTAAGCGAAAATGTAAGACATTATTTTTTCTTTTTGGACATAGCATGTGAAATCATTCATACTCTAAAATACTGTATCTTTTTTTTTTTTTTGGAATAAATTGTATTTATATTTTACTGTGAATTATTTAGTGCTCCTATAAAATCGATGTTATAAAAAGTTTTTATTATAACTAGTAATTCTACAGGGTGAATTTGAAAACATTCGACAAATTTATAGATTGAGTTCAGACCACGAAACTGAACAACTTTCCCCAAGGAACATAGCTCGTCAGACGTAAAAAAAAATTCGATCTCCCATACAAAATATATGGTCAGCTGACTAAATTTACTATGAAATGGTAAACATTTTTTTTCGTCCGATGACCTATGTTCCTAGGCGAAAATTGTTCAGTTTCGCAGTCTGAAATCAATCTCAAAATTTGTCGAATGATTTCCATTTCACCCTGTAGATATGCTTAAATATATTTTTCTATAAGTATTTTGTATAGATTGACATTTTTGAATTCGTAATATCTTTTGAATGGAATATCCGATTTGAATATTAAAAAGTAGTCTACAATCTCCAATTTTTTCAGATAGGTTCTTACAACATTATTTTGTTCTATCATCAATAGTTTCTGTAGCGCATGCATTGAAAGACATATTACGGCAAATTTTTAGGGTTCCGTACCTCAAAATAAAAACAGAACCACTCACAAAACAGATCACTTTGTTGTACGTCTGTCTGTCAAGACCATTTTTATTACGAACGGGTAAAGGTATAAGGTCGGAATTGATTACGAATATTAAGGTCCGTAAACCACACAAGATCTGAAAATTATTTTTTTTTACAACGACGCAATAAAAAGATATGGCTTTTTATATCCTCCATACATTTATGCACTAAAGCAAAACCTAGAGGGTACTTCCCGTTGACCTAAACTTATGAAATTAGGCAAGAAGCTAGGTCTCACAGTACAAATAAAGGGAAAAGTCTAAAATCATTAAATATTACAATTTTTCTCGCAACTGATAGTAACCAATTAAGGTGAGCTCCCGTTTCAAGAACTTTTCTATAAAAGAGGGGTCAAGTTGGACGATCGCGGAGTTTTTAAAGTCAAAGAGCAAAAGCTTTTAGTATCTGGCTTTTAGGCTTCTTCTGGGCAAGCTCGCTCGGAATTGATTACGAATATTAAGGTCCGTAAACCACACAAGATCTGAAAATTATTTTTTTTTACAACGACGCAATAAAAAGATATGGCTTTTTATATCCTCCATACATTTATGCACTAAAGCAAAACCTAGAGGGTACTTCCCGTTGACCTAAACTTATGAAATTAGGCAAGAAGCTAGGTCTCACAGTACAAATAAAGGGAAAAGTCTAAAATCATTAAATATTACAATTTTTCTCGCAACTGATAGTAACCAATTAAGGTGAGCTCCCGTTTCAAGAACTTTTCTATAAAAGAGGGGTCAAGTTGGACGATCGCGGAGTTTTTAAAGTCAAAGAGCAAAAGCTTTTAGTATCTGGCTTTTAGGCTTCTTCTGGGCAAGCTCGTTCCATCGTCGACCTCATTTCTGTCTTCAAGACTAGATCGAGGTCAAGAGTAAGCCCATTGATAATAGTAAAATATATATATATCATATGGTAGATAGGTACGGAACCCTTAGGGTGCGAGTCCGACTCGAACTTGGCCGGTTTTTTTCGCCTTGGGTTACATTATTGAAGTTTAAATATTATGTTTCTAGTAATAAATATAGCATATGTTACTCAGGAATAATGTAGCATTCTACCAGTGAAAAACCACGTGTTTCTTTACTTGTTATTATTAGCTAAAATCCAAATTTCAAGTACCTCGTGTCAAAACTGTAGGATTTGAACTGGCAAAAAACTCCTGATGTGATGGCCTGATGGCCATAAAAAATGTTTTGCCACAACAACCAACCACTTTACAATGATGTTATAACAAGTATCGTGATTGTAGACTGCAACTTAAACTTACAAAGGCAAAACGAGTAGAGCAAGATCAGAGCGGTTTATCCCTTTCTAATTCTTGCCATACCTACTATCAAATTTTGCACAATTTCCGTGCAAAAAGTTAAGTTCTGCATCCACGTGTTTTTATTTATACTTTATTTTAAAATAAGTTGTGCATTACTAAGCCCGCAAAATAAAAAGTTATTGATTTTTAAATTAAAAGCAGTCTTTTTCTTAAACAAGTTTAGTAGCTGCGGAAGACCTTTTTATTTAGTTTTATCTATATCTAAAACATTTGCTAAAATAATTTTCTGGTATCCCTTTGCATGCCATGTTGTTGATGTCACTTGTCATCACAACTTCGTTTCTTAATCTTGAGATCTTGTGGATGTTTTATTTTTATTTTGTATTTATGTTTGCTGTTTTAGGAAAAGTGGATTATTTGGTGGTTGCGGCATAAACATTCACAGGTTAACCATTAAACACAAAAGAGTGTTGCATATGAACAAGGGTGACCATGCCATTACATCTGTAGAAACAAATTACTTGCGGCGCAGCCATCACCATGTATTTATTATTTATCGGGACAGAACTAGAACAACTACCACCTAGCGGGTTTGAAAGTAACGGCGCCGTGTCGTGAAAATAATGTTTTAGTGCCTACGGGGACAAAGGTTCCCTTTCCTCTCCGCAGACGCAAACTCGCATACTGAAAAGAATCGTCAGATGAAAGAATGCTAGAATACACGTGTGATCTAGACAATTCTTTGTTGTTGTTGTTTAATCTTTATTGCACGATAATTACAAAAATACTATTCTCGGCAAGACGACATGCAAAGGCGGACTCATCCCTACGTGAGATCTCTACCAGTCAATCTTAGAGTGACTAAAGGATAAAGTATAATGATGCAGGATGCAAGCGTGCAAACAGAGAAAACCATGAAAGAAAATAAGACTAATTTATATGAATGAAAGAAACGTAAATACATACTCATCTTAGTAAAAAATAAACTGTAACAATTACTAGTAGCTATAATAAAATTAAATAAAATACCTACCTACCTTAAAAAGTTCAAATCGCCGACCCTGCTCTAAAAATCGCAACGCGCACTCGGCGCACCTATTGTAAACGAGAAAAATAATAGGTCTTTACCTATGAAATTGCCGAAATTTTCTTACAGATTAATGAGATCATAATTCCTATAATTCTCATGCAATTTTTTTCATTTGTCTTATATTTGAAAGTTGACTTCAAGTTAAAAGGTAGGTAGTTGAATTTACGCATAAAATAAAGCTTTTATTTTTAGTTTGATATATAAAATTAAAGGTTCGAAAATTGTTCGTCTTAAATGTCGTCCGATTTCATCATTAGATTTGTTATATTTTTTTACAGATAATATTTTTCGAGAATTAAGTTTAAGCTTCTGTTACCTTAATCAATAATGCTTAAAAAAATAAAATAAATTGTATTTACAATTCCTAAGAAAAATGCAAAAATGTTAGTACTGAAAATTGAGTTTACCTAAAATTCGCCATAGAAAACGGCAATTTCATAGGTAAAGACCTATTAGTTACCTTCATGCGCGCTGCGACTCTGGCGAGGGTTGACACAATTAAATTTTAATATAAGTTTTTTATTTCTGTTTTTTTATTCTTTTTTAGGGTTCCGTACCTCAAAAGAATAAAACAGAACCCTTAAAAGATCACTTTGTTGTCCGTCTGTCTGTCTGTCAAGACCCTTTATCTCACGAACGGGTAAAGGTATCAGGTTGAAATTAATACCATATGTTAGGATCTATGAACCACACAAGATCTGAAAATTTCAATTTTTACAACGACGCAATCAAAAGATATGGCATTTTATGTCCTCATCTCCATACATTTATTCAAAAATGAAAAACCTACAGGGTACTTCCCGTAGGCCTAAAATTATGAAATTTGGCAAGAAGCTAGGTCTCACAGTACAAATAATGGGAAAAGTCTGAAATCATTAAATATTACAACTTTTCTCACAACTAATGGTAACCAATTGTGGTGAGCTCCCGTTTCAAGAACATTCTTATAAGAGAGGGGTCAAGTTGGATGGTCGCGGAGGCGAATTTTTAAAACGGGAACACTTACAAACTTGAAAATTGGTATGTTTATAGTGCATAAGCTATAAAATAACAACAAATAATAGAATTTGGTCAAGCGCGTGTCTGACTAAAAAAATCTAGCACATTAACTTACTGAAATTCCAACTAATACAATTATGATTATGTGGTGGTACGGAACCCTCGGTGCGAGAGTCCGACTTGCACTTGGCCGGTTTTTTGTTGTTTAAACATGCTTATTATTCTATATTCTACTTATTGAACAAGTGGTTAAAAGGAAATCGGTACTTTTCCTTAAACCCTGTATAAATCTTTTTCACTTTGAAAGATTATTTAACATGAAGGTTGTTCTTCTTCGTTCATTTACCTGCATGTTTGCCGTAAAAATTGATTTTTGACCATAACTATATTTGACGCTGCATCCGAAGATATATGTTATTCACTGAGTAATACATTCTTCAATGTCCTAGGCATCGCACAATATTTCAAAGCTGTAGGTAAAAAATCTAATCATAAAATAGTACTAAAACCACAGCTGTAGTTTTTGTACCTTCCCACGCCGCCCTAGCAGCGCCAGTTTTTTTCAGAACTCGTTATATTTTTCACAAAAGTAGTCAAAATTTCAAGCGGCTTTGCTGTTGTTTGAGTAAACTAATTGCAATAAAACAAAGTTAATATGTTGCATGGCAATAAGCCAAATGTGTTATTGAAAACTCGTTTAAAGTGAAAATGGTTATAAAATGAAAGATCGTGCATTTGGAATGACGGTTCATTTTGAAAGGTTTCCAGTGCAATCGGATTTCATTTGTTAAGTCTGCAAATTGTAATGTTCTAATAAATGCTTAATTCTAACAAAGTAATATTCATTTAGGTAACAGTTTTCAGAAGAACGAAAAAAATAAACAAAAGCGATTGTATGTTGCTCTGGTGTCTCACAAACTTATAAAAACGCGTTGTATGAAGCTTTCTTTACAGATAGTTTCCCTTATTTCTGTTTTTAAACAAATCGTCACAATACTTGTCCCACTCAACAAACATAATATTGTGGACACCCTATTAGACAAATTTCCTACATCCCATTTCACATCCTACTCGGCTCGCATTACTTTTGGCAGAGTTCAATCACGATAAAAACGCCGAAGCGGTGCTTTTTTAAAACATCAATGCCACTTTATTATTTGTACTCTTTTTTGAAAACGAAGGATTTTTCAAGTAATGATTACGAAAAAGATTCGACTCTTATATTAATTAGTGAAATACTAACAATAACATAGTTAAAAACTTATTATTACGCTGATAATGTTCAATCGATTTCTCGATTCTTATGTACGCAAATGGGTGGTCATCCCTATGTCATCTCGACCCGCTTGTGCTAATGCGACAGAATACCAAAAATTTTGCGTGCGTGATCTGATGCGTTCGGGAAGTGAGGGCTGATTCGTTCGGGAGGTTATGGGCGACATTTGATAAATTGGGAATAGCACTCCTGGATATGTTGCGTCGGACGTACATTATGACTTCATACATGTATAACGAATACAGGGTCATTATTCTGCGCTTTCGGAATGAGTTCCTACATGTTTGTCTGGGCTTTAAGCCTTCAATTGTTCGAACAGCTCGTTTCTGTAAGATAAATACACGGTCAGAATCTGTGGAGTTACCCCAGAGGATTACACCGTACGATATCAAACTATGGAAATATGCGTAGTATGATTGTTTTAATACAGCTGTTGAAACGAGAGGTTTTAGCTTCCTCAGTGCGTAAGTAGCACTACTTAATTTGTCGCAAAGAGACTGCACGTGAAATTTCCAGCTTAATGTAGCATCAAGAGTGAATCCTAAGAATTTACAATGCTCGCACACTGGAATAGGGCTGTTTATTGATATTGGCCGAGGTACTGTTCTTCCAGCAAAAAGAACAACATTTGATTTTGTTAGATTTAATATCAATCCGTTACAAGTAAACCAGTCTTTAAGCTTTTCGCATACCTGCACAATTTTTCTAAAAACAATAACCAAAAAATGTTTTTCTATTTAAGAGGCCTATTACATTTTGAGCGTGTTTTTGCGCAAAATAGCTGATTTCGGCGTCCTTAATCTGAGAAACGGAAAGGCTTTGACCATTTTAACTTATAAAATGTTGAAGAATAGTTATTATATAAGTTCGTAGCGGCTGGCTTTTTACATTTTTTTCTTATATTAGTAGATATAGCCAATATTCCGAAGCAAGTTTTCATAAAATGCGCGAAGGCACTTTTTTGAGCTCGTGGATTGAACTATTGGGCTAAGCAAACAAAAATAAAATAATACAATACAATCTCTTATATAATAGTGTAGTTTGTAGTGGCCTCGGAATTTTTAAAAATATATTGGAAAATCTAGAAAAAAAATTTATTCCGAACGAAAAAAACTACAAAAAACGCTCAGGTTTAACTGCAAATTGCTCTTTACTATATTAATATTAATTCGTATAACTTATACCATACTAAACTTTGGTATAAAGAAAATGAAAATCGCCTGCGTTTGTTTAAAAATAATTCGTTTTAATACCTTAATTGAACGTACTTAAAACTGCCAAATTTGTCCATAATCCGATGCGCTGGCCTTTCAAACGCAATAATAGTATCAAATAACTTGAAAATACAAAAAGTATTTAAAACGTTTAGTTTCAGCTACAAAACAGTGTCGAAAAATCTGGACGCCGAGTGAGATTTTCCACTTTTCATTTTTTTGAACGAAATTTTGTAATACTCCTAGGACTCTTTAAATTCGCTAAACTTTTTTCATATAATATATGAACATATTATGTTCCTCAAGAAAAGTTGTTCTGTTTCATGGACAGAACACCTCTTATCCGGGGTGATAAAAAATAACCTTCTCGTATCGCCCTTGAATTACTTTTTACTTTTTGATGAAATAAAGTAGTAAATTTGACTCATGAGCTAAAATATTTGATAGCAGTGAGTCGTAATTGAATAGAACGAAGAAGACAAAAAGCAAAGTGTACGTGAGAGGACAGCGGGATCAGAAACTTATCTTGCTTTGAGAGCCACCCGCAGACGACCACGATTTCTAAATGACTTTACATTAATAATAGCAAATAAATGGTACAGCAGGCACTGCACTTACTTTCTCGCAATACTCAAGGAAAAACTATCAACCGCAAACTTAAATTTGTAATGCCATACACATAATAATAGAGCATTCCACTCTACATAATTCAATAGTCCAAGCCGATAAAAGACATACACCACTGAACCTCAACGATAAAAGTACTCAACTAAACGAACAGATCACAGATGACAAAGAAAAGATCGCCTCATGGAATCAAAAATCTTTACACGGGAGACACCGCCTAGACCTACAGCAGTCGCATGTCGATAAAAAAGCATCGAACGAGTGGCTGTTACGTGGCGAGCTGTTCCCTGAAACAGAAGGATTCATGCTGGCGATCCAAGACCAGGTCATCGAAACAAGAAACTATCAAAAATATATTTGTCACATACCTAGCTTACCTACCGACACCTGCCGCCGCTGCCATAGTAGTTCTGAAACAATTCAACATATAACCGGAGCCTGCAAATCCATAGTTCAATCAGATTACAAACACAGACATGACCAGATTGCCGCAATAGTCCATCAATATCTTGCTTTTAAACTCAAACTCATTACCGAAAAACAGCCTTACTATAAATATAAACCGGATACTATACTTGAAAATAATGAATTTAAACTATACTGGGACAGAACTATAATTACAGATAAAACAATTCATCATAATAGGCCTGATATAACGTTATTAAACAAAACAGAGAATCAAGTTAACCTGATAGATATAGCAGTTTGCAACACCCATAATCTACAAAAATCACATACTGAAAAAATGTCCAAGTACACAGATCTCGCAATAGAATTAAAAACACAATGGAAAGTAAACAACGTAAAAACCACACCAATCATCATCTCTTCTACTGGTATAATCCCAAAAACTCTAAAAATAGGCCTTAAAATTCTTGACATTCATCCCTCTATAATCCCACTCCTTCAAAAAGCTGTCATTTTAAACACGTGCAGAATTGTAAGAAAATTCCTGTCTGTAGATTAAAGTTATATGCGCTTAGCACTTGGCTTCGGCCCGTGTAAAAACTACCTCCTCGGAGAGACTAAAAAGTATACAAAGAAAATAATAATTAAACTGTTTAACGGGCCTCTACGTGTTGGCTTCAGCCCCACGCACGCCTTCCAAAGGTCCGGGACTTAATTGCCCGAGATTCAGGAATGATAAACAACATAATAATAAAAATCATTTATTCACTAACACAGTACAAAACAAATTAATTAATAGTTACAAAATAATACTATTAGTAGTCTTAGTCTAAAATATAATTATATTTTTGTGGTGTACTGTGGGAGCGAAAAGGTTGCCTGGCTCAGCATGGACCGCAGCAGCACTGCGATGCTGTTATTCTGCCAGGTCCTTGTGCTCCTGCACCCACTTCACTCTCACATTATCCATAGTACGTTTATAATGAGTCTTATAACATTATTTTATGAAGTACATTCCCTAAACTAAGTACAAAAGTAACCTGTGATATAGGGAACCGATCTCCAAAAAATGTTGTTAAAAATATTTTATTGTGAGGCTAGGTGTAGTGCAGTCAAGTGCGGACGTGTGTGGTGTTTACATAGATTTGATTGTATATATATATATATATATACCTATAATTAACTAGCTAACTAATTATATTAAAACTATAGATTATTAAATATAATTATTGGGCCGTACTAGAGAGGAGGCTTTCAGTCTCCTCATATGATAGTTTTTGTAACCATTTGGATAGGTTTGTTTTGACTTCATACTTAGTCAGAGTATAAATCTGAAGTCGTTTGTGAATCTTATTATATATTTTAGCACTTAGGGCGTAGAATTGCCTATGTGCGAAAGATGAGCGACAGGAAGGGATTTTGCAGACTGGCAAAGCTCTCCTCCTCAGAGAAGATTCTTTTACTAATACTGGGTCTAGTGGTAGATGAGCATGACGACGCAGAACAGACCGTTGAATATATAACTGCCTCACTGTAAGGACTTTAGATTCTTTATAAAGTCTTAATGTAGAGTAGTCTCTACGTTTAAAAAGTAAGACTTTTAGAACTGCCCTCTGTGCACGTTCAAGAAGTAATAAGGTAGTCTTGTATGTACCACCCCAAACAGCAATACAATATGCTATAATAGACTGACAAAGACTTTGATATGCCAAAAGGCGAGTTTCAGTGTCAATGCAGTTGCGTAGGTTCTTAAAAACAAATATTACCAAACAAATATGGAAATACAAACTTTTATTTACGTTTTTCCAAAGAAATGTTCAAACGAAATATACAGATCAATTCAGAATTCAAATTGTCAAACATTAAAACAATCAAACTTCAAACGATTTCGAGTAAATCACATGTTTAACTTTTGGTAGTACTGGAACACCCTTTATATGAATTTTCACATATCAATGGATACTACCGTAGGATACTTGCATGCACATTTTTTTAATTTCTCTACACATGTTCCTTATGGATAATTGTTCAGTTTGGTCTACTGAGCAAGCCCTTTCAGTTTTTGGTACACCCTGTATACTAAATTTTATTATAATATCCAGTCAGGTAGACAACCAATCCAGGATTAATATTATAGAAAATTTTAATAAACTCAATGGAACCAATTTTGGGTAAATCACATATTTACGTTTTGGTGGTACAGGAACACCCCTTATATGAAATTACACAGATCAATTGATACTGGTGCATGATATTTTACATGGAGATGCTTGGTCACGCAAAGTTTCATCAAGATTCTATGAGTCGTTTTTGAGAAAATTTCAATTTTGCATTTTCGTTGTATGACAGCTACCCTAAAAATGAGAGCCAGAAGGAAACCACTCAGAACCCTTCGATAGATTTGCATACAACTCCTAAATTCAAAATATCGTGTCAATCGGACCATTCGTTTGACCGCTAGGCCAAAGCGTGACGGACAGACCGACCGACGGACGGACCGACGGACCGACCGACCGACCGACCGACCGACCGACAGACGGACATTTTTGAGAGACTTGTTTTTTATGATGTATAAGTGATATAGAACACATTTTTGAGAAAATTTGAAATTTTTTTTTTCACGAATAAATATATCGCTCCGCTCGAAAGTAAAAATCGTAAAAACAGGCAAACAGCACGCACAAGTTGAGTCAAAAATAGGGCCGAGAGTGGCTTCATTGAGCAAAGTTATTCGGTACTTTCCAAACCGAACAGAAAATTTTATTATTCTTCTATAACAGTGTTAATCATAGAAAAGGTTCAATTGTGTCGTCTTGAAAGAAAAACTCATAAAACTAGGCTACGTAATAAATTATTCTGTGTCATTATTAAGATGCATCTTTCTGATTTTGGTGTATTTACGAGAAATAAATAACTAAAGGTATCCTCCATTTCATACTGGTCCCATGTGGTGCCGACAAAGAATAGTACCAAACCATACATACACCTGGGTGTCGTAAGAGGCGACTAAGGGTTAACTAGAGGATGGGCAGCAGCATCCTCCTTTGTATCTTATATCTTACTTACTGCGGTCACTTACAACCGCGGTGCATGGTGCCAGCCGTAACGCTAACAAGCGAGGTGACTATGGTACTTCCCCTCCATATTTTTCCAGCAAAAGCTAGAATTCTGGAGATAGCTCCCTGCCCTGTAGTGGACGTTTCATGAGATGTTATGATGATCCTCCATTAGGAGTCCAGACGCACTGCAAGATATATTACCATTACCTTACTACACTTGGTTGTTTTCAATAATGCGCACAGCTAAGCCTGTGTTCCCAAGTACATAACCCAAATCTACTCAAGCCCTCAAGAGCAACCCCATTAACAAAAAAGTGAATCAAAGCTTTAATAAAATTAAACCTAAGAAATAGAAGAGCAGCCTTGACTAATAAAATTGTCTCTCCTTAACTAATAGTGGGATAAAATCAAGAATGCATTCACTATAAAAGTTGTTTCTTTATTGCTGTCTGTATGAATTGTAAGCATTTTGTTGAGTGCAGAATGCTAAGTTCAGTGAAAGACGTAAATTTTAAGTTATGCATGCACTTTTGGTGTTAAATTTTGTTCTTTGAAAATATCTAACAGCGTCTGGTTTCAGAAAGAATGTTGCAATATTTATGAAAAATTAAACAATTTGTAAGTGTATTTCAGCTCTAAATAAAGGAAGGAGTTTGCCAGAAAATATAGATGTAGGTAAAAGACCGGGCCACGCGCTGGAAAGGGTTCCGTAGGCCCATCCCCTGGGGTCACTTGACGCCAACAAAAACAAACCAACAAACTTGGTACGTTTTGAAAATAATTCTAAAATTTATACAAAACAGATGGCTGAAAGGTTAAATGTTATATTATATCTTTGGAACCGGCATACGAAGCCCTTTCATTTGATATCACACAAGTTTCTAAAAAAAAAAATTCTAATCGCATACAAAAAAATTATGACGTCATAGCTGCCCCCAATCGGGGAATATTTTTGAGAACTGCCGCTCAAAATCATTGTTGTAACCTAAAGTACCTGTGTACCAAACGGCGGCGGTTTGCGGTATTATAATTACTTTTTTTTTTTTTTTTACTATGATATATTGCATTATAGTTATGTATCCTAATAACATTCCAAAAAATCAGCGTTGTACAACTTTTTGCGAGCTACGATGTTTTAAATAACTGGCGTAATAATATTATTTTAGTTACACATTGAAAGTGGTATAAAGTTTGTGACAAACGTAATAATTTTCAAAGCATCTAGTTAAGTCTTGGCTGTTGAAAATGGTGACAAGTTTTACTGAAACAAAGAGTAAAAAGTTTGTAGTTTTGAGTATCTTGTGGACTAAAGTGCTCATCCACTACGAAACACTGCAAATGGATATTCAATGAGCAAGTTTCTGTAAAACTTTGCTTCAAGAACACTGATGTTCTTATAAAAGTTTAGACAGACATCAGACTTGGAGTACTCCGCAATATTTAATGTGTCGAAACATAATTTAGTTTAAATGAAAGAAAAAGCTCTTTGTAATTTAAAAAACTTAAGAATCACGTTTTATTTATACAAAACTAATATGAAGTAACTAATATATACTTTATAAGAGCTTAGTTTTTACACGATATTTTGAAAATCGCAAAAAGAAAACTGACATACCTACATAATTTAGCCCACTTTTCATAAAAAAGTCCTCTCCCTAGAACTTCACAGCAAACGTGCGTGCGAGGGATATAGATAAGAGCCTATGCACACCGCGATTTTTCATCGGTGATTATTTTGGTGACAGTGCGTTTTCCTTTCCAAAGAGCAGACTGTTTGCGATTGAAGCGATAAAAACACGCCGACGACGCGCATCGTTGGCGAGTCTACAGCTTCGTATGTGTATCTGATAAAAAAATATAAGCTCCAAGCCAACACAATACTACTTTAAAAATCCTAGAAATAAAAGACCAACTGAAAATCTATGGATATAATAAGAATTGGCGTAAAAAACTAGATTTTCTTTCGATCCATTTTTCGCTCAGTGCTTCAGAATTCTGACATGACCTCCATGCAGCTGAATGTACGATGCAGATAGACGCTGCAGTCCAACCAACCTCCGGGTCAATTGAATGACCCTCACAAAATTATATGAGGTAGCACCATTCTACCGAAGTCAGATTTGGTTATACTGGTAGAAATGATTATACACGTTCTTTATCCAAACGAGCAATATTTTCTCATTTTGATAAAATTTACAGTTTAACCAGGTCTCATGTTAGGAAAAAATTGTTTTCTGTAAGTTTTTAAAAAACATTAGAAACTCTGTCGTTCTATTAAATTTAAAAGCTTATTTTAAATTGTTCATAGTTTACAGATATACAGATTTGATTATTAGAATCAGATTCAATTCATATAGATTTCATTCTTTGATAATCGTAATAACAAATAATTAAATTTGCCTTTTTAAATCGCAGATTCCCCATTGATTTGCCTCTGAACCGTAAATCTAGAGTTTCGTTCCGTGTTTTCTCTTAACCGGATAACCGTGCGAATTTGGATTTGATTTATGTACCGGAAAAATATTCGATGATTCATGAGGACCCTTCCCTCTTGCAATGGGAATGTGGGCGTTATTACCCTATTGAAAGAACTCGGCGTGGCGCGTTGACTTCCTAACTTATTACTGCGATATAAGCTAAGTCATTGTGTGACATTCATTTACTTTAGAACGATTGTAAAAATGCTTGCCTATTTAAGGTTTTTTTTAATTTAGCTATTTGCTATTCTAGGACTAAAGAGATTCTGGAAAAGTATTGTTTTTAGTCATTTTCAACTTTATTTTATAATTAAACAAAAGAATTTAAAATGACTATGTAAATAAACTTAGTTATTGAATTTTTAAAAAAGAACAAAGGAAAAGGGCATGTTTCTCAAAACAATTAAAAAAATTTAAAACAAGTCTTTTAACAGTCGCTTTAAGTAAGTTTTTTTCATTAAGATTTTCAACAAGATTTAAATTACTTATTGTAATAACTTATTGACATAACGATAGTCATGCTGAAAATAACTCAAGAGCTACTGTAAAGTCAAATGAACATCAAGCATTACTTTGTACCGTTCTTATTTCAATAGACGTACGAGCTAGAGACACATCGCGTGTGTCAAGTTTAAGCTGACTGTACCAGCTTCGAAGTTGCTATGATAATGTGAAAATAACGAAGTTGAATTTACCACTTTGCCTAAATACAGAGCAATAGTTGGTAGTGATGGTCATATACTTATTTTCCTCAAAGAGCGACAAGTGACAGTGTTAATTCCACCTTTATATACTGGCTAACGAACTTTTAAAAAAATTGTAGCTAGTTCAGTTTTACTTTGAGTGATACATGTCATTTATTTTTGGGTTTAATTATCCTCTAGGTTTTACTTTGATTATAAATCTGCCACTAGATAAGTTGGTAAACGAATTAATAAAGGCGACGATGATACCAATGGCGTATAAATCACTTGGTAGTTACCCATTCGAAACGGGGTTGGGTTGTCGGGTCCTGTAAGATAAATGATAACAAGATTGAAGCGAGTACAGACCGTCCTAACTGTCGGCGAGAATCTGAACAGCTTTACATGGAAACAGAGTACACATATAGGGTGATTTCTAATCAACTACGAATATTTGAGTATGTTTCTCAGACCACAAAATTCCCTAAAAACGCGATATTTTTTTGCGTTTACCATACATACCTCGCTCGAAAAACTGTTCTCTTTGTTCAAGAATTATCAAGTAAGTCGCCGTTTCGATAAAATAACAAGTCCTTTTTAAATTATTTTTCATGGTTAAGTTTTAAAGTCCGAGTAAAATACTCAAATATTGTATACTGTAGTCATCGTCTTAGTGAGATAAAGAGTCTATACTTGTAGTCTATACCATAATTATTTTCATCGTTAAGACCCATAAAACGCCCAATGCTGCACAGATAGTTCATTAGTGTGCAATAAAGTGTTATTCATTCATTTATTTGCCAAATTTCACCAAGATTACTCTGACGCGTAACATAGAGACATAATTACTTTGATATTGTATTTTCTGGTCTAATAACAAATCATCCAATTTCATTTTCATTTCATTTATTCCTTAAACAATTTTACATTGTATCGTAAATTGGCAATGGCAAGGTGCAACTAAAGAACAGCGTCTAGCTCTTCTTAAGATCTACGAGTATACTCGTATACAACGCTATTTCATGCTTGTGCCACGCTACATTCAATGTTTATCATTCTTTGTGTCTAGTTTTTAAGTATATTCTAGTCTGTATAGTGTCAAAAGCTTTCGTAATAAGTGTTTTTCTTTCTTTCTTTTAAATCAATACTTCGTTAAAAAATAAGCGAGAAAAGAAAATATATTATAAAGTCACCCTATATATGGGAATCCGCCGCCCGAGAATGGGCGTCCCTGATAACACAAAATGGCATATTTTTGTTTGATCGGAACACATATGCGTGATATATTCGTGTTGCCATTGAGCATTTACAGCTTTGGGAAAATATGCCACACAATTGACTCGCAAAACTGTGGAAAAAATATGGAGGACATACCACACAAGGTCTTTATCAAGTCTTCTTATGATACTCTTACATTACCTGCAGATCTTTTATGTGATTATTTAAGTTTTATTTATTTATTTTATTTATTAGGAAAAATACAGCCTGTTTACATAATATAGCGGATAATGACAGGGTACTAGAGTACACCTATGTGAAATCGAACTGAAATGGACTACAGACTCGGCACTGTTATGTCTACCAAAAGTTGTGAGCGAAGGGTTTCTTTACTACGTCGTCGTCTTGCTACTGTCCGTACAGTCAAGAGCACATCAAGCTTGACACATTGGACGTTGTACTGTTCCTTTTGCAATAGACATACGTGCTAGAGTCGCACTGCGAGTGTCAGGCTTGACCTGTCGTTGACTGTACAAAAACCCCGTTATTCTATGTATATTGCTTTCGTTAATTTTAAATGTTATGTAGCCGTTTTGCATGTCATTGCGATTCGAGATGGAAGTCCTGATGACCTGAAACACAGCCTTAGTCCCGACTCGGGCATCAGTTCTTCCACAATTTATCATAGGCCTTGAGCAATACCTGATATGTTATGTAAGCTTAATATTATCGTAAATTGTGGTTAATAAATTATTATTATTATTCTCTCATATTTGAATACTTTTTCTTAGATTTTATAAGGTTCGAAATTAACGTTAAAAATCTTTAGAAACTGTCTTGAAAATCTGTTTGACTCTTCGCGACGAAGATTAACCTCGTTTTAGGGATTCAAAAATTAATCTAGTCTGTCTTAAAACGTCAGCTTCATTTATAAAGTGGTTATCTTCATAAAATGTTTTCACACAAGCGTTATAATAAGTAATTTCATCTATTCTGTCTCACCGCCAACTTTGCTTCTATTAATTAATCAAAACCATCGAGTATGTGACTTGTAGAGATGAAATTTGTAATTCAAAATAAAAATATATATATATCTGTGTTTGTATCATATGGTTTATGGTATAAGAACTTAATTTCTCAAAATATTTTAAAATTCACTTACTGAGAAAATTTTACATGTTAAAGGCTTAAATACTAGCATACGGAGTATTACGAAGCTTAAACTTACAATAATAAAAAAGTCGGATGTATAAATTGTAAGTATAAATTTTATTATTTCCATACTATTTGCATAGCATTACAATGTAAAGTTTTCCGTTGGTACTTTTTAACTTTCGCAAGTAAGTAAGTAAGTGCAGTGCACTTGTAAGTACAATAAAATTTAATTTTAGAAAAAAAAATGTTCAAATGTAAAGCTTTAGTACAGATTTTTTTAACAGAATTAAGGTTAGTAGTATTATTACATTTCTTCACAATCACAGCTACCATAATTATGAATCAAAATAAAAATATTACCAAGAAACAATCAAAGGCTGGCTACAAAAATTCACAACGGAAATAGATTCATGTCGAGCAAATTTTTCCTGTTTATTTAAAGTACTCTGTGGACAAAGCTATGGATTTAAGGGGAAATATACCGCTTTATTAATTCATCATCCGCCGCCATTTTTCTTTCTAGTTCTTTGCGAGCTAACGAAGTTTTCTCTACGCTTTTATTTCTTTTTCCCTTTTTTTATTACAGTGGTCTGTGGCACTTACTGATTTGTGCGTTTCGTTTCATGCATTTTTACTTACATTATACACTTTAAGTAAGGATTTGAAAATGTAAGTGTTCGCATTGACGTGGTTAGTTAGATTTCTTGTGGGACTTGTTCAATGGGTACAAAATGTGAAGGTGTTGCGGAAAAATAAGCATGTGGTGTATTATAGAGATAAGCTCACCTTTGTTTACATAGTTAATATATCAACTTTTTGTAAATATTTGTGCAACAAAGAATATACTAGATTTAGGTGGAGAAGCTGCTGATGTTTCAAGTATAAAACAGCTTCTGTGTTTCCAGATGAAATATGGCTGGTGGAAAAGGAAAGCACCTGATGATATGTTAGATGCATCCACGTCTTACCAGTGTGGATGAAAATGGTAGAGATTTTAAGACAGTAGAGCAGTGACTCCTCTTTACTTCTTCCGCTCTGTTTTCAAAGGTCGGCTAGTTGGGTTCCTATCACACCTTTCCCGTGCCAAAATCGTTACCTTTCCGGGATATCCTCCCTCTCTATCAACTTTTTCTTTCACTTGTCTAAAGAAATAATAATGAACATTATCGTTACTTGCATTAGTTACAAATCTACTGGTCCTAAGCGCTTAGTTTTTGGGTTGTTAGTCGCTTCATGAGCCGTCTATTTTTATTAAGTAATGTGATCAAATTGTACTGCGTGAATTTTTGTTGATTTCGCTCCCACGTCTTATAGTTTGGGTGCAGGATGCCAAATTTTATACATGATTTGATCAAATGGCAGACTTGGATTGTTCGAATAGAAACAATGTGTAGGACCACAGAAAAATTATCTACCACCGTGATAGCAATGCAAATCCTGCATTGTCCATTGACAGGGCTTTAAAAATGTAGAAAAAATTCATGTGATACATCATTTGTACATGTCTGCCTCTTACACTGATGATCAGGTCATCCTCAAAACGATGCAAATCGAAGAGGCAGACAACCACACCTCTGAGTTTTGAAGAAGAAAAAGATATATTTTTTTAATGATTAATAAGTATATTTTGTGATATGTTCAGGAGGCAGACCTGGACGTCAACAGGGTTGGATGATTTTGTCAATAGGTTTTACAAATTGAGCTCTCCTAGGAAACTTCCTAATTTCCCTAAATTAGTTGACGTAAACTGTCTGCTTATCTTGTATTAGTATTTTTAGGGTTCCATACCTCAAAAGAAAAAAACGGAACCCTTATAGGATCACTTTGTTGTCCGTCTGTCTGTCTGTCTGTCAAGACCCTTTATCTCACGAACGGGTAAAGGGATCAGGTTGAAATTAATACCACATATTAGGATCCATGAACCACACAAGATCTTAAAATTTCAATTTTTTTCAACGACGCAATCAAAAGATATGGCATTTTATGTCCTCATCTCCGTACATTTATTCAAAAATGCAAAACCTACAAGGTACTTCCCGTTAAACTAAAATTATGAAATTTGGCAAGAAGCTAGGTCTCACAGTACAAATAATGGGAAAAGTCTGAAATCATTAAATATTACAAATTTTCTCACAACTAATGGTAACCAATTGCGGTGAGCTCCCGTTTCAAGAACATTCATATAAGAGAGGGGTCAAGTTGGATGGTCGCTGAGGCGATTTTTGTTTTAGTTCTATTTAAAAACGGGAACACTTACAAACTTGAAAATTGGTATGTTTATAGTGCATAAGCTATAAAATAACAACAAATAATAAAATTTGGTCAAACGCGTGTCGGACTCAAAAAATCTAGCACATTAACTTACTGAAATTTCAACTAAATACAATTATGTTCATGTGGTGGTACGGAACCCTCAGTGCGCGAGTCCGACTCGCACTTGGCTGGTTTTTTACAATGCCAAATGTTTATTTGAAATGTAATTACCTCTAAATATGAAAATTCGTATGATATATTTCCACAGTACAGTGTTTCAAGATGCTCTACCAGGTTTCTAACATATTCTTTCCCTGTGTACCCATATAGGATTCCCAGTTCTACTTTATCATCTGATTTTAGACCATATCGTGCAGTGTTTAATTCTTTTATGTTCCTGGAAAATAGTTTTATTTTAGAAAAGTTTTTCAACTCACTATTCGCTTAGTAGCATTGTTATGTGGAAAGTATGCAAATGCGAGAAGCGAGATACTTTTTAGGGTTCCGTACCTCAAAAGGAAAAAACGGAACCCTTATAGGATCACTTTGTTGTCCGTCTGTCTGTCTGTCTGTCTGTCAAGACCCTTTATCTCACGAACGGGTAAAGGGATCAGGTTGAAATTAATACCATATATTAGGATCCATGAACCACACAAGATCTGAAAATTTCAATTTTTTACAATGACGCAATCAAAAGATATGGCATTTTATGTCCTCATCTCCATACATTTATTAAAAACCGCAAAACCTACGGGGTACTTCCCGTTGACCTAAAATTATGAAATTTGGCAAGAAGCTAGGTCTCAAAGTACAAATAATGGGAAAAGTCTGAAATCATTAAATATTACAACTTTTCTCACAACTAATAGTAACCAATTGTGGTGAGCTCCCGTTTCAAGAACATTCATATAAGAGAGGGGTCAAGTTGGATGGTCGCTGTGGCGATTTTTGTTTTAGTTCTATTTAAAAACGGGAACACTTACAAACTTGAAAACTGGTATGAATAAAATTTGGTCAAGCGCGTGTCGGACTCAAAAAATCTAGCACATTAACTTACTGAAATTTCAACTAATACAATTACGTTTATGTGGTGGTACGGAACCCTCAGTGCGCGAGTCCGACTCGCACTTGGCCGGTTTTTTTTTTTATACCAAATCAATCGATTAGAAGAAATTAGAATGATGAACAAATCGTTTAGTACAGCCTTTTTTCATACATATTTACTACTATTTTCCGGGTTAATTCTCGTAGGTTAATGCAGAGCCCATCCGGTCTGCCTCTTCGGTTTCATTCTCTTTCAGGATATTTCTGACCAGCAGCCCCAGAGGCAGACATGATTACAAGATTTATTACCCTTTATTTTTTACATTTTCGAAAATCTGTATTTCAAATACGCAACGACGTACATGAAATTTTTACTGGACCAAATCTATTTGTAGGTATTGATCTGAACCATCATCTCTATGATATGAAACATGGACAAAATCATATACAGGGTAGGGTTTAAGGCACAGCCTTCCGAATACTGAAAGGGCATGTTCAGTCAACGTAACTGAACAACTTTCAGCGAAAAAAACTTTCAGGAAATTAATAAAAAATCGGCCTCTCCATACAAACTGTCCAATAAAGTTTGCAATTTTGTATGGAGAGGCCGAATTTTTTTTCATTTCCTTAAAGTTTTATTCGCTGAAAGTTGTTCAGTCACGTATACTGATCATGCCCTTTCAGTATTATTTTGGAAGGCTGTCCCTTACACCTCATATACAAATGGAAGCCAGCACCCAGTGATTCTACTAACAAAACACTATACTAGCAAATTTCCTAAATAAAAAAAATATTTGCTCGATAAAAATTTTCGACTCTCCACACTAAAGTGGTCACGTGATTGACACATTTCGTACGGGAAGTCAAAGTTTTTTCATTGCGAAAGTTGCTTTTTTTATGAATCACTGGTCTTTTGGGAGCGAAACCATTGAAAATTCTCGTTGTATTTTGATTGTCTGTTTGTGGCCAAGCCTAACGTCAGAAAACCAGCGTCGCAGCCTGCGTGCTGCGGCTTTTGCTGAGTGAGTCTATTTTATCACTGCCGTTATCACAGCACTGTATTTTTTTCTTCTTTTTTATACCCAAAAGCTCTTGATGTTGCTACGCATTTATTGTATTTTTATAGAGTTGTGTTGTCCTAGTATTAATAAAAATTTCTGATGTCTGATAACGTATCAAATTTTCCGAAATCATATTTATTTGTTTATTTCACATGATTGCTCTTTAGGGTTGACATAAAGTCCAATGCATTGTTGAGTTAATTGTAATTGACTAGTTATAAACCGCAACCCACTAACCACATCGTTAAATAGACGTCTAAGCTTACTACAAATTAACTCGATCAACGAGAAATTTACCCTGACAATAACTGCTCCATCACTGTTTTGATGATTGTAAATAAAAAAAAAATACATATACAAATAGATGACTGAATCTTCTAGAAATTGTGGGCAAAGTTAGAATGAGCCTATTCAACAGGCTTAACGCAACTACTTACAACTTGACTACCTAAACAGCTACTGCTGATCGGTCTTATTTGTATGGAAAGTAGTTAAGTAAAACAAAGTTAAATCACGATTTTGTTCACACCTTGTTTGTAGCTATGAATCAAGTCATTTTGACTTCACTTTGAAATTGTGAATAACACCCTACATAATAAGCCCATACATAGTAAAAAAAAGTCCTGCTTTTTTTTCTTATTCAGTTAGACTTGCCGTCTCGTTTTCGCATGCATTATTTAACGCCACTGCATTACCTACTTTACTTGCAGACTCCAACTTCCAGAACTTGGAATTCCCAAATGAAAAAAGTTAGCAGTAAATGGCCGTGTTAACGTCGTATAAATTTAACACCTGAAAACCAGCTACGTGATTTATTAGGGATGTAAAAAGTTCCTTATTTAATTTAGCTAGATATAAAAATTTACGACGGGTCTCGTTTCTGTGCGGTTTATCTGTGAGTTTTGTAGTTTCGCCTGCTTTTTTTTTAAAGTTTGTAATAAAAAAAATACATACAGTGGAACATAGAACCTCCTCCTTTTTTGAAGTCAGTTAAAAATTACCGGAAGACGAAGCGTTGGCAGCCCCCCCCCCACAAGGTGGACCGACGATCTGGTCAAGGTCGCGGGAAGCCGCTGGATGCGAGCAGCGCAGGACCGGTCGTCATGGAGTTCTTTAGGGGAGGCCTATGTCCAGCAGTGGACGTATTTTGGCTGATATGATGATGATGATGAATTAAAATCTAGTTATTTTGGATAGTAGTGAAGTACTGTATCTGCTTTGATTGTTTATTGTACCTAATAAGGAAAGTTACTAGTGAAGAAAAACACATTTATCTACTCCCGTACCGGAATATTCCAAATTCGAAACCAATGACACATTCGAAATTGAGGTCATTTTCCGCTAACATTTTCATTTCCACACTGTTCCATACTACGAGCAGTACGGAAATGGAGTATGGATTTTCATTCCGCAACTGTTATAATACATAATTTTCAATCTGCATAGGCTAAGGCAATACTACCACAGTACTAGATACAGCCTACTTTAAAGTAATTTTGTAAAAATACTTTTTACTGGGGTGACGACTGCCTACCTATACTTAAAAGAAAACGGAGAGTACCAGGAGTACATAAATCGACAAGAGGCTAACAGTTGGCTCGCTTCTATATAAAGTGACCGTAGCAACAAAAGAAGTGATTTGAACAAAATGGAAAGTATGTACCAGGAGCACATGAGTCTACAAGAGGCTGTCAGTAACCATATACCGGGAGTAACATGAAATTAATGTTAAAGCAACTCCATCCACAAGCTCTGGATCTGGAATAACTTCGGGAATAACTTTAATTAACTGTACTAACTAACTGTCCTCTTAGTTCAATAAATTGATCACTACTCTTTAAAATTTTATTTTATTTTGTCGGTCGTAGATAAAGTTTTGTATGCAACTATACGTAATTAGTCATTTTAACACTCGATCTATACTATTTTGATACTCGGCTGCGCCTCGTATCAAAAACCAGATCTCGTGTTAAAATTACTCTCATTACGCAACAGTTGCATAAATAACTATACCCAATTTAATAAAACACATTACATGTTTTTCAAAACTATCAGTGCCTAGGTAAGTTAGTGGCCCAGTAGGTAATAGTTCCTACCATACGCGACAGTTCGCGAGTGCGCACTCTTAAGCTGTCTCTTACTCTAGCTCAGAGGCGGCTCGTGACATTTTTTAATGGGTGTGCACAAAAAAATACATACATACATAACATCACGCCTTGTTCCCGTCGGGGTAGGCAGAGACCACAGTTCTCCACCTGCTACGATCTTGACATACTTCCCTTGCTTCCTGAACCTTCGTCAATTCTTTCATACATGCTCGTCGGTTTAGGGTACTTTTAACCTGGCCTTTATTCAGAACGTCCTGAATTTGTTCCTGGTACGTTCACCGAGGCCTTCCCCTTCCAACGTTTCCATTCACAAAAAAATTTAATACTTAAATAAATTTACTTACCTACCATTTAATGATGAAATATTTTTATGGCTTTATTGTTACCTACATATTATGCGCGCCAGCGCCAGCTCCAAATACCAGACACGGGAAACAAAACAATTTAATTATAACCGTACATCCAAGGTGTTTTTAAATATTGTTCTGGTTTGAAAACACGATTAAAAGTGAATTTTTGTACTACATTTTTGAACTAGCGTGATTTCAGTTTGTGGCGGCCCCTTTTCATTGAGTTCAAGTCGTATTTGTAAAGTCTTTTTCGCATTTTTTAATGTAAACGACACTGTATTCGTCCATTTTTACAGTAATTAAGCACGTACACTATTAAAAACAATTATTTCTAAATTTTCAAGCAAAATTGCGAACAATAACTGAGAGCTGTATACGAAAAGTTTGTTTACGTATGATCGGCAACAGCGCTCTGCATGGCATCGCGATCTGGCAACGTAGCCTTGAGCAGCGCTCCTGATTAGGCTAATTTCTCATAGAAAATCTTTTGTTTCACGCGCTCGAGTGTGTTGATGTTTCTCTTTCACACTCATTGAATTCTGTATAAGGAATTGTACTGAAGATTTCTTCATAGGAGCGGAATCGCTGGCGATCCACTTGGTACAACTTGACTACGTATTTGTTGCGTAATTATTTCTTAGGCTATTATAAATGTATACAACCTGTGTATATAACGTATAGGGTTATGAAAATAGGTATGTAATCGTATGTAACTTAAGTAGGGAGTGCACTGCACCAGTGCTCTTTAGGACGAGCCGCCTCTGCTCTAGCTATTGCTTTCTTCTTTGCTTCGGAACAGAACGTTATACTAATAAGTCTCGGCTACTGTAGCTAAAAAAAACAGTTCAAAAACTAAAACCCGACTACTGGCAAATCTTGCTCTAAAAAGTATGAAACAAGAAAATATTGTCATCTGAAATTGTTATGTACTAACTATGGTATTTATACATATTCATACCGATGTTCAGATAATAGCCGTGGTCATATTGTTATGCCTCTTTGCCCTGAAGTTTATGATCGCTTTTTTCGGATAGGTGGCATAACATGACCACGGCTATTATCTGAACATCGGTATGAATATTTATGAAATACCATAGTTTGTACATAACAATTTCAGATGACAATATTTTCTTGTTTCATACTTTTTAGAGCAAGATTTGCCAGTAGTCGGGTTTTAGTTTTTGCACTGACTTTTTATTTCAATTATTTTGGGGTTGTAAATACATAAAAAAGCTAACAATATATATATTTTTGAAATGTGCTCACTAAGCCCTTTCATTTGATACCTAACACGGTACGGTTAAAATTTTTTTTTATTAGTCCTTGACTTAATCTGCTCTAGAGGGCGCCACATACAATTAAACGAAATTTCTTGTATCCTATAACCACCGGATAATTAAGACGCTTCTAACGACATCTCATTTGTCAAAATATCATAAGTAGTTTAGAAGTTATGATGGAACAGATGAACATACATACATACATACATAGCCTGTCAAAATCATAACCCTCCTTTTGCTTTGCCGTAGTCGGGTAAAAATAGTCGTTTAGCTAAGTAAGCACCCTTTGGCCACCAAAACACTCTAACAGACATGTTAGCCATTTGGTAAAGCTTTAATAACAGAAGGATAGAGCTATGAGTGAGAGAAGGATGGAGCTATGCGTGAGAGTAGGATGGAGCGATACATCTTTGTTGCATAGCTCCATCTTGCCATCATTCTAAATTATCTGATGATTCGATTGCAAGCGTTTCCCAAAGAGATTTGAACGTCTTTGCGGTGTTCAAAAATGATAAAAATTGTCCCTAAATAATATAAAGATGATGTCGTCAGTACGCAGCCTACACTGCGCAGTGACGCATCGCTCGCGCGAACTGCCATCGGAACGCGTAACACATCCGAATGGCGGCAATTTGTTAACTTTATTCGCCCCCAGAGCGCTTTAAGCTCACTCACATTTTTAGGGTTCCTTAAGAGGCTATGGGAAAAGATAGATATTTGACAGTGCGCGCAGTCTTTTCGCTTGAAAGAAAGGGATAAAGTGCGCAATCCGCAATGCATTCGATTGCGACAGATATACTGTGTGTGTTACTAAAACTAAATGACGTAAGCGCCTGATATAAAATATCAACTTTTTGTAAAAACTAAGTAATAAAATAAAATTTTAGGTTGGGCAAACCCTAGCAACTACAAATACCATTCTGTATACTTAATTTCACTACTTAAAATACCTCCGATTCCACAAAAAGAGGAATAAATGAAAATTGAAGAGGCAACTTTGGATTTTTATATTGTCGAGTCGATTTTCACTAATCATGTTTTGGTCTTGGTGATGCCCTCACTTTAATGGTGAATAAATACATACCTGAAAATCACGGCAAGATATTGGGTAAATATTAAGATATTTCTCTTTAGAATACCCATAAAAACTTACATATCGCCTTAAATTGATAATGACATACTTAAAAACATTCTTCTCCTTCTATTTTTGTATTGTCTTTACTTTGTTCTCCCTGTCTGTATGTGTGAATTTGTCACACTTTAGCACCAAATAAGGCTTGCAAGAAAATGTGCGAGATAGAGTTATAATAAGGTAAAACAAGGTAAAGTAAACGATACACTATTCAACAGCAATTTATTTAAGGGATTTTAAGGCACATTGTTATTTTTATAAATCAACTTTTACGAACAATATAAAAGATACTAACATTAATAACGTTTAGTTCACATAATGCTAGTAAATATTTTTTTATTGAAATTTGTCCTTAAACAAAAATCAAATAATAAGCAAAATACAATAATGCATTATTATAGGTACATAGTCCAATAAACCACCCCTTGACGTTTTCGATGCAAAAGTGTCAATATTGCTATTGCTCGCAATATGTCCATGTATGGACAACCGGGGTCACAGTGAAAAGTTAAAAATGTACGGAACATTCAATATACTTTTCCTCGTGCTTATCCATCTTTTACACAATTTATTACGCGACCAATTTATTTTTATTATGTTTACATTACGTTTAAAACTGAGATTGTTAAGGCAAAATGTTTTAAAGAACATTTTATTATACGTTTTATAGCCCCTAGGCTGTAATAAATTCACGCAGTGGTTACATGGTCGACGCCTGATTAAGCTTACATAAATTTTATTATGTGTAAAAGCGAATCTAATTAATTCACCCTGTAGTGAAGTCACAGAATTAAGAATTTGTTATTATGAGGATGGCCGATGTGGCAGAAAGGTTCTAAAGGGTGTGTATTCTTTTATTAAAAGAAACAGAAAACTACTATGTAAAAGAAAAGAGGAAAACAAGAACTTCAAGATTTGTTTAACTTGAATTTTGGACAACTTGTACATATTGCAGGCGTAGACGAAGAAAATAATGTCACAGATCTCTTTACTGTGATAATGTCATAATGTGAACCATGGCGAACGTACCAGGACCAAATTCAGAACGTTCTGAATAAAGGCCAGGTTAAAAGTACCCTAAACCGACGAGCATGTATGAAAGGATTGATGAAAGTACAGGAAGCAAGGGAAGTATGTCAAGATCGTAGCAGGTGGAGGACTGTGGTCTCTGCCTACCCCAACGGGAAAGAGGCGTGATGTTATGTATGTATATATGTGAACCACCACAAAACGTATAGGATGACTTTTAATTAGTCCTAGATATAACGTCGTCCCGCCTGCAATATATATATATATTTTATTTCAAACTTTTCAATCTTCTTGAACGTTTGCTTAAACATATAATAGTACATTAAGATGCAAGCGCCCTATTTTGTTGATTATGCTCGAGGCCTGAAAATTGCAGCCCGAGCTGCAGGCGAGGGCGTAATGGAGCCGAGAGTGTAATGAATGACCAAAGCGCAAGCGCATCTTACGACATTTTTTGACACATTTTCAAATAAAAACAAGTAAAATTTGCTTACCTCTTCTCCAAAGATTAATAATCCAGCTTACTCAGTGTGTTTAATTCAACAAAATAAGTTTAACCGTTTAGAAGTTACGAGGAAATAAGAAACGGATACACACACATAGATTCATACATACTTATGTACATAAAGCACAAACACATTACCTTCCTCAATTTCTTTCTACTTTCGACAGTGTATACCTATTTTCTCTATGTCTCAACAAGAAAATAAAATTCGGTTTTTGGGACAGATTCCCAATATACATGACATGTATTAGGTCTTTACCTAAGAAATTGCCGTTTTGTATGGCGAATTTTAGGTAAACTCAATTTTCAGTACTAACATTTTTGCATTTTTCTTAGGAATTATAAATCCAATTTTTTTTATTATTTTTAAGCATTATTGGGAAGACATTAAGCTAACAGAAACTTAAATCTAATTTTCGAAAAATATTATCTGTAAAAAAATATAAGAAATCTAATGATGAAATCGGACGACATCAAACTAAAAATAAAAACTTTATTTTATGCGTAAATTGATAACCTTGAAGTCATCTTTCAAATGTAAATCAAATGAAAAAAAAATAGCATTACAATTATAGGAATAATGGTCTCATTAATTTGTAAGAAAATTTCGGCAATTTCATAGGTAAAAGACCTATTATGTATAGTTGTACGAGTTGCTTGTTTGTAAAAGTTTATTAATGCCGCTATTATTTGATAGTGTGATCAAACACATTAACAGTTTAATCAAAGCTACGCTTCAACAGGTTTTAATATTCAATGAAGCCAAAAATCATTGCCCTAAAATTTATGATTACCAAATTTTCTGTGATCACACGCCAAACAATTTGTTAGCTAACATCAGAAGGATTTTTTCTGTGAACTTTATAGTAATTTCATACTTATAGAATTTTCGACGCAAGAAATATTGTAGGGGTCTCCCATACAATATCCGCCAGATTTATCGGACTATTCAGTAACGACTGTTAACCCTAATCTGAACAACCTTTTCGGCTAGATAACCTTTGAACTGAAGCGGTCCTTTTTTTTTCTCATGTTAATGATATTATTAAACTACTTATACATACATACATACATAACATCACGCCTTGTTCCCGTCGGGGTAGGCAGAGACCACAGTTCTCCACCTGCTACGATCCTGACATACTTCCCTTGCTTCCTGAACTTTCATCAATCCTTTCATACATGCTCGTCGGTTAAGGGTACTTTTAACCTGGCCTTTATTCAGAACGTCCTGAATTTGGTCCTGGTACGTTCGCCGAGGCCTTCCCCTTCTAACGTTTCCATTCACTCTCGCCTAGTAGATCTCTTTCGTCAATCTTCCTTCATTAATCCTCTCTACATGACCAAACCATCTCAGCATCCCTTTCTCAATTTTAGCCACTACGTCTTCTTTTACGCCAGAACGTTCTCTTATCACACTATTTCTAATCCTGTCACTCAATTTCACACCACTTATACTCCTCAACGCTCTCATTTCTACTGCATTAATTCGACTTTCATGCTTTTTCTGCCATACCCAGCTTTCACTGCCGTACATCAGTGTTGGTACCAAAACGCCTCTATGAACAGCCAGACGAGCCCTGTGAGACACCTTCTGACTCTTCATAAAAGCATGTAGAGCACCATTCACCATGTTTCCAGCATTCACTCTTCTTTCGATATCACTTTCACACTTTCCATCTCTCGTAAACATAGAACCCAGATACACAAACTCCTTGACTTGTTCGACTTGTTCACCACCTATTAATATAGTACACTCTGTCATACACTCTTCTCTTTCAAGTACCATTACTTTCGTCTTGCTTACATTAACTTTCATTCCTTTCCTATCAAAAGCCACATTCATCATTGTTACCATCTCCTGTAACTCGTCAGCAGATGATGCAAGTATAACTTGGTCATCAGCGTAGAGAAGACATTTGATGAGTTACTCATTCATTCTTAGTCCACACATACTCTCTTTCAGATCAGTCAAACAGTTATCCATGAATAGGTTAAACAGCTAAGGTGACGCTACACATCCCTGCCTAACACCTTTTTCGATGCTAAACCATTCAGTGTATGCCCCGTTTATTCTGACGCAAGCACTGGAATCCTCATAGTGAGATTTCAGTGCTTGAATCAGATGACCGTTCACCCCATACATAAACAATGCCGACCACAATTCATTCCTCACCACTCGGTCATAGGCGCAATCCACGAACGCGCAGTAGACTTTTTGGTTTTTTGCCAAAATCTTTTCAGCTATGCACCGCAAGGAAAAGACCTGATCTGTACATCCCATTCCCTTTCTTATTCCCGCTTGAACATCCCATATTTTTTTGTTAGTATCTTTCATCACTCTTTAAATCAAAACCTTTGCATACAGTTTGCCGACGACACTGAGAAGACTTATCCCGCGGTAATTTTTGCAGTCCTGTTGTGACCCTTTTCCCTTGTAAAGCGGCACAATCACAGCCTTGCACCAGTCACCTGGTACTTGGCCATTCGTCCAACTCAGGTTGAAAAGGCGGTACAGCTGACTAGCCACAATGCCTCGCCCCGCCTTCAACATTTCGACCGACACTCTATCATACCCACCTGCTTTACCTGATTTCATACTTTTCATTGCTTTCATGATCTCATCCATAATTATCTCACTTAAATTACTCTCATATTCATTCTCATGCATTTCCACAGAAGACCTCGGTACGCTGGCCTCTGCTTCTTCTCTCTCAAACAGACTTTCAAAATGTTCCTTCCATCTCTTCAGCACACATTCTTCACCTTTTATAATACTTCCATCTTGGCTTCTGATTTTACTCAGCTCCGATATTCCAAACTTTGCTCGGGCAGTCCGTATGGATTTCCAGGAAAACTTTTGGTTTGACTGGAAATCCTCAGAAAGCCTTCTGTCAAACTCATCCTTACACTCCTCTTTCTTTCTTTCTACTACTTATACAGCTTGTAACGGAAAGGTGTGATAATACTTAAGGGTGTAAATCTGCCCATTCAACTGAACAACTTTTCCTAAGTAACATAGGTCATAGAACAAAATCAATTTTTGACCTCCCATATTATTAACTGCATCAGCTGATAGCGCATTTTGCATGGGAGGTCAAATTCGGTCTTTCGTATTTCGACCTATTTTCCTTAGGGAAATTTGTTCAGTTTTATGGGCAGTTTCAATCCCTTAGGTATTATAACACCTTTCCATTACACTTTTTTTTATTTATTTATTTACAGTTTCTTGTACACGAGACAATACGTTGTATAGTTAATATAGAAAAAAACTGCAGTACCGGTTACTTATTCGTAGAGTACCGGCCACACTGGCGGATTGTCGCAACATAAAGTCTGCCGTCTGCTGTGCCTCTTATTGTGCGTCGTTCATAATACGTACATAGTGACGCACTTCTAAAAATTTGAAATTCCATAATATTTAACACGGCTATGCTAGCCTGGGCGCGAGGCTTATATAAATAACAACTTACATATTTCACAAACGTACAATGTTATCATGTTCTAATAAACTTGCAGTGCCATCTAGTGTCCAACGTGTGAACTATGTTTTGCATGATGAAACCACCACACGTTCTGTCACGCAAGCGTCACGCACAGAACCCATTGACGTAAGAAAAACAATTCAATTAAATTTTTTGATTTATGGCTTTTGTGTATTCACAATTCCGCCAACGTCATATAGTGTAAGTACAACCCATAGCGCGCTTTTGCTAGGTCTGTGGTACAACCTGAAATTGTTTGAATCAAGGATGTCATTTTGGCATTTGGCATGTGACAACTGTTGTACTTCTACATATTTCTTTTGAATTGCTTATGGTCAAGGGATTATCAGAAAAATTGGGCAACTTTGACCGTTATCAGTTCGAATTGGATAGGTGACCATTAGGCCGGTATTTCACTGGGACACCATGGTGGCGCGACTGGTAGCGCGACTGGTTGCGCCACTGGTGTCCGTAACTAGACACCAGTAAAGACACACCCTGCGGCCACAGTATTAAGGGCTATATTTCACTGGGAGTGGTAGCGCGACCAGCAGCCGAACTGGTTGCACCGCCAAATTGGTTGCGCAACCAAACAGACACCACTCTCTATAGAGCTGTATACATTTTGTTGGTAGAGGCGACTGGTTGCGCTGCCATGGTGTCCCAATGAAATACCGGCCTTAGAGGTTTAAAAACTAGAGCGTTTTCATGCTTTGGTAGGCAAGTTGACCCGTTAGGAAAGTCGACTTAAATCTCTGATAACAAGCCTCCCCAATTATTAAGTTCAGTTTATTAACCATGTAGTAGATTGTTGTAACTAGATGGCACATTTGTCTTATCTCACGCCTAAACCACACCACAAACTAGTGCACAGTAAGTTGTTATTGTATTCTATAATTGTTTTTATCTAATTTTAGTGATGAACTTTGTTTTAATTGAAAAATTTTAGTGTAAATTTGGAATTTAATAACTCTGCAGTGTACTTGCGAATTATTTTGTAAGACTTTTCGCTGTAAAATATCATAGACAATAAAACAATAAAAATATATAAATACAGACACCAAGCCACAACCTCAATAAGAAGAGATTTCAAATTATATGTTGTTATTCTACACAATAGCTTGAGAGTTTGTCAGACCTCTCATCTATGTGTACATATTGTACAGTTGATTGTGTTTGTACTGATTAACAGCCCCGATCAATCTCTTCGGGATATGTTTGTTCGTACATAATCAATCAATACCTAAGCCTACACGCCCGAAAATACCACCCGCTTTTATCGGATGTGTAACTTAGTTTTCTCAATGCTTTTAGCCAACCAATTTTGTCAAACTAGGTAAACTACAACAATTGCATTGTCTTCATAGTAAGAAAAGAGGTGTTTCATCTCCGCAGCAACCTCTTGTGACCTGCTAGAAAAAAACCCAGTCAAGTGCGAGCTGGACTCACGCGCCGAGGGTTCCGATATACCTTTAGTATTTTTGGAAGCAATAAAGTCCATTTTTAGGACCGAAAAACTAAATTTGTTTGTAAAGGTTTTTGGCAGATTTCTAAAAAACTGTGCAATTTAGAAAGATCGTTTTATTTTTGCTGTAATATTTACATAAACGTCTATCGACTGTAATTAATTCAGATTTTTCCATTTACAAACTTCGGAGATAAGGGGGGGGGAACGGTATTTTTTTTTTGACATTTTTCACCATAACTTGAAAACTAAGAGTTGTAACAAAATAAAAAAATATATTTTAGAATATACAAGTAAAGCCCTTTCATATGATACCCAATTCAACCTAGTACCGATAATTTAAAATTTTGCCCCTCCTATTTGGGCCCCCTTTACATTAATTATCATAATTTTTTCTTAATTCTTTCATGTGTAATTAAGTTGGACAACCATATTCTAAAATTGTTCCAAATTTCAAGTCGATAGCATGAGTTGTTTTTGTTTGTTTTCAAAGGTCTTTATTTGATCATAATACTATAACTAACAAAATATAATAGGTTAAAAGACAACTATATCTACAAATAAAATAAGGTACTTACAGTCTAGGAATTGCCTCTTAAAGTTAACAGCATCAATGTCGGTATTTTATGACATAACACATATTTAAGCACTACGATTAACTCTTTTCCACAATTGATTTACACGTAAAAACAATTGTTTAGTTTTACTTTTTGCTGATGCTTATATCTATCACTAAGAAGAACACACAGGAATACGAGTAGCATGAGTGGTTTCCGAGATATAGAGGTGTGACAGACAGACAGACGGACAGACAAACAAAGCGGCACCATAAGGGTTCCTTTTTTTTAACATTTTGGTATCGGAAAACTAAAAAGACAAAAATATTCTTAGTTTTACCCATCAACTCTTTTCGTTAATTCATCATAGCATCCCAAGAAATGCCACTACAGGACTACGGGAGCTCCTTCCAGAATTCTAGCTTTTGCTGGAAAATGTGGAGGGGAAGTACCATAGTCACCTCGCTCGTCATCGTTACGGCTGGCACCATAGGACGCGTTTGTAGGTGACCGCAGTAAGTAAGATGGTATGATACACAGGAGGTTGCTGCTGCCCATCCTCCAGTTTATAGCACTTAGTCGCCTCTTACGACACCAACGAGTAAGTATGGGATGGTGCTATTCTTTGCCGGCACCATACGTCACAATTTGTTAATTATGCACTACAGTAGCGTATATGCCGCCAGGTTTTATTAAGTTGGTGGCATCTTTTTTGAGGGCCGTAGCTAAAAAAAATGCTCTGAAGTAAAGGCCGTAAATTATGGTGTCTTTGCTATTACAAATTTATGGAAATCCACTTGGAGGAAGTCGCAAGCATTAGTTAATTCAAATATAGAAAAGTAATAGGCAATTAATCATGACTTAATCAGGATACAGTAGAGTTGTTATAGGGCTGTTTTCCGCAATATGACGAATCTATTAATTAGTTACGTCATTACGAGAGATATTCATCTTATTACATAATATTATTGTATTAAAAACAGGAGAAGCCTTGCTTTTCCTTTCTTATTTATTATTTACTAGGCAGACTAAATCATGAATGGAAAACAATATAACGTTTAGTACCTACGTTTGGTTTTAGCGGCATTATTTCGGGCTTCATTGAATAAATCGAGAAATAGGTATTTGAACAAACTATAGCCATCGCGCTGCGCCCGAGTAACCGCTTTATCTATGATAATAGGGACAACAACGCTTTTGTCTACAAAAACCTTGACCAGATCGGCGTTTTGTTTTCCCCTATTTTCTCCTTCAAATCTGAGCCGATTTGAATAATTTTGATACCAATATTTATAGAGCTCCTATGTTTTTTTATATTTTAAAACCATTTAAAAATTGAATGGTAGTCGTCTGAATAGGGCGGCAAATTGGGGCATTTTTTAGGATTTTTTGGAAATTTACGTCTCTTTTTGTAATTGTTTTTTGCGCAAAAGTAAAACATAGGGGCATGCCTAGAGTAGAGCTAGATTTTATGAAAAAAAAACCATTGCCCAGGAAGAAAACAGGGGAAAACATTTGTATGGAAAAATCCAACTGCTATTCCCTCTTAAACTTGGTAACATCAACTTCGATACCTTAGTAAGCCGTTAATGTCCTTGCTGGGAAAAAACCAGCCTCTTCTTCTCTTACTGGTCTCTTAGCTGAGATTTCTGTTGCTAGTTTTTTAGTTCAGAAAATGTGGTTGGTGACGATGCCTTTTCTGAGAGATGTCATATGGTTATTGCTATGACCGAAAGTTCTAATGGCATGCGGTTAAGGTAGCCCACTAGTTTCACTGAAGTTTAACAGCTTGATATATAAATAAAATGCTAAATGTGATGAAGCATCACTTGAGAAAGGCTCGACCGGTTTATGTAGCCACAGATTTAGCTGATTATTTTTTGTTGAGTTTGTCATTTTAAGAACAATGTTTGTATGGAAAAAAGATAAAAAAAATAACGGGAAAAACTGAATGTGCTTTTTGTGATCGGAATTTTGTATGAACTAAGTACGGGTTATATGTGTGTGAAGTCGCAGGGCAGAACGATATTTCTGAAGCTCTCCTTAGTTGAACAAGGTGCACCCTGAGACTACAAAGTTGTAATAAGAGAAGCGAAATTTTTATCATGAAGCGGCACGCGAAGAAGATCTTAACTAGGCTAGAGATAATACAATAATGAAACAAATTTAGAACAATTCGTAGTAAAATATTCCGATTGAGATGAAGAAAGACTGCAAAGTCAGAGTCGGGGTAAAGGAAATGAAGCTTCCACACTCGATATGAATATTTCAACGACTATTCATTGTGGTGCGCTGGGCATCGTGGCAAATTTAACAATATTACAAAAATACAGTCGTGTGCCCAAAGCGAGACGTTAAACTTTAAGCATTATAGACAAACGTTTTTGTTTCGGTAATATCGTTAAAATTACAACAATCACCCGTGGTTCAAAAGTATAACTGTGGATATGATAATCTTTATGCTTAGTTTAAACTAGCTAAGCCCATACATAGTAAAAAAAAAAAAAAAACTAGCTGTTGCCCGCGACTCCGTCCGCGTGGCGTTCAGAAAAAGTAGCTAATGACTTTTCCCATGGTTAAAACTATCTTCGTACCAAGTTTTTATCACAATCAGTTTATCAGATCATACTTATATATTATATATATATTTATATTATATAATAGTATAAACGCGAAAGTTTGTAAGTATGGATGGATGTTATTTCCTCTTTCACGTAAAAACTACTGAATGGATTTTATTGAAACTTGGCACACATATAGGTTAGGTCCTGGAATAACACATAAACTACTTTTTGCCGCGGGAAAACACTTCATTCCCACGGGAAAACGCATTTAATGTTAATGAAGAAGGATGGATTTTAATGAAACTTCGCACATATATAGGTTAGGTCCTGGAATAACACAAAGGCTACTTTTTACCGCGGGAAAACACTTCATTCCCACCGGAAAACGCATTTAATGTTAATGAAGAAGGTGACTGACTCACTGACTGACATATCAACGCACAGCCCAAACCGCTGGGTCTAGAAATTACAAATTTGGCATGTAGGTTTTTTATGAGGTCTTAGGGTGCATTAAGAAAGGGTTTTACAAAATTCCACCCCTAAGGGGGTAAAATGGGGATGAAAGTTTGTATGAAATTCCGTCAGTTTTGTAGATAGGATCTTCAAAATTTGTATTTAGGCTAACGACTAAAAATTAATATTTTTGTGTCTCAGGGTTTTTGAAAATTCGACAACCTAAAGGGTGAAAAGGGGGATGAAGTGGAAAATCCTTTATTTTTAAAGTAAAATAGGCATAAGGGTTGTAATTCTATGCAACGTGGTTGTTATTGAAATTCCACCCCAAATTCAACCCCTAAAAAAGGGAAAAGGGTGAAAATGTCTAAAAACCAATAAGGGTATCGTTTGTATGGTTTCTTGGGTTGCTGATTACGATAACTACAACAATTTTGAAATCCAACGTGGTGAACGTGAAATACCATCATCCTCTGGGGATGGAGTTGGGGTGCGATAGGGTCTAGAAATCAATATGGGTGTTGTTTCTATGATTATATGAGGATAAGGATAGCGGTTAAGATGGCGTTAGGGATGGGGAGAGGGAGAGGGACAGGGAGAGGGAAGGGGAGGAGGGAGGAGAGGGAGGGAGAAATGGAGAGAGAGAGGGAGGGTGAGGGGGAGGAGGGGGAGAGGGGCAGGGACAGGGATGGTGTGACGGACGGTTGGACAGATGGTTGGACGGACGGACGGACGACAGATAGACGGAAGGGTGGATGGATGGATGGTGAGATAGATAGAATCCCACGCGGACGAAGTCGCGGGCAACAGATAGTTAGTCATAAAAGCGTAACAGACAGACAAACAGACAGTGCAGCTCTTGGTTAGGTATACAGAGTAAAGATAGTACGAATTTTTTGTATATTAAACACCTCTTGTTTACGTGTGGACTGTTAGGTCGCCCACTATCCTCGTAAGTGTAAAATTATAGTCGAATTCCACGCGGACGAACTAGTTTAGTTTAGTTTATTTATTTTCATATTGTAAAATTATACAAATTCCATTATGTCAAATTATATGCCTTCACAATATGATCGTCAGTCTGTATATAAAAATAATAAAATGAAATGATAAACAATATAAAATTCAATGTCAAAATAGTAATCACATTGAGTAATAATTAGTTAAAATGTCAAATAGTACTACTTAATGTATAAAAATATGATACTCTTTCAAAGAGTATAATGCTTTATTCAATAAAAAGTTCTTCAGCCGACTCCTGAACGTTTCGTCAGAAGATTCATTTCTTATATCAGCGGGCAGTTTCTCATAGTATGTGGGTCCAATAACGCGAGGATTTTTTACGAGCAGCGCGGTGCGCCTTTGCACGCCTTTGCACTATGATACGGGTTTCGTTATTTCTTATACAAAACAAAACCTAACTTAATCTGAGGCTCACTCACTTTAGCTTCTGTGGCTACTGAAAAAAGAGCAGTACAAATTCCAACGTGTCTAGCTTCACATGCTTTTAACTGTACATGTACTGTTGGACTTCTAACTGTTGGACTACATTTCTGTACAATGTTTGTAACTTATTTCTCCCCTTAAAAGACAATTCCTAAAAAACAATGATTCACATCTCTCTTTATTTTTCGAAGTATTTTGATTATAAGTAACTACTTATACTTAAGTTTTCAAAACTTTAGAACTTTCATAATTTTATTTACATTTGTTGCACCTCCATGAAGAAACAGATGGGATTTTTTTACTAATATTTTTATCATAAAACTAAATCTAGATTTTACCAATCTTTAGCTGTACCCACGACTTTTACACAAACAACTGGACCGGATCAAACGGAATTTTAAACAACGTATTTGGCTTTCTTCCGTTCAAAATTATAAGCTTTGTTTGATTTCGGCTCGGCTTCACCGCTTGAAACTTTGAACTCGCCTATTTTTTGTTTGAGTGAAAGCAACCCAAATACGTTTCAGTCGTTCAAGTAGTTTGTGAGTTGTTGGTGCGGCCGCTTATAATTTCGCGAACCTTCTGTCGGAGTAAACCGTTTGCAATGAAATAAATCTTATATGTTGCACAGAAAGAAGCCCGACGCGTCATTGAAAACCTCGTTTAAATCAGTTCAGTAGGTGAGTTCTTGGTTCTGCAGCTTGAAACTTTGCGTATCTTCTGTCAAAGTGAACCTATTGCAATGAAACTAAGCTTATACATTGCACAGGTGAAAGCCGAACACGTTGTTGAAAGCCACGTTTGAATCGGTTCAAAAGTTTGTGAGTTATTCGCGCCTTAGCTTAAAACTTTGTGAAACTTCTATCTGAGTGAACCGTTTTCAACTAACCTAAGCTTATAGAAGTACCTACTCCAAGCACGTCATGAAAATGCCAGTTGGAATCGGTACAGTAGTTTGTGAGCTATTGGAGCCGCCGTTTGAAACTTCGTGCACCTTCAATGAAAGTAAGCTAATACATTGCAAAGAATTAAGAAAAACACGGTATTGAAAACCCCGTTTAAATCCGTTTAGTAGTTTGTGAGTTATTAGGGCCGCCGCTTGAAATTTAGTGAATCTTCTGTCTGAGTAAACCGTTTGCAATGAAACTAAGCATACATGTTGCACGGAGTAAACCAAATACGTAACTTAAAACCTCGGTTTAATCGGTTCAGTTGTTTGTGAGTTATTGGCGCCGCCGCTTGAAATTTCGCGTACCTTCTGTCTGAGTGAACCGTTTGCAATGAAACTTAACTTTTATGTTGCAAAAAAGTTAGCCAAATTCGTAATTTAAAACCCCGTTTGAATCGGTTTGGTAGTTTGTGAGTTAGAGGCGCACAGGCAGTTATGTTACATTAGTGTAGCTTCTGATTGAGTGAACCGATTTGAATGATACATAGCCTCTATGTTGCTCAAAGCTAAGTTTAATCTACCTGTGAAAACCGCGTGAAAATCCGTTCAGTAGTTTCAGAATTTATCGAAAACATAAAGACAGACAGACAAAAAATTTAAAAAATATATTTTTGTGTTCTATTAGTCCTTTCTTATCGCCCACACTCATTTTTTTATAAATTCATCAAAAGTACAGACACACGATTTTTACTCTTTTATTATATGTATAGATAATTATTTAGTATCTTAGTAGGAACTTACAGTAAAACTTTGGCACGTACTTAGTTTACAACAAAATAACAAAATTAGAGGCAAAATGTATGCCCTAAGCATAAGAATCTTCAGTTGTTAGTCCTGAACATACATAAAATCACGCCTCTTTTCCGTCGGGGTAGGCAGAGACCACAGCCCTCCACCTGCTTAGATCTTGACTTACTTCTCTCGCTTTCTTTCATCAAAAATGGAGGCTTGTTAAACAACGATAACCACGAAACAACATATAGCTTTCACATTAAAAAGTTTCAGGTTTCGCACTGCAATTTTAAAATTGACAAGACTTAATTTGCATCATGCAAAAAATCATTTCTACAGGGTGTAAGGGCCAGTTTTCTGAAAACTTTACAGGCATGATCAGTCGACGTAACTGAACAACTTCATGCCCTTTCGGTTTTTGAAAACCTGTCCTTTAAACTCTATTTAATACTTACCAATGAGTATATTATGTATGAGTTTGGTGCTAGCAAACTACCTTTCATAATGCAGATCCGACAAGATGGTAGAGTTACGATTGCACAGCTCACCAAATCTAGGAGATCTTATTAAATTGATTTGATATCCTATTCTCAGAACGTAGCACAAACTTTGAATTATCAACGTCGGAAAATTCTGAATCTATTTAAAGAAAGATACGACTGCAAAGAGACAGCAGAGATACGAAAGCAAATAAAAATGAAATGTTTTATTTATTTTCTTCTTTTTAGGGTTCCGATACCAAAATGGTAAAAAAAAGGAACCCTTATGGTGCCGCTCTGTCTGTCCGTCTGTCTGTCACACCTCTATATCTCAGCAACCACTTATGCTATCAACCTGAAATTTGGAATAGTTTTAGAAAATAGTTGCCCAACTTAATTGCACAAGAAAAAATTTTGAAAAAAGTATGATTATTAATATAAAGGGGGCCAAAATAGGGGGGGCCAAATTTCAAATTGTCGCTACTAGGTCGAGTGGGGTATCATATGAAAGGGCTTTACTTGTACATTTTAATATATATTTTTGTATTTTTTTAAATTTCTTAGTTTTAAAGTTATGATGAAAAATGTCAAGAAAAATACCATTCCCCCCCCCTTATCTCCGAAGTTTGAGTAAGGAAAAATCTGAATTAATTACAGTTGACAGAAGTTTATATAAACTTTACAGCAAAAATAAAACGATCTTTCTAAGTTGCACAGTTTTTCAGAAATCTGCAAAAAACCTTTACAAACAAATTTAGTTTTGCGGTCCTGAAAATGGACTTTATTGCTTCCAAAAATACTATAGGTATATCGGAACCCTCGGCGCGCGAGTCCGACTCGCACTTGACCGGTTTTTTTGTGTTGACT
The DNA here is from genome assembly GCA_947532105.1 of Athrips mouffetella. Lineage (NCBI taxonomy): Eukaryota > Metazoa > Arthropoda > Insecta > Lepidoptera > Gelechiidae > Athrips > Athrips mouffetella. The sequence goes on along the minus strand of OX383961.1, from coordinate 901,596 downwards.
ACACGAGACCAACTCAGTAATTTGCCAATTCGATAGACTTTAAATTTGTTAGGCCGTTTCATTCCTCACCTTCATTACCTCCTTGGTAACGGTCAATGACAATAAATGCAACAACTACAGGCGGTCGTCTTTGGAAAACCGTTGTGTAGCTAGATTACTTCTTTTATATTGGCAACTACTTACCAAACACGGTTCCCAATTCGTGCGACTTTCCTTACCTGGACCTGCCCGCATTCAGTTCAGAGATTTCCATGTTAGCCAGGGTAGTCGATGTCCTGGAGGCAGGTGTTCTTGTAAGTATAGAAGCCGCTGGATGCGAGTAGTGCAGGACTTGTGGATTGGTGGGACGTCTTTCGGCCGATATGATGATGATGATAACTGAAAAGAAGATGTTAGTAGTAAACTAGAGAGTAGATTAACTCACTTTCTGTGTACAGTTCAACCCGATTTCCCAATTAAATTCAATAAGTATTCTGAAAGATAGCATGATCTCACGGTCACGTAAACATTGGCTCTGTATTTAAATTTATTAATAAAATTGTAGAAGTGCAAAGTTTACTGTAATAGCTATTCATTTACGTTGGGGATTTCCCGATTCACAAGTGAGATCGTTTGTGACGCAGATAATCTAAAAACCGCAGAGAATTTACGATAAATATAAAGTGCAGAAAATATTGGCAACCAGTTTTGAAATATTAATATAAAGTGCCTAAATCACATGAATTACGGCTTTACTGTTGTGTAAAAAGTGAATGTTATCAAAACAATGAGTTTAAAAGTGGTATTAGTGGATAAAATCGTATAATATAACAGCTAACAAGGCCGTTAAACATTTGAATTATAAATTGACCTTTGGACTCTCGACACTTAGCGGAATCAGCTGACAAGTAACCAAACAAAGTGGCCATCTGACGGAAATCAAAGGTAGCTCGATAAAATTATCGGTTGATCAGGCAGATGAACGTGAACCCGAGAGTGATCCTAGTTCATTAAGATTCCGCTAGAGGGCGTTAAATAATATTCGAATGAAGAATTAATTAAATTTTAAACAAGATGGCGCCATCATGTCACAAATGTAAGAAACCTATAAAAGGGCGACAACTTCTAGTATGCACCACATGCAAGTCATATTTTGATTTAGACTGCGCAAATGTAACCTTTGTACGATTTAGAATAATGAACGCCGAAAACAAAGCGAACTGGAGATGCAATGGCTGTTGGGATGTAGCGCGAAATTCAAAGAAAAATACTAATAATACACCCTCCTTAACAACAACCCCTGTGAAAAACGATTCACCGTGTTCTCCAAAAAATAGATCTCAAATTGAGCCCCCACTGAGCGATAGACGTTTAGACTACGTGACAAGAAGACGGCAAAGAACAATAGTCAATGTTACTACTGAAAATTCCTTTGAAAACCTCTCCTCAGAGTTGGACGACTCAGATGACGATGATGAGGAGAATGACACTTTCTCCACCCCAGTGAATGTTATGCTAAATAGAAGCTGCCCTGAAATCATCTCGAAAAGCCATCTAGACCTCGAGGTTTTGGAAAGCAAACTATATGATCTACAAGAAAAATACAATTCAGCTGAACAACAAATTGAAATTCTCTTAACAGAAAACTTCAGCCTGAAAAGGAAAGTTCACGAGTATAAACAAAAAGTAAGTCATCTGACAGAGATCTGTACGACTATAGTCAGCGAAACGCCATCGACTCTCTCAAAGAACACAACCCGTACACAGACAGCTCGCATCAAAAATAGAACGCCAACGACTGTATCTTGTACAAGGAGCCTATCAGGCCGTACCCTGAATTTTGAAGAGCCAAGAACAGGCCAAGAATCGACCACGAAAAAGGTCACAGGCTCCCAGAAAATACAACAAAGAGACCGAAACAATTCCTCTACAGGTACACAGAAAAACATACCTTATCGCCCACCCGCGCAAGATTTATCCTCTAAAACCAAAATATGCCTCATCAGTAACAAAAGTGACGGTAAGCTACACCTTGCTCAACGGTGCTTCGACAATAAAGATATATGTCACTATGTGACACCTGGCGGCGGCATTATGGAACTTCTGCGAGGACTTCCATCCAAGCTGCAACATTTCACATCAAAGGACTATTGCATTATATTTATAGGGGAAAATGATTTTACAAATACAATGAACTACCATACTCTAATCAAACATATAAGAGAACAAATATCACAAGTTCAACAAACCAATGTTATAATTTGTTTGCCCACGTACAGACTAAATAATTTCTCAAACATTTTTAACAAAAAAGTTGAGGCATTTAACCATCTGTTGTATCAGGATAACCTACATTATAAATATATGTATATATTTGATAGTAACACTATACTATCGTGTTCTAAAACCATGTTCTCATGGTCTGGCTATATTAACAGAAGGGCGCAAAACCATTTATTTCATTCTTTAGTAGCTCTTATATCTAAGATTGAACAGTTCGTACCCTCGTCATCAGTAGAAGTACCCGATAACAAAGAAACCGTTTCGACTAGTACTGCCCCACAAGTATATAATGATAATTCAAAATACAAGTTTCCTTTTTTATGAATAACAACAATAAGGTAATAAATATACTTCACCAAAATATAGCAGGATTTCTAAGTAAAAAAGACTTGTTGGAAGTAACCTTGTATGAAATCCTAAATAGACTTAAAAGACCTATTGATATATTGTGCCTATCGGAGACATTCATATCACAAAGCAATAGATTAAATATGCAACTAAGTGGTTATGACATTGGTGCGTGTTACTGCAGATTAAATCAGAAACGAGGTGGGGTATGTATTTTATATCACAACTCTATTGAAGTAAAAGAGTTATCTTCTATAAGGGACCTATCATCTGATTTCTTATTTGAATGTTGCGGGGTAGAAATCATAAATTATAAAATTATTTTAGTATGTATTTACAGGATTCCAGGAGCTAGCATTCGAACATTTTTTGACAATTTAATCCGTTTACTCGACAAATTAAAGAAAAAAACCAATAAATCTATAATACTGACTGGTGATTGGAATATTGACATACTGAAGGACACAAATATATCTAGAGAATTAAAAGAGGTGCTGGAAAGCTACAACCTAGACCTGCATATTGACAAACCCACACGGCAACGGGCTTGCATCGACCTTTTTGCCAGCAACATCAAGGAAGCAAAAGGAGATACATTACCTCTGGCTTTATCAGACCATGACACCGCGCAACTTTTAACCGTGCCTGTAGCTAATAAAGTAGAGCCAATACGATATTATTATAGAACTTTAAGAGACTTTAGCCCAGAAAACATAAATAAATTTAAACATTGTTTACTGAATTACTGCTGGTCAGATGTGTTGGTTGGTGATGATGTAGATATTATATTCAAAAACTTTCACGAGAATCTTAGTCTGCTTTATAATCTGTGCTTTCCGAAATATCAAAAGAAAGTAAGCATTAAGCACAACAAGCCAAACTGGCTAACCAAAGGCCTCAGGACCTCCTGCACAACCAAAAGGAAGTTGCGCATGACATATTATAAAAAGAAAACAAAGACAGCAAAAAAATACTATAGGAAGTATACAAAATTATTGAAAAAATGCATAAATTTATCTCAAGCTAAAATAAATAGTAACATTATAAATAATTCTAAAAATAAATGTAGAGCTACCTGGAATATAATTAATAATAATGGAAATAATAATGAATTGCGGGCTATAGATCACTTATCAAAGATTATTAATAACAATACCATTAAAATTGAAGATCCTGAACAGATAGCAACCGAGTTTAATAATTATTTTATAAACTTGCCAAACCCTAAATCAAATCACACGAATACAACCAATTGTAATATAAAACCCAATACTAACACCTTCTTTTTAGCACCCACGGACGAATTTGAAATCTTGAACATAATAAAATCTTTAAACAACTCTAACTCCGTTGGTTACGACGAACTTTGCACAAAAATAATAAAAACTTGTGCACAACAACTGGCTCCGTTGCTGGCACATTTGATAAATAAATCTTTTATGGATGGTAAATTCCCAACCTCTCTTAAATTGTCCATCGTAAAGCCTCTATTTAAAAAAGGAGAGCCCAACCTTGTTGAAAACTATAGGCCTATTACTCTCATACCAGTCCTATCAAAAATAATAGAAAAAGTGTTTTATAAGCGACTCTCCAGTTTTTGTACAAAGTTTAGTATAATCCGACCAGAGCAGCATGGATTTCAAAAAGGAAAATCCACGTCACAGGCATGTTTTAAAATTGTACATGAGATCTCATCTTTTATGGCGAAACGTACCCCAGTGTCTATGATCTTGTTCGACCTGAGTCGAGCTTTCGATTATGTTTCTCACGATTTACTTTTATTGAAACTAGAGCTTTACGGGATACGCGGACACGCACAAAAATGGATCAAAAGTTACCTTAGCGGGAGAGTTCAAAAAGTAGAAATTGAAAAAATAAATAACCTATCGACCCTAACTACCTATAAATCTCAATGTTGCGTAAATAAATTCGGCGTGCCTCAAGGCAGTATTCTTGCCCCATTGCTGTTTATCCTGTATTTAAATGATCTACCTTCTGTTACTCAGTACCCGTGTACCTTATTTGCGGATGATATATCAATCGTAATTAATAAGACTCCAAATATTGACTATAATAAGGAAATTAACGACACAATAAGGAATATAATAGATTGGTTAACACATAATAATCTATACGTTAATATTTCTAAAACAAACTTTATGCAATTTAAAAATAAAAATGGGAGATCATTAAATTTAAAAGTTGTACACGATGGCCAGCTGATAACAGAAGTCACTACAGCTAAGTTCTTAGGCCACAATCTTGATGCCAATTTGACTTGGAAGGATCACGTTACTGAGGTTTGTAATAGAATTAACAGATTTACCTATGCTCTTTACCGCCTTAAAAAAATTTGCAATTTGAAGACAGCAAAAATAGCATACCATGGTCATGTAAGCTCTATATTGAGATATGGTCTTGTACTATGGGGTAACTCAGTTGACATGAAACGTGCATTTTTAAATCAAAAGAAATGTTTAAGAGCTATGTGTGAAGCTGGTCCCATGGATTCCTGTAAACCATTGTTTAAAAAACTGCATCTGCTACCCCTGCCATCGATGTATATCTTGGAGTTGGGTCTCTTTGTGAAACATAACTCTGAAAAGTTCATAAGAAAACAAGACACTTTCTCCTTCAATACAAGGTATCCTGATAGATTAGTGGTTGTTCCGGGTACAACAACTTGTTTTCAAAGAAGTAGCTACAATATGGCAGTAAGAATATTTAACAAAATTCCAGATGACATAAAAACCTTTCCCGAAAATAGATTTAGAAATGCCTTTTACAATTTTTTATGTGAAAAATGTTTTTATAGCGTTGACGAGTATTTAGAATTTAAGTAAATTTTGACATTGTAATTTTGTAATTTAAGAGTAATATAGGTTAATATAACATTCTTTAATAATATATAAATTGAAATGACATGCATGCATATTATTAATGTGTTAAATAATTGTAATATCATTGGTTAAATATAATCTTATCATAATTATTTGCATGCCAAATTGGTTTATTGGTTAAGTGTGTGATACTACAAAAAATTTAACAACTTGTAAACCACATTTACTGCAAATAAAGCTTTCTTATTCTTATTCTTATTCTTATTCTAAAGAATCGACATTGAATAAAATAATTTGAATTAAAATCTGAATCCAGAGGTACACGGTAAGATGGTTTCATGCAATTTAGTAACCAGTAGTGTGAAAACGAGTTGATGTCATTCTTACAATAAATTACCTTTCTTATTTACCTAGCAGAAAATAATAATGTACCAGGAAATTGTATTTTATAGAAACTTTTCTTTGAATTTAGAGACGCATTTTCAATTTTATAAGAATGTGAGAAAATGTGGTGGAATATTTTTGATTCAATCGTGCGAGCGAGCGTGGCAGACGTCTTCTCGGGTGCCGCTGGTTGTGTCTTTCTATAGGAATAGGAGGTGGGTTGTCACTATGCATCAGGTAATAAGTCTTTACTCAAATTTATATGAAATTTGAAAGAAGAACGGTGAGTCAGTGGGTACGACGACGGGGTCTTTTGAACTTTAATTTGAATTTTTCCTTTATAAAATATGATGTTGTGGTAATATTGATGGCCTATGTGGCGCAGTGCTGCCTGCTATGCCAAAGGTTCCAGGTTCTTTTCCTGGTGGGAGCTGAAAACGTGAATGTGGGTATTTGTTCCTGGATCTGTTTATTTTTCGTATTTGGACGTTTATTTCTTGTTCAGTTTCATGGGCAGAATAAGATTCTTGAGAATCGTTATACCTTTTTTGTCCGACTGCGGCGAAGCCCAAACGGAGGGTTATGTGTTTGACCTGCATACGTGTGTGTGTAGTGTTAGTATGTACGTGTGTGTGTGAATGTCTATTTCTATGTTTCCTCGTAAATACTAAACGGCTGAACTGATTTTGTTTAATTTAACAAATTTTTTTTCATAGTAGCGCGAGTGACACTGGTTATATTAAAATTATGTACGATTTACGTAGCAGATTTTTAGGGCTAAATTGAAGATCCTTTTTATTTTGAATGAAGATCTTGTTTTTTTTTCTTCTGAATCATTTGCGGGGTATGAAAATGAAGGGTTTGAGAAGAAGAAGAAGTAGAAGCGATTACTAAAATGTACACAACTTATATGTTTAAGCACTTTGACGTAACTAATCTGAAAACTAAACATATTGTTATAAAAACATATTCTGAAACAAAAATTCCGACTACATACGTAACAAACCGAGGAAAACGAGCTCTAGTATCTGGTAAACTTGAATTTTATAATTTGTTGCAGGATTTGGTTATTTTTAGGGTTCCGTACCTCAAAAGAAAAAAACGGAACCCTTATAGGATCACTTTGTTGTCCGTCTGTCTGTCTGTCTGTCAAGACCCTTTATCTCACGAACGGGTAAATGTATCAGGTTGAAACTAATACCATATATTAGGATCCATGAACCACCCAAGATCTGAAAATTTCAATTTTTTACAACGACGCAATCAAAAGATATGGCATTTTATGTCCTCATCTCCATACATTTATTCAAAAATGCAAAACCTACAGGGTACTTCCCGTTGACCTAAAATTATGAAATTTGGCAAGAAGCTAGGTCTCACAGTACAAATAATGGGAAAAGTCTGAAATCATTAAATATTTCAACTTTTCTCCCAACTAATGGTAACCAATTGTGGTGAGCTCCCGTTTCAAGAACTTTCATATATGAGAGGGGTCAAGTTGGATGGTCGCTGAGGCGATTTTTGTTTTAGTTCTATTTTAAAAACGGGAACACTTACAAACTTGAAAATCGGTATGTTTATAGTGCATATAAATAATAAAATTTGGTCAAACGCGTGTTGGACTCAAAAAATCTAGCACATTAACTTACTGAAATTTCAACTAATACAATTATGTTTACATATGTGGTGGTACGGAACCCTCAGTGCGCGAGTCCGACTCGCACTTGGCCGGTTTTTTTTTTCAATGTAGCCTGTAGGATGTCCCACTGCTGTGCAAAGGCCTCCCCTCTATTTCGCCATTTCTCTGAATTTTAATTTATTTTGCAGGCTGGGACGGAAATAAGTACAGTCAACGACAGGGCAAGCTTAAAACTCGCAGTGCGACTCTAACCTATACGTGTATTGCAATAAGAACGGTACAAAGTCCAACGTGTCAAGATAGATACGAGTATGACTGTACGTTTCTTCGTTGTTCACATAATTTTGTTCATTCCCGCCTACAACATTTTATAAAATTCAATAAATAAATAAGTAAAGGAATAAACGAATAAATGAATACTCGTAAACGAATACATGAATAAACGAATAAATGAATATATGACTAACGAACGAACGAACGAACGAAAGAACGAACGAACGAACGAATGAATAAATAAATAATTCAATAAATACGGCATCGAGTTTTTTTGTTCTCTTTACAAAACTTTTTTGTTACGCATTATACTCATAATTAAAATATCCACGATGATAATAGACATAAGTACACTTATCTTCAAAAACTGATCAGTGCGACAAAGGAAATTCGGTTGGATGGATTACATGAAAATGTAAATTATTTATTACCCTTTTGTGATGATTGTACATTAATGTCTAATTCAGCTTTAATTATTGAATTCATCACAACCTACACCATTTACTGTATTAGACTTTGATTAAGCCAAATGTAAGCAATTTAATCTACCTAGCATAACACTCTCGTGCTGATGAATGCTTTATTATGCTGTCCTTGTACTGTGTATGCTTCAAGCGCCGTGAAAATACATGAGCCAGTAATTTAACCCAATGAAGGTCGCAAAACATTGTACATTGCTGATTTTTTGGTATGTTATCATGGTAGATAACAATAGTGTAAAACTAAAATATCAGCCTCGAAAGATCTATGTTAACAGCTCTCTCTTTCTCTTATCCTAGCCTTAATCCCATTATTTTGGGTCGGCTCTCCTAGCTATTCTTCGCCAGGACACTCGGTCCCGGGTCGTGTCAGGTTGATTTTTTGCGTTTTTCAAGTCCTATTCAACTGTGCTCATCTATGTTAGTCGATGTCTGCCTCGCTTCTTAGGGGCTGAGCTCATCTGTAGCACTTTTCGCGTCATATGGTCTGATGGGCGACGCATAAAATGTCCGTATCATCGAAGTCGGCTCTCAGTAATTTTTTCAGGTATGGGTCTGACTTTAAAGCTGCCGCGAATGTAGGTGTTACGTATCCGGTCTTGCAAGGTTACTCCCCCAGCCCAGTGCAGCATTCGCATTTCAGCGGTGTGGAGTTTGTCTTCCTGCTGCTTTTTGAGCGGCCAGCACTCAGCACCATACATCATTGCCGGGCGAACTGCGGATTTGTATACCTTGCCTTTGATATGCACTGGCATTCTTTTGTCGCACCGAACACCCGAAAGGTCTCTCCACTTCATCCATCCTGTGTTTACACGATGGCTTACATACGCATCTATGGTACCATCACTGGATATCATTGAGCCAAGGTATTTGAAACTTTCGACCTGCTTTAGCGGAGTGTCTTCTAAGTGGATGGTGTTGAGTGTGACGCTGAAGTTGTAGCGTAGATATTCGGTTTTTTGCCTATTGATCCTTAATCCTGCGTCTTCTAGTGCTACCCTCCACTGACTTATCATTTCTTGGAGGTTGCATCTTCGCTGATGAGGACTATGTCATCTGCATAGAGGAGCGTTAACATATCTATGTTAACAGCGTGGTGCCCCGAAAACCTTGACTTTTTCAATGCTTCTTAAATGTGCATTCTAATAAGAAAGTCACTATAGCACTTTTAAATAACGTAAAATTTTCTACGATTTCAATGCTATTAAAGCTCTGTAGGTCTAATAAAGCTTGAGATACAGCATTTCAAACATTGTTTATTTTTCCCACAATGTTTGAAATTTCGGTTTGATATAAAATGCTTTAAGTATCTCAAGTTTTATAAGACCTAAAGAGCAGTAGATGCACTTAAATTGTAGAAAATTGTATGCATTTTAAAAGATATATAAGATATATAACTCACCACCTGCTCGTTTGCTCACTTGTAACATAAAAAGAAATAGTAAATATTTTTGGTTTACCTGGCATAACGCTGTAAAACAAGTCCTTCTAAGCTCATAATTTGGTTTTACACTATTGTAACGTATCCTAATTACATCCCAAAAAATCAGCGTGATATAATTTTTTGCGACCTAACACAATTTTTTGGTCTACGGTTACTGGCGTAGACAGGCGTGGATTTGGTAAACTGCCAAAAAAATGTGTCAAGTGCAGTACAGTATTGTTTAAGCTTTCATGGAATGTAAATTATATAATAAAAATAATTTGTAATACCCTCGTGGGTCTTTTTGGTGTCGACTGAGAATAGTAACACCCCATCCCTTCCCGTCAGTCTCTTAAAAGGCGACTTAAGCATTTTTGTGTATCTAACCTCCATTTTCACTAACAAACGCGGTTGATTGTACCAGAACCATTACTAACAAGCTATGTGAGATATAACCCCTTCAAAATATATCAGGAATTCTTGCCAAGACTTTCTAGGTGGATCTCCCTGTCCAGAAGTAAACTTTTTATAATAATTTATGTATGAAAATATCTTTTGAGGGCGAAGCAGATCGCTAATTAAATGCAATACAAACAAAGCTTATTTTATCACTAAACGACTCGTGAGTGTTACGTATATACCTACTTCGACGTATATTCTTCGACAGATAAACTCACGTTTTATGTTGACATCATAGGACCAACACGCAAACGAAGGCTTCGTTTGCGTGTCGGTCGCAGGTATATACTGTTACGTATATACCTACTTCGACGTATATTCATCGTTTTATATTGACGTCATAGGACCGACACGCAAACGAAGGCTTCGTTTGCGTGTCGGTCACAGGTATATACTGTTACGTATATACCTACTTCGACGTATATTCTTCGTTTTATATTGACGTCATAAAACCGACACGCAAACGAAGGCTTCGTTTGCGTGTCGGTCGCAGGTATATACTGTTACGTATATACCTACTTCGACGTATATTCATCGTTTTATATTGACGTCATAGGACCGACACGCAAACGAAGGCTTCGTTTGCGTGTCGGTCGCAGGTATATACTGTTACGTATATACCTACTTCGACGTATATTCTTCGTTTTATATTGACGTCATAGGACCGACACGCAAACGAAGCCTGTTTGAAGCGAACGGAATAATTTGTTGCAGGTAGTCACTCAGGTGCATCCCAACATTAACAAGGAGCACGGCATATCACAAAGCGTCCGGAGTTCACGACCCGTTAGAGGAAATATGATCAGGGAGGTCTTTGAAGGCTGAGCCGCCCTACTAAATACAGGGTGTAGCTGTAAAGTTAACTGATTTTCAAAGCATTTTACAGTCATGTCGGACAGTGGCCCTTTGGGGGCTCTACAATTCTGACACCAGGGTTTTTGAAGTTGGTCATTGATCATACAACTCTCTCAAGACAATAATGAGTCCATCTTTTCTAATGAATGTTGTTACAGTATAGTAAAGAAATCTTAAGCAGAAAATAAAACGAATTGTTCATGGCGACAATGGAGCTTTTTTACACTTAGACGAAACGTGTTTTTTTTTTTATTAAAAATGGGCTTACTCTTGACCTCGATCTGGTCTTGAAGACAGAGATGAGGTCGACGATGGAACGAGCTTACCCAGAAGAAGCCTATTCACTCGCGACTTGAATAGATTCGGGTTATATGAACTCGGGAACACAGACGCAGGCAAAGAATTCCACTTTTTAGCCGTGCGCATTATAAGAGATTTATCACGAAATTTTTTTTTCACGATCCGTTATTTTTTTTGACGGAAGCAATGCTATTTAAATACTCGTGATTCAGATTCAGATAATTTTATTCAATGTAGATTCTTTACAGAATACTTATTGAATGTCATGCATGTGTTCACACGTATACGTGTTTTTGACGTATTCATCATTTTTCACGATTCAAGAACGTGAATAAAAAGATTCGTGAAAAACCACTATAGTTTAATTTTGCGTGACATGTCGCCAAATTTTGGTTCTAAACTCACTGCCAAGCTGTAGGAACTATACAAACACATTCTACCATTGGACATGTGAAGAAGTGAAACTCTGCCTCTAGCAAAATGATCCAAAGCTGCTCGCACACTGAATGTACTCAAGGAGCACGCGAGTGTTCTTTCCTGAACAAATTCACCTTGCAGACACACATACACCTCATGCGCACACATTCATTCACCTGGTGCGCACACACTAAGATATTATATTAGGGCAAGGGAGCCAGGGAAAGTACAGGCACATGAGACATACCATCTTAGTACTCAGGATGGGTAACGCGCTTTGCTGTTTTATGAGTGTCAAATTATTTCACTAATAAGACCGTGGGTGTCATGGGCGGTGGTGACAGCTTGCCATCGGGTGGCCCACCTGCTCGTTTAGCCACTTGTGACGTAAAAAAATAAATAAAAATATGCAAAGTGATTTTTTTATGAAGAATAGGAAAGCATTTGATTCCTATGTTACCTGATGGTAAGTGGCGATGGAGTCGAAGATGTAGCTTGCCGACCTACAAGATGCGTGTTCACTCTTTCCTCTTAAAAATCCAGATTGTATTGTTCGAGGAACAAATGAGCAGGGAGGAAGTTCCAATCTCTAGCTGTGCGCATTATGAAAGATGAAGCAAAATGAAAGGTCCATCATCGACACAACCGGCATATAGTGCCACAAAAATGGAAAAGAGAAGATGGAATTAGGTTGCGCAATTCAGACGCACACTCTCCGAAATGTTTCCTGTAAAATAATGACAAGCAGGAATAAGCAGGAAATAGGGGGGCAAGGGAGTGTAGTAGAGTTCTGCTTTAAGTCGTCGATACGAACATCATTAGCGAACATTGTATGACAAATAGTAAGGGTGATGAAGGACAAATTTCTATATGATTTGCTCATGTCTACCTCTTTGACTGATGAATAGGAGCATCCTCTAAAAGATACAAAAAATATTGGCGGACATCCACACCCCTGCGTTTATGAGGAATTAAGTTTCAACTATTTTGAAATTTGACAACGAAACGTACACCTGGCAGACTATGACTATCTCATTAAATACGATGTATGAAACCCCAGAAAAATGGTCTGCCACCATAATAGCCCTGCGTCGTAAAGTTACAGCGCTTCAAAATGCAAAAATTCACTGCTTCGTCCCGTGATAATGCAGATCCCTGCATGTCTGCCTCTTCGATTTTCTACATCTTCAGAAGTATTTTAAACAGGAGCAACAAAGGCAGACAAAAAAAACATTATTTAGTGTATTTTTTTATTATTTTTGCTTTAACTCAAAAACGCAGCGATGCTCAGAAAAACTTGAAAGGACCAAATCGATTCGTATTGAGCTTATCTATCATCCCTATTAATATGAATCATGAGCAAATCATATACCCATATTGCAGCCAGCACCCTAACTAAAACTTGATAAATGATAAATTCACCGATTTTTTATGGTTTTTAGACATCTAATTGAATAATAGTTAACGATGCTTGCTTAGGCTACGGAAGACACATTTTGATAACTGAACACTGAACTTCCAAGAGTTACTCTATGCTAGTATTAAATAAATCTTTATTCATTAAATTTACTGAAGTTTTCTTTAAACGATCCCTAAGACCCTATATGTATCTTCTTGGTATTAACTAACGCATATTGAAAGGGGACGGGGCGGTGTATGGAGCGATCTCAGTTAGATGCAAAGACCCTTGAGTACCGTTATCAGGTCTTACCCCGAACTGGGATCTAAAGTGCTTTTACGTACCTTGCTGTCAAGAGGCTTATCTCCCTCTTCCACGTACAGCTTCAGAGCTCTTTATTATAATAAAACACTAACCTTTAACTGGGTCACAATCATGGCGCTACGTTCTAGCATAATATCCCATGTTTACTATAGAACAAGGAGCTCCTTCTAGATTTCCAGAAAAAAACGTGAGGTTCAATTTGGAGGGCAGCACCATAAGCACCACGCTTATTAGCGTTGCGACTGGTTGCTGGTAACCGCAGTATGTAAGATTGTACGATATACAGAAGGACCCTCCAGTTCAAAGCTCCTTAGTCGCTTTTTGTGATACCCACGGGTAGACAGACATAGATTGTTACTATTCTTTGGTCTAAGCAGCGAGCAAATTTTTAATACACTGCATGCACAACGCTGCTTGCATGCGTGATACTTAAAACTCAACTCTCAGTGTATTGAAAACTGCTTGCGGCGTAGGCCGTAGTATAGCGGAAGCAAGCCGTAATGATTGTAGTGTATTAGTAGGACATGTACATATACAAATGTAATGTGAATGTACATTTTCCCCTAATTTCCTGTTTCCTGTGTGTTTCCTGTCGTCTGTTTCCTGTTGCCTTTGTCTATAATTATATCATAAGAACTTCAGTGTTGGACTTACAAAGAGATAAGGCAAGAAAGAAATCTGCACTACGAATAAACGCTTTCAAACTGGCTGGTAACGAACGCGAGACGAAGAGTATGTCCATAGGCTTTGCCTAGTTTGGGATCAGATGACCTTGTGTGAAATTTGAATGTTCCTCAATATTTATTTATTACGGTTCAAAAGATATAGCCCCTTAGAGGTCGGACAGAGAGACAGACCGACAAGCGACGTAGGATTAGTAAAAATGTCCCTTTGGCTACCTCTCGAACGTCTTAATTTAATGTGTTTATTAGGTAATTTATTAATGATAATAATAATAATAAATATTCTGTGAAAACTTATACAGGTTTCCTATGAAGGTAAGGTCAAACAGACATGTAGGTTTAGTAACAGGGATTCAAACGGAACCCTAAAAATTACGATGAATATTTGAGTGGCATCGGAGACGAGTAAAACAGACTTGCAATTTCCATGCGTCAGTCACACGGCTATAAAAGGCAGGTTCAATAACCAAGCACCCTGTACATGTTTTTCATGAAAACAGTCTCCATAGACTATACAGTTTTAATAATAGGACTAAATAGTTTTAATAATAGGACCAAAATCCTATAAATCGCCACTACTTGAAGTACGTACAGTCAAAAGCAAATCAAGTTTGGTACTTATAAACTGGAGGATGGGCAGCAGCATCCTCCTGTGTATCATACCATCTTACTTACTGCGGTCACCTACAACCACGGTCCATGGTGCCAGCCGTAACGCTGACAGGCGAGGTAACTATGGTACCTCCCCTCCACATTTTTCCAGCAAAAGCCGGAGGGAGCTCCCTGTCCTGTACCATTTTCATGGGATGTTATGATGAATGCCACTCTAGGACGTAGGGTGTTGGTCGTTGATATATAGTAAGTGCCAGCTCAGGAGTAGGGAAAAAACGTATTGCGCCATACGTTTAGCGCCATACATTTCGCCCGCACTTCTGAGCTGTCGCGTTCTTTACTAAGCTTGACGTGCTATTGACTATGCATACAGATTTATTTTCATTTTCTTAAATTTCGCAAAATATTTCGACTTAAAACCGGAAAAAAAAGCTGTATTTTAGTGGGTTTCTATGACTTTCAAACTTTATTACAGAATACACAATTTATCCCTGTCGCCAAAGTTTGACTGTAAGAGATCGCTTGCAGCGATAAGGCCGCTTTTGCCCACATTAGGTTAGGTTTTCATGTTTATTTGTATTTTCTTTGTATGTAAGCAATAAAGTGTTTATCTGTGTATCTATCTAAATAATAGTAAATAAACCACAAATATTTTAAACCCAGTATGTAAATAAGTCTAAAAGCACGAAATTCTGTGCAAACAAAGAACAACTATCATTCTCTAGCTCTTTTGTTGGTTAAAATTATTATATTTGTGAATACTTTTATCAAAAACTCGCTATTTAAATTGTTACAAGTTCCTACATCTGTTATGCAAGTTCGCATCTGTTTTCATCATTGCTCTGTTACTATGACTGCTACTACCTACCTTACCCAGCGGAAATACTGTTACATTTTATGCTATCTTAATTTAACATACCGTGATCTAGCTTACGTTTTATGCAAGAAAAAACGATCGAATACTAAAGTCTTCATGTATACTTTATTTAAAACCAGGTATGCTACCACAAATACCCCGGTATTGTGTTACTACTTGTTCGACGTCACTGGTACTCTGCAGATTCTTCGGAGCACAAATGAAATAATACTTGTAATATTCTCATGGCCCAATTCTGTAGACTAATTGAAAGTTATATCTCTTTAAACATAATTGCAATACATTTTAATTGCCGTGGATTAACTACTTTCGTATATTTTCGTGCTGTTTTGATCGTAAATTATATCCCACCGTCATTTAGTTCAGACCCCGGTTTTAACTCACTCTTCTGGCACCCATATCTTCGCAATTTTAATAGACTGTTTAACTTAAAATTTAGTACAATAAAGCCAAACAATGCTGAATTTTGGTAAATGTAATAAACAATTGTTAGTGTATTATCAGAACTGTGGCGGTATGCGCACAAAGCTTAATACTTTGTACATGAATATTCTGTCACAGTCCTATGACGTCATCATTTTAACCGAAACTTGGTTAGTACCTAGTATTAGCGATAATGAGTTTATAGACAGCCGGTACGTAGTATTTCGGTGTGACCGCGACCGCGAGGCGAGCGGGCGGCGGGACGGGGGCGGCGTGCTGGTGGCGGTGCTCCGCGCGCTGCGCCCCGCTCTGCGCGTGCCCCCCGCCCCCGCCCCCGCTCCGCTCCCCGCCGCTCTCGACTGCGTATTCGTAGATCTATCGCTCTCCGGTTCTACGCAACCATTACTACTTTGTGCCATTTATATTCCGCCTAAACAACCTTATGAAAATTATTCAATTTTTCTTGATACAGTTTACGATTTGTTGCTTTCTAACAACATAGAAAAGTTTTCTATTATTGGTGACTTTAATTTGCCGGACCTTTCTTGGGACCCTGTTGACCAATTAATAGACACCCCTATAAACGAGTTAGAATTATGCCCATCTAGTAAGCTACTCCTTAACTTCATTTCTTTAACAAGTTCGACGCAGTTTAACACACAAAATAAAAATGTTAATAATCGTATACTCGACCTGTTTATATCTAATGTGGATTGCAGCTGTGTAGCCTTACCTGACCCACTGCTGCCCATTGATCGTCACCATCCCCCGTTTCTTATTTCTTCTATTTGCCATCCAGATACAAATAATATGATTCAACATAAACGTACCAAACATTGTTTTGATAAAGCTGATTACAGTGTAATTAATAGAGAAATTAAACGCATAGTTTGGTCAGAACTACTTTCAAAGAGCAGTGCAGAAGATTCTGTCAGTATATTATATGAACATATTTATGCATTAATTAAAATACATGTCCCCATTAAACTAATTAAAAACTCGGACTATCCCGTCTGGTTCACGCGTGCACTAATTCGAATCTTCAACTCTAAAAATAAATACTGGATCAAATGGAAAGTATACAATAACATTTATGATTACGAACAGTTCTCCCTTTACCGCGACAGATTTAAGTCTGAATGTTTAAAAAGCTTTAATAATTATATTGGTAAGGTAGAGGACGGTATAGCTAATAACGACATAAAATCCTTTTGGAGTTACGTTAACAGCCGTAAAGCTAAACACAAAATTCCTTCTACAATCAAACATGACGGCATTACTAGCGACGATCCTGAGGTCATCTGTAATATGTTTTGTGATTATTTTCACTCGGTATACGAAGACTCTTCCTTTGACCCTTATACATGGTTGCCTCCAGAAGATAATCCTGATGATATTCATCTTAATAATTTATACTTTCCACTTGAATCCATTATTAAAGAATTGAAATCTCTTGATACAACAAAAGGTGCTGGACCAGATGGGATACACCCCGCGTTCTTCAAAAACACTGCGGCCACTATAGCAGATCCCTTATTTATAATATACAACAAATGTATGCAGGAAGGAGTTTTCCCGCGAATATGGAAACTGGCACATATAACTCCTGTCTATAAAGCTGGATCTAAAAACCTAGTGGATAATTACCGCCCGATATCCATCTTGTCCACCTTGTCGAAACTTTTTGAAAGACTAGTACATAACTGCATATACCCTATACTACATAATAAAATTATACCACAGCAACACGGATTCGTCAAATCTCGATCAACTGTAACCAATTTAATGATCTTCACCACATACCTATTCGAAAATATGGATAACCGTGTTCAAGTTGACGCCGTATATACTGATTTCAAAAAGGCTTTCGACAAGGTGGACCACGAGATACTTTTAAATAAAATCGCATTTAATGGTATCAAAGGCAACCTTTTACGCTGGTTTATCTCTTACATCACACTTAGGTCTCAAAAAGTAGTTATCAACGGGTTCGAGTCTAATTCTGTAACAGTTTATTCCGGTGTGCCTCAAGGATCCATCCTTGGGCCACTACTGTTTGTATTATTTATAAACGATATTGGTGAATGCTTTCAGCATTGTAACTTCCTTTTATATGCTGATGATCTGAAGGTCTACCTAGGTGTCCGTTCATTAACTGATTGCCTTAAACTTCAAAGCGACTTAGACAGATTAACCCAATATTGTATCATAAACAAACTCCATTTAAGCCTACCCAAATGCAATAAAATTACATTTACTAAAAAGTCTAATATTATTAATTTTCCTTATAAACTTAACGGCACATACCTTACTCCTGTATCAATAATTCGAGACCTCGGTGTCCTTTTGGATTATCAGCTTCATTTTGACACTCACGTTGATAAAATTATTAATAACGCCTTCCGTGTTTTCGGCTTCGTTATGAGAACCTGTCGCGACTTTAAGCGTCCAATAACATTTATTCACCTCTACAAGTCTTTAGTTCGTCCCAATCTTGAATATGCGTCCCAAGTCTGGAACCCTTTCTACAATAAGTATATTGACAAAATCGAAATTGTCCAAAGAAAATTCTACCGCTCTCTGCACTATAGGTGCTTCCGCAAAAAGCTCTCTTATAATAATCTTAAAGTTAAGTATTCCGTCATGTCTCTTCAGTCACGTCGAGTTTTGTTAGACGTTATGTTGTTTTACAAGGTTTGCAACAATACACTTGATTGTTCCGCACTTACGAGTTATCTTGCATATAACGTCCCTATCCGTCCTCAGCGTTCAATCAATCCACACAAATTATTTTTCACGTGTCCCTGTCAAAGTAATGCTGGATTGCGTTCTCCTATGCGCCGGATAGTAACAACCTACAATGATAGATTTATGCATATTGACACATTCTCTACAACGCCCAACAGATTTAGGAACTTGGTATTGAAAGAGCTTCAAGATTTGTAAACTAGCATTCTACTTTTTAAATTAGGTGAGTTTATATCTGCTTTCGACCTACTTCTTTTAAATAATCTGTGAACATTGTAGTTGGCTGTGTATAGACTTAAGTCTCTTTGTATAACTTATTCTTAAAGTAAGCCATTGTACACTGCTGTTATTTGTTCCAAATAAATAAAATAAAATAAAATAAAAAACTAGGTTCCCTCGTCAAAATCTTCTAGCCACATAAGTAAATTAGGCTAGGGCAATGAGACAATGTCCTCTTAAGTTGTGAAAGAAGGGATTTTGACATGCGGACGAAGTTACAGGCAAAAGCTATTATATAATAAAGGAACAAAAACGAAAAACGTTTTGACATGTTTTATCTCATTTCTTGTAAACAAAAGCTCTCGATGGTAGTGACAACAGACGCGAGGCCGGAAGTGGATGCGGACGTGACGTCACGCTGAGAGTGGTGCACAATAATGCCAACATAACAACACGTGCAACTCGACAATGGAGTTAGTTAACTAGGCTGTTCTTGTTGTGTTTCGAGTATGCTCCATGAGGTTTTTAGTCTTACGCACTTTCTAAATAAGCTTTATTTTTCTTCGGGGTTTGGGCGCAGATGGTATTTAGGACAAACAAATTCTACAAGTTCTTATTCGATATATCGATTTCGTACAGATCGTGCCTTTTTTTTTAGGAAGTTTAGAGGAAGGTGAAGAAAGTTTGAAGTGAGTATATCAACCGCATTTAAAAAAACATAATTGACTTATCTTGTAAACCACGAAGAAGTGTATAAAACTTATTTATTTTATAGGATAAGCACATTATTATTTCCATTCATCATCATATCGTGTGGTTGCAAGGTCGATGACCGACCTCACAAACCACTTATAAAGTCGACATGGGCTATGAAAGACCGACCATTGCACTTTCAGACAAGTCTCTCTCGTTATTGTTCAGGTCGAGGAGGGTGATTTAATTTTTTTTATCTGTATTAGACTTTTTATACTCACAATTTCAAGTATTTCTTTCGTCTAAACTCTGTTAGAGTTTTGGCAGAAAGTTCAAGAATAGCCTTCCAGCAACGTTTTAAACTCGGCCAGTTTTTTAATGGTTGTGTTCAGAACTAGACTAGGCCACATCGCGCCAGTATAGCTGCGCCGCTCACACTTTCTCTGTAGGGGCAGACCTTAAATGCAAAATACCCTAATAGTTAGGGTGCTGGCTGCAATTTGGGTATATGATTTGCTCATGATTCATATTAATAGGGATGATAGATCAGCTCAATACAAATCGATTTGATCTTTACAAGTTTTTCTGTGCGTCGCTGCGTTTTTAAGTTAAAGCAAAAAAAATGAAAATAAGATACTAAATAATGTTTTTTTTGTCTGCCTTTATGGCCCCTGTTTAAAATACTTCTGAAGATGTAGAAAATCGAAGAGGCAGACATGCAGGGATCTGCATTATCACGGGACGAAGTAGTGAATTTTTGCATTTTGAAGAGCTGTAACTTTACGACGCAGGGCTATTATGGTGGCAGACCATTTTTCTGGGGTTTTATTTAATAGATAGTCATAGTCTGCCAGGTGTACGTTTCATTGTCAAATTTCAAAATAGTTAAAACTTAATTCCTCAAAAACGCAGGGGTGTGGATGTCCGCCAATATTTCTTGTATCTTCTAGAGGATGCTCCTTATCATCAGTCAAAGAGGCAGCCGTGAGCAAATCATATAGAAATTTTTCCTTCATCACCTTTACTTTATGGGTCGAACCAGGCGCTCCGTATAAGCGTAAATCCGTCATTTCATTTCAAAATTCTATGAAACGTAATGTAGGCGTGTAACGCGGCGTAAGTTTCGTAATGCATCTTGTTGGCCAGCGGCGTATTTTACGCCAATACGTGGCGCATCGACACAAACTGTTTTTTTTTTTAGGGTTACGTACCTAAAGGGTGAGAAAACGGGACCCTATTGACATGCCTCCGATGTCTGTCTGTCTGTCTGTCAGCGGGCTGTACCTCATGAACCGTAATAGCCAGAAATTCGAAATTTTCAAAAAGTGTGTGTATCTGTTGCCGCTACAACAACAAATACTAAAAATTAAAAAAGTAATAAATTAAGTAAATGAAGTAAATCCCAAACAGCTAAAGCGTTAAAAAAAGTTTGACCTACCCCATCGAGTGGGGTATCGTAATTAAGACCTCGTTGAGTAGATAAATACTGATATATTTTTTTAAAATATTTTAAAACAAAGGAATAAGAGGCCAACAAGTTCAGCCGTTTTTACAAAATTTTGTTTGAGCTGTATCTCATGAACAATAATAGGTGTTCAGTTAAAATTTTCACAGATTATGTATTTCTGTTGCTGCTATAACAAAAAATACTAAAAATAAAAAAAAATATATATTAAGGGGGGCTCCCATACTAAAGACCTGTTTTTTTAGGCGATTGTTGTTTAAGCTCTATATTAAAAACGAGAACAAATTGGTATGTTTATAGTTCATAAGCTATTAGATAACAACAAATAATAAAATCTGGTTAAACGCGTGTCGGACTCAAAAAATCTAGCACAGTAATTTACTGACTTTTCAACTAATACAATTATGATTATGTGGTGGTACGGAACCCTCGGAGCGCGAGTCCGACTCACACTTGGCTAGTTTTTTATGTGACAAGTGAGTAAACGAGCAGGTGGGCTACGCGATGGAAAGTGGTCACCACCGCCCATGACACGTCCCATGTCTTATTAGTGAAATAATTTGACATTGATAAGACTGCAAAGCGCGTTACCTATCCTGAGAACTAAGATGGTATGTCTCAAGCGCCAGCTATTTCACTGGCTCCCTTACCCTTCAAACCGAAACACAGCAGTGCAAATACTGCTGCTTTACGGCAGAAAAAGGCAAGGCTTCCCCAGACGGACTTTGCACACAAGCCCTACCACCCACAAAAGGCCTTAAGAGAGGTCTCTGTCTATTGGTAGACTTCTTTCGACATAAAAAAAGATTACATTGCATTCGGTTATATTTCCGAATCTGTTCTTTATTGTATCTTGTTTTGATCAAGAAGGTTATAATCTGCATCAGTAGTCGTTATAGCAAAGGTACGTAACGAAAAAATAAGCTAGCAAAAATAAGTTAGCGAAATATTTGCCTAATTTCCAATACAAGGTCGACTAAATTACACGTGAACAACTTCCAAAATTACCAGAGCGATGATTTAACTCCCCTCTTTCCTCCCGTGGAGTATAAACATTCCAACTTTCATTATTTACGAGATAAGTTGTTGCGATTGTTCAGTTGCTTCTACCTGGACTATTTAGATGACCAAATATGTACAGATAGAGTTCTATGTCAAGGTTATAATAGAAGATTATTAGAACTTTCCTAATGAAACGTAGCTTCAAATACAAAAAAGTATTTAGTTTCGATATTATTTTCGAAGCAGAGCTTTGTGTAGTGTATATTATTTTCTCGCTCTTCAACCTTTGTAAGGAGATTCCTTCATTTTGATGTATAGAATAAAATAGTAAGTACTTGAGTGGAGTCCAAAATTGCCATTTAATTACAGTGCAGGTACCGTCAGGTGACTATACTTTCAAGCAAGCACAGTTTATTATGTCCTCTCACGTCGGAAAACATCTGCGATAAGCTTAACGTGTTTTCCGAAGCACGAAAAACGGTCCAACTGTTAAACCTCTAATAGTTACCCGTCCGGTTTATAGCCAATACTAACGTTGCCTGACTTTCTAGATCGAAAATAAAGAGAAATATCCTCAGTGCCACGGGCTTTTGATAAGTTGATTTGATATCTATGCAGGATATACGGCACTACAGCGCTTCAGCCTCTCTCGTTGGTTATTCATGCAGTTACAAGGAGGGTAATGCAAGACGCTTGCAGTGGAAAATATTTGATGCAAGGCTACTTAGGTTAATCTTGGGATTACCTTTTAGGATAGATTGAATATAAAAAATAGTTTTTAAAAGTTTTGCGCACAATCAAAGTGTATTATTATGAATGAGAGTTTAAAATTCTACAAGGAAAGTAGTTTTAGCTAACCTTAACTACATACATTATTATCACGCTTCTTTCACGCAAGGGTAGGCAGATACCACATTCTTCTTCTTTCTACGATTTTTATATTTTTGTCTCACTTCTTGTACTCTAATCAACCCTGTCATACGATTTTGTCGGTGTTCAGCCTAGTTTTGAACTGGCCTTTCTACAGAAAGACTTTAACCGAAGTCTTCCCCTTATTTATTTAATAAATTTTTTTCTATCAAATCGGCGATTTGCAACTTGATCCCTCACCCTTGCGTTGTAGATCTGTTTTGTAAGTATCTGTTTATTCATAATTCCTGCAAGACCAAACATCATATGTGACGTCAGGGTACCTTTCTCAATTTTCGTCGAAAGGTACCATTTCTTATTCGTCAAAACGTCCTCTATTTCACATAATCCTGTCATTCACTTTTACAACAATCATATTCCTCATTTCTACTATTCTTTACTTTATAAGCTTATCCTGTACCACTGCAGGACAAATCGTTCGTGTCCTTTTTATTGCCACAGGTATTAAAAAATATATTATTTCAATCATGTTTTAAATTTTCTTTAAAGGCGAGGACTGTTTTACTAATCTTCTTAACACATCCTGGCCTCCATTGTAAACCAACAAATAGAAGCAAATAAAAATAATAAGCCATGATATATTTTCTTTTCGTTTGATTCATAGAATAAACTTAGTAGGTTCAAGTTAATAAATGAGTATTTCATTTAACAAGTTAACTATAAATTAAGCTTTTCTAAGTACTACGCATTAAGTGAATTGCTCTTTAAAATAAGCAGTGTTATCTGAAGGCCAGCTAAGGTTAAAGTGTTACGAACTTTATTTATTTAACGAGAATTACAAATTCAAGACGAATTTCACAATGTTCAAAACTTTCGACATTCGCCTTTCATAAAAAAGTTTACTTAAGAATTATAGAAGTTAAATATTAAAATGTTAAATTTCTAACGTATTTTTTGGCTCTTTGAGTTGGCCGGCAGTACTTTAAATTATTTTAGTGCGATGATTTTGTTTTTAAATGTACATTGATGCTATTTTTTGCAGTGCCTTGTTACATCGAAGACTTTATTTTGATAATTTACTCAACGCTTTATTTCGTCGAATGTTCACACACTGATATTTTGTTTCTTCGATGTCTTGTTTGGCCAATATTTAAATTTTTGTAGGTATTTTTTTTGTGTTTGTACCCAAACTAGAAACAACAAGCAATCTCTATGTAAGTTTGAGAAAGAGACCAATAAATAACAATGGTAATTTTATATCTTCTAAAACATTTTATTTCCAGCGAATCCACACGCACAAAATCGCAATTCAGCTAGAAAGTGAGATGGTCATCCATCAATCAAGTAATTTTCCTGCGCAGACAATCCTAAAAACAGGAAATATTTGTATTTTTTTTCGCATTTTGCTTACTCTTTGATAAAATGATTTCTGTTTTATATTATTATTAGAAAACGGCTTGCTGGTATGGTGCCGGTTAAGAAACAATTTCTACCAATGGGTGTTCTAAGAGGCGACTAAGGGATTATGAATTGGAGCATGTGCAGCAACATCCTCCTGTGTATCGTATCATCTCACATCTGCAGACAACAGCAACCGCGGCCCATGGTGCAAGCTGCAAGTCGCAACGCAATCAAGCGTGGTGACTAAGTTACTTTCCCTCCCAATTGTACTAACTATGCGTTTAACTGGAATTCTGTAGGGAACTTTAGCTTAAGTACTTGCAGTAGAAGTTTCATAGGATGTTATGATAAGAAAACGGCTATTTTGTTTCATTGTAAAAGATTCCCTCAAAATCAGATCATCTTCCAGAATCGCATTCAGCCCAATGCACCTTGTAAAAGCAGATCTATTAAAGTAGTTCCAGTTATACGATTCAATAGCGGCGACCGCGTCTCGCTAACTCGATTGGCGGACTGTGAGCTTAAATGGACAAATTAATAGCATACTTATCATACAAAAAGTTTATATTTAGCTATTTTATGTTTTCAGTATTTTCATGTGAGTTTTGAGCCTGCTAGTCCCTTATGTGGTTTGTCACAGCATAGCAGAGCAGAGTGGGGCAAAAGGCGTCTTCCATCTCGCTTTATTACTGAGAAAACTAAAAGATAGAAATACTGTTCCGTGCTGTTCTTTTTTGATTTATAATATAAATAAATTCCATTACTTTTCATATGAAAAAAAGAAGCGCTAAGTAAAGATCAAATCATTTTTTGGAAGCGTCTTCACTGACGGAGCTGGCAACCGTAAATTTAACATCTGTATACAGGGTGTTAATTTGATTGCGTGCCATAGCTCAGTGGTGGGATCATTATTACTAACTGAACAACTTATCCCGAGGAACATAGGTCGAAATACGAAAAACCAAATTTGACCTACCATACAAAATGCCCTATCAGCTGATGCAGTTTCTATGGGAGGTCAAAAATTTTCGTATTTCGACCTATGTTTTTTGAGAAAAGTTGTTCAATTACTGATACTAATCCCGCCTCTGAGTTATGGCACGCGAGCAAATTCACACCCTGTATTCTACGGTCCTTTCACTATTAGATAATCTCAAAAGCTGTGTTGATTTGTCGTATCATACACAAAACATTATGTCCACGGTGGATATTTTTGTGTGTTATGCTGTGCATGGCTTTGCTACTCGTATGTAATGCATTTAAATATTGGAGCCGACATTTGAGTCTGTTTTCAGGTTCATTAGTTAAAGTGAACTCAACCTAACCGATCCCGAACGGGACTAACTGATGAAATGAACTTATGTGACAGAATACTCTGTTGTAAAAATACCCAGTGCCGGCTCTAGTAGTCGTGTTCGATGCCGGGTCCGGCAGCGCAGGCACAGCCCTAGGCACCTGTCTCCAGTGCTGGCTCCGGTAGATGTTTTCGATGCCGGCTCGGCAGTGGAGGCACAGCCCTAGGTAGATGTCTCCAGTGCCAGCTCCGGTAGCCGTTTTCGATGTCGGCTCCAGCAGCGGAGTCACACCCTTATTTTTAAATTTAATAGCAGTTATACTTAGGTACTTTGAATTTATTTCTGACGCTTTTTATTTTAAGGTAAAAAAAGTGACTGCAATAGATTTAAAAGAGCTTTAACTTTAATGAAACTTTTATGAACTGGCTGTAAGTATATTTTATTTAAAACTTGTTACCTAATGAAACGTTTTAATTTTAGAAGGCTTTGAAAGAAAACCTATCAAGATTGTTTTAGTACGAAAACAGCTCCTTACATTGTCCTTTTAAAAGAAATCGGAATGGTCCGATATACTTTTCATTAGGAGGAACAGTGGACAAATTGCTTCCTCAATTAGCGTCCTATATATCTAGCACGTGAAGCTAGACGCTTGGACGACAACTCTAACCTTCAAACAAGAACGGTTCAAAGTCCAGTTATTATTAGTGTGTGTTTTTGACTGTATAAAATGCAATATGAAAGACTGAGGCCGCAATGTTTTATTTAAACACTCTTGCGAAGCTTTGTTTTGTAGACAGTAGCTACGTCGTAGCATCTTCGTAGCCATGTTTTCCGGCGGGTATCTTGCTTGGCTCGTGCAATTCATGTTGAGTCACTCTTCATTTGTATCAATGTCAGTAAAATTCCACTTTTATCTCGCAGTATTTTCGTGATTTGTCTGCTTATTTTAGTCGCAGGACGGTCAAATTGTAATAACAAATGTTGGATTAACTTGCAATAGTTTGCAGTTAGCAAACTTCAGAGAGCATGTGTGTTTGACATTCGGCTCATGTTTTTGTATTTTTTTATTTATTCGTATGGCTAGAAATTATAAAACAGAGTTAAATGTCTAGTTTAAATGCTTTCAGCCACTTCATAGCGTCGTTATTCTTAAGACTGATCAGGTCCTTAAGGGGGCCATTATATCGTCTCAAAGGGCACTCCTTCATGATGTGGTGCATACTTTGCACTTCGGCTCCGCAGTCGCAGCGCGGTGAATCTATCCACCCACATCGATGCTTGAATTGGGCGCAGCGACCGTGGCCTGTGCGTAGCCTGTTGAGTTTGCACCATTCGTGCCTTGGCAGATCAAACCCCTTTAATTTGGTACCAGGGACTATGTCGCACCCGAGGTCATTACCACTCATTGAGGCTTGCCATGATGTTAACCACTCCTTCTTAACACTAAACTCACTTTCCGCCAACTCTGCAGCTGCACTGTAAGACGGGCGTCTGGAAATCAGTCTATGCTTTGGAGGGTTAAGGAACTCTTGGTGCATTGGTAATTGGGTATTATTCTCAACTTTATTGAGTTCCTTAAGTAAAGCCTCTTTCCTTCTTAGCTGGGGAGGAGCAATTTGACAGAGCACGGGTAGCCACTGTGTGGGGGTACATCTTAAAGTGCCAGATATACAACGCATGGCCTTGTTAAGCTCAGTGTCTACCTTGTGCGTGTGGGTGCTCTCTAGCCAAGCGCATGCACAGTATTCTGCAGAGGAGTATACAAGTGACAGAGCTGTTGTACGTAGTACATCCGCGTTTGCTCCCCAACTGGTTCCAGACAGCTTCTGCAGGATATTGTTTCGAGTTTGAAGCTTTAGTGATGTGCGTGTCAGGTGTTCTTTATAAGTGAGCGAGCGGTCAAGAGTAACTCCCAAGTATTTTGGATGCGGATTGTGCTTTAGGACGGAACCATTCAAAGTGACTTTAAGCTCTCGCTAGGCTAATTGGTTATGCAGATGGAAACAGCAAACCTCGGTTTTACTTACGCTGGGAGTAAGTCGCCAGGTCTCAAAATAGTTCGCCAAGGTTCCCATGTCAGCTGACAGTGTCCGTTCTAAGTCTGTGAACGATTTTGCTTGAGTGACTAGGCAGATATCGTCAGCGTAAATGAATTTCCTGGATCCTGTCGCTGGGAGATCATGTGTGTACAGGTTAAAAAAGTGTCGGAGCCAGAACTGATCCCTGTGGGAGACCGTTGCTCAAGTTTCTTTGGTCGCTTAACTTAGATCCCAGGTAAACTTTAAACCTTCGCTGAGAAAGCATGTTGGATATCAGCTGTACGATTTCCAAGTTGGGAACAACGCCTAACAATTTGTAAAGGAGACCCTCCCTCCACACGGTGTCGTACGCAGCGGTAAGATCCACGAATACTGCCCCAGATTTAAGCTCTTTTTGAAACCCTGATTCAATATGCGTGGTGAGGGCTAACACCTGGTCAGTGCAACTTCTTCCAGTTCTAAAACCGGCCTGATCCGCGGGCACCACTCTATCAATGAGAGGCTCAATTCGCGGGAGAAGCAATCGTTCCAGAAGCTTATAGCAGTTGCTCAGTAGGGCAATTGGGCGATAGCTGGATGGGTCGCTATCGGATTTTCCTGGTTTCAAGATCGCAATCACTTTAGATTCTTTAAAGACCGTGGGCAGTGTGTTACTCTTCAGGATGTTGGTGAAAAGTAGGGACAGCCATCTCCGAGCATTTGGACCCAGATTTATCAGGAACTCGTTGTATATGCCATCAACGCCTGCGGCTTTACCAGTGTTTTTGTGATACTCGTAATGGTATTTTTTTATGAAAATCTGGGAAGATTACGATGACTAAGCAGATATGTCTCACTTTTATTGACGTTTAAATTCTTACACTTTAGTATGTAATTTTGTATGTATAAATTTTTATTTATATTTATTTCGTAAACATAAGTAAAAATAATTATATCATTGTTAACTTTCACAAAAAATCTTTGAAAGATTAAGATGATAATAAAAAAGACTTATGTTTGTTTGACAGGTGACCCTCGTTCAGGTCCAGATATTTAAATGATCAGTTGATTGCGTATTTTCTGATTTAAGTAGTCATTTTTAGAGTCCAATTTGGACAGACAAACATTCACCGCACACACATTCGGACACTAATAGTATACTGCGCATGTACGCATGTTGGAAATTTTGTTAATCTGGCTTCATTCTCAAACGATTTTTGAAATTTTCGAATTTGTAAGTTTATTTGTGAAGTCACTTTGTAATAGCTTTTTATATCTTTTATTTGTTCTAAGGTGAGATCCTGGTCATCTGTCAGACAGGATTTTCCTGGTACAGAGATCAGTTTATCTCAAAGGTCAACTTAATATTGTTTCTTTGTATCAATTCTCTTAGAACCTAAGCATGACTTTGTGATGAAAACAAATAAAGTACTATTATTATTAATTTTATGACATCATACTGCGCACATCATTAACAAAAAAAATATAGAACCTAACATTTCTTTCTTAACTCCAACTGAATAGCTTTTGCATGGGCTCATCTAAACCATCTCAACGTGACCCGCGTTCTTACACCACATTACTCTCATTGTTGAACAGAATGGAGGCAATCAGGGGTCGTTTAACATTGGTATGAAATACAAAGAGCTTGTTATCTGCAGCGGATATTATGGCCTTAGTTTACGACCAGTAAAGCGACACTCGCTAACGAATGAAGTAAGGCCGGGAACAGACATGGCTTCTGACTCCGAATAAAAATATGTTTTAGGAGTTCTATACCCAAAGGGCGCAAACAAGACCCCGTTTCTAAACTAACGCCTGTTTCTAAATGCGCTTACGCTAAGTTTAGAAACGCTTACGCTTTCGTGTATGTATCTGGTTCATCCCTTAAAAGGCTGTATCATTTGAATTGTAATAGATAGCCGCAGTTGAATTCTTGTCTTTTTGGCTTTTATCAAGGCTTGCGTTACTTTCTTTCAGGCCTCATATTTTTCGGAGAGACTGCGTTATTCTGGTAAGCGGATCCTGCAGCTGGTTACGCAAGACCTATCTAGTCTATCTAAACATTAGCACAGGGCACAGAACAATAAAAAAAATTCTCAGTGTTTACGTTGTCCAAATTGTCAGTTTTTCTAAATTAACAGCCAGTTGTACAAAACTCCTTTTAATGTGTTGCTGTCACATTCAATGTCATTAAAACTGTAGGCCTCAGCACTAAATTTAAAGAAGCTTGAACTTTTAAGACGCTTTGTGCAGCTAGCGGTAGCTGAAGTATTTTTGTACTATTCTTTTGGCTGATAAAACGAATTATAAAACAAAGTACATGTAGATTTTCTGTCTCCTAAATATTTTGTCATGATAGTTTGTACATCCTTTGAAGGATTAAAACCCGACGCTCTAGATAACCATTATACAAAAACAGCTGATTCTTTCAAAATCACTGTAAAATTGGTCAAGTCTGGTCAAGTTTTAGGGTAATTAAAAAAAGTCTATTTCTACCCTAAAGTAACAAAACGTCAGTCACAAGCCGATTCCACCACGCGGATTTATGTGATGAAATAAAATGAGTACAAACCTCAATAAAACACCAGTGTGGAATTTAATGCAATCTTTTATGAGAGATATATAATTTTCAAGTACTTTATTTGTGGTTGTAAAAAATAATCTCGCTGAAATTAGCCATATTTACATAATAAGCGGTAAATACAATAATAGGTGACTCAGTAGATTACACTTTTGCTTAACGAATCGTATGGATATTTCTTCTTCATATCCTTAGTTCTCAGTTAATACATTAAAAGCAATAAAAATAAGCTCCTTCTTCTCAAATAAATAAGGATAAAGCCAAACGAATGATTTTGATGCCGGTTAGAGTAAGGTACTGTACAGATCTGAAGTCCCTTCATATAGGATCCTCAAGTCAGATACGTGAAAGTTTTGGCCAAGGTTGATCGTCTAGAATAATACCCTTTAAGAATATTATATTTTTTTCTGAATCCTACGTCATACCGTTATATATATTTAAAATATTTTGTAATTTACAGATTCTGCTCGGCGGAGAGTGGCAATAGAAGAATGAAAAAGAAACAACACCTTTGTTAATTTATTACTTTTATTTGAATATAATCCTAATCTTTACATGTCTAATTTGTGTTATTTATTTTATAATAGATCACTATTTGTTTAAATTTAGTCTCATATTGTTTGGTGTAGTTCATCTGAATTCATGTAGATTCATCAATTTAGGAAAGGTTTCATCTCATTTACAAAGCAATATTAGAGCCGTCAAAGTTTCTGAAAAGAAACCTATGTTAATATAAACGAAGTAATAAAAATAATGTGGGGACAATCCCCAGGTTTGGAGCACCACCTTCGCCCCAAACAGCTCGTCCTAGGCTTCCTCTACCCTAAGTCCTAGGTCCGAGGCATATCATCACCCAGCTCACGATGACATGACGCTAAACTACCCTAACAATCCAACTGGATCGTCAGGATTCTGATCATCCTCGCGGAGCTGGAAATCCCATCGAAAACTTAAACTACAGTAAAGACTAGGGTTAATGTATGTGGAGAGTGGAACTAACTAACCACAGTACAACCCAGACGGTGATGATGTCTCCCCCCGGTATGTTCATGCCCCGCGTCAAAACCCGACTTCCACGTGGCCCACCTTTAAGGGACGATCACTGACTCATCCAGGGTTCACAGGGTATTTGACTATTTCTTTTAGTCACCCATACCAGAGCTGGTCACCGAGCCCGCCAGGCACACGAAGCATACAGTCTTCCTTTAGGAAAACAAGGCACTCCTACAAAATGAGCTCTTCCTGTAATCCCTCCGGGCAGACAATGATCGACATCATCGAATCCCTTAGTTTGTTTTGAAATAAGTTAAACTGAAAATAATTAGCCAGCTCCACACGTCCAAGTGTGAAGTCTGTACTAGATACGGGTATAGTATTATTGCTTGCATGGCCAACCTAGATCAATAACGGTTTTATAACGAGAGATATAAAGAGTTTGAAGGGCAACTTCCCACCCCCCAGTCACTGAGTGACTTTATTGCACCAACAAGGTCTCCGTATATCTTTCATAGCTCTCACTTGTGATGCGTAGCTAAATCTCTTTTCCGTTACCAACCCACGCAGGACAAGAATTATGTAGAGTAACCCCAGTCTAAACACTCATTTAAATAAAATGAATTGCATCTAAACTATAATGGGATTACCCAGCATATTACGAAGAAGAACATAAAAGAAGTAAGTAAGACAAAAGATTACTGAAGGTAATCCTTAAATAAAAGTGAAGTATGATGACCAGAACCGAGAAGATACGGGATAGTAGTATCTAAGCTAGGTTGGGCCAAACATTTATGATTTAAGATCTTAAGGGAAAAATCAAAAGCATCGAGTATTCAAAACCAAAAACACTGGGAGAATTTAGCGTAAACAACACTAGCTAAAACTCGATGTTCTTTAAAAAAAGAGGACTCAAAAGAAGTATAAAAAATGGGATTATTGTATATACTTAAATATTCGGAACTTATCTACAATGAAAGAAACTAAACATTATAATTTCTGTTCCATTATTGTTTTCAAGAATCTATTTAGTAATATTAAAGGTGGTTTCACACCGAGTCAAAGTATAATTTTAAGTATGATAAATTATGACAAGTTTTATTAAGGAAAAATAAAACTTAGAATCTTATAAGGTTTAGATTCCTGTATGATTCAATGAAGATTAAATAGATTATTTAACTACTTTAGGATGACACACATAAAGTTCAGAGGTCCCCCAAGGTCAGAGTGTCGTACAGCCGTCGCAGCCTTGCCGGCGAACGTCGTCAACACACTTTACAAGAAGCAACCCACGAACGAATGTAATGTCTCCTTCAAGAATATTCTTCCTATTGATTCAGGACAATTCTAATTTATTCCTTATAAACAATCTAATGTCATTAGATTAAACTAGAATGTCCCTTCACATAAGAAGAAAGTTTTAAGTTGTCTAACTACTCTACACTTGGTAATCTAACGCTAAGATCAGGAGGTCCTCCCGCGGTATATGCCACTCAAACGTCGCAACCAATAATGGGCAAGCGTTGTCAGCACATAACACAAGAAACACTATTTCCAAAATCCAACATTAAAACACCTTGCTAATATCCTTCCATTTGTACTGGAATAACACCAATTCATCCCACACATATAGATGGGAGAAATCAGGATGAATCAGCGAAATCTCACACAAAAAGAACGAGAAGAACTTTAGTATCAGACCCTTTTAGGCTTGAGGGCTCCGGCCCAAGAATGACTAAAATAAATAAATCCGAAGGTTGATATTATCAGATAGACTTAGACAGATACTCCAGAGACACGCGACATACATTTGCCACAACCAATATAGTGGACATCAGGGACACAAATCACGAGAGCATCCATCCATGCTTGGTCGAACTAAATAAACCTGAGAGCAAGTATTTCTTAATCTCAAAATCTGGTACTCCTATAGAATGATAGTAAAAGGAAAGATAAGCACCTCCTACGAACATTAGTACTGAAATGTAGTAATGCTCTCAGCATGTTCCAATTTTGGGAAATTGAGGCAAAAGATTCAAAATCACTATCAAAACAATTTATTATTATTTGAAATAATATTATTTATTATATTCACTCTACTTAAACTTACCCTTTATTTCACGATAAAATGTCACAAACTATATCCAAGCTTTAGTTTGAAGATATATTATTTTAAGATTTTGAATTGACGTTCTAATTCTTTTGATCTGACGGAATATTTTTAAATTTTATCATATGATGACACTAGTATATTAAAAACTGGAATTTTGATTTAGGGCCAAAGATTTTATATTATTTTCTAAAAAAGGTAATTATTTAATGTATTAATATTTTCTTCCATTTTGATTTTGGGTTTTGATTTATTTTTTGTTAAAGAGATAAAAAATTTATAAAGATTTCAAAAATAGCGTCTAGCTTTGAGTAAAACTAAATCAAAAATGATTTATTTGTTGACTATTTGACAATAATGTCAAATAGACAATTCTACCTAAAAAAGTATAAAAAATATACATCGTCTAAAGTCTCTTTGAAATGATGATAAAAATATACATCGTCTAAAGTCACTTTGAAATGTTGACAAAATATACAACATCTAAAGCCACCTTGAAACGATGACAAAATATACATCAGAGTCCAGTTTCTATGAATTCACCAAGGACTATTTTAATCAATTTCTCTGTAAAGGAAAAAATTAAACACAATGAAATTTACATTACCTTTACAATCCAAGCAATACCTTTTTTTAGCCTTCACGTTTTATCATTTGTGGTTTGCTTTTCCATGTCTATAATGTTCCTTGTAATTCCTGTACCTGTTTAGAAATAGAACATTATCCTGCCTAGCTATACGCGAACAAAGACATTTGCAGAACTAGTTTATACTTAATTATGGGAAAAGGAAATCTTTATTACTATCTACAAATAACGACTCAGATTAGAAACACAGTATGTTATAATTCCCGCAGAGTTATTAGTAGTTTACTTAGTAGTAGTTTGTTTAGTAGATTAGTAGTTAATGTTTACAAAAGAAAATCATTAAGAGGGAATAACAATTTACTTAAAGTATCACACAGTACAAGCCTCTTATGACCCCGCAGGTAGATCTGTAAAGCTGCAAATATTCTCCATTCAACTCTTCCTCTTTTGACATTGAAATCTGATTTTCTCAACGTTATTTAGCTCACACAACCTGGAAGAAACTATAAATTTCATTAAGTCACATTTCACCTTATCTCAAATACACACAACAACTTTGAACCGAAAATAAATAAAAGATGGAAAACCACAAAATTGAATACTTACATAATGTTAGTTTCACTCCACTTATTCTATACACCTTGGAATCAAACCCTGAATGTTAGCGTCTTGAAATTATGCGCAAATAAACCTTCCTATACTATATCCTACACGAAGCAATTCCTATCTTTATCTCAATTGAAGGAACCCACAATCCAGGATCATAGCCTCCTACAAAAGATTCGTCACATCAGCTGTATGAAGTCTATTTTTCGCGAGCTACAAAATAAAAGATTATAACTCACAGAAAACCAGCTTACTTTCGACTTTCCTCTCACAGACGTCTCAAAGTAATAACAAGAATATTTGGAGCGTTTACCGATTCCATTCTTCCATTTTTCTCCGTTTTTTTCCAAATTTTTCTGCTTGACGGCCCCAATTCTCTCACAACTGTCCCCATTTGTCATATTTCTTTTCTATTCATATCGAGCTAAACTTTTGACAGTTCCTGTAAATAGTATTTTATGCATTTAAAATTTTTTAGGGTTCCGCAAGTGCACAGCCTCCCCCAAAATTTTATTATTTCGAAAAATCTAAGAAAACAATTTTTTTTTTTTTCGAGAATTCTAAAATTTTCAATTTTAAGTTATTTTTTTTTTAATTATTTTTTTATTATTATTATTATTATTATTTTATTAAAATAAAACCTCCTATATTGGCCCTTAAAATTTTTTATTCACAAATACAATAAACAAAACAAATAACTAAACTACTAATATTATAAATCATTAAACTAAATTAATTTTTATTCAAAATTATTAAAATTATTTAACATGTTTATCTAAATTTAGATTTATTTTAGTTCAACCCTGATTATATAATCAAATTAAATTTGTATTAAATTATAAATTATTATAGTTCATTAATTTTTTTTTTTTAAAACGAAGTCAATTTAATAATGCCAGTCAATTCACTAACAAATTGGCTCACTATATACTATAATCAAAATAATCTTCTAATATTAATTATTAAATTAAAACTAATAAAATTATATTAATTAGGTTGTGACCAGGAATATCTCAATTCCTCTAAAGTTAAAATTTATGAAATAGTCCCGTGAAAATCTCAGTAGCTAACATCCTAAGTATAATATTTAGCCAAATGGACTGCATTATAAACTCCTTTGACACTTTGAGTTTCAGGGTCAACAAGAATATACACATTAGCATATTTTATTCCTCCAATTCGATATGGTCCATCATATAATAAATCAAATTTCTTAGTTTTATTTCGACTAGAATCCGATTTATTAAGCCTCCTTAATTTTACCAAATCACCAACTTGAAAGTCTATCAACTTATGAGTTCTATTGAATCTATCCTGCCGCTTCAGACTCGAAAGTCTAAGGTTTTCTCTAACTTCCTCTCTAATTTGGTCTAATGTTTTATTCGTGAGTGCCCGTGGTAGAAAACGGTCTACTTTAAGCTTCTCTGAATTTCCAAATAATATTTCATTAGGAGAAAATTTCGTACTCTCGTGGAACGTATTATTATACAATTCCTCAATCTCCAACAAGTAATGATCCCATCTAGTATGGTCATCATGACAATAAATTCTAAAGAATTTGTTTAATTCTTTATTCACTCGTTCTGTAGTGTTAGGTCGAGGATTTCGAATAGTAGTATACAAAGTCTTAATTCTCAAAGCTCTGAGTCCATTTTTCCACTTGTGACTAATAAATTGTTTTCCGTTATCTGTCATAACAGCCTTAGGTTGTATTATTTCAGTGAACACTCTCATACAATAAAGCGCTGAGTCTGCTGAAGCTCCACGAAGTCCGAAAAGTTTAATAAATTTACTAAAAGAATCCTGTATTACAAAAATGTAAATATAACCAGCCTCTGTTTTAGGTAGTGGTCCGAAGATATCAGCCATTACTAATTCACCCGGGTTTTCAGTTAAAATCGATTTACATTTCCCTACCCCTTTTATATAGTCAGGTCTAGAAAGCTGACAAACATGACACTTCTGAACACAAGATTTCACTGTCTTACCCATATTTACCCAATAACACCTTAATTGTAAATATTTCAAAGTTTTATATGCGCCAAGATGACCCATCTCTATATGTACCTGTTTACAAATCTCTTCTTGTAGAACCTTGGGCATAAACAAAACGTAATCTCCACGTACAGTTTTAAAATAAAGTAGATCATTATTGACAATACAACGCAAAGTTATACGCGTAAATCTATCTGTTCTTTCGGGAACTCTAGAAACATTTATTCTCTCCTTAATCCCACATATGACGTTGTCAAGCCGTTGGTATTCCTTCATACGTTGTAATTTATTTTTCAAGTCACGGTCAGTAGAAACACCTACATACATAACAGTTGGATACCACACCTTCTCTTCTTGCAAAACTCCCCCTGGCGGATATCTAGATAAAATATCTACCCCAATATTTTCTACACCTTTTACATGTTCGACTTCGAAGTCAAATTGTTCAAGAAATAAAATCCAACGTGTGACTCTACTGTTGTATAATTTCATTTGTTTCATGAAAGTTAATGCCTTATGATCTGTACGGATAACAAATTTCGCTCCTCTTAAATAAGTCTCAAACTTTTTCACAGAATAAATAATAGCCCACAACTCTTGTTCAGTTACAGTCCAACGTAATTCAGAACCCCGTAGTGCACGACTACAGAATCCCAAAATTTTAACCTCACCATTATTTCCAATCTGAAACAATGATCCGGCTATTCCGATCCCTGAACTGTCGGTCTGTAAATAATATAATTTATCCTGATCAGGATGGCTCAATAGAATCGTTGTAATAAATTCTTCCTTTATATTATTGAAAGCTCGATCTAATCCTTCATCCCAAAACCATGCTTGGTTTTTCTTTAATAACCTAGTTAACGGAGCAGTCAAAATACTATAGCTCTTAATGAAACGTCTATAATAATTACAAAGCCCCAAAAATCCTCTTAACTGTTTTTGTTTCTTTGGAATAGGGAATTCCTTTATAGCTTTTATTTTATCTGGGTTAGGTTTAATTCCCGAAGTTGTAACTATATGTCCTAACATTTTTACTTCACTGCAGAAAAAGTTGCACTTTGCAAAATTACAAGTCATTCCAGCTAATTCTAAACGATCCAAAACCATATCAATATGTCCAAATGGTCTTGCCAAGTCCCACTCGTTAGGATTGCAAGATCATCCAAATAATTGACACAAAACACTCTAACACCAGGACCCAATATAACGTCCATTGCGCGACAAAAGGACCCTACTGACGTTTTAAGTCCTTGCGGAAGCACGTTGTATACGTATGACTTTCCATTAACTGTAAATCCAGTATATTTTTTACTGTCCTCAGTCAACGGTATTTGAAAATAAGCGTTATTTAAATCAATCAATGTTATAAATTTTACACCAAGGAAAGCATTAAGTATGTCAATCTGTAAAGGCGGTGCTTCTACTTCTGGAACCATATATTTATTGATTTCCCTAGCATCAAGTAATATTCTAACGGATCCATCGGGTTTTCCAGTGAAAGTTAGAGGACTACAAAAATTTGTAGTTTTTCTCGATATAATCCCTAATTCTTCCATCTCCCTCAACTTTTCTTCTACTTTTGCCCTATGTGCGTATGGTATAGGATAGGTTCGTTGTATCTTTGGAGTACCCTCAATCATTTTAATGTCATGAGTATAACAGTTTGCCCTTCCAAGTTTCTTTGTAAAAACTTGCATATGGGATCTCAAAACATTAAAAATTTGTTCCTTCTCTACATCAGACAAATCCATTCCCAACCGAATACTTTTAAACAAATCTAATAATTGCTTTTCTTCACCGCCTTCCTTTTCGTTTTGTTCCTCTACCCCAGATATTAGATTTATTCGATTCTCTTCTAAAGACCCACTAGAAAGATTTCGAAACGGAATAGTAATTTCTCCTTGCCCAACGATACCCAATTCTAATGTTTGTGGTTCTTTTAAATGCAAAACAGCGTTGTGCGCAACTAACCAATCTACCCCAAGGATAGCAGAACAAGTTAATTTAGCAATCACTAAAAATCCCGTATCAATATCAAATGAACCACACGTCAAAGGTATAGAGACTAGTTTTTTAATTTGGAGACTCTTTTGTCCAACGGCTCCCCTCACACATATTGGTCTAACTGGTAACGCAGGGAATTCTAACTTTAATTCTCCTTGTAAACTCTCTAAGAATTCTTCCGAAATACAAGTTACTTCACTTCCAGTGTCTACCAAGAGAACTATAGATTGCCCCAAAATTTGTAACTCTATTTCTGATTTAAATTTGGGCCCCTCATTCTCAAAGCAAACCTCTTCATCATATAAAGAGTTACCTTCATATTCTTTAATGAACTGGTTATACATTGGTTGATTTTGTTTAATCACGGAAACGTCAAAAACTTTAATTAAATCTAAGACTGTTTGTTTATTGTTATATTCTTCTGAAGAATATCCTAAACCTTCTCTATTATATTTCGTTCTAGTATTATTCGGGGAAACAGGATATAAGATCCCTTCTTGGTCACAACCCAATCCTACCCCTGGCTTCCAACCTTGTTTTATTAAATATTTTACAGGAAAAAGATAATTTAGTTTTTTGTTAATTGCAGCCACCTCCTGTTTATTGGAGATGGCCCCAACTAGTTTTAATTTTCTTCTTGAATTATTTCATTAGTGATCCTTCCCCTTGAAGTCTCCCCCTCGATGTGAGCCACCACTTTTGGTTTTTTATAAAATGGTTTGTCTTTATTTGATACGAATGGACTTTGACGCTTTGTTCCCCTATCAGCTCCAGTAGAGGAGTCAAAGGAAGAAGATCCACATTGTTTATTCACTTCATCCAATTCACGAAGAAACTCTGTTGCCTCAATCAAAGTATTTCCTTTCTTCATCCGCCAAGCATATTGTACATCCTTCGGGAAGTGTCTCATCAAATCCTCCACTATTTGCCATTCAGGAATTGGTCTAGACATCATCTTTGCTTGCCCTGCTAAACTAACGAAGTGTTCTAGCATTGTTCCATTTTCCTTAGACCAAGTGCCATTCACAATCATTCTTCTCAAGGTGTTTTGTTCGGCTTCTCCCCAATAAGCATCCAAAAAATCTCTTTTGAAATCCGACTGTGTAAACCATCTTTGTCTATAAATTCTGGCCCATTTTCGAACATCACCTTCTAAACAACTGATTATAGTTTCAATTGTAGCATCTTCATTAGGCATTCTCCGTAAATAATTCTGAAGATCCTCCAAAAACGACACTGGATGTACCCCAAATCTTCCAGGAAAACGTGGTTTTTCGACTCTTGTATCAATCACCGGGCATATATTAATCGGTGCTTCATGCCTTTCAGACGAAGTTGATGCAGCGTTAGTTTCCCGTGCTTGCGACAGCTGATTCTCTAAACTCGACACCTTCTGTGTCAGAATTCCCATGTTTCTTCGTAGTTGGCGAAACATAGTGGAGTTGCGTAAAGAAGGTCGTGGACGTTCTTCTTGCTGACCTGTCCTTTCTATTTCATCTTGTCCCTGAGATGTTCTAAGATTATAACGAGGAGGCATTTTCTTTTCTTTAAATACTGAAAGTTTATTACAAATTATTGGTTGAACTTTTTTGTTTAAATTAAAGAATAGAAAATTTATCTAATATTCTCTCCTTAATTTCCCAAAACTGTTGCTTTATGGAGCTAATATTTTGATCTCCATCGATAATCTCTATCCTCTCAAAATCTTCCCTTATACTAGGGTTTAATAACCATTCCTCATGAATGTTGTGAATCCTCTCTATATAATCTAACGTTATCCCTGTCTCTTCAGGTCGACCACGACTTAGGGCTCTCTGATAAGAAACCATAGGGGAAGTCCTAAGATAAACTACTAAATTAATTCGAGTAACAAATTGTTCCTTGAAATAAGAATAGGTTTCATCTAAAACTGCAATCTCAGCTGGGTGCAACAACTCACTCTCATGCAATTCCCTAATAAAACAGTTTTTGGCTGAATAGATGGAACGTTCCATAACTTTAATCTTAGCGCTAGTTTCTTTCGTATGATTCTCTAACATTGTTAGAAGAACATAATTTTGAAAACAGAAACCCCACTTCTTAGGTTTTTTCCTTAAATAACTGGAAAAGATTAACGCCAGATAAATTAGTCCATTTATCAATTGGTTCTGGTATTATCTCAAAATCAGAGTTGCCTTCCAAAGTTGCCAATAAACTAGACTTCCCTGACCCTATGTTTCCTTCTATTGAAACTATAAAATTTCCCATCTTTATTCTGAAACAAAGAATGCATCATATTTTCTATGGTTTCCAAAACAAATAACCCTAAGCTAAAACCAATTCTAACGTCCCGCTTAACAACTTTAACTTAGATAGACTTTACTCTCAAGTTTCTTCAGTTCAAAAACTCGAAATTAGTGTATTTTTCATTTTGTTTCTTTTCTTTTTCACTCCTCAATACCTCTCTCGCTTGAAACCAGCATATCCTGGTCACGGCACCAGCTGTACAGATCTGAAGTCCCTTCATATAGGATCCTCAAGTCAGATACGTGAAAGTTTTGGCCAAGGTTGATCGTCTAGAATAATACCCTTTAAGAATATTATATTTTTTTCTGAATCCTACGTCATACCGTTATATATATTTAAAATATTTTGTAATTTACAGATTCTGCTCGGCGGAGAGTGGCAATAGAAGAATGAAAAAGAAACAACACCTTTGTTAATTTATTACTTTTATTTGAATATAATCCTAATCTTTACATGTCTAATTTGTGTTATTTATTTTATAATAGATCACTATTTGTTTAAATTTAGTCTCATATTGTTTGGTGTAGTTCATCTGAATTCATGTAGATTCATCAATTTAGGAAAGGTTTCATCTCATTTACAAAGCAATATTAGAGCCGTCAAAGTTTCTGAAAAGAAACCTATGTTAATATAAACGAAGTAATAAAAATAATGTGGGGACAATCCCCAGGTTTGGAGCACCACCTTCGCCCCAAACAGCTCGTCCTAGGCTTCCTCTACCCTAAGTCCTAGGTCCGAGGCATATCATCACCCAGCTCACGATGACATGACGCTAAACTACCCTAACAATCCAACTGGATCGTCAGGATTCTGATCATCCTCGCGGAGCTGGAAATCCCATCGAAAACTTAAACTACAGTAAAGACTAGGGTTAATGTATGTGGAGAGTGGAACTAACTAACCACAGTACAACCCAGACGGTGATGATGTCTCCCCCCGGTATGTTCATGCCCCGCGTCAAAACCCGACTTCCACGTGGCCCACCTTTAAGGGACGATCACTGACTCATCCAGGGTTCACAGGGTATTTGACTATTTCTTTTAGTCACCCATACCAGAGCTGGTCACCGAGCCCGCCAGGCACACGAAGCATACAGTCTTCCTTTAGGAAAACAAGGCACTCCTACAAAATGAGCTCTTCCTGTAATCCCTCCGGGCAGACAATGATCGACATCATCGAATCCCTTAGTTTGTTTTGAAATAAGTTAAACTGAAAATAATTAGCCAGCTCCACACGTCCAAGTGTGAAGTCTGTACTAGATACGGGTATAGTATTATTGCTTGCATGGCCAACCTAGATCAATAACGGTTTTATAACGAGAGATATAAAGAGTTTGAAGGGCAACTTCCCACCCCCCAGTCACTGAGTGACTTTATTGCACCAACAAGGTCTCCGTATATCTTTCATAGCTCTCACTTGTGATGCGTAGCTAAATCTCTTTTCCGTTACCAACCCACGCAGGACAAGAATTATGTAGAGTAACCCCAGTCTAAACACTCATTTAAATAACACAAATTAGACATGTAAAGATTAGGATTATATTCTAATATAAGTATTAAAATAACAAGTGTGTTTTTTTTTCATTCTTCTATTGCCACTCTCCACCGAGCAGAATCTGTAAATTACAAAATATAATAAGAATATAAAACGGAATGACGTAGGATTCAGTAAAAATATAATATTCTTAAAGGGTATTATTCTAGACGATCAACCTTGGCCAAAACTTTCACGTATCTGACTTGAGGATCCTATATAAAGGGACTTCAGATCTGTACAGTACACTTTACACTACACACATACTTACACTTACACACACTACACTTACACACACACACACACACACTACACACTACACTTACACTTTTCGCTAGCACGGGGCCAGCAAAACTCAGGTCTACCGAAATAGTATCCAATAAAACCCAGGTCTAAAAATTCTTTCATATTTTCTCGTAATCTAGGGTTAACTCATTTCGCTAACACGATTATAAGTTAGCACTACATTTATTCTTGGTCCATGCACGTGATAAGAAAAATGTCATGTTGAGTGACAGGTAAATACATAGGTTATGACCGTAGCGGTGACAGAGCTAGACCAAGGTTAGATCTGGGTTTTGCTGGCTCCGTGCTAGTGAAACCCTATGGTCCTACACTCAAGATTTCTATACAATAAAATATACTCATTACTCGTAAAACTCTATAACGTGAATATTTATTGGTTTCGTTCTCGAAGCCGAGTGATTTTTTTAATGAAAACAAGCAACTTTCTCTAGAAATAAAAAGAATTTACTCGAAAAAATAATTTAGACTTCCCATACAAAGTAAGTTGATCACGAGACCATTGTTTACTTAGTCAAAAATTACTGGGTTTCGGGAGTCAAATCAATAAAACTGACGTTGTAATATATTAATTTTGAAATAAAAAAATATTATAGCGGTATTTCGCAGCTACTCTAGTTTTGGATTTTATGTCCTTGTTTAGAACGTACCCTATAATTTTTAATTTGAACCAAGAAAATAACCGAATTGAACCAATTTTTGGGTCACACTTTGGGAACACTCAATACGCAGAAAATAACTCTTGAACATAAATCCGTCGCATTCCTACGCCAGACGTAGGATGAACAATAAAAGTTATGCAACTCACATAATATAAAAATGTTTATGGACCGTCTCAATGTAAATTCAGAGTGAATATGAAAGGCCCAGGAAAATGGCGGACCATAAAAGAATTATTTATAAACCTCTGTGGCGAAGTAGGAAGTTGGAATTTATTTGTCTGAACCCTGACCTCCACGTCCAATACTGGAGTTAGAATACCGGTTACAACTTTAGTGATGTTTTAGTATTACGTACAGTTGAACTAACTTTTTGTAGGTTATAGAAAAACAATGTCATATTTTCCTAAAATATTGTTGTATGTTTTTTTAATAAATAAAGTTATAGGTAGTGAAAATTTAAATAAACTCATATTTCTTCAATCAAAAAATCAAACACGTAGCGGAAAACTGGATTACATAAGTAATCATAATTCACATTTTCAATTGTTCATATATAAAATGTAATTGAATTAAATTGCCATATTATATCATCTTCATCATAATTCAGTCTGCTACATCATCAAACCTAGACTCAACTGGATGTAAATGAAAAATGAACACATAAGTTTTTAATTTATATTTAAGAAATACACCAGTAAAATTCTAAATTTGAAAAAAATATTCTCACTTAGTTCATTGACTTTCGCACTCTAACGCAAAATATAGCCACCACGCCAAGACCCGTTATCGAATATACATGAGAACATACTGTGTAAATAGCCACGTTGTATGCAGCGCGCCGCCTCTGTACGTCATATCTGTACCCTCGGGAAAAGAACTGGCAACTCGCGTATATCCTGCCTACTGCACTAGCGTATAGACCGGAGCCGCGAGTTTCCTGGGTCAAAAATAAAATGAAATACTGTTTGCGTCTAAGAAATAATCATTAAAAATTAATGAAAACCAAGTAATTTTAAATGTC
This sequence comes from Athrips mouffetella, assembly GCA_947532105.1. Lineage (NCBI taxonomy): Eukaryota > Metazoa > Arthropoda > Insecta > Lepidoptera > Gelechiidae > Athrips > Athrips mouffetella. The sequence continues at coordinate 857,202 of OX383961.1, read as the reverse complement.
ATTCGTAGTTTTAATTTTTTAATAATTAATGTAGTGTTAAAAAGTCACTAAACTATGGCAAGAATTATGACGTCATTTTTCAAAAATTTTATACAAAATCTAATAATAATAATCTAATCTGTTTTGACGCTCAATAAAGAGTAAGTCAATTGACTAGGTTGGAAACTGGCGGATTCAACTTGCATTTCGTGCTCAAGTGTTGGAAGATACACCCTGTTTGCTATTGGTTCGTCGTTTCAACATCTGAGTATACTTTTGCTACTTAGGACATGAAACTGAACAACTTTCCCCAAGAAAAATATTATGAAAATGAGAAATTGTTTTGGTCGTCCCATACGGCAGCTATAGCTGTTGAAGCTTGAAGCTACACGAATGCAATATTGTTGAAAATAAGACCCTATTTAAATCGATCCAGTTGTTTGTGCATACTGTAAAGGTCCAATATCCACGCCAACAAAGTCGTAGGCACGGCTAGTATGAAATAATATTGGTTTTGTATTGATATAATTTGAGAAGTATTGACAGTGGCAACATTTCTAATTTCAAAAGGTAGGGTCTAACAAACAAGTATACCAAATTTATACGTTGAAACACAAAATACAAGTTGCGATTAGTTTATTTAGATTACAGTCTGGACTACTATTCTAGACCTGAAATTCACATCAATTTACTATCGCTTGCCAACTTTACGATCGCTGATTTTATATAAGTGACAGCTCGGGAACTTCATTGATTCTGCGCATAGAAAAAACAAAAAGTTGAATTAACAGGTAGTTCTTAATTGTAGTTATAAACCATACAGATATAATTTTTGCACTTTAATTCTCGACCAAAAAAGTAAGGGATGTCATATGGTGACAGAATAGGTGTCATACGGTGTCATGAAACTAATAGTTAGGGTGCTAGCTGCAATTTGGGTATATGATTTGCTCATAATTCATATTAAGATCAGCTCAATACGAATCGATTTGGTCCTTACAAGTTTTTCTGTGCGTCGCTGCATTTTTGAGTTAAAGCAAAAAAATTTAAAATAACATACTAAATAATTTTTTTTTTGTCTGCCTTTGTGGCCCCTGTTTAAAATACTTCTGAAGATGTAGAAAATCGAAGAAGCAGACATGAAGGGCTCTGCAATATCACGGGACGAAGTAGTGAATTTTTGCATTTTGAAGAGCTTTAACTTTACGGCGCAGGGCTATTATGGTGGCAGACCATTTTTCTGGGGTTTTATACATTTTATTTAATCAGATAGTCATACTCTGCCAGGTGTACGTTTCGTTGTCAAATTTCAAAATAGTTAAAACTTTATTCCTCAAAAACAGAGGGGTGTGGATGTCCGCCAATATTTTTATTATCTTAGTCTAGAGGATGTTCCTTATCATCAGTCAAAGAGGCAGACATGAGCAAATCATATATAAATTTGTCCTTCATCACCCTTACTATAAGGCTTTTCTTTTGATAATGAAGCCTTGGAATGGTCTATTTTAGATACAGTGATCGTAAAGCCATGTCCATTGCGAGGCTATTTGGAGGCTTTAAAATGAACGTCAGGCTGGCTCTGGTTTTGGATTAGTCTTGATCTAATAGAAACGAGAGAGTACAACGGGTTTAAAAAATCCTGTAAAAGCCTTAAAGGGTTTATTTTGGAAGCTATACATAGCACTTTCTCCACGATTTTGAAACTTGAATAGAAAACAATTTTTCATACTTATTGAATCGAATAAGTGAGTTGAGAAAGATGGGCTTAAAGCGATTTTGATAGAGAATTCGTTGATAGTCTAAATAGTAGGATAATGTACATAAGTTTGAGTACTATTACTATGCGAATCTAGAAAAGATGTCAAATAAATAATAGAGCATTAAGCATCTAGAATAACTAAAATAATTACCATCATATTCATAAATAAGAAAATTTCCTGAAATCCTTGTAGCGCACACTTTCCAAGGCGTTACATTTTCCAAACGGACGACTCATATCACATCGCGATCAAAAGAGGATGTTTTGGAATGGAAAATTCAAATGCACAAAATTCTTACATGTAAGAGGAAAATGCTCTTGAGTTCCTTGGGAAGCGAATAGTAGAATGCGGAATCTAGATAGACGCGAGCAGGCAGGTGAAGGGTGACTTAGATTTATGACCTAACTTGATCCAAGTTTTATGGATTTTTCTTTAAAAATAACTTGTCCTGGAACGTCATTAATTTTCTTTGACATTCGTTTGTTTTTAGGGTTCCGATACCAAAATGGTAAAAAAAAGGAACCCTTATGGTGCCGCTCTGTCTGTCTGTCTGTCTGTCCGTCTGTCTGTCACACCTCTATATCTCAGCAACCACTTATGCTATCAACCTGAAATTTGGAATAGTTTTAGAATATAGTTGCCCAACTTAATTGCACAAGAAAAAATTTTGAAAAAAGTATGATTATTAATATAAAGGGGGCCAAAATAGGGGGGGCCAAATTTCAAATTGTCGCTACTAGGTCGAGTGGGGTATCATATGAAAGGGCTTTACTTGTACATTTTAAAATATATTTTTGTATTTTTTTAAATTTCTTAGTTTTAAAGTTATGATGAAAAATGTCAAGAAAAATACCATTCCCCCCCCCTTATCTCCGAAGTTTGAGTAAGGAAAAATCTGAATTAATTACAGTTGACAGAAGTTTATATAAACTTTACAGCAAAAATAAAACGATCTTTCTAAGTTGCACAGTTTTTCAGAAATCTGCAAAAAACCTTTACAAACAAATTTAGTTTTGCGGTCCTGAAAATGGACTTTATTGCTTCCAAAAATACTATAGTGTTAGCTGCAACCACCACGCAGCGCTGGCCACACCAACCGACGTCGCCTATATAAGCAGGCTGCACACCTGCTTGGCCTCTCACTCGCTGCTCGAACATCAACACGATCGGACCTCTTAGGAGCGTTATAGTTAGCCGTTGTACCTAGGTCGTATCTAGCCCTTTAAGATTTCCTGAATATTGTCCTTGTTGTGTTAATTTAACAGAAGTTCGGTTTAATTATCAAATGTGGTGTTATTTCAATAAAATGTTGGTTAGGTCTATCTGTGCCTCATTTCCCAAGAACCCCTTACCTTCTGGTTTGTAAAATCAGAAGTGCGATATGAATCGTCACGCGTCTTCGCTCATGTTCCATCCATTTTGTTCAGTTTTTTGTGTTTTCTAATGTGTTGATTGGAAGGTAAGTGGTGTTTATTGTTCTACAAGTCTGACCGTGCATATAGATCGACAAATCGCGACTATTCTCTGCATCAACGGCATTCCTGCGATCATATCTTCGTCTGATAGGCCACGTGGTTATTGTGCTTTTCACCATTTGTGGCTATACGCAGCAATCGCTTCCGCTTACATCAGTACATTTCATCGCGTTCTGTCACGTAGACGATCCACAAGACATCCGAATACATCGTGATTTTTCATACAGTTATCGTCGGACGGTTATTTTAGAACCCAATATTTTGTTTGATGAGTTTATTTAGGAATGAAGGTGGACAAATAATTTTGCTTCAAAGTTTTCTTAAGCAAGTTGAGATAATTTCACATGTTGTTTTTGCGTCAACCCGCAAAATAGAATGCAGTACAGTCGGCCGGAAGTCGGTAGTAACATATTAATCGCGAGTGATTCTATTTTCGGTTGTTTGTACCTTTGTAGCGTTGCGCTAGTTCGGTTCACACAGGTTTTGTTGTCAAGTTGTTACCACCAACTTTACTTGGCAGCCGAGAACGCGATTCCACGAATGTTTTAGAAGATAGGTTGTAAAAATCCTCACGTAGTTGAACGTTGTTGTGAGCAAACCTTGTTTGTACAGGAAGGTTGATATTTTCGGATGACTGTATGTGTTCAATAGGTGGTGTGGTGAGAAAAAAGTCTCATTCCTTTCTACACAACCCAAGTAAACAGTTTCGTTTTTAATTTGAAGGTAGTTTTGACACGTCGTAATCGAGATGGAGTCGTTAGTGGTTTAAATACATACATAACATCACGCCTTGTTCCCGTCGGGGTAGGCAGAGACCACAGTTCTCCACCTGCTACGATCTTGACATACTTCCCTTGCTTCCTCAACTTTCATCAATCTTTCCTTTCGTGGTTTAACCTTTGGGTTTATCAGGTTATCGAGGTTACAAGAAGGTGACGTATTTGTGCAAACTCGCACGAGGACGCGCGATCTATCATGATGGCCGAATCCGAGAAAGAAAAGGTCAGGAAAAAGTGATTCTTAGGTTTACGTGTGGATTTTTTTTATGTCAACTTTTTGTGCAGGAACATTTTAATTGATTGTTTGTGCACCATTGTGGGTGATTTTTTCGTAATCGGCAAAGATTTTATTAAGTGGAGAACAGCATAGGTTGAGTTTTGTTCCTCGTTTCGTGGAATAGCCTCGTAACAACTAAATGGACAGAAAGTGTTATTTTCATGGATGACTTTATAGCGTTGTTCAAAGGACTTACTGATTCAACAAAACTATTAAAAAATGGAGTGTTTAGCCGTAGATTGTCGGTGTCTAGTTCACTTATTTGTTAATCGTGTTTCGGCTTTCTTTGGTGAAAAGAAAAGAGAACAAGGATGTAAGGTACACGTGGTATAGAATAGTGCATCGTAACGTAAAATGATGTGGTGCTGTGATGGTGTAAATATAAAATTGTTGTTTGTATTTCCTTATCGATGTATTGGCGTCTTATTTGTGAAATACAGAGACATTCGCCGTTCTGTTTCACTTCATTTTCAGCAGTAAAGTTTCTTTGAGCTAGTGTGGACCAGCAAGGGTAAACCTGACCTAACATGGGCAATATTCTTGCTTTGTTTGTAGTTGTCGACTGATAATTGGCAATAGCCGCCGACACGCAGTGATATTATTGTTGTAGCAGTAAATTGAACTTTCGATATTTCGACACCGTGGCAAGATCACGGGTGAACCGGAGTATGTGAGTATGGTACCGACTTTCCTTTGAGATTACGTGGAGCGACACGAGATGTCACGCTGGGCCTGCTGACTTGGAGAAGATTACGGAGAAGATGAATTAGCCCTCTGTACAGGATTACAACGACTTATGTGCTATGTGGTGGCCGCAAAACGATGGGGTTATGCGTGAATTTGAGTAAGGTTACATTCGTACGCCAAAAATAGATTGGTAACTAAGGCCCGTATTGATAAATCCCTCTCAAAATCTTCCCCAAGACCATGTCAGCTGACTTAATTATCAAGATGCAATTAGCATCTCAAGATCTTGCTTATTAATAAACTACTATCCAAATATAAATCTCAAGTGTCCGTCTTTGAGTCAAACGTCAAAAGAGCAAAAAGAATTTGTCTGCGTTTTGAGTTAAGTTTCGTTTATAAATTAGTGAGTGTGTTTTTAACACTCAAGTGATAATTGCTCCGAGGACAGCTACTCAATTTCTGTTTATTAATTAATGCAACACCTCAAGATACCCCTTAAGGACAATCTTACACTTAAGCGGGATTTATCAATTCGACCCTAAGTAAGTAGGTATCCATTTGTTTAAAGGTAAGCCAGTTTTTGCCAACAAGCAAAAGAGTTCTCATTATTTCTACCCACTTTTTGTCTTTATATATCAATGAGAAACGGACGTGAACTAAGTCTGTAAATTGTTTTCTTTCGTCATATCACAAAGTTAGGAAACAGGTTATGATAACAACCAGGACGTGTGACCGCAAGTGCTAAGACATATCGATCATTTTCCGTGCTTCGGAAGGTATGGCGAGACTTTGTCTACTGTCACTGTTAAGTTTAGGTAGTAGATCGCTAATAAGGAATAAGAATAGTACCTAACTACAAAGATAGTTTCAAGTTTGTGATTTTTTGTGAAATGTTTGTGTAGGTAGATGAGCTACCAAAATAATGCAAAAGCAGTCCTAAATTAGCTTTCAGAAGATACCAACAGTGTTTCTGTTTATTTCTGCAAGACTGGATGCTCTCCCCTTTGTTTTTTTTTACTAAAGTTCTTATTTTAGTCTGTTTTAGAAGCTATCTGATGATATTCTGCTAGACTCAAATATGATGAGGATGTTGAGCTGGTTCTAGCAGAAGTGGGATGATTCATGAGGGAATTTCACAAACTGCCGCTGACATCAGAGATCAACATTTTATGTGTTTGGAAATGACAGTGATTCCAATGAGGTACGCAAAGCAATGAACTCGTTAAGGTTACACCAATTATTATGTATCTGACTTAAATCTTTTTATGCCATGATGCTGTCGTCGTGGCGTGGCAAAATCTTTGTGAAAATTTATGGAACCAGTGTTCTGTTGAAACACATCGCTTATGAAGTTTAAAGAGCAAAACTATAACTAAAACTACAATGGTCAGGTACGGCCGAGCAGTAAGTGCTGACGTTTGTGACTATAAATGTTTCCTATGCATTCTTGAACGAGGCCAAGTTTTGAAGCTATAAGCGTTCCTGTTAATTGTGCGTAGAATTATAGATCTACTTTTCTACCTGTTTAGTCTTACATTGTGCTTTTGTTTTTATGTTTTATGTGTGTTTCGGCTGGCTGAGTGGCTGGCGACACCTGATCTATCGGGATGGGTCTTCCTGTCCAAAGCTTTTCGGCTGGCTGAGTGGCTGGCGACAACTGATGTATCGGGATGGGTCTTCCTGTCCAAGGCTTCGCAGAGTACCGGCAAGCTGGATTCTGGCGTGTGCTGCCCGTACAAGGTTACGTGCGTGCTTCACCACCACCGCTACGAGCTGGAACTTCTGGTGCTGTGGCTTACGTCCACTGTGCCTATGGTTTGTCTGGACAATGTCTATGGCTTGTGTCACCGGGTTGTCGTTTAATAAGCCTACGTCTATTGTGCCAGTGGTTTGTCTGTTTTCAGGTCGTTTAAGCCGACGGCTACTGTGCCTACGACTTTAACGGCTTGAGTCTGATATCAAGCAGAACTTTGGGCCTCTGATATCTGAAGGCGGGTAACCCCTGTGCTTCCAACGATCTGGTTTTTGAAGGCGGGTAGCCCCTGTGCTTCCAACGATGTTGCTTACAAAATCATGGATGGAAATGGTAATGACCTATCCATGGATTTGTAAGGGTACTACTGGTGTGAAAATCTCCTTTCAAGCTGCTCCTTTTCATGGGACTACGTATGATAAAAGTCCGGAAATTTATCATATGGGGTTTCATAGTTTTCCCCTGTAATGTAATTTTGCAAAATGTCTTTGAAAAGATAATACGTCGTTCATCTCGAGTTATTTGTCTGAAATTTTTATTATGATGATAGGTACAGATGTCCTCAATAGAGTAACCACTATGGTAGCAAAAGTGCACGCTTGTTATCATACTGGTTCAATAACGTAATGAACAAACTGAGACTGCTTGTTATCTTCGTATTTCAGACAAATAACAGTTGTGTACTAATCTGCATCGAATTCAGTGTTGTCATTCATGTGCTTAGATACTGATGACGAGTTCCATTATGTGGATGGAGTGCCATAGCGAACCCGGAACTGACTGCTTCGGGAGTGACCCGCGGTCGGGCCGTTTAATTCCCGCTGCGTCGTGCGGTGCGATGCCGCCGGGTAGAGCGCTCGGGAGGTGCTGTAGCAGGGCGCCACAGGACCGGCTCCCACCAGCAGCCACAGCCGTCGCGTGCTCTCGTCGGCCTGCGCTTTAACCGGACGCGAGACGTTCCTTTGTGTGAAACTCTGCACACGTATCAACAAACTTGGTGAGACCAAACCAATTATTTTATTACGTCATCACGTGTTGCGATGAAACTAATTACAAAACAGTTAATTATCTTGTGCAAATACCCAAGTAGGTACTTATTAGAACTGCAGAACCTAAGATCAAATCTGGTACAGCTGAGATGACTGAGATAAACGCATTAATCCATGAAGCGAATTCAAACTTCACGTTATTCGCTAATTCTTTGTACAACCTATACGTGAGCGCATACACATATTTTGTATGCTGTACAGTGTGTGATGCGCATGTCAGTTTCGAAACTGACTAACTTTCTGTCTTCTTAGTTTTGACTGGATTGCATAGAAGAAAAGACAGAGCTTCAGGTTATTTTTATATGTTGATGTTCAGAGCCTTTCTTCTGCAGGTTCTGATGACAATGAAGAGATGATGCCAGGGCAGCTTCTCCGGGTGACGTGGCTTGGTCAGGTCAAAAGCCATCGAGGACGCTGGCATGTCAGGAGAGGCCGTGTTAGCTGCAACCACCACGCAGCGCTGGCCACACCAACCGACGTCGCCTATATAAGCAGGCTGCACACCTGCTTGGCCTCTCACTCGCTGCTCGAACATCAACACGATCGGACCTCTTAGGAGCGTTATAGTTAGCCGTTGTACCTAGGTCGTATCTAGCCCTTTAAGATTTCCTGAATATTGTCCTTGTTGTGTTAATTTAACAGAAGTTCGGTTTAATTATCAAATGTGGTGTTATTTCAATAAAATGTTGGTTAGGTCTATCTGTGCCTCATTTCCCAAGAACCCCTTACCTTCTGGTTTGTAAAAATAGGTATATCGGAACCCTCGGCGCGCGAGTCCGACTCGCACTTGACCGGTTTTTTTGGATCGTGACATTTCGCGAAGTCGTAATTTTGCGAACATGACATTTCGCGAACGTGACAATAAAGGAGGATTTAAATTGAGAGGACACGACATGGTTTTCTGCTGTTTTTAGGGTTCCGTACCTCAAAAGAAAAAAACGGAACCCTTATAGGATCACTTTGTTGTCTGTCTGTCAAGACCCTTTATCTCACGAACGGGTAAAGGTATCAAATTGAAATTAATACCATATGTTAGGGTCCATGAACCACACAAGATCTAAAATTTTTTTACAACGACGCAATCAAAAGATATGGCTTTTTATGTCCTCATCTCCATACCTACATTTATGCAAAAAAGCAAAACCTACAGGATACTTCTCGTTGGCCTAAAATTATGAAATTTGGCAAGAAGCTAGGTCTCACAGTAAAAATAAAGGGAAAAGTCTGAAATCATTAAATATTACAACTTTACTCACAACTAATGATAACCAATTGTGGTAAGCTCCCGTTTCAAAACCATTCATATAATAGAGGGGTCAAGTTGGATGGTCGCGGAGGCGATTTTTGTTTGAGTTCTATTTTAAAAACGAGAACACTTACAAACTTGAAAATTGGTATGTTTATAGTTCATAAGCTATAAAATAACAACAAATAATAAAATTTTGTCAAGCGTGTGTCAGACTCAAAAAATCTAGCACATTGCCTTACTGAAATTTCAACTAATACAATTATGAGTATGTGGTGGTACGGAACCCTCAGTGCGCGAGTCCGACTCGCACTTGGCCGGTTTTTTTTTGTAGATGGTAGTAAAGTCTACGGCGACTATAATATTGCTATTCAAATTCGTTATTAATCCGTAGCTAAGGTGGAATCAAAGGTTAGCGCACTAATGAAACCTGAGACTCCGCTGCTTATATGGAGTGCATTCACATACACATTTTGGCATTAACGTTGTAAAAAATATAATAAAAAAATTGGGTCGGTTGGGAATATACCGCCCCCACTTGTTTACATAATAAGTGGTCGCGTCACTTCGTGTTAAGACGGCCAAAAAGGTGAAGAAATTAATCATTTATTCATTAATTGCTGTTGCCTCTTCAAACTCAGGAGGAAATCTTGGCCGGCCGACTACCGATATTGTGTTCGAGTAGGTTGAACACGTTGAAAATACCATTTTCTCGGTCAGCATCCAAAATGGTTTTCCTGCTAGGCCGTTTTCCATAGCGTGTTTGATAATTGTCCTGGGCAAGCTGTATATCACTGATTTGTTTACTGATTGACTAATTCAAGCAAATTTGAATCAATAAAAGTGTTAGTTTTATTTTTATTAGTAAATAAAAAGAATGACATAAATCAACTTATCATAGCAACCTAGCAACAGCTGCAGAGGCTGTATGGAGATTATATCCCTAAGAAGGTTATAATCTCATTAGGATTTTTGTAGCGGTTAGGCATTATTTTTTTCTATTATTTCATATTTCTTGAATCAGAATCGAAAATAAATAGTTTAGTTGTCATAAAAACGTTATTTTTTTTTCTGTCTCTCTCATTCCTGTGCGTGGGTTTAAAAAATTATTGGTCTTTCTTTACATTTTTATCAGAGTGAAGTCTCCTTCATTTGCGATCATCATAGATAAAAAAGTAAAAATTATGACATCTTCCTGAAAACTGAACCAAATAGTGCGAGAGCAGGCTCAAGAAATGCCTACCTCATAAAATACGCCAACATGCTATTTTTGTATTGTTAACCGAAATTTAAACACGTATTAAAAAACGTCTGCCAGCGCCGATCCTGCCGGATCATTGAAATAATAATTTTCGGAAAAATGTTGTAGCTGCCTCATCAAATACCCAAATGAAAGTACAGGTTAACTATTGTTTAATTAAGTAAAAAAATAGTCTGCCATTGCGCATCCTACCGAAATTACTCGGCAAACTCTAAAAACATGCTTTTACTACACTACAATGAGACCTACGCCAAATAATAACTAAAATGCATCTGATAATGGATCAAAGGGGATTTTATAAAAAAAATTATAAGTATTTAAGTGTCGGTTCAAATGTAGCCTGTCGGGGTATTTGATGAGGTAGGCATTTCTTGAGCTGGCTCTCCCACTAAAATCAGTACGAAGAGAATTTCCTGTACTACTTATAAATCTTTGAAAAAAATACCCTAACGATACACAAATCAGGAGTACCTGACAATGGTACTCATATATCACGAGTGTGGAGAGGTTTTACAGCGTGCCGAAGATGTGTACAAGGCACGCTATGGGAGACGGCCTAGCTGGCCATCAATTCTGGATGCGGAATAAAGCGACGCATCAAAAGGGCGTTTAGAGTGATAAAGAGGGATCACGAGACTACGACGAGTTCGGAGGCATGTGCAGCGCTTCGCCTGTGCGTGCATCTAGCACGAAGGTGGTTTTTTACAGCAACTATTACATTAATTAGTGGTGTTGTGTTTTTTTTTCAAGTGTAAAGTGGCTGACCCATATGGCCAGTCAATTATGGTAGCAGCTGGTGGTGCACGCTTTATTTCAAGTGCTTGACCCTCACAAAGTTAGTTATCAATGTTATCATTTATAATGTAAGTGGTGTTTTCCTATTCAACCCACTTTCCAAAGAAACATATTTTTTTTTTGAGAATTGAAATTATACTGAAATATCTACGCGAATGCATTCCATATAAGCAGTTGAAATTGGGGTTTCATTAGTGTGCGTACCTTTAATTACACCCTATATAAGCGTGTGTGACAATAAAGTTACATTTTATTGAACTTAATATTAAGACACAATATGTATGACCATAGAGCAATATAATAGTATGGCTTTGCTGCTTATTATAGTAGTTTATGCAACTGTCATATAAAACAGGTTATTAAAACACGAGTTTACTACGCTACGCCTCGTGTGATAATAGCATAAAACGAGTGTTTTAATACCATATTATATGCAGTTGCGTATACTACTTTATCTTCACTCATGCAATAGGTAGGTACTTATTTATAAATTAAACAAAGGTAAGTAAACAAAAAAGGCAACTTACATTAAGTACCTATACGTATTTCAGTTACTGTTTACTGTTATGTGTGTAAAGAAGCCGCCTTATATTTGTCTGCTAGGTTTTTGAAATAAACAAGCAAAACATTTTCTTAAAGTGACGTGGTTTTCTTTTTGATTTTCGATATTTCCCAATTCACTGTAGGTTTTGTCGTTCAATTTTATGGACTTCTATGGAAAAAGATCGTAAGTTATTTTAGTAGCCACTTCAAGAGAATCTCTAGGTGTCACTGCATGTGCCATGCCTGTACCGCTGATTCTACTTTTACAATAAATTTTTACAGGCACGAATTACTTGAAAAAGGTAAATATTTAGAAATGGCGGCAAATCTAATACCTATCTCCAAGGCCTACTATGATTCCAGGCTGCGCGCACATCTTTTCCACCACAGATGAAATAATTGTAACTATAGTAACTGTTACTGTAACTGCTCCAAATTAATAGGTTGTTTAAAAGGTACACTTCGTAAATATGCTACTGATATTTGACAGCTACTAAGAAAAACTGTTAAATTTATAACCGGCTCTCTAAAAGACCTTATATTCAGTCTTCTTTAAAAAGGTTTAGGTTCAAGAAGAATTTTATCCAAGTGTTATGTAATGATTGAAAAGTTAAATTACGTAACACCTTTGCAAAATTTTTATACAAAAATCGTTACGTTTTTTATACATACTCTGCGTAATATTCAGCCTTATGTATGAACTTTTTGAATCATAATTCAAAGATTACGAAATGAGTGTAGATAAATTTAATTATACAACGTGTAACGGAAAGGTGTGATAATACTAATGGGTGTAAATCTGCCCATGAAACTGAACAACTTTTCTCAAGGAACATAGGTCGACATACGAAAAACTAAATCTGAAATCTTAACAAAATGCGCTATCAGCTGATACAATTTCTATGAGAGGTCAAAAATTTATTATATTCTATGACCCTCAGATCAAATAAATAGTCTAGATGGAGCGCTGTGAACAAAAAAGTGAGGCCGGTAAAACTGTGACTCGCCGTGTACGTACACAGTCACGCACACTAATGCAACAAAACTATGACTCGATATTCTATCTGTAATCTGTGGACTTGTCAGTCAGTCGAGTTTCGCGGCAAGTACAAAAATTGTGGTAAAAAGTTCAGTTTTTTCAATGTAAAATGCCAAATTGTGTTGTTAAAGGGTGCAATAAACAATCCACAAGAGATAAAAAGCGGGATGGAGTCATATTTCACGCGCAAGTAAACTTGGAAGCTAATATTTGTAGTAAAACAAAATAAAATTTGAGGTTATTGCTTGGAACAGTGAGTGTTGTAAAAGGGTGCAATAAACAATCTACAAAAGATAAAAAGTGGGATGGAATCACATTTCACGCGTAAGTAAACTTAGAAACTAATATTTTTAGTAAATAAAATAAAATTTTAGGTCATTGCTTTTTTTTTTTAATTGCTTGGAACAGTAAGTGTTGCCATTATAAATAATATCCTAGTATTGGTAACTGTGACAAGTATCGTTATTTTATGAGGAATGAAGATATGATAAATATTTTAAAAACTTAGTAATCATATATTTAACGCTTATCGTTTATTTTTCAGATTTCCGGATCGAGATCAAAAAATTAAACAAAAATGGATAGCAGCCATACGTCAAAGTCGACAGGGACCATTATGGCAACCAACTTACTTCAGTAGAGTATGCTCAGAGCATTTTAAAGTCACCGATTTATACTACACCAAGAAAGGGTTACGTCGTGTATCAAAAACCGGATATCCAACGGTAACTTTCTAATAATTGCAATTTTTACACTTTTATAAGACATGTTGATATAATTTATACAACACTGATTTGTTTTGCCTATCAGATTTTACCAAACATCGTAGTAGAGGGATTAGGTGAAGTGGAGCTGAGACAACCTCCAAATATTGTGAGTATTTCAAGAGTCTACACAAAAATGTATTATATAGTGCTAGTGGTTTGCCATAAAAGCTGTAATTAGTGTTTAAAGCATCGGAATGATTGATTTTGAGCCATATAATTAATTTGACCGGTACAAACAAAAACAATATGTAAAAAATCCTACAGTTCAGGTGTTTATTACAGATTAGTATTGATAATGAAGTAGTCCTATGGTAGAGCTATAAAATGAATTAAATTTAAATCATGTTTTAAATTAAGTTCACGAGAAAAATGTGTATGTTCTTTTCAATTAATTTGCATATTTTAAACATACTTTAAAAAAAATGGGATGCACTCAGTTACGCTATTTGCTAAGCACACAGAACAAAATTTCAAATAATTCTGTTTTTAACCGACTTCAAAAAGAGAGGTTATCAATTCAATCCGTAAGTATGTAGTTTTGTCAAAATACACAATTTTCGCGTAGGTTAGTCCATTTAAGCTTCTAAACAGAAAATTTCATTAGTGTATGTATGTTTTTCTTAAATTATTTCTTTTTTAATTTAACTAGGTATTCTTCAACTTAAAAGTGCAAGTTTCATCAAAACCGGTTCAGCAGTTCATTAAAATCGGTTCAGTAAAACTTATCGTTGACGCGTATCTCAAGACAGGAACTACGTAATATTCTGCTTAGGGTACAGTGCAAGTTGAGTGCAAGTTTCATCAAAATCGGTTCATTTAAAAAAAAAACTGGTCAAGTGCAAGTCGGACTCGCGCGCCAAGGTTTCCGATATATCTCTAGTATTTTTGGAAGCAATAAAGTCCACTTTTAGGAACGCAAAACTAAATTTGTTTGTACAGGTTTCTAAAAAAACTGTGTAACTTAGAAAAATAGTTTTATTTTTGCTGATATATTTACATAAACTTATATTGACTGTAATAATTTCAGATTTTACCATTCACAAACTTCAGAGATAAGGGGGGGAATGGTATTTTTTTTGAAATTTTTCATCATAACTTGAAAAGTAAGAGTCGTGAAAAAATACCAAAATTTATTTTAGAATGCTCAAGTAAAGTCCTTTCATATGATACCCCACCCGACCTAGTAACGACAATTTGAAATTTTGCCCCCCCCCCCCCCCCCCCCTATTTGGGCCCCCTTTATATTAATAATTTTTTTTTTTATTATTTCATGTGCAATTAAGTTGGACAACCATATTCTAAAACTGTTCCAAATTTCAAGTCGATAGCATGAGTGGTTGCTGAGATATACAGGTGTGACAGACAGGCGTGTAGTGTATAGCCTTTGTCTCGAGCGTGCATACTCAGTCTGCAACCGACCGTACAGCGAGTAGGTAGTGCAACGTGGTGTGTGCGTTGGCGAGCCAAATAAAGAGCTTAACAACTAACATCAGTGACGCTACAAGGCGGACAGACAAAGTCGCACCGTAAGGGTTCCTTTTTTTACCAATTTGGTATCGGCACCCTAAAAATTGTCCACGCATCTCTAAGAAACTAAAAGACTAATTGCAATAATTCTTTTTTAGTTGAACAAAGTTTTATTACTTTAAGGGTATAGTGCAAGTGTCATTAAAATTGGTTCAGCAGTTCATTAAAAATACAAAAGACAAAGATATTATTGAGTAATGGTAATCGAAAAATTTTTTTTAGAAGTAGTGTTATTTGGCGACATGGCGTCTCGCAGGCAGCTACACCTGGCCTGCCTCACATACACCGTGTTGCTTGCGGGCGCCCCCACCGGGCTCGCGGCCAAGCTGCGGCTGCAGGACGAGGGCGGGCGCCAGCAGCGCGCCGCCCGCGCCCTGCAGTTGGTGCTACCGCCGCACCGCACGCACGCTGCTACTGGTTCGTTTCGGTTGGCTGCAGCCAACATTTGGAACAATATTCCACCACCTATACGAGCTTGTAAAACACTACGTACTTTCAAAATCAATTATAAACGTCTGCTTTTAAATATGCAAATTAAATTTGAAAATGTGCGGTGTCCCTTTAGGACTAGGTTTGATTATGTAGGATTAATTTTTAAAAATAATATATTCAATAGCTGTCAATTTTATTTAAAATGACTATACATCATAATATGTTGTTAATCTCAATAGTTTTTGTATACATTTCTGTTTCTTCCTTTCCTTACTTTTGTTATAAATTTGTATGTAAAAAGACTGATGCTTCTTTCTAAATTACTATTATTATTTACTATTATTATATAGGTCCCTCTCTTCTTGACTCTGGGTGGGCTTAAAACCAGCCACTAGCTGTGCCCATGCCATTTTCTCAAATGTTTTGTTTTCTTGACATACTGATGTTATTTGAATTGAGAAATAAATGATTTTGTATTTCTATTTGTATTATTTTTAGAGATATCAAAAAAAAGTAATTTAAAACACTAAACCGACTTTAAGAGTTAAAAGATACAAATAAAATATTGTGAGGGTGGGGGCAGCCTGAATATTTGAAATAAAACATATGCATACCAATAGTACCATGACTAACAAGTGACACGTTTACGTGTTTTATTCATAATAATCAGACTGGCACAAACCTCAAAATATTTTATAGTCTTAAAGTCGGTTTAATTTTAAATTATGTTTTTTTTTGGGTTGTTTGTTTAAGTCCTGCGTGATAGTTTAATCGAATATTTTAAAGCTCGCTTACATAGTTAACTTTGATAAGTTTATGCTAATGTTAAAAAATAAAACTAATGGCAAAAAAACAAAGTCATGTTCAATAACATTTTTATAGTCAAAATTGATCCTTTATAAAATAAACACCAGAATTTAAGAATTTTTACACATTTTACTATGTTCTTTTAGATGTGTTACGGGTCACATTGATTAATAGGGCCTTAAGATCAAATGTTCTTTTTCCATCATTTGCAATTTCACTGTATATCAGAGTATACCGCTAGTACTACTAAGATAAATATAAAATATCTCAGCACAAATGGGTCGGTCAGGTGACCACTTTAGTATGAGCCGAGTTTAAAAAAAAATCCAAAGTTATTTTTTTTAAGCGAAGCTTGTACTTAGATGCTAGGTAACTGATAAATGTAATATCTGCTTATATTTTTTTCTTTTAGCTGAATATGTTAGTCATAGTCGTTTATGTAAATATTACAGGGAAAACAAGTCAGTTATTAAATGCACATACAAATTACCCAGTAATTTTATTTCCTAAAACTCCCTATTTCCTTTCTATTACCGCCATCACTTTAATTAATTGTATTACCAGGCGCTAGAACCGAATTCAATCGTTATCTATTCTCTCTTTTTTTCTATACCTACAAGAAGATAAAGAAGATTCGATAGTATGTGATAACTTTATTACGTAACGTTATTTTTGTTACATTGGCACAATTTGATTATGGCAACACCGGTCCATGCACACATGTTTAAAAAGTTGGCCTCAGTTTTCTGTTCACAGCGCTACATCTAGACTATTTATTTGATCTGAGCTATGACCTATGTTGCTTGGGAAAAGTTGTTCAGTTTTATGAGCAGATTCACACTCTTTAGTATTATCATACCCTTCCATTCCAAGCTGTATTGGGGATCAAATTTCAATTTTCTAATTAGATAAAATGTAGTATTAATTTAAGTCACAATACCGCTTCGAATCGATCAGTTGGAAAGAGAAATGTATCTGTTTTTAATAGCAGTGGAATCTAGTCTAGAGCGTACAGTCAGACAGACAGGTGGGGCCGAGTAAGACATACGACCCGACCTGAATCGATGCAGCACTGTGCGGTGTGGTGTACACGCCAGTCTTGCTACGATTGATGGTAGTCGTGAACTTAAATTGTTTGTGTTGCCAGATTCAAAGAATACAAAATTAACATTCGATTTGAGTTTCAACAAACACTTTTTCCGCGTTCTAATGGTCAGAGCCGTGGGTATATTAAGAGCGTTTGGCTCTAGGTTTTAGACTCGATACCCTATGAGGACACTATTGAACAAAAATATAGTATGTGAGACTGTTCTCAGTTCAGTTAGGTTATTTTAGTTTTAATTACCTGATTATCTGAATAGTAAGATGATTCCATGTTTCGGAAGGCACATTATGTCGTACATTTAAGATACAATGATAAGCTCAACGTAGTCTTCAATATGTTATCCAATTCAAATGAAAATACTAATCTGAATAGTCAGATCTTTCGACAAAAACCTTGTCAACAAAGTAGTCTCTCGAAGATCACACCTGTCTACAGTATCTAGGAAAGTCAGTTCATTACTTAGAAGAAAAAACACGACCTTTCGTCAGATTTCCCATACATTTTCCGTCATCAAATTTTTTAAGTGACACACGAGTTTTCTTGAACATTTAAGATATGTACAACGCTTCAAAAATTTGTTGAAAAGGTTCTCATTCTGATTCGTATTTTATTCGATTTGGATAAGATATTACTTTAAGCCCAGCATTGTATAAAAATGTATGGCGGAAAAACTACCGACACGTTTTCTTTGCTATTCAGAGTATATTTCACACAGTTTTCGAACTGCCAAAGTACTTTACCAGTACATCGTAAAAAGTTTGAAAGTGGTTCAAATTGTGTTTCAACTTTAATAACGATATAACGCAACATCTTGTTGTGGCGGAGTTCGAAAGTAACTTGCTCATCGAATATCCATTTGCGCGGTGATTTCAGAAGAGTGCTTGTAAAATGGTTTAAAATATGTGTTTTTCTTTCGAAAACATGTGATAAATGATCAGCTGACGGTTCCAAAAGAAAAAATGCGGAATTCAAAAAGTCGTAGAAAGAGTTTTCACACTGTGGAATTATTGGACGAGCGGAATGCTCGTCCAATAAGGCACAATTTAAGCTCGTAAGGCTGCCTATCCACCCGTGCTGTGAGAGGAAGCTAAGCTAACCAAAAGGATAGTGCCCTTTCCCTTATTTTTATAATTTCTACATACTAATCCTTAATCGTACTCATTTGGACTACTATTACTTGCAGCTTGCTAATAGATAATAAGTAGTTAGTGCAAACTTAACTCTATATTTTAAATACTATAGGTCACATTGAACTAAACCGACGAGCGTGTATGAAAGGATTGATGAAAGTTCAGGAAGCAAGGGAAGTATGTCAAGATCGTAGCAGGTGGAGAACTGTGGTCTCTGCCTACCCCGACGGTAACAAGGCGTGATGTTATGTATGTATGTACATTGAAATAAAACCAGTGTTACCTGGTTGGTGATTATATTTACGTTAAAAAATTGGATTTTACTTTAACCGTTTCTGAGAAAAAAAACTTAAGCCAGGGTCCCGTTTGAGCGTGGAGAAGGGGGAGCGTACATGGGATCAACGGATAATTTTCTAGATATGTTCAGAGGGACCTAAGGAACAGTTTTAAAGCAAGAAACCTACCAACGTAATTTAGCCTAGGTTATTTTTGGTCTTTTTTGAACAAGTAGGATTTCAGCTTGACAACATTGATTTCTGGATTCAGTGATGTCCAAAACCCCATAAAACCTTTGTTGTCAAAAATGGTCCCGTTTTAGTTGTGAGACAATTTAATTATCACTTATCTCCTATTAATTTAATAAGCATATATACATTCTGACAACACTTCTTCCTGTAAGGTGTAACTCAATCTAGAAGGTTAATAGTTCGGGCTAGGCCACAGAATAAATACAATACACGGCAGATGTGCTCTGACCCAATACCAAAATCGGTTTTCCTCTCACGTACGGACTTTACTTTTTCTATCTTCTTTGTTCAATTCAATTACGACTCACTGTGAACAGAGCTAAGGTTTTTGTTCAAATATAAATGGCTTCGTTTCTCCTTTCTGGAATGATTTAATTTTTAATATAAGTCTCACATTTTATAAAAGATTTCAAGATTTTCAAAATCGTGAGTCGAGGTATGGCCGCTGACTACGTATCTTACACGCCAGTTAGTTTGTTGGTCATCACAGCTAGTTGCAGAAACTCTCTTTAAAGTTACAGCTCCTTCAAATTCAAAAGAAAAGCGAATTTTTTGTCGCCACAATTTTTTCGTTTATCCGTACTAAACTACTAAAGTGATGAAACTATCGAGAAAACGTCATCGATGAAACAACATTCGATGGATGGGGATTCGAAATGATGTAGGGAACCCAATGATCACGTGATCGACTCATTTTGAATGAAAATTTAAAAACAATAACTTATTTCGGTAACTTTATTACTTTTATTTGTAGAATCACTGTATACGAAAATAACATGGGCGGCTACATTATTTTCAAAACGAACCCTTTTAAAAATCTAAACATAAAAAGTGGACGAAATTAGATTTTATTGTACATTCATTACAAGGGGGCGGCTCTCGGTTTGGGCTATATTTACAGGGTGTCCTTTTTTCCCCGGCTGGAAACTAACGAACCATGAAATGAATGACTCAGGGCTCGGTCACATCCTGTAATTTATACCACGTGATTGTATACATAGTGTGTCAAAAAGGGCACAATGGTCATATCATAAATTATTAAAAATCTGCTCATAAAATTCAACCAGTTTACCCAAGAAACATAAATAGGTCGAAATACGAACAAGAACTTTAACTTGCTATTTTCCTTCCATACGAATGGGATTATTTAGCAAGAGCTAAAAAAGAGAGAAATACCTTTGTAAGTCGTTAGTGACGTTCAATTACAAAGCAAATGGGGGCAGTGATAAATGCTCTTGAAGACTATACAGGTTCATCATCATGACATCCCATGAAACGTCTACTACAGGACAGGGAACTCCCTCCAGAATTCCAGCTTTTGCTGAAACAATGTAGAGGGGAAGTACAATAGTCACCACGCTTATTAGTGTTACGGCTGGCACCATGGACCGCGGTTGTTGGTGACCGCAGAATGTAAGATGATACGATACACAGAAGAATGCTGCTGCCCATTAACTGCTGAACATTCGATCGGTTGAGGCCTCTGGTTGCGATCAGTTGGTCATCCCCTACACTCCTAGAACATGTCTTTCCTGAAAAAAAACTCGAGCCCTCTGGTTTTACCCGTCTTGCCGGGGATGGGTCTGCCTGGCTGGATGTGGTGCTCTATCTATCTATGTATCTATCCCTCGAAAGAACTCGACGTTTTCTAAACAAACACTTTGCAGTTGAAGAAAGACTTTTCTTTAATTAAATGAGTTACAGTCAACGACAGGTCAAGCTTGACACTCGTAGTGCGACTCTAGCCCGTACGTCTATTGAAATAAGAACGGCACAACGGCGAACGGTACACGTCTATAACCACACTACGTATACAGATAAACGCTTAGGCTATCGTTTTACATACAGCTAGAAATATCCACATTTTCAACATGTTTCACTAAACCCCACTAACTTTAGTGAACTCTGGTATAACCTAGTACGCACGGCCGCAAGCATTTAATTGTCATTAAAAATTCAATACAACATTTACCTGAGAGGAAGGGACATTACTCGTTTTGATACTAAAAACCCATTTTTTGGCACTCTTGAATTATCTTTATTTAAATTTATGCAATGTTTATTTAAGTTTGAATAAATCATGGTTCATTCATATTTCAGCTTCAAACGTAGTACGCGATAGCTCAGCTACAATAAAGCATTTCAAACTTCAAAATACAGACAAGTAGGTCGATCGATGTATCAGAAGAAAAATATTTAAGAAGTGTATGTAAAAGAATAATACCTTGCATCCAATAGCACGTACAACAATCTCCAGAGATGCATTTCGGAGTGTTCAGTGAGATATTATCCAAGTGAAGGAAGCGGTATACGACTTCACCACGTGGCTCTGAACGTTTTTGGTGCAAGACGTGTCTGTTTAAATGCAGAATTCCTCCGAGAGATGTGGTTCATTCAAGAATGTTCATTCAAAAACGTTACAGCACCTTCAGAATTCTGGACTGGAAGTATTAAACATGGTATCACATCGATTAATGACGACTCCCTAGGGGTCCACAATCTTGAAGTAGGTAATATTTATTTCCCTTAAGTAGGTATATTTAGTTTATACCATTTTCATACGATAAACAGTTTCAAGTCTTTTTTTATCTTTCCATGAAACTAAAACAATTTATTAAAATAACGCAGTTTTAAAGTACATCAAATTTGTTTAGTACAAGGAGGTTTTAACCCACGCTAGCGAAGCGTAGTAAAACTTCCTTGGTTTAGTAGAATTAGACGTGTCAAAGTGTTTTGTACAAATCTACTAGATAGCAGCCCTCTATCCATGACAAGCACTAACTTTCTATGAAACACAAAGAAGAAAACGTCAAACTAACAATGATATTACAATTATATAACCGAGGTAGATACGTTATTAGTGCTTCAAAAATGAAGCTCATAAGTTGCTACAATTGTAATTATATTTTATTTTAAAAAATAAGACGCCATAATGAAGTAGTAGAGATAACATGAAAAAAAAGATAACCATATTCCTTTCGAAACTGGAGTGATCGGGACATAAAACATCAACATAGATCAACTAACAGAAGCGCCATTCTTATTAACTTCGAAAAACTTTAGTGCCTAAGGGGAGCTGTAATACGTTTTAGATTTTTTATCGAGAATGATAAGAGAACAGTCACTGGGCTTAGGTTTGAACCTTCAACAATGTTAATTTAAGCGGGGTCGCTTAAAATGTGAGGCATAAAATAAGTGTAAGTAATAGCATTTACTTATGTAAAATAGTAAACTTTTATCTTCTTACGCTGAAAATCTTTTTAGAAACCGGCTGTTAAAATACTGATAGTGAGAATCAAATAAAATTTTCGAAACCATCGTTACGCTAAAATATAAAACCAAATACTCGCTCAAGGTCATAGTGTCACCATTATCGTGCGGCCAACTGTAACAAACGGCAGCAATGACACCTTAATAATTAGGTTGAACCTATCCACTTGTTACCTACCTACCTGGGTCAGACAAATATCTACATCATTTTTTTTGTTAATTTTCTAATATTGTTACTGTTTTAGATTTCCATGTGATATGCTGCTTAGACAAAAATGAACCACTAGTTCGAGAAGAGAGAAGTAAAGAAGATTGGAGTCCGTCAAATGGCAGCACTATTTTCTCCGAACATTTCGTTGCTGACAAAGGACAATATATTCCTTAAAAAGCGGCCGTTCCTATGTTTCTATGGAAAATGTTATTTCCAAAAGTTTTAGAACAAATGCCGTTCCATAAGTGGAAAGTTAGTAGAGTGTAATGTTGTAGGTGTTAATATTTTTTTATAGTGTTTTTCGTTTATAGGTGTCAACTATATGAGACTATTAGTAAATTTTTACTTAAGACAGTAAACGATGAAACGTTGATTCCGTGAAAATGTTTTTTTATTTTATTTATGATAGTTATTAAACTTCCGATTCCGAATATTCTCGATATAAACCTAGATCGTTTCTGTTTTTTTTTGCATTGTGTAAAATCGGAACGCCAAACGCTTTGCAACATCTTATATAGTACGCACCACACAACCAATGCTTATCCTGCTTGTGTATTTCTAGTTCATAACTACCCAGAATCTATTCGAGTCGCAAATAAATAGGCTTTTCCGGAGTAAGCTTATTGCAATTGCAACTTTTTTGCCCTTAGAGGTGGACTGAGGTCAAGAGCAAGCCCGTTGAAAATAAAAAAGGTTTAAGGTAATTTACGTACAACAACCAATTCATCTTTCCCAAGTATTTTTTCCCCAATGGCAAAGTAAAATGGTCTGCTCTATAAGAAGTTAGGTAGTTTAGGTCATGAAAATGTGTTTTAGGTGTTTAATGTCTCTTCTGTTTATTCCATAGTTAATCTATGTTAAGTTAGTCATATTGAAGTTTAGTATGTATGTGTCAAAGCATTGTCAAAGCGACGCAATATTTTAGGCTGCATAGTATGAAGGTAACTTATCTTTATCAAAACATCTTTGCAAACTAATAAAAGAAATCCCATGGAAAACGCATTCCGTTTTCCTGAATTTCGAAATATTCCACTTTTTGAAGGTGGTAGGGCTTTTGTGCAAAATCCGTCTGGGGAAGTACCACCCCGTTGCCTATTTCTACCGTAAAATAGCAGTGTTTGCACTGCTGTTTCAATTTAAGGGGTGAGGAAGCCAGCGTAATTACCGGCACACGAGACACACCATCTTAGTTCTCAGGGTGGGTAACATGCTTACTGTCCTATTAGTGTCAAGTTATGCCAATAATAAGACAGCGGGCTCCATGGGCGGTGGTGACCACTTTCCATCAGGAACGTGTAGACACGTGTCGAAAGGAGAATCGCCCCACTGGGGCATATTACTGTCACATGCATGTATGCTCTCGCTTTGTTTGTAAGAAGTTTCCTATTTCGTCAGCTTGAGTGCTAACGAAGCCGACCGCCACAATAAGGCTCGTGACAACTAAGAAAATTAAGCATAATTTAATAGAACTCCGGCTAGAAAAAAGAAAATTAAATTGGTTATTTTACATTTCAATATTCAAATCGCTATTCAGAGACGAAATTTTATTTGGTTTAGGAAAAAAAATGATGCTTTCTTTCGACCACATATAAATGTTTGCCGGAAGACTTTTTTTAATGGTTAACATTTTCTTTGATCTCTTTCTTCTAATGTTCAAGATTCCAAGAATTAATCACGAACTACAACTTTTGCAAAGAGATTTGTCATTTGAATACCTCCAGAGCTTTAAAATATTTTACCTTTAGAGAGTATTCTTAGTAAAACAGAGATCCTTTCAACCTTGAAATGGTAAAGTATTAAAGTAGTTCGAAAAGAGATTATTTAACCACCTAAACTGTTCAGATTATAAGCTCTTTGTTAATCCGAAAGTAGAATACTTTTGACTACAAAACACAAAAGTTTCCTTGGGGGTGAAATAGTCGTGAAATAAAATCATTTTTAATCGTGGTAACTTGAACGATATTACCAAAAAATTGATTCACCCTAAGATAAATGATTCGCGCGTATCATTTATCTAAGGATTCACCCAAGAATACAGTCAGTACTTATATTTTTTAAATTTGAGTATAAGCCGATGTGATACGTTTTTCATAAGCTCACTCGAAGCAATTCGCGCGACCTTCCATATTGAAGTTTATTTCACGAAGGTATAATTTCGCCCAGTTCAGTTATCGGTTCATCGGGTTCTTTTTATTTATTTGTGTGCCCGCTCGAGGGCGAAATGGAAGTTCCTTGTCGGAGGTAAGAGGCTAAGAACTCACTCAAAGCCTTGAGAAATATTGCTTTTGATTGATTTAAATTAAGTGTCCGTGCGAAAAACGGCATTGAGTTTTAGTTCTGAATCTTATCGTGCGTAAAAATTCTCTTTCCTCGTGTAAGTGTGGTAATAAATTTTCGTTCGTTATGTAATCATTCTACGACTCGCAAGTATAAACCAAAATCAGTTACTATACAGGTGTAATAAAAAGTGTATACCAACCCAGATGGATGTGAATCTGCTCATTATACTGAAAAACTTTCCCTAAGGAACATAGGTCAAAATACGAAAAAAATTCTGACCTCCCATAGAAACTGAATCAGCTGATAGCGCGTTTTATATGGGAGGTCAAATATCATTTTTCGTATTTCCACCTATGTTCCTTAGGGAGAGTTGTTCAGTTTCATGGGCAAAATCACATCCTTCAGGGTTGATATACCTTTTCTGTTACACGTTTTACAATGCGGATTTTCATTGTTTTCGCCCCGAAGGCCAGTAATTCTCTCATGAAAATAAGCAACTTCCCCAATAGAAAACTTTTTATATTCAATTTTTTTTTTCCAATTCTCATACAAAATAAGTCGATCACGACACGTGACCACTTAAAATAGTGAAAATTATTCGAGTAACATTTATTGCCTTGGGAAAAGTGCTTGTTTTCATTATTAGAATCACTTGTCTTTGGGAGCAAAACCAATGAAAATTACGACCCCGAATGTCTACACATCTAAACCTAAAACCGCACAACAAAGTATAGCACCTCTTTGGTCAAAACAAAGCTGCCAGTGTTAGTTATGATAACAGTTGGCGGTAATGTAATATGTAAGTCTTAGTCTTATCTAAGATGTAAGTGTTCCGATCTGCTAGTAGTCTAAGAGCTACATACGGAAATAGGTATGCAATTTATAGAGCAACGAAATCCCTCTAGTTAGTGTGTCATACTATCATTTTTAATTAATCCGGGCGCCTGGCCGCTGTTCAGTGGTGGGTGCGAGAGTGGAAGGGTAACAAAGGTGTTTTAGAAAGAAATATTGAAGGAGTGCAATTTATAGAGCTCTGCGTTTGATGTTATATTACAGCTAATTATGTATTAAATTCAAATACATCATTGCCAGGCGTTTAAATTGGGGAAAAAGTAGTGCCAGGTGATGTCAAAAATGCGCGAAAAAGTTCTGTAGTAATACCACACCAAACTCGGAGCTCTATTAATTGCATACCTTCAATTGAATTTACAACCCCTTTGTTGCCCAACCACTTCCACACCCACCGCTGAACAGCTGCCAGGTGCCCGGATCAATTAATAATGACACTATGGCATACTAACTAGAGGGATTTCGTTGCTCTATAAATCGCATACCTATTTATGTAGTTAGCTCTCCAGCTATACGTTTTTATCTTAAATTATGAACAGGCGGTACTTACATCTATATACTGCATTATCCACAGGACCTCATAGTTGCTTTTGTGTTCCTTGTTTATTTCTTCACTGAACTATTTAACCTACTGTGTATATTTTATCTTCCGTAGCGGGTATGTTACATTACCCTCCTCGTAACCACATGAATAACCAACGAGTGATACTGCAGTGAAGCGCCATGCATATTGCACGGTGTGGCTCCGCGTTTCACGAATGTTGAACATGTGAACTCATGCTTATTACGTTGTACAGAAGTTGTACTCCTTTCATAAGGAATAAAAATACCTTTTTGTATTGCGCCGGTTTCACATATTATTGCAAACGAAAAGTAATAAATTTTCATAATTTTTGTAATGTTTCTTGTCATGTCATTTGTAATTTTGCTTGCATGCTCTACGCTTTTGTTTTTTTTCATTTGAGACCAATTTGACACACATATTTTTGTGTCAAATAGAAGATTTTTGTTCAGAAATTTTATTTTATTTACAAAAATTTAAGTGTATCGATGAATTATTTAGGTTATTCTTAGGTCCAGGCTGTGTGCAAACTGCAGCGTACTCGTAAGTTTTTATTGCCTGAATCTCAGTGACTCTAAACAAGCAACATTCCCGAAGAAAATATTTATTACTTGAAATAAATTTTTCGCGTTACCATACAAAAAGAGTCGATCACATGACCACATTTACTATGGAGATATGAAAAAATTATTTCGAGTATTTTTTTTTGTGTAAGTTGCTTGTTATCATGAGTAAAATCACCGGGCTTCAAAAGCTAAACCAATGAAAACTCACTCTGTATAATATAAAAAGGTTTTTGTAGGTTTCTATCAGGGTTTTCTGTGTCTTAATAGGGTTAATTATTTATTTTGTTCTATTAAAAGTACCGGTAGACTTTGTACTCTAGAGGTATGTAAGTAATGCTGTCCAAGTATTTAATTAAAGCTGGCTGGTTATAAGAAAATCCGGGTAATCTGATTTATGACACTCGCTGAATTATAATGCGCCAACTCCATGCCTGTAGAATATTTCACGTAATTCCCATTAAATACAGCGTGAATTATCATTCGTTTTAATAATGAAGCCTAGTGATTCTACTCATGAAAACAAGCAACTTTCCCGAAGAATTTTTTTTTTTACTCTAAAAAACTTTTTCGTCTCCCTGTAGTAAAGTGGTCACGTGATCGAATTATTTTGTAAGAGAAGGTGAAACTTTTTTTTTTCGAGCAATACATCTTTTTCTTTGGTAAAGTTGCTTTTTTTTCATATGTAGAATCACTGGGCTTTGGGATTAAAACGAATAAAAATTAACGCTGTATATTTAACACGGCAGATTCGTTCGTAACGCGTCAGAGTCAGGGCTGACGCCATAACAAATTTTCTTTTATAAGTTATTAAAGATTTCAACGAGAACTTAGAAGCAATTGAGGAGCCACAAAAGTTAAATTGGCGAAGTTTTAATTTACAAAAGT
Source organism: Athrips mouffetella (assembly GCA_947532105.1). Classification (NCBI taxonomy): domain Eukaryota; kingdom Metazoa; phylum Arthropoda; class Insecta; order Lepidoptera; family Gelechiidae; genus Athrips; species Athrips mouffetella. The sequence continues at coordinate 829,641 of OX383961.1, read as the reverse complement.
TGACTTGCTTTCTCGCCCTTGTTATGGAATTCACAAAAAGTGGACGACGTCGTCGTTTTGTGTTTAGACGGTGATTTAACGCCTCGCCCGGAAACGTGATAATCCATAAAAGTTTAAAATAGATCCAAAACTTTGTAATAACCTTTTTTCAGCTTATGAGATTTTCCATAAAATGGGGTCTATTCTTTGACTGCGCTGAATAAAAAAGAGCTACTTTTTTCTAAAGCTTTTGTCTATTTTGAACGAAACATTAATATTTAAACCTTTTTTTTTAATTCAAGCTATTTGAAATCGCTGCTATACAAACCTTGGTATCATAATCATCATCATCATCAAATCATCAAACCAAAAACCAAACCATCTAATACCATCTTAGAAAAAAGTTCATTGTTGGATACATTTTTGGGGGAATGTAGTCACTACTGTCTAGTTACCAGTGTTACCACGCTTGTTAGTGTTACCGCAGTATGGTGGTACGAAACCCATATTATACAGGGTGTTAGGGTTAACACTGTGATCCTTGAAACTGTGCATTCAGATCATAAAACTGAACAACTTTTGCTAAGGAGCATAAGTCGAAATACGGTAAAAAAATATGATTCCCATAGAAACTATACCAGCTGATTGCGCATTTTGTATGAGAGATGAAAAAAAAAATTCGTATTTAGACCTATGTTCCTTGGGGAAAGTTGTTCAGTTTCATGGTCTGAATGCACAGTTTCAAGGTTCACAGTGTTTACCCAAACACCCTGTATAGAAGGATGCTGCTGCCATACTCTGATTTATTAATATCCCTTATTTGCTATTTACGGCAAAAATATAAAAGCGCGCATTCAAATAGTTTATTGACATAGTTTATTGACATATAAGTTTACAGTAGAACCAAATCACTTACATGCTATCCTTAAATTAAATTAAAATACAATACTGCTTTTTACTTTTATAAAAACTATTAAAAATAGAGCAGCGTATTTGTAGAATTTGTCTACACTGTCATTAAATATGTCAGCATGTGACTGTCGTGTGAGCATTTCATTTATTATAATGATGGCTCGAGCAGTGGGGGCGTTGGCCGCGCTGCAGGTGCGCGCGCATACCGCCGCAAACAGCGGGCGCACCCGCCTCTGCAGCGCCGCTCCACCGCCACGCGGGCCCGGGACTGACAACCCCATGCGAGATACCACAGTACTATTGTCAACTCTGCCGTTAAGAACAGCGTAATAATGCATAATTAATGCTAATTTGCGTCTTAGCAACAAACTGTCTAAGCCGACCATTCCATACACAAAGATTGAGGGATACAGGTATGGATAGACACCAAACATTTTCTTGTATATAAATCTGGCGAATTTTTTCTGCACCTTCTCGATCATGTCAATGTATTTGGCTTCCCGAGGATCCCAAACGATCGCGCCGAACTCCAATCTACTTCGAACATAAGCATTATATAATGTTAACGCTACCTTCACGTTTTGAAATGGGTACACTGTCCTAATAATGAAACCAAGCATTTTGTTTGCTTTCTTACAAGCCGATATAATGTGATCTTTGTAATTAAAATTTGAATTTAAGTTGAGACCTAAGTCCTTAATCTCTTGAACCCGATCTATTGGGGTTTGATCCAAATAGTAGGTAGTATGTATCGGCGTTCCTCTCGTAAATGTCACAACCTTACACTTAGATTTATTAAACTCAAGGTTGTTCGCTTTGGCCCACTCTTTTACAGCGTTGATATCATTTTGCAATGTTACACAGTCCTCCTGATCTTTAATACTTATAAAAAGTTTAAGATCATCTGCGAACAATGTACATTTTGAATTTTGAACAACACTTGGCAAATCATTTATCATAATAAGAAATGATGTAGGACCTAAAGTACTTCCCTGGCTTACGCCAGATCTTGTATAGTAGTTTGGCGAACGATAACCATTAAGTTGGACATACTGGCTTCTATTTCTCAGATAGCTAGCAAAAAAGGTTAGTAATTTTGGGTTAAAACCTAGTTGTGCAAACTTTGACAGTAAAAAATCATTATCTACTAGGTCGAACGCCTTTTTAAAGTCAAAGTAGATCGTATCTACTTGGCCCTTTGAATCTAATTCGGCCAAATTATAGTCAGCAAAGTTAATATGGCTCGTGTTCGTTGATCTAGAAGCTCTAAACCCATGTTGACAGTCAACAAGCGCTGATTCTATTTGGCGCCTTAGTCGAAAGTCAATGATTGCCTCAAACACTTTACCAAAGACTGATAAAATAGCTATCGGTCTGTATGACGTCACATCAGTGTTTGACGCTTCTTTGGGAATTGGCAAGACTCTTGAAACCTTCCAAACATTTGGATACTGTGAAAGCTGTAACGAGAGATTATATATGTATAGCAGCGGTTCTTCAAAAACTGAAATACAATCTTTGACCAAATAGGGTGGAACGGTATCTGGACCAGCAGCAGAACGAGCCTTTAGTTTTCCAACTGCACGACGAAAATCCGAGGCAGTAATATTATCTATAGTGACGGACGGCATTGATGAATAGCCATCTTTGGTGGCTTTTTGTACGTCTAACTCGGGCAGATTTTGTAAAAACACTGAACTGAAGTATTCCGCAAAGATGTCTACTGCTTCTTGCCCAGAGACAATACTATCGTTGACTGTAAAGGTAGTCGTTTTGCATCGGTCTCTTTTCCTATCGCTCACATATTGCCAAAACTTCGTTGGATCATTGACAATGTCTGTCTGTATATTGTACGTGTAATTTTCATATGCTGCGTCAATTAAACTTTTTACGCGTTCCCTATAAAACTTGAACAACTCGTGGTTAAATTGTTTTCCTTCTGCCTTGAATCGTTTTAAGTTAAAATATTTCAATTTTATATTCCTAATAATTTCAGGTGTATACCATTTCGGGTAAACATAACGACGATTACCACATCTGCTTTTTTTAAGGGAACATATACCACAAAAAGATCATTTATAATGCTATAAAAACGTTTTATGGCTATATCTAAATCACTCTCTAGTAGAACATCAGTCCAGTCTACCTCGGCTAAAGCCGCGTATAATCCATTAAAATCTGCCTTATTAAAATCGAATTCAGGTATCCTATGGGACTCGTTTTCATGGTCTCGCACAGTAGTCTGGTTACTAGTCCTAGGTACTAATAATTGTATGTTTAGGGCAGGATGTGGTTTATCCAACCATATCAAAGGTTCAATTTCAGCACTTACGTCAACTGAACTTTCCTTGAAATTGCTCAGCACTAAGTCAAGCATGCCGCCATAAGAATTTTTAACTCCATTAAGTTGTTCTATATGGCAAAAATCAACAAATAAATTATATTTAGAAATAACATTAGAAGTCGCGGTATTCAAATTAAAATCTCCTACCACAATAAATTTCAATGAGCAGTATTGTGCCATTGCATTTTCAATACAATCAAATACACTACAGTATTTTTCGTCACTAGTTCTAGGAGGTAGGTATACAACACAACATACAAATTTTATATGTTTCCATGTCACAATAACAAATATCAATTCTTTATCCTCAGAAAGGCCGTCAATGTTTGTTAATCTTTGAACTGTAAAACCACTCCGCACAGCTATTAGAACTCCTCCATACCCAACGTTGTTTTCTCGGTCTTTACGTATCACTGTGTATCCCGGAGGAAACAACTCTCCGTTGAAGACTGAGTCATTGAGAAAAGTTTCATTCAATGCTATTATATCAAATGATTGATGTTGTAGTAGATTGCTTTTAAATTCAGCAGACTTCTTGGATGAGCGTAGTCCTCTCACGTTCTGGTAATACACGCTAATTTTTTTTGGTCGATTGTCTCTTCTCATTCTGCCTCCTGCCACGAAAAAGCTGCCGCCAGGGCGCAATACAAATGTCTGCAGCCCAATGAGTGGTCTTCAAAACTGAATCCGCTAGTTTTGCAGGTACACCAAGTTTGAACGAAGCATAATTACCCCGTGCTTTTAAAGTCTCAACTGAGCAGGAATCAGTCTTACAAATTCTCATGAGGTGGTCACGCACCTGTTTTTCAGACGTTCCTACTTTGACGTAGTATAAATGGAGGTATTTCACTTTTTCTGACGCTTGAAGTGGTGAAGCACCTGGATCCGCTGTGCCACGAAGAACTTCAACCCTCTGCTCAGCTGAACGTCTAGATTTTTTACGAACTACGTCAGTCCATTTTACTTCATCCTCAGATTCAGAAGCTACATCAACAAGAACCTCTGTACGTATTTCAACAGTTGAAGGCGATGACTTAGCCACCTGAGGTGGTGTTCCTGAGCAAGAAGATTTCTCTGCCAATTTGTTTTGTTCTTGTTGTGGTTTGAGTTTGATACTCTATTAATCTAATACTGGTCTTTATATGTACAAAAACAAAATCATTTATTTCCTTACAAAAACACATTGAAAACGCATTTAATTAAAAAACAAGTAGGAGAGCCCACCCGCGACGTCATTAAGAGGATAGAAATACAAACAAAAGTATGCTGCTGTGTATTGTTTAATGTGCTCAATAAAGCACCAATTTATCTACTTATACAGGGTGTTTGGTATATGTCTGCAAACCTCTCAGGTGGTTGCACTACCCATGAAACTAAACAACTTTTCCTATGTAACATAGATCGAAATACGAAAAAAAAAATATTAACGACCCATGCAAACTGCATCAGCTAATACCGTATGTTGTATGGGAGATCAAATTTTTCTTTCATATTTTGACCTATGTTCCTAAGGGAAAGTTGTTCAGTTTCATGGGTAGGGCAGATTTTGCAATCATATACTAAACATCCTGTAGATTTTGTTTAAATAGACCTTTAACCTAAATAGATTTGCTATTATAGAAAACTGACATATGGACATATTCCTTCCCAACTTCAGATTTCAGTTCATATTGAATGCGTTGAGCGCTGGCTGTGTACGAGTATGCAAATATTGCAATGACGGAAGTTCGGGGTTTCATATCCCTGTCGGATCCGGATATTGGAAGAAGTCTTTTTGCTACGTTCTGCTGGAAAATCGTCAACCCGTTCACTTGTTTATTTCTCTTGCTAGATATTTTTAAAGTACAAGTTTTTATCAAATGAAATGGTTTATCACGTACACATCTCACTCGTTTACTATTCGTGTGTGGTTGTATAAGAGTAGGTAAAGCTTGAACAAAGAAATTTGACCGTCTAGCTACGAACTTGACACTCGGAGCTCGAGTTATGCCCCTGTATACTGTCAAATGTGTCAAGCTTGACGTGCTCTTGATTGAACTACAGCCGCACTTACCAATAGGGTGTTTTCAACCATCTTTTAAAATGTTCACTGGATGGCGCTGCAAATCAGCATGAGGAACAACCTTCGTAACACAAAATAAAGTAATACTACGGTCAACCGCTTGTCGGTAGAAACTTTTTCAACTCTCTCCGCCCCCCTTGCAATCCACTCCACACCCTCGCGCGCGCCCGCCTGCGACTTTCTCGGGGTCCTTCTAATGGTATTTTGTACTGAATATGCGAGTCTACGCAATAGACGGAGAGCGCGTGGTCGTCAACCCTACCTCATCGATTACCAAGATGCGACTAATCTAGGGTGATGCACGTTAAAAAGTTATATCCGAATCAACAGGGTTGCCTGGGCGCAACCTGGCAGGTTTTGTACAGTGGGCAAAAAACTTGTCATTTTTTGGGCAAAAATTACCTCATCGAATACCAAATAGGTACATAGTACATTTGATAGTACTCATCAAGGAGTGCCTAAATCAACAGGGTTGCCTCACTCAATCCTGGCACATTCAGGGGTTGGCCTGATTTTAAGGTGGTCAAAAATGAGAAAAATTACCTCATCGATTACCAAGTAGGTACTTATTACAACTGATAGAGCTCTTCAAGAAGGGGCAAAATCAACAGGGTTGCCTCGCCAAATCCTGGCACATTCGTGAGTCGGCCTGATTTTAGGTCGGCAAAAAAATACAAAACTTACTTACGATTATGAGTAATGAATTGAAACTTATACCATTTGAAGGATCTAGACATCTTAATAATATTTGCTATAGTATGCCGACACTTAAACAAGTTTCATATTATTATACAGGATAAAAAGTTAAGATGGGGTACACACGGCAGCTACTATAAAAGCATTATAGCTACAAAAAAATTTTGTAAAGAGACTTACCCTTACTTTTAGAGATATTTTAACCTACATTCACAGATTTTGGAAAAAATGTACAGTCAACAAGAAAAATGGCAATTTTCACAAAAAAAAAATTCATTTCATTTGATCTTATTATTGATAAAAAACATAATTTTCTATGGGCTCAAAAGAGGTTAAGGTATTAGAACTGTCAGAAAGCACATAATTATTTTCCCATACATGTAATAGGAGAAACAGAAATTTTCATGTACCTTTTTTACGAAACATTCCATCCTCTTGTTACTAAGAAACAGAAGTCTGTAAAAGGTCCACCAGGGTAAAGGTATTAGAACTCTCAGAATCCGAAAAATAAATTTTGACTTTTAGAGCCATTAGCAATTTCTAAGTGGGCAAAACACTTTTTGGGTAACAATTACCTGTACGAATGTAGATGTAATGTAGTGAACGTATGTGTGTGTCTGAGTGTGTGTGTGTGTTTGTGTGATGTGTTTGTGTTGTAGAGTAGGATGTGTGTGTGTGTGTATGTTGATATAGTGTTCTTTAAGAAGTGGCAATATCAACACGGTTGTCTTGCCAAATCCTGGCATTTTCGGCCTGATTTTATTTTATTACTGAATACTGCATGGATGACTGATATATCCACGCCCAGCCCAAGCCACTGGACATAGAGACTTGAAATTTTGCACATAGATACCTTATACAGTGTAGGCAACATGGTTGCTTCCCCCAATCCTGGCACATTCGGGAGTCAGCCTGATTTTAGGGTGGTCAAAAGTTTAAAAAATTACCTCTTTGATCACCAAGTAGGTACTAAATGGCAAAATGTATTAATTAAAGTACATTCTGATCAGTATTTATTTTAGTTTTTGATAAGTTATTTATATGTAAATTATTTTAATTTTACTTTTGCACTATTGTGTCCCGTTGCTATTCACTTTTTCACTGCTTCAGGTTGGCTGAAGAAATCCTTTAATTTTGTTGTTTTATTTTACCTATGTGTGAAATAAGGAATATACAGGGTGTAAGGGATGGTGTACCGAAAACTGAAAGGGCGTGTTTAGTCAACGAAACTGAACACCTTTCCCAAAGAAACATTTTTGGGAAATGAAAAAAAAAATTTGACTTCTCCATACAAATTGCTCACTCTGACCGAACAGTTTGTATGGAGAGGTCAAATTTTTTTTTCATTTCCCAAAAATTTTTCTTTGGGAAAGTTGCTCAGTTTCGTTAACTAAACACGCCCTTTCAGTTTTCGGTACACCGTCCCTTACACCCTGTATACAAAATCAATAGGATTACCCGCCAAATACAAAATTTAGCTACATGAAAACATACTATGGAGACTAACCCGATATTTTGGAGAAATTTTGTCACACATTTACTGATTTCAATTAAATGTACAGTAAAAAAAACTGAAATGTTCACAAAACTTATACTTTTAATTTCATTCGATCATCTTACTGATAAAGAACAATTCTCTGTGGGATCAACCGAGGTCAAAGTATTAGAACTCTCATAAAACGCAAAATTGGTTTCCCATACATTAAGTAGTAGCATTAAAACTGAAACTTTACATACCTTTTTTCATACCATTCGATCCTTTTGCTGATAAGAAACAGAAGTCTATGTAAGGTCAAGCATGGTCAAGGTATAAGAACTCTCGGAAAACATAATATAAAATTTCAACTGGCTTTTAGGGCAATTTTCGTATTCTTAATGAGAAAAAACTTCTCTTTAAAAATCACCTTATCGATTTTCAAATAGGTACATAGTATATTCGATAGTGCTTTTTAGAAGTGGCAAAATCAACTGGCTTGCCATAGTGAGGTTGCTCCGGTTGCAGCGCCGGACTCCGGCACGGCGCCGCGCCGTAAAAATTCACGGCGTGCACCGTGGAAAACTACGGCATGGCGCCGTGCCGTACTCTGGTGCGGTGCCGTGCCGTGGAAATAGAAGAGTGACCAGACAAAAGCTGGTTACTGCTATTTTAGCAGGATTCGGTCTCTAATTATTTTGACGATTTACGTAAGTAAATGAATCTAAGAATACAATGAATTGCAAATGCAAGTTTGCAATATCATAAAGATTTTAAAATTAACTGAAATAATTTCAAATTTTAATTTACATTATATGGCAATTGGATTGACATTGAATTGGAATAGGATATAATCTGATTTCAATTGAAGTAGAATTACATTAGATTTGAATTAAATTAGAAATGATTAGAAATTAAAGTGGAACTGAATTCGAACTAAACTGAAATTAAATTGACCCGAGTAAGAATTAAAATGGAACAAAATTGAAACTAAATCATAACTGAATAAAAATTTAATTGGAATTGAATTTTGAACTTAAATTGGAATCATGGAAACTTTATTTCGGTTGACAGCTGTCAAACTCACAATCACTATAACTCGGTTACTACTGACCCTAGACTACTCGTATGTTCGTAATAATGCTAGATCTCGTTGAGATCTCCGTTTCAACTGACAGCTGTCAAAATTAAAACGGCTATATCTCGTAAACTAGCGATGAAAGACTAGTATAGCTCTGTTTGGGGATAAAAATTGTGTTCTTGAATAGGTCTTCACTTCTAGTGAAATAAAGCCTCATATCTCGTAAACTAACGATATAAAAATACTTAATGTAGGAAAAATATTAATTTGACACTTGTAATGTAGATCTCTTTGAGACATATATTTTTTCCTCAAACAGTGCTAGTCTAGCATAGCTAGTTTATGAGATATGGCCATTTTTATTTTAACAGCTGTTAACTGAATTTAAGATCTCGATGAGATCTATCTTTTGTCCCAACATACAAGTAGTCTAGGGTTAGTAGTTTCCAAGTTATAGGTATTTAAAGCTGTCAAATGAAATAAAGATCTTGACGATGTCTATCATTTGTCCGAACATACAAGGAGTCTATTTTCATTAGTTTCCGAGTTACAGCGATTTTGAACTTGACAGCTGTTAAACAAAATAAAGATTTCGACGAGACCTCGCATTTGTCCCAACATACGAATAGTCTAGGAACCGTATTTTCCGAGATATTATGGGGATCTGATCCAAATGGCAGACATAACATCAGCAGAGAGATAGACAGACAGCTAAGTAACCCTGTAAGTGTTATTATTTATTTTGTTGTTATTGTTTACGGAACTCTAAAAATAATCGAACTTAATAATATAAATAAAATTAACTTAATAACGTTAACATAATAAAATTAAAATGACCACTAATCCTTTAAAATCAGACCGACTCGCGAAAGTGCCAGGATTTGGCGAGGTAACCCTATTAATTTTGTATATATTCTTTAAACAAACATACATATAAATAACTCATAATTATTTTAACCTACATAATTTTTTAAATTATTTTAATCTAAAAAGCTAAGAATATACTACTAACATAGTAATTACACATGTACATAACTAAATTAATACATTTTGCCATTTAGTACCTACTTGGTAATCAATGAGATAATTTTTGAGAATTTTGACTACCCTAAAATAAGGCCGACTCCCGAATGTAACGGGATCGAGGGACGGAACCTTGTTGCCTACACTGTATAAGGTATCTATGTGCAATATTTCATGTCTAGGTCCAGCGGTTCAGTAATAAAATAAAATCAGGCCGAAAGTGCCAGTATTTGGCGAGGCAACCGTGTTGATATTGCCACTTCTTAAAGAGCACTACATCATCATACACATACACACACACATCCTACACTACACACATACAAACACAAACACACATCACATGCACACAAACACACACAGACACACACATTGTTAACGATGGTAGGTACAGAAATACCTATAGAAGGATATCTGCAGGTTTCTACACGAAATTATAAAGGAAATACTAAGAATTAGACCGATGAAAATATATTTTGAAAAATTACAAACAATTGATTAACAACCAAAACGTAAAGACAATTTTGCCGACGAGCCACATTTTAAAAAGTAATAACTACAATGTTCTATGAAGGTCGTACTCGACATCCTCCCCGCCTTGCAAGCTACAACTTGCAAGATCAAAGATCCAAGCAACGCGGAACCTTTATGGCGTATCCACTTTTGGACATCTAAGACTTCGGAGTAGCTTCGGCTTGATCCTCTTCCTCTTGTGTCTCTTCCAAGTCTCGTGTGCCTCGTTTATTTCCAGAGAGACTGGCCATTTTTCCCCGCTTTCTGTCCACCATGATGGGCCTTCCCAGCCAAGCGCGGCTAAAGCGGCTAACTTCTTAGCGGAGCAGTCACTTGAAGTAAGATCAGCAGGATTTTGCATCCAATCTTCTTTTATGGCATTTTCTCTTATTTCTTGGATTCTGTTTTTTGGCAGTATAGGGCAGTCGATTTTCCTAGGCAAGTCAACTTTACATCTACCTTTTTCTTCAACAGGAATGACATCCTCGAAATTTGCCAATTCTTGCTCAGTATAACTGCTTTTATTTATTTCATCTTTCGGGTCCTCGATACCAAGGGTCTCCCGTTTCCAAACATGACTGATCTGGTCCGTTAAATCCACAGTTGCCACAATACCTTTAGCTTCGCTCTGCTCGGAGAGCTCGGGCACTAAGCCTTGGAGCGTGCAGCCAAGTTTCGTCTGAATGGCATAGAGGTTCTTGCCAATATTGATAACTGAACCAGTCATCACTCCTCCGGAATAATCTGCACCGATCAGTAGATCCACCTTGGAGCGTGCAGCCAAGTTTCGTCTGAATGGCATAGAGGTTCTTGCCAATATTGATAACTGAACCAGTCATCACTCCTCCGGAATAATCTGCACCGATCAGTAGATCCACATCTGGCGTGTTGTCGCCGACATCAGTAAGGGTCAGATTGTACTTCTTCAGTTTTTTACTGATGGCTGAATCATCACGGATTCTTGGTATGTAACCACATATTTTTTCTTTGCTTAAAGCAGAAATATTTAGTGAGGTTTTCCCGTTCAAGCTTTTAACAGTAAACTCAAAGATTTTATGAGTTTCCTCTTTAGTTTCTACTCCTCCGAAAAGGTAGTGCCTTATAGTGTCTTCTCCTACTGGTTGGAGCTTGAGTTTCGTTGCGATGTCAGTTCTAATATAAGAACGTTGAGCACCAGTGTCAATCAAAGCTCGAATGGTTTCTCCACCAATTGTTTGCAGGAGAGTAGTCCCGTTGCTCTTTGCTGACATTGTGTGTTCGGCGTTGTCGGAGCTGCTATCAGTAGTACCAGATGCCTTGTTTATTTCAGGGCACAGTAGGACAGCGTGTCTCTTCTGACAACCGATACATTTAGGGTACATTTTGCACCTTTGCCATGAATGATTTGTCTTCAGACAGATATGGCAGGCTTTTTTCTTGTTCACAAGCTTTTTCCTTTCCTCTAAAGTCATCTTTTGAGCCTTAATGCATTCGTGGCTCCCTTGAGTAGACTTATCGCACCAAATGCACATTATAATGTTGTTGGAAGATGTTGTTGGCGTACTTTCAGCATTTCCAGTAATCAAGCAGGCTGCTGTTAGAATTTTACATTCAGGTTTACCAGTCAGTCCCTCTCTAGTAAGCTGTATGCGTTCTTCACTTTCTACTTCTATTTTTATGAAGTCAAGGAGTTTGTTAAGTACGTCAGTGTTTTCGGTTCTGCTTCTTTGTCTCTCCCACACACGCAGAATATCCGTGGGGAGGGCAGATTCAACCAACGGGTACAGCATGGCGGCGTACTTTTCACTGGTGACACCAAGAACTTCCAGTGCCCTTAGCTGAGTCTTCAGTTTATCATAAAGAGAGGAAAGACACCTCGTATTACTGTTATCTCCCTTGGCTTGTTGAAGAACTAGAGCCAGCAACTCTCGTACATAAATTTCGATAAGTAATTCATCACGTGCGTACCTGGATTTGAGATGTTCTATAGCTTGGGAGTAGTTTTCACCACATGGAGGAAAGCTGTGGACTAATTCAGCAGCTGGAGAATTGGCTGTCATGCTCTGAATAGGATAAGCCATCTTGTCATCTTGATCGATTGAACAATCTTGATGGATCTTCTTAAATGAACTCCAGAATGTAAGCCAGTTTTTGGCGTTTCCGTCAAATTTCTGAAGTTCGAGCTTGGGTAGCCGTAATGCTCTACTAGAACCTCCATTGTTGCTTATTGGTGGTCTTCCTTTTGTAATATGTTGTCGCATATTCGTTGAAGCTCGATCCACTCTTTTTTATAGGCATCAGCAGACTCGCAATCCTTCAAGAACGTATCTTGTTCCAAATCTTCGGATGAAAACCATTGAGTTTTTATACGTTCGTCGACGTTGAATAAATTTTCAGTTTTCTCCGAGAAATACTTGAAAGTATCTTGAATTTTGGCCATGCGGACAAGCGAGGACGCTTGAGCTATTTATGCTGAGTTTGAGATCATTTTTAGCTTTCGTGAACAATTGTCTTGCAACCGATCGTCCTGTCACGGTCGCCAGAAATGTTAACGATGGTAGGTACAGAAATACCTATAGAAGGATATCTGCAGGTTTCTACACGAAATTTTAAAGGAAATACTAAGAATTAGACCGCTGAAAATATATTTTGAAAAATTACAAACAATTGATTGACAACCAAAACGTAAAGACAATTTTGCCGACGAGCCACATTTTAAAAAGTAATAACTACAATGTTCTATGAAGGTCGTACTCGACACACATACATCCATTGTTACCCAAAAAGTGTTTTGCCCACTTAGAAATTGCTAATGGCTCTAAAAGTCAAAATTTATTTTGCGGATTCTGAGAGTTCTAATACCTTTACCCTGGTGGACCTTTAACAGACTTCTGTTTCTTAGTGACAAGAGGATGGAATGTTTCGTAAAAAAGGTACATGAAAATTTCTGTTTCTCCTATTACAATATGTATGGGAAAATAATTATGTGCTTTCTGACAGTTCTAATACCTTAACCTCTTTTGAGCCCATAGAAAATTATGTTTTTTATCAATAATAAGATCAAATGAAATGAATTTTTTTTTTGTGAAAATTACCATTTTTCTTGTTGACTGTACATTTTTTCCAAAATCTGTGAATGTAGGTCAAAATATCTCTAAAAGTTAGGGTTAGTCTCTTAACAAATTTTTTTTGTAGCTATAATGCTTTTATAGTAGCTGCCGTGTGTACCCCATCTTAACTTTCTATCCTGTATAATAATATGAAACTTGTTTAAGTGTCGGCATACTATAGCAAATATTATTAAGATGTCTAGATCCTTCAAATGGTATAAGTTTCAATTCATTACTCATAATCGTAAGTAAGTTTTGTATTTTTTTGCCGACCTAAAATCAGGCCGACTCACGAATGTGCCAGGATTTGGCGAGGCAACCCTGTTGATTTTGCCCCTTCTTGAAGAGCTCTATCAGTTGTAATAAGTACCTACTTGGTAATCGATGAGGTAATTTTTCTCATTTTTGACCACCTTAAAATCAGGCCAACCCCCGAATGTGCCAGGATTGAGTGAGGCAACCCTGTTGATTTAGGCACTCCTTGATGAGTACTATCAAATGTACTATGTACCTATTTGGTATTCGATGAGGTAATTTTTGCCCAAAAAATGACAAGTTTTTTGCCCACTGTACAAAACCTGCCAGGTTGCGCCCAGGCAACCCTGTTGATTCGGATATAACTTTTTAACGTGCATCACCCTAGATTAGTCGCATCTTGGTAATCGATGAGGTAGGGTTGACGACCACGCGCTCTCCGTCTACAACTTCCAAATTCAAATTTCAAATTCGCGCTCGATGTATGTAGTGTCCAGGGGTGTGATCGTAGTGCCACCATGAAATCAGTATGAAAATGATTAAGTTAGTTTGATTGCTTCTGTCAAATGCCTATTTCACATATTTAAAAATTTTACTTTAAAAAGAAAATACCAACAGTGACTAGCGTACCACCTATCGACACTTAAAAAAACTTAGTTGACAGACGTCAAGGTAAACTTAATTGGGTTTAGATGATAACAGGGGTCTAATCAAAGATTTCGGACCTCCTTGCTTCGCTCGGAATAGATACCTTGCTAATTTATTTTACTATGGGATGACATCTGCCAACATGTCCCAATTTTTTATGTCAAATTATCAATGATCACTAGGAAATATTCAAAATAACCTGTCAAATCCATAGAACGACGCCTTCGCTACCTTGTGACGAATTATTTCTTTAATCCTCCTTCTAAGTACCCTAATTTTTCTGTGGGTCTAATGTTCCTTGTGGTGCCAATAAATTTAAAGATGAGAAAATCGAACGTCACAAATTGTCATGACACAATATGTCAACTGTCTTCCAATATCATGATGTTCGCTTTCGTCAAATGGCACGTTTTTTAGACCCACAGGGCCTGAGACAGTCGGCTTTCTGAACTATAATTGCAAACGCTAGTAGAATATAATGAAATATATGGATTGACATGGGCTAACGAACTGTTGCATGACAGTTAAGGTCAATCCCGAATATTTTGAGTCTATCCTATAGCGTTGACGATATTAGAAAGCCACTTGTCTCAGGACCCAGTTCATTATTCAATAATTAATTTTGAATGTTATTATGAACTATTCATACAAATCGTACCAAATCAATAATGCGCTAAAATTAAAGTGCCTTTCATCATAACATCCCATAAAACGTCTGTTTCAGGACTAGGAGTTCCCTCCATAAACCACGCAAAAACCCGTGGTTCAATCTGCTGGAGAAACCGTTTTTATTCCTTCATTAAAAAGTTCTTATATCGTTCCTTAAGAATTTATAAAAAAATACTTCAATAAAAGGCCCGATTCAGGGTCTCAAAGAAGCGTGTAAAGTTTAAGGGCATTATGTTTGGGAATAATGCGTAATGAAAGATCCAGTATGATTTACGAGCCGGCGATGACTGGAAGAAATTATCCATAGAATATATAACACTAGAGGTATGAGCAAGTCAGGCGGGCAATATGCGGGCCCAATGTGTCATAGTTATATGCGGAGCTACCACGGGGACCTACGCATATTTTTTTTATATATGTCGGAGACAGGTCAGGTCATGAGTATAGTTCTTGTAAAGTTGTCGGGTAGTTCTTATAATTGCTAGCGCCATCTATTGAATTAGTTTACTTCGTCTAAGTGGGGGCTGGCAGCCATTTTGGATGAAATTATTTGAGTCGAACTCATTTGTCTTTTGGGAGCGGTTCGAATCAGTTGTTTCTTGATAATTAAAGGAACAGCGTTTTAACCGAGAGCTAAGTTACCAAAAAGTTGTTTTGATAGCTTTGGCTATGATTTAGATTGTCGAGACACAGTGCACTGGAGTTTAGACACGTAGAGTGATCGATAAGGCCAGCAATGTTGTGGCCTTACAGGTACGAGAACAAGCTCTGTCCATGAGCTAAGTGCCGAGAACCTGACAGAAGAAGGATGAGTACGAGCATTCATGGAGAGTCGAGCAATAATAATGTGCTTTGATAGCTGTGGGCTATGTTCTCTGCCCATTCCTCCATTGTTATTTTTCCCTGAAGAGACATTATATTTTTTTGTAGAAAATCCCATAATTAAACGCAGATGGCCCACAGAGAAGGACTGAAAATACAAAGGCATATATCGGCTACTTACTCGTAAAAAACGTGTGAACTAAACTGAAAAAAAAAGAAAAAAAATATTCATCGAAAAATTGTATCGATCTTGAATTGAAACAGTGACGTTCTAAACATAAATGCTAAGAAAACATATTATAACTTGACAACATTTTCGATTTTTCATAAAAAAAAAATATCAAGCAGATGATCACATTTTGTTACATAATATCCCACGGCTGGCCAAAGATTTTCACTTTGTTTCGAGTAATCGTGGTCTTGTGCAATTTTTCCCGTATTTTGCATGGATGAAATCACAGAGTTTCAGTAACAAAAACATTAAAATTTCACGTGGACACCAGTCCACGTCGGTTTTTTTACAAAAAATATAATGTATACCTCCTCTCTAATGTTTTGTATTCTGAGGAATTATCGGTTGCGATCAGTCTTGTTCACTTCTCGTTGTTGATAAAAGTTTCCCTACGTGTTGCTTTGCTCCAACTGAATGAAGTTAATTTGTTATGAACGTTGCCGCAATTTGTTATAATTAAACTTGATGTTCAAGATTCGACTTGGCATGGTACAGTCAAGCACTCTTTAAGTTCATATGATTGAAGCGCGTACGATAAGCACGGTGCGAAACACGCACCGCAGGATATTATCACCCATTCTTGGTTTATATTCCACATATTCTCACTATGGGCTTTCAAATAATCTTTTATGGAATTCTCTGCTTGGGTCTGTGTTCTAGAGTTCAAACAACGCGAATCTGTTCAAGTCCCGAGTGAATAGGCTTCTTCTGGGCAAGCTCGTTCCATCGTTGACCTCACCTCTGTCCGCAGGGATAAATCAGTCAAGAGTTAGTGAGGAACCCTTATAGTTCCGTCATGTCCGTCTGTCTGTCTGTCCGCGGCTTAGCTAAGTACCCTTGGTACTAGAACACTGTAATTTAGTACAGATATTCATTTCATCTACGCCGAAAAAGTGGTAAAATAAAATCTTTATTATATTATATTATACCTAGCCTATTGTGTCCCACTGCTGATAAAAAAAAAGATTTTTTATTTCTTATCTATGGAATAGGTGTTTTAAAAATAATGTGAGCCAACATCACTAATACAAATATTTAGCTTGAAAGCGGGATTTTTTGATGGAGTCGTGTGTCCCCCTTGCCAGATAACGGAAGTTATTGGAAATGTGAAAAACAAAAAACAGTGGTAGTAGGGTAGACCGGGTACAATTGAAACAGTTTTGCTTCAATTGTGTGTAGTGGAGCCATCTTTAATATTTAAAGATCGGGTGTAAACATGGCTTAAATGATAGTAAACTGGCTATGAAATACAATTTATAGAATAGTTGTATCTCAAACAGAAAAGCTTCAATTACCGTTAAAAGAGGACGGGGGAGAATGGTTCAATTGACCCCGTACTAGGGACGCTTGAAACAGTCCTCGTGGACGTTTAAAACACTCTAATAATATCGAATCAAAACAAGTTTTGCAACGAACTACAGTCAATCTTGACTCAATAAAAGTATTCAATAAGGTTGTAAAAAGTTGGTAATCTTAGGATAAACATATCAAAATTTATGATCGTTTACATATTTTCAAAATTAAAAGCAGGTTATTTTTTTATGAGGTTCTTTTAGAGATCTCAGTTATACTAATTAGTTCCAATATGTTAAATATACACAGTTTTAATGTGATATTAAGCTAAAACGGCATACAATCGTAGTAAAAACAGATAATCTTATCTCATACAAAAGGGCATGTTTCAATTATAACAATATTTCAACCATAACATAATTTTTACGGAAGTGGCATTTTAAAAATCTGACATAGGTCACCTATATTGTCACCTAAATCGCTTAAAATAAAAAAATCTGTTTTAAAAATCATAATTTATTACGTTTCATATTATTCAACTATTCAAACAAAAAATTTCAGATGAGGAACTACAGTTTTGTCTCTTCGACCACCTAACAATTTATAACAATCTGGGGACGATCGAAACACGAGGACGTTTGAAACGTTTCAACAGTACCCAGACGATGTGGTTTAATCGTCCCCAGCCGGCATTTTTTACTTCAAAGTCAAAATTTATTCTTAATCAACTTCAATTCAAATCATGAATTGTGAAAAAACCACTCCACAATAACAAACTGACACTCTAAAATAAAAAAAAAATAACTGTAAGATAAGTGTATCAGATTTTATGACAAAAGTTGTATCATGCAAGTTATTAACTTTTTTGCGCGAAAATCTTGTACGGGCGCTGGTCACGGCTGCTTCGCTCGAAGGCTCGAGCGTAACTGTCTAAACTTCCGGAGATGGCCGATTGACCCACGAGTGTTTCGTCATATGCGTAGTTACTATGGTTATTGAGAAAATCGCAATGTTTCAATCATGACCTGGTTCAATCGTCCCCTACGTATGATGAAACTAAAAAGAAAAGTGTAACAGCTAAATAAGCTTTATGATTTAATGAGAACAAAATGATAAACGATAAGTTTGTGATATGAAAATAATGATATACCTATTTAATCAAAACCTGCTTTGCGATAAAAAAAAACGGAAAAATAAACCAAAAAACCCTATACTGCATGTGGCCCAAAATGTACTTAGCCGGTTTTTTATAAGAGGTTTAGTTATTCGATGCCTTAAATTGAAAAAAGAAGTAAGGGCATTTTTGTAAGGACCCTTTTCACCTTCTTTAATTTTAAAACACTTTACCCAAAAGCCATTTTACTTTTTGTCGCCAAGGGACTATTCGGAAGACAATAAAATTCTCAATTTAGTCCCTCCTTGCGTTTAAAGGTACGATATTAAAAAATAAAATCCATACTGTATGCGTTAGGTCTGGAGCACATGATAGTTTTAAACTTCGATACATTCTTTCAAGCTGTGCGGTGCCGGCCTAAAAAGAATAGTACCGACCCATCTCTTCCCGTGGGTGTCGTAAGAGGCGACTAAGGGACTGAAATCCAGAGGATGGGCAGCAGCGTCCTTCTGTGTATTATTCCATCACACTGCGAGCG
Source organism: Athrips mouffetella (assembly GCA_947532105.1). Lineage (NCBI taxonomy): Eukaryota > Metazoa > Arthropoda > Insecta > Lepidoptera > Gelechiidae > Athrips > Athrips mouffetella. Next base: position 810,900 of record OX383961.1, on the reverse strand, counting down.
CCAACCCGTCTGCCAAGCGTGGCGACTATGGTAAACCCCCCTATAAATCACCATGAACTACAAAAATAAGCACCGGCCCCTAGTCCCCGGCGGCCCCGCTATTCCTGGCTCCGGTAGCAGCCATGGTAACCGACGATCTTGTCTAGGTCGCGGGAAGCCGCTGGATGCGAGCAGCGCAGGACCGGTCGTCATGGAGATGTTTAGGGGAGGCCTATGTCCAGCAGTGGACGTCTTTCGGCTGATATGATGATGATGACATTCTTTTTAAGCCACAAATTATAGTCACGAGAATAAATAAGGTTCTTGACGTTGAAGGATAAATGATTAAGATTATTGTTCCATCGTCGATTCATCTCACTTGTTAACGGCACAGATTATTAACGGACACCTTTTCAGCATAATATTTAATAGATGGTCGTTTGTCAGCATTTGAAGATGGCGGTCATGTATATGTTTCAATTTTGATTTTACCTGTTTATTTGAGAGTTTAATGTGTTTTATCCGGTAAACGAGTTTCTTTTTGAACTTGTAGTAGAAGATTACAACATTCATTTACTGAGATTTTTGGATGGTGAAAAGCGGACTTCAATAATTTCGCTTATCAAGTTATCGGAGTCATCATAGTACACAGGCCCTCGTCCTCGTGATGTGGATTCCTGTGTAAATCTTTCACTGGACATTGGTGACCTTGCCATAATTTTGTAATAATTTCTTTACTTTGATACTGGCAAAATACGACTTGTAATGAGATGTGATGATAATGAATTAATTTCAATTTAATTTAAAACTCGCCGTAGCCCGCAACCTCCTACGCGTGAAGTTCATAAAAAGTAAATAGCCTATTTTCTTATCAAAATATAATCAGCGGATTAGCCGTGAAAGCGTTAAAGACAGGCAGACAGTCAAACAGAGTTACTTTCGCATTTGTTTTCACCCAAACAATTTGAAAATAATTTAAACTAGTTGCATCAGTATTCAGTAGGTTATAGCATGGGCTTGAATCTCAATAGCAACTAAAGTAACTACTCAGTCGAAACGTCGGGAATAATATGGTAATTTATTTTTCAACACATTTGCTCATAAAACAGCTCTATTTGCACTGTATTAAGGTCCATAATCCAGCTTATTAAACACGCGTGCTTTTTTCATTACTATAATTTCACTAGTGTTGTAATTTTTGTCTTTTTTTTAATCGGCAAGATGCAAGGAGTTTCTATATCTATACCATTCATAATATTTTCATGAAAAAGTAAACTGTGTTCGATAATATGATAAATAAATGTTAATTACATGGAAATACTTATATTAATCAACCAACTTACTACAAATTTGTCTTTAAAGTAACAAAATATTCAATATTAAATAATTCATGGGAGTGAGTCTCAGAACAAAGACCTCCTTGCTGAGTAAGCTGTTTGACAGGTTAGTGTTTTATTTTTGTTTTGTTTTTTATAGCGGCAAGGTGCAAGGAGTTTCTATATCTATAAAATTCATAATAATTTAATGAATTAAGAAACTGTGTTCGATAATATGATAAATAAACGTTAAACGAAAATATTAATTTTAATCAACTAACTAACTACAAATTTGTCTTTAAAGTAACAAAATATTCAATTTTAAAATAAATTGAAAAGAAGTCTGTTTGATAGCTTAGTCATTGTCTCCTGCGCGCGCATGTATAATCTGTGTCTTCGAAAAAAGTAATACGCGCGCCATTTGAACAGATATTTCTTGTTGTGAAATGTGTTTAATGTAATAAAAAAATAAATGACTTCTACAAATAAGAAAAACAGTGATAAGTGTAGAACGTCGAAAATACTTGAACAAAAATACAAGTCCGGTGTATAGGGTGACCTAGAAATGTGAGGAAAACGTCTACGAAATTTCCTTAGGAAAAAAAGGTAAGCGCGATTTTGATTCGTTTTTATTCGCAAATGTGTTGAAAAACGTCGTAAGAAGCTTGTGCGCTTTGGTGATTACACCCTCGGCTCCATTACGCCCTCGCCTGCGGCTCGGGCTGCAATTTCTGAGCCTCGGCCGTAATATCCAAAATAGCGCACGTGCATCTTAATGTACTATTGCCTAATTAAAAGTATCTTGCTAAGACCCGGAATAAAATAAACATGTATTAGAAGTACGAAAGTTTAAAACAAAACAAAAAAATTTAAGCCAACAATTTTATACTCGGACCATGTGTATTGAACCTTATATTTGTGTCATTCTAAATAAAGTCGGTTTGGGGCACACGTCCTGGTTTGTCCAGGCGTCAGGCGGTGCTCAACTTACTGTTTTATACATCTCGGGGTAACTTACACTCGGGTGGAAGCGCGTTTACATACACGATACAATGTCGACGTAAACTTTTTACGATCTTACTTTCTGTGTACTTTTATGCGTAGCCTTCTTTTTGCTTGTTTTATATTTATGCTGCCAATTGCAACGTTATGCAAAACATTGCTTTTAACATATTGAATGTAGTTTTTTTTAAGCAGAGAAAGCATTTTCTAATCAAATTAAAGCGAGACGCTTAGATTAATGATAGATCTCTTCGCGGAGACTTATCATTAATCTATGTCGGGTGTTTCAAGTAATGATATTTTACATTACTGATCTTAAACTTAAAAACTCTTAAAGCGTCTTTGCTGACTCTTTCTGTTTTGTTGACAAAGAAAGAGACGGCAATAGAGGAGCTTTTTTAAAGGAGCTTTAACTTTGAAGACGCTTTTTGCAACTGGCTGTAACTGTTTAAGTTAATCGTTTGTCACTTAAAGTTAGTCTCATATTGTCCTTTTCGATTTCGTTGAGAAAGAAAGTGTCAGCACGAGATTTGATGAAAGATTATATTTAAGTGACGTCCCTGAGCACGGCAGTTAGAGTACTCTTAAAACCGAGAAATATTTCCCCATACTTACAAAAAACGTGTCAAAAAATGTTGTACCAGCTGATTAATGCGTTCGCATTGAAAAATAGTTGAAAATTATTTTATGTAGATGCGAAATATTCAATCATGTCAAACTTCATTTATGCTGTGGCAAACTCACCATTAATAATCATAGCGGCCGGAAGTTTTCTCAGGGCTCTACTAAAAAATTCCACAAGCAAGTAAAAGCTTTCTCTAAATAACATATTTTAGATGATACAATAAAAGTGCTTAGAAAATAATAAAAAAACTAAAAAATTGCATTCTCGTAGTTAGAAGTTTGGTCTTCACGGAATGTGGAATGTAAAGAAGACTTGGTTCGTCTATTTCCAAACCACGTATAATATTAAAAACACTTGCAGTGACATTTTGTTGGACAGGAGAGATTTCCACGTCCTCGCTCGGATAGCAGTCGAGAGCTCCCAGTCCACACTAACTTGGGAGCAGATGCCATCTCGGGCGCACGTGACCAAATACAGAAGCTGTCCAATTGAAAATATGTCTTAAAACTAACAAATTATACATTTCTTACACTTGTTCTTATTTCGTGATTGGATTCCTTACTATTTTTATAATGTGATGAAATTAATGTCTAGGATTACACGTTTTACTCGTACTTAAACTGCCAGTGTAAGATTTGTTTTGATAATAAATAAGTACAATGGGTGACCGACCGAGCTTTGCTGTGTATAAATTTGACCAAAGCTCACTTAACAGATGGCGCTTTAGGGTTTCATCGAAATGGCTAGAGCCTTTTTAGAAAAACAGATTACAAATATATACACATACATAATATATATTTATATACATACAAAATTTCTCGTTTAATAGTAGATAAAATAAAAAAATTATGTATCCTAGCATAGGTTACACGAACTTTGTAGAAAAATGAAAGAAAATATAAACATGTGTACTCGTTATTACAAACAACCATCCCAAAGGAACATGGTTCGAAAACAAAAAAAAATTTGGCCTTCAGATATAAACTTTGCGCAAAAGTAATTAGTACAAGCAAAAGTATAATTTCTACATCACAAAAAAAAATTTCTAGCGGTTTTCTACCTGTTTTTCTCTTTGGAAAAGTTGTAAGGTATCTTAATGCCAAGTTTGCAATCCTTTGCTATTAAGGAGTAATTAAAAATTAAAATTCTACTTTACATCATCATATGACCAGAAAGACGTCCACTGCTGGACATAGGCCTCCCTTAAAGATCTCCATGACGACCGGTCCTGCGCTACTCGCATCCTGCGGCTTCCCACGGCCTTGACTAGATCGTATATAGAATAATATGATAATTCTACTAACTATACAAAAAAATTGCTTTGAACATTCCCGGAAACCTAATGAAATTAGAAATTAAAATAGTTATAAATTTATTTAAACTTTCAAGATCGAAAATGGATTGTGTAAAATAGCGTAAATTGCGGTTAAGTCCAATATAAATATGTACTTACGCCAAAGAATAATTTATTATCTACGCTTCACGCAATATAAAGACTAATAATATTACAATGGTAGTTTATGGTGCATAAAACAATCTGCTTAAATTTAATCAGTTTTTGTGTGCTCGTACATTATTTAAACATGAAATTCACGAATTACTAATTACTTACGCATAAAATTAAGTGGACACACAAGCACGTAATTTTAATTGAATCTCGATCACTCTTGTGGGTTTTACAAAATTCAAAGCATTATCTAAAAAAATAACTGACAAGTGCGAGTCGGACTCGCGCCCTAAGGGTTCCGTACCTATCTACCATATGATATACTAAAAGCTTTTGCTCTTTTATAGAAAAGTTCTTGAAACGGGAGCTCACCTTAATTCGTTATTATTAGCTGTGAGAAAAATTGAAATATTTAATTATTTTAGACTTTTCCCTTTATTTGTACAATGAGACCTAGCTTCTTGCCTAATTTCATAATTTTAGGTCAACGGGAAGTACCCTGTAGGTTTTGCTTTTTTGCATAAATGTATGGAGATGAGGACATAAAATGCCATATCTTTTGATTGCGTCGTTGTAAAAATTGAAATTAGCAGATCTTGTGTGGTTTATGGACCTTAATATTTGTTATCAATTTCAACTTGATGCCTCTTCTCGTTCGTGAGAAAAAGGGTCTTGACAGACAGACAGACAGACAGACGGACAACAAAGTGATCCTATAAGGGTTCCGTTTTTTTATTTTGAGGTACGGAACCCTAAAAATGGCGCCTTTGACTTTCAGAGCTATTAAAACTTAAATGAAATCGATTTAAAGGCCTGACTATATTTTTAGGGTTCCGTACCTCAAAATAAAAAACGGAACCCTTATAGGATCACTTTGTTGTCCGTCTGTCTGTCAAGACCCTTTTTCTCACGAACGAGAAGAGGTATCAGGTTCAAATTGATAACGAATATTAAGGTCCAAGAACCACACAAGATCTGAAAATTTCAATTTTTTACAACGACGCAATCAAAAGATATGGCTTTTTATGTCCTCATCTCCATAGTGGCGCCACTGTCACAGTATAAACAAGTCTCTGTATTATAAATGAAATTAAAAATCATAATATATCTTTGATTACCTAGTAAATAGTGTTGCAGTATAAATCTTAGCTGAAATATTGTGTGATATCGTTATCTTGTGAAAATATTAGTGCAAAACAAACATAATTCGAAGTGCAAATTTTCGTTGTCATTTTAACGAATTGAACTGCTTGAATGTGATAATTGGACTACACAAACGTAAAAACATCTATTGTGAGTTGAATTTTTACCTTATATTGAGCTAAGAACTCTCTATTAACAAAACATTTTAAAAATCATTTGTGATTTGTCCGTTATTGATGTGTGCAACTTGTTGGTAGCTATAGTTATAGCAGTATGATACAAAGTCAAAGAATGATAGTCTGATCGATACAAAGGGATCTATAACAAGGCCATCTATCGTCAAGTAGCAAAACTAAGATAACAATGACATCTACCGTCAAGTAGCAAAACTAAGACGACTTACGTAGCTGTTCTTGATCGTTCGTTGAAGCACTTGACAGTTCTAAAAGTCTGCGATAGAGAGCATTTTAATAATTTGCCAGCATCAGATATTGTCAGAGAAATGTCATCAATACCAAACACCTGTGTAAAATGTAGAAAAAAAATTATGAATAGAGATTACCTTATATGTAAAATATGTACAAAAAAAATTCATTTGGATTGCGCAAACATGTCGGAAAAATTATTTCCTTTGTTAAAAAAAAAAAAAATTGGAGTTGTCAGACTTGTAAGACACAACCCAGCTCCAAGGCGGCGGCTAATCTTAAAAGGTTAGCACACTCGTCGACACCAAAAGAAAAAGATAAACCAGCAGGCAGCGAGAATACTCCAACAACCATGGCCTCTGCAAATAACGCGACTTCTTCTGCAACAACGAGCGCTGCGATCGGTTCCATAACAGACTTTAACTCAGATCGAACTCGTGATGTGTCTTGTACTACTACACCAGATCCGATAGCACAGCATACCGTTCAAAATGAAGAGGATAATATCACCCATAGAAAACCACGAACGGTTCAAGAAAATAAAAATATTTCTGACACTATTATATGCGCTTCCAGCTATCCATTATCACACAATAGTTCATGCCGAAGTCTTCCTGACTACTCTACTCTTGAGCACTCGGTAATAGAAGCACTCAGGATGGAGATTGTTAATTTAAAACTAACACTACAGAGTGCGGAACAAGAAATAGAGAAGATGTTGATAGAAAATCTCAAACTAGAAGAAAGACTTAATGAACAAGACCGAAAGATACAGAACTTACTTCTTATATGTTCAGATCCTAAACAAAACCTTTCCAAGTCAAAATATGCACGCTCAAAGAAACAAAAACGAAAATCCAAAAATACATATCAGTCGGAGGTGAACAAATCTTCTACTGAAAACGATACCGTGCAACTTTCACCTATTGCACTTAATGACATCTCATCAGATTATTTGACAACTAAGCAAACACACACCGAAGATCCCAAAAGTAACGTAGTAAAAAACAATAGAACCTCCTCAAGAAGAAATGATGACGATATAACCACACCAAGGCGAAACAAAATATTTATAATGGCCGATCAACAAGGACAAGATCTACAACCAACGTTACATAGTTTGGTCGGAAAAGACTACGACATTTTTTGTTTCTGGAAGGATGGAGCATGCATACCTGAAATCATCAGCACGTGTGCGAGCGAAGTATCGAAACTCACGAAACTAGACTATCTTGTTGTAGTGGGGGGAATGAATGATAGAAATCCACTTAGTCTGAAAAAACATTTGCTGCAATGGCTTTACAAAACTACAAACACTAATATTATTATTTGTGGGTTACCAATTAATGCCTACTTAAATAGTCAGATAGTAAATTATGATATCACGTTAATTTGTCAAAATTTTAAACATTGTACTTTTGTCAAAATGTTTTACAAGAAAATGCGCTTTAGATCCAGGTACTTTGCTTCCGATTTGTGTTTTTCGATAGCAAGAGAAATTAGCCACATTTCTTACGGGATAAATGACAACAAACAGCAAGTTGTCAATCAATGCCGGGTGTCAGGTTTACAAGCGCCGTCTATACCAAAAAATAAATGCGGAGATAAATCGAAAAATCAAACCAATATTTTTTTATAAGCAAAGACGATACATTAAGAATCCTTCATCAGAACATGGGTGGTTTTCTAAGTAAAAAAGATCAGTTAGATATAGCAATTCGGGAATTATCAAAAACCAACCAACTTCCAATTGATATTGTTTGTTTGACGGAAACGTTTATCCAAAAAGGTCATGAAAGTAATATTTTTCTAAACGGGTACTGCCTATGTTCGTCATTTTGTAGGCTCGGTAAAAAACGTGGAGGAACCTGTATCTTGTACAGTGGGACGGAAGAAATAAGACAACTTCCATTTGTGGCGGAGATAGCTTCAGAAAAGTCGTTTGAATGTTGTGGAATAGAGATGGTTAATAATAAACTTATTTTGATATGTATATATAGAACTCCTGATTCAGATGCCGAAATTTTCTTTGATAAATTGAATTTACTACTTGATAAATTAAAGTACAAACGTGGTAAAAAATATATATTGATAGGAGATTGGAATATTGATATACTTGGTACTAATAACAGATCTATCAAATTGTCACAAAAACTAAAAGAGATTTTAACAAGTCATAATCTTAATTTACATATAAACACAGCAACTCGCGAAAAATCGTGCATAGACCATTTTGCCAGTGACGTAAATGAAGCTACTGGCGAAAACATACAACTCTGTCTTTCAGATCACAATAACGCCCAATTGCTGACTCTCCCAGTGACTAACAAAAGACCTCATATTCAACAGTGGTTCGAAATGAAAAGAGATTTCAGTAAAGAAAATATTTCTAAATTTAAATATTATTTAGCTCACTACCCATGGTCTAATGTCCTTTCGTCCGAAAACTTAAGCAATGTCTTTGACATTTTTCACGAGGAACTACAACTTTTGTATAACTTATGTTTTCCGAAGTTAAAAATTAGAATTAAAAGTGATCTAAACAAAGTAAAGTGGCTCACAAAGGGTATTCGAAAGTCATGTGTAGTCAAAAGAAAATTACGTATGTCGTATTACAAAGATAAATTGCCTAAAAACAAAAAAAAAATACAGGAAGTATAACTCTCTTCTTAAAAAATGTATAGCTCTGGCACAAAAAATTGACAACACTAAGTATATAAACAATGCGAAAAATAAATGTCTAGCCACATGGAATATTATTAACTCTAAAACCTCTCAGTTCACTAAACAAAGCGTAGAATACATAATCGTGGATAACAATAGAATAGAGAACTCAACGGAAATAGCAAACGAATTTAATAACTACTTCATCAATATAACAAAAAGGGATTATACAGCCCCAGTAAAATGTGATCTGAAATTATTAGAGAGAAATAATTGTAGTATGTTTTTGATACCTACGGATAACTCTGAAATTTGTAAAATAATAAAATCTTTAAATAATTCAAACTCTACGGGATACGATGAAATATGTACAAAAATTATAAAATTATGTGCGGAGCAGTTGGCTCCAATATTGACTTACCTTGTAAACATGACACTTGAGCATGGAATTTTTCCAGCATCCTTAAAACGATCTGTAGCTAAACCGCTTTTAAAAAAAGGAGAGAAACACAATATGGATAACTATAGGCCTGTAACACTGATTCCTATTTTATCAAAAGTTTGGGAAAAAGTTATTCATAGTAGATTGTTGTCTTTTGTTACTAAATTTAATGTTATTCGGTCAGAACAACATGGTTTCCAGAAAGGAAAATCCACTACTACCGCATGTTTCTCTTTCATTAGAACAGTATCGACATTAATGGATAAGAAAGTACCTGTAACAGCAATGTTTTTTGACATGAGTAGAGCATTCGATTTTGTTTGTCATAAGACTCTTCTTGCTAAATTAGAGATGTACGGAATTCGTGGTGTTGCAAATGATTTGATTGCGGACTATCTTGATCAAAGAACTCAGTGTGTGGAAGTAAACTCTATAAACAATCAATTGGAATATGTAGGCTTCAGATCTTCTTACAAGCTTAATAACGTAGGAGTGCCTCAAGGAAGTATTTTAGGGCCTCTACTATTTTTGCTCTACATTAATGACCTCCCTAAAGTAACCCAATACCCATGCACTTTATTTGCAGACGACTTATCCATTGTGATAGACACAACTATCTGTAACGTAGTAAACTGGTTAAAACAAAATAGCCTTCGTGTCAACCTGTCAAAAACAACATTCTTACAGTTCTCTAACAAAAACGCCAATCCTGTAACTCTTTCTATATCACATAACCAGCATTCAATAACAAAATCCACCACAACTAAGTTCTTGGGTTTGATGCTCGACAAACATTTGTCATGGAAGGATCATGTAGAGTTTATCTGTAACAAAATCAACAGATTTGTATACGCATTATATCGCTTGAAAACCTTATGCGATCAGAAAACAGCCTTGACAGCCTACCATGGCTATGTTTGTTCGGCTTTACGGTATGGACTCGTTTTGTGGGGTAATTCGGTTGACATGCGTAGAGCTTTCATCTTGCAAAAGAAGTGTGTAAGAGCGATTAGTGAAGCTGGACCTATTGATAGTTGCAGGCCTTTATTTAAAGATCTAAATTTATTGACTTTACCATCTCTATATATATTTGAAATTTGCATGTTTGTTAGGAAAAATACTGAGTTGTTTGAACAGAAACCCGTGACATTTGCAACAAGATATCCAAGTCGTTTGGCTACCCACTCTCATAGTACCACATGTTTTGCTAGGAACAGCTATAACATGGCCATCAAGCTCTATAATTTATTGCCTATTGATGTCAAGAAGTTGCCAGTTACTAAATTTAAGAAGTGGTTGCATGACATGCTTGTTAAAAATTGTTTTTATGACATACGAGAATTTGTTAATTTTAAGTGGACATAGGACCTTTATTGTGAATTTAGAATTATTTAATATATTTAAATGGTTATTAATTTTACTGTTACATGTGACCTTATCTTTATTATTTGACTGTATTTAACTTGATGAATTTTAATAATTTTAAATTTGAATTTGTGACCTTGAATAGTGAAATCTAATTATGATATTGATATATTAATGATATTTTTAACTTTATGAATTCCTTATTTTATTTTAATTATTGTAATTTTAATATTAATTGTATTTCTAATATTTGCATGCCGATTCGAGGCGCATCACGCATGAACGTTGTATCCAGGTTGTATCATACTTACCTACCATGTTTATTTAACCGTGTACGCTAGCGAATAAATGTAATCATTCATTCATTCATTTATTCATTCATACATTTATGCAAAAAAGCAAAACCTACAGAGTACTTCCCGTTGACCTAAAATTATGAAATTTGGCAAGAAGCTAGGTCTCACAGTACAAATAAAGGGAAAAGTTTAAAATAATTAAATATTTCAATTTTTCTCACACCTAAAAGTAACCAATTAAGGTGAGCTCCCGTTTCAAGAACTTTTCTATAAAAGAGAGGTCAAGTTGGATGGTAGCGGAGTTTTTAAAATCAAAGAGCAAAAGCTTTTAGTATATCATATGGTAGATAGGTACGGAACCCTTAGGGCGCGAGTCCGACTAGCACTTGGCCGGTTTTTTATTCATTGTTGTTTGAAGTTATGAACAGAACAATAAAATTGTGGATACAAAGGCATGAAAATAAATTTTTAATTGAGATTGGATCAGATTGCATATGAATATTCGGAGATATTATTTCTTTAAATTTATTTATTCTTTTTTGGTCTCATCATCATATCCAAAAAACGTCACCTGCTGGATAGCCATTATATTACACTAGCGGCCCGCCCCGGCTTCGCACGGGTACTAATCTACGGGTAGAGCGGTGCCTTTTATTACGATATTATGACGTAGTCTTCAACTTGCTACACAACATTTATAACTTTTTCAGGATTAGGTGCAAAAATGAACATTTAGGGTCTTACTACAAAAAAGTTAGACATCTATTGAACACTTGATTAAAAAAATGCGCACAAAATAACTGGCTATGTCAGTTGATGCGCAGAAGTCAATTCATAGTCATTTTTGACTTCTGCTCATCAATGACATAGCCAGAGTTATTTTTTGTACGATTTTTTGATCAAGTGTACAACAGATGTCTAACTTTTTTGTAGTAAGACGGGATGTCTAACTTTTTTGTAGTAAGACGGATTGAGTTTTGATGTCACACGTGACAGGGCCAAATACAATTGCCCGTGTGAAAGACAGGAGCATCTAAGAAAATTATTTTCCCTATGTTATTGTTGTAAAAGTCGAGAATGGTTGAACATATCTCAAATTTAAAAAATCAGGCTTCGGATGACCAGTCGCAACGACGTGTGCCCTCCGTGTGTGCCCCCGGTGCCCCGTCGTGTCGGCTATCAACCGAAATGCGCATCGAGTGTGAAGCTCATTCTAGGACTTTAATTAGAGTGATTTTAATATTGTAATATCTTCTAAGATATTCATTTTAATAACATGGTGTCAAGGACAATTCTGATCTATGTTTATTGCTTATTATTACTAACCTTTTAAATTAGATAAGGATCCGTACCTTAAGGGCAAAAATACGTTCAAAAATACCTTATTTTGAAAATCTACTTTTTTGCTATAAAAAATTGGTTACTATGGGTAATCCTTAAAAGATAGATAAATCCTATCGCGGACTTTTCTTTAGAACTTTTAAAGAGCAACAATTCTTTCATACATAACTTTCATATAAATTAAACCATTTACGCAGCGCATGCCCAGAAAGCTCTCAAGACGCACGTTTTTTTCCGACTCGATCGACAAACATCATCATAGTTCAGTTAATTTGCAATAAATATTTATAAATTATAGCCCCAAACCTTTCTATTAAAATAATCTATCTATTAACGAAAACCGGATCAAAATACATACAGTAGTTTCTGAGTTTAGCGATCACAGACAGACATGACGCATGCATGCATGACGACAGAAAAACGTTTCGGGGGACTTTCTTTTATACTCGTATTATGTAGTGATTCTTTGTCTCGATGACGAGCGGTGGAGGTTCTGCGTAAAAAAAAACCGGTCGTGTCGGACTCGCGCGACGAGAGTTCCGATATACCTTTAGTATTTTAGAAATCAATAAAGTCCATTTTTAGGACAGCAATACTAAAATTTGTTTGTATAGGTTTTTACAGATGTCTAAAAAAATGTGCAGCTTAGAATTTATTTTTTATTTTTCCTGTAATATTTATACAGGTTGTCCCAGGAAACACTGTCAAGCAGTGGCCGAGAAGTGGACCGCCCCTTGGGCTACCCGATTCACCCCCATGTATGTTCCGCGATTATTTTTAGTTTTAGAGATAAATTATTTTATCAATTTTTAAAATTTTCTGCCGAAAGAAATTTAAAAATTCATATCTTATTTATTACTTAACATTTTTCCAATTTTCTTTTTGTGTCATGATTGCATTGAACGTTACTTTCATACATAAAATAATAAACCTCCTAACATTCCTACTTGTTACTCAAAAAGTATGGTAAATAAAATTTTCGAACAATTTAATGGGCCGATTACAATTTTGATCATCAATTTAAAAATACAAAAAGGATGTTCCATAGATTGTAGTTGATTTAAAAAAAAATTAGGTCTCTAGTCTACCCAAAACATAAAAAAATTGTTGCTTAATAGGGTATTTTTTGCTGAAATTGGCGTTAAAACGTTGAGAGGGAAAAACCCCTGAATGTTAATTTAGGCTCCAAATAAGTAACTTGCCAATTTTGGTGATTCCTATTGCAAACTAAGATAGTGGTAAGGCTTTTGTACAAAGTCCGTCTGGAAAAGTAGCGCCTTTTGCCTGTTTCTGTCATAAAGCAGCAGTGTTTGCATTCTTGTGTTTCGGTAGAAGTTTTAAGAGAGCTGGTAAAATTTCTGGCACATATTTTATTTCTTAGGATGGGCCTTCAGAATTTGGTTGTACGAGTATTTTCCGTAAGTATGACTACTTGATAGGGTATTTTGAAAGTATTTTGGTACTTAAAATGGTATTTTTCGCTGAAATTGGCGTTCAAAAGATGCTAGGGAAAAACCTGAATCTTAATTAAGGTTTAAAATAATAAATTTTACAATTTACGATATTCTTGTGGCAACTTTAAAGGTGATGGGGCTATTCTGTAAAGTCTGTCTCACAATTATCAAAATTTGCCAAAAGAATAGGTAACTAAAATTAATAAAATAATTATTTTAACCTAAATTAAGATTAATATTTTTCTCCAACATGTTTTGAACGCTAATTTCAGCGAAAAATACCATTAAAAGTATCAAAATACTTTCAAAATACCCTATCAATTAGTAATTCTTACGGAAAAAACAACCACATTCTGAAGGCCCACCCTAAGAAATAAAATAGAATCTCATGTGCCTGAAATTTTAACAGCAGTCTTAAAACTTCTACCGAAACACAATAGTGTTTTACTATAGTAACAGGCAAATGGCGGTACTTTTCCAGACGTACTTTGTACAGAAGCCCTACCACCATCATAATTTGCAATAGGAATCGCCAAAATAGGCAAATTATTTATTTGGAGCCTAAATTAACATTCAGGGTTTTTTCCCTCTCAACTTTTAAACACCAATTTCAGCAAAAAGTACCCCTTAAGCACCAATTTTTTTTATGTTTTAGGTAGCCTAGAGACCTGAAAAGTTTTTGAATTTAATTACAATCTACGGAACATCCTTTTTGTATTTTTAAATTGATGATCAAAATTGTAATCGGCCCATTAAATTGTTCGAAAATTTTATGTACCATACTTTTTGAGTAAAAAGTAGGAATGTTAGGAAGTTTATTATTTTATTTACGAATGAAACGTTCAAGGCAATCACGACACAAAAAGAAAATTGGAAAAATGTTCAGTAAAAAAAAGATATGAATTTTTAAATTTCCTTCGGCAGAAAATTTTAAAAATTAATAAAATAATTTATAACTCGAAAACTACAAATAATCGCGGAACATACATGGGGGTGATTCGGCTAGCCCAAGGGGTGGTCCACCTCTGGACCACCGCTTGATAGTGTCTCCTGGGACACCCTGTATAAACCTCTATCGACTACAATTATCTCAGATTTTTCCTTTCGCAAACTTCAGAGATAAGAGCCCTGAGTCAAGAGGCTTTCTATTATCGCAAACGCTATATAATAGAAAAAACTCTATGGGTTTGACATAAGCTGTCACGTGACATTTCGTTAGCTAATGTCAATCCCATACATTTTCATTCTATTCTACTAGCGTTTGCCATTGTAGAAAGCCACTTGGCTCTAGGCCCGGCTATTATGGCTATTGGATCGGTACAAAATCCAGTGTGTCAAGCAAGCTTACATGTTTTAGACTTTACGAATCTGTGATTTAAGCGCAAAAATGTAATTTAAATATAAAGTTGTACCCAGACATTTTCTTTTCTGCTGAAATGTTTTATGCATCGTAAGGCTTGCAGCGATAAGACCAACTTTATCTTCTTTTTATAAGTGGTACACTTCAAGAAACAACTCAAACCATCAATTCTACTTCTTAACCGGTTTACTAAACGGTTAGAAAAGGTAGCCTCCTATTTAGTAGGTCATCTGTTCAGTAAAACCCAGTTGTTGGCACGTCCAGCTTTGTCAGCACGTCTGCAAGAGGAGACTCCACCGTAATCTCTGGACGGATGCCAACTTACTACGATGAATGTACTGTTATGAAATAAGAAAAGTCTTAATGGTGTTTATCTACTCTCATATCGTAAATCCTCAATAATGCGTTCAAAATTGTAAGTTATCACCTAAATAATGTAAATCTGTGACTAAAAATACTCTTAGTGTAAATATTTTATCTGTAGGAGTGTATTTTCAAGTACTGAATTTTCCGCGGGAGACCTGTTAATTATTTTAGGATTCGAGTAGATAACGTTGTGTATACAACTCCACATAACTATAGGTATAAAACACTCGTGTCATCTATTAAAGAACTTGGCTCGCTACGCTCGCCTGCGTCCCGTAAGCCGAAACTCGATTTTTATAACCTTCATTATGAACCGTTGCATAAACTACTATTATATTATTACAAAAAGTATGCAAGCAAATACTTTTGGGTGCTCAAGTTTTATGACAAATCTCCCTAAGAGCTATCCTATATTTTGGAGAAAAAATTCATATCAGGCCAAATTTTTGTAAACGGCTTTTAAATGCAATTTAAAGGGACTGTATTTTTGAATCCACCCAAATTTCAAACTGGAAGGTACAATTTCAATTTCGGGAGGTTTCAATTTCCATTTTTTTTTGTTGGATTTAGTACACTTAATGTTTAGGGACGTTAATGAAACAAAAGCATTGAAAAACTGATCTAATAGCATTTTTATCATAGGTCTAATGCAACTTTGAGATTTACGTAAATTTGTTTTTAAGATTTAATTGTGTTTCTTTTACAAATATATAGGAGGATTACATACTTAAAAAAAAGATAAAAATAAAGGTAATTAAATGTAAAGTAAATAATATTTATAGCATTTTTGCCCTTCTTTTGTGGAATTTATAATACCTTTATTATTATTATTTTAAATCATGCGGTCGTAAATTTGGGTGGATTACTATGGAATTATTTTATAGACCAGCTAATCTAATTTTTGATGAAAAAAAAAATGCTGATATGAATTTTTGTTGAATCTTCATACAGTGAAATCGTTTGGCTCTTAGGTAATGAAATGAAGTAAGCAAATATATTGATTTTTATAAGATTCAGATTCAGATTATTTATTCAATTCAGATTCAGATTCAGATTTATTGTATAAATTAAAATAATTTACATGTCATCAACAGAATAAAAATTATGTATAAATTAAATATAATCTATATACCTAATTACATAGGTAGTCTATTTTTCATGTCTGGGGCAACACCCTGCGTACGCCAGCATAAAATTCATTAATATTGTAGCAAGCTAATCTTATGAGAATATTTTTAACCTTTTTTGTGAAGCTGTTTGGACTCGGTGCGTCTATGACGTGTGGGGGAAGCGCATTGTACATTTGAGGGCCGACGGAGGCGAGCAGCTTGCGCGACCTGGTGAGACGACAGCATGGTACGCGCAGCAGGTGCTGGCAGCGGGTGAACCGCGTTTGCGTGTCGCCTCGACGCGGGAACGCACTCAGATTTTGTCTGACAAGTTGACATATCTGCAAAGTATAGGTACTAGGGAGTGTCAGTATCTTAAGTTGTTTAAATAATTCTTGCGCTGGGTGATCGTAAGGTTTACCAGCGAGTATTCGTATGGCACGTTTTTGTAGCTTGAATACTTTATCTCGATTTGCTGAGGTACCCCACAGATCAACACCATAAATTAAAATTGAGTGGAAGTATCCATAGTATGCTTTTTTAAGATTTTCATTTGAAAGGCTATGGCGGAGCCTAGATAGTGCATAACAGGCAGCAGAGAGTCTATCACACATATATTGTATGTGAGGAGACCACGTCAAGCCCGCATCGATTACATAGCCCAGGTACTTAACGCTGTCTACTTGTGGGACAGGAGTGTCGTTGATTTTGATATCGAGATTTATGAGATCCAACTTCCGTGAGTAAAAATAAACAATATTAGTTTTTTCCAAGTTTAGGGACATGCCGTTTACACGGAACCATTTAGCGATGTGGCCTAGCACTCGATTCAGTTTAAGTTTTAGTTCTGGTATTGTTTCGGCTGAAACGATCACGCAAGTATCGTCGGCGAACATGACATATTCCGCCTCCTGACTAGCTGTTGTGATATCGTTAACGAGTAACAAAAAAAGGTTATTACCCATGACTGAGCCCTGGGGTACAGCACATTCACCGACGGAATCGAGGCCAGACTTACAGCTCTGTACATATGTGGCCTGCTTACGGTCTTTTAAAAACGACTGCAAGGTCTCGTAGAATTTTCCATGAAAACCGTACAGTCGCAGCTTTTCTAGCAGGAGGGAGTGGTCGACCATCTCGAATGCGCGGGAGAGGTCGCAGAATACACCTGCGACCTTCCGTCCGCCCTCCAGATGGCCCATCACTCTCGTGATCACATCGCGCGCCGCGTCCGTCGTCGACCTTCCAGGTTGGTAAGCATACTGATGCGTGTTTAGTAAGTTATTACTACTAATAAACTTCATTATTTTTTCACTCAGTAAGCGCTCGAATACCTTAGATATTATAGGAATTAAGGAGATTGGTCTATAATACTGTGGTAGATGCATCTCACCTTTGCCTTTATATACTGGTTGGATTTTAATGAGTTTGAGAAGCTGCGGATACTTTCCGACACTTATACACTCATTAAATAAATATAAGAGCAAGGAGACCACGAGCGGTGGTAAGTAATCTAGAACATATGTTGTCATATCATTTATATCTTTAGTTTCTTTCCGTTTTATTGCTTTTATTGCTTTTAAAACTTCCCCTAATGTAAATGACTTAAATACAAATAGTGGTTGCGATGCAGGCAAATAGCAGCGGAGGTATTCGATCGCATCCTTCGGACACGGTTTTAGTGTAGTATTGTTATTAATCTGGATATAGTATCTGTTTAGTTGACCGGCGGCGGCAGCGGCGCGCGCAGCGTCGCAGTCTCCCGGCTGCTTGCGGACGAGGACGTCTAATGCACTGTTTTTATTTTTATGTTTACAGGTTTCCATTGAAATTACACGCCAAACACTTCTACACATATTATCAGGGCTATTTGATATAACACAGTTTATGTACTCGCTACGTGCGCTTCCTAAAATATGGATGTATTGAGATTCAAGTAATAGTAATTCGTTACTTAACTGTTCACTGGGTGTTAATGACAACTTAAGTTTAATATTTCTAATGCGCGACCGACACTGACGCACTAAGTCGTTGACCCAGACATTTACACAATCGCGCTGTGGACATGTTTTTATAGGAAAACAAATATCAAAATAATGTTTTATTACAGTAAGAACTGCCTCGAGACTTTCACATGGACATGAGCGTATTCTAATTAATTTGTCCCAATCGTATAAATTAAGATTTGAAATAAAGTTTTCTACATTTGGAGGTGACATCATTCTTTTTTGAACAAAGGTTTTATTTTTAGGTTTTGAAGAAACTATGTTAATTTTTACAAGTATAGACATATGATCCGAATGCTGCAAGTCCACACTAGAAACATTATTAATAAACATTTTGTGAATATTTGTGTAAACATGATCTAGACAAGTTTTAGAAGTTTTTGTTATTCTTGTCGGAAAATTGACTACATTTTTAAATCCATTTTGTTTTAGCATTACATTTAAATTGTTTACATTATTACATTTTATTAAAGTATTAATATTCATGTCTCCAGTAACTAACATTTTATAAGTTTTACTTGTTTGCAGACTCAGCAATTCATTAAGCTTGTCAAACCATAAGTCTAGATTACCTTTTGGAGGTCTATATACGCAAACGACGATCAGATCGAGTCCGACGCACTCTATGGCACACACTTCGAAGTTCATTTCGGAGGACAATTTAACAATTTCTAAGCGCTCAATCGTTAGTAGTGACGTTTTAGCATAAATACATACTCCTCCTCCTCCCTTGGTCTTTCTACAGTACTGGGCACGAAGAGTGTAGTTCAAGATGTTGGTGGAACTCAGCTGGGGGTGCCCCAGCCAATGTTCAGTCAAACACAGGATGTCTACTTCATTATTTAAAATTTGGAGTTCAGCTTCTAGTTTATGTGTTTTATTTCGTAGACTACAAATGTTATGGCACAGTACCGTGATTAGCGAAGAGCTGGAGTCGCCGGTAGATGCTTGCGGCTTACTTGTCTGGTGGTTTTGAGGTTCTTGCCCGGAGAAAGGGCTTCCATTCCGATATTCTCGTGTTGGCTGGCCATACGTCGTTGAGCAGAAACTTATTGAAGATGGATGTGGGTATTCCTATCTTAAATTAATTATAACTATCATGTTTAGCAGACACTTTCTCTACAGTGTATGACGTACAGATGTCGATTCGATTTAGATGGTTTATTAATTCGTCGCATGTAACTTCTTTACTAAAATAACAGCCATGGAGATATCTAAGACTTTCTACGCCTTTTATCGTGGTGCATGAGGCCGAACCTATGATGACCTTGGGCTTAGCTCGTTTTTGACGCTGAGACTTTTTTACCAACTTCCATTCACTGTCGGGCTTCTGTGTGGGGGAATTAGGTATTTTATTCAATTCTTCTACGTCTATTGGAGAGGACTCCAAGTTTAATTTGACAATGTCATTGTAAGATCTTGCTTTTAGCAGCATTTCGTCGTTGTTTTTGCATTTATTTGCGTTTGTCGGTGTTTGTATGTTTTTATTGAGGGTCGCAGTCACAGGCGTAGGCGCGGGTTCATCTATGGCTGGTTTTGGTCGAGTTTGTTTTGCGTTTGAACGCTTAGTAGATTGCGTGATTTTCTCTTTCGCACGCTCCGCGGATGCTCGCACCGGCCTGCTTCGATCAATTGGAGCGGCACGTGTAGGAGCAGGATGACTGACTGGAGTTGATGTAACCGCTTTATTAGCTATCATTGTTGCTTGCTCACTACTGTCCAGGCTTACTGACCCGTCGATCAATTGATGGTTTGTAACGGATTTTAATTCACTGATTTCTCGGCAAATTTCGTCAAGTTTATCAAATATCACATTGATTTTCGTTTCAATTGGCTTTAGTACACTAATTAGCACTTTTTTGAGAGTATCACTGTCACTTTTCGTCATTTTTGCGTATTATTACAATCGATTAATCACAGACACATAGTGACGCAGCGGCGTCGAACGTCAGACTTTGAATTACAGAATACTCATTGAATGTCATGCAGAATACAATTCAAATAGAGCGAGTCTACGCCGTTTCGGATCGTGCTGTGGCAGCGTAAAAGAAACGGCAAGAAACCACTGCAGCACGGCCTAGCTTTTTACAATGTGGTTCTTGTGTTTCGCTGGAATATCAGAGCACCATACCTCTTTGTCATTCATATAGTCATCTAATCTATAGTAAGCTTTTTTACATAACGTTTGCTTTACACATTCTTTTCTCTCAGGTAATTGCACTATATTGTCAGGTATTTTGTTGTAGTACCGTACACACAGACCAACGAAAGATGTATTGACTTTAGTTAATCTAGTATATGGTTGATCAATTTTGTGCTTATTTCTAGTACGAGTATTAAAATTATGCCTGTCACAAATTTTAGTTAATTGATGAATGTTCTTTCTAGCATATATAATATTTTCATAGATATACTGGCATGGCACTGTCATTATGTTGATTTCCTTGAACAGTTCTCTCAGGGAATCACGAGTCTTCAGGCAATAAATTGCTCTTATAGCCCTCTTTTGTAAAACGAATATTGAATGTATATCAGCTGCTCGGCCCCAAAGCAGTATGCCATAAGACATAATGCTATGGAAGTAGCTAAAGTAAACCAGCCTTGCAGTAGCTACATCAGTAAGTTGTCTGATTTTTCTGACAGCATATGCAGCCGAGCTCAATCGACCAGAAAGAGCCGTTATATGAGGGCCCCATTGAAGTTTAGAGTCTAGTGTTAACCCTAAGAAAACTGTACTATTTACAAAATTTAATGGTTCATTATTTAATACTATGTTATGTGAAGTAGACCTTACATTTGGTAGTGCAAATTTAATACATTTAGTTTTTTTGGCGTTTAGGACTAAATTGTTAACAGTAAACCATGCATGAATCATGTAATAAACAATACCTGTTAATTATAATCCAGATCAAATTGTACCTATATTTTATCCAATGTATGTAGAATGAAGGTATAGAAATTAATTATCTTACAGCGGATTTCATTTTGAATTTGAATGAAATATTATTCTAATAAATGGTTTAGAATTCAAGGTTTCTCGATTTAATATTCAGGTTACTTTATTGTAATGAAAGCTTGATCAAAATAACATTACAAAATCTGATAACAGTCCTTTGACGTGGAATTTAAGGTATCGAAAGGAAGGGATTTGCCCAACAGTGGGCTATGGGGCGATATAAAGCTAGGAAACAATAAATAATAAAACGTGAAATTTTCTAAGATGTTTCACCATAAAGTTAGCCTTGAACTGCTTTACTTTATAAAACAAAATTGACCTCAAATTGAACGGCATCTGAGAAGCGTGTAAATCGGAAATTTTTGTGTCTTTTTTTTATTTCTTTACAATATCTATCTAAATATATAAAAGAGCATGTCCTGACTGACTGACTGACTTATTCATCAACGCCGAGCCGTAACCGCTATAGATACAGATCTAAAATTTTGTACACAGGTTCTGTGCACGTCAAAACCACCCACTAAGAAAGGATTTTGGAAATTTCATCTCCCAAGGGGGTGAAATAAGGAATGAAAATATGTATGAAAGTCCTTTGTTTCTTGAGCTAGATTCACACAAATTTGAATTTAAGCTTCTGGTAAAAAATAAAGAAATACGTGTTTAAGCATTTCCTAAAAATCACCCTTCAAGGGGGTGTAAAAGGGGATGATATTTTTTCCATATGTTGGTCTATAAGTCTTTTATTTTTAAAGTTGGAATTATAGAAATTTGTTTTTGAGCTTTTGGTAAAAAATAAAAAAGTACGTGTTTTAGAATTTTTCAAAATTCATCCCCTAAGGGGGTGAAATAAGGCATGAAAATTTCTATGAAAGTCTGTCAATTTTGAAGTTAGGATCTTTAAAATTTGTATTTAGACTGACAACTAAAATCAAGTTTTACGTGTCTCAGGGTTTTTGAAAATTCTACACCCTAAGGGGTGAAAAAGGGGATGAAGTTGAAAACCCTTCATTTCAAAGTAATATCCACTAAATTTATTATTTAGGCATTAGGGTTGTAATTCTGTGGAAGATACATCACTGTTATTGAAATTCCACCCCAAATTCAACCCCTTAAGAGAGAAATGGGGTAAAAAAGTCTAAAAACCAATATGGGTATCGTTTGTATGGTTTATCGTGTCGCTGATAATGAAAACTACAACAATTTTGAAATCCGGGGTGGTGGACGTGAAATACCATCATCCCCTGGGGATGGGGTTGGGGTGCGATAGGGTTAAAATGTCTAAAAATAAATATGGGTGTCGTTTCTATGTTAATATAAGGATAGGGATAGCGGTTAAGACGGCGCTAAGGATAGGGATAGGAGTAGGGGTAGGGTTAGGGGCAGGGATATAGAGAGGGAGAAGGAGAGGGAGTGGGATGGAGGTAGAGAGAGAGGGAGAGGGTGAAATAAGGGATGAAAGTTTGTATGAAAGTCCTTTGTTTCTTGAGTTAAATTCACACATATTTGACTCTGAGCTTTTGAAAAAAAAAAAAAGAAACACGTGTTTAAGCATTTCTTAAAAACCTCCTTTTAAGGGGGTGAAATAAGGGATGAAAGTTTTTATGAAAATCCTACATTTACGACATGCGGTACTTGAAATTTGGATATTAGCTAATAATAAGAAGTATATAAACAGGTGTTTCAGCAATTTTGAGATATCATCCCCCAAGGGGGTGAAATAAGGGATGAAAGTACGCATGAAAATTCTATTAAAAATTAGGATTGAGGCTAATAAAAATAAAGAAATAAACATGTGTTTCAGCGCTTTTGAAAAATCATCCCCCAAGAGAGGGAGATCGCTCCCGAGGGAGATGGATAGGGGGAGGGGGAAAGAGAGGGGGTGAGGAAGGAGGAGAAGGTGGGGGAGAGGGAGGGGGAGAGGGAGGGGGAGAGGGAGAGACTGCACAATACTGCACATTGTCTGAACTCCACGCGGGCGAAGCCGCGGGCACAGCTAGTATCTTTATACCGACACATGAATTTCGTACTAAAACCTGCATTGTACAATCAACGACAGGTCAAGCTTGCCACTCGCAGTGCGACTCTAGCCCGTACGTCTATTGAAATAATAACGGTACAAAGTCCAATGTGTCAAGCTTGATGTGCCCTTGACTGTACTACTGTTTCATGTATTCTATGGTACTAACGGTATACACATGTCTCGCTACCGCCATAGTTTCGCAGATTCGCTGCCGCATGCAAACGTCGCAGTGGAATGACTACATCTATAAAACGTAAAAGAATCAAATGAAACTACGCATTCTTCGCGTATAAAAACTTAAGCTATTGAAACTGATATTGTTATCAGATCATTGTCAAAATTTAGGTTAAAATTTTGAATTAAATTGAAATTCAAATGTATAAAGGAATTCTATTGATACACAATAAACCTATATTCAATACAACTAAAATCTATACAGGCACGTTAAATTTCAATCTTCTCGGGCCTCAAATCCAATTTGAATATTCCACAAACAATTTAATATGAAAGTTTGTTTTGCTGGGGGCACATTTCTGAAATGCTCGAAGACTATACAATTCGTGGATAGGGCTAAATAACACAATAAGGGAGACAAAGGTACGCATTGTACTGAACACCGCAGCTCCTTAAGTACACGCTCTTAGATTCAGCGGTTTGCTAACGCGCGATAATGATACAAAACTAAAGATAATAATCAAATGACATGCCATGTTTGTTTAGATGAACTATAACTTAACTAACTCTTAATTTTCTAGATATAAAGTACAATATTTATGTTTGTGTTGTCTTTTTCTCTTAGTTTCTGAATTTTCATACACTTAATATTTATTATTAAGTTTTTGAAGGCGCTGTATTGTTCATTTTAAATTTTAATCTGTAGCTAGCCCTAACACAGGCTACGGTTTTTTTTAGGTTGCATGCTGCTGCGGCTGTTGAGCGCTTATTTGTGACTAGTTGTTGTGCCCGGGTGTACAAATTGTGAAATGATCCTCATCAACATAACGTCCCATGACACGTACAAGCGTGGTGTTTATGGTACTTTGGAGGAGAATTACCATAGACACCACGGTTGTAAGCGTTGCAGGTGGCGACCGTAATTGTTGATTTTGACTGCAGCAGTAAGTAAGATAGTACGATACACAGAATGATGCTGCTGCCCATTCTAAGGCTCATAAACCCTAAGTTGCCTTACGGGACCCATGAGTATAGATTAGATGGCCTGTACTATTCTTTGTCGGCGAATAAGAGAAAATATAAGAAAATAATAACCTGACCGATTTTATCTCTCTTAATGTTTTCACCGTAATCATCTTGCACCGTAAGGCATAAGAAGAGAAAATGAAAATGAAAATTATATTTATAACAAATGGTTACAAAAGACTCAACAGTAGATTTTTAGCGCACAAAATATAGTAAACCCTGCAATATAAGACATCTTGAATTTTAATTTAATCCAGGGCTTAAAACCTAGTCGATGTTTCTTGTCAGCCTGAGTTGTCATTGTCAGTCTATTTGGTTGAGAGGGGGATAAGTCACATGTAATGAGATACTTAGCCTTTACTTAGCTGCTATTTCCATAAGGTCTGAGACTCCAGAGAGATTCAAATCTCTTTGGTCTGAGAACACTATTGATAGCAAGGAGACTCTACGTTAAAGCTTTTCTCATAAAGTCAGCAGCCTGTTCCTAAAAGTACCTTAAAAAATCCGAGCTTAAAAATAACCGATAGACACATCTGTGTAATATGAGGCAAAGAATAAAACCATTCGCAAACGTTAAGATGACAAAACGCTATAGTAAGGGTGATGAAGGACAAATTTCTATATGATTTGCTCATGTCTACCTCTTTGACTGATGATAAGGAGCATCCTCTAAAAGATACAAAAAATATTGGCGGACATCCACACCCCTGCGTTTTTGAGGAATTATGTTTTAACTATTTTGAAATTTGACAATGAAACGTACACCTGGCAGACTATGACTATCTGATTGAATACAATGTATAAAACCCCAGAAAAATGGTCTGCCACCATTATAGCCCTGCGTCGTAAAGTTACAGCACTTCAAAATGCAAAAATTCACTACTTCGTCCCGTGATAATGCAGAGCCTTGCATGTCTGCCTCTTCGATTTTCTACATTTTCAGAAGTATTTTAAACTGGAGCCACAAGGGCAGACAAAAAAATCATTATTTAGTATCTTATTTAAATTTTTTTGCTTTAAAATGATTTTATTTTAACACTTCCTGTGTTCGGATAAATCTACAAAGTAGAAAATCGCAAAATTTCACAACCACAGGCAGGATTCGAACCTGCATCTTCATCTCCAACGTTGCGTTTGTGCTGCCACCTAGCAAGCATTTTTGCTGTACTAGCTCAACTAGTCCATCATTGCAGACAGATTTCGTGTTGAAAATTGGTAACACTACGTATAATTGAAAATGATTTTATTTTAACACTTCCTGTGTTCGGATAAATCTACAAAGTAGACAATTTTGGTTGTGAAATTTTGCGATTTTCTACATTATATTCTAACTAAAAAAAAAAAAAAAAAATTTACGCATAATATAAAGTTTTTATTTTGTTTGATATATTTTCTACTTTGTTTTTTTTATATTTTTTATTAAATCTATTAGTGATATAGAATTACCCTTAAAAGGATCATCTTACTTTTT
This sequence comes from Athrips mouffetella, assembly GCA_947532105.1. NCBI lineage: Eukaryota > Metazoa > Arthropoda > Insecta > Lepidoptera > Gelechiidae > Athrips > Athrips mouffetella. The sequence continues at coordinate 784,913 of OX383961.1, read as the reverse complement.
TATATACCCTGTTTAGGTACAATACAATACAATTATGATTGGGAGGGAGATATTCCAATACTATCTTAGTACATTGGGAATATGCCATAGGAATAATACTAAGTAACAAGCTCAATATGACGTCAACAAAATGATTGTACAAATTGCAAATGGCTTCTCGGATCTAATTTAGTTACAGGCGCCGCTATCAATAACCGCTGTTTGTTACATACAAGGCTAATTGTGATCGATGGAGAGTCTAGTTTATAAACACTATAACAGCGTTGTTTTGATTTTAAGAGGTGCTTCTGACCATGAAACTGAACAACTTTATTCAAGCAACATGGGTCGAAAAACGAAAAGAAAAATTCCATCTCAAATCTGCTGCCAGTTGATGCAGTTTGTATGGGAAGTCGAAAATTTATTTTCGACTTTATTTTCTTGTTTCTTGAGAAAAATTGTTCAGTTTCATGGACAGAACGACCTCTTAAAATATCCGAGGTGATAAAAAAAAAACCGGCCAAGTGCGAGTCGGACTCGCGCACCAAAGGTTCCGTACCACCACATAATCATAATTGTATTAGTTGAACTTTCAGTAAGTTAATGTGCTAGATTTTTTGAGTCCGACACGCGCTTGACCAAATTTTATTATTTGTTGTTATTTTATAGCTTATGCACTATAAACATACCAATTTTCAAGTTTGTAAGTGTTCCCGTTTTTAAAATAGAACTAAAACAAAAATCGCCTCAGCGACCATCCAACTTGACCCCTCTCTTATATGAATGTTCTTGAAACGGGAGCTCACCACAATTGGTTACATTAGTTGTCAGAAAAGTTGTAATATTTAATGATTTCAGACTTTTCCCATTATTTGTACTGTGAGACCTAGCTTCTTGCCAAATTTTATAATTTTAGGTCAACGGGAAGTACCCTGTAGGTTTTGCATTTTTGAATAAATGTATGGAGATGAGGACATAAAATGCCATATCTTTTGATTGCGTCATTGTAAGAAATTTAAATTTTCAGATCTTGTGTCGTTCATGGATCCTAATATATGGTATTAATTTCAACCTGATACCTTTACCCGTTCGTGAGATAAAGGGTCTTGGCAGACAGACAGACAGACAGACGGACAACAAAGTGATCCTATAAGGGTTCCGTTTTTTTCTTTTGAGGTACGGGACCCTAAAAATAAGGATGTATAATAAATACTTATAACACATACACAATAAATACACATATAATAAATACAATAAACACATAATAAATATTATACACATAATAATTATTATAGGTGGGAGCTACGAGTATATGAGAAAAATATTGTTGTACGGATTGTACAAAAAGATGTACGTTAACCAGGGCGGTAACTTACCTCAGACCAGTACAAGGATTGGAAACCGTTCGGTTCTAGGTACACCTAACAGCATGTGAGTGTAAATACTTTGGACTATATGACATGGTAATAGAGTTGCAAATGTTTCCACTGACGTGCAGTTGACCGTTTTGTTATCAGCTTTTATGTGATTCGGTAGGCCTACCACCTGGTGGATGGTCAGTTTTGATATGGAATTATCCCTGTCGCTGGATAAGACCAGAGTGAGTGACGCGAAAAAGAGACGCCTATAAACCCCAGCACCAGGCGGATAAGGGCCAGTCAACTGCTAAGACAAAGGCATAAGTTATCATCATCATTAAAAGACGTCCACTGCTGGACAAAGGCCTCCCCTAAAGTTTTCCATGACGACCGGTCCTGCGCTGCTCGCATCCAGTGGCTCCCCGCGACTTTGACCAGATCGTCGGTCCAGCTTGTGGGGGGCCTGCCTACGCTTCGTCTTCCGGTATGTATGCGCATGTTTGCTTGCCTGCATGCATGCATGCTTGCTTGTTTCTTGCTTGCTTGCATGCATGCCTGCTTGCCTTTGCTTGCTTTTTTTGCATAATGCATGCTTGCTTGTTCATTTACTTAATAATTTATGTGGATATTATAACTAACCAATGAAAATAACGAACTGATATTATATGAAATGGGTATTATACGAAATTGTAACATTTCGACCTAGCTGCAAGCCTGACTTGCCATCATGGCTCACAGCACAAACTGAGACTTTCCTACCTAACTAACTTGTCCTAACTTAATTCTATCTAACTTTCTTAACTAACTTACTTGCTAAACGAACACGGCCTAACCTGACTTAAATTTTTTTTCGTTTTAACTTTTAATTTTAACCAAACAGAGAGAATAAGGAGATAGCATTACCTGAAAATTGATCCCAACTAATAAACCCTGTTATAATAAATAATTTGGCCGGTGATTGAACTAGTGGCTTAAGACCTAACGCTATGAGACAAGAGCAGCCAGAACCATGGGAGAGGTTATGATTTGTTCCTGCCTAACCTCTAAGGTCTACCTATCTTAGTCTAGGCTTACGCCTCAACATCTGGAGAGTTTGCAGCAATATGAATGTGATAAGAAGAACATGGACTAAGTATGTATGGATGCACGTTAGATAAGTAGAATATGAAGTTATGTAACCGAGAATAGCTATAAAGAAATAATACCTGTAAACTATGGCTGACTTCAGGGAAAACTAAGAGTATTTAGATTGTATAGAAAGAAAAGATGTTTTAGTAGGTTGGTAGGTTATTAGGTACTAAGGTACCCCCTATTCTGGGGGTAGAGGTCCCGCTCGCTCCCCGCGGTCCTCCGTGAGCTTCGACTATCCAAACTGGACGGCCCCCCGCCTTTACCTATCTCTCCGTTTACTGAAGCTACTCTACTGCTTCAAAATCAAACAAAAGAATAGGTAGATAATTTACTCAATCAATCCTTGTTTGTCTGTAGGTTTGTGGTTACATTATGTCTTCAAAAGGTCGAGTGGAGGGTACAAAAGGTATCCAAGCTTGTTCCAGCTACTTGGATTGCATATAAATATATGACGGTGGCGAAACGTCTACGTACCGCTGTGTAAACAACACCTGCACCGGGCTGCCTAACGAAACTAAATATAAAGCGGCGTGCGTCGAGCGGACGGGCTTCTTTCTGTCTTGGAGTCGGCCCAGTGCACATGTTGTATAGAAGCTCCCTTGTATAGGCTAGCTGGTATTGTACGATAGAATTCTATTAAGTTTACAATACACACTTGATTTTGCATAACCAAAGTTTATATTTCACCATGGCTGATTCACCTCCTATATCAGAAGTGTCGGACCCTGACCCACGGCTATTTTTGACTATGTTATCTTCCGGAATGGAAGCTATTCTACAAAAAAATTCTGAAAAATTGGTTTCTCAACCCGTGAAATCAACCACAGTATTAATTCCGTTTGATCCTGATGCCCCAGAGTCAGATATAGTCAATTGGTGTTCGTTAAGTGAGATGATCATTCAGAAAAAGAATATAGAAGGAATAGACTTAATTTTGGCTCTCACCCACTCTCTTAAAGGCAGAGCTGCTCACTGTCTCGCAAAGATCAAGCCCGAACAGATGTCTTGGGCAACTATCAAAGAGATGTTGATATCCACATTCTCTAAGCCCATGACGATGCAGGACCATTTTGATTCGATAATCAAATTTCAAATTGACGGCAAAGAAAGTCCAGCAGAAGCTGGAATGCGTTTATGGCACCTTATAGAAAAAATTCCCGAAGCAAATCTATCAGAGGCAGTGATAACTGGATTCACCATATCTGTTTTGTCTCAGTGTGATGACAGAATTCGTCGAGAACTCAACTCCGTTGTCATTATTGGCAAAAATCAACTTTTTCGCACTCTACGCAGTTTCACCTTAAAAAGGAAAAGCGAGGAGCCAACTAATGCTGAGATCGACACAAAGAGATTTCGTTCATCACTGGCGTTTCGTGGGAACTGCCACTTCTGTTGCAAAATTGGTCATCGTGGGCAAGACTGTAGGGATAAACAAAGATTCCTAACTCAATCAACACCTCTTTCAGCTAAAACAATAGGACAACCAAAACCAGCCGTTTCCTGCTATGTGTGCAACGACCAAGGACACGTGGCCACTGCATGCCCGCGGCGGCGCTGGCGGAAGAATGAAGACGCTACCCCGAGCACCAGCAGCACCAAGCACGTGAACCAGTGTTCCAGAGCAGCGCGAGGTGTGTTACAGATAAGTGACGTTCAATTACCGTTTATATTTGACTCTAGTTCCGAATGTAGTCTCATAAAATATAGCAAATGTGAGTTGTTAACTGGCCAAAAGTTTTATGACCAAATTAGTTTAAAAGGTGTAGGTCCCAACAACATACTGTGCACCTTACAAATATTGTGCCCAACGATTATTCAAGGCTCTTCGTTTGACATTCTTTATCACGTACTACCCGATAACTGTTTAAACGAAGACATCTTACTAGGCCGAGACATTCTTAATGAGGGTATTTCCGCCTAATAAAAAATGACAGCCTCGTAATCTCCAAAACAAAAACATCGAAAAATTGCTCCAAATCTGAAGTACCTCTTGACCTTTCTTGCATTGATACAGATCTTACGGGACAAGATAAGGAAAATCTAATAAGAATATTGAAAAAAATATTCTTCTAGCTTTGCGAAACAACTTCCTACTTCACGGGTTACTACCGGAGAGCTCAAAATTGACTTAATAGATCCTAACAAAACTGTGCACAGGCGACCTTACAGGTTATCACCTCCCGAACAAGATGTCGTTAACAAAAAAGTCCAAGTGTTGTTAGATGCAAAAATCATTCGAGAGAGTAGTTCACCTTATGCAAGCCCTATGCTGCTAACAAAGAAGAAGGATGACTCGCCTCGCTTGTGTGTCGACTATAGGGAACTCAACAGTAACACCCGCCCTGACAGCTACCCTCTACCCTTAATAAATGACCAAATTGATAAATTACACGGAGCTAATTATTTTTCTAGTATCGACATGACCTCGGGTTTTCACCAAATCAAAGTGCATGAAGAATCAATCGAGAAAACAGCTTTTGTGACCCCTTCAGGACAGTATGAATGGCTAGCAATGCCGTTTGGTCTCAAGAATGCACCTCAAGTATTTCAAAGAGCCATTAATTCTGCATTAAAACCCATGAATGACAGAAAAATTCCTGTTTATATGGATGACGTACTTTCAGCATCAGAAACCGTTGAAGAAGGTTTGGCCCGCTTAGACCACTTATTAGATACCTTGTCCCAAGCCGGTTTTTCATTTAACTTAAAAAAATGCTCCTTTATGAAGAAAAAAACCGAATATTTGGGCTTCGTTATTTCAGCGGGTGAAATCAGACCGAACCCCCGAAAAATAGAAGCATTAAAAAATATTCCTCCACCTAAAACCGCTAAACAAGTTCGACAATTCATAGGTCTTGCTACATACTTCCGCCAATTTATTCCTAACTTCTCAAAAATAATTAAACCTTTGTACCCGTTGACTTCAGAAAAAGGGAAAATTTGTTGGACACTTGAACACGAAAACATTCATAAAAACATTGTGAACCAGCTAACGACAGAGCCTGTTTTAAAAATCTTCGATCCCTCACTGCCAATAGAGCTCCATACCGACGCTTGTAGCGATGGCTATGGGGCTATCTTAATACAAAAACATGATAACTTGCCTCACGTAGTTGCCTACTTCAGCCATAAAACAACCGATGCAGAGAGTCGGTATCATTCATACGAATTAGAGACATTAGCAGTAGTTAAATCTATCGAGCACTTTAGACATTATCTTTACGGTCGCAAATTTACAGTTCACACTGATTGCAATGCTTTAAAAGCATCACATTCAAAAAAAGATCTAACACCAAGGGTTCACAGATGGTGGGCTATCTTACAGGCATATGATTTTGATATCATTTACAAAGAAGGTAAAGTCATGGCACACGCCGACTGCCTTTCCCGAAATCCAGTCGAATCTGGAACCCCAATCAAAAACATAAAATCCGTAAACTTTTCTGAATTAGACAAGAATTGGCTTTCTGTAGAACAGTTACGTGATCCTGAGATTTCAGATACGATTTCCCAAATTCATTCTAACGATTTGCCCACTGATTTAGCACGCACGTATGATATAAGGCAGGGGATTCTTTTTCGCAAAATAGAACGAGGCAGAATTACGAAATGGCTACCCATTTTACCTCGCTCCATGATTTGGTCGCTTATTAACCTTGTTCATAGCGAAATAAAACATCTCGGTTATGAAAAAACACTCGACAAATTGTATGTCCTTTATTGGTTTCAAAACATGTCAAAATTTGTGAAAAAATTCATTGACTCTTGTGTAACTTGCAAGGCTTCAAAAGGTCCATCCGGTGCTCAACAAGTGCGTTTACACCCCATACCTAAGTTGGCAGTCCCATGGCACACTATCCACTTAGACCTTACAGGCAACCTGAGTGGAAAAAGTTTTCGCAAAGAATATTGTTCAGTTATCATAGACGCTTTTACTAAATTTATTCTCTTAGAACATACGACGACCTTAACTTCGGCAGACGCAATCAAAGCTGTCAAAAATACAGTACAGTTGTTTGGCGCCCCAAAACGAATAATTGCCGACCGCGGGCGCTCTTATGATAATACTGATTTTAAAAATTTCTGCAAAGAAAACAACATTGAGCTGCATTTGATAGCAACCGGTTCTAGTAGAGCTAATGGACAAGTTGAGCGCGTGATGCGAACTCTCAAGAGTTTGCTAACTATAATTGAATGCGACACAGATTCTTCATGGCAAGATCAACTAGGTGACATTCAGTTAGCTCTTAATAGTACTCGCTGTAGAATTACAGGGTTTACACCTTTAGAGCTGATGTTTGGGATCCAAAGCAGCTCTTTGGAATTATCAAAGGTATCCGCTAGTCCCCACGATGTCGAAAGATTAGATCTTGGACAAGCTCGACTACAGGCTTCCTCAAACATTCAGAAATTAGTGAAATCTGACATTGAACGCTTTAATAAATGAAAGGCTAAGATACGACCGTTTTCCGTAGGAGACTTTGTTTTTGTTAAAAATGAAGAGAGAAATCAAACCAAACTTGATCGCAAATATAAAGGCCCATTCCAAATTGTTAGTATTCTTGATAATGACCGATATGAGTTAAAACACATAAACGGTAATAAAAGAGTTTACAAATACTCGCACGAAAACTTACGAGAAGTTCCCCGTGGACAGGCAGGTTTAATCGAAATCTCAGAGAACTTAAACGATGATGATGACGTGACGGCGGGTAGTACTGACATAAATAATGATTCTTTTGTTCATGAAACTCATAACGATGATAGCTGTACTGACACAGATAATGAAACCTCCTCACCTACAGTTAACAATTTAAGACGTAGTATGTCAGAGACATCTTCCGAATCAGAGTCAACGCAAATTGTAACCAATGCAATTGTACACTAATAAAAATAATAAAATGGGTAAAAAGAGGTAGATATGTGAAAAAAAGAGGTGCGTTTATATCTGAACGTACTACAGGCAGCTATAGGGACGAAATCATCGTCCGGTCTGGTTGTGGTCTAGTACTATATAGTCTGAACCGTTAATATTTCTGGTCCGATCGCAAATTGATCCCAATTTGCGATCGGACCAGAAATATTAACGGTCATGAAGGGCGCATTAGCCGGGCCAGACCGTTTAGGGTATTCTGAAGGGTTTATAGATCGGACCAGATAACCACTGAAGGGTCAAGATGACCGGACCATAGTAAAAAAAAATATATGTGTCAGGATGAGCGAGTTATGTATCTGAACTTTGTTTTTTGCAGATAACGTGTAACAAGAGCTTCTGCGTACGAGGACGTACGCGTGTCAGCATGGCCGTGATGGCGGCGAAACGTCTACGTACCGCTGTGTAAACAACACCTGCACCGGGCTGCCTACCTGCCTGCGAACCTGCCTGTGTCGCGTCATCCCTACCTCCCCACTGCTAACGAAACTAAATATAAAGCGGCGTGCGTCGAGCGGACGGGCTTCTTTCTGTCTTGGAGTCGGCCCAGTGCACATGTTGTATAGAAGCTCCCTTGTATAGGCTAGCTGGTATTGTACGATAAAATTCTATTAAGTTTACAATAAACACTTGATTTTGCATAACCAAAGTTTATATTTCACCATGGCTGATTCACCTCCTATATATATACATATAAATACAATATCTGTTTTCCTTTTTTCTTCAGCAAACAAATATTAAGTAAACGGAGATTTTGGAACAATAATTACTTTATGAATCTACATTTAATTTGTCAAGGTCCTCTAGACCAAAGTCAGTCATAATTTAATCTGAACAATAAAACCAACACTTTAATATAAGTGATATAAGTTCTTGTTTCGAACCCGAGAAACATTATTTTAGGATCTCGCGAGGATCAAGGAATGTTTCTTATCTTTCCCGTCCTTTCAGCTCAATTGTATTTTATTGAAAAAGCATTATTTCAGTACGTTCATACGCAAAAATTTACTATATATCTAGATCGATAGCTTAATGATAATTCGATCTACACAATGTGAACATTTTGCCTTTTCTAGTACAACAGAGGACCACAGGTTTGCTTTTGCTTCACCTTGCATAACCAAATATTATCAAGCATTAATTTCACTTGGTGGAAATCCCTTTTAATTTTAAGAAAGTATGATCTAATGTAACCCTAAACACAGCAATCTAAGCTGAAAGTAGGTAGGTACTCAACAAGACACATGCCTATCTCAAACATTTCATCGAAATAAGATGTATATATGAATTACTATAATATTAATAAGCATCCACTGCAAGACAAAGAATCCCCTTGGAGTCTCATTCTACCAAATAAAATACCAGATTTCATGTGATCTAGATTATAAAGCTACTTCTATAGGTACTAAAAGAACAAAGATATACCGTTCAACACCCGACAAGGCATAATAGTCAGGGAAATTAGATTTATCGCAGAAGTATACCACATTATAGAAATATCATTCTTTAGATAAGCAAGTTAGTTTTATACTGATATCTTTAAATATGATCAAAGAGTTAAATGATGTCTTAGGAATCTATCAGCATTTGGTATGATTCCAGAAAATTTGTAATGTTTAAGCCCACGGCGTCCCACTGTTGGGCAAAGGGTTCTTCCTAAATCCCAAGATTACAGGACTAGCCTGATCTAGGTGGGTATGTTCTACCCCACTGTTAAACAGAAACCATCCTAACCCAAATTTCCCCTTACACAGTCAGTCTAATAGACACACATGCAAATATAGTCACAACACGTTATGGAAATGTACGTCGTTCGCTTTTGGGTAGTACCCAACCAAAAGGGGTAAGATGAAAAACTTCAGATAACCAGATTTATGATTTTCAGATAGGCGTTTTCTGTACTTCAGAAGGCAAGGTTAATCCAGCCATCATCTAGGACTAAGTCACAGGGTAAGGCTGAGGAAGGCTTATCCAAGCCCAGCTTGTAAACTCTTGTGGTATCAGGACGGATGCCGTCGGGATGTGTCAGTGGGGTGGCTTGAAGGTGGTGGTGGAAACAGTAGAAACTCGTCACATGGTGATAAGTATTTATTCAGTAGGACGTCCTTACAGAATGGGTTCTACATTAAGTCTATCTTAAATGTACGATGCGCGTTACAAGACAAATAATGCTTAGTCTAATTTAACCTACTTACTTACTTATTACGCATACTGTGCACATACACTACATCTTCCCCGTTTTTGAGAAAAAAAAATAAGGATAGATACTCATACTTATTTTTTTTTTTTTACATACCCATATTAGACACTAAGTAACCATCTTAACTCAATCTTATTTTACATACTCATAATGTCTTACTATTTATTTATCTATACATTTTTGTCCTATTTTTATGTACAATCACCTGTTTACCATTTATGTCTATTTTTACATTTGGCGGCAACTCTTCAATTACGTCATATGGACCTAAATACAAACTATCGAGTTTGTTGCCGGTTTCATTTTTCAATAACAATTTATCGCCGGGCTTGTAAACAATCGGATTCACACTTTTATCATAAGTTTGCTTTCTAGCAATTTTACTCTTAATCAAGTTATTTTTAGCATCATTTTGTGCTCTTTGCAACCTATACTTAAACTCTATTGGATAACTCTCATAATTATACATGGGATCTACTATATTGTTATCTATACTCAAGTTATGAGGTAACCTACATACTTGGCCAAACACTAGTTCAAATGGTGAATACTTGGTTTCTGTATGCACACAAGTATTGTATGAAAAGCTCTAATAGGGAAGCCAAGAACTCCACGAAGAAGGGTGGTTATTCGTCTGGATTCGTAAGTATGCTCCGAGTACCTTATGAGAATTCTCCAAAGATCCTATACTCTGATGATGGTAAGCAGTAGCAAATGTTTGCTCAATTTTTAATATTTTACAAAGTTCTGACATAGTACTTGATATGAACTCTGTGCCTCGATCAGTAGCGATCTCTTTCGGGATTCCATATCTCAAGATAAAATTTTCGGCAAAAGATCTTGCAACTTCTTCCGTTGTCTTAGATCTCAACGGGTACGCTTCGGTGTACTTTGACAATTCGCATTGTAATGTGAGAATATAGCAGTAACCATTGTCGTCTCTATCAAGAAGTCCTACTAGATCTAAAAATACTTTCTCAAACGCAGTTGAAGCCGTTGTTGTTATATTCATTTGCTCCTTAGTAATGCTAGTGTACTTTTGTTTTTGACACTTTTCGCATTTATTTACGTAACTAGAAATATCTTTTTCCATTGATGGCCAATAATAAAACTTTTTAATGTTATTTAACATACGTTTAATTCCTACATGACCACTACTTGATAATAAATGAAAATCATTCATGATTACTCGCTTCGCATGTTCTTCGTCTATTCTTTGTACGTCACGTACAATACAAATTCTGGGTCCTTCCCATTTACTACTCTTTATATATTTCGCTAACCACTCAATAAACTCTTTGTTTGACTTATTTTTCAAAATAACAATTTCACTTATTTGTTTAATCTTACATAATTCTGCCAGTTCATTCAACAACTCGACTCGCGATGAAGCTGATAAAGAATTATGGCTTATGCAGAGATTTGACTTTTCTTCTAAATAAATAACCCTACTATTCTTAGATACACATAACTTTTGTCTCCTCTGATTTAGTAGTCTACTTAACTTAAAATCTGTCATTATTATTAATTCTACATCCTTATCCTGTTTTTTGAGTACTTCCACTACTTTAGGTTGATCAGACCTGCAGCAAATGGAATCCTCACCTTTGAGATCCAACGCTACCTGCGCATCTCTCATTCGTCTTGTCTGGGCTCTCGTCATCACACATACTGATTTCTCTGCCATACTTTTCAACTCGTTAGATGTCAAAACAATCCTAGATAATGCATCGGCCGTCACATTATCTTTCCCTTTCACGTATTCCACATCGAAATCATACTCTTCCAAACTTAATCTAAACTTAGTTAATCTACTGCTAGGATTAGTCATGTTAAATAAATAAAGCAAAGGTTTATGATCTGTGTGAATCACAAACTTTCTGCCATATAGGTAAGGTCTAAAGTACTGAATCGACCAAACAATCGCTAGCAACTCTTTTTCTATAATCGGGTAATTTAGTTCTCCTTTATTTAATGCTCTACTCGCATAGGCAACTGGCCTTTCGTTCGAATTACATAACACGCTGCCAACCGCAAATCCAGTGCTGTCAGTTTGTAGAATAAATTTATTATTTTCTGTCAAATCTGGGTAATCCAAGACTGGTGGTTGAGATAAGGCTGTTTTTAGGGTTGTAAATGCCTCTTGACATTCTTGGGTCCATCTGAATTCTACGCCTTTCTTTAATAATTTATTTAAAGGTGAAACTATTTTGGCAAAATTACGTATGAATTTACGATAATAGTTGGCAAATGCGACAAACCGTCTGACGTCATCCGCTGACTCAGGTATCGGATAGCGTTCGATTACTACAATTTTTTCTGGGTCGGGTAAAATGCCTTCTTTAGAAATTACATGACCTAGATACAATATTTGCCGTTTCAGAAACTCACATTTGCTCGGATTTAATTTTAAATTAACTTTTCGCAATCTTTGAAAAACAGACATTAAGTTTTTATTATGCTCTTCCAAGTTTCTTCCATACACAATCAAATCGTCTAAATAGATCAAACAAGCTTCGTAATTTAGTCCAGACATTGCTACTGTCATTAATCTACTGAAAGCTGACGGACTTATTTTCAGACCCATAGGGAGTCTACACATTTGGTATTGTCCCTTGTCAGTAGTGAACGACGTATACTTCCTACTATCCTCGTTAAGGTTACATTGGTAATATCCTTGACTTAGATCACAATGACTGAAGTACATTGCTCCAGATAAAGATTCTAATATCTCTGTTATATTAGGAAGAGGGAACTTATCGTCCTTCAACTTCTCGTTTAATTGCCTGTAGTCTATGATCACTCGCCACTTGCGGGCACCACTGCGGTCAGACTTCTTAGGTACTAACAGCAAAGGACTCGACCATTCGCTAGTAAAGGGTTCTATGATTTTACTATCTAACATTTCTTGAACTTGCCTGTTAAGTTCATCTTTTTGCAAAAATGGGATCCTATACTGCTTCCTATAAACAGGAGTCGCGTTGTCTTTTATTTTAATGGACTGCTCGTACACGTTGGTAACTGTGAGCTTATCTCCTGGTAAATGGAATATGTCTGGATATTTAGCACATATCTGCTCAATCGACAATTGTTCTTCCCCATTTAAGTAAGAACCTAAGTTTAAGTGCTTAAATAACTCTTTTACCCTATCTACAGACACATCCGGTCGATTAAAGTTACAATACTCATACCGATCCAAACGATCAATCTCCAAATCCTTCAAATCTACACACACTTCCACATCCATAGTGTTCATAATTCTCACTGGTATCCTTCCATTTTTAGGGGTTGTTACTATGCTAGCAACAAACACACCCTTTTTCAGCTCTTTAGAAAGCACAACACAATCATAGTTATATCGCGTTGGAATGTACTTGATGACCTCGCAACGCGGTGCAATCGTCAATGAGTAACTCGATAATTGTATAGGTATAAATACCTTCTCTCGCTTTCCTCTCAGAGACAAAGTATCTCTTTCAAAATCTATCACGCCATTATATCCTTTCAGAAAATCTTGTCCTAAAATTCCTACGGTAAAACAAGGAATGTCAGTAAACACGTAAAACTTGTGCTGAAAACTTTGATGATTGTATTTTAAATTTAAATAAATAAAACCAACAGAAGTTAAGCTACCTCCTACTCCGTTGATTTTCAAGTTACACTTCTGTATTTCACCTAACAAATTTAAATCCTTTAAAACTTCGTACTTAACTACCGATAAAGACGCACCTGTATCTACTAACCAATCTAAACTAACACTATTAATACTTAAGTTTACCCAATTAACATTATCGCATACCATAACTTGATTAGGGACGAAAAAAGTTACTGCTTTCATAAACATTATCAATGCCTTGTCTACGTACCGGTGACGTATTCCGATCACTTTCATTAGAACCTACAAAGTGATTCATATTATTACCGTTCGTTGAACGACGGGCAGACCTGTAGGCATTATAGTTGCCATGCCCGCGAGACTGCTGACGCGGACTCTCAAAACCACGTCGATAGTTCGTATCACGTCCACTGCTATGCGTATGAGTTGCGCGTGGCTGTAACCTAGTTTGAGAAAAGTACGTTTTCGACTCAAAATTTCCACGATTTTGTCCAACACGTGTAGTACCACGACCACCACGTGAATTATAAGCAAAACCACGGTAACTTCCACGATGAGTTCCACGCTGACCTCTATTATGGGAATAAGAAAAAGTTTGGTTCGAGGAGGATGAAGTGACCTCATCTTCGGCTACTTGTATCGCCTCTCGTAATGTAGTCAGACCTCTTGCTGATATGATCGTTCCTAACCTCTGACTACGGAGACCTTCAGCAAAACGTTTCACAGCGTTCTTCTCGTTCAGAGGGCGCAAATAAGAATAGGCGGTATCGTCATTACCTGCCTGAGAGATAGTGAGATCGACGAACAACTTCTCTATCTCTTCTCCAAAATCTCTAATCGATCTATCGCCTTGCCTGGCGGTTTGTAATTGAGATTGCAACGCAGTGTCAGATTTCACTGTTAATAAGTGCAATTTCATATCAGTAATTAAATCTTGGATGGAATCGTATTTGGTTTTTAAACGCATTTTAGCACCAGAATTCAATCGAGTCTTAAGCACAAAATTAATTAAACTTTTGCTATCGCTTTTGTCTATCATCGAGTCGTATAACTCTATAGCCTCTATTAATTCTAAAGTTACACATTCTTTACCGTTCATTTTTGGCAATAAACTCACTGCCGTTTTGAGGCAAAACTTCTCAGAAATCGGTTCAGGAGCCATGTTGAGTTTTTGTGGCTGACACGGTAAACTTAAAATACTGTGATAAATTTCCTCTATTTTACCACATAAAGCAATAACATCAAAAGAAATATCTATTGGAAGACTATCAACAATATTACAAAACTTCTTATACAATACACAGGCCTCGGCTATCTTCTTCTCGTAGTTGCTACCATGACGCCGACTGGGGCCTAATTTTACTAGATCGGTTCTTAACGCTTTTAAATCTACTAATATGTTTTCGAATTCTAATTGTTCGTCTTCCATTAATCTATCTTAAAATTGAATTTAATTAAAGTTACATACCTAATATACGAATTCCCTGACTAAACATAATCAATTAAATCCACTTACATAATACACCGACTTTACTTCGCTAATTAGGTCATCACTACGCGGGGCGGGCGGGGCACACAGTGAAAAACGCTCGGTGCATCGGGCGCTGCGCTGGCGCTGGCGATACGTAGGCGGGGGGTGACTCGTTGGCTGTCATCTACTTGCTGAGTGGGCCGGGCATGGTCCCTGGACTCCCTGGAATACGGGCCGGGCATGGTCCCTGGCTCCCTCGTACGCTTCTCCCTTGAACGATGGCATTTCTTCTTTCTTCATTAAATAATTTTCTTCGTTCTTCTGTAATGTTGCTTCTAAATACTTCTATAATTATTGCAGGCTTCTTTCTTGAGTTTTTTTTAATTTCTTTTCCTTCTTCTGTAGTTTGTGTAGGTTTCATTCTTGATTTCTTCGTAGTTTTCTTCTGTAGTTAGTGGAGGCTTCTATCTTGTTTCTCTTCATTATTTTTCTGTCTTCAAAGTTCCATTGCAGTTCGAAAGGCAAGGGTCGCCATGTGGTATCAGGACGGATGCCGTCGGGATGTGTCAGTGGGGTGGCTTGAAGGTGGTGGTGGAAACAGTAGAAACTCGTCACATGGTGATAAGTATTTATTCAGTAGGACGTCCTTACAGAATGGGTTCTACATTAAGTCTATCTTAAATGTACGATGCGCGTTACAAGACAAATAATGCTTAGTCTAATTTAACCTAGTTACTTACTTATTACGCAAACTGTGCACATACACTACACTCTGATCACTAGATCTATCTTTCTAGCCGTCAGTTCTAGGTAAAACACGATAATATCTAGACACAGTTCTTAAAGAATGGCATAGGGAGAACTGGAGAGCGATTTGTAATTAAATGATAAATCACACACAATTGAAAGAGATCAAAAACACATTAAATATACACAGTTAAAAAAAACACACAATTAAAAAACAACAATAGGAAACATGGGTATAGACTTGTACTTACAGATTTTCGGGTACCAGATCGGCCTAATTGACTAAGATAAATAATTGATTAAAGACTCGCGTCGCACTGTCTTAGCAATAGTGTAGAAATCTAGGTTCTAAGCTAGCACTCGAGTTTCTAGGAGCGAGCGATCGCTTTACGACGGTCGAAATCCCACGAGGAATTTTCAGGGATCCCGACACCTGCGCGTTCACGACGGAATTACCGTTAGTTATGATTAAAATGCTTTCAGGAATATCGGGCATTCCTCCAGCATAATGACTTGTCGAAAGTTAAACAACGAATGATCCCTCACAACCCAAGTCTGCGTATTTATACTCTTGAATTTAGCTCGTGCCTTCCCGAACTCATCAACGCCACCGTTCCTCAATAATAATAGTCCCGTGGCTTCCCAGACCGTTTTTGGCAGTCTCGAGAAGTTCTCGGGACATAACGGGAACAACCGCGTCCCAGCTTCTCCTCTCTCGTTGAGGCGACAACCGCCATTCATCGTACATTGAAGGCTCAAAGCTAGCCTTAGCGCCGCCGTTCAGTCAAACGCAGCAATGATCACGCAACTCTAACCTTGTCGCCATCTACCTTTAATCAATAATGTTTCTCATTTAATTGTTTGTCTTAATGACGTGTTTTTCTTTATAAAACGGACTTAAAGTATTCTTATGGATACTAAATCATGTAAAATAAGCTTGAATTACTAAACTAAATGTCTTGATTAAGTTTCGAATGCATTTTACTGTTTTTTTCTCGATCCGAACCTAAGATGTTTATTCATCCGACTACCTTCAATTCCCAAGGTGTATCCTTCTTTTTTAATGGAATGCTTAGTTATAGTCTGACTTTACAACGAGTTATTTGGGTATTTTTAACTTCAATTTAATTGGAAATGTGTTTGATCAAAAGTTGATCTAGACACGCGGTAGCGTGTCAAAGCCAAGTTCAACGAGAATATTAGTTAAATTAACCTAAACTTGAATATTTCGGAATCACTGACGGCCAAAATGTCACAGCAAACCCCAAAATTTGTTCAGAAGCTATGTGCCGCCCGGAGCAAATTTTCACACCCTTATTACGAATTCAAAATTAAATTTATTAACTCTTAACCTATAATGCAAATGTTGATATGAGGTGTAAGTTTTAAACCAAAGGACAAACGTCTTCAATCCGAATTCAAGAACCAGACCGTTGACTTATCGCTCATCTTCCAGTTTATACCGAGTACAAACGAACTTCACTCAATACAAGGAGCTCGGGTTGTGAATCCAGCCTGCCCTAATGACAACATAAAGTCATTTCACCTGCTGAACAAATCGTTATTTTTGTATTTCAACTCCAGGATAGATATTTATGTCCCTGTTAGAGTAAAGTCAATTCTATTGGCTGCAAGATAAAACCGTTCTTCTGACCAATAGTCCCAGTCTAAAACTTGACTCTATATTGCTTTCTTTCATCCTTTGGAGAATGTGCAGTGTAGGGTTTTGCTTTTGAGCTGTGCCCACTGGTAGAGTAAAAGTTATTTACAGGTAACATTAACACTCTTTCTGGACACCAGAATAAACTTCGCTTCCAATGTCTTTCAAGTAACCTAACACCTAAGATCCCATAAATATTTTGTTGTAAGTGTGGTGTACAAGGTTAACAGTCAATAAATTTGATCCGTAGAGAGTGTATCCAGTGGTTCATTGCAACCCTCCAGTCTATATTAAATCCTTCCACACATCAATCTCTTATTCAGTTAGTTGGATAGTCATTCAACCAAATTTATCTTTGCATACAACCTTTCTCATAAGCACATAGGTATGTGCTTATGAGAAAGGTTGTATGCAAAGATAAATTTGGTAAATTTGGATAAATTGGTTTGAGGAAGGTTCCTCATTTGCACTTTCACGCTGTTACTACGATCCACTAGACTCTCCCAACGGATAATTATTTGTTTTCCTTTCTAACTGAGATATAACTTAGACTTTGACAAATGTTTAGTTATTCAGACAAACACACAACCTAAACGCAACTAATCAAACAAAGCCTTAACCCCGAATTTTCTAAGCAAGCTCCCATCTGATTAACCTATTCAGATACAAATTACAACAATTAAACATAATGAAGTTAAATTTTAACACTAATCAAATCTTTAGGTCTTCACAAGTGTTTTTTTTTTCATAATATCCTTCGCGAATAATCTTATTGGCCCTACATTTCTATGGCGTTGTTATTATGGTATTTTTTTAAAGAAAAAAGATACCTAAACCCGAGACACCAAAACGTCCCGGACACCCAGGAATCTCCCAAATACCAATCCCCACGGGAATCGTCAAAGCCACAAACAAGAACCCGTTCACAAACATACATACCTACATGCACACACTCAACGCTCTTCCTACAGTATAGGATCCTAATTTACCATCATATGGCATGTCTTGTATAGGTTTTTTATTTAGGACCCCTGAATTTAAACTATCTAGTACTCCAGCTATATACATTTATTCTAATATTTTTCAATTTACTATTAATCAGTCATTTTTCTATTTATATTTTAATCAATTAACCAATCTTTGTACTCTTAATAAGGACTAACAGTCATAAACAAAAGTGTACATGTGCATATATAGATATACATACGCATCCATAAATATATATGTGTATACATACACATGCTCTAACTATACACGCATGGCAAGTAGGCATAACATAACGAACATCCTATAATATTTTAACTTACACATTGCAACATTAGGTATAATAAACACAATAGTACCTCAAAAGAACCCTTCACAAAATACTAATTCCTAAAACAATTCGACTGATGGTGTAAGTTCTATCATAACCCATTTAGTAACTTGTATTAGGACAAGCAAACGTATTCACTCATATTTGATCAAGGTGCAATTTATTCCCGTTAGAAATATTTATTGAAGAAAATGATAGGTCACTACTACTTAATGCGAATCGGAAATCCAAAATTTACTTATTAAGTTTAGCATTTACTTGTCCTGTTTTAGAACAGCTTTCCCCCCCCCCCCCCCTCTCTTCGCTTCTTCTTAAGCTTAGGCTTCGTTAGGATCGGCCAGTAATAGTAGTTCTAACATTAGGAGACGAAAAATATTTCTAAACAAATATCAAATTCATTATTCTGTTACAACGGCTTCTCATCCTTGATCGAAGCAAGTATTACTCGAACAACTTAATTAACTTATTTATATGAAATATATCAAGAAAATTATTTTCCATTCTGTGTAGAAAATAAATCCCAGCTGCGAACCTTATCAGTCTCAGATTAATTATTGTGAAATCCCTTCCCACTTTCAAAAGAAAAACGTACGTACTCCTAAAGATCCTTACTAAATTCACCCCATTCCCCCCATTGGCATGAACTAAAGGACGGATTCCAATATAAAATATTCTACTATTCTAGTGTGAGATCTTTGAATGGTTGTTCTAATTAAACCTATTGACAAGAGGTACATAACTTATAAAGATATTCTACCTACTATTTTAACATGAGATCTCCGTAAGTTTAAATTAACCCTATTGACAAGAGGAAAATCACAAAAGGTATCTAATAAATACATAACATCACACCTCCATTCCGTCAATTTAGGCAGAGACCCACCTAACACCCTTATCTTGCCATACCCGGCACACTTATCATTACCCCATGTCTAGCCCATTTTAAAAATATGGTTCGGCCGGCTCCAATACAAAATCTTCGAGTGGGTAAGTCTCCACCTCCACCGTTCCTGGGTGCGCATCAACTCCCATAACCTCTGCTGGGTCGAAGCCTTCGGTCGGGAGGATCGAGTTTGGACTTCCCAAACCCAATTCTATAGGCGATGAGACAATCAAGCCCACAGCTGAGGAAGTCCCCGCTTGATCGCCGTCTACCACAGCTGGTTTCCTGCGGTACTCGGGCGCCTGGGCGTTCGATCTCCGAGTCTCTTCCGCCCTAGCATCAAGAAGTACACCCAGCATATTTTTGGTGGCCTGTACTCTGTTAATTGGCTGTAGTTCGCACAGAATGGAGGCCGCCAGCTTCAGAGCGCCGACATCGACGGTATTACCCATTTCCTCCCACCAGTTCCTCTCTGTACATTCGTCCGTCCTCGGACGCTTCGCCGATCTGGGCTCCACTTCGTCCGTTTCAATAGCTACTTCTTCCCTATACCTATTCGATGACGTAGAAGTTTGACTTCCTTCTACTACTTCAGACTGGCTGGAACCGATTGGACCCACCACGACGTCTGCATCTGCAAGTCTAAGTTGTAGACGCTTCTTTCTACTCGGCCTGTCCATCTTCCTATCTTTTTCTTAATCTTGCGCTAGCAAATTGAACCGTTTTCTTACCTATAACGAACAAACCCTTCATCAATAATGTTAAGTCTATAGCTAAGAATGGTTAGCAAATGCACATCCCTAAATTATTTAACTGTTCCGCAGATTGTCCTGATACGATACATAGTAGGGTCACAGCCCATTTTAGTTTCTAACAACGTTCAACTGACCTTACGTCAGAATATACCAGCCAGGAACTGTATAAAGGAGAAAGAGTATTATTTTACCTATAAATTTTAGTGCACAATAGTATACATATGTGCATAGTAACATCCCTCTTTAGTTTGACCTTAAAACTGCAAGAGTAAGACCCAGTATTTTATGAAAATTTCCCTCATTGTAATAATTTCCTTGATACCCCTGATCTACTAAACAACTAATATTTTTACAACAATTCCTGTAATTATATTTTCTAATTTTCAATAGCCTTATTCTATATTCACCTGTTAAGTTTTAAATAGGTGACCTCAGGACACAATCATATTTTCCTACAATCCAAATATGAAAAACTCAACCCCCATTCGATTTAGTACTTAAGAGGTCTTATTGTAGGCACTACTACCTAGCTTAAAAGAAAACACAAAATTTATAAGTGCGCCAAATAAACAAGAGAGTTAGTTAGGTATCAATTATTCTAATCATAAGACCCCATGTGGCTTGGTAATGTTCCTATCTGTAACCTATCCCAGGATTCCCTATTTTTGTCAATCATAGTCTCATCCCTACTATCCATTTTCACACGCAACAAATGCGACCTTAGAGCCGTCTTATAATCTACAATCACCCCATAGTATTTTCCTGATCTGTAAACATATAATGTCGCGCAAATCTATAGGATAAAATTATAAAAACACTATTATAAAGATAACCAAGAACCAACCGATTACCTAAAACTTGTCTAATGACCTTCCTATCCTATTTATTACGACCTATTAATGATATCATATAGTGTACCTATTATGTACACAAGCCTATCGATTTTATTTCAGACATGAGTTGATGAGACCGAGCTAGACCGATTCCCCGCCCCCAAAACCCCGCATGGTAAATCTCATCGAAATCGCCAGAGCTGGTTTCGAGAACCCGGTCACAAATATATTACCCGCTTGATAGCATAGGATCTCCGCCCAGAAACAAGGCTGCTCGACTAGCATACCTTAGCCGAACCGCATAAAAAAAAAACAATTCTAGCCCTGGATGTTAGCGATATGGCCGCTAATTACGTTCTACGTTTTTAATCTTGTTATTATATTCCGTGACATTAGAATAGAAAAAATTAGAACTAGTAAATCATAAAATAATACTTATTCAAGTAAAAATTTAACCTTCAAAATACCCGTGAAATCGCTTTCTTTCTTTTCGCATGTTCTACTAGATTCTACTACCAGACAACAGACATTATGAAGGCCGTACGTAAACAGTTCATTCATTCATTCATCCATCAAAATATAAAATTGTTACCCATAAAACGAAAGTGCCCTGGCCGACCAACTATTTTTAGGGTTCCGTCCCATTTTGTCAAATAATAAAACCCTCGTCGTGGAACGTTCACCACAATTATCTTAGTGATCACTCACGCAATCGACTTGAAACATGGAACGATTACAGAACATGATTACCAAACTTTATCTCAAATAAATAAAAATATTACCTTCTATTATTATTATCGTAAATGGGGTCAAAATCTCAAACCGTCTCTATGAGATACGAAGAGGCCCCAGTGATTGAACAATCCAAAACAAATCTCTGTACCATTTTAGCATCCTTAGATTTTGGGTTGTTACCGAGAAATGTCAACAAAAAAAGGTAACCATTCTTCCCCTTTATTTCCGAAGCTCACAATTCAGAAAATCCAAAACTAATTACTGTCAATAGAAATATTCAATCTTACAGGAGAAATTAAAATGATCGAGTAGCACAGTTTTTTTTTCCATTTGAATTATGCAAAAACCGGCCAAGTGCGAGTCGGACTCGCGCACTGAGGGTTCCGTACCACCACATAAACATAATTGTATTAGTTGAAATTTCAGTAAGTTAATGTGCTAGATTTTTTGAGTCCGACACGCGCTTGACCTAATTTTATTATTTGTTGTTATTTTATAGCCTATGCCCTATAAACATACCAATTTTCAAGTTTGTAAGTGTTCCCGTTTTTAAATAGAACTAAAACAAAAATCGCCTCAGCAACCATCCAACTTGACCCCTCTCTTATATGAATGTCCTTGAAACGGGAGCTCACCACAATTGGTTACCATTAGTTGTGAGAAAAGTTGTAATATTTACTGATTTCAGACTTTTCCCATTATTTGTACTGTGAGACCTAGCTTCTTGCCAAATTTCATAATTTTAGGTCAACGGGAAGTACCCTGTAGGTTTTTCATTTTTGAATAAATGTATGGAGATGAGGACATAAAATGCCATATCTTTTGATTGCGTCGTTGTAAAAAATTGAAATTTTCAGATCTTGTGTGGTTCATGGATCCTAATATATGGTATTAATTTCAACCTGATACCTTTACCCGTTCTTGAGATAAAGGGTCTTGACAGACAGACAGACAGACAGACAGACAGACAGACAGACAGACAGACAGACAGACGGACAACAAAGTGATCCTATAAGGGTTCCGTTTTTTTCTTTTGAGGTACGGAACCCTAAAAAACACCCCCAGAAATCAACCCAGCTCTGCGGTCCCAAAAATGTACCCAACTGCGTCAAAAATAAATATCCCATGTATACGGAACCCTCAGCGCGCGATTCCAACGCTATCTTGACCTCTTTTATATTTTATCACGTGTGAGTGAATGATAAACCGAGGGCCAGTGAATGATTGAGGATGAATGAATGAGCACTTTCCGATTATTGTGACAGGTGACATTAGCCGCGTTCCGTTTCACCGGTAATATCGATTTTAGCGCTGAAAGCGCGCTCAAATGCGTCCCGATTCACCGTAAGCGCGTCCACGACTGACCATCGCTACGTCATCAACGACGACATCAACACCACCATCTTGCGCTCACAACGCCAACACTTCCGAGCATGGTCACTGTGAGCGATCTGTCATAACTGTCAGATTTTGCCGATG
The DNA here is from genome assembly GCA_947532105.1 of Athrips mouffetella. Lineage (NCBI taxonomy): Eukaryota > Metazoa > Arthropoda > Insecta > Lepidoptera > Gelechiidae > Athrips > Athrips mouffetella. The sequence continues at coordinate 761,818 of OX383961.1, read as the reverse complement.
TTTGTAAGGAAAGAAAAATAATGTTAACAATTACGAGTGGAAGAAAGGAATGAAGATATCGAGTAAGATTTATATGACATGACAGCCTTCAACGTAAGCGCGATAATAGTCCTGTAAGCGGCGTTATCGCGATAAATGATTCGGAACGGGTGTGAGCGATTTTAGCGCTGACAGCGCTGTCATCGTGATTCGGAACGCAGCCAGTCAGTCATAATTTAATCTGAACAATAAAACCAACACTTTAATATAAGTGATATAAGTTCTTGTTTCGAACCCGAGAAACATTATTTTAGGATCTCGCGAGGATCAAGGAATGTTTCTTATCTTTCCCGTCCTTTCAGCTCAATTGTATTTTATTGAGAAAGCATTATTTCAGTACGTTCATACGCACAAATCGACTATACATCTAGTTCGATAGCTTAATGATAATTCTATCTACACAATGTGCACATTTTGCCTTTTCTAGTACAACAGAGGACCACAGGTTTGCTTTTGCTTCACCTTGCAGAACCAAATATTATCAAGCATTAATTTCACTTGGTGGAAATCCCTTTTAATTTTAAGAAAGTATGATCTAATGTAACCCTAAACACAGCAATCTAAGCTGAAAGTAGGTAGGTACTCAACAAGACACATGCCTATCTCAAACATTTCATCGAAATTAGATGCATATATGAATTACTATAATATTAATAAGCATCCACTGCAAGACAAAAAATCCCCTTGGAGTCTCATTCTACCAAATAAAATACCAGATTTCATGTGATCTAGATTATAAAGCTACTTCTATAGGTACTAAAAGAACAAAGATATACCGTTCAACACCCGACAAGGCATAATAGTCAGGGAAATTAGATTTATCACAGACTAGCGGTTCGCTTCGGCTTCGCACGGGTAGATATAGGTTCTTGTTGCATCGGGGGTTACTAAAGAAACCAGCCAAGCGCAAGTTGGACTCCCACCGAGGGTTCCGTACCACTGAGGTAAAAATACTGTTCACGCAGAAGTGCATTAAATTCGCTCGAGCCGACACGCACTTCATCAAAACCATCATAACATCCCATAATACGTCCACTACAGGACAGGGAGCTCCCTCCAGAATACGAGCCCTTGCTTGAAGAATGTGGAGGGGAAGTATCTTAGTCACCACGCTTGTTAGCATTAAGGCTGGCACCATGGACCGCGGTTGTTGGTGACCGCAGTATGTAAGATGGTGCAATACACGGAAAGATGTCGCTGCCCATCTTCCGGTTTGTAAACCCTTAGTCGCCTCTTACGACACCTACAGGTTGAGATGGGTTGGCACTATTCTTTGCCGCTACCACACGGAACGACACGCACTTGACCAGTCAAATTTTTCGTGTCTATTCTCTGTTGTAGATAAAACCATTACAGTCACTTAGGGCGCTGTTTCTTTAATTTCAATTTTGATAACGATTACACTCATGATAACTTTTGAATGGTATGTCCGATTTGAATAATTCAAAAAGTTATTTGCAGGTACTGATATAGCCTTGAATACGAAATCATTTATTTGGATAAGGATTAATAGGTACGAATAATGTGGCCTATATAGTTTGTACCGGCGTTACTATTACATATTTTAACATGAAAAAGTAGTTATTGTGACATAACTGTAATAGTTAGACATATGGTATCACGGACTTTTTTGTAGATATTGATAGCTTCTATAATTCTGTAGTACATTTTTTTTTGCTCTATTGTTAATAGTTTCGGCAGCGTACTCGATATAAGGATGCTATTTAGTATTTTTTTCACACATTTGGTTACATTATCGAAGTTTTCATACGGAACCCTAACTTTTTTTAAATATTTTATAGCCTATGTTCATCCTGGATAATGCAGGTTTCTAATGGTGAAAGAATTTTTCAAATCGGTCTAGTAGTTTCGGAGCCTATTCATTACAAACATACAAAAATAGGTACAAATCTTTCCTCTTTATAATATTAGTGTAGAAATGTAGATTCAAGTATACCACATCATAGAAATATCATTCTTTAGATAAGCAAGTTAGTTTTATACTGATATCTTTAAATATGATCACAGAGTTAAATTATGTCTTAGGAATCTATCAGCATTTGGTATGATTCCAGAAAATTTGTAATGTTTAAGCCCACGGCGTCCCACTGTTGGGCAAAGGGTTCTTCCTAAATCCCAAGATTACAGGACTAGCCTGATCTAGGTGGGTATGTTCTACCCCACTGATAAACAGAAACCATCCTAACCCAAATTTTCCCTTACACAGTAATATAGGCATATAAAAATAGTCATTGGGTTAATATTACAGTCTAATAGACACACATGCAAATATAGTCACAACACGTTATTGAAATGTACGTCGTTCGCTTTTGGGTGGTACCCAACCAAAAGGTGTTAGATGAAAAACTTCAGATAACCAGATTTATGATTTTCAGATAGGCGTTTTCTGTACTTCAGAAGGCAAGGTTAATCCAGCCACCATCTAGGACTAAGTCACAGGGTAAGGCTGAGGAAGGCTTATCCAAGCCCAGCTTGTAAACTCTGATCACTAGATCTATCTTTCTAGCCGTCAGTTCTAGGGAAAACACAATAATATCTAGACACAGTTCTTAAAGAATGGCATAGGGAGAACTGGAGAGCGATTTGTAATTAAATGATAAATCACACACAATTGAAAGAGATCAAAAACACATTAAATATACACAGTTAAAAAAAACACACAATTAAAAAACAACAATAGGAAACATGGGTATAGACTTGTACTTACAGATTTCCGGGTACCAGATCGGCCTTATTGACTAAGATAAATAATTGATTAAAGACTCGCGTCGCACTGTCTTAGCAATAGTGTAGAAATCTAGGTTCCAAGCTAGCACTCGAGTTTCTAGGAGCGAGCGATCGCTTTACGACGGTCGAAATCCCACGAGGAATTTTCAGGGATCCCGACACCTGCGCGTTCACGACGGAATTACCGTTAGTTATGATTAAAATGCTTTCAGGAATTTCGGGCATTCCTCCAGCATAATGACTTGTCGAAAGTTAAACAACGAATGATCCCTCACAACCCAAGTCTGCGTATTTATACTCTTGAATTTAGCTCGTGCCTTCCCGAACTCATCAACGCCACCGTTCCTCAATAATAATAGTCCCGTGGCTTCCCAGACCGTTTTTGGCAGTCTCGAGAAGTTCTCGGGACATAACGGGAACAACCGCGTCCCCGCTTCTCCTCTCTCGTTGAGGCGACAACCGCCATTCATCGTTCATTGAAGGCTCAAAGCTAGTCTTAGCGCCGCCGTTCAGTCAAACGCAGCAATGATCACGCAACTCTATCCTTGTCGCCATCTACCTTTAATCAATAATGTTTCTCATTTAATTGTTTGTCTTAATGACGTGTTTTTCTTTATAAAACGAACTTAACGTATTCTTATGGATACTAAATCATGTAAAATAAGCTTGAATTACTAAACTAAATGTCTTGATTAAGTTTCGAATGCATTTTACTGTTTTTTTCTCGATCCGAACCTAAGATGTTTATTCATCCGACTACCTTCAATTCCCAAGGTGTATCCTTATTTTTTAATGGAATGCTTAGTTATAGTCTGACTTTACAACGAGTTATTTGGGTATTTTCAACTTCAATTTAATTGGAAATGTGTTTGATCAAAAGTTGATCTAGACACGCGGTAGCGTGTCAAAGCCAAGTTCAACGAGAATATTAGTTACATTAACCTAAACTTGAATATTTCGCAATCACTGACGGCCAAACCGTCACAAAATGATGATTATATGAAACATTTTTATAGGAAATGTTTATTATACATTTTGAAATTATATGAAATGAAAATATCACATATTTTCATTTCATATAATTTCAAAATATACGAAATAATTATTTTATGAAACAAAATTATATGAAAAGTTGTTATATCAATTAAATGTTATATTATTTAAGGCGATAACTTGTAAATGGCCTAGGTATAACTATCTTGTATAACTACAACTACTTTTAATAGCAAGGCTGTAAGTTATCCGAATAAAATAAAATTAAATAAATAAAATAAAAGTTGTTATATCATCTATTACACACCCGTGGTCGCCACTCTAGAACCGTTACTCCCCATCGGTTCGTCTGCGTCGTATAAGTAAATAATTTAATAGTGTCCTATTTTTTTTATTAAGGTTTAGTGACGGCTTAGTGTCCCGTTCCTTCCAATAACAAAATTTCAGTACAGGCGGTCTAAGCTACGAATAGAGTGCTTTCGCATTAAAACGTGATTTTTGCTGGGTCCTAAAAACGGTCTTTAAGCTGCGTCACAGGACAATTAAGTAAACCAATAATTTTTTACAAAAAGATAATTCAGCAGAAATCTGTAGTCTCCGTGTTCTAGCGATTAGAGCGTTTGGCTTTCAATTCGGAGGTTCTGGGTTCGATTCCCGCTGGGGACACTGTTAAACAAATGCACTTTGTAAGAGTTCCTTAATTTTGGTTTTGACATTTTAGAATGAATCACCTAATTGTCCATGATTCTGAGATTTGGATAAAATGTTATACCGTCGGCACAGAATAAAGTTATAGAACCATCATACAGAACGGACACTTTCCACCCCTCTTGCACCCCGCACCCCCGCGCGCACCCGCATGCGATATTCTCGTGGTCCTTCTGAGGATCTTTTGTGCGGGCCTACGCGACCTTCCAATTTCAAATTTCAAATTCGCGCTCGATGTATCTAGTGTCCGAGGTGTGCGTCGGTTCCATCTTTTATAGGGGTCATGTCACACATCGCCTCAACAACTCTGACACCAGAGCCTAGAGCCAAGTGGCTTTCTACAATCGCAAACGGCAGTAGAATAGAATGAAAATGTATGGGATTGACATTAGCTAACGAAATGTCACGTGACAGCTAATGTCAAACCCATAGAGTTTTATTCTATTCTATAGCGATTGCGATAATAGAAAGCCACTTGTCTCAGGGCCCAGGAGCTTGTGAGGACAGACATCAATACACGACAATAATGTCAATGATGATCTGACCTGACGGATGCGTTCACAGCAAGTAACCACAAATCGTAAATGGCTTAGGCCCGTATTGATAAATCCCTCTCAAAATCTTCCCCAAGACCATGTCAGCTGACTTAATTATCAAAATGCAATTAGCATCTCAAGATCTTGCTACTTAATAAACCACTATCCAAATATCAATCTCAAGTGTCCGTCTTTGAGTCAAACTTCAAAAGAGCAAAAAGAATTTATGTCTGCATTTTGTTTTTGCTTCTAATAATGTTGTTAATGTTTATTTTAATGTTTCTTCTTTCTTAATAAATAAATAAATAATCCATTTTCGCGGTGTTGTTTCATCGGCAAATAAAATATATTTTTTTGCTAAGTTCACTTTCAGGCAGGCAACGGCCAAAGAATTTACAGCCTGAACACTCGTCACTATTTGACAGCATCAACAATTTTGAGTTAAGTTTCGTTTATAAATTAGTGAGTGTGTTTTTAAAACTCAAGTGATAATTGCTCCGATAACAGCTACTCAATTTCTGTTTATTAATTAATGCAACACCTCAAGATGGACAATCTCACACTTAAGCGGGATTTATCAATTCGACACTTAGTTTGGAGCAGCTAACGATAACTACTGTTTGTTTGTAGACAAACATGGCTAATTGTGATCGATAGAGTCTATAGATAGTTTGTGAGCCGAGCATGTACAGGTTACTACTACAGGTTACACTAAGAATCTGTAGAATATACTACAACAAAAAAATAAATATCGTAATGGCCAGACATTCACTACAATTCGCTTTGTTACTTTGTTACCTTATTGGCTGAAAACTTACATGTAATTCGTAGAAATTTGGAAAAACTACAAAAACCACAAGTGTTCGTTAGTAAAAATCCTCAAACCGAATTTTATTAATTGGTTACTGGAACGCTAATTTTATAATACAGCTAGCTTTTCTAGCTTTGAAATCTTGGTTTTATGTAATTTTAATAGGTACCTAATTTTTATTTATAAGAGATTGTGATTGTAAACTTACTTTCTGGCAAATAAATGTGTTTTTATTTGTATTGTACTAAGACTGGATACGATGTGGAAAACGGTAATTAAATAAAATGTTTCAGTTCAACAGCCTACCTCGAAATCAATAGAAATAAGTGGGTCAGATGACAAACGAAATGTGAATAAACAAAAAGTGAAAATAATTCCAGCAGCATTTTAAATTGAACGAGTGTTCTTATACCCTGCTTAAAAAACGTATTCTTAACAAGAGGCTGAAATGGAATCGGAAGATATAATAGACTTTCTTTCCGCCCTGTTCAGTACTCAGCAATATTCTTTTCGCTTTGCGTTTAATGCTAGAAGCTTTACAATCGCTTAAACTGAGTCTGTGTCAGCTTGTTAGTTATCGTCTCTACTATTTTTAATATCTTTTAAATGATTTTGAAGTGAAAACTTCTTTAGCGGCGCGTCATATCTGACGAAGATTTTCTATGTGTAATATAAATTGTCATGTTTGTCTACGATAGCGCAATAAATGAATATTGTATGTACTTTTATACTGATATATAAAACAATTCGTGAGGAATTATTCCAAAATATTCAAAAATGCACAACGTTCATGTTTAAGTTGTCACTTCTGCCGGCACTCCCGGAGTGCAGTACAACCCGTCCTTTTTTTTTAGCAAATGCAGCGTGAATTTTCATTCGTTTTAAAGCCGAAGCCCAGTGATTCTACTCATGAAAACAAGCAACTTTCCTGAAGAAGAAAATTTTGTACACGAAAAAATTTTTTCGTCTCCCCATAGTTATGTGGTCACGTGATCGACTCATTTTGTATGGGAAGGTGAAATAATTTTTCGAGTAAAAATAATTTTTCTTCGGTACAGTTGGTTGTTTTCATGAGTAGAATCACTGGGCTTTGGCTTTAAAACGAATGAAAATTCAAGCTGTATTGTTTCATGATTTAAAGCTTTTGCCTTTCTTGCTAGTTTTTGATTGTGAATATTATCATTTAAACTTGCTAGTATTGCAATGAATCGGAAAGACGTTAGATGAATACGTTTTCATAGTTTATTAATTATGGAAACACTGATACTAAATGGACACCCAGTATGTAAATGATTAAGTCAGTTGGATTGCTACTATCATCATCATCATGATCCCATTAAACGTCCACTACAGGACAGGGAACTCCCTCTGAAGTTCCAGCTTTTGCTACTGTCAAATGACTGTAATTTATTTTCTTCTAAAAATATCTCATTTATTTAACAAAGCCCAAAAAAAAAAATTACCATTAGAGATGAGCGTGCCACCGAGAGGTAAAAACGCACACAAAAAAAATTTAGTTGATAAACATCATAGAAAATTGCCTATTCTCCTTTAACCAGCTGTTGGAGTGTCTTTTACTTAAAGCCTATCTTTTGCTGTCACTTTAATTAAAATAGGAAGTGACAGCAATAGATTTAACATAGCTTTAACTTTAATGAAGCTTTCTGCGACTGTCTGCATACCTCTTAAATCAAAAACCTTCGTTTGAAGGACAATCAAATCACAATTTGTGATATTTACAATTGTTTAATCTTTCAATCATAATTTTACTATCACGGTAAATAATTATTTTACTGGTGGTGGAAATTAACCAAAATTTTCCCTCTGCAATAGTACAACCACAAAATTAAATGAATAAAATATATAAAGATTATTAAATATTTATCTCTTTTACTTGTGAATCTTAAGGAAGCAGGTGGTTCTCGGAAAATATCACCCATTTTACCTTTCATCTGGAATTAAAGCCCGGAATTGTTCGGATTCAAATTCCGATCTTTCGAATTATCAAAATTCTTTCTTTGATAAGCGCTGAATGTTATTTACATGATAAAAGGACTGAATCGCGTTGAATACAGATAACGAAAATATAAACAGCAATATTTAAAAACGCTGGCTGAGAAATATAAGAAATGAAAAAATGATTTTCTCAAAGTAGACGCAAATCAGAGGCTTTCTTTAGATCTCCAATAAACAGATATCATGTAGGTAGGCACTGTGGAGGTTGGCAATATGCCTACGCTGTAGCAACTCCACATTGAGCCACGATCACACCTAGCTGAATTCATAGACTAATTCGGCATACATTGCTGGGAGGCTTGGTTATGTTAATTGCAATATCATTACTTCAACGAGCAATGTATGCCGAATTAGTCTTTTAGTTCAGTTAGGTGAGATCGTGGTTTTATCTATTCGGTCTTAAAATGTTCTTCTAGCAAGGAATTTTTTATAAGTTCCATTACGTACAACTCTTCAAATCATTACAATCCAAATTCGATTTTATTACAATTTTATTACAATCCAAATTCGAATTCGAGTTTCTTTTTAAGGTTCGGTAGTCAACAAGGGACCCTTATACTCGTAGTTTCGTCATATCCGTATGTATGTCTATGTGTCCGGGGCTTAGCTTAGAGACCTTTAGTACTAAAAAGCTGTAAAACCACCACCATGACACCACCACCAGCAAAGTGATAAAATAAAATTTTTAAAAATATTTTTAGGGTACCTCCACTACAAGTAAATTGGGGGTGATATTTTTTTTTCTTGTCTACTCCATCGTATTTGGGGTCTTTAGATAAGGCTTTTAAAAATAATATTAGTTTTTGAATATAATTTCTCGATTTAGGGATCCTTTTGTGAAATATTTAGCTAGAAAGCAAATTTTTTTGTTGGAGTCAAGTAACCTGTCAGCTAAACGGTTGTCAAGGAAATATGAAAAAAAAAAACAATACAGTTTTACAATTAGTATAATATGATAAAGTTAAAAGGAAAACTATCACAGCTTAAGCCGCACAGGTTAATGAGGTATGGCCAAAAAACTGAGAATAATAAAAATTTTAATTGCAATCAGACGCTAGGACCTCGCTGCTATGAACGTTATGAAACACTTAATCAAAACCTACTTTACGACAAAATCGAAAACCTATTGCGCGAGGCCCGACATGCACTTGGCCGGTTTTTTTATATTGTCAATGGGTTTGCTCTTGAAGTCGATGTAGCATTAAGGTCAGAGATGAGGTCAATGATGGAACGAACTTGCCCATAAAGAAGCCTATTCACTCGCAACTTGAATACATTCAAGTTATATGACCTCGGGAACACAGCTGCAGGCAGAAAATTACACTCGCACAGCTAAAGATGTTGCAAAACACTTGAGAAAAAAAGTTAAGTCTTGGATACATTTTTATGATTTACCTCAGCTTTATTTTTGATAATTTTTGTCTCTTATCTCTGATGATAATTTGTCGGCTTTATTTATTTTAGAGTATCATCTGAGCTGCCATTATGGTAATTTAAATCAAAGCAACCCCAAACCAAAAGTGCAAACCGAGACCACATTGAAAATCGCTTAACTTCGCTGCAGAGCGCCTTGAGTCCATCTAAAAGCAATAATGAGGTAACAGTAGCATGAGCTTGCAGAGATAGGGTATAACCCGACTAAACTGCGTGGCGATTACACTCGAATGGTTTGCTGATGAGAGCTGGTGGTTGCATTTGGCCGGCTAATAGGATTTGGAGTCGCAACTGAAGCACTCATTTAAGTGGTCTAACAGGTAATTAAACTAGGATCGTAAGCAGATCGCTTTTAATGAGATACTAAGTACACTGGGACAATTGTACGATCTTTGTTTTAAGTATTACCTGTGAGAGAGTTTAGAGTTTGGAACTTTGTTTTTCTGTCTATTTCAGTACATCATTTCAAAATAGGCAGGTATCGTCATTTTATAATTGCATTTAAATAAACATTATTATTTCAGTTAAAAACAAACAATCAGGTGATGAATCGATTTCTGGAAAAGGAGATAGAGAACAGCATTCATAAGCTTGGTTGATACCTCCTTGATACGATGATGATGATGATGACTTCCTTAATTCCAAGGTCAAATCTGGTAAAATTACACATGAAAAAGTGTTACATTGAGCCTTCACCTGGAAATGGAAATACTACAAAAATTCCAAAAAAAAATAATATTTTACTCTCAAATAACATTTCCATCCACTAGTTGCCTTCAATGATGATGTTTTTCACACGTTCATAAGGTGCAAATTTTGAATGAACGCAATTACTTAATAAAAATAAGGTACAGTCAATAGTACCATATTAATACTAAGTAGATTAGCCGTGCGGTGCCGGCCCAGAATAGAATAGTACCGACCCATCTCTTCCAATGGGTGTCGTAAGAGGCGACTAAGGGAATGAAATCCAGAGGATGGGCAGCAGCGTCCTTCTGTGTATTATCCCATCACATTGCGGACGCCAACCCGTCTGCCAAGCGTGGCGACTATGGTAAAACCCCCTAAAAATCCTATGAATCACGTCAATAAGCACCGGCCCCTAGTCCCCGGCGGCCCCGCTATTCCTGGCTCTGGTAGCGGTCATGGTAACGGTGGGGCAGGGGGTGCGAAGAATCCCCGGCAGATGTCGAGCTACCGACAACGACGACCTCTGGCCCTGGCAACGTACAACACGCGCACATTGCGGACCGACGAGAAGGTTGCTGAACTCGAGGAAGAATTGAGCAGGTTACACTGGGACATCTTGGGTCTATCTGAAGTCCGAAGAGAGGGGGAGGACTTGATAACCCTAAAATCAGGTAACTTGCTCTATTTCCGGGAGGGCGACCAACTGTCCCAGGGAGGTGTCGGGTTTATGGTCCACAAGTCTCTCGTGAACAACGTCGTCATGATCGAGAGTGTGTCGTCGCGGGTAGCGTACCTTATACTCAGAATCACCAAACGGTATTCGCTGAAGGTCATACAGGTATACGCCCCCACATCGACACACTCTGATGATGAAGTCGAGGCTATGTATGAGGATATCTCTAAAGCCATACATACGCCTAAGACCCACTATACCGTTGTCATGGGGGACTTCAACGCGAAACTGGGCAAGCGAGGCGATGGTGAGCTGAGGGTGGGGCAATTTGGTGTTGGATATCGGAATTCCAGGGGCCACATGTTAGCCGACTTTTTGGAGAAAGAAGGACTCTTTATGATGAATTCCTTCTTCAAAAAGTCGGAAAACCGAAAATGGACCTGGATCAGTCCCGATGGTGTTACAAAAAATGAGATTGACTTTATCATGTCGACGAAGAAGCAAATATTCAATGATGTCTCTGTGATCAATGCGGTTAAAACCGGAAGCGATCACCGGTTGGTAAGAGGCACATTGAATATCAACGTAAAGCTGGAAAGAACTCGACTGATGAAGTCTACGCTCCGACCCGCACCCACCAATATCCAAAATCCCGACGGCTTTCAGCTCGAACTGCAAAATCGCTTCGAATGCCTCGGTGAATGCATAGATCTGGACGACTACAATAACGGGTTCGTGGAAACTGTCCATACAATTGGGTCAAAGTATTTCAGACCCCACCGTACTAAAAGAACCAAAAAGATCTCAGATCATACCCTCAAGCTAATGGAAGAAAGACGCGAAATGGTTCTGCAGTCTTCGGGAGATGCTTCTCAATATCGGCGGCTCAATAAACAGATCTCTAAGTCTCTGACTCGCGACATTCGGCTATTTAATACTAATCATATTAAAGAAGCGATTGAGCGGAACAAGGGCTCCAAAGTGTTCGCAAGAGATATGTCTATTGGGCAGAGCCAGTTGACGAAGCTGAAGACCGAGGATGGCAGAACCGTATCGTCCAAGCCTGAGCTACTGAGGGAGGTCGAGAAGTTCTATGGACAGTTATACACGTCAACCGGCCCACCCGTTAGCAGTCTGGCCAACGATCCAAGAGCTAGACTTACCCGACACCATACCGAAGATATCCCGGACGTCAGCTTGTACGAGATTAGAATGGCTCTCAGACAGCTTAGAAACAACAAGGCACCCGGGCACGATGGAATTACGGCTGAGCTTCTGAAAGCAGGCGGAAGGCCAGTGCTAAAAGCTCTTCAGAAGCTATTTAATTCTGTCATACTCGAAGGGAAAACGCCACAGGCATGGCACAGAAGTGTGGTGGTGCTCTTCTTTAAAAAGGGTGATAAGACCCTGCTGAAGAATTACAGACCCATCTCACTTCTGAGTCATGTCTATAAGCTGTTCTCGAGAGTCATTACAAATCGTCTCGCACGCAGGCTCGACGACTTCCAGCCTCCCGAACAAGCCGGTTTCCGTAAAGGCTTCAGTACCATAGACCACATACATACGCTACGGCAAGTTGTACAGAAGACCGAAGAGTATAACCAGCCACTTTGCCTAGCGTTTGTGGACTATGAGAAGGCCTTCGATTCGATCGAGACGTGGGCTGTGCTACGATCTCTCCAGAGGTGCCAAGTCGACTATCGGTACATTGAAGTGTTAAAGGATCTGTACAAAAACGCCACTATGTCAGTCCGTCTTCAGGACCAGGACTCGAAACCTATCCAATTGCATCGTGGAGTGAGACAGGGAGACGTCATATCTCCTAAACTGTTCACCGCTGCATTGGAAGACGTCTTCAAACTCCTGGACTGGAAAGGACTTGGCATCAACATCAATGGCGAGTACATGACCCACCTTCGATTTGCCGACGATATTGTCGTAATGGCTGAGATCCCTGGAAGATCTCGGCACGATGCTCAATAACCTCAGTAGAGTTTCACAACAAGTGGGTCTTAAAATGAACATGGATAAGACGAAAATTATGTCTAACGCCCTTGTTGTACCCACTCCACTCAAAGTTGGAGACTCTACGCTCGAAGTTGTCGATGAATACGTATACCTGGGACAAACAGTCCAGCTGGGTAAATACAACTTAGAGAAAGAGGTTACTCGTCGAATCCGACTCGGATGGGCAGCGTTCGGGAAGCTCCGCAACATCTTCACGTCCAAAATACCGCAGTGTCTCAAGACGAAAGTCTTTGACCAGTGTGTGTTGCCAGTGATGACATATGGAACCGAGACGTGGCCGCTCACGATGGGCCTTATCAGGAAGCTCAAGGTCACCCAAAGAGCTATGGAAAGGGCTATGCTCGGAGTCTCTCTGCGAGATCGAATCAGAAATGAGGAGATCCGCAGAAGAACAAAAGTAACTGACATAGCTCTGAGAGTCGCTAAACTAAAGTGGCAGTGGGCAGGGCACATCGCAAGAAGAACCGATGGCCGATGGGGCGTAAGGGTTCTAGAGTGGCGACCACGTACCGGAAGACGAAGCGTTGGCAGGCCCCCCACAAGGTGGACCGACGATCTTGTCAAGGTCGCGGGAAGCCGCTGGATGCGAGCAGCGCAGGACCGGTCGTCATGGGGATCTTTAGGGGAGGCCTATGTCCAGCAGTGGACGTCTTTCGGCTGATATGATGATGATGATGATGATGATGATGAGATTAGCAAAAGTCAATACATCTTTCGTTGGTCTGTGTGTACGATACTCCAACAAAATACCTGACAATGTATTTTATTTTTATTTTATTTTTATTTTATTTTATTTTCTTTGGGATGCTTACAGCTATATTTACAACTTGAGTGCTATAAATTAATTGCTATAAGCCAATGACAAGCTTCCACAATGTAGTGAAATTTTACGTTAGAAAGTTTAAAGAATGTGTAAAAATAATAATAATAATAAATATTTATTTATTTCAATGGATTTGTACATCAGCAAAGTAAAGCAAACGTTAAGTGAAAAAGTTTACTATAGATTAGATGACTATATCAATGACAAAGAGGTATGGTGCTCTGATATTCCAGCGAAACACAAGAAACACTCTGTAAAAAGCCGACTCTTAAAGTAGGCCGTATTGCACTGGTTTTTTACCGTTTCTTTTACGCTGCCATAGCACGATCCGAAACGGTGTAGACTCGCTCTATTTGCATTGTATTCTGCATGACATTGAATAAGTACTCTGTTAAGAATCTACATTGAATAAAAATGTCTGAATCTGAAGTAGTCCTAGCTTGATAGAGCGACTTTGGCTCCTATGACCACTGTAATAAGAACGCTTGGCGTGCTCTTGACTGCACATTCAAAAACATTCACTAAAGCCATAGACATCGTTAAAGATTGAAACTCTTACGCTACATCTGCCATAACTTTCCACTGAATATGTTTTCATTATAACAAAAAGCTTGATGACCTCAGAGTTCCTATAGTCTACTACAAAGAAAGGGGAGAGGTTCTTTTTCCGAGTTCCGTACATAAATGTTTGCAGTTATAAGCACATATTTGTTTTGTCCGGCGTATTTGTTTTGTTCGGTTGGACCCCATTGAACCCTGTTGTTTTACTAGCACTTCTAACTTTTTGTTTCTTATTACTTCTGAGCTAAGGTTTTCAAAAGACTCAGTGACTCGGAAAATAAATCTGCCAACAAAAACATCGTTCGAAACATGACAAAAAAACTTAGGTTGTCCCATACAAATTCGACTTTTTTCAACGTAAGGTACATACATACATAACATCACGCCTCTTTCCCGTTGGGGTAGGCAGAGACCACAGTCCTCCACCTGCTACGATCTTGACATACTTCCCTTGCTTCCTGTACTTTCATCAACGTAAGGTGTATAAAAAATAATTTTCCTTTTTAAGTTCTGAGTACTCTACTAGAGATTTTGGGGTTTTGGTTAGAACCTTTGGATATTTTTATCTAATCCACCACGCCCGATTTCGAAGACGCTAAAACATGTGAGAGAAACCACAGTTTTTATCCAAAATCAGATAAAAAAGTCATATCAGGAAAAGGTTCCGTCCATAAGTCAGCGTGATATGGGCCTTTCGGGAATCTTGAAATATAATCGCTATTATCAGGGAGCCGCAGAAATAAAGCTGTAATTTTGAAAATAGCCTTATTTCTTTGAACAAGTACTATTCAAAGTTGTATGGAAGTATTTCTGTGTTTCGTTTCAAACGATTTTATAGACAAAGAATTTTTTTTTTAATTATTACGTACAATTTATCAAATATTTAATAACACATATATAATTATTTAACACATTTATCGCAAAGAAGGCACATCGCAAGAAGAACCGATGGCCGACGGGGCGTGAGGGTTCTAGAGTGGCGACCACGTACCGGAAGACGAAGCGTTGGCAGGCCCCCCACAAGGTGGACCGACGATCTGGTCAAGGTTGCGGGAAGCCGCTGGATGCGAGCAGCGCAGGACCGGTCGTCATGGAGTTCTTTAGGGGAGGCCTATGTCCAGCAGTGGACGTCTTTCGGCTGATATGATGATGATGATCACGTTATTAGCAGCAACATTACCATTATATTTAGTAGTGAAATTGATTGATGCCTCTTCTGCTGACACCTAAAACTACTGATTGGTTTGACCGATGGGTTCTGTTTTATTATTGATTAATCAACTGTTCTGACTATCAGCAAATAAGACAACTTAGTTACACAACACAGCCCCAAATAAAAGGAAAATCCCCGACCGTCCTATCCCAATTGGTTTTGCGAATATTCATCTATAAATAATTCAGTAAATAAACATGACCGCTAAATTGTTGTTGTCACATGTTGGAATTTCCCTACGATCACGACATTTACGTCAGTTTCGTAATTTGTGGAATCCCTTGTCGTTACTATAATTTACGCAAACAGTTAAAAAAATATTCCACTAAGAGGTCAGAAAAGCTACTGTACCTATAAATTTTTTTTTGTCTACGTCATTTTGCTTGTGAAAAATGAAACACGCTCTATAACCTGGCGACTATGGCACAACCAAAAAAGTACAGTTTTCAACCGATGATTAAATATTAAAAAACCGGTCAAGTGCGAGTCGGACTCGCGCGCCGAGGGTTCCGATATACCTATAGTATTTTTGGAAGCAATAAAGTGCATTTTCAGGACCGCAAAACTAAATTTGTTTGCTAAAGTTTTTTTGCAGATTTCTGAAAAACTGTGCATTTTAGAAAGATCGTTTTATTTTTGCTGTTAAGTTTACATAAACTTCTATCAACTGTAATTCATTCAGATTTTTCCTTACACAAGCTTCGGAGATAAGGGGGGGGAATGGTATTTTTTTTGACATTTTTCATCATAACTTGAAAACTAAGACACGTAAAAAAATACAAAAATATATTTTAGAATGTTCAAGTAAAACCCTTTCATATGATACCCCACTCGACCTAGTAGCGACAATTTGAAATTTGGCCCCCCTTATTTTGGCCCCCTTTACATTAATAATCATAATTTTCTCAAAATTTTTACATGTGCAATTAAGTTGGGCAACTATATTCGAAAACCATTCCATTCCAAATTTCAAGTCGATGGCATGAGTGGTTGCTGAGATATAAAGGTGTGACAGACAGACAGACGGACAGACAGACAAAGTCGCACCATAAGGGTTCCTTTTTTATTACCATTTTGGTATCGGAACCCTAAAAATGAAAACTAGTTGCGATTTTACGTCAATTCTCTTTTGGCTGCAGGAAATCGTATAGGCCGCATGTTATGTAAACATATTATTTTGTTAAATCGTAAAGTACGATATTGTAAATTGCCTGTTCTTTCTGAACTAAATTATTCTATATTATCTTTTACCTTATTTTCTTTTCTGATATCCAATCTATCGCCCATGTCAATCCGGCAAAGAATAGCACCACCCATCTCTACCCGCGTGGGTGTCGTAAGAGGCGAGTAAGGGCTTATGAACCGGACGATGGGCAGCAGCATCTTTCTGTGTATCGTACCATCTTACATACTGCGGTCACCAACTATCCCCTCTTCGGTAAAACCCCTCTTAAGTACCACGCATTTTACCTGAATTTCTGGAGGGAGTTCTCTGTCCTACAGTGGACGTTTTATGGGATGTTATGATCATGAATATCAAAAATCTTTAAGAGAGGCTCAAAGGCTACACTAGATTCAGAAAAAAATATTCTCTACAGAGAAAAAAGCTAATAACAAGTAAGAGTCAAGAGCTTTTAAATATTCGTTAAGCTTGTTACTTTATAAAATTCAAAACAAAATTGTGTTCGTTTCAAATCTACTACACAAACGTGAATACCAGCGTCGTCATAGTCTGTAAGCCCTGAGGGTGGTCTATTTCAGGTACATTTCAATTTGCTACCTGCAACTGTCTGGAATACCAATGGACTTGGAATAGTGGAGCGAATAGAACAAACTCAGCTTCTAGTGCTTATTTTAGCCTAGCATAGCCTGTAGAGGCGAAATGGGTCTTATATTAATACAAAAACGTGGGAAAAGAAATGTGTTTACATTTCTCCAAAATTATTGTAAGTGCAATATTATTAAGACTTATAAAATCTCAAGACAAGAGCCTAAGTAGGTTTGCCCTGTGTCAAAGGTCTTCTTGAACATCCCACCATCAGAGAACGGAAAAAACAATATATTTCATTCGTCATCGACGACGTCATCTTTGGCCCCATCACCCTCTGACTCTGTAAATCGTTCAAGACGTCAAGATTTAAATTAAAAAAAATTGTATGTAAATCTAAATCTATTTGAAGATAGGTACTATTTAATACCAAGATAATGACTCCATAGAGCGATTGGTCGAACAGGGAAAATCGGTGGGAAATAGATCGCGTGGCAGATCATCTATGCGCCGGACTGACCAAGTAAAATCCACAGGAGGAAGCCGCGTATATGACTGCGCCACCAAGTCTGGCAACAGGGAGAGATGGCAAGAGATCGAGCGGAGAGCTGTGTCTGCCTTTAACTCCGACGTGGATGCCTCAACGTGACCACAACCGCTCTGCCAAGAGCAAAACAACAGAGAGGAAAAGACTATTTTTGGAACAGTACGTTACACGCTCTGTTTTTTCAATTTCTTGCCGCAAAAACAAGATATTCAGTCCCCAATTTCGTCTCTACAAGTTACGTGTTCCTAGTTTCAGGCAAACTGCATCCAATTCAGTTGGTCCTACTGGGTTGGGCGAAGCTAGAAGTGCCTAGTTGAGGTAACCGCTCCAATCATCGGAGAGTTCGGCTCGCGACCCGATGCAAACTTGCACTTTACCCAACTCGCTTATGGAATTGAGATTGGATGGTCGACGACTATTATCTCTACCCTACTTGTAACTATGATGATGGGAATTAATATGGCATATATTTTATTATTTATTATTTAGAGGTATATTAATACCTCTAATTAAAACAGTAACAGGAGACTGATAGCTTAGCATCCATTCCGAAGCTTGGCAAAACGCTTTTAAATGTTACTTATATCTGACTTCTAATCAGAATTGACATTGTTTAACTTTCCTAATCTTTCGACTATTTCGATCAATACGATGATCCTTCTAAGGGGTGTAGTGATCACTGACAGATTGTAAAAAAATATTTTAAAAATACTTTTTTTTTTGTCTGATTATAAAATTTGATTTTAATCTTCGAATTACATTACAATTATTAATCAAAATGAATAGATACTTGCTAGAGGCTGGATATTACAACAAAAATCATCTTTGTCTGCATCACCAGCTGACCATAGAGGTCATTGAACCCTCCAGGCGCTTCACTCCTTCTTGAGCTAAAACTACTTTTTTTTTAGGAAGAGTTATATTTTTTTTATATTTTTTATACAAGTGATGTAGAATCAGGTCTTAGAAGAATCATCCTACTTTCTAATATATCCTGTATTGATAGCATCAAATGACAAATATACAAAGACATGGCCGTGGTAATCTGAAACATCTCTTTTGTGGCGTATCATATTTTGTTTGTTTGTAACAACGGTCATTAACAGCGAGTGAGATAAGCAGTATGACGCATTAGCAAGACTTCCGAAGTTATTTCACAGCTTCCGAGATCGATACCTGATGGTCGACCGGTCACGATTGCTGGTGCGCTCACGGGGCTTTAGATAAAGCCACGATTACACCTAGCTGAATTCAAATACTAATTCGGCATACATTGCTGGTTGAAGTAAGGACATTGCGATTAACATAACCAAGCCTCCCAGCAATGTATGCCGAATTCGTTTTTGAATTCAGCTAGGTGTGATCGTGGCTTAAGTACTACGCGACTGTGATTCAGATTCAGATAATTTTATTCAATATAGATTCTTTACAGAATATTTATTGAATGTCATGCAGAATACAATGCAAATAGAGCGAGTCTACGCCGTTTCGGATCGTGCTATGGCAGCGTAAAAGAAACGGCAAGAAACCACTGCAGCACGGCCTACTTTAAGAGTCGGCTTTTTACAATGTGTTTCTTGTGTTTCGCTGGAATATCAGAGCACCATACCTCCGTGTCATTGATATAGTCATCTAATCTATAGTACTATCAAGGCCACTCCTACCTGACTAAACTCTATGCTTGCATTTGAAGAATTAAAGCGCTCTCTTCCCCCCTGCTTTAACTTTAAAGATAGTTTGTGTAACCGGCGCACAGCCTCATAAAGTTTCTTTGTGAAATGAAATTAGCGCGCGTGGTTGTATTATGGTACGACTCAGTGGTAAGGTCTTTGTGTACAGTGCACCCCCCAAGGAATGTCTGTGCTGTGAGTTGTACTGTTATCTTGCGGTCCCTCGGAAAAGCATTGTAGAGCGCGAGACGGCACTGAGCTAGACCACTGCAATTCATTGCGGGTAGTTTAGCGTTTTGAAACTGTAGATATGGTATAATTAGTCATCTTGTCAGCCAGAAGGCGTCCACTGCTGAAATTAGACCATCCACTAAAGATCTCCGTAATACGTATATAAATGGTACTAAATAAATAAGCCTACTATAATGATAAATAAATAAATCTACACATTTTTGTCGCTCATCCCCCACGTATCCAGTTACGTAAACAAAAAAATAAATAAAATTCAAGGAATTGGCTGGAGAAAGCACTATTAATGTGGAGGTAATTTTTATAGGACTATTCAATTCGATTAAGTAATCTTCAAACAAATATCTAAGCTCTTGCTCCGGAGATTTTTCTACGGAGCGTGACTCTACATCGTGTATATGACAGAAAGGGTAGGTATAACAACTCTGGAATAGGTAAATCTGGCCATGTACGAGTATTTGTACATGTTTTTCCACTTCCTACAGAAAATAAGATACTAATTTATTTCTTTGTCAAATAAAGATTCAGGGTTCAGTTTTAGTTGTGCTACCTTCCTTATTACCTTTTGAAGGTCAGTGATCCTCTATAATATTTAATGTTAATACTATTTGCAATGCATGCACTACAATCAAGCAACTTACGACTAACATTACACATCTTTAGATTTTATTGATCTAAGGCCCGGTAAGTGCTCCAAGAACGTACACTCGCCGTGAAATATAAATTTTGAGTGTTTCGCTGTAATATACGGTCACTTTCTGCACTTTATGGCACTACTGTACAACCATTTGTAATTTTCTTTTGATTTTGTGCCGTTCGTTAGACTTGTAGGAAAAAACAGTAAATAAAAAGCAATTTTGTCAACAATTGTATTAAAATTATCATATTTTTATTTAACTCCTTAGCTCCTAATATTTACAAAATATCACATAAAATTTATGATATTAACCGAAGCAAAGCAAACAAATCTATCTATCACCTAGTTACATCCATTAATTTGCTTCTAAGCGGTTCTATTGCAGTAGATTTTATATCTTTACTTAAATATAATAAATACCTTTTACATCAGAAAAGTATAGAGACGTGTCAATAAAATAATAAAAATATGTCACTGAGATCTTAATTTAAGATTAATACTAATTTGTTTATTTACTACGACAGTTTTTCACTATTATTATGCGCCTCAGTATTAGACTGTCCATTCGTATAATCAAAGCTGATCTGTCTAGTCCAGACCAGACGATCTCCCTGTGAGTGAGAGCTAATAGTTCAAGGGTTCTATATGTGATTTAACTGTCCATTAGCAGGAGGTGTGACGTAGTCAAAATTGATCTTTCTGGTCCGGACGATCCCCCTGTAGTTGTGGGATGATAGTCTAGAGGTTCCACATGTGATTAGACCGTCCATTAGCAGGAGGTGCGATGTAGTCGAAGTGGATCTGTCTGGTCTAGAAGATCTCCGTGTAGTTGTGGGCTGATAGTTTAGGGGTTCTATATGTGATTAGACTGTCCATTAGCAGAAGGTGCGATGTAGTCGAAGTGGATCTGTCTGGTCTAGAAGATCTCCCTGTTGTTGTGGGCTGATAGTTTAGGGGTTCTATATGTGATTAGGCTGTCCATTAGCAGGAGGTGTGATGTAGTCGAAGTTGATCTTTCTGGTCTGGATGATCTTCCTCTAGTTGAACCTCTAAACTCTAAACTCTAAACTATCCTTTTAAGAGGTTCTATGTGTGATAAGACTTTCCATTAGCAGGAGGTGTGATGTAGTCAAAGTTGATCTGTCTGGTTCGGACAATCTCCCTGTAGTTGTGGGTATATAGAACCTCTAAACTCTAAACTATCCTTATAAGAGGTTCTATATGTGATTAGACTTTCCATTAGCAGGAGGTGTGATGTAGTCGAAGTTGATCTGTCTCGTCCGAACAATCTCCCTGTAGTTGTGGGCTGACAGTTTCGGGGTTCGAGTCCGGTTCGGGTCGCTGAAGTCCACGTGGAAGAGGCCGAATTTTGACCTGGAATTATAATTTATTTTAATACAATAAAATAAAACTTGTGCAGCTTGCACAAAGCTTCTTTGAAGATAAGGCCCTTTAAATCTACTGCTTACACTATCTTTGTCAACAAAACAGAATGTATCAGCACTAGGTTTATAGAAGCTTCAACTTAAATGGAGCTATGTGCAAATGGTGGTCAATAACTGGTAGATTACTTTGCTCTACGTATATTTTCGATGTGAAAAGAATCATCAAGCTGCTCCAAGAAGGTCATGAAAGGCTTTTTGCTAATACGTATAAGGAATGTGTATAAACTGTTTTATATAGTGTGTAAAAATATAAAACCTTTATTTTGAGAAGTAACTCAAAATATAAAACCTCCTCAGTGTCTGCGAGGGTTTTCTGAAAACAAAAACATTAAATATTTTGTCCAGTTTGCCCTCACCTCCTGTTACTACAGGTTACTACACAATGCTCTGAGTATTATTATTGTTATTGCGTTAATGGATGGAGCTAACCAATAAGTTGTGAGTAGGTACGTAAGACAGCAAGCATGTAGAAACAAAACCAGTTTAAGCTGAAGCAGCGCTACTCTACAAATGCCAGACATCAAAGACCCGCTCAAAGTCAAAGTGTTTCCACCGACGTGCGGCTGTGTGTACTTATTTCATTCATAAACTGATTACACGGTAGTAATCATAATCACGAATCACGATTGAATGTATGTATGAAACCCTGAATAGGTATAGTGTTGCTTATAGATATTGTCATAGAATACATGAATGTTTACTTGTTCAGTATAGCACTAGGCACGAATAATGACATCGATTCTCTTCCCATGGGTGTTGTAAAAGGCGACTAAGAAGACGGGTAGTCGCGTCTTTTATATAAATTAATTAGTTGTATCCTAAACGATTACACGGTCTGTCTATCAGCGGGCTTTATCACATAAACCGTAATAGATAGACAAATAAAATTTTCACAAGTTTATTTCTGTTGCCGTCATAACAAAAAAAAAACCGGCCAAGTGCGAGTCGGACTCGCGCACCGAGGGTTTCGTACCACCACATAATCATAATTGTATTAGTTGAAATTTCAGTAAGTTAATGTGCTAGATTTTTTGAGTCCGACACGCGCTTGACCAAATTTTATTATTTGTTGTTATTTAATAGCTTATGCACTATAAACATACCAATTTTCAAGTTTGTAAGTGTTCCCGTTTTTAAATAGAACTAAAACAAAAATCGCCTCCGCGACGATCCAACTTGACCCCTCTCTTATATGAATGTTCTTGAAACGGGAGCTCATCACAATTGGTTATCATTAATTGTGAGAAAAGTTGTAATATTTAATGATTTCAGACGTTTCCCATTATTTGTACAGACCTAGCTTCTTGCCAAATTTCATAATTTTAGGTCAACGGGAAGTACCCTGTAGGTTTTGCATTTTTGAATAAATGTATGGAGATGAGGACATAAAATGCCATATCTTTTGATTGCGTCATTGTACAAAATTAAAATTTTCAGATCTTGTGTGGTTCATGGATCCTAATATATGGTATTAATTTCAACTTGATACCTCTACCCGTTCGTGAGATAAAGGGTCTTGACAGACAGACAGACAGACAGACGGACAACAAAGTGATCCTATAAGGGTTCCGTTTTTTTTTGAGGTACGGAACCCTAAAAAAATATCAAAATAAGAAAATAATAAATTAGGTGGGGCTTTCCTAATAAAAACGTGATTTTTTTTTAGCTTTAAATTAAAAACGGGAACCTTTGGAAGCGTGGAAACTAATACGTTTATAGTATAAAATGTAACATAACCACAAATAATAAAAATTGGTCAAGTGCGTGTCGGACTCATGATTGCGTGACTGTGCGTCCATAACAAAGACGTTATTTTTACCTTAGTAGTACTACTGCTTTGGCTCGAGCTTTTTTGCACTTACTCAATCCAAAATATTACACATTTTTTGTTCTCAGAGAAAGCCTTGTCCACAAGCTTATTCCGGATCTAAATATACATAAATAAATAAAAACTACACTTAAGTTCAAATGAATAATTTATAAGCAATGAGGAAGAAATAACTGTGAGATTAATAAGTTTAGTTAATGGATCAAGTATACGTAACACAAATCGTGGTAACGAGTCACGTATACGGTACTAGGGGCTATTATTGTTAATTACCGTTAATCGTAAAACTCTTACGTATTTTAACCTGTGAAGACTCTTAATATCCTTCGGGATACAGGAAAATTTTGACATATGACCCCTATGTCAATTTATAGAGTTCCCGGAAAATGGAAAATTCATGAAAAATTATGCATTATCGCGTAAATAACTACGTTTTATTTTCGATTCCTGCGAATTTTGACATGGGGCTAGTAGTACCTGTATAATCATAACAAAAGCCCACTAACGGATGGCGTTGTAGGGTTTCTGATACGCACTATTTTTAAGAAGTGGTAAAAACGGAGAAAAGTAGAAATACAAAAAAAATATAATTTAATACTGTGTCGTGACTGTGTCGGATTTCCAAACAACTAAAAAAAAACCGGTCAAGTGCGAGTTAGACTCGCGCGCCGAGGGATCCGATACACCTTTAGTATTTTTGGAAGCAACAAAGTCCATTTTTAGGACCGCAAAACTAAATTTGTTTGTAAAGGTTTTTTGCAGATTTCAAAAAAACGGTGCAGTTTAGAATGATCGTTTTATTTTGCTGTAATATTTACATCAACTGCTATCGACTGTTATTAATTCTGGAATGGTATTTTTTTTTACACTTTTCATCATAACTTGGAAACTAATAGTTGTAAAAAAATATATTTCAGAATGTACAAGTAAAGCTTTCATATGATACCCCACTCAATCTAGTACCGACAGTTTGAAATTATGCTCCCCCTATTTGGGCCCCCTTTACATTAATAATCATAATTTTTTTCTTAATTCTTTCACGTACAATTAAGTTAGTCTACTATATTCTAAAACTATTCCAAATTTCAAGTCGATAGCATGAATGGTTGCTGAGATATACAGGTGTGACAGACAGACAGACAGTCAGACGGACAGACAAACGCAGACAAATCGGCACCTTTTTTTTACCATATTGGTATCGGAACCCTAAAAACATTCAAGTGCGAGTCAGACTCGCGCATTTAGAGATTCGTACCACAATCCTTAGGTACTACTTGTTTTTGTTTGACGAACTAGATCTAGAGATTGATGACATACCAACCTATGGTAGGTTCAAACCTGGGTATTACATTTTATCAAGTCCGACGCACACTTAACCTATCGTTATTATTTGTTGTTCTTCACAAAATCCATATTTACGCTTGTATGTTCAAAGGTTTCTATGATAGAGCTAAAAGAAATTAGTAGGGCTTCCAATACTTTTTCCTCTTTTTAGGGTTCCGAAACGAAATTGTAAAAACCGAAACCTTAGGCTGCACGCGACACATAGGTCACACAGAGCAGCATATTACAGATTTTGCAGTGTGGGCAGTTGAGGCAAGGACAAAGCAGGCAGACCCCACAGTCAGATGGGAATAATAATGCCTTGGATCAACCATTCCATCCAATTGTAGGTGATATGGAGTTGAGATTGGTATTTCGTAAATCATACAAAAACAAGGTGGTGCGAATACCTAAGTAAATGCACAAGTCTCTGGCCGGATTTTGGAGTTTAATTACATACATAACATCACGCCTCTTTCCCGTCGGGGTAGGCAGAGACTACAGTCCTCCACCTGCTACGATCTTGACATACTTCCCTTGCTTCCTGTACTTTCATCAATCCTTTCATACATGCTCGTCGGTTTAGGGTACTTTTAACCTGGCCTTTATTCAGAACGTCCTGAATTTGGTCCTGGTACGTTCGCCTAGGCCTTCCCCTTCCAACGTTTCCATTAATTTGAGTTTAATTAAATAATATATAATTTTCAAATCCCCACTGCTCAACTATTCAACTTTAACAAAAACAAACAACAATTGCGCTGCAAAACGCGAATGCTCATTTTATATGAAAATAACAAATTATGATCCTTTTTAGGGTTCCGTACCTAAAAAGGAAAAAAAAAACCTTTCTAGGATCACTTTGTTTTCCGTCTGTCTGTCCGTCAAGACCCTTTTTCTCCTGAACGGGTAATGACATCAAGTTGAAATTAAATTAAATATTATTTACTTTGTTTAGTGATTTTTAAGTATAATTATAATTTATTTATTATATTAAATATAATTTACTTTGTCTAGTGATTATTTCATGAAACTTCAATGTATTTACATAATTAAACACCATTTTCATGCTAGTTCCACTATTTTATTTAATATTTACGCAGAGTGCAAACGGTTTGACTTAACATCGTTAGGCACTCCGTGCATCAATCACATATTAAGGTGCATAGACTATTGAAGCTGTGAAAATTACAAGCTTTTACAACGACACAATCAAAAGATTATGTCTCCATCTGCATACATCTATGTACCAAACCAGAATCTATAGGGCACTTCCCATTGATCTAGAACAAAAAATTTAGCAAGAAGCTAGTTCTCATAGCTTGTGCTATGTGCTAAACGAAATAGACCAATTAAGGTGAGCTCTCGCTTCAAGTACATTCATATAAAAGACAGGTAAGGTTAGAGTGGACGCAGAGGTCCACTCTAGCCTTACCTCGACGCGCAGGTACGGAATTAAAGGACAAAAGTTTGAAAAATATGAAATGGTAAATGGATACGAAACCCTAAAGGCACGAGGCTGACTCGTGCTTTGCCGTTCTTTTTTATTTATATTAATTTGAATCCAAAAGAGGCAACCCTAACAATTTTATTAATCTAAACATGAATGGAACAAAACTCGTTACGATTTCACAAATAATTCTGAATGTTATTAATAATACATTAGCTAAGTATCATTGAAAATTATTCTGTAAAAAAACTGTTCTTAGTGGTGACATTAATCAATATTGACTATAAATTAGTGATTACTTACGGCAATTTAAACAAACGCGCGAATTTAATTACTGTAATTACAAATTAATATACAAGGT
Source organism: Athrips mouffetella (assembly GCA_947532105.1). Taxonomy (NCBI): domain Eukaryota; kingdom Metazoa; phylum Arthropoda; class Insecta; order Lepidoptera; family Gelechiidae; genus Athrips; species Athrips mouffetella. Next base: position 735,270 of record OX383961.1, on the reverse strand, counting down.
CTTAAACTATTTGTTTTTCGATACAGAAAATATATATGAAGGCCAGATGTATTTCGGGAAATTAATAAAATGGGTCCTCACATTCTTGCCATTAATAAAATTAATCGTTATTAAAATTTTTGTAACCACCGAACCGGATCGCCAAAAAATTTGCGGCTCATATTTTTCTAGCTATTTTTCTTGCAAAATATTGTACAGTTTTATGGTCTGATTTATACAGAATATATTTTACAGTTTTTTAATGATATAAAATATCCCTCTGCTTAATTTTATGGCGAAAAAGAGAAAATACAGAAAAATATTGATACCTAATAGCCCTGAGATCAGTGCGGGGAAGTTCGTCTGAAGGAGATGTTCATTCACGAATTCTGGCGCTGATTAGAGAATTTGCTGTCCTAACTTTAAAATTCTAGTTAGTAAAGCAATATTTTCGCCGCTTGTAGCGCTTTACTGTTATGAACAATAACACTGCCTTTGTCACCTTAGATTTAAGAGTTTTTTAATAGAGTATTAATCAGTTACTTGCTTATCAAAGTAACTGTGAAACTTTGACAAAAAAAAGCGTTGCTTAAAGGTACAGATTTCCAGAGGAAAATACGTTCACCGTCACTTGGCATGAAAGGCTAGTAGGGCTTTCTTGAGCTCGAAAAAAGAAAATGAATGAATTTGGTCTGATTTTGCAATAGTAATATACCTTACTAGCGTTTGCCCACGTCTTCCACTGCATGGTAAAAAAAAACGATATCAAGCTATTTGCTCCCAAACAAAAAAGAAGCTCGAATAAATAAACAGACTAATAAACAGAAATAAAAATTGTGATTTGGATTCAGGGGTATCAAAATAGCATAACGTGATATTTTTTTAATATCTTCAATTTGTCGACAAAATCAATTTACGATTTTGTAATACTGACGATTGGTTGTAGAGAGTAGATTCGTAATATTAAACGAATATCACAAACTAGTTGTTATTGTTTATGATATTTTCATACTTATCTAAATCTAAAGCAATATTACCTATAATCGACATTTGACTGCTTCACAGAAAAGAAGCGCCAGAAATTGCATGCGATCAGACCTTTCTCTAGGTGAGGAATTCCAGTTGCGGGGAACCACTAAACTAATCTTACGGTAATCCCATAACCCTTAATACCCTCTATAGATTCGTGATCCCCTGACATTGTATTAGCGCAGTAATTGAGGTAAAACCTGATTGACTGCTAATGGTTATCATAATAGCGCCTTAAACGATAATTGGAACGAGTCCGCTGTCGACAAGATGCTCTTAATTATCATACAATACAATGTTATCTTGAGATCTTTCTCATTACTTATCTATTCAGATTTGTCGTATTGATTTCACTGAGGTGGTACTGTAGAGAAAACTTATCGAGATGGGTCTTTATTTAGTTGCAATGGTAGCACTGTGTTTGTGGCGCTCCGTCTTAAAACATGGCGTAAAAGTTGCTCTCTAATTCAATGTGGTTCAGCATCCATGTGAGGCATCAGATAACGCCATGGCACTAGCATATTTTTTGTATTGTTAACCCCAAAATTATTTAAATACTAATTTTGTGTGTATTTTACAGGGAAGTCCTTGGCCTGTGAATAGTCTTATGGGATGGAATGATGAATCGATGTTGAGATCCTTAAAGAGAAATATTCAGCTGAAAAGCCCAAATTTTTGTTTGAGTCAAGTTTCCCCCCTCTGCCTGCTAAACGATTGTTATCGGAAACGTGAAAAAAATCACAGTGGTAGTATATAAGGTCTACTACCACTGTGATTTTTTTCTACTACCACTGTGACTACCAAACTGAACAACTTTCCCCAAGGAACAGCTGAAGAATCAGCTGATAGCGCATTTTGTATGGGAGGTCAAATTTGTTTTTAGACCTGTTCCTTTAGGAAAGTTGTTCAGTTTCATGGTCTAAGTAACATGCTAAAATTATTTTCACTACTTCTGCAGGACCCTTTAAATGATGAAATTAAAAGAAATTAAAAGGAAAGAGAATCGCTAAACTGAAGGGCACATCGCAAGAAGAACCGATGACCGATGGGGCGTGAGGGTTCTGGAGTGGCGACCACGTACCGGAAGACGAAGCGTTGGCAGACCCCCCACAAGGTGGACCGACGATCTGGTGGCGTTCGCGGGAAGCCGCTGGATGCGAGCAGCGCAGGACCGGTCGTTATGGAGTTCTTTAGGGGAGGCCTATGTCCAGCAGTGGACGTCTTTCGGCTGATATGATGATGATGAAAAGGAAAGCTGTCACAGCTAAGAAGACTATCTCTACCGAAAATTAAGTACCTAATGTTAGTGCAGGTATGGTATGACTAATTCAATGTGCACATACTCGTATTCCTGAGTATACCAAATGGTGTACAACAGTGCAATTTATGCCAATGTTATCTTGAGATAATCTCTTAACTAATCATAACTCGTAATCGTTAAGATTTACTAGCCCTTTTCATTGTAATGTTATGTAAAGTAATCCTTGTGATAATATCATAAATGAGAATGCGTACTATTTGTTTATTTTGTTCTATGATTTAAGTGATATTGGAGCTTGGTTATTTTTACTCTGTAACCATTAATTTCATCATCATCATTGTCCTAGCTTTATTCCGTTTTTACCATTGGTTTTTCGGAGTCAGCTACTTAACCTAAAACTAAAAACTTGAGGGAGGGCGCTAGCTCTGCAACAGTTAACACTGGCTTAGTGAAAATCGCGCAATATATATTTTTAAACAGTGATTTAAATGTACTTATTTACCTTCTAAAACTCGGAGATAGTGTTAATAACCACGCACAAACGTTTGCGGAACAATTTGGCTTCTATAGAGAGAAATAAGTGAACAAAAATATATCGCGACAGTCAAACCCGTCCAACAGTGAAAAGACCATTTATACGGTAAATAATTAGTGCACCACTATTCACACACAAATTTTAACCAGAGTGAAACCATTATTGACTTGTAGAATTACAATAACATCTGATAATTGTGATTAAACCTTTGTGCAATAACCGCTACAACAAGTATCCTCCGTTAAGATTTTGAACTGTCATTGAAGCACGTAAACAAACTCATACGACCAATCAGCTGACATCAAATCAGCTGTCATATTGTATACAACACTGTCCCCATCTGATATCTTGGAAAATAATTACAGCTAACACTGCCATCTAGTATCGACCCGCCGAACAACGTATTGAATTGACGTATTTCTGTTATACTGTTAGTACTGCCACCAAACACTAGATGACGCTTATGTAATAACAACAGTTATATTACAATATACTTTATATCAGAAATAACAAAATAAGATAAAATGAGAAATTGTGCGGCATGTGCAAACCATATAAACGTCAGAGATGACTTAATGTGCATAAAATGCCTGAAACATTACCACTATCAGTGCCTTAATCTTACGAATGAATTTGTCTTTGCCAACAAACAAAATTTAGAGAGAACATGGATTTGTCCAGAATGTCAACTGTCCATACGACGAGCACATAAAACAGATGACACACCAGTTAAGCAGTCTATGGACTCATCAAAAATTAACTTTGATTTTTCTGAAGCCGAAATTTCTAAAGTAACAATTAGGAAACCAAATAAAAATATTGCGGCAACAGAAACCACCAACTTCCCAGTTGAAGATCTCACAAGCCAAAGCTTTTCAGGAAATACGCTGCTTTCATTAAACGACACTAAACCACTAACTGAATCGCCAATAACTCTCGAACAAATAAACGAACTTTTGGATAAGAAGCTAGAATCGCAGAAATATGATATACTCACTAAATTAAGAAACGACATAGGAATCATGATCCATGAAGAGATTCATAATTTATTGTCAAAGGTAAAACAAGACATTGATGAACGTCTAAATTATATTACTGCAGAAAAAGACCAAATCCAAGCTAAAATTGAAAATCTTGAAAAGAAAATTCTATATCTCAATAACGAAAACACTAAGTTGGAAAATCAAATCAAGAGTATTCAACATAAGCCTGCCCTTTCTACGAGCCAAGACTTAAGCAAAACAATTGTACTTTACGGTCTAGACGAGCTGGCATGGGAATCTGAAACTGAGTTGTATGAACGTATAACAAATATTTTTTACGAGACGAGAAGATTTTTTAGAATCTGGAGGGATGTATCGAAGATCTTACAAGATTAGGTAAACGAGGATATCGGAGACCGTTAGTTATTGAACTAATTAGCAAGCGGATGACAAACTATATTTTAAAAAACTGTCGTAAATTTGCGAGAACTGGATTAGCAATCTCGGAACTACTAGACGAAGAAAAAATGCACGCGAGAATCAAGTTAAAAAATATCCTAAAAGAAGCAAGACGGGAAGGGAAACATGCCATCTTCAGAGGAAATAAATTAATAATCAATGGTAAAGAATATATATCAGAACCATGTACGGAACATAAAATTGAAGAAATAGTTCTAGAACAAAATTCGACGCATAAAGGCACATCTGACTTACAGCCAAATGTATTAAACCCAAGTCAAAACTACAATGACCTAAATAAAAATCCTAGAATCCTAGAAGAACAAATTCAAATAAAAATTATACATTTCGAAAGTGAATTCAACATTGTGAACCAAAATATGCAAAGCGTCTTTAATAAAATTCACTTACTTGAATCACTCATTGAAGAGAAACCAAATTTGAACATTATTTGTATATCTGAGACCTGGTTGAATGCTGAGAAGATGAAATTGCTAAAAATAAACAATTACGTTATGGGCGCCTCATTCTGTCGTGAAAATCATGACGGTGGTGGTGTGTGTATTTTAGTTAGAAACAATTTAGAATATAGGGAACGAATAGATATATCGCTGATGTCTGTAGAAATGATTTTTGAAATATGTGCAATCGAAGTACCCAAAATTAACTTGCTGCTCATTAATTTATATTGGCCAAATAGCAGTCGAGAAATTGAAGTATTCTATACCTCCTTGGAGAAACTATTAAAAACAATTCATAAAAAAGATAATAATAAAAATATTGTAATAACAGGAGACATGAATATAAACTTCATGGATAAAAAAGAAAAAAATAGGCTATCGTCTTTAATGTTAACGTTTAACTTACACCAAAAGGTTACGAAACCAACAAGAATCACAAAAACAAGCAAAAAGTGCATAGATTTGGTTTTCACAAATTTTAATATAAAAACTTCAAAGGCCACTGTCCACGAATTTGGTTTCTCGGACCACAGAGGAGTGATTTTCTCAACTCCAATTATTTCTCAAAACCTGAAACAGCTATCGCTAGAAAAACTAATTTATAGCCGTTCTAACATTCAATCTTTTAAAAATGAGATCGCTAAAATAAATTGGGACACTGAACTTAACCCTGAAAACCACATTAACGATAACTACAATATTTTTAATGAAATCCTGCAAAATTGTCTCAATAAATGTATTCCAAAAGTACAAATAAAATTTAATATAAAACAAAAGAAAACATATTTAACCCTCGGATTAAAAACATCATGCCGTAATAAAAGATTGCTAAAACTACTCATATCACAAACTAAAAATAAAACTCTACGAAATAACTACAAAGAATATAGCAAAATACTAAAAAAAGCTGTAAGTAAATCTAAAAAAATTACTAACAAACGCAAATTCGATGCCTCTGAAAATAAAATGCAGTGTACGTGGAAAATCATAAATAATGAAACTAATAAAAATAATGTTAAAAATATAAATAATATAAGACTACAAATATCGAAACAAACTATACATAACCCAAGAATAATCGCAAAAGAATTCAATAACTTTTTTGCTTCGATTGGAAACTCGCGCTCAAATACTAAATCAAAAATTACTACTAATGACACAAATCCAGTGGCAAACACATTCTTTTTAAGCCCTGTCGAACCTATGGAAATATACCATATAATAAAAAACCTGAAGAATAAAGATTCTTTCGGTATAGATGACCTCCCGCCAAAATTAATAAAGCAATGTGCCAATATTTTAACCGCCCCCTATACAAAACTGATAAATCAATCATTTGCTGAAGGGACCTTTCCAGACGCTTTAAAAGTATCTTTAATAAAACCAATATACAAAAAGGGAAGCTCCACAGACTTAAATAATTATAGACCCATAGCGCTCTTACCGACATCGGCTATAATATTCGAAACAGCTATGGTAAAACGCCTTAACAAATTTTTTGATAAATATAAAATTCTGCATGAAAACCAATACGGCTTCAGGAAAAATCGATCTACGAGTCTAGCAATTTATAAATTTGTTCAAAAGATATTCGAATGTGTAAATGATAAGAAGTATGCAGTAGGCCTTCTACTGGATTTAAGTAAAGCATATGATAGAGTCTGTCACGGAACATTATTAAACACTCTTTACTCATCGGGAATAAGAGGAATAGCCCATGAATGGTTTAAATCGTACCTTAAAAATCGCTTTCAATTAGTGGAAATTAAACACACAAACTTTGAGACGGGTAACATTAATTATATAAGATCTGATAAAGCCCTTTCAACTACCTCTATTCCTCAAGGTAGCGTCTTAGGATGTGTGCTGTTTCTTGTCTACATTAACAACCTCCCAAATCAAATTAATGAAGAATGTTTCCTATTCGCAGACGATATTTCTATTTTAATTTCTTGCTCAGACGCGACCGAACTAAAAGATAAATTAACTTCTACTTTAGATAAAATACTACACTGGTTAGATATAAATAATTTGGAACTTAATCTAAAAAAGACAAAACTTATTCAGTTTAAACCCTCGCAAAAATTACCACTAAATACTTCTTATAATTACAAAAGCACAGCATTGGAATTAGAAGATACTGCTACGTTATTGGGAATTGAACTTGACACAAACCTGACCTGGAAACCACATATACAAAACCTAAAAAATAAAATTTCTTCTTTTATATATGCTCTCAATCAATTAAAACGAGCTACAGACTTTAGTACTGCGCTTACAGCCTACTATGCATATGCGCAGTCAAGGCTCTCGTATGGAATCATAATATGGGGCAACTGTTGTGAAGCGGGTGATGTGTTTATTCTCCAGAAAAAATGTGTAAGAATATTGACAAACATCGAGCAAACCGAATCCTGCAGACCTTATTTCATTAAGTACAGAATATTAACACTAACGTCTATCTATATACTAGAATCATGTAAATTTGTAAGAAAGCATGCAGAATTATACTCCCTAATGAATAATACCAATAAGAGAAATAATCGAAACCAAAACAAATTAGTAACACCATATACAAAATTGACATTAGTATCAAATAGCCCCCATCACATGTTAATAAAAATATACAACCATTTACCTAATGATCTGAAAAATATTGAAAAACCAAATCTATTTAATAAAAATGTAAAAAAATTCCTTCTCAATAAATGCTTTTACAATATTTCTGAATTTTTTGATGATAAAATTAAAAAGTAAGATGCTTCAATGGCTCATTTAATCTAATTTATTTTGACATGTAATGACTTTAAAACTTTTATCATTGATTAATTAGTTCAATATAGATAGATACTAACATAACACTAACATAATATAGGTAGGACTTGTATTATTACTAATAATTACTAAGTTACAAAATTTAAATGTATTTTTTTAAGTAATTATGGCATCTAGAGCCTCTCTTATTGGCTGTGCCCTTGCAGGGCGTCACTTGTACTTTTCTTTTATGTAACACCTTTCAACTTTCTTTTTGTTGTCAATGGGCTTACTCTTGACTTCTATCTAGTCTTGAGGACAGAAATGAGGTCGATGGTGGAACGAGTTTGCACAGAAGAAGCCTACTCACTCGAATAGATTCGGGTTATATGAACTCGGGGACACAAACACAGGCAGAGAATTCCATTCATGGCTCTGTGCGAATGTGCGGTATATCAGCCAAGTATGGGTGATATCCATGTCTGGATATGTGATGTCTGGACTCCCGATGGAAGAAGGGGGATGGTGGAATAAGCTCATGGAGCTCTTGAGCCATTCTTGAGCACATTCTCCGAAGTAGGTAAAATCTGTAAAAATCCCGAAAAACATGCAACTTTGCGACGGTGGGCCAGACTGTGAAACTTAGTTTTCACCAGCATTTCATCACCAACAAGCTTCTTGGCTCTGCGATGTATCGAGGCAAGTGCGTCTAGTTGGTATTTAGCTGAGCCATCCCAAAGGTGACAGCAATTCTAAGTGTGTTTAAAAACCACTCTCTCGGCTAGGCCGTAAACATGATAAACCCATCAGTTAACTACTAAAACTATACTTGTTCCAGAACACCCACAAATCTTGTGCGTGTGTCACGCTACAACCCGTCACATGTTCCGCTGAATCTATGGAGGCTCGTTACATACCCTGTCCCATTCCGTCCATGGGGTCGTTCCGATGAATCACAGTTTCTTTATACGTGCCACAAAGAAAATTGTTTCTATTTTCCAATGAATGACAAAAAAAATCAATAGCTTCATGTACAGCTTCATAACGTTTTATTATTCAAATAAATAAAATATTAGATGCTGAAAAAACATAAAATTGTGTAGGATAATTTTATGAAAATTAAACAGACAGCGATGAGGCGGTGAAAAGGAAACCACTAAATGCTTTTCTGATTTAAAGTTAATTAGCGAAGTTTAGCTGGTCACTTGTTTTTATTTTATCAAAATAATATTATTTTGTAAATTTCATGAACCCTGGTAATTTTAAATTTCTCTTTTCTTAACAACAAGTCACGAAAGGTGCTGGTGTATCTTAGAAACATAATGCATAGAGGAAGTGTGCCACAACGGAAAAACCCCATCCTGTTTACCCTCGTAAGCTTGTCACAACAAACTAACCACCAGTTTCCGGAAAACAGTATTTAATTTCACGGAAGTTGGTTATTCACAAGACAAATGACTAGCGACTAAACAGAACAACCATCGCTAAATTACTCAATCAAACATTTATGAGAGCCCTTGAATGTCCACAGATGGACATAGGCTTCTCCCAAAAATTCTCATAAAGTAGCATAGTATTCTTTTAGGTGAACTAGACTGAAACCTATGTGAACCTGATGCATTCCATTACTTACCGAAAAAGTTTTTAACATTTAGAATGATATACGCAGAACATAGAAAGGAAACGTGATGAGATTGAGAAAGATTCGTCGACGAGAGGATAGATATTAAAATACAATAACTGTTATTAAAAGAACTTAAAATCTACTTACTTGTATCCGTCTTTCCATTCGAAGTCATCCATGAGCGTCCAAGCAAAGTACGCCTGTACGTTGACGCCATCTTGGTACATCGCCAGCAGCATCTGATACAGATACTTGTTGAAGTAAGAGACGCGAATGTAGTCCTCGATGCCTCCGAAGTCCGCGCTGCCGTTCTCAGTGATCATGATAGGTACGGAGCTGCCGTATTGCTTCTTGATCCAGTTGAGGAGCTTTCGGAAGCCAGGAGGGTATATCTGTGGATGTCAAACAGCGCAAAGATAGTTTTAAGCAAGGAATTTGGAATTTGAAGTTGGGGGTTTTAGGGTCACTATGACTTCCTTTCTTATATACTGGTATGACTTTTGCTACCTTAAACTGGTCTGGAAATATATTTTCTACAAAATAAAACGTAAACAATTCACTAAGCGCCTTTGCAAGTATATCAATATTCAGCTGATGAACTGTTATAGGAATTTCGTCATATCCACAAGAAGATTCTTGCATCATATTCCCTACAGTTTTTATTATTTCTCTAAGTTCGTAGTTCCCTGTCTACTTCTGGAGTTGATTCATCTAATGCATCTAAAGCCTTATTTATATTTCAACCATGTTTTGCGTCGAGTATTCCTCTAATTGGCAACAACTAGACATTTCGCATACTCTGCTTTTATGGGATCATATGAACCCGAAGTAAATGCATCTTTATTTAAGTTTCTGTCAAAATTTAAGTCATATCAAAAAATTGCTTAATTTGGTTCGTACTAAATTGATAGTTTAGTTTAGTTTAGTTTATTTAATCACATATTGTAACTTCATACAATTACATTTCATGTCAGATTATATTCTTTCACAATACGATCGTCAATAAGTATATAAAAAATCAATAAAATTATTTGAATTAACAAAAGAGAATCAACGTTATAAAATACAAATGTCAAATAAAATAAAATGTCATAATGATCACCGTACAATAGTAAAATACTCCGTCATGGAGTATAATGCCTTATCCAACAAAAAGTTCTTCAGTCGACTCCTGAAAGTTTCGTCACAAGATTCATTTTTTAAATCATATTATCAGATAGCCTCTTTATATGGTATAGTACCTGGGCGACCGAGCTTCGCTCTATAATTATCATCGGGTAAGCAAGCTGTGCTACCCCCCATGGCGCTGTAGGTTTTTGTCCAACGCGGGATTTTACGAAAATTTTTCCAGACGTGAGACCTAGTTAGATCGATTTTTCGCCCCCATAAACCTCCGTACGGTAAATTTCATCGAAATCGTTAAAGCTGTTTTCGAGAAACCGATTACAGATATACAAATATTGCTCGTTTAGGATAATAAAACCCAATGATCAATTCTATTTACCTTGCTGTGGTAAAGACAAAAAAGACAGATATTTTTTGTACCTTTTCCTGACCAAGGACACGGTACCACCGTGGCAACACAAAATTGTGCTGTCATTATCAATGGTGAGACTTGAAGTTTTAATTTAAACCTACTTGTTTTTCCTTTAACGACGCAAAAAAGTATATGCAAATCATTAATAGCAACGACAAAAACATTGTTCACAATTTGAGACGCACTATTTAGCTTACCTACTAACAACAGATGGAACATATTGTCTCATGTGAATAAATTAATTAAATTAACTACATGACGGCCCGTGCGGTGCCAGCAAAGAATAGTACCTAACCATCTCCCCCCTGTGGTTGTCATAAGAGGCGACTAAGGGTTAATGAACCAGATAATGGGCAGCAGCATCCTTCTGCGTATAGTATCATCTAACATTCTGCGGTCACCAATAACCACGGTCCATGGTGCCAGCCGTAATGCTAACAAGCATGGTGACTATGGTACTTCCCCTCCACTCCGACCAAGCTGGAATTTAGGAGAAAGTTCCCTGTCCTGTAGTGGACGTTTCGTGGGACGTCATGATGAAGTACATACCGTAAACCACTCTGAACCAGGCTTGGGCCAGTTGGGGTTCTGGGTAATCCTCACTCCAGTGTCATGGTCCATGGACGGAACCTTCCACTCGGGTTCCATCTCGGAGGGTGCCATGAGGAACGTGGTGTAGTGATTCAGACCGAAGAAATCTGAGCTCCCGTGCAGAAGATCGACCTGAAGATTAGATTATAATATTGAAACTTGATAAAGCATAAATAGTAGCGAAGGGATTCAAACTGAAACAATTTTTATGGTTCCGATACCAAAATGGTAAAAAAAAGGAACCCTTATGGTGCCACTCTGTCTGTCTGTCTGTCCGTCTGTCTGTCAGACCTCTATATCTCAGCAACCACTTATGCTATCGACCTGAAATTTGGAATAGTTTTAGAATATAGTTGCCCAACTTAATTGCACATGAAAAAAAATTGAAAAAAGTATGATTATTAATGTAAAGGGGGCCAAAATAGGGGGGGCCAAATTTCAAATTGTCGCTACTAGGTCGAGTGGGGTATCATATGAAAAGGCTTTACTTGTACATTTTAAAATATATTTTTGTATTTTTTTAAGTTTCTTAGTCTTCAAGTTATAATGAAAAATGTCAAAATAAACACCATTCCCCTCCCCCCCCACCCCCTTTTCTCCGAAGTTTGAGTAAGGAAAAATCTGAATTAATTACAGTTGACAGAGGTTTATGTAAACTTTACAGCAAAAATAAAACGATCTTTCTAAGTTGCACAGTTTTTCATAAATCTGCAAAAAACCTTTACACACAAATTTAGTTTTGCGGTCCTGAAAATGGACTTTATTGCTTTCAAAAATACTATAGGTATATCGGAACCCTCATCGCGCGAGTCAGACTCGCACTTGACCGGTTTTTACGGTTCCGTACCTCAAAAGAAAAAAACGGAACCCTTATAGGATCACTTTGTTGTCCGTCTGTCTGTCTGTCTGTCTGTCTGTCAAGACCCTTTATCTCACGAACGGATAAAGGTATCAAGTTGAAATTGATACCATATATTAGGATCCATGAACCACACAAGATCTGAAAATTTCAATTTTTTACAACCACGCAATCAAAAGATATGGCATTTTATGTCCTCATCTCCATACATTTATTCAAAAATGCAAAACCTACAGGGTACTTCCCGTTGACCTAAAATTATGAAATTTGGCAAGAAGCTAGGTCTCACAGTACAAATAAAGGGAAAAGTCTGAAATCATTAAATATTACAACTTTTCTCACAACTACTGGTAACCAATTGTGGTGAGCTCCCGTTTCAAGAACATTCATATAAGAGAGGGGTCAAGTTGGATGGTCGCTGAGGCGATTTTTGTTTTAGTTCTATTTAAAAACGGGAACACTTACAAACTTGAAAATTGGTATGTTTATAGTGCATAAGCTATAAAATAACAATAAATAATAAAATTTGGTCAAGCGCGTGTCGGACTCAAAAAATCTAGCACATTAACTTACTGAAATTTCAACTAATACAATTATGTTTATGTGGTGGTACGGAACCCTCAGTGCGCGAGTCCGACTCGTACTTGGCCGGTTTTTTTATTTATATAGGCAATGGGCATTGAAAGTGTAATCTTATTCTTACTGTTTTAAATAACGTTTAAAAAATCAATGACCGTAACATTGATAGCAGTCATTGACTTTAAGTTAGTTTCCCACCAAGCCTCCTTCTCTGCACCATAGTCTGTACCGACATTAACTTTAGCATAAACGCCGGTTACCATACATTTATTACTTCACGACCCTTCGGGTTCCGGTTACACAAAGCTCTTCTTAATTATTTAATATATTGCTGATATTTTCTTTTTTGATGACAGTAAAAGTGTCACTTCAAAAAGTTCAAACTAAAGATTCGCTTTTTGTCTCTATTGATAAGATGACATTTCTAGAATAAAATTGAAGTGATGTACGACGTACCTCCTCAAGAGTGAAGTATGGAAGCCTGGATCTAGTGTAGTTCAGCCGTTTACTAATTTCGTCCACTCTGTTGCGAACCAGCTCTGGATAATCTCCTGTCTCTGAGTAGATCGGATGACCGTACATTCCCAGCTAAGAAAATAGAAATTTATATTAGTAACTAGCTGTTGCCCGCGGCTTCGCTCGCGTGGTTTTCGTATTTATGTTGTTACCGGTTTTCCGAAGCAATGAGATATTTTCCCGTCATTTCGGGGTAATTTTAAACTAAGGAAAAACGGGACTAACCCTGCGCAAATCAATGAGTACAATTCAAGATCCAGCTGAAGTTACTCATAAATTACTCAGAACAGATGAACTTAGCAGCAGTATTATGCCTTAAAGTTGTCACTTAACCTAACAAATGTAGAAAGAGAGATGAGAGACACCTTTATGTAATCTTTCAAAACAGAGCCAATTCGCAGAAGAAATTGAGAAAAACTAAAACTCTTTCCTCTCTCCCCCCTTCCTCTCCCCCTCCTCCCTCACGCCCTGCCCCTCCCTCTCCCTCTCCCCATCCCCTCCCTCCCCTTCACCCTCCCCTTCCCCTCCTTCTCCCCTCCTTCTCCCCTCCCTCTCTCTCCCCCTGCTCCCTCCCTCTCTCCCTCCCTCTCCCCCTTCCCCTCCTTCTCCCTCTCCCTCTTCCCCTCCCTCTCCCTCTACCTGTACCTCTACCTCCCTACCTCTCTACCTCTCTACCTCTCTACCTTTCTACCTCTCTACCTCTCTACCTCTCTACGTCTCTACCTCTCTACCTCTCTACCTCTACTTCTACCCTATCCCTGCTCCTATCCCTACCCCTAACGCTAATTTAACCGCTATCATTAACTTAGAAATGACACCCATATTGATTTTTAGACATTTCAAACCTATCGCACCCCAACCCCAACCCCAGGGGATGATGGTATTTCACGTCCATCACGTTGGATTTCAAAATTGTTGTAGTTTTCGTAATCAGCGACCCGATAAACCATACAAAAGACACCCATATTGATTTTTAGACATCGCACCTCAAGCCCATCCCTAGGGGATGATGGTATTTCACGTCCACCACGTAGGATTCAAAAAAATTTGTACTTTTTGTGATCAGCGACCCGATAAACCATACAAACGACAGCCATATTGATTTTTAGTCATTCCGACCCTATCGCACCTCAACCCCATCCCCAGGGGATGATGATATTTCACTTCCACCACGTTGGATTTCAAAGTTGTTGTAGCTTTCGTAATCAGCGACCCGATAAACTATACAAACTACACCCATATTGATTTTTAGACATTTTAAACCTATTGCACCCCAACTCCATCCCCAGGGGGATGATGGTATTTCACGTCCACCACGCTGAATTTCAAAATTGTTGTGGTTTTCGTAATCAGCGACCCGAAATACCATACTCGTACAAACGATACCCATATTTGTTTCTAGACTTTTTCACCCCGTTTCCCCCTTTCAGGGGTTGAATTCTGAAGAAACCTTAAACATGTGTTTACTCATCTATTAATAGGAGTACTCCTGTGAAGTTTCGAACAAAATAGTTTAACTAATCTTGTTTCCCCATACAAAATTTCAACCCCTTTTTCACCGCCTTAAGGGTTGAATTTTAAAAATCCCTAGGACACGTAATTGTTTATTTCTAATCGTTAACCTAAAAACAAAGTCTCAAGCTTCTAGCTCTAAAAATGACGGACTTCCATACAAACTTTTAACCCCTTTTTCACCCCTTTAGGGGACGAATTTTCAAAAATCCTTTCTTAGCGATTGCCTACGTCACTAAAACTATCTGTGTGCCAAATTTCAGCGAAATCCGATCAGTAGTTTCGACTGTGCGTTTATAGATCAGTCAGTCAGTTTTGCCTTATATATATTTAGAGATAGAGAAGAAGATTTAGAAACTGCCATTCGAGATGTACGATTTAGAGTATTATCAGAAATATGTGATTCATCTAAAAAATCTCGAAGACTTGATATCGGCCTTTTGCTCTACACTTACGAAAATTACAATCTAAAACAGAGGAATTATACTAGTCATACATAATAGCAACTCAGAACTTTAAATATAACCTTTTATTGCATGATGTAGTCAATAACAATATACGCTGCTTCTTTTCCTTGTTATTGAACAACACTTACTTACAAATATACTCAACGTATAAATAAAGAAAGACTAGTTGCCTTCACCACAGTTAAGGTTGCAAAAAAACTGGTTCTCAGTAAAATCAGTACACTGGCAGCAAGTTCATAAGCGGTGTGACAGGATTTTATATGAATTTATGATCGCTGCCTGCGTTGGAGTAGAATAATTGCTTTGTAGAATGGAGACAGGAAATAAACAGCTCGATAAAGTGAAGAATTTGGAAATAGATCATTCCAAGCTTGATGTCCTTCAGAAGCTTTAAGTGTTTTTGTTAATAAAGAGTAACTTGTTTTTGCGTACCATACCATCATTCGTTGCACCAAGAATCAGTAAAAAGCAACGCTATGAAGCGTGGCGACATCAAGGGGTCTATTACGATAGCTGGAACATGTCTGCCATGCAAACAATTTTTTGCAACCAATGATGTTTTATTTCTAGATTTCGTTTTAGCATTGAAAGACCATACTGACAGCGTGTGGTCATATTAGTTAGATAGAAAACCTAGAAATAAAACATCATCGATCTCAAAGGAAACGATTCGCAGAATATACCAATTTCTACTGTTAATAAAGAATTTTGAAAAGGCCAGGAGACTTTTGTACAATTTTGAACTGTTAGTTATGGTCAAAAACGAGTTGGACGTTTAAGTGGGCTTGAGCTGTTAGTTAAGGTCAAAGACGAACCAGATGTTTAAGTGGGTTACTTACATGCATCTGCAGATAACGTTCAGCGGCCTCGTGGTCTTCTGGTTTGCTGTGGTCGTTGGGCTCAGCCCAAAAGGCGTCAAGTGTGATACCGATCTTACCTGTTACATAAAAACGTACAAAGATATTTAATACACATTCTTTCACTCTTTTCACTTTTCATTCTCTCTCGAGTATTTACAGGGTGTAAGGGACGGTGTACCGAAAACTGAAAGGGCGTGTTCAGTCAATGAAACTGAACCACTTTCCCAAAGAAACATTTCTGGGAAATAAAAAAAAAATTTGACCCCTCCATACAAACTGTTCGATCAGAGTGAGAAATTTGTAGGGAGAGGTCAATTTTTTTTTTATTTCCCAGAAATGTTTCTTTGGGAAAGTGGTTCAGTTTCATTGACTGAACACGCCCTTTCAGTTTTCGGTACACCGTCCCTTACACCTTTTATAGGCTTTTGTTTATTTATTTATTTATTTATTAGGCTTTCTAACAACGAGTGCACATTGATTAGGTACATAGGTTGCTTACAATTTACAAGAACAGGTGCCTCATCACTTACAGGAGAGCACTTTGTTCGCAGTAAAATTAATTTTTTTCTCCATTTATACATAATCGTTACCACTAGTACCTATCAAGCAAAGTAATTCGTAGAGCAAGGTATTATGGATTAGTAGCGACCACATGGTCTTAACCGGTTTGGTAAGCGCAGTGACTTTGACAAAATATTTCTCTCACTTAGGTTTATCAAAATCCAAGACACAATATGCTTCAGCCGCAGTTACTGCTACCTTTAATAATATTATTATATTTGTACGACTGTCTTCCCGTTCCAAAGGTAAGTACCTAACATCAAACATGGATAAATAATACGAAGACGCCATCACCTTATTGAAATCTTAACCAACCCGGCAAAGTATAAAACTAGATGACTATAATAAAATAGCCTGAGAAGTTATTTTTCTTAAAAAAGCATGCCCAATTTTAATATTAGCGTTTCTTTATATTGAGACCATGTTGAAATCTTTAATAATAAATAAGAATAATCATTTATTTCAGGCACAATTTACAAATTTTGTAGTCCCATAATTAAACTATCCTAATTACAAAAATATAAAATAATCAATAAAATTATTTTAATGTCAAAAAATTATGTAAAAATAATGTCAATCTCGTTAAAAATAATAGTTCTAAAGAAGGTAGCTCAGCCATTCCTTTCCTACTATTTGTTCACAATAAAGTTTTTGTAATAAACATAAAATATTCTAAAAACAGCTAAAATAACTGTGTTATTACACTGTTGAAGCCTTCTGTGAAAAGATATTTTGACTCTATACATTACTCTGGAAAAGGTTTCTACTTTAAAGTCGTTAAACATACCAGTCGCACTACACCGCCAAGGCAGCCCTAGCATCGCTCGAAAAGCGTTGTTATACTGCACTCGAATGGTGTTATAGTTATAATACTGATACCAGAGTGCGGCCGTGTAGAGGGACTGACAGTACGCTTTGAAAAGTGTTATCTTCACTTGATCAGAGGTTCTCGAAAAACGTCTCGCTAGCATGTTACTTTTCATGGCTATACTTCTTCTTTGTCTTTTAATGATTTTAAGCAGAATACTCGGTAGAACATAATTATTTTCCAGGTTATTTGAAAGAGTCAACTAGTTTTAATGGGCTATATGCTTTTCTGGGTTACGTTTTTTAGTGTCATTCCCATTTTTATTCGTCCTTAAGGACCGATCACACCTTACTGAATTCACACACTAAGTCAGTTAGTCTCCTACGTAGGAAAGGAAGGTAGGAAGATGGAACTAAGTAAGTCACTAACTGAGTAAGCCGCATAGTAAGCAACACAGTAAGGAACTTTAGTGAAGGGCCAATACGAATAGAACACCTTAACGTACGGAAAATATTAGTAAGGGCTAATTTATGTTGTATAGAAAAACACTAGAATTACTACAAAAAAAACCGGCCAAGTGCGAGTCGGACTCGCGCACCGAGGGTTCCGTACCACCACATAATCATAATTGTATTAGTTGAAATTTCAGTAAGTTATTGTGCTAGATTTTTTGAGTCAGACTGCGCTTGACCAAATTTTATTATTTGTCGTTATTTAATAGGTTATTAAACTTAAAAAAGCTTAAACATACCAAACGAGCAATGTATGCCGAATTAGTCTTTGAATTCAGCTAGCTGTGATCACTCCTTAACTCAACCGAACAGTCGTATACAAATTTTTTAAAGTGATTTTTTTTAGTTTATTATTCGTACTTATTATTTAACCAAGATTATGCTTTATTTTTATTTTTCATGGACAAGTTGTTCGATTCGAATTAATCATTCGCAAAATTTTCACATCACTAAACCTTCTAACTCCTTTACTTGAAGGGACTTAGCAAGTTTAGTGATGTCCAAGTGCGAATGATTAATTCAACTTATCGAACAAAAAATATACTTATATTAAAAAAACGGTCAAGTGCGAGGCCGACTCTCGCGTCGAGGGATTCGATATTCCTGTAGTATTTTTAAAAGCAATAAAGCCCATCTTTAAGACCGCAAATAAGTTTGTTTGTAATTTTTTCTTCTTTTAATTATCGGTTGTATTTGTCTTGAGGTTGTATCAGCTTATTTTTAACAATCGATAGTATTTTATTGTACAATAATTATTTTCGATAAGACTATTCAACAGAGTTACTGTATTTCAAGATCAACTACCGACAGCGAAACTATCGCTATCGGAACATCACTATTCAGCAACTGTATTAGTAGGCACTTTTTCTACTTAGCTTCCTAGCTAGAACTCTGAATTCACAAACGTCTTTTTCAACGTAGCCTCCTAGGTAGATTTCTTATTCAGTCGTCAAATTCAAGCAGGTGTAATCGCGGCTTTACAAGGACCATTGTCCATGGTACCTAAGCTGTGAAATTACCGGCACATGAGACAAGTTTTCAGGGTGTTGATACAAGTGACAAACAAGACAGTTAGAATGTGATGGTCAGGGATAACTACTTAACATCTGGAGGTACTTCTGCTTCTACATGTGATCTTCAGTGACTGCATTATGTGCATTTGCACTTACTACTCCTAGGTGTCGTAAAAGGCGACTAAAAGGTTTGAACCTCAGTATACGTTCTACGGTCACCAACAACTGTGATCCAGCTGCCACGCTAACCATGAACCCTCCAAAATATACCATTTGCATCCACATTCTTGCTGTGAAAATGGGATGTACACTTATTATATTGGGATGTCAAGATTGTGATGATGACTTACCCCCTTGTGAAGGTCGGTACTCTCTATCATAGAGATGGTAGACCCTAGCGTGGGCGAGGAGGATGTAATGAGTGCACAGGTACTCTCCAATGCCATGAACCGCTAGTGCTGGGACGAAGTAGTCGCCGCCGTACCCCTACGAGAAAAAGCTATGAAATAGGGTTGCCCTGTAAATATTGAACACACAAACCCTTAGATAATAAAAAAATGCATTAATTATTCATCATAACATCCCATGAAACGTCCACTACAGGACAGGGACCTCCCTCCAGAATTCTAGCTAAAGCCGGAAAAATGTGGAGGGGAAGTACCATAGTCACCTCGCTTGTTAGCGTTACGGCTGGCACCATGGACCGCGGCTAGTACCAACCCATACATACCCGTGGGTGTCGTAAGAGGCGACTAAGGGTTAACTGGAGGATGGGCAGCAGCATCCTCCTTTATATCTTACATCTTACTTACTGCGGTCACCTACATTAATTATTAACTAAAACTTATTAATGTCTTTCTATTTTTCAAGATAAAGTTAAGGTAAAGATAGAATAACACAATCAAATAATAATACAGCACATAATTAACTATAGGAAAAGAAAGACACAACTTAGACAGAAACTGTTCATATTTGCTATAGGTATGTAAAAGTTATTGAGTAGGTACTCGGAAGAACAATGTAATTAATTAATGAAGATATATGTTTCCCGGAAGATTATTCTAACGGAAATTGTTTTCTCGGATCATCTCTTCGTAATGTGCGCTTGTAAGTATACAAAGCTTTCTATTATGTGTATTACGAGTATCGTCAGTAAAGTTTTTCAATATAAGTTTAACTTTAAAGAGAAATGGGTAGATTCTCACTTTAGGGGAACAAAACAACATTGACTTATTGTTCTTCTGCATTATATGGATTCGGAATTTTACTTAGCTTAGTGTGCACAGCAGAAAGCAAGTGGAAACAAAACTAAAACCATATAAACCCCGAAACCAGAGACCCACTCAAGGTCAAAGTGTTTCCACGATGTGCGGCCGTATGTACCTTAGGCTCTATACTTATTAAACGTGACATTTAATTTGTTTTGTTTTCGAATTATAAGAACAAACCACTTAACCAAACTAACAAAATATTACAAAATTTTTTGCACTGGAAATGTTTTTATCAGTAGTGTCACTGGCTTCTTGCGCAAAAGTGGCAACTTTTAAAGGATGTAAAGAAAATACACAAAGAGTTCGGGTGGTACATAAAGTTATTGTCCCAGCAATAACATAATGGGTTTATCGTATAATATTGACACAACCTCAATAGCTGTCTTTCTTTGTGTACAAACAGTGTTTGGGTCAAAACGGAAACCAATTTTCTCGGGAAATTGGAACACACACAATAAATGTTATTTTTAGAAGTCTTTTTCATTTTATAGATTTAATAAAATAATGTCATGTTCAGACAAATATTACAAAAAAGTAAAAAAAAAAATAACCAGTCAAGTACCAGTGAGGTCTACACTAAAGGTTTTTTTTTCAATACATATTAAATAAAATGAATAATTCAAAGATCTGACAAAAAATAAATTTCAATGGTACAAATTTACTGCGCCAGACTCATACTTTGCCTGTTTTTATAATTGTTTGGTGTTCTACTACGAGTACAGTTGCACTATAAAATCAATCGTTTTATAATAGACCTAAAACACGGGTTAAAATTATTTGGTTTGAGAACATAGAAAAAGTAAACCTCGCGATGTTTTATTTTAAATACCAACCAGCTGGCTATAATGCTTTAACAATATAAGGATAAAATATTTGAAAATTTAAATAAATTTAATAAACCCTATAAATATATTACTTACATTATAACAATGCTGATGCGGCTCGTTCATAGTGGACCAGATCTTGACGATATCCCCGTACAGATCAAACGCGACTCGAGCGTAATCCTCGAAGTAATCCACCATCTTGGGATTGGCCCAGCCCCCCAAATCCATCAACGCAGAAGGCATGTCCCAGTGGAATAGCGTCACTGACACTGAAATGTTTTTCTTCTTCAACTCCTCGAAGATACGTCTGTAGTAGTTCTTTCCGTCTTCACTTATGTTATGGTCTGTACCGTTTGGTAGTAACCTGTTTGAGAAAATTTTACGTAAATTACACAGACTGCATTTTATAGCTAAATATACAACTAATACCAACTTCCAAAAATAGTTTCAGCATGATACATTATCATCGAAAAAGATAAAAATGTTGGCTCTATCGCAATCGGTTCAATCAAATTTATAATTTAGTATGGAGGAGCAATTTTTATAAATTACATACGGTTATTCATAAGGAAAGTTGTTTTTGAGCTTTTATTTAATATTTCTAGCAAAAATATCTTCGTTTGACTTTCGTCTCAGGTTATAAACTTCAAAGATTGTTGAAGCATGTTCATTAAAAGTATTCCGTTTCTAGATTATTTTTCTGTTCGAAGCTTACAAAATGTTTCCTTGCTTTTTAGAATTTCAATTTAGAAATAAGAGTTGGTTCCTGACCTACTCTGTAAAAGTTTAAAATAAAGTTAGCACGACTAGTAGTACTCGTACTCGTATGTGCAAACATATAACAAGCACTAAAAAGTTTACCAAAAAAATATCAAGCATCGGTAAATAACAAGCATTACCAATGTTCTGTTCAGAGGGGTGATCAAGTAATCAATTGTGAAATAACGACTGAAGCGTTTTCCGTACTTTGGGAGGCAAGTTCAACCATTGGTCCTAGTTACATGAATATTGTGACTGGCAAGTCAGTCTAAGATTGAGTCTAGTTTCAAACATAAAATCTCCTATGTTAGGAAGCAGACTCCTTAGAGACGAAATAAGGCAAGCGCAATCACTTTTAGTAGCTTTATACTACTGGAGCCTGACTTTTTAAAGCGCTCTACAATTTATTTTCATTTTAAGGGTAATTTAACAAAGTGTAACATGGGATAATCTTGTTAAAATAAAAACCTCGTACAAAAGTGCTAAAAGCCACATCTTGTAAGCGAATTCCGCACCTGGAGTTCAAGGAGGTGAGGATTAACTGTGCAATAAATAACCACAGTTGGGACCACCTGATACCACGCCGTGCGGAATCAGAATCTATCCTCACACTCCAACGATAGCCACGGATTATACAACAATGAGCGGCATGAATATTTTCTATGTGAACTGGTGTCATTAATCATCACTATGAGTCATCATCATCATAACATCCCATGAAACGTCCACTACAGGACATGGAGCTCCCTCAAGAATTCTAGAGAGGGGAAGTACCATAATCACCTCGCTTGTTATAGCGTTACGGGTGGCACCATGGACCGCGGTTGTAGGTGACCGCAGTAAGTAAGATGTAAGATAATATAAGTTTATAATATAAGTTAAGATAATATAAGTTTATATTATAATGTAAGTTTATAACCCTTAGTCGCCTCTTACGACAACCACGGGTATGTATGGGTTGGTACTATTCTTTGCCAGCACCATACGGGGCATTAGTAATTTGGTAGTATTGCGGCCTGTTTATCCACACAACAGGCTAAGGAAGCCAATTCAATCACTGCCTGCAGAATGTAATTTGGTAATTTCAACGTCAAAAGCGTGGACTGGGAGCAGTTTGTCAAAGACAAGCATGGATGGCAAAAGCGAGTCATGTATGGTCACAAGACCTATGATAGTGCCTGGTTCGCTAGTTTTGCTGATGAAAGTTCAAAACGGCTTCATAAAAGTCATCATCATCATATCGTGTGGGTTGCTAGGTCGATGACTGACCTCACAAATGTAGTTTAAGTTGTTGAGCCGCCAAAGACCTCTGACATGGCTCAAGGAGATCAAAGTGGTGCTACGAGTACTCCCATTCGTTGGCGTATGAAAAATTCTCGTCGCTCCAAAAATGTGCTTCCAAAAAATCGCCGATGTTTGATTATATTGTAAATGAGTTTTGCAGCAATGACCAGGCCCTGAATGCAGGTTTTATCAGGAAAAATACAGATCTGCACATTATTATAACACATTCAGCAAACATACTTATTTACTTCTTCCTCATGTGGATTATATCCCTTGCAAATAGTTAAACCAGTACCTTTCTTCTTTAACATCACGTTTTCGTTTCACTCGAAGCGTGAACTAGTAGAAATTGGTTCTCGAATACCGTTTAAGATTCATTGATGGTATGCGGGGTGAAGCCGAGTACATACGGTAAATTGGGGGATATTCTTGCTAAAGATAGAGAGAAATTTAAATCGTAATTAGGGCATGTTAAATATCATAATAAAAACCTTGAATCTGATCAATTCACAGTTTGCTTTTCAATCTTTTTATGGAAAAACGATTCTGATCAACAATGCCTATTTTCTTGAGTATAGTCGGAACACATTTTGTAAGGTACGCAGAGAAAAATCATTATTAGATTCGCCATTTTAGTTCAGACAATTTGTAATTATAATTTTTATCCACCGAAAAGCTTTCTAATTTATTTTTTATTTCTGATTGTAGATTTATTTATGCAATGTAGATTCTTTTCTGAATATTCATTGAACGTCATAACATGCTGGATACAATGCAAACAAAGCAAGGCTAATGCCGTTTGATAGTGCTATAGCAACTTAAAAATACGACAAAAAACCGTTGCAGCACGGCCTCCTTTAAGAGTTGGCTTGTTCAGCGCGTTTCTTGTGTTTTGCTGGAGTATCAAACGGATTCAGCTGCTATGTTCGCAGTAGATCTGTCCTGGATGTATGTACTCTTTATTGTCAAGTGAAGAAGATCCTTACCTTGGCCAAGAAATGGACATGCGATAGTAGCCGACGCTCAGGTAGCGGATCATCTCGATGTCTTCCCTCCACTTGTGGTAGGAGTCAGCTGCTATATCTCCATTAGATCTGTCGGGGGTGAACTCCGGATGCGTGTGAAGGTACGTGTCCCACATGCTCTCACCTTTGCCTAGGGGGAAAGAGATAAATATACATAGTTCTGGATAGACCTAGTGATAGACGAAATTAAAATAGTGGTGACTGGAAACGTTGATAGAAGATGAATGTATGCATTATGATTTTATTCTTAGTTTTCAGTAGTTTCAGAACTACCACGACATCTGTTGCTCAAATTCGTAGCTGTTGTCTTGTCGAGCGGGTCTGTTATGTAACCTGGCGCAGTGGTTACGTGGGACACTCAGAAATATTTGCGACACTAAAAAAAATTGTTCTACAGGTACATATATTTTTATTAAATCTTTTCAAAGTACTCTCCACCAGCCTCTATACAAAGATTCATGCGTCTGAACCAGTTTTCAAAACACTTTTTCCAGTCCGCCGTAGACACCTCGTTTACAGCCTGCTCGAACGCAGCCAGCGCATCTTCCGGCGACGAAAATTGTATCCCCTTGAGCTGATTTTTTATTTTTGGAAATAAAAAGAAGTCACACGGTGCTAGATCAGGGCTGTAAGGAGGGTGACCCAGGAGTTTGACTGGTGTGCTGTCCAGGAAGTCCCTCGTTTTGAGCGCGGTGTGTGCAGGCGCATTGTCGTGGTGGAGCAGTAGTCCGCGGAGCCCTGTGTTTGGTCGCTTGTTGCTCACAACAGAAAAAACTTCTGGTAAACATTTGGTAGTATACCATTCGGCGTTGATGCTTCTTTGATCTCGTAAGGGAATTGAGGCCAAGTGGCCAGTCAAATTAAAAAAGCTGGCGATCAAAATCTTCCCCCCGCTTCGAGATCGCTTCACTTTGGTAGGCGTTGGTTCATTTTGAAACACCCAAACTGTCGACTGGCGCTTGGTTTCTGGATCGTATTGATAAATCCAGGACTCATCACCTGTTACGATGTCGTAAACACGCCGAGACGAGCCTGCTTCAAATTTGTTCAGCATATCACGGCACCATTCCACCCGGGCCTGCTTCTGAGCGTCGGTGAGGTAGTGCGGCACCCAGCGCGATACTATCCTCCTCACGCGAAGATGCCCGTGTAGAATCTCGTGAACGCTTCCCGATCCAATCTTTAATATGTGCTGAATCTCCTGATATGTAATTCGCCTATTATCTTGGATTAAATTTTTCACTGCTAGCACGTTTTCTTCCGTAATAGCCGTCAAAGGGCGACCGCTTCTTTCTTCATCCCCCAAGGTTGGTCGACCGCGCCTAAATTCGTTATACCAACGATACACGGTTGCCTTGGAGGGGCCTTCATCCATAAATGCCATTTGAAGTCTATCGAACGATTCATCCGGTTTCAGGCGACACTTGAAATCGTAAAAAATCATAGCTCTAAAATGTTCCCGGCGCAGATCCATTTTTCAGTAAGACACGATACTTTGAATTGGCTCGCAAAAAATGTGGAGGGAAATTTTGAAAATGGAACACACATATTTTTACTTACAAGTAATCATATTTTCGAAAAAGATTCTGACCGGCCAGTCTCCCATATATAAAAACTATTTTTCGCAATACTTTCTGAGTGGCCTGGTATATCTGCCGGCTGCGACTAAGGTTTCGCTTCCAACTTAAAAAGATAATTTTGGGTTTTATTGTTTGGAAAGGGTGTGTTTGTGTGTATAGCACCCACAAAACAACATTTTCATTTTTTATTTTATTTTATTTGGAAGATTTACAGATAAATGAAGTTATATAAATAAACAAATGAGTATACCTATACTAATAACAAATTTCAAAAACAAGAAATAAAAAAGACATTAACTAGGTACTATTAAATTGATTGATGAGCAACCTTTTGATAGTCACAGCACTAGTACAAAACATATCAATATTAGCATCACTCAATATCTCATTTGATTTACGGCAAGCACGAATTAGAAAACAATTTTGTCTGTAATTGGTTTTGGCAAATGGTATATGCAGTAATGATCGTTGTCGTAAGCCAAGTTGGTTAGTACGGAAGTATATATTCGACAGTAAGTCAGGACTATCGATGGTTCCGTTCACAATTTTAAACAGGTAACAAATGTCAGCTATGTTGCGGCTAATTTTTAGGGGAGCAAAAATCACATTGTGTGTGATTGTTATTTATTTTGTGGTAATATTCATATTGTAACAACAATTTTAATCAGCTCTTATAACCAGCTCGTTCCATCGTCGACCTCATTTGTCTCCCCAGGGCTAGTTTGGGGTCGAGAGTAAGCCCATTGACCGTAAAAAGAAGATTCAGATTCAGATTATTTTATTCAACGTAGATTATTAAATAATACTTAAAGATTATTAAATAAGATAAGATTATTAAATAATACTTATTGATGTATAAGTACTAAAATTACTATAAGGAATTACTTATGTATAAGTACTAAATTACTGTAGGGAAACTTACGATTATTCTGCTACACCCTAACAGGGTACATGTTCTAGTTAATAAGACACCTTGTTATATTATACTGTTCATGTAAGCAAATGAATGAATAAATTAATAAATGAAAGTCATAACCTGCAGAATACAATGCTAATAGAATGAGTCTACTACCGTTTCGGATCGTTATCACCACAGGTTATCACTTACCAAAGGTTGCAATTTTATATTCAAAAAAGTCCGCTTAATTGACGCAAAAATTTCAATTAAAACACGATTTTGCACGTAGGTTTGTTAAATAAAACTAACAATTAAGAGTGGACAGTCGTTAATCTGTCAAAAAAGTGGAGAGTTGCTGCAGTGGAATACTTGAGGGCGGTTAATTGGGGAATGCATAAAAGATGAAGAGCCAGCGCTCTCCGCTCTTTGAGAGCATTTGAGGCACAGTACGTTGCAATCAATACGACACGATACACGGTTTACCAGAAAGGGTATATCAACCCTGAGAGATGTGTTTTTGTCCATGAAACTGAACAACTTTCCCCAAGGAACATAGGTCGAAATAAGAAAATTTAACAAAGCATGATTTTAATAACATTCGTGTAAATAATTTCAGTAAGGGGATATGCAACAACTTTTATGGTAACTACTACTTGAGGTCAGTTGGGAGGTAAATATTTAATTTTCGTTTCTCGACCTATTTTCCTTGGAAAAGGTTTCTCACTTACTGATACTGAAACAGCCGCATCTGACCTACGGCACGCAATTGCATTAGCACCCTGTAGTTTTATTTTATTTTATAGATGTTTATCTCAAGTGTACTACATGCTAATTTACGTATCGCAATAAGAGCACGATTCACGATCATGAAGCCATGAGTATGCGTCATGAAAGGATCGCAAATTGCCCCTACGAACTTCTACTATTCCCGTTTCAATAGCCACTTGATGTGGGTAAACAAGCAAACAAACAGTTTGTTTACCTCCAAGGTTCAGTACCTCTTCATTAACTCCTTATTGTAACAGTTTCTCCATTTAAGTAATTTTATCACTTTGGGAACTACTATTGGGACACATATCTATAGCTCTTGAACTTCAAGATTTACCTTTGTCTTATTACGCTTTTCATACAAATTGGACTGATCAATTATATTTTGTCAAAAATATTTTTTATCGTTACATTTTAACTGTTAAAAAGATAAAGAGGAAGAAAAATTACACGGTATAGTCAATGACAGGTCAAGCTTGACACTCACAGTGCGACTCTAGCCCGTGCGACTATTTAAATAAGAACGTAACATAGTACACGGTACGGTCGCAGGTTAAAATCCGGTTCGCATCTAATTTCTCTTCCTTTATATCTGTTTAAAAATATTAACACCTGCAATGTCTAAATGTCATAAAATATATTTCATTAAAAGGTTTTATAAAATCTGTTAAGATTGAATGTGTTTAAAATATTTGTTTCAAACTACGCCTACAGAAATAAAAACGCGTGGACTCCTAGACACTAGACAAGAGTAATGAATGGTCATTAGCATCAGTTAACAAACATCAAGGAGACAGTCTGGAGCGAGGTTCAAAACTCTTTGAGTCAGTCTTCCCCGCAAGAAGTTACAGAAGTTGTTTGCGTCCACTGAGATTGAAACTTGTCCCAAACATAGGGACACCTCAAAAGACGGCCCAAATCGCCCAAATTGTTCAAATGTTCGAAAGTTTCAAAACAGTCGTTCCATAATTGAGGTTTTACTCGAAACAAGTCGTGTGCAGAACTCAGAATGAAGTGTTGGAAACTTACTTCTACCTAGTTTACACCTTCACTTAAACTTTCGTGGAAATTTTATAGGTAAAGTTTTGTCATGGCACCTCGACATACAAATATAATATCAATATAAGATCCATAATCTAATCTAATATAAGATCCATAATACTCATAATCATTTAAGAAGTTATTGATTAACTTAATAATAATATAAAAATGACCTATCCTGGTCCTTTAAACGTTTTTGGATGATTAATTTAGTGTCGATCGTTTTTAACATTCACAGCAGGTACACACGGCCGCACGTTGGTAGACTCACTTCGACCTTGAGCGGGTTTCTGGCTTCGGGTGTTTGTAGCATATCGCTAGTTCAGCTGCCGCCGTGCGTACCTAGTTTGCTGTCGTGCGTACCTTTTACAATGAACCAGTAAGTAATTGAAAAATTAAAAAACCGAATTCCTGACCGTTCAATATCATCTTTTTTGTGAGTAACTCAAAGGGAACTTGGTAGGCGATGTGGTTGCTTACTGATAAGAAGTGTATCACATTTATGAAATCGCAAATAGAACGTCTTCTAGGTGTGCTCATTCTATCGTCATCTTTGCTTACAGGGTCAGATTGAGAAGAACATGATAATATTTTAAAATAATGAAAAATACCTGTCTGATAGATATATTTTATTGACTCACCTCCCTCATTCCAACCCCCCTCGATCTGAAAAGCGGCTGTGGAGACTCCGAACATGAAATCATTGGGAAAAGTGTAGTTGCTCAACCCTGAAGATCCGTCCAGTATCCCTGCGCGTGCCAAGCATAGCAAGCTGAAACAAAAGATTGACGTTACCATACAATTTCATCGACCGGAAAGAATTATCATGTAAAATTTGTAATATTGAACAACAAGACTCAATTGTAGTAAGTATAACAAAAAGCGTGCAAGTTGTTTTTGAGCTGTTGCTTTGAATTTCACACGGTTATACAATAGTTAGGTATCGATAGCTCTACAATGTGATTTGTTTATAAATTATCCTTATAATTGGTGGACACAGACGAGCTGCTTTTGAACTGAACCATTTTACTCCAAGACATTATCAGTAGGAAAACTATTCTTTAAGGGAATTTTGTGCAGTCTGACTGCAATAAACTGCACATCAGTCTACGTCATATTGCTGAATCAAGATTATCTATCGTGTTTATATGCCATGTAGAGTTACAGTTCTTCTTATCGTATCAGCTAACAACATAATTTTGTAATCTGTGAAAATTCATATACTTAAAGGATGTTCCAGTACTACCAAAATTGAAATATTATGTTTTTTTTTTGAAATCGTTTACGGTTAGTTTTTTTTAGGCCGGTATTTCACTGGGACACCACGGTGGCGCGACTGGTTGCGCGACTGGTTGAGCCACTGGTGTCCGTAACTAGACACCAGTAAAGACACCAGAGTCACCACACCCTGCGGCCACAGTATGAAGGGCTATATTTCACTGAGAGTGGTAGCGCGACCAGCATCCGAACTGGTTGCGCCGCCAAATTGGTTGCGCAACAAAACGGACACCAGGTGAGTAACTCTCTATAGAGCTGTATACATTTTGTTGGTAGCGGCGACTGGTTGCGCTGCCATGGTGTCCCAGTGAAATACCGGCCTTAATGTTTAAGAATATGAATTTTGAACTGATCTGCATATTTTTGAAAAAACCTAAATAAGTTTGTATTTCCGTACTATGTGTATGGCATAACAAATTTAAGTTTGCAGTTGATACTTTTTACTTGCATATCGCGAGCAAGTAAGTGCAGTGCTGTTGAGGTCGACGATGGAACAAACTTGCTCAGAAGAAGCCTATTCACTCGCGACTTAATTAAATTTGGCTTATATGAACTCTAAAACACAGACGCAGGCAGAGAATTCATCTCCCTGGCACTGCGCATATCAAAAGATGTTTTAAAGCGCTTAGAAGACCTTAACTTGTAAAATGTGCTCGTAATTCCATAGCAATGGCTCTTAAAATCTGATCACAATTTAAACAACGACAGTTTCTGTCCGAGAACTGAATAGGTGACCGCTATTGGTACACTAACTAGAGCGTTCCCCGTGTTTCAGAATGCATATTGAGTTGTTGTTCCTGGCCTACGAAAAAATAAAGATTCGTAGGTCCTGGCTTCTTTCTGGCTTGACATACTTGACAAGTTTCACGAGACTACGTCCGGTGTTTGGTAATTCAAAAACTGCTAAAGTGTAGCCCGTCTGTACAGAAACAATTTAGCAATATACTCAAATAAAATTGATATTCTGGTTTTGAAAGTAGGCTGTTAGTTATTTTGCATAGATAAGTAAATTATCAAGTTTATCTATACAAATTTATATCTTGAGGAAAGTCTGAATGTTGGTATGTTTGTAGGGGTAATCCCTAGAACTTTTGGATTGATTTAAAAAAATATTTTTCGATAGAAAGCTACACAATTATATAACTGACATACAAGGCAAAATAAAATTGTGTTTAGCCTAACTTCCTTTTTAGGGTGTCTGTCTGTCACACACCTGTTTATCTCAGCAACCACTCATGCTATCGAGTTGAAATTTGGAATAGTTTTGCTAATAGAATTTGATTGCCTAAAGTTATTGCAAATAAAATAAATCAAAATATATATTATTGTTATTGTAAAAGCAAAATTTTTAATTTTCTTTACTAGGTCGAGTGGGATATTACAAGAAACGGTTTTATTATTTAATTTCGATTTTTTTTTAGGTATTCAGAAATGTAAAGGTATATCGGAACCATAGGCGCGCGAACCCGACTCGCACTTGTCCGGTTACTTTTTTTTTGATTTTTTTCGTTCTAGTATTGATACTTACTGTATATCCCTATACTAAGAAGCGCAATGTTATTACACATTGTATACTTTAAACCGCAAGAAAATCATTCATGGTGCTCAAAGTCGCGGGTAACAGCCTGTATCATAAACTTGTTCTAAAAATATTTAAGTAATTCACGTTTTCCCAAACAACAATCCATTGACGTCCTTCCCCACTGGACCGGTGCGGTGCTCAAAGGTTCTTATCCACTTAAGGCTTTACAGAACCTATTTTCACGTTGTACACACGGCCGGACATCAGTAGTTACACTTTGACCTTGAGCGAGTAGCGCTGGCTCAGCTTATACCGGTTTTGTTACTGTTCTTACTGACGTGCTTACCTGTACTATCGTCCGTACAACTAATTAATTTGATGTTGAATTGCATTGTAAATTTATTTTGAAAATACACACTAAATAAAGGGTGTACGGGACGGTGTACCGAAAACTGAAAGGGCGTGCTCAGTCAACGAAACTGAACAACTTTCGCAAAAAAACATTTTTGGGAAATGAAAAGAAATTTTGACCTCTCCATACAAATTGTTCGATCAGAATGAGCAATTTGTATGGAGAGGTCAAAATTATTTTTAATTTTCCAAAATGTATGAAAACTGTATGAAAATTGTATCAAACACTGGCCGTTGCCCGTGATTTAGTTCGCATTGAGTTCCTTTTTCATTTAGAGTTTTTTTACTTTACCGATAACAGTTAAACGAAAAAAAAACAGGCCAAGTGCGGGTCAGACTCGCGCCCTAAGGGTTCCGTACCTATCTACCATATGATATACTAAAAGCTTTTGCTTTTTGACTTTAAAAACTCCGCGACCATCCAACTTGACCCCTCTTTTATAGACAAGTCCTTGAAACGGGAGCTCACCTTAATTGGTTACTATTATTTGTGAGAAAAATTGTAATATTTAATGATTTTAGACTTTTCCCTTTATTGGTACTGTAATAAAGGGAAAAGTCTAGCTTCTTGCCAAATTTCGTAATTTTAGGTCAATGGGAAGTACCCTGTAGGTTTTGCTTTTTTGCATAAATGTATGGAGACGAGGACATAAAAAGCCATATCTTTTGATTGCGTCGTTGTAAAAAATTGAAATTTTCAGATCTTGTGTGGTCTATGGAGCTTAACATTCATTATCAATTTAAACCTGATACCTCTACCCGTTCTTGAGAAAAAGGGTCTTGACAGACAGACAGACAGACGGACAACAAAGTGATCCTATAAGGGTTGCGTTTTTTATTTTGAGGTACGGAACCCAGCGAAAGAAACGAGGAAAAAAACAGCGCAACAGACAGACAGAGTAAAGACAAATGCGTGTTAAATTACGAGAAATTAAAGACCGAAGATTCTGAAAAAAAAACGTTTTGGAGAAACATCATTTGGCTCTTCGTAGAAAATTATCGTTGTAAGTTGTTTTAAAGTTAGTAATTTAATTAATTGGTCATTTTAGAACAATTATAAAAAACATTTTTAACTCATCAATTTTCACACTAAGTTTCTTTCTTAAATTTGGTTTCACTTTGAAAATATAAAATTAACACTTATACACACAAAAATTCTACATTAAAAACAAAAAAAAAACTTTTAATATTCCACACCACCTAAAACAACTATTTAAACCATGTCGCGTAAATACTATGTTTTTCTTACCTGAAGCTCGCTAGGGCTCGGAAGCCAACCCGACTCGAGCTCAACATGATATCAACTAACTGATTAGCAACGGAAACCACCTCGAGTGGTGCCTTAAGCGAGCCACGTTAATAATGCACCCGGAAACTCCGCCAATAGAGAAAATGACGTCAAGGTCGACAACGGACGGGCCCACGATTTACTTTTTAAGACATGAGTAGTCAGCGGGGATTTTTTTTATAATGTATTGTAATAAGTGATTTATTAAATATCTGTACTTACGCGTAACGTATTGATTAGTCACCTTTTATGGTTCTCAACAATTATACTTAGATAAATGTATTTCTTATAATAGGGCAAATATGTGCGGGAATAAATGTTTCTCATTTTTTGAGCTAGATGTTCCTGGGAAAAGTTGTTCAGTTTCATGTCCTGAGTGCCATATTCGATTATAGCTAGACGTAATATTATTATTATGATTTATGCAGTTGCTGCCGAAACAAAATATTTTGCGTCGTCCATCCTATAAAGCGCTGTAAGGAGTTAGACAAGGTTGTATCTTTTCGCCTTGTTTATTTAACCTTTATTCAGAAATTATCTTGAGAAATGCCTTTGATCAACTACTACTGGGCAACTATCTTGATCGTAAAAAGATACAAAATATACGCTATGCCGATGATACCGTCTGGTTGGCCACTAGCCCTGATATCCAACGCTGATGACCTTCAATCTATACAAAAACTAAATCGCGATTTATCATACTTATTTCCGAATTTCCTAAATTTTAATAATTTATTCATGAGCAGCTACAAAGACAGTCATCAAAAACAATATTTAGTACCCTTCTTCTTTTGCTGTAACTAACGCTGCAACATACGGCGAAGTTGTCACGACACTATAAGAAGTTAAATTACAATTATTTCTAAGTTTCGACGTGTAGTTTTTTACTTTCAGTTAAATAATAAATTTTTATTTGAACCTAGTATACTGCTACTTAAAATTTTCAAATCCCAACACTACTATGGTGGTATGGTTCAGTCCTACCCTACCCCCAGGGGTATGGCCCAGGGGTATGGTGGGTCCGGAGGCAAAGAATATGTAATATTACGCTAACGCGTCCGGAGGGGTTCGCATCGATCTGAACTAACATCTTTATCGCATGATTCATGCACCAATCATAAATTGAAGTTAGGGCCATTTCGGTATATAACTTGAAAATATTATGGTCTTAAAATTAACATAAACGAAACAAACACTTGATCATCTTTAAAAATTCAAATGTTACGTCACCAATACTTTTGTATAATAAAGTCATAGAAACAGTTAAAAGCTACGTGTATTTGGGTTGTTGTTTAAATTGTTACAGTTACAAACCCTTTTTAGAAAATGAAAATATAAATCCAAATCTTGTATAAACCGGAAGAATATGACATGTTCTTCCTATATAAAGTACGGTCTCGAAAGCTGGACCTTAAAACAGAACTTAATAAAAAACTCGACAAATGTTCAAAATTAAATGGACAGATAGAATAACTACTGTAAGGATTTTATTACGGGCAAAAAGATAAAGAGAACTCGTATAAAATATTTAAAAAACCGGTCAAGTGCGAGTCGGATTTGCGCGCTGACGGTTCCAATAGTCCATTTTTAGGACCGCAAAACTAAATTTGTTTGTAAAGGATTTTGCAGATTTCAAAAAAATCGTGCAACTTAGAAAAATTGTTTTATTTTTTCTGTAATATCTACATAAACTTCTATCGACTGTAATTAATTCAGATTTTTCCTTACACAAACTTCGGAGATAAGGTAGGGGAATGGTATGTTTTTTATATTTTTCATCATAACTTGAAAACTAAGAGTCGTAAAAAATACAAAAATATATTTTACAATAGACAAGTAAAGTCAAAACCAATGTGGCCCCCCTTTTTTTTGACCCCCTTTACGTTAATAATCATAATATTTGTTTAATCTTTCATGTGTGATTAAGTTGGGCAACCAACCATTCTAAAACCATTCCAAATTTCAAGCCGATAGCATGAGTGTTTGCTGATATATACAGGTCTGACAGACAGACAGACAAAGTCGCACCATAAGGGTTCCTTTTTTTAACGATTTTGGTATCGGAACCCTAAAAAGGAAAGCAGCATATAGTGATCACATCTACAGGAATGATAAATACAATCTTCTTCTATTAACTATTGGTGTTGCAAATTCTACCGCGTTTGCAACGGTTCAGTGGCTTTTCATGAATTGTGGACAAAGAAACAGACAAACGGACAAACAGATTATTAGTATTGTTACAAACTGAATAACTAATATCTTATTTTCTCGTCTACTACTCGTATTGTATTATTTCTTATTTTCGCAACTGTAAGTGTTCATGTAAGACAGATTTTCATGGAAATCAAGGTCTATGTCTGTCTGTTTGTCTAAACGTAGGTACGAAATATCAGCACGGAGAACTATTTACCCCTCGGGATATAAACGATATCTTGCGCCAAGCTTCTGAAATACTAGAAATTACTTACTGTTTCTAGGTTCATTTCTCTAACGAAAAGCTAAACTATATCTATTTCTAACACTGTGGGTATTTTAACATAAGACATAACGTGAACTGGGGGGTAATCTTGATAATTTTAACGGTATTTCCAAAAAAAAAACGTTTGCCTGAAGCGGTTAGTTAAGGCTTAACGCAACGTTTAAGGTAAACGTTTTTGTTTTGGTAATATCGTTCAAATTACCACGTTTCTATACCACGTTCAAACTACCCTGGGAAGAATAGGTATACTTTGTATTCAATTTAATGTCAAATTATGATTAAAAAAAAAAAATATTTATACATAAAAATCATTCCTGATTGACCCTGGCGCAAAGGTGTCTATGACACATGCAGCGTTTCGGCGTTGGATAGCGATTATATAGACACTATTTTCACCAGCAACGACCCGCAGCGGCTATCATCGCCTTGTGCCCTAAGTCGACGCCCGATCTCCAGACAAATTCAAGGGCTACCGCACTCCATGGGTCTAGAGACAAGTGGCTTTCTACTATCGTAAACGCTAATACAATACAATAAAAATGTATGAGATTGACATAATCTAACGAAATTTTGCATGACACCTAATGTAAATCGCATACATTTTGATTATATTCTACTAGCGTTTGCGATTATAGAAAGCCACTTGTCTAGGTACCTAGCAACCCGCCGCCGTATCGACTGCAAACGGTACGAAAAAGGTATCGGTCCAGGAGTGCAGCATACTTGCCTCTCTTGGTATGGTCGTTACCGCCTACTCAGCTGTTGCACCAGCTGCCTGTGTAGTGCGGCTTAGGTGACGGGGCCAAACTACTCCTATTACTTTATTATTTTACCTTTTCTAGGAGAAAATGGTCAAAGTTGTAAATACTATTACTTAAGCATCATTAGTCTTGGCAGCAATAGCTAGAATTCTGGACCCTGTCCTGTAGTGGACGTTTCATGGGATGTTATGATGATGATGAGTCTTACCTGGAAGCTGAATGGGTGGCCGCTAGTGGAAACCAGTTGAAACCATTAAAAAATATTGGAGAATAATAAAAAGGTCAGTTGAGCTCTAAAGCTGACCTTAGGAGTATAATACAAAAATATTACAGAAATTTGAAGCAGAAGAGAGAACTAAAACTGTTTAACAGAAAATTTACAAAAATATTCAGGAACTAAATAAGTTAAAAGATAGTGCCGCAAAACCTTGAAACCGATCGCAGCAGCCAAATCCTAAGTTTCTCTAGAAAGTTTTAAACAAGAGCATTTCCGTGCTTCGGAAGGAACGTTAAAATACATCAAATTTTGGTGGCACAAAAAATATTTCAACAGAGATACCATCAGTTGCGGAAAGCAGATATAGTTTTAACTTCTTCAAGTCTTTGCTGCCATTTTCTATTTTGTAGCTCTACAAATAACTCTATTTGCTGGAAAAAAGATATAATATAGGTCTTGTTAATTAGTTTAAGCACATTGTTTTCAACTTAAAATATGAACATACAATACTTTAACGATTTTACAAAACATTAAAGACAATTCTTATTATTTGACAGATGGAATTATTGTTTAACAATATTTTACATGTGTAGAGTGTAGAAAGCTTATTTGCTCAAAAAACGGACCTAATTTGGTAAATTGTCTCGAAATGAGTATTAGGATAAGCCGATTTTATGCAAATTGGTTTCGGGTACGCGGATCCTTTTTCGGCAGAAAAAATCTTATTTGGCGAGTTTCAAACATTTTTATGATTCGCAGATTTTTGAACAGGAAGCAGTTTTTGAAGGATTGTTTGTTTCTTTTTGTTGTGATACCTTTGAATATTTTATACTAATATTATGCTCGATTTTATTAGAGCAAGGCAATTTGTTACGTAGGCAAACTGGTTTTAAGTTTACTAAATGCGCATAATACAATGTTTATTGTCAAACCTTGATCAAACGAAATTTGCGGATATTTGACGATAAATTATCTATAAAAATCCGAGAAAAAAATATTTAGCTCGCTATCTAAACTGCTTGATTATTTTTAAAATAAAAACTATGTCTTTTGTTTGTTTTCTTCGTAAGTAAAGGGTGATTTTTCTTAAAAAGATTTTCTTTTGAAAATTAGATAATGTACTAATGCATGCCGTGCTAATGAGATAAAAACTGCAGTATCAAACCGAAAACCTTACAGCAGCACTGCACTTACTTTCTCGCAATACGCAAGTAAAAACTATCAAACCGCAAAATAAAATTTGTAATGCCATACACATAGTATAGAAAAACAAACATTTATTTACGTTTTTCCAAAAAATGTTCTCTTAAAATATATAAAGATCAATAATTCAGAACTCAAACTGTTAAACATTAAAACAAACTAACCGCAAATGATTTCGAGTAAATCACATGTTAAAATTTTGGTACTATGGTACACTCTTTATATGAATTTTTACAGATCAATGAATACTACTGAAAGATACTTGAATGGAGATTTTTTCATTTTCCAACGCAAGCGGGTTTTCCCTTCCGTTGTACATTCTGTATACAAAATTTTATTAAAAGAAAAAATAGAATATCCTTTCAGGTAGATAACCAATCTAGAATTAAAATTATAGAAAATTTAAATAAACTCAATTGAACAGATTATGGGTAAATCACATGTTTACGATTTGGTAGTACACAGACCTTAAGAGATAATCTTTAAAGATATCTTACCTTCAAAGATATCTTAAATGGAGATGCTTGGTCATGCAAAGTTTCATAAAAATCGTTTGAGCCGTTTTTCAGAAAATTTTAATTCTTGTCGTATGACAGCTACTCTCAAAATGAGAGCCAGCAAAAAACCACTCAGAATCCGTCAATCAATTTGTATAAAAATATTATGTTTAAAATATGGTGTCAATCGGAATATTTGTAGGCCGACGGACTTGCTTTTTATTTTTATGATAGAGAACACATTTCCTCTCGAAAGTAAAAAGGAGTTTATTAAAAATCAAGGGGAATTTAATTTTTGAACTGCACCTTTAAAGCTAGGTAGTTCAGTTAGACTTTTTTGCATTTTCCGTTAAATCACAATTTAATTCTTCAAAATAACTTTATACCTTTAGGTACTTACTTATAAATCCTATATTATTAAACGAGCAATATTTGTATATACAACGTGTAAATGGAATAAGCGAAAACCTCATACACCCTAACTGATTTTTATTAAAATAAATCCATCCCAGTAAAAAAAATCTTAAAAAAAGTTTTTTCATGAAGATATTGTTATTTTAAAGTTTCATCATTGTTCTAGTTTCTTCGTTGTTCTAGTCCGCGCACTCTGCGCCCACTTCCCTCCCCTCCTCACCGCTCATGAACCGCGCGGCGTCACTGCCAGCGCGCGTATCCACAGAAATATTTAGAATAGAAGCGGCAAAAATTTAAATTAAAAAAAAAATATACTCCTATCAAAAAACCCGTGAAATTGATTCTACTCTCGATTTTGAACAAACTACTTTCTCAGTTTCGCTTACTCCGTTAACACGTTGTATATTTGTAATCGGTTTCTCGATGATATTTTTAGCTTGCTCACCCGATGATATTTTTAGCTTGCTCACCCGATGATATTTTTAGCTTGCTCACCCGATGATATTTTAATGTTGAGGTGGCTATTATAGTGCGGAGCTCGGTTGACCAGGTACTAAATAAATACATTAACTAAATACATTACAATAATTCCGATAAATAGTGCTTGCTCTCTTAATCGCATTTTGAAAGAAGTTATTTAGGGACTGTTATGTATTGTATAGCCTTGGAAAGTTTGTTCCATAGTCGCACAGCTTGGGAAGAAAAGGAGTTAAAAAAGAATTTGGTGTTTGCTTTAGGACACTCCAACATCTTAGTAATGCAGTCGCGCCTAGAGCGGGGATCAGGAGGTAAAAGTTGGAAGCGGGATCGAAGGTATTCGGGAGTTGCGGGGTCATTAAGGATCGAGAATGTGCACATTACGACGAAGATAGGTAGCCATTTTAATTGAGCTCGAAATTCGGAGATATGATCACATTTACGAAGACCAAAGATGAAACGAATAGCCAAGTTTTGTCGGCGCTCAAGTTTGTTTAGCAATTCTTAAGTCACACTGATTAAAAAAAGTATAAAATTTCGGTATTACAATTTTTTGAATAATTTTAATTTTTAGGGTTCTGTAGTCAACAAGGAACCCTTATAGTTTCGTTATGTCCATCTGTCTGTCTGTCCGCGGCTTAGATCAGAGCCCTTGTGTAACGGTAGCTGGGTCTAGTTCTAAGCCTGGTCGCGGCTAACCAGATTGTAACGGCTGCCAGGGCATGGCTCGCGAGATTGTAACAGCTAGCTACAGCTCGAAGCCAGATCATCACTGGTCAACGGCATCACCCAGATTGTAATGTCTCCTAACCCCTAGAGCTATCCTAATAAGATGAAGGTGTGTATATGTAGTTTAAAGGTTTATGAACCTGTAAGGAATAATTGAATGTGGTAATGTCTAAGTTTCTAACTATCCTTGCTGAACCTAAAGGGAAATCTAAGGAAAGTCCTAATGTTACCTAATGCTTGTCCTGTAGTTCTTGAAGCCTATGTATTGGGATTGTCCTAGTTATAAAATGGCCGATGAGATGTTTAAACTGCTTTTTGGACCCGACGAGGTGATCAACGAGTAACCCTAATTCGTTTGAGTGCGGACCATGAATAAGTTGAATTCCTATACAATTAATTTCCTAGAATAAATGTATTGATTAGTATGAGCCTATAGGTACTGTAAATAATTTGTGTGAAAGGAAGCAGGTAGATCCGAAGGCTGTAAATGGTACATGAGAACATCAAAATAGTACATCTAAACTTCTCCAAGATTGATATTTGATTTTCTTCAAGAAAATTTAGTTTATTTTTAACAATGTAAAGGCCTGAAATATATCCAGTCCTTTCAGCTCAATCTTTCATATAGATAAAGGAGTTTTATTACTTTCTATGAGCGAGATGACTTACAAACTGACTCCTGTTGTACTTGCAACCCCGGTATGGATGTATTGCAATATACTGGGTTTTGTCTTTCCCAAAGTCGAATTTATATATCATCAGCCTTGTATCTTACGAGGGCCACACCGAAATGATCGGGAATAGAAAAAAGTACAAAAATAATACAACAATATTTACTTTCATTGTTTTTCGAAGTATTCTCCGTGACAATCGATGCACTTTTGCATTCTATCAAACCAATTATTATAACAGTAATTCCAGTCTGAAGTGGATATAGTCGAAACGGCCGATTTGTAAGCTTCGACTGCCTCTTCTGGGCCTTGAAATCGTTGACCACGTAGCATATCTTTAATTCTTGGGAATGTAAAATAATCATTGGGGCTCAAGTCAGGGCTATACGGTGGATGGTCCATTAACTCCACGTTTTCCTGATTTAAAAACGCGATCGTTTTGCGAGCGGTATGTGAGCTCGCATTATCCTGGTGAAGAATGATGCGACGATTCGGATTAATTTTACGAAGTTCTCTTATGACTTCCGGCAAACAAACTATTGTGTACCAATCAGCAGTAACCGTTCTGCGTTCTTGTAAAGGAATCGTAGCCACATGACCAGTTTTCGAAACAAACGAAGCGACCATTTTTTTCGACACGCTACGAGAGCAGACAACTTTTGTTGGCTTGACCTCGCCTTCGAAGACCCAAACAGCCGATTGATGTTTTCTTTCGGGCTCATATGAATAAATCCACGATTCATCACCAGAGACGATATTGTAAACTGCATTTGAGCTCCCTCTATTGAACCGTTGCAGAGTAGACCGACACCAATTAACACGAGCCGACTTTTGTTCCTCGGTCAAACGATGGGGCACCCAGCGGGAAACTAACTTCTTGACACCCAGTTCATCATGTAAAATAGTTTGAATCGCTGTCATACCAATGCTGAGAGAAGCCCGAATCTGCTCGTATGTCACATGTCTATCTTCTTTTATTAATTGGCGCACAGCATCGATGTTATCTTGTGTTACCGCTGTTTTTGGTCGACCAGTAGAAGGAACTGTCGTGAGAGAGGAACGTCCACGACGAAACTCAGAATACCAACGATATATAGTCGTTTTACTGGGTGCTTCAAGTTCATAAACAGAAACAAGCTCGGCGAGACATTGTTCTTGAGATAAACCTCGACGAAAGTTGTGAAAAATTATGGCACGGAAATGTTCCCTCGTAAGCTCCATTTTCCCCACTGACTTGTCAAATTCAAATGGCTACTACTCTTTTCTTTTTTACTTTTTTAAAAATTCAAAAATGGAATTGTGTTTGAAATAATACTACATGTCATAAACCAAAAAGGTTTTAATCTAATTTATTCCTGAGTATTCTATTCCCGATCTTTTCGGTTTGGCCCTCGTAGCTTGTGGCATAGAAAAGAGTGAGTTTATTAGATGAATCAAATGCGTTTTTCATTTGCAGCATTTGACTAAAAAAGACCTTCTTTATAACAGACTTAGAATTGAATTTTATATTGAAGTGGGTAGTAGCTTTCAGTTGTAGCTATACCTTTTAAAGTAGTAAAATTGATTGTATAGAATCCCAGAGAAGGATAGATATGCTCAAATAATTGACTGGCATATATCGTTCAAAGTAGATTGGCCGATTTGAGGAGTAAATATTAAATCTTCTTACCCGTCTGCGACTGGCATACTGCAATGAAGACTGAGTTGTCTGGACTGCTGCTGGCTTGGAATTGGACGCTCAGCTCCCCTGCACTCAAATGGTTTGTAGCTTTTGGTTCCTATTTCACATGGTCCATAGACCTCCTGTAAGTTTAAAAAAAAATGAGACTAAGCCCCTAGAACATCTAACCACCCTTTATAAGGACTACCCTTTTAAAATATTGGTTTTTTTTCTTACTCAACACGCGTTTTGACGTTCAGAGTACTCGGAAGTCGCTATAACACAAAAACATTTAGTAAAATAATAATTTTCTTGACAAAGATCACCATCGGCGGGCGATCTCGATGTACTATTTAATGTCGAATTGAACTAAAATTACTAATTGGGGTAATGAAATGTCCTAGGAAACTTAGCTTTTGTCAATTGCAGCGACGAAACTCGACGTTCGGTCACTTTTTTTTCCATTTTCGAAGATTTTTCTTGTCATAGCGGGGCTCCATCTTGTTCTCACGACCCGGTCGCACCAGAAAAGGGTGACGTAGCTTGCATGTTCCGCACTTTTCGAATTTTGTCTTTAGACCGCCCAAACCAGCCAATCAGAGAGCTACAAACCAGCAGCTACGGCTAACGTCACCAATCCTACCCACTTCCCTCACACATTTCTATTTCCTGTTTGACAAGTAGATTTTAACCAAGGAGGTTCTAATATGCGCCGATTCGCGGCGCTAGACGAGTATTTTTCAAGCAATTATTTTAAGTAATAATGCATAATCAGACCCTATTTTCATTACGATTCGAACAAAATCTATGATAATTTATATTAAGATTCCTAATGAATTATTACTCATTTTAAAACTCCTAAAATAGAATGTACTCTATTATATTCTTCGTGTAATTCCGTGTCGGACCATCGGCCCGTTACACTTGAGAGACCATTTGTACTAGAAAGCTGTTTAGGTATGGATGTACATTTCATCCACGATGACTAAGTGGTAAAATAAAATCTTTAAAAAAAATTTGAGTACCTCCGCTACAATTTTATTTCCCGTCTGGTTAATCGTTTGTGGTGTCGTTAGATAGGCCTTTGAAAAATAATGTGAGGTTGCTAATATAATTTTTCTATTTGAGGATTCGTTTGCGAAATATTTAGCTTGAAAGCGTAATTTTTTGTTGGAATCGGGTGTCCCTTATTGTAAATTTGAAAAAATTCACAGAAGTAGTATATATTATTATGATGAAATTAAAAGGAAAATTATCACAGCTAAGTAGGCTTCACAGGTACGAGAGGGAAAACCCTCATCCTCCTAGTTTTTCCTCAATAGAGAGGAAAAACTGGAAATAATAACATTTGCATTCAGGCGCTAGGACCTCGCTATGCATTAGGAGGTAAAAAGTTTACTTTTCAACACATTTGCTCATAAAACAGCTATATTTGCACTGTATAAAGGTCCATATTTACTTACTTACTACTTACTCCTCTGGCGCAACGACCCAAAGTGAATCTTGGCCTCCGATACGAGAATTCGCCGCTGGTCTCGATGCTGTGCCGCAGCCTGCCAGTCGTCAGCCTGTAGCTCGCGCAAGTCTGCATCAACTACATCGGCCCACCGGTACCTCGGGCGGCCAACCGGACGGCGTCCTATCGGTCGACCCTCAAAGGCTTTCTTGACGAACCAAGCCCATTAGGTCCATAATGCAGCTTATTAAACACGCGTGCTTTTTTCATTATATTACCGTACTAGTGTTTTTTTAGGGTTCCGTACCTCAAAAAAAAAAACGGAACACTTATAGGATCACTTTGTTGTCCGTCTGTCTGCCTGTCTGTCAAGACCCTTTTTCTCACGAGCGAGAAGAGGTATCAGTTTGAAATTGATAAGGAATATTAAGGTCC
This sequence comes from Athrips mouffetella, assembly GCA_947532105.1. Taxonomy (NCBI): domain Eukaryota; kingdom Metazoa; phylum Arthropoda; class Insecta; order Lepidoptera; family Gelechiidae; genus Athrips; species Athrips mouffetella. Next base: position 691,419 of record OX383961.1, on the reverse strand, counting down.
ATAAACCACACATGATCTAAAAATTTAAATTTTTTACAACGACGCAATTAAAAGATATGGCTTTTTATGTCCTCATCTCCATACATATATGCAAAAAAGCAAAACCTACAGGGTACTTCCCGTTGACCTAAAATTATGAAATTTGGCAAGAAGCAAGGTCTCACAGTACAAATAAAGGGAAAAGTCTAAAAACATTAAATAAAAACGTTAATTTTTCTCACAGCACCTATTAAGGTGAGCTACCGTTTCAAGAACTTTTCTATAAAAGAGGGTTCAAGTTGGATGGTCACGGAGTTTTTAAAATCAAAGAGCAAAAGCTTTTAGTATATCATATGGTAGATAGGTACGGAACCCTTAGGGCGCGAGTCCGACTCGCACTTGGAAAGAAGGTTTTGCTTTTTTGTATAAATGTATGGAGATGAGGACATAAAAAACTATATCTTATGATTGCGTCGTTGTAAAAAATTGAAAATTTCAGATCTTGTGTGGTTTACAGACCTTAATATTCGGTATCAATTTCAACCAGATACCTCTTCTTGTTCGTGAGAAAAAGGGTCTTGACAGACAGACAGACAGACGGACAACAAAGTGATCCTATAAGGGTTCCGTTTTTTTATTTTGAGGTACGGCCCCCTAAAAACAGTAGTTAGTGTAGTTCCTCAACGTCGAAAATACTTAGACACAAAACACAAGTCTGGAGTATCCGGTGAACGTAGAAATGTAAGGAAAAAGTAAAAAAATCGGCCAAGTGCGAGTCGGACTCGAGCACCGAGGGTTCCGTAGCACCACATAATCAATGTATTAGTTGAAATTTCAGTAAGTTACTGTGTTAGATTTTTTGAATCCGACACGCGCTTTGCCAGATTTTATTATATGTTGTTATTTTATACGAGTAGCTTATGAACTATAAACATACCAATTTTCACGTTTGTAAGTTTTCCCATTTTTAAGATAGAGCTTAAACAAAAATATAGCAAAAATCGCCTTGAAAAACAGGTTTTTAGAATAGGAGCCCCCCTTTATGTATTACTATTTTTAGGGTTCCGTACCTCAAAAGAAAAAAACGGAACCCTTATAGGATTACTTTGTTGTCCGTCTGTCTGTCTGTCAAGACCCTTTATCTCACGAACGGGTATAGGTATCAGGTTGAAATTGATACCATATATTAGGGTCCATGAACCACACAAGATCTGAAAATTTCATTTTTTTACAAAGACGCAATCAAAAGATATGGCATCTTATGTCCTCATCTCCATACATTTATGCACTAAAGCAAAACCTATAGGGTACTTCCCATTGATCTAAAATTATGAAATTTGGTAAGAAGCTAGGTCAAATAGTACAAATAAAGGGAAAAGTCTGAAATCATTAAATATTACAACTTTTCTCACAACTAATGGTAACCAATTGAGGTGAGCTCCCGTTTTAAGAACATTCATATAAGAGAGGGGTCAACTTGAATGGTCGCTGAGGCGATTTTTGTTTTAGTTCTATTTTAAAAACGGGAACACTTACAAACTTGAAAATTGGTATGTTTATAGTGCATAAGCTATAAAATAATAACAATAATAAAATTTGGTCAAGCGCGTGTCGTACTCAATAAATCTAGCACATTAACTTACTGAAATTTCAACTAATACAATTATGATTATGTGGTGGTACGGAACCCTCGGTGCGCGGGTCCGACTCGCACTTGGCTGGTTTTTTTATTTTTAGGATTTGTTGTTATACGGCAACAGAAATACAAAATCTGTGAAAATTTCAACTGTCTAGCTATTATATTGTTCATGAGATTACAGCCCAAACAAAATTATGTAAAAAAAGCTGACTTTGGTTGCATATTATTCCTTTGTTTTAAAATATTTTTTTTTACAAAAAATACAGTATTTATCTACTCAACGAGCTCTAAACAACGATGCCCCACTCGATGGGGTAGATCAAACCTTTTTTTTCGCTCGCCCCTTTAGCTGTTTCGGAGCCCCCCCTTCATTTTTAAGTCTAGAGTCCTGGTATATGAGTGATAAAAATTTAGATTTTTGCACATCATTTTAGCCAGCACGGAAAACCATCATCTTATTAGCCATTCCTGTCCCATTTTTGGGCAAAGGCGTCCCATTCCCTCCCACGAGGTTCATATATTAAATTTTGGATTTTAGGTACCTATATAGGGTGACTTTTAATTAGTTCTTGATAGCAAAAGCTATGCATGTACTCATGATACTGAACAACTTTTACCAAGGAACATAGGTCGAAATACGAAAAATCAAATTTGACCTCCCATACAAAATGCGCTATCAGCTGATGCAGTTTCTATGGGAGGTCAAAATTTGATTTTCGTATTTCGACCTAGGTTCCTTGGGGAAAGTTGTTCAGTAGCATGAGTACATGCATAGCTTTTGCTATCAAGAACTAATTAAAAGTCACCCTATATAAAAGGGTCTTACTAAACATGCCAAATTGCAAGTCTGTAGGTCAAGTAGTTTTAAATTTATAAGGTGGATCGAAGGTGGTTTGAAATGGTTAGTGTAAAGTATCATCATAACATCCCACGAAACGTCCACTACAGGACAGGGAACTCCCTACAAAACCTCAGCTTTTGCTAAAACAATGTGGAGGGGATTACCAAAGTCACCACGCTTGTTATCGTTACGGCTGGCACCATGGACCGCGGTTGTTGGTGACCGCAGAATACAAGATGATACAATACACAGAAGGATGCTGCTGCCCGTCTTCTGGTTCATCAACCCTTAGTCGACTCTTACGACACCCACGGGTAGGGATGGGTTGGTACTATTATTTTCCAGCACCACACTGACAATGCGTCGCCCTATTCTAGAGCAAACTTGTCTGATATACTGTCGTGTATCTACGAGTACATATTTCATCCAAAAAGCTATCAAAATTCAGTGGCTCAAACTAAAGTCTTCAAACAGAGCAAAGTCTCAGGTCTTAAGAGTTGTTACGTCCCAAAAGTTTAGTTTTTAGTTTAGTTTTAAATAGCCCTGGAATGGTTCCAACTATTGAAGTAGTCGACAGAGCAGGCTTTGTGCGACGATTCCGATCAGAATGCCCCTCATCCGAGCAGAAATATCGCCGACTAACTGCCTGCATACGAAATAGAAAATATGTATTGTTTGCTGGTATTTTAATTTTGTAGATATAGCGGCGGTTCGGACATTGAATGAAGTCTGTATTGTGTAGCACGCCTTTTCAACGGGAAATAAGTAAAATAAAACTTCGAGGTGTTGCAAGTGTCCTTCTTTTGCAGGCGCTATTTAAACTACAATATAAAATTCACTGAGTGCAAACACTACTTACATATTTTTACTTAAATTACAGTACCTACGAAAAAATAAAAAAAGTAACATAAATATAAATAATAAATAAATCATTTATTCATGTACAACCAAAAATAATTAACATGTTTAAGTAATTTCTATGAATACAGTCAGTTGTACGCTATCGTATGTAAGGGCAAAGTCCATCATCAAATTCCTTTACTAGGAAGACCTGTACAAAAGGAACAGATGAGGAACATAAAATCGAATACCTAATAAGAAAATAAAATGTCGACGAAAGTATATTTTTTTTGGGTTCCGTACACAAAGGATGCCAACGGGACCTTATTGCTAAGCCTACGTCATCGTCTGTCCGATCCTGATGGTCCGACCTTTACAAGGCTGTATCTCTTATTATGGCGGATTAACTTTAAAAAAAATTGGGGGACATTTCACACAAGGTCATCAGTCTGATCCCAAACTAGGCAAAGCCTGTACTATTATTCCTTCCATGATGTGAATCTGTCAACTCGTATTAAGTGGCCTATCATAATACGTCGCTATAATAATATCTACCTCCATAACACAGAACAATGGGGCTGCTGTAATACTTTGATCCTATACTTACCTACTTTTATTCAATACGTAACAAAATATTTACGCACTTTTGAGTGACTGTTATTTTCGGTAAAGAAAGACCTTAAAGCCATTTCAAATCCCCGACTTCTTTTGTATGAATAATACGGTTTCCACATAAAGCATTAGTATGTTTGCGTCCCGCACCTGAATGGATCGGGACCGTGACCGTAGCGGGGACGGGACGGGACGGGGACGAGTGCAGTAAATCTCCGAGAGGCGTAATGAGGGCCGGCACCATCCGGCAGAAAGAGTTGAATATAAATCACTACCCTACCTTTACCTATCTATTTCAATACGATTGCGATATGAAATCAGATATGTCATTAATAAATACTAACAACTTTTAGTGATTGAAACTTTCAGGAAATAAAAAAGTTATTAGAAAGTTATTGCCGTCATAAACAGATAAGACAAATATTTGATACAATTTGATAAACACGCATCAGCACCATTAGCTGTAAGTGTATAATTTTTTATACAAGGTGTAACAGAAAGGGTATATCAACCCTGAAGGATGTGATTCTGCCCATGAAACTGAACAACTTTACCTAAGGAACATAGGTCGAAATACGAAAAAAAAATGTTGACCTCCCATACAAAATGCGCTATCAGCTGATTCAGTTTCTATGGGAGGTAAAAAATTTTTTTTCGTATTTCGACCTATGTTCCTTGGGGAAAGTTGTTCAGTTTCATGGGTAGACATCCTTCAGGGTTGGTATACCCTTTTTGTTACAGCCTGTATAACCAGTGGGCAAGCGAGCTTGTGGGCCACCTGATGGTAAGTGGCCACCACCGCCCATAGCGCCCACCGTCTTATTAATAGTATAATTGACACTACTAAATACCTACTTTAACCTACATTTGCTCTTCTCTTGTTCCTAAACTCGTTGGACATATTTGTGCATGCTGTGCTCTCCTATAAGTGATGAGGCACCTGTTCTTGTAAATTGTAACCAACCTATGTAATCAATGTGCACTCGTTGTTGGAAAGCCTAATAAATAAAATAAAATAAAAATAAACAAAACAGCAAAGCGCGTTTCCTACCCTACTAACTAAGATGGTATGTCTCATGTGCCAGTGATTTCACTGGCTCCGTTTCCCTTCAAACCAAAACACATAGCAGTGATACTGCTGCTTCACGGCAAAAAAAGCAAGGGGGTGGTACTTTTTGAACAAAAACCCTACTACCTACAAAAAATTTCACCTTCCCCTTTAAATACAGGGTGTAAGGGACAGGTTGGCAAATACTAAAAGGGCATGATCAGTCAACGTAACTGAACAACTTTCAGCAAACAAAACTTTCAGGAAATGAAAAAAAAATCGGCCTCTCCATACAAAATTGCAAACTTGATTGGACAGTTTGTATGGAGAAGCCGATTTCTTTTTTCATTTCCTGAAAGTTTTGTTCGCTGTAAGTTGTTCAGTTACGTTGACTGATCATGCCCTTTCCAAACTGTACGGGTTAGTAGCATTCGACACTACGTTGATTTAGATTTACTTACGCATCTTTAATTTCAGAATGATTCAATATTATCAGCACAGGTAAAGTACTAAGGGAGTGTCAGCAGCACCCGTGCGTGTCCAACTCTTATTTATCGAGTTTTTCTTCCTCCATACATATTTATGAACCGTTATAAATTCTGACACCCTCCGCGGTGCTCGTCGTAAACAACTTTGCAGAATCATGAAGATATGCTTAGGATTATACTACCCATTGATGACAGGATGTTCACAAGTACTTTGATGATTTTTTGATATTTGTCCACAGACATAATTGTTTCATAATGCTCACATAACAGTAACATGAGTGTAATCGCAGTAAAATTGATAAATTTTAAGAAAAATACAGAATCCTGAAACACCAATAATAATTTTGTGTAATTGCTTAAATACTTGGGAAGTAGAGATTTTGTCCCACGATTATTTCTAGGGAAATGTAATAAATTAAGGCTCTATTTTACCACTTTATTGATTTTATCAAATACATGCAACAATACATCTCTTTGGATCACTTAAAGTTAATAATCCTAATATAATATGTTTTAAAATAGTAATTTTTTCAATGGTAACGAACATTATTCAGACTTACAAATTAATCAAAACTTTGTTTAAGGTATTTAACAATAATAATAATCAAGCTTAAGTTCTTCAAACCTTTTAAGTAACATGCTTGGTTGTTTTCCTTTCTTTTGAGGTATCACTTACGCAGATGTCTCACCAACTTTTTAAATTGGGGCGTATTTAGTCCTAACCTAAACTCACCATAAGAATATCTGCCTATCGAGAAAGCCCTTGGATCATACACTTACATACATAGACATCATAATTCTTGTTTTTAGGGTTCCGTACCTCAAAAGAAAAAACGGAACCCTTATAGGATCACTTTGTTGTCCGTCTGTCTGTCTGTCTGTCTGTCAAGACCCTTTATCTCACGAACGGGTAAAGGTATCAGGTTGAAATTAATACTATACAAGGTGTAACAGAAAGGGTATATCAACCCTGAAGGATGTGATTCTGCCCATGAAACTGAACAACTTTCCCTAAGGAACATAGGTCGAAATACGAAAATAAAATTTTGACCTCCCATACAAAATGCGCGATCAGCTGATTCAGTTTCTATGGGAGGTCAATTTTTTTTTTCTTATTTCGACCTATGTTCCTTAGGGAAAGTTGTTCAGTTTCATGGGCAGAATCACATCCTTCAGGGTTGATATACCCTTTTTGTTACACCTTGTATATTAGGATCCACGAACCACACAAGATCTGAAAATTTCAATTTTTCACAACGACGCAATCAAAAGATATGGCATTTTATGTCCTCATCTCCATACATTTATTCAAAAGTGCAAAACCTACAGGGTACTTCCCGTTGACCTAAAATTATGAAATTTGGCAAGAAGCTAGGTCTCACAGTACAAATAATGGGAAAAGTCAGAAATCATTAAATATTACAACTTTTCTCACAATTAATGGTAACCAATTGTGGTGAGCTCCCGTTTAAGAACATTCATATAAGAGAGGGGTCAAGTTGGATGGTCGCTGAGGCGATTTTTGTTTGTTCTTTTTAAAAACGGGAACATTTACAAACTTGAAAATTGGTATGTTTATAGTGCATAAGCTATAAAATAACAACAAATAATAAAATTTGGTCAAGCGCGTGTCGGACTCAAAAAATCTAGCACATTAACTTACTGAAATTTCAACTAATACAATTATGTTTATGTGGTGGTACGGAACCCTCAGTGCGCGAGTCCGACTCGCACTTGGCAGGTTTTTAACTCTTATCAAAGTATGTAGGCTGTGACCCATATATCAGTAGACGCTTATCATCATCATCATATCAGCCGAAAGATGTTCACTGCTGGATATAGGTCTCCCCTAAATATCTCCATGACGACTGGTGTAGCAACATTCTAGGCGCTTATAACCTACATTATTCAAAGAACATTGCCAAAACCAGAAACCTTATTTAATTCATTCCTGTTCCAGAACAAACAAATATCTCCATGACGGCCGGTCCAGTAACATTCTAGGCGATTATAACCTACACTATTCAAAGAACATTGGCAAAACCTTATTAAATTCATTCCTGTTCCAGAACAAACAAATATCTCCATGACGACCGGTCCAGTAACATTCTAGGCGATTATAACCTACACTATTCAAAGAACATTGGCAAAACCTTATTAAATTCATTCCTGCTCCAGAACAAACAAATATCTCCATGACGACCGGTCCAGTAACATTCTAGGCGATTATAACCTACACTATTCAAAGAACATTGGTAAAACCAGCATAAAGCAGCGAATACCTATAATTGGCTATGTTGTTATCTAACTGTATATTATTATACTCTGTATATCTTGCTGTTATTGTTCCGAATAAACAAAATAAAAAAATGCCTACCTAACTAATTTCATTCCTATTTCAGAACATACAAATATCTCCATGACAGCAACATTCTAGGCGCTTATAAGCTGCACTATTCAAAGAACGGTAAAATTGTTCATTCCTGTTCCAGAACAAACAAATATCTCCATGACGACCTATCCAGCAACATTCTAGGCGCTTATAACCACTATTCAAAGAACATTGGTAAAACCAGCATACCTAACTAAATTCATTCCTGTTGGAGAATAAACAAATATCTCCATAACAACCGCTCCAGCAACATTCTAGGCGATAATAACCTACACTATTCAAAGAAAATTGGTAAAACCAGCATACCCAACTAATTTCATTTCTGATCCAGAACATGCAAATATCTCCATGACGACCGGTCGAGCAACATTTTAGACGATTATAACCAACACTATTCAAAGAAAATTGGTAAAACCAGCATACCCAACTAAATTCATTTCTGATCCAGAACATACAAATATCTCCATGACGACCGGTCGATAAACATTCTAGGCGATTATAACCAACACTATTCAAAGAACATAGGTAAAACAAGCATACCTTACTTTATCATTCCCGTTCCAGAACTAACGAGTCAGGTGCTATCATATCGCGTCTATTTGCAATAACTTACTTCCAAATCTTGCACCAAGCATTCAAATTCAGAATCCTTTAAAAAAGCAACCAGGAAATGATTTTCTCCCGATGTTTTAAAATGAGAACATTTAAAATTCCAATCTTGCACTTTCGTTGGAGCAGTGCAGATGGGGCGAACAGGGGAATTTTGCCGCCGTTGTGCAAGTCCGCCTCGCATCTAAACTAAATTATGGTAATCTGGCTATAAGTTACAGGCTTCACCTAGTAATCTTTTCAATTTTATTGGCGGGTCTGAGTTCCAACTTCTTTCAAATTTGATTTTTGATTTTATAATTCTGTTTTTATTTCAAAGAGCAGGCGTTGTTTTTCCGAGTTTGCTTGTTGATAGGATCGTGGATCAAGTGTCATTTCCGCCTCGACACGATTTACCTTCGACGATTTACACGTTCAAAGGGATGAGGAGTCTTCGCCACCTTATAGACGGTATACGTGTATTTGTTTTTCTTTCAATGTTGAATGCAATTACCTTTGCTTGTAAAGAAGAGTCTTACAATTATTTTATCCCTTAATTTGGCAGACGTTTATGCATAGTTACTGCCCGGAATGGACCGAAAGAACATATTTCCCACATAGAGTATGGAGATGTGGGAGCTTTATTTCTATTGCCCATACCATATAAAAATTAGGGCATAAATTATATTTTTCACCGAGACCCGCAAAATTGTAACTGCTGGGTGGGAAATATGATTCTTTTACCAATCAAGGGTTATTTGTGCTCAAGCCACCAACTGTTCCATTGTGTGAGCTTAAGACTGGCATCAGCACATAGAAGTGCATTGTAAAAGAAGAAAACTAAATAACACCTTAATAAGAATGCCTCATACGCTTTCAACATTAACCTCAAAGTGCGTATTCCATGTATTTTTCAGGCTCTTCAAATTCTATCATTTTAAAAAGACAGTTTTTTGAGAATGTGATTGTATTCAGGCTTCATGGTCGTATATCAATCGACCGCCGCTTGCCGTACAAACGCTAAACTCTAGCTATCCCTGATCTATTGCTCGCTGAGAGTACCACACTCGTTTGCAGATCCGTATCAGCGTCAGCACATCACTCCCGTCCAGGAAATAAACTCGCTCGCATTCGCATGTATCTACCTACAATACATCACCAGAATAGGGGCACCAGTTAGGTCAATTTTCATCCTACTGCTTGTATACTGCTTGCCTATATCCAGAGTATTGACATATAATAATAATAATATTAGAATCAGTCAAATTAGAACAGACTTTAGTTATTTTGTGTTGTTTCATTTATTGTTGTATTGGTTTATCGACTGTACGTGAGCATTTATTTAAGGGCGGGAGACCTAATCCAAGTGAATAGTACGTACTACAATTATTCGTACTTTATGCTATCTTTGAGCAGTGGTAGTGTAATCCCTCAGCTAAACGCCAGATGATTCTAACCCTGTGACAATTATAAAAATCAAGATCTTTTTGTTGAAATTTATAACCTTTTCAATAAAATTATAAAATAGTATTTAATTAACTTGAGCTAATTTCAAAATATTATAAACCCTGAGTAAAATTAAAACGCTATTGTTATGGTAGGTAACCCCCTCACGTGAGGCAGATTTATGTCGACACTCTATCAACGCTGATATTTCGACCCTCTGTAGACACCATCAATACGATCGAGCTGGAATCAGAATCATCCTCACGAAATTGAATATTTTACGAGTCTCTATTAAGTAGAGCGAAAGACGCCCAGCAGTTTCCCACTGAAACAGAATTTTCCAATAAAAGTATGCGATGGAATTCTCGTAGAATTTCATGATTTATGGCTCGCGCCTCAACTTGCGAGTGACGGATACTGGCTACTATGTCTTTACTTTAAAAATTTTGTTGCATGTTCAGCGGAAAATTTATTACCGTCAATATATTATGCGATAGACGCCGAGGGCGACCGCGAGACAGGGACTTGCGTTTTCGAATTTCTTCGCTATTTGTCGGTAATATTGTTGCTGTTTACATATTTCATCATTTTCGAAGACATCGTGAAATATGTTTGCAGAAGTATGCTACTCAGTATATCATGTCAATGAATATTTTATGGCGTTTTCTTACTTATATTCGCTATTCAGAGAGAGCGCTTTTGAATTACAAAAGAGATCTTGAGATCTTTCTTTGATATTATTGTTGGTTGCAGTCATAAGACTGTGATTTTTTTTTGTATCACAATGGTGTTGTAAGTGAGCGTACAGTACTTAAAAATATGGTGCTCTCTAACCAACTGCGTTGCTTTGAGTATGTTAAAATTTTCAACGGCCTACAGAAACATCAGGTGATAGCGCTTTTGTATGAAAGATTTTAAAAAAATCGTATTTCAACACATATTCCTTTATGAAATATATGGTTCGAGTGACGTACACAAAGGAACACAGTAAATCAGGACGCTATCTGTACCCAAAGGGCGAAAACGATGTCTTTCTGTCAGCGGGCTGTATCTCATGAACCGTAACAGTTGAAATTTTCAAAGATTATGTATTTCTATTGCCGCTATAACAAAAAATAATAACAATAAAATAAAATTGACAATCTAGGGGGGCTAATTAAACTAAATAAATAAAACAATGAAAAAATACTGGTGGTTTCGGACTCACGCACATTTAATACACTTCTGCGTGACCGCGCGTCTATACTCGTAGCTACGACGATATTATTACCTTAGTTCTACGGAACCCTCGGCGCATGAGTCCGATTCGCACTTGGCTGGTTTTTTATAATACAAGTAATGAATAATGAATAGCCTTATACGTTACGTACTTTATCTACACTCATGTCGTAATCTTTGAATTATGATTCAAAAAGTTGGTACATAAGGCTGAATATTACGCAGAGTATGCATAAAAAATTAAAAAGTTACCATTACGTAACGATTTTTGTATGAAAATTTTGCAAAGGTGTTACGTAATTTAACTTTTTAATCATAACATAACACTTGGATAAAATTCTTCTTGAACCTAAACCTTTTTAAAGAAGACTGAATATAAGGTCTTTTAGAGAGACGGTTATAAATGTAACAGTTTTTCTTAGTAGCTGTCAAATATTAGTAGCATATTTACAAAGTGTGCCTTATAAACAACCTATTATTTTGGAGCAGTTACAGTCACAGTTACTATAGTTACAATTATTTTATCTGTAGTGGAAAATATGCGCGCGCAGCCTGAAATTAGAAGGATTTGGAAATACATATTAGATTTGCCGCCATTTTCAAATATTTACCTTTTTCAAGTTTTTTGTGCCCGTGAAAGCAATGAGAAAGTTTATTGAAAAAGAAGATAAAGTGATGCAGTCAGGATACTGCAGTTACACCAGAAGATACTCAATAACTTATGATCTTCTCCCAAATTAGTCTAGGACATTTTATGACATAACCTACAATGAATTGGGAAAGAATGAAAATCGAAAAGAAAACCATGTCTTGTTAAGAAAATGTTCTGCTTGTATATTTCAAAGAAGACCTAGCGGATATATTAAGGCGGCTTCCTCAGACTTATATCAGAACTGTAATATACATAATATAAGTTACCATTGTTGTTTACTTACTTTTGTTTAATTTTTATAATTTTTATAAGTAAAGAAACCTATTGCATGAGTGAAGATAAAGTAGTATACGCAACTGCATATAATATGGTATTAAAACACTCGTTTGATGCTATTATCACATTCGGCTACGCCTCATGTGATAAACCCAAACTCGTGTTTTAATAACCTGTTTTATACGACAGTTGCATAAACTACTATTATGGCGTTATAATAATAAGACAGCAAAGACAGTTGTTTAGGAGATCCAGCTCCTTTATAATTTGAGTAGGTAGTACGGTCAACCGCTTGTCTGTAGAAACTTTTTCAACTCTATTACCACGCCATAAGGTCTAAAAGTGTTTCTACTGATGTGCGGCCGTGTGTACTATAAGTTCTGATGTTTTATATGTGAAAAAGGCGGAGGGGTGATATTTCCCCAAATAGACTTCGCACAAAACTCACACCGGTTTAATGGAAGTGCTAGTTTGTAGATGCCGTCAAACTGTTGTCAGTAATCAGATATAACAAGAGTTTGTTACTACTGCACGTTAGTAAATCATATTGTCTGTTATGGTTTTGTACCGAAATGTGTATAAATATATCGATAGAAACTACTGTTGTAGTACTGTCGTTTGGTGTGCAATAAAGCATATTTGTATTTCATTGTATTGAATATGAAAAGCAAAAGTTATATAAAAAGCTTACTATAGATTAGATGACTATATCAATGACAAAGAGGTATGGCGCTCTGATATTGACAATTTGTTCAAAACATTGTCCAAAGCCGACTCTTAAAGTAGGCCGTGCTGCAGTGGTTTTTTGCCGTTTCTTTCACGCTGCCATAGCGCGATCTGAGACGGTAGTAGACTGGCTCTCTTTGCTTTGTATTCTGTATGTTATGTCAATAAGTATTCTAAAAAATATACATTGAACAAATAGTCTGAATCTGATCCTTAAAATCAGAAAAATCCAGAAATGTTGAGCATTTTGGTAGTTCCTTATAGTTCCAGACAAAAAAGGGTGTATGTGTCTATAAATACATATGTAGGTGTACACAGTTGGTCAGCCGAGTAACCCTTTGAAGGGCCGGCGATGTGGTTCCTAATCCTATAAAAAGGGGCGCTTTACTCGCCTATTGACTCCGATCTCGTCTTGCGTGCCACTAGCTTATGGCTCATAAAAATGAATATTCTTTCGGTTGAAAGACTTAACTCTTTGTGATATATCGCTTCTTTGATCTTCAGCTCCATCGTTAAATGTCTGCCAGAGATGAACTATTATAGTATTACGCTAAAAGAAAGAAAAGGAATATTATGTTGGTGTTGAAAAAGATATTCCATTTTATTCTTCCTAATTTATGTATAAAAAAACTGTTAGGGAAATATAAGCAAATTGCTGCTTCTGTTTGAAAATTGTGCTTCGTTATAAAAACGTTTATCTTTTAAGGTAATTTAACTACCTCTTTTTACGTCTTTTTAAGGTTAGGAATTGGAGTTAATTGCAAAGGTCTGGCGTACTGAGTACAATGAATACGAAATTATTAGCAGGAAGAAACTGGCTTGTTTTTATGTTTTATTTTCTGAATTTTCACGTTAATATCTATGAAAGGCCCCGAGTGGTGCCGGCAAAGAAAAGTACCAACCCATGTCTACCCGTGGGAGTTGTAAGAGGCAACTAAGGGTTAATGGTTTCTTGCCGTTTCTTTTACGCTGCCATAGCACGATCCGAAACGGCGTAGACTCGCTCTATTTGCATTGTATTCTGCATGACATTCAATAAGTATTCTGTAAAGAATCTACATTGAATAAAATTATCTGAATCTGAATCTGAATGAACCAGAGGACGGGCAGCAGCATCATTCCGTGAGACGTATTATCTTACATTTTGCGGTCACCAGAAACCACGGTCCATGGTGCCAGCCGTAACGCTAACAAACGTGGTGGCTACGGTACTTCCCCTCCACATTGTTTCAGCAAAGGCTGGAATTTCGGAGGGAGTTTCTTGTCCTGTAGTGGACGTTTCCTTCATGGGATGTCATGATGATCTGTGAAATTTATGTAATAATTTTGGAATTGTAAGTAAGGGTTATGAGGTCGATGAACAACCCTGGTGACTTAGTAATCGTACCGTCGAAGGTAAATGTAATTTACGCAACTAAATACATTTAGTTACAAATAATAAAAGAACTACTCCAGTAACGTAATTAAATTGATTATACTCTTTGTAATAGTTATTTTTTTCTAGCATTACTTTCTTGATGCTCTGTATCATCATTAGTTTTATTTATGCTACTTGTTTATTTAATTGTTGATTGAAACTTAAAAAACCTCAAATGCTGGACTCCTTGCCTTCCCAGATAAAACATATTTTCGTGCCTTTGGCTGGAAATCAGGTTCTTGCAGGTACTTCAGTATTCTAGTACTAGGTATTCCACTTATTACTTTCAGCTCAACCTAAGCTTTTCTTTTTAATATTATACATATGTGCTGCGTTATACTTAGGTAGCAGGTAGGCAAATTTATCATGATCGCCGTTTTCATAGTAGCTTCGTATTTTTAAATATCATCATATCATTCATCAATTACGGAGAGCCAATTCTGTCAACGTATATTGTCCAATACATTTTATTGTTTGCATTTGACAAATGTCGTTAATGAACAATATCATGTCATATAGTACATACGGCCGCACATCAGTAGAAACACTTTTGGACTTTATGGCGTGGTAATAGAGTTCAAAAAGTTTCTACCGACAAGCGGTTGACCGTACCTTGCGCGGACTAAATATATAGTAAGTATATTAAAAATTAAATATGATATATTTTCACCGGTGAATCTCGACAAACCAGTGTTTTTAATTTAACTTGAGACTGGCAGGAATGGTTTTTTCCCCTTACAACGATCGATTGCCAAAAATAATAAAGTGAAGTGAAAATATGGGGTCTCAACAAATGCAACTCGGCGTCAGCTTCAAATTTTTTTGTTACTACGTTTAGTGTAGTACGAGTACGTGTTAAAATGTAAAAGACCTGAAAATAAAATGTAAACGTAAAATGTTTAAACCTTTTACTTGGTATCATTATCAAACACTTGGCGAGCAGTTGGTCCGCATGCGTGGTCTGACCCGACTTACATTCAGTACCCATCCAGACTCCAGCACGGGAGCACGCGTTTTCCACTGGTTTCATCCAGTTCGCGAATCGTGAAACTCGAACTCTTAAACACCGACTTACAAAATATTCGTTTAAGTGCGAAAACGAACAGTGGATCATTTACAGTGATTTTCATAATAAAAAAACCTGTGAAAATTTAAAAATCTGTGCATTGTACATTCTATTCCGTTTTTGGTAAATAATGAAAAAAGAAAAGCTCAAATTACGTATGCTCAAATTGTTGTCGATGAAATGGAGCGGACGTAAGTTGCGGTGAAATAAAAGAGCCTTTCAGTCTACCGTTTTTACACATCTTTTTATGATTTAACGTTCCTATAAAAATAAAAAAGAACTGAGCCAAAACGACAGTAAAAAGTGGTATAAAATCTAACACGATATCAATAATAGGATTCGTATTTATATAGATTTATGTCGAGATAAATAAAATTTTGCGACCCGGAATTTTATGTCGTGTTTGAACCGCGAGGGACCTGAAGGGAATAAAACATGCATTATTAATTAGACAAGAAGCCACAACACTGTAATGAAGTTTTAAAGGCCCATCAAAGTGATCCTAACTGAATTTTAGTGTGTTTATGGAACCGGAAGTACTCGTAAAACAGTTGTGGTTCGGTAGGGACGTGGGTGCGTGCGTGTGTAGAGTGAATGTTTTATAGTACTCAAGCCCATATCCGGTATTCCACTATTTCGACTATCGGTGAATTACCGATAGAACCTTACGCAGCCCCATGTTCTATCGGTTAGAGCATTCTCTATCCAAAGTTTCTGGGTTCAATTCCAGATAAGGACATTGTAAAAAAATCGCTCAGCGACTTCCTCAGTTTGGTTAGAACATCGCAGGATAAATCACCAAATTTTCTGAAAAGTTAGATTCCGTGCTTCATAATACACGTTAAGCTGTTGTCGGCTACTATCTACGGAAATGACTGTTAAATGAGCCATTTCAGAGGTCTTGGGAGGCTCAACATATGTGACAACAGGGTTTGTGGAATCGGATATCGCTATTACAACCCACATGCTAACCTAAAACAGATATCTGTCAATTCAAAATTTAATTGATTTATCTGTTTTGATGTTGAAATCTATATCCAAAACTGTAATTATTCGATCCAGTTAAAAATTAAGTCACTTAAAAACGTGCACACTTTAAGTGTATATGGTATCTAAACAGGCTAAAGAGCATATATCGAAATTGATAAAATAATCGGTTGTCGCTTTAAAAAGGTCCGCTAAAAACCTGCCATTGATACTTACTTACGTGACTGATAGAAGACAGACATAAAGTGCAGCGAGCGGTTGGGCATAAAATTTTGCGGGTTTTCTTGTAGAACGTAGGTAAGCACAAAAAAATATTTTTGGTGGTTCGATTCGACACCTATAAGGGGTTAATAACATTCTGAAAATCTTGGCGCATGGGCCTGGGCATACGGCTACACAATAGATACTTAAGTAGTTCGCTGATAGTCGAACAGTAAAAATATCGTACACGGGTTTGAGTACCACCTACTTTCGCTTTTACGGTTCTGTGGTCTGATAAGGGTTAAAATGTCCATTAAGTTTATTTTGTAGTTTATTTTAAACCGTAAACTTTGTAGTATCATTTTCAACATTGTAAGGCTAAGGCTGAAGATTCAAAAACTGAAGGTCGTTACACTATCATTAAACAACTAAAACCGTGCCGAAGCGCTCGTTGTAAAGGGTGCAAGGGACGGGACGGTATACCGAAAACTGAAAGGGCGTGCTCAGTCAACGAAACTGAACAACTTTCCCTAAAAAACATATGTTGGGAAATGAAAAAAAAAAATTGACCTCTCCATACAAATTGCTAACTCAGGTCGAACAGTTTATATGGAGAGGTCAATTTTTTTTTAATTTCCCTACATATGTTTCTTTGGGAAAGTTGTTCAGTTTCGTTGACTGAGCACGCCCTTTCAGTTATCGGTACACCGCCCCTTAAACCCTGTATAACCAACCAAGTGACGGTTGCTCTTTTTTTCGATCACAATAGTTCATTTGTAATTTAAGTTATACAAAATCGGTTGTTTTCACCCGGCTGCGGCAAAAATGAGGGTTATTATTTTGACCGGTATGTATGTTCATCTGTTCCCCGCTAACTTCTAAACTACGTATCGTTATTTGACAAATGAGGTATCGCTATAAGCGTCTTACCTATCTGCGATAATAGGATATAAGACTTCACATTTCAATGAATATGGCACCCTCTAGAGGACATTGAGACATAAATAAAAATAAAAGAAACAATTATGCCTTACCCAAAAAAATAATAATTCGGGTATGGAACCCTAAAAAGGACCCCCTAAGAACTACTAACTAATAAAGAGAACCCAAGAAAGGGCCTAGCATAATTCTGTAGCCAAAGACTGCAGCGAAATTTTTTCAGCCAGGCCTAGAATTTGACTAGAGGTTGAAATTGGGAAGTAGAAATAAAATTTACTGATACAATCAGGTACAGAGTACAATCATAATGTACAGTTAAGGAATAACCAAAATATTTGAGTTTTCAACGTTTAAAGCTGAAGGCATGTTACGAGATCAAAGGAGCCGCCTGGAAGCATTCAGAGAGATAACCCGATTTGTCTGCCAGTTAGCTTCAATTTATGAATATTTGATTGTAATCGCCCAACGTCAGCCAACCTCCAAATTCCAACACATTTATTAATTCGCAACCATTTGAAGAACTTTACCCTTTGCCGAACTCTTGTTTACTGGAAATTTAATTGAATAGGATTGAGATCTAATTTCCGAACGATAATTTACGTATTCTCTTTTCAAAATTCAATATTTCGTAGGTAAAGTTTTAGAGCAATAATTACTTGCTTTTGTGTAATTTAATCTTCATACTTTAATAACTAAACTCAAATATAAATGTTGATTGTTGTTGATTTGCGATTTATGGTTGTTAAGCTGAAGCTTTTAATTTTATTAGTAGATTATTTGAAACTCGATCTTAAGAATATTTTATACAACGTGTAACGGAGACGTGTAATAAAACTGAAGGGTAAGAATCTGCCTATGAAACTATACAACTTTTCCCAAAGAACATAGGTCGAAATTCGAAAAACCAAATTTGACCTCCCATACGAAATGCGCTATCAGCTGATGCAGTTTTATAGGAGGTCAAAAAATTATTTTGCTCTATGACCTATGTTCTTTGGGAAAAGTTGTTCAGTTTCATGGGCAGATTCACACCCTTTAATATTATCACAACTTTCCGTTACACGCTGTACAGACGGTTGCTCAAAGAATCGAAAATAACTTAGTATAAAGAGAATAAGATTTTCTAGGACATTGTTACTCCAAAACAACAAAATTAGCACTTGCTTTTATAAACCAGTCATAGGAAAAAAGCTTACTAATTGCACGACATTTTATTTCTTATTTTGTTATTTTTAATATTCCTGAAAAGAGCCTAGAGCCCGTCTCGGCGCTGCTTGCTACTGAAGTTCCTGATAGTAAGATGACAACTTAAATATCTGCCAGCTTAAATGAGACTTGAATTTTCATTGGTTTTGCTTCCAAAACTCAGTGATTCTATACATGAAAACAAGCAACTTTCCAAAAAAATTAAAAAAAAACTTATTGCCTGAAAATTCTGATTGCTTTAAGGAACAAAACTTATGCTTTATTTATCTTTCACTATCTTACAAATATAACATTTGTAGGCTATCTGAAAGTTTAAGGGAAGTGGTGAATAATCTCAAATGATTTTGTATTCTTCCGATTTTTATAATTCCGATTAAACCAGACTCTCTGCCTAAAAGGAATCGAAGAGGATCTTATTTTTATTCAATACGATTTCGTGGTTATTTTCAGTAACTGAGTTTTGTAAATATTTTGTAAAAACTTATCTATCTAATCATTCCAATTTACTCAGAGCAACAGCCCTCTGTCGTCCATGTGGTGCCGGCAAAGAATAGGACCAACCCATCTCTACCCGTGGGTGTCTTAAAAGGCGACTAAGGGATTATGAAAAGCAGATGGCAGCAGCATCTTTGTATGTATCGTTTCATCTTACACGCTGCGGTCACCAACAACAGCGGTCACCAGCCGCAACGCTTACAAGCGTGGTGACCCTTGTAAATCCCCTCCAAACTAAAGTACCACGTGTTTTGCTGGATTTTTTTATTATGGACGTTTCATGGGATGAAATGATAATGATGAACTGCCACAAGAGCTCCACAATGCTATCGTTGAGTATTGCCACGTCATGTGAGAGTCTTCCAGCTGCCAAATGGTCTTGGAGGTGGTTTGACTCCTATTTTTGTATGTATCATGCTAGTTGGTGCCCGCGACTTTGTCTGCGTCATACAAATAATTTCTCCATACATTTGACACCCATTTGACGTTTTCTATGATATCTGTGACGTGATTGACCACCGACTGTATTACCTATTTAGGATTCTATGACAAATTAAACAGAGTGGTGATTTTTTACAGACTATGGCCAAACGAAAACTTCAAAGTATCTATAATAAACAAAATAAGAAGCCCCAGCACATCCACGCGTATGCCGAAACATGCCCATCAAAGACCCAGACTACCTACATACTTAAGGCTATAGAAGAAATTGACAAAATCAAATTAAATTCTAACAGTGTACGGCTTCGCCACTTGAAACTTTGTACTCGCATATCTTCTGTTTAACTGAACCGATTGCAATGAAACTAACTGCCGCACTCAGAGACGTCACTTAAGTTTAAGAATTGCACGGATTGTCAAAAATCCGTTATTAGAGAATGCCAGAAAAAGATATAAATTTGTATGGAGAGATCGATTTTTTATATAATATTTTAAAAGTTGTTTAGTTTAGTCTACTTTGTAAGCCCTTTCAATTTTCAGTACATGTCTCTTACACCCTGTATACACAGAAGACTTACACAGATTGGACGTATGAACATGTTACAGCTCCTTTTCATAAGCTGGTAGCTTTCTTTACCGTACTTGTCTTGGTCAAATGAAATGAGATAAAGAGTAGATTTATGGAGCCGATATTATAACGGCGGCCTAGCTCTTATTCGGCTGTAATGGAAGATTAGCGAGATAAAACCGAAAGGTACTTAAGGGCCGTAGACGCGCCGCGCCGCACTGGTTCGCTTCCTTTCTAAACCAGAGCACTCCCGTTTCAACTGTTTTATTACTACTTATTTAATAGAGTACTAGTTGTGCTCACGACTTCATTCGCGAGGATTTTGGGCTTTTATAGTATACACAAACAAGTGGACCAATTCAAACGGGGTTTTGTATTTGGCTTACTTTGCCGCTTGATACTTTCGTGTAGCTTCAGTTTGTGTGAACAGATTGCAGTGAAACAAATTTTATATGTTGCACAAAAATAAGCCAAATATTTTGTTGAAAGCCCCGCATGAATCGGTTAAGTAGTTTGTGAGGTATTGCCACCGCCACTTGAACTTTCGCGTATCTTCTGTTCAAATGAACTGATTACAATGAAACATAGCTTATATTTTGCAAAAAAGTAACTGAAAAGTTTCGTTTGAATCAGTTCGGTAGTATGTGCAAAGGCCGTTTGATACTTAACTTACGTCTAGTGTCTGTTTGAGTGCACCGATTTAAATAAAACAAAGCTATGATGTTGCATGGAAATAAGTTTAATACATTGTCGAAAACCACGCTTCAATCGGTTTAGTGGTTTGCGAGTTCATCGCGAACACACAAAAGATAAACAGACAAAAATTCCTAAAATGACCCGATTGGGTTCTACTTATTATCTTTTTTTAACCCCAGATCATATTTTTGTATTTTAAAAAAAATTCCATAGAAAATTCAAGAATTGGCTCCTATCAAAAATTGAGAGCTATGGTAACTAGTACCTGGAAAAAATTTGGTGCAGTTTGGTGAATTTGACGATAAAATACTATAAGGGACCGGACTATACGATTTTATTATATGTATATAGACTATATAGCTGTTGCCCGCGTCTCCGTTCGCGTAGACTTTTGCAGATTCTTCAGGGTGATAATTTTCAAAAAATCCCTTTTTAATGGATGTATTAGGAATGCCTACTTTATGATATCAAATCTGTGTTACAAATTTCAGTACAATCGTATCAGTGATTTAAACTTTGCGATCAATCAGTCAGTCACGGTTTCCTTTCATAATTTATAGTACCTGGGCGACCGAGCTTCGCTCTATAATAGCCGCCTCAACCTGAAAATATCATTGGGTGAGTAAAGCTATGCTACTCAACAACAGTGTAAGTTCCTTGAACGCACTAAAACGCGCTAAGAAATATTAAAAAAGACGGTTAAAACGAATTTTCCCAGACATGAGACCCAGCTAGATCGATTTATTGCCCCCAAAAACCCCTGTATACTAAATTTCATCGAAATGGTTAGAGCCGTTTTTGAGAAACCGATTACAATTATATATATATATACAAATATTTCTCGTTTAATAGTATAGGATATTGTGAAAAATATTCATAAAATCTTTCTCTTTAAATCGTATCACAAGTATGTACAAGATGAATAGTAATACTCTATTTAAAGAAATAATGTATGAAAATTTCTGCCCTAAGGGAGTCAAGTAAAGGATGAAAGTTATAGATGTTTTGGCATAGCGCTACTAAATAAATAAATAAGCAGAAATGAGGTAGAAACAGGAATGTCCTTTTTGCGTGTTCCTCCGTATCTCCCTCAAGCGGATTTGCGTTGAATAACAGTTGAAATATTAAATGTACGTGCCGCACTCACAGCCCGTCACGGTCTACGGTACAGTGAGCAGCACGGCAAGCTATACAGATTTCACTTTGTACGGTTCTTACTTCAACAACCGTAAGAACTAAGGTCGCGCAGCGATTTCAGAATTCAGGTTCATCTACTCAATGTTGATTCTTTACTTCTTTCCTATTAAATTTTATAACATGCAGAATACAATGCAAATAGAACGAGTATGTAGCGTAAACGAATAGGCAAGAAACCACTGCAGCACGGCCTACTTTAAGAGTCTGTTTTGTGTGTATGTGTTTCGCTGGAATATTAGAGCACTATTTACCTCTTTGTCATTGATGTAGTCTTCTATTGTAATATTAAAAAACTTACATAACGTTTCCTTTACATATTTACGAGTGTCAAGCATGACATGCTCTTGACTGTACTTGCGGAGACCACACCCGCCCACGCCGCACCCCACACACAAATACACAAAGGATTTAATTTCGGAACGGATTGTTTCATAACAAGCCTTTGAGCCGGACTCGCTGACAATCTGGCTCAGGCCAGCGGCTGTGTCGAGGTCATGTCATAACACGCGCTTTACACGGTCACGTTGACACTAATAGGGATGTCAAAGTAATAAAATACAAATGATATTTTATAACTTTAATATAAAGAGTAAAAAAACTGATTTTTTTTTTCACTCAAACTCAAATATGTATGTATTTTTAACGATGGAAAGGAATTAACACACCGCGAGCCGATAATTAATCAGATAATTTATAGCTATTCGATTTTACTTACATGAAAGATAAACTAGTATTATGAAATACCTAGCCTTATAAAATACCTATAAGTACTTTTTGCAATTATTAAGAAAACTTTTGCTACGGAAACTATTTTTAAATGATAAAAAAATAATGGACTTCCTTGAAACGGCTCTATCTGCAAACCTAGTCACTCGTAATATACTCAAGAAAGAAAAAGCTAATTAGCATTATGAAGAGAACAAAAGTCCATTTACTATTCTGGCTTGAGAGGACGATCCAAAATAAATACCTCTGCGGATAGAAAAGCGGCGATAAAAACCAATGGTTTCCGAGTACCCTCAAATAAAGAACGGAAACGAAAAACAACAGCCGAGCTTCATAAGCATGGCTGCGCTGTCACTTGTTTGTCTAAATTGCGACGTTGGCCGCACAAAGAAACACTCAGTTTTGAGGCCTTTTGTCTTGATTTAGAAATTAATAGGATTCTTTGTCGTCTTTACTTGGTTTTGTCATTTAATTTTACAATCATGTTTCAAATTTGTCGTGGTTCAATCTGCATGTTTTGAAATAACCTAATTTTCCTCGATCCTCGGAGATGACGTGCCAGGAATCGGTAGGCCGTTGGGAATTTTTAAAAGGTTTATTGGTGCGTCTTGCGCTAATTTATCCCTGAGGGAGAATTATTTCCGGACTCGTTTGTGACGAATTGATATTTTTCATGGGCCCTTCACCTAAGGGCTGTCATTTATTTCTGGGCCTGCAATTTATTACTGTCATTTATCATTTCATCGAGTCCTCGGAGTCCTTGCGTCGCGCGGATCCTATCCGAGGGCACTTCGCAACGGCTAATGTAGCATCTGTTCTTTTATTACTTCGCCAAATTATTTCCGATATCCGTCTTGATTTCAGGCTCCTTTTGAAATACATTTGCGCGATGAAGAAATTTGGCGACGAAACAGGATGCTGGCTTAGTAAAACAGAAACTGATATACGAGATATTGAGAATAACAATGAATAGAAAGAAAACGTAAACAAAAACAGCAATCTGAACAATATATTACTGAGTATAATACTAAATATTTCTATTTACGACTGACTTATAAAAGTAAAGCAACCAATGTTTAATATTTAATAAATTATAACTGCTACAAAAAACCAGTGACATACAGTAAAAATGCGTAATTTTTGTGAAGAAGTGCAAAGTGTTTTAGTGAGTTGGGGTTGCGGTTGAGTGAGGTTGAGGCTGGGGTTGAGGTTGAATAGTGAGTGAGGGTGATGGTGATGGGTGAGGCCGCAGCATGACCACATGGATGGCGCTGTTCGGGCTCGTG
Organism: Athrips mouffetella; assembly: GCA_947532105.1. Classification (NCBI taxonomy): domain Eukaryota; kingdom Metazoa; phylum Arthropoda; class Insecta; order Lepidoptera; family Gelechiidae; genus Athrips; species Athrips mouffetella. The sequence goes on along the minus strand of OX383961.1, from coordinate 667,449 downwards.
TGGCTGCTGCGCGTGCGGGGATCGCTGTGCGGCTGCGCGGCGTGCAGGTACCTACATCTCTTTCTTACATACTTACCGCCAGTTCCACAAAGCATCTTTAAAGTAAAAGCTCCTTTAAGTCTATTGCTGACTTTTTCTGTTTTGCTGACAAAGAAAGTGACAGCAATATATTTAAAGGAGTTTTAACTTTAGAGACGCTTTCTGCAACTGGCTGTTAGTGATAGAGCTACAAGAACCTATTAGGTGAACGAAATCGGAGCTAATGACGCTGCCCTGGGGATTTCACACTTTACATGCAAAATATATGACAGCATCTTACTCCGTCTTGGTGACGACAAAGAATATCTCAACTTTTGGGTGTCGTAAGAGGCGACTAAGAGATTACTAATCGGATGATGGGCAGTAGCGTCCTTCTATGTATCGTACGTACCATCTTTTATACAGCGGTCACCAGCAACCGCAGTCCATGGTGCCAGCCGCAAAGCTAATGTTACGCTAAGGCAATTATACAATAACTTTTCTAGTCAAAATTAAACTGTTAAAATTCAACATCCAATAAAAACTTTAATAAAAACTCGAAACAAAGTAAAGTGATTTTGGCAACTTCTACTTCATAAAATTGCGGCCACATTGTCTGTAGGCTCAGTCTGTTTCTAATTTAAAACGTCACTGTTTAAAACGCACGTTGTTTGTAGTGTTCAGAAATAACTTGAAATGGCGATTGCAGGCGCGCGCGCGGCGGAGGCAGCGGAGACGTCGACAGAGGGGGCGAGCTGACCCCCTCCCCCCGCCGCGCGAGCCCCGCGCACCCCCCATTCGACGTGATCGCGCTACAAGCGCCGGCGCAGGGCACGCGTGACGTCACCGTTCAGACTGACTTCGACGACGAGGAGGACCTAGACAAGATCGAGCTGCAGATCACCGAGGAATGTGAGTTCACTACACTTTTTTGTATAGTAAAAATATATTTTCGTGTTGAGAAAAGACATCTCCGTTTTGCAAAAAGATATTTTAGTGTTACAAAAATATATTTTCGTGTCGCAAAAAGATATTTTCGTGTAGCAAAAGGATATTTACGTGTTATAAAAAGAAATTTTCGTATCACAAAAAGACATTTTCGTGTCGCAAAAAGACATTTTTGTGTGACATGGATAGCTAATGTTACCCAAAGATCTAAGCAGCACTTACGTAGATCAGAGCTATTTTACTTGATCCCTGTGAGATTTCTTTTTTTTTTGCCTTTTTCTACCGGAAAGCAGCAGTGTTTCCATTGCTGTGTTTCGGTTTGAAGGGTAAGGGAGCCAGTGGAATTACCGGCAAAGGAGACATAAGATCTTAGTTCTCAGGGTGGACAACGCGCTTTACTGTCTTATTAGTGCCTTAAGACAGTGGATGTCATGGGTGGTGGAGGCCACTTACTACCAGGTGGGCCATTTTCACGCTTGTATAGCACAAGAGACATACCATCTTAATTCTCAGGGTGGGTAACGCGCTTTATTACTGTTAAATTATTGTACAAAAAAGACAACGGGTGTCATGGGCGGTGGTGACCACTTACCCTCAGGTGACCCACCTGCCCGTTTAGCCACTTGTGACTAAAAAAAATTGTTTCAATCTTACACAAAAGCGAAACAAAAATAACGCTTTTTCTGAATCGCGCTACTTTATTTTTCCGAAGACATCCTGAAAAAACCGGGCAACCTGTATAACATTTGATGATAGTACAAGCTTTTGCACTTTGATTTCAAAAACTCCGCATCTCCTATAGCTCAAATCTGTCCCGTTTTTAATATGGATGTACGAGTACTTAGAACGGGAGCTCACCTTAATTGATTATAATTCATAATTAATTTATTTCCAGAAAATTTATATAAAGTTTCATTGTATCTTAATGTGTACATACATACATACATACATAACATCACGCCTTGTTCCCGTTGGGGTAGGCAGAGACCACAGTTCTCCACCTGCTACGATCTTGACATACTTCCCTTGCTTCCTGAACTTTCATCAGTCCTTTACTGTGTCAGCATGCAATATACATTATAATAAAGATACATTAAAGTTGGCCACAAAATGACTAAATATTACGAATTAATATACAACAGTGGTCAAATTAGATTAGGTACATATGTCAATTCTTTATTATTAGTTATTATATTAGGTTGGGTTAGATTAGGTATTATGATTGGTTCTGAGAAAATTTGTACTACTTCATGATTAAACACTTTTCCATTTACTGGTGCTGTGAAAACTAGCTTCTTGCCAAATTCCATGATTCTAAGTCAACGGGAACTACTATTTACCTAGGTTTTGGTAAGGTTCGTAAATGCATGGAGAAGGAGACATAGAGAGCCGTGTCCTTTAATTGTGTAGTCGTAGAAGCTTGAAAATCTTTCAACTTCAAGGTCTATAGACCTTAATATTTGACATTAATTTCACCATAACCCGTTTGTGTGAAGAAGGGTCTTGACGGACAGTCAGACGGACAACAAAGTGACATGTTACCAAGCTCAATCTCGAAAACTGTAATTTTTTCGATTGAAGGTACAGGATTTTCCTTCTAACCCATGTCCAGTCTCTCCACATGCCTAAACCTATAGTCCCTGTCACTGTCACATTTTATAAGTGTTATTTTATTCTGCATCAATATAACTGAAGATTCGTGATAATGCATGCCTGACCCCGTGTAAATCTATCTGTGAATGTGCTCCTTACGGACCGTTCCATTTGTCCAGTCAACCAGCAAATGATAGCTGGTAATGGGAAAAGGGACCCAATCGACCCGATACTTACGAGTACCTACATGTAAGGTATTGTACGTCGGCCTTAGTAATCTCTAAGAAATGCCAGGATAAAGGATAATTACCTACTTTTTCTGGACTAACAAAGATTAAACATATTTTACCACGGAACATAATTTAGAATAAAAAGTAAACGGTTCATGTTATTTAGATTCATGTTCATATTATTTAGATTTTTGAGTTTTGCAAAATGCTCTAAAAATTTGTAATTTTAAAACAAAAAAATACATATTTAACTGGATAGATTCCAATAGGCAAGGACTGGTAAATTAATCAAGGCACTATTGTATCTCGTTTAACAAGCGTTCAACTAAATCAATAAGTTAGGTTATACGTAGATGTTAAATATAAATATATTTTTCCCGCACAACAATTCTTTCTTCCATCTTCCCAAGAAAATTTGTTCATCTGCAACAATAAAGGTGCTATCAAATCATTTAAGTCCCAAAAATTTCATATTTATTTAATAATTTCATGTAGCTTTTATTTTATAATACTTACTTAGAGTAAAACAGCCGTTACAAAAAAAATTTAAGTTTCTGTTACCTTACAGAATTTTTTTGTATCTGAAATTCAAAGTAAGTATTTACATCTACTAATAATGGTATCATCGTATATATAATATGTATAAGTAAAAAAAATGCCTTAGGCAGAGTAATCTTACCCAAATCGCTTAAACGTAGCCGTTAAAATTGTAGAAAACGCTACAAAATAGTCCGTAGCAGTGGCTACAAGAGTCGTAGCAGTCGTAGCCCGGACGGGAATTAATAGTTTTTACTCAACTTTATGAGATGGAAAGCGCTTTTTCATGTTTAATATTTTTGAGCACTCAACGTGTTAAACGAGCGAAAAGATTTCACTCCCAAGAATAAGTTAGGAATTCTTTTTGTGCAGTTAATCAAAATAAATTGTTCCTGTCTTCTTTGTGCAGTTAATGAAAAAACCGGCCAAGTGCAAGTCACTTAGGATTTTATACTTACCCACTACAAGTTTTTGATTGATTGTAAAAATCTGATCCCTCTTTGATATAAACGTATACTAGAAATGGGAGCTTATATTGAATTGGTTATTCTTGGTTGTGAGAAAATTTGCAATATTTAATTATTTTGCCTTAAGATTATTGCCAAATTTCATGACTCTAAGTTTACGGGATGTCATCATCATCATATCAGCCGAAAGACGTCCACTGCTGGAGATAGGCCTCCCCTAAAGATCTCCATGACGACCGGTCCTATGCTGTTAGCTTCCCGGGACGTACCCTATAGGTTTTGGTGAGGTTGGACTTTCATAACTGGCCGTATCTTTTTATTTTGTTGACGTAGAAGCTTGAGCCGTTTAGTAGTTACGAGGGAACAAAGAAACGGACATACGAGTACATACATTCATGCATACTAACATAAATACAGGTTAAACACATAATCCTTCTTTTAAGCCTTGCCGTAATCGGATAAAAATAAGAAAACTCTAATAAATTTTACTTAATTGGCCAAAGAATTATTCCTTGTCTTTTTCAGTTAATCTTATCTCTTACATCTTTTAGCACAAAGAGAATAAATTTCAATAAAACACAATTCAAACATACAGTTTGTAAACCAATTGTGTGACAACATTATTTAACCTCATAGTAACCGGCGTGTTTTGTTAGGTCTCTCTCGTAACTAGCGTTTACTGTCGTTTGATGTTATATTCTCTGTTGGTGTACAGTCTCGGGAAATGATTGATGAGCAGGTGGACAATAGGATATAGTCGTATAACACCGATTGTCAAGTGGAAGAAAAAAGAACCGGCCAAGTGCATGTCGGACTTGAGAAAAAGATATTTCTTCATTTAAAAAGACAAAATAATTTCTCCATAAACATAAGGTAGAGTGAGGAAACTTTTTTCAAGGTGGATGGATGTGATCTGTACCTGCTTCGTCGAGAAATAGACGTGATATCATGTACGTATCTATGTTAAGACTCAAACAGTGTGACAAATAAAACATAAAGATAGAATCTAGTCACGTCCAAGCGTAAACGATATTGAATGTTATTGACATGTTACTGAAAGAATGAGGGTTATAATTTTTTTAAGCATAATAACTTTTTAGTTGTGGTTTCTTTTCAATATCTGCAACCCTTTAATTCAAATTGTCAAATATATTAAGTCAAAAGATATTTATCAAGTAATGCTGTCTTATCCAATTTTACAAAATATACAACAAAAATTAAAGACCTTCAGCCTGCTCAACCATTTTTTCCTGGGATGGAGCCATTAAAAGATAATGTGTTTACAATATGTGCATAATGTTCATTAATTGAAATTGTTTTTTGGTTTGTTGCCTACACAAACTGTACAACACTTATTTCAAGTTTAAATGCCTAACATAGGGCTATAGTATTTTTCACAAGCTGTCTCCACTTTTCTCTGTCTTGCATCATCCTTCTTGCGTCTCTTCATGTCAGTTCAGCAGCCTTGAGCTTGCTCTCTTTGTACGGGAAATCTAAGTCTCCGTCTGCCAATCGGCACTTCTCTATCTTATACACAATAATATTTTTTTAGCTAAATGTTGTTTTCGGTCTGCTAGTGAGTGGTTGCTGCAGTCATAATACCTAGCATATTTAGAACGACAGAACGACTAATTTCTCAAGATAATGTACTTGAATACAGGTAGAACATCCATCCAACCGGAACGGGTTATCTAAATGATGTAATGTTTTTAAAAAAGGTGAATGGTTTCCCCAGCGTGGGCTTAAACCTCCTTGGGTTTCCCTGTAGAAACACTACATTAATTCTAGTTGTTGAACATTCTACAGTGCCTACACGGCGCACGTATTCAAGCGATGTGTATGTTCAGTTCAGCTGAGCTTAGTGAGGGAGTGCTCATTTCATCTCGGGGCGGTAGTTAAGTAAATTAAAGCAGATAGCGGAGAGGGGTGAGAGGCGCGGGCGAGGAGGGGATTACACATATGTATACAGGGGCTTCGGGGAAATAACAGCGAAGGTGGCATTTTTACATAACACTAAATTCATTAAACACTATCCCACCAGAAACATTGTCATGTAAAATGTTGCTAAGACGAGACCATATAGGTCGCATTTTCAAAAAGTAATCAGATCTCATGTAGAGCCAAGCTTCTAACTCTACACGCCTTAACTCTACAAGCCATAACTTTACAAAATCTACACCTAAGTCAAAATAAGTGGCTCGGCCGTTTCGTTAATTCAAGAACTAATTGTAGAACAGAAAAGTAACATGCACAGTAATAAATTATTTACCTTACGCCCACATGACGGTAGCGAAACGGCCAAGCCACATATTTTGACTTAGGTGTAGATTTTGTAAAGTTAGGGCTTGTAGAGTTAAGGCGTGTAGAGTTAGAAGCTTCGCTCTACATTAGATCTGATTACTTTTTGAAAATGCGAGCTATACGGTCTCGTCTTGGCAACATTTTACCTGAAAATGTTTTCGGTGGGATTATTATTATTATTATTATTCTTTATTCTGAGCAAAATACATATTGCATTGAATATAACTTAATCTAGGTACATTATTTGGAATAACAATTAATATGTCCAAGAAACAAAATAAAAAAAAAAACAAACAACAGCAACACAAACAAATGGAAATTAGGTATTTTTAGGGATTTCACAACTTTTTGTAAGTTTCATAGTATAGCATATAGCATTGTTGTTGTTGTCGTCGTCGTTGTTGTTGTTGTTGTTGGTCAGGAAGTCTATTCATTATTATATTCTATTTAATTCTACTATTACATTTGCGGAAGTGCCATACAAACTTCCATCCCCTGCTTTAAGGTGTTGGGGGGTAAAAAATTCCAAGTTTTAGGATCTTTTTGTTGTTAGTGTACTAATACTAGCATACATACCAAATTTCAGCTTTCTAGGACTTCAGGAAGTACCCTAACAATTTTGATTACTATCAGTGAGTGAGTGAGTGAATCAGTGACAAAATCTGGGTTTTTTAGATATCAATAAAATCTAAACTATAACAGCTATGCAACTGAAACTTTATAAGTTTAATAACTTTAGTATTGACATCATATCCTGTAAATTTTGTTTATCTGGTATAATCCAAATCCAAGTTATGAGGGTTTAAAAAAAACGACGAAGCGCTTCGAGAAAAGGTAGGTAGTGCCCTTGCGCTTCGCTTGGCTCGTCTTGGCGGGGGCACTACCGTGCTCCCAGATAAGTATGAATTAATGAAAACCAAAAAATTAAACATCTGATTCCAAAAAAAAAGTAGATTTCATTACGAAAAAAGTTACTTTAAGTTACTACTTAAATCACAAGATAGGGCATTTGTGTTAAATTTTCTTCGATTCGTATTCGAACATTTTATTCCTTAGGAAAAATTATCACTTTTACGGTACTGTTATTTGTTATTTTCGAGAGCAGTTTTTTTACGTGTAGTAGTTACCTAGAAAGTTCCAAGTTCAGTTGTGACTTCATTGTTTCTTGATCAATCATATCTATGAAATCAGCCGTCTTCTTTTCCTCAAAAAAAAAATATCATGTGCTCGTAACTATCTAAGAGGTTAGTTGGCAGGTTGGGTGAGCCCTTGGCCTCTACTCCGCTACCGGTCTGGTTCACCGTTTATCTTCTTTCATTGTCAAGTGTCTTATCCACCGTGGCATAGCAACTAATTTTGTATAGATCATGGCAGCGTCATAATTTATTGTTCCTGATACGTTCTTGAAACTATAATTTTTGAGCTCAAAATTATCATTATTTTTGTACCAGTTTGGCATAAGAGTTATTCAAAACGATACAAGTGTACAGCGCAATTTTTATACCACCTTGGATATTTTAAAAGGTGGTTCTTTCTTTGAAACTGGATAACTTTTCCCGATGTAGATAGGTCGAGATACGAAAGAAAATTTTCAACTTCCCATACAAACTGCATCAGCTGACAGCACATTTTGTATGGGAGGTTGAATTTTTATTTTCCGGTTTTCTAATTTACTTCTAATTACTCGTATAATCAGGTTCAGCTTGATAAAATGCATAATATTTTTTTTTATACGGAAAGGAGAGTAAGACTTCTTCTAGATGAGCTTATACCATCGCCCACCTCATCTGTGTCTGCGGGGCTACTAAAAAATAAATAAATATACCTGCATGATATTCTTAACAAAAGACCCTCTTCTTTGCCCAGCGCTCGGGATTGCGTGAGAAAATTGTGAGTGAATATCGTCCTCACCTTTCGTGAGAAGAGCTGTGAGATGTAATATTTTAACCGGCTTTTAGAGTACCACTCCTTTTGAAGATTTGTTACATGAGAGTCGACAAAAGAAAATAAATTTAATTTAAAAATTGCCAAGAAGACTGCAAACCGCTTTTATTCGTTTACTAAAGTTGAAATTTACTGAGATTGTTTACAAACTACATGATAAGAATTTTGTTCTGCTTGAAATGTAATCGCGCAGGAACATACATGACAAAAGATACGAAATCATATTTTAATTGAAACTATGTTCTGTCTGCCTAATATAAAGCTATTCACAGCTTTGCATAAGACATTTAAGTGAGAAACGAAACAGATCGTGGAAGGATCTGTGGTCTTGTTTACTAATTATATATTCTGTGCTGTAGACCACAGCCCATAGAGCCCATAGACCATACCACAGAATCCTACAGGATCGTCATCATTTTATGGTGTGGGTAGTGACGTCGATAACCGACATGACGGCACCATCTTCTTCTTCTTTCGTGTCGGCAAGAACACGGGCGAAATCTTACTTGCCCAGAAAGCGGCTACCATGGTAGCCCTCTGATTACCGTCAAGTAAGTCCTACCAGCCAGGTGCCATGTTATGCAGGAGTTCACCACATTCACAGCTGGCGTTACTTAGGAACTCGCTACTTAGGAACCCCCACCGGCATAGGTTATCCTTGCTTCGGCCAACTTGGGTCCTCAGCCTATTGAGACTTCTCCAGGCACCATGAATAACACATGTGTTTAAATGTTGCTGTTAAAGCTCCACGAGCTACCAGAATCCACGACTTCAGATTATACCTCTACCAATAAAAACACTTTATTTAAGCTATTATATCTCTCATTAAAACTCGCCTGTCTCTTCGTAAAAATCCGTAGCCTCTCTAAGGGATAAAGCTTGTTAATAAACCAAGGATAATGCAAACACTTTAAGAAAATAACAATCTTATAAAAGCTGCAATCGTGAAATCGACTGCAGCTCCTACTTAGCAGATTTGCGCTCCTGGCATACAAATCTGAACGAGCAGGCATCTTAAAAGAAACAATTCTGAACCTTTTTTCATACAAAAATAATGTTTTTCTTTTTCTTTTCACTGAAAAGAACTTTTTTAATAGTGGAGTTTAATAGTACATTAAAATGCAAGTGCGCTATTTAAATAATATAAATAATTTCATAAAATGAATATTCATTTATCATTATTTTCTCGAATACAGCTTAATTTTATGGAAATGTTAACGTAATATGCATAAAAACTCTTTGCTCCTTGCGAGATTAAAAAAAAAGACAAAATAAAAAACTATTGCAATATTTTTTATGGAAAAAGCACGCGTGTGCAAATATAGCTGTTTTATGAGCAAATGTGTTGAAAAAGTATATTTGAATCATGTCTTTGAATGGCAGCGTAAGACAAAAAAACCGGCCAAGTGCGAGTCAGACTCGCGCACCGAGGGTTCCGTACCACCACATAATCATAATTGTATTAGTTGAAATTTCAGTAATTTAATGTGCTAGATTTTTTTAGTCCGACACGCGCTTGACCAAATTTTATTATTTGTTGTTATTTTATAGCTTATGCACTATAAACATACCAATTTTCAAGTTTGTAAGTGTTCCCGTTTTTAAAATAGAACTAAAACAAAAATCGCCTCAGCGACCATCCAACTTGAGCCCTCTCTTATATGAATGTTCTTGAAACGGGAGCTCACCACAATTGGTTACCATTAGTTGTGAGAAAAGTTGTAATATTTAATGATTTCAGACTTTTCCCATTATTTGTACTTTGAGACCTAGCTTCTTGCCAAATTTCATAATTTTAGGTCAACGGGAAGTACCCTGTAGGTTTTTCATTTTTGAATAAATGTATGGAGATGAGGACATAAAATGCCATATCTTTTGATTACGTCATTGTGAAAAATTGAAATTTTCAGATCTTGTGTGGTTCATGGATCCTAATATATGGTATTAATTTCAACCTGATACCTTTATTAAATATGTAAATTTTATATTTTGTATGACGATCACTTTAGCATGTAATTTTATATTGACATTATAATGACATTTAATATCTGTATGTTATAGTGAAATAAATGAATCTAATCTAATCTAATCTAATCTTTACCCGTTCGTGAGATAAAGGGTCTTGACACACAGACAGACAGACAGACGGACTACAAAGTGATCCTATAAGGGTTCCGTTTTTTTCTTTTGAGGTACGGAACCCTAAAATGGAGAGGCATTAAGTAGACGACGACGTCCACATGTTTTTTGGGTGATAAATATACTCACTGACACGGAATTTAACCACACCAAAGATTTTTTTACCGTTAATATTTTCCTAGCACATAACTGTAACCTATCTAATGTAGGTAACTATACAACGTAAAACGGAAAGGTGTGATAATACTAAAGGGTGTGAATCTGCCCATGAAATTGATCAACTTTTCCCAAGGTCATAAAATAAGATCAATTTTTGACCTCCCATAAAAACTGCATCAGCTGATAGCGCATTTTGTATGGGAGGTTAAATTTTGTTTTTCTTATGTCGACCTACCTATAATACGAGTATCTAATGTTGGCAACTATATAAGCATAGTACGCGATAGCTCAAGATTGCGTGCGAAATTAATGGAGCGCCATACATTTCGCCCGCTCTATTGAGCTGTCGAAAACTTTATGTTTAACGAGCTCTTTATTGAATGAATGAATTAATTAATTAATAATTTTACTGACTTTATTTTTTGTTTTATTGACATTCATTTGATGCCTTTATCACAACAGATGTCCCAAGTGAAATAGTAAATAAAAATAAAATAAAAATGGTCCGTTTTTGCTGAATGGTACGACGTTTTCCATTGTATCATTGAGACTTTGATTAAGTCTATAGATACGGCATTAAACTCTTTTTTTATTGCAACATCAGGAAAAAAATTTAAACTTTTTTTCTTTCACGTTCCTATATTTTTTATGCGATGCCCTGGTGGTACTACAAAAAAGACCATTTAAAAATATATAGTATGCATAGAACGTATACCTTATTATCATTAGTTAAGTAGGGCTAAAAGCAGATAAAAAAGTTGATATTTCATATGGTGCAAATTCAGTGGCGGTGAGTGTACCTAAGCATAATTACGGTGTTCCGTCAACAATATTACACGAGTTTTCTAGTGTTTGCAGGATTTTATCATCATATTAGCTGAAATACAAAGATGATAAATGAGAAAAGATTTTCAAAGATCAGAAGAATTTCGCCGAATTTCGAATATGTTACATTTTGCCTACAGTACAAGCAATCAATAGAAAAATACATCTACATTATGTTTTTGTATAGTAAGAGCTGTTTTCACAATTTCTTTAAGAGGGAATGTATTCGAGTGTAATATTTCAGGGGGGTGATCGTGGTAATTTGAACGACATTACCAAAACAAAAACGTTTGCCTCAAAAGTTATGTTAAGTCTTAACTAAGTGTTTTAGGAAAACGTTTTTGTTTTGGTAATATCGTTGAAATTACCACGATCACCCCCCAGCTCGAGTTGGTAAAATGAGCAGAGCGCTTTACGAGATATCGCGCTCCAATGTATTATACAGTTTTTTTTTGTATTTGTAAATGCTTTATAGAAAACAAACTCCGCATTTTACTTTGTAAGAAATTGTTTTGTTTGCTTATCAGTACTCTGTATAGTTTTGTTGTAGAAATATTATATGTCTGAATCGAGAATTTGCATGTATTCTTTTTCGATTAAGGTGCTCTGTGACGGCCATCTTAGACCCGAACGCAACTAGATGGAGCCACTGCTGCAAATATAAGGTTTTATTTTTTTAATGCAATAAGTACCAACTATATATGTGCAAAAAGTTGATTCGCGTAAATTTCATCGTGCACCTTCAACGCCTAACAACAATTTCGATAAGAAAAATATCTACATATGTCCACTAAAGTCAATTACTCTCGTCAGTCCGTGGTTACATGAGAACGATCACTCACACATTCACACAAAGCACAACCGTACAGTTTTGACCGCATTGAACCTAAAATTGCTAACAAAAATAGTACTTTCAGTACATTAACTGTATTTTTGTATTAATTAGCGAAAAATTAAACTAAAAATAGCAGTGTTCGTTCGTTTCTCAACAGAATTTTATGTCCCGCTTAAGAATGCAAGTCATTTTAAATTTTGTATGGAAAACGGATCACCTTAAGGGATCTAATATTAAGCTTGAAAGCGCATTTTTTTGTTAGAGTCGAGTATCCCCCCCACCCCCACCCCTGCCAGGTAAATGGTTCAACAGTAGTACATATGATGAAATTAAAAGGAAAACTATCACAACTAAGAAGGATAGCTGAAAAACAGGAAATAATATGGATGTAAAAAGTTTATGTTATGATCGTTATGACATACCTAATCAAAGCCTGCTTTGTGAGAAAAAACCGTAAAAAAAAGTACAGAACCCTATACTGCGCAAGGCCCGACACGCACTTGGCCGGTTTTTTATATTTAGGTCAATGAATATTAATACAATAGAGTCTAACTCGTGGATTAACAGTTTCTTATTCAGATTCATTTATTTAATCTATAACTTCTTTACAGTGCACTTAAATCACAATCATAGATAAAATTATGCAGATAAAAATCAAAACAACGAGTCTGCTAATGTTTCTGATACGTGCTATGACAGCGTACAAGAAACGACAAGAAACAAGAAACGACTGCAGCACGATTTATATAATGTGTTTCTCGTGTTTTGCTGGAATACCAGAGTACCATATCTTTTTGCGTTCGTGATGTATCATAACATCCCACAAAAAGTCCACTGCAGGACAGGGAGTTCCCTCCAGAATTCTAGCTTTTGCTGGAAAGATGTGGAGGGAAGTACCATAGTCACCTCGCTTGTTAGCGTTACGGCTGGCACCATGGACCGCGGTTGTAGGTGACCGCAGTAAGAAAGATGTAAGATATAAAAGAGAATGCTGCTGCCCATCCTCCAGTTAACCCTTAGTCGCCTCTTACGACACCCACCGCTAAATACAGAGTGTCATTCAGAGACGTTTCGCTAGCACTGGGCTAAAATCCACACTTTCGCATCAAGCGCTTTGAAACGTCCACTGCAGGACAGGGAGCTCCCTCCAGAACTTTAGCAAAAACGCGTGGTACTTTGAAGGGGATTTACCATAGTCACCACGCTTGTAAGCGTAGCGGCTGGCGACCACTGTTGTTGGTGACCGCAGTATGTAAGATGCTGAAACAAAAAGATGCTGCTGCCCATCCTCCGGTTCACAAGCCCTTAGTCGCCTCTTGAGACATTTACGGGTACAGATATGTTGGTAAATATTCTTTACCGGCACCACACGGATCAAAATTGTTTAGTTGGACATAAAAAACGAAATTTAATATTCAGTCGAACTTTTTACCCTATGATAACCATGATGTCAAAGTCAAAATCGTTTATTCATTGTTGGAAATGATTTTATTTTAACACTTCCAGTGTTCGGATAAATCTACAAAGTAGAAAAGTAGTTCATTGTTGGATATTAAAATCTCTTAATGACGTCAGCTGAACTACATCGCTTCACAAACAATGTGGCGCCATAGTGGGAAAAAAAGAAGCAACAATAAAAACCCACGCCCTCTTTTAAATATGTTTTGATATACAACAAACATGAGTCAGTTTTAATTTTGAATTAGCCTGTCAGAACCGTAGCCTAATCTCTTCTAGATAATCTGATATTTTATAATAACCCTTCTTATACAATTTCTGCTTGATAACAGTTTTGAATTTATCTAACGGTAAACTTTCAATATCAGTGGGTACCTTATTATAGAAGCGTATACATTGACCTTTATATGTTTTACTAATTTTGTGAACACGGCTGACATGAAAAGCAAGTTGATTCTTGTTTCTTATGTTGACACTGTGCCTGTCACAATTTTTCTCAAAAATATGTATATTCCGTTTAACATATATTAAATTCTCATAAATGACCTAGCTAACCTAACACAAAAGTCTTTACAAACTAGTAGTATCTCAAAAAGCTTAGTAATTTGCGGAACCAGTGGTGATAAAAAGTGTGGAACTAATTAACTGGTAAATAGGATGGTGAGTGGCAAATGGCGGATGGCGGGTCCAAATGGCGTTTTAATGGCAGCCATTGAGCGGTCAGCCTTCATCCCATCACGCGCTGTAAAATGAACGAGTGTGTAAAGTACGCAAAGTTGCGACATGTTTTAGCATCCAAATGGATATCGTCCTCTTTTTTGCAAGTCTATCAACTATAAAGGGTGTAAGGTACTGGTTTCCGAAAACTGAAAGGGCATGATCAGTCTACGTAACTGAACAACTTTCAGTGAACAAACCTTTTAGGAGATGAGAAAAAAAATCCGCTTCTTCATACGAAATTGCAAACTTGATTGAACAATTTCTATGAAGTGGCAGATTTTTTTTCACTTCCTGAAAGTTTTATTCACTGAAAGTTGTTTAGTTTCGTAGACTGATCATGATTTTTCAGTTTTCTGAAATCTGTCTGCCGAATACCGTTATTTATTATACAATGTAAATTTTCGTTGGTTTTATCGCGAAGCCCAATGATTCTCTCGGACTTCGGGAGCAAAATCAATGAAAATTCATATTTAAATTTACATGAATGCTGCTCTTTACGTATAATAAAAGAGAAAAATCCGCTTGTCTGTACTTTGAACATATTTACCAAAAAAAACCGGTCAAATGGGAGTCGGACTCGCGCGCTGAGGGTTCCGATACACATATATAGTATTTTTGAAAGCAATAAAACAGAACTAATTTATTTGTAAAGGTTTTTAGCAGATTGCTGAAAAACTGTGCTATCGACTAGAATTAATTCAGATTTTTCCATTCGCAAATTTAGGAGATAAGGGGGGAGGTAAGTATTTTTTTTTTAATCATAACTTGAAAACTAAGAGTTGTAAAAAACACAAAAATATATTGGCTTTCTGGGAGGGAGCCGAGCGCAGCGAGGTTCAAATCTCTTTGGAGGGAGCTCCCTGTCCTGCAGTGGACGTTTCGTGGGATGTTATAATGAGATATTATTACATAGGTAGTTGTACTATTGTAATAGTGTTAGTTCAGGAACCTGTCCCTTACACATAATGAAGCTTTTATGACTTTTTAATATTATAATTAAAGTAAAATCAGAGCTTTTACACAGTGGATATATTTGCCTATTTACACAGAGTGCAGTTGAGTCAGACTAATAGACAGAGAATACTCATATAAAAAATAATATTTAAATAGCTGTCAAAATACGGCCAGGATGTTCTCATTGTTACAAAGGAGTTTCAGAAATAATAGTAGATTAGTAGCCAAGGGCTGTAAGGCATCAATTGCAGCCCTAGATAATTAGGCCCACGAGCGCAGCGAGGGCGCCTATCATTCGAGGGTGAAATTGATGCTTACACCCGAGCTAACTACTCTGCTTTACATCTCGATTGTGAGGTAAGTAGGTCCTTATTACCACCAAATTGTAGGTGACCAATTAGCGCTCTAGGGTAATAATGTAGCTATAAAAACCCTAGGGCGGTAAGTAATAAAAAAAAACTTCACTCTTTCAAAACTCAATTACTTACCGCCCTAGGGATTTTCTAGCTACATTATTACCCTAGAGTGCTAATTGGTCACCTACAAGCCCCATTTGGGGGTAATAAGGACCTACTTACCGAATATGAGAGATGTAAAAGTATATTATTTACCTTACTAGATTATACGAAACCAACATGCTTACGTACTCGTACGTTACACGACACCTAAAATCTCTTTATTAATTCAGTTCATCACAAAATAAGTAAGCAAGAATCTAGTACCTAAGCAAGAAAACCCCAATCTCAGGGGTTTCTCTGATTCGATTGCGTTGCTTGTTTGTTCGACGCTACGGTGTGTCGACGTAGCGTATCGTCGGCGTAGCGTAATATAACGTGAGTTTTTTGTTTCAGCGAACGTCAGCAACTACGAAGGAGGACGGCAGAGCCCGAACGGCGCGAGACGGCTTTACCAGGTTTGTTGCTTGTTCAGTCGCCAAAAATGTTTTCTACCACCTTACAGTTGAGGTTTATTTGTAAGTCATAAAACAAGGAGTATGAGTTTCTCTAATTAAAGTACTATTACTTAGATAAACTTTGGCTACGCACTAAGTGTTGTCATAATTGGTAGATCACATTCTTGGCCGAGTGGGGCCACACTTTATTTTATTTATTTGTATTATTTTGACTTCTTATGACTGGGCAATGAAATTTTATTATTATAAGTTGGATTATATTATGACTAGTGAATTTGTAATGTATGCTTTCAAATCTTTTAACTTTGACTTCTTTTTGTAAATATTGCTATGCTCTAATGGAGTTTACAGTGCAAGGACTATGTACATATCACCTAACATCTTGTTAATACTACTGTATTTACAGCAATAAATAATTTTTTGAATTTGAATTTGAGACGTTTCGGTTTATGAGGAATGGACAATTCGAAATAAAATGGTCCGATACGTTTATTAATTGTGTAGTTGTATTCTTTGACCCCAAACATGTAAATTTAGACGCCTATGTTGGATTATTATTTCGATTCTGTTTTTTGTATGTGTACTGTGCTTGTTTCCTTTGAATAAATGTGTGTCTATGTCTATGTCTATATGATTTAGAAGTCAAGATATTAGACCAACATTTCAAAATAGCCTCTATAAAATCCAAAATGGCCGCCAATGGAATTGGCTCCTAAAAAAAATGAGAGCTGTATACCTAACTAGTACCTGGAAAAAATTTAGTCCATTTATAAGTCGTGTTCAGTAGAAATACTAAGCGGCCGCAACAAAATTCCTACTTTCTATATTTAAAAAAATATGATGTCAAACTCTTTTCAAAAATCAAAACACCTGAACAAACCTTTGTCTATTCTCTGTATATTTTACAGTCCTTTCAATAGTGCTACACAGTACACACGGCTCTCGTCTATTTGGTGTTCAATTCTGTCGGCTGCCGGAGAGAATGTCTGCCCTGTCGACTACAATATTATCGCAAACTTTTGTTCCCGACTCGACGGGTCTCTGCTGCTCTATTCAATGCACCTACTGTAATGTAATATACCGCGAAATATACAGGGTCTTTAGTAAATGTCTGCAAACCTCTCAGGTAGTAGCTCTACCCAGGAAACTGAACCACTTTCCCTAAGGAACATAGCTCAAAATAGGAAAAAAAAATTGACCTCCCATACAAAATGCGCTATCAGCTGATACAGTTTGTATGGGACTGAAAATTTTTTTTCGTTATTCGACCTATGTTCCTTAGGGAAAGTGGTTTAGTTTTATGGGTAGCTCTACTACCTGAGAGGTTTGCAGACATTTACCAAAGACCCTGTATAGGTACAGCCCTCGTGGGGGGCTATTTTGCAATCATTAATGCAAACAAGAAAGAATATTTCCACGATGTGTTTTAGGTTACCACCTGATTTATTCTTATTAGCTTAAGAGGAAATCATAGTTTTGGATACGAGGCCGTTATAATTATCATATTTTCATAATCTTTAACGTAGATCTTTTTTGGTGGCATAGGAGGATATATTTTTCGTGCCTCAAAAAATAAGTAGTAATTGTTCTTTCTAACAGTTATTTTTATAACTTATTATCCAAGAAACATAAGTAATAGTAGTTTAAGATACAAGTGCCGTAAGTAGGGTTATTACAAACGAGTTGACGTTTTGTAAACCCAACACGAAGTCGAGGGTTTACCACCGGCAC
Organism: Athrips mouffetella; assembly: GCA_947532105.1. Classification (NCBI taxonomy): domain Eukaryota; kingdom Metazoa; phylum Arthropoda; class Insecta; order Lepidoptera; family Gelechiidae; genus Athrips; species Athrips mouffetella. The sequence goes on along the minus strand of OX383961.1, from coordinate 649,677 downwards.
GAGTTTTTCATAACCTTTACGGCCGTGTATCTTACGACGTTTTTCAATACATTTGTGAGAAGACAGGTATAAGTAATACACTTGTTAAAGGAAACCATGGGTACTGTCAGCCTCTTGTCGATTTACGTTCTCCTGGTACACTCTATTTAATTTTAAATATAGGTAGGCAGTCGTCGCCCAAGTAAAAAGTCACCACTGTATTAGTATTATTACAAAATAATTTTATGATCAGAGTGTAAAAACTCCTTGGTAGTATACTGTTTTTACTTACCGCACTAGTTCGGTAAATAGCTTCTTACGAGCAATGTTTACGTCCTTGTAAGTACGTTTTTCGAGCAAATGTATTGAAAAGGTCTTTTTTATGCTGTGTTACACATCTTTGCATGCAAGTTTGCAGTTTCCATTGAAGTAGTGTATAACTATTTAGTACACCATTTTCCAAACTTTACTAAACTAGCCACGTAGGTAGGGTAGCGATCACCATATTCATTATTATTTATATTACTATTTGTATTATTAGCTATTTCACAGATACAGTATACCTTCCCAACCACACCATTATAATTATTGATACGGAATTGTCATAAAAAATAATGGTGTTACCAAATGCCAATTAATAATTACAGCATTTGAGTTAGCAATAAGGCCGCCTATTTCGTATTTGTATTTTTTTGTAAATTTTGTATTTCTGTGTGCAATAAAGAGTATTGTATTGTAATTACATTATTCACATTCCAAACATCAGAACAACGTGTCAAAACCACTCGTCGGCTCTTTTGTTCAGATGCCGGTTGCGCTTTGCTCTTTGAATACTGCCCATTCTCTCTTCTGAATGTCATATTAAAGAGCGACCGAATAATAGTGCTTTCATACATGCATAGTTATTATGTGTGTGCTTGCTTTCAGTTGAATGGTAAGTGTGTCACATGAGCGCTTTATTTGCATACAAGCTTGGCACTGGATGAAACGCAGTGTTACTTGACTGACTTCGTTTGCGATAAATGCTTAATAAACTAAGTTTTGCTCTACATATGTGACACTGCGTTTTTAAGCAATGTAGGATTTTCAGATCTTATTAACTTGCCAGTTAATGGTTCCGCTAAGACAGTTTGGTAAGGAGAAACAGATTAACATGGACTAAAACCTTAAGTGGTCATCATCATCATATCGTGTGGGTTGCAAGGTCGATGACCGACCTCCCTGGTGTAGAGTCGTTGAGCCGCCAAAGGCCTCTGACATGGCTTATTAACGACTACATCCGTAAATAGTAGTCGGGACCAACGGCTTAACGTGCCTTCTGAAGCATGGAATCATCTAACTTTTCGGACAATTAGGTGATTCATCTTACAATGTCCTAACCAAACTGGGGAGGTCGCACAAAGAGATTTTGGTTTGACAGTTTCCCCACCGGGAATCGAACCCAGACCCTCTGGATAGATCACGGAGGAAAAAAGTTTATTTCTGAACCTTTGTAAAAATTGTAGAAACGATTAAATATAAGTGGGTCAGATATTTTTTTTATTTCATAGGATGATACGAGTATCTACAGAAACTCCTAAATCACAAAATTTTGAAAATAGTCTAAAATTTTATCCATCTGGCAACTCAATTAGGAAAAGACATTAGTTTTCTAACAACTCATGCTTTGACTAACATTGTAAAGTGTTTAAAATTGAAACAAAATTATGTAGTTGTACAGTTATTTTTATACAATAGCAATAAAAGTCCTTTTACTATACACACCTATAGAGCTTGTATTTTCAGCGGGCAACGCATAATTTCGCTCGGTAGGTCGACCACAATGGTATCGCACGACTATTGTCCCGGTGCCAAGCTTTTCGCTTTATAGGTATATCACTTTTCAGTTCCCACTATCTTTTACCTGTAACTGAAACTCTCGAATATCGTAAAGTTTTCAAACTCGACATATTTTCAAACAATCTCTTCAACTGTTGGAAACAAGTTAGGCACCAAAGTTCTGTTCGAAGTGTGAATGTCTGAAAAATACAACGTTATTATGTATTTCAACGAGTGGTTTAGTGATAAAAATACAACGTTTATTATTGGACCATTAGTCACATCAAGTTTTAGTATGTTTTCAAATAAAAACACACGGGCCAAATCACACATTATAACTATAGCAAGGTATATTTTTCACTAACGTAGAAAAAAAAGACCAAGAAACTATTCAACGAGCATCCTATCGCAAACAAAGTTTAGTGCCAATAAAAGTACATCTCATAATATTTATCGTTACTATGCCAGTAACCTACAGTTACCATGATGTTATTTTACTTATAAATTAAACATGTTACTAAGATCATGAATCTGAACAACTTTCCCAAAGGAACATAGGTCGAAATACGAAAAATAAAATTTGACCTCTCATACAAAATGTTTTTTAAAACGTTTCTATGGGAGGTCAAATAGTAGATTGTATCACAAGGCTGTAAAATAATATTTTTAAGGCGAGGGCGCTATTTTGAATCCAGAGCGAAGTGTAGGATTCTAAACTAGAATCCTGAACGTAGCGAGGGATTCAATAGGTCGCCCAAGGTAAAAATATTTTTGCAGCCGCATAATACACTCTACTTTTCATCTCACTCTATGATAAAAGAATAAGAGGCTCATTGAGACACACACTCGTCATAAATTTTAAATATAAAATACCATTACAATATTATTACTTGATGAAACAACACTAAAAATCACATTAAGTATTATTTGTAACAACTGAAAAGGTTATTGACGTTTTTGTATCAATTAGGAACAGGACCTCTTTGGTTGGTAGTCTTGTTTACATTTCAAGCATATTTCTTTTTTTATATTACAACCGGCCAGTACCATTTTTCATAAAATATTTTGGTTTCACATCTATGGTTGACCAAAAATATCCCTATGATGGACCCAAGGAGGTTTTAATCCACGCTACGCTCTAGTAGCGTGGATTAAAACCTCCTTGGATGGACCTAAATTCAACTTCTAATTTTAAATCCCATTTTTACCCGCTACGAAAGTCTCTTGGAGAAAACAGCTATTTTGTTCGCCTTTATTGACGAACCGTTCAGCGATTTTCGAATAGATGGGATGAAAAAAATATTTACTTATTTCGACCTATGTTCCTTGAAGAAAGTTGTTCAGTTTCATGGTCTGAGTAACATCCTAAAATTTTGTTCACAATTTAATTAGGACCTTATATTTTAGGCGAAAGTATATTTTTCTCTACAACGAACATCACGTACTCATAGATAAAGGTAGCTTCGCAAATAGTGAGGAACGTGCCAAAAGGAGACCCGCAATGTTTTCGCACTCGACTTATCGCTTCCTTGTTTATTATTACCTAAAAAAACATACGCCATGTAAAAATCCCATTTCATTCCATTTCTGTATAATGCATTTATGTAAATATGTTTTTGTTTTTGTGGAAAACCTTCTTAACTATTTTCGATGCCTTTTTATTTTCTATACCAGCGTTTCAGATCCTAGTACCAGATCCTTATAAATGAGTGGTGAAAAATAAATTTGGTTGTAGAGGTGCTATCAAGTAGACCGCCCCATGTGGCATCTTCAAGCCAGTGACCTACTTAAAAGCTGCCTAGATACTCGTAATTAGCATCATCTTATCATCATCAAGTCATTTATAACGTCTGGACCGTTTGCTTCAGTTCCTTCCAGAATTCGCCACAGCAGAAAAATTCGGTGTATTTTTGGGTTACAACAAGAACCAAATTCACCACGGTTTTGGTGTTGCGGCTGGCGTAATATAACCCGGTGATAGGTGACAGTATAATGACGGCATAAAACCTACACAAAATCACATTGGATTGCTACCAAACTAGCCTTTGGTTCAAAATCTCTCTTACGACATTAGAACAGTTGCATGCAGGTTGCATGATACTGCCCATTGGAGGTTCAAAATCCCTTAGGCGCTTTTTATGACACTCGACGGTCAGCCTACACGCGATGTTACTGGTAGTTGGCTATTATTACTTTTGAATTCTATTTGAATCTTATAATCTTGAAATTATGTACCCAGCAGGACGGAGCGATACGAGTACGTAATATATTGGAGCAATGAGCATCTATCGCTTCATCCCTTTCTCACGCATAAATCTGTCCTGCTGCCATTCTAATAAATCTACATTAATTGGACTATACATATAAATAAAGTTGTCTTCTTGTTCCCAGGGTTGGGAGAGCGACGACTCTGTGTGGGAGACAGTGGAGACGGTCTTAGAGAGAGGAGCGGGAGGACTAGGGCTGAGCATCGCCGGGGGGGAGAGTGGTGGTGACGTCACGCTCACAAGGATCGCAGCCGCCGGCGCCGCCGCTAGGGACGGCCGGCTGCAGGTCGGGGATATACTGCTACAGGTACGGTCCTCTTGTCCTCGCAGAAGTTCTAGTAACATGACACTCTTCGCCCCCCACTATTCCCGATAACTCATCTCCTCCACTTATAACGAGGCCATTGCTGGAGTCAGTTACTACACACGATCAATCAAACACGTGTTCTACAAGTGTTCATTGACTTTGGTTACAGACAACTGTAAGGTAAAGAAAGACTTATTTTACCTCACCCACCGAGCGACAGGATGAAACCTTCTGCTTTGTCCTTCCTTGTTTTAAATGTTCGCAATTGGGCCAGCTCACTGTTTTGAGTTGTCTGCCTTGGCAACTGGGCTTGTTTGAGGTCTCTAGCTTTCATTTGCACTGATAATGGTGCAGGCATAGCGATAGTTAGATATCCCATCGCTAAGTTAAATAGGAAAGGGCTGAGAGCAGATCCTGGGTAGACGCTACGCCTACCTGTACTTTGACCTCAAATTCTTTGCTTACACCTGCTATAAAGATATTCTTGATTCTCTTGTCGCTGTAGAACGCCATTGCTTCTTCTATCACTATCTTCACATGAAGCGCGCCTGTAAACTGGCAACGTTAGAAACTAGCACGGACGAATATTAAAGCCAACGCGGAACACTAGGAGTCTAGTCTAGCCTAGTCGATGACTGACTGGAGCTTGAAACTGTAGGGTGGGGGCGTCTCACAAAACACGCTACACCTGTCAAACACATAACACTTCCTTTCGAATATTTGTTAGTCAATACAAGACCATATTCATGACTCGACCACTGTCCGACAGATATGTAACCAAGTCTTCATAACGACTAATCTGATGCAATTTAACTATAACTTGGTTTTTCCGCTTACAAACTATCATTTTTTGCAGTCTGACCAGTGTCTTTCATTACATAAGGCACATTCTAAAGTTTTCTAATAAAGAATCAGTTTGGTTGGGTGGGAGTCATATTTCTTCAGTGTTTCTACCTATAAATATACTGAATAGCTTCGTGAAACAACTTTACTCAATGGCCTATAAGTGCTCGGCGTATTGTGATGAAACATGGAGCGAAGAACAGATCCCATACAAACTTGTTCAATACAACAAGTGAAGTCAATCAAAGGGCGAAGTGCGAGCCCGAACTTTAGTTGTTAGCGAAAGTAAATTCATAAACGTTATGAATTAGTACGTATATAACACTATAGAAGTTGCTTCGATATTCGTGGATCGCTTAATAAAGTTTGAAAAATAATAGTACTTAATTTAGAACAAAGGTGGTCAATTGCGAGTCAGTCTCGTACACTAAGCGTTCCGCACCACAAAAAGTGTACGTACAAATAAAACCCATTTGTTATCATTACGAAACCTTACAAGTAACCTAGTGGCCATGGTATAAAATATGCCCTCCTCATTTCGACCCCATTTGCAATGAAAACATGACAGACAGGAGGTTTTGAAGGTGGTAGAGCTTTTGTGCAAAGTCCGTCTGGCGAAGTACCACCCTCTTACATATTTCTGCCGTAAAGCAGCAGTGTTTGCACTTTGTTTCGTTCTGAAGGGTAAGGGAGCCAGTGTAATTACTGGCACATGAGACATAACTCTTAGTTCTCAGGGTGGGCAACGCGCTTTGCTGTCTTATTAGCGTTAAAGTATGTCTATAATAAGACAGTGGGTGCTATGGGCGGTGCAAACCACTTACCATCAGGTGGGCCACCTGCTTGTTTTAAAAAAACGATTGTTAGTACCATAGGCCACTGACATGATCATGAATTTAACTTTTTTTCTAAAAAAAAATATACCGGAATCCTGCATCATAAGAGTTGGCGAGAAAAAAGATAAGAAATACTCAAGCTTCGTCAATTTCTAGTCAAAAATCATGAGGTAAAAGATCTTCACTTCAAATATCATTTTTTCATTGTTGGAAGCTAAACTTTATCGCTCACTTCACTAACAAAGAGGAACCATGGTGAAAAAAAAAGCGACAATAAAAACCAACGTTGAATGTACAGTGTTGATACAGTAAACATAAGGTAATTTGAATTTTTAAATAGCCTGTTAATCTCAAGGATTTTTTTGTCTGATATTTTATAATAACCTTTCTAATACAATTTTTGCTTGATAACAGTTTTTAATTTGTATCATATTCTGGACCAAAGCTTCCGCCAGGGAGCTTTCTTTCAAAATGCTCTATTGCCTGAACCCTACAGCTTTCGGTTACTATCATAAGTCTACAAATATAACATAATACCACAAATGACGAAAATAGGCCGACTGTATTTTAGTCATTGACCTCGCTATCAAGAGGTGAACTGAATTTCTTTCTAAAGTGCCTTTTTCTCGGATATCCAATAAAAAATTTGCTCATTCAAAATGTAGCCCACCAGTAGGGAAGTAATGATTCAAAACTTTTTTATCGCTTAGTTAAGAACTTCGTGGCAGTTTCTTTAACAACATTCTTTCCGAACTTTCGATTTTGCTTATTAATTTTATTTTTAGGGGCACGCCTTTTTTTCCTGTTCAAGATCGATGAATCGTTTTTGACTTATTTTTTGTCAGTTGGTTATGTTCGGATACTTAGCCGAATTTTAGTATATTACTCATTACATTGACCTGAACAGCTTTCGCAAAGACATATAAATCTAAAAAGGAAATAAAACGTTGTTAATCCCATTTGTTGGCTTCATAATGTTTGTATGGGAAGACTACTTTTTTATGTTCTGAGTAACACTATCACGAATCTCCGCGGACTATTTGTGCAAGGCGGAACCCTAAGGAGCGTCCTCCACAGCATATTAATATCGTGTGGGTTGCAAGGTCAATGACCGACCTCACAAACCCTGGTGTTAGAGTTGTTGAGCCGCCAAAGGCCTCTGCCATGGCTCAATAAAGACTTCATCCGTAGATATAGTAGTTGGGACCAACGGCTTAACGCTTAACAGGTGATTCTTCCAGCTATGTCCTAACCAAACTGGGGAGGTCGCACAAAGGGATTTTGTTTGACAGTGTCCCCATCGGGAATCGAACCCAGAACATCCGGATCGAGAGCCGAGCCCTCTAACCACTAGACCGCGGTGCATTGTAACAATCATACTTTCGCCCATAAAAAAAAAACCACTCTGGAGGGGGGTTCCTGTCCATCATCGATACCTAATTTTCTTTTCATCTATTTTATTTGCAAGAATACATTTAAATACTTCAAAGAAGCGCTCTACGACCCAGAAATGATTAAAAATGAAAGTAAGCAGCTTAATAAAAGTGAAATTCGTGTTGTCTGTTTACGCTTAAACTGCCCTTAAAATTCAAAGATTTAATTTGACAGGCTGATACGCCTTCAAGCGTTCAAAAGGAAAATGATTAAACGCAGTAAAATTATCCGAACCCTGTTTTGTTCCCTGTTTTTGTCATGTTCCTTCTCACAAACTCTGAACTCCTACGAGTTCTGAACTTAGTACTTTGAAAACTTCTTCATTGGCCACTCGCATGTTTGTTTTCATTTTATTTCTGTATTTTTCAGTAAATAAACGTCAGTGTAGGAGCAAGTTGGGGTCGTTAACTTTTATGTGATTCTGTGTCTGCGCTGCAATGCGATATAATCTCTTTGTTAGTGTCGTGCGCGTAAAGATATTGCATTGTGTAAACCTACTCTTTTGTAGTACAAAAGACATCAAAGGCATTTCCGTGAGTTTTTGTGGAACGCTTATCACTTCTTTATTACCTTCACCGACTGCTCTTCGTTGAATTTATTTTGTGATATTATATAGGGTCCTACCGAAATGGTGAACATAACTTTAGCACGTCACTTAGACCATGAAACTGAACAACTTTCCCAAAGTAACATACCTAGGTCATAACACGTAGTACCACATTTGACCTCCCATACAAAATGCGCTATCAGGCAGTTTCTATGGGAGTTCAAAAATTGATTTTCGTATTTCGACCTGTGTTGCTTGGAGAAAGTTGTTCAGTTTCATGGGCAGACTCACACACTTCAGTATTATCACACTTTTCCGTTACACGTTGTATAGTTACGCTTTTCGTTACGTGGTGGATGCTCTTTCTATTCGATTATGAAAGTTAAGCAATATAGACTGAGGTCTGAATGTGTAGTAAGGGTGATGAAGGACAAATTTCTATATAATTTGCTCATGTCTGCCTCTTTGACTGATGATAAGGAGCATCCTCTAGAAGATACAAAAAATATTGGCGGACATCCACTCCCCTGCGTTTTTGAGGAATTAAGTTTTAACTATTTTGAAATTTGACAATGAAACGTACACCTGGCAGACTATGACTATCTGATTAAATACAATGTATAAAACCCCAGAAAAATGGTCTGCCACCATAATAGCCCTGCGTCGTAAAGTTACAGCTCTTCAAAATGCAAAAATTCACTACTTTGTCCCGTGATAATGCAGAGCCCTGCACGTCTGCCTCTTCGATTTTCTACATCTTCAGAAGTATTTTAAACAGGAGCCACAAAGGCAGACAAAAAAACATTATTTAGTATCTTATTTTAATTTCTTTTGCTTTAACTCAAAAACGCAGCGACGCACAGAAAAACTTGTAAGGACCAAATCGATTCATGTTGAGCTGATCTATCATCCTTATTAATATGAATCATGAGCAAATCATATACCCAAATTGCAGCCAGCACCCTAACTAAAACGTGTTGTGAGCTATTTGTTCTGCCTACAGTTTTGGATAACGCTTGTCAAAGTATATCATTGGCTTTTTGTATGTAACAAGTGAGCAAAAATGCAGGTGGGCCACCTGATGGTAAGTGGTCACCACGGTCCATAGAGCCTACTCTCTTATTATATTAGTGACCTAACTTGACATGAACAAGACAGTTCGTGTTATGTAAGTTAAATATATAAGCACAGAAATTCACTCTTTTTACAAAGAACACAAGATCCTGTCTGAACAACAATACGGGTTTCAACCTGGGAAAAGCACTACTCAGCTGCTTTCCAAATTCACCGATCATGTCAATGAATGCCTTAATAATAAAAAGCATGTGATAGTTATATTAATAGACTATAGTAAGGCTTTCAATACCTTGCGTCATGAGACGTTGGCTGAGAAGCTGGATAATAGTGGCATAAGGGGACCATTATTGCGATGGTGGAAAGTTATCTCAGTAATCGCTCTTATCGTGTGAAAGTTGGTGAAAGTTTCAGTGATTCAGTAGGCATCACTCACGGTACAGCACAAGGCTCTGTTTTGGGACCTTTGCACTATTTGGCTTATGTCAATGATTTGACATATGTTATCAAGAATTGTACAGTTTTTCAATATGCTGATGACACGTGCTTAGTATCTGATGATAAAGATATTTTCGTTGCTATTCAAAAGTTGCAAGATGATTTTAATTCTGTGTGCAAATGGTCTCATGCGGCTAGTTTTAAATGCAGACAAAACAAAATTGTTACATATTCACTCCAGTCACATCCCATCTTATGATGGTTTTAAAGTCATAGCTCATGAGCATTATTGTCATCACGCAGGAAACCAAGTTAACTGTCAGTGTAAGGCAGTGGAACAGGTGAAGCAACAAAAATACCTTGGTCTAATTATTGATGAAAGATTAAATTGGGGTCCTCATATTGAGTCAATTGTTGGAAAATTGCGAGCGTTATTAGCAAACTTTTCTTTACTTAAAAATAAAATACCGTATATTATTCGGCTTCAGCTATATAAAACTTTAGCAGAAAGTATAGTATGTTATGGTCTTTCTAGCTATGGGCGGACGTTTAAAACCTATTTAGATCGAATACATAACTTGCAAGTTAGACTACTTAAAAAGGTAGTACCTTGGAAGGTGCGGGAACGGTATCGTGGGGTAGAGGACCAGTTGTTTCAACATTGTCATGTGCTTTCAGTTAAAGAAAAAGCGGATTTTTTTTTTTTTTTATAGAAGAGGGAGGCAGACGAGCAGGCGGGTCTCCTGATGGTAAGTGATCACCGACGCCCATAGACACCTGCAACACCTGAAAATTATTTAACGTTCTGTAATAATATTATTAAATCTGCTAAATTTCTTTACAACACAAACAAGACAAGTTCTTTCTTGTAAACTGGCTACAATCGGAGCGAATAATTATTATGGTACCGCGCTTAATTAATAAAAATTTACCACTGGACTTACGGAAAACAATATCTTGTAAAAATTATCATCATATACTTAAAAACGTATTTTATAAAAAAATCGGGATCAACTAAAAATGGAGCAACCTGTAGGGCGTTGTTTACTCATTCAATTTCTGTCCTTCGACAGCGTGGATCTCGGTTGGAATGTGTCGTACCGGCACTGAGCCGGGCCCGCGATGTTATTGTTTGTGTAACTAGTTTTTATTGTACTTACTTACCCTCATCTTGTGTTGTTAAAGTCGTTAGTGTTTTTTAATAATAAGTAATTTGTAGTATTTATGTCATGAGAAGTGTGCAGCACTTAAAAAACCTATGAAGGTTTATAGTGTTAAGTTCCGAAATTGTAACATTAAAATTGTGAGTAAATAAATAAATACAATACAAGTTGCCCACCTTGAGAACTTAAGAAAATGTGTTATCTCATCTCATCTCTATCTCTGGACTAATCAGTGGCGCAGTGCAGGAATTCCGCACGAAAAAATAGTAATCCCAGACCCTTCCGTCGTTCAAACTGGTTTTAAGAAGAACCGTAAACTATGGTCGACGCTTAACCGCATACGCACGGGAGTCGCAAGGTGTAATTACAACCTACACCAATGGGGCATTGCGGATTCTCCTGCCTGTGGCTGTGGAGCCGCCATACAAACCGTCCAACACATAGTAGATGACTGCCCTGCCAGGAAATTTGATGGAGAGCTGCAGGATCTCCACCAACTGACACCCGAGGCGGAGATATGGCTGTCCAACATCGACATTCAATTTTAAACGTAGGAATGATTATGCCATACGATGATGATGATGATGATCTCATCTCATGTCCTGGTAAATTCACTGGCTTCCTTACCCTTAAAATCAAAACATGGTAATGCAAACTGCTACCTTACGGCAGAAATAGGGAAGGGAGTTGTACTTCCCAGACGGACTTTGCAAAAAGCCCTACCACCTCCAATGTTAGCTCTATAATATGAGCCATTTGGCAGCTTGATGCCTATATGACTACTATTACATTCACAGTCAAAGCACTTCAGATCTAAAGTAACGGTGATGAGGGGGTGTATCTTAAGGGTGTTAATTGCGTTACCTTTCCTCCGAAATCCTTTAAGTCTTGCTCTAATTGTACTTGAGTTCTAGATACGTAACTAAAATAATAACTCACAGGATCTCTAGAAACAAGAGCCTCTTTGAAAGGCTCAAGTAATTTAAGATATTGTAATTAATTTGTATCTACAATATTCAAATTTATCGTATCGTGTCTTTTTGAAAACGAAAACAATGTTGTGATTTCGTATGGTTTTGTGTCATTGAGTGGCTTGGGCTTTAACCATGATTAACTTGACTAATTGAACCATGATTTTTAATTGAAAGCCATTAAAACAAATTGTTTTTTTTTTGTTTTACCCTTTTTTTGTTTTTTTGCTTGTTTTGTTTTTTAGTTTATGTGCGTCAGTCATTTGCTGACTTTATTTGACTATTGATTCTATTAAAATAAGCTTATTGATTGTGCCCCTACCTTTTGCGCTGAAGTTTTGTTTTATAAACATACATACATAGGCTGTTTTTTCTGTCTGGGTATTATTTATCTATTTATGTCTATGAGTCTCTGACACTCATAGTATAAGATTTGCTTAATTCGGGATCAGATGAGTTTGTATGAAATGTCCCCCATATTTTAAATAATTTTATATTATTAAAATCAGTACAATTTCCTCCTGTTTCCGTTTCCATCAAATATTGCTTCTTTCAAAACCCAAGAGGCAGTTTAATTTTCAATATCCATTGAAGGGGTTGGCCAAATATTTTTGTAGCAGATTGAATGCCACCGGATCTTATAATAATACACGTACTTATAAATATTTCTTCGTAGGTAAGGTTTGCAAAACGGCTGACCCATTTCCTTGAAGGCTTTTTTGCTAGTAAATGTTAATTTACGGATGATTTGGAAAACATTAAGGGAAACTCATTGAAAAGCTTTATTTTGACAAGCTTATAGAACATTTATGTCTTAAAGATTTTTAATCAACTGTAAGTATTCAGCTTCTTCAGAAGACCTTTGGTTACACCAATAATACCCTCAGTAATAAAGGAGATTGTTTTAATTAAATCAGCACTACGGCTGGATGATCTCTTGTGGAGATGTGCGAATCAGTCCATTTTGTATACAAAGTTGTTTGAGGCCTTCAATAGCAAAGAGATTTTAACCTCCGAGTGCAGCGAGGTTAAAATCTCTTTGTTCAATAGAATTAAATGTGCCCCGAAATTTTTTTAAATCCGTGCAGCCAATAATTTACTTCTCTCTCTCTCTCTCTGCTAGCCTTATCCCATTTCATTTTGGGGTCGGCTCTTCTCGTCATTCTTCGCCAGACACATCGGTTCTGGGTCGTTGAGTCATCTACTTGGGTTTTCTACAGGTCGTTTTTGACGACGGACATCCAAGTTTGAAGAGGTTTTTCGCGTTTCTTTGGACCGGTGTTTATATTGAGGACTTGTCAAGCCAATAATTAACTTCATTAAAAGAAATTTCCTTATACAGCGTGAATTTCCATTGGTTTGGCTCCCGAAGCCCAGTGATTCTACTCATCATAACAAACAACTTTCAGGAAGAAAAAGCATTTTTAATCATAAAAATTATTTCGCCTCTCCATAGTAAAGTGGTCTCGTGATTGACTCATTTTGAAGTAAAAAAATTTTTTTCTTTGGGAAAGTTGTTTGTTTTCTATAGTAGAATCACTGGGCTTCTGGAGCGAAACCAATACAAATTCACGCTGTAGACATTAAGATATGTAAGCATCACTTTGTAAATAAAATCGCTTCACACATAACACAAGCTACAAGAAACCCATCGGGTATCTTAGGGTTATATTTATAAATCCAACTTAAGTGTGAGACTGCTCTCAAGATGTACTTTTCACATACAAATTATGCATCTTAAAAGCAATCGTAGACTTGAGAGGGCTTTATCAATACGACCCTAAAACTGTATTCTTATGCTGCTGTGAGACACATTAATGTTTTAAGTACAGCTGGCAAGAGTATGTTACTAATAACCTGTGTTTTTGTTTGCGCAGGTCAACGACGTATCGGTAGAGGGCGCACCGCACTCGGTCGCTGTGGAGGCTCTCCAGCAGGCGGGGAACCTCGTCACACTAGTGAGTATACGGCTCAAAGCAAGTGCTTATCGACCCCGATATTTCATACACCTCATGATACGCACGGCAGCGAGATGTTGTAATGAAACCAGTATAAACTGAACCAGCAGTACACTAAAAACGCCTGGAACTAGAGATCCACTCAAAATCAAAGTTACTTTTATTAATTACTATTGATGTGCGGCCGAGTTTAAATATGAGTTTTGGCCTTAAGCTTAGGCGACTTACGGGTGATTTTTCTAAATACAGGAAATTGGGTTTCATTTCACCTTTACTTATTGTACGGGATGAAATATTCCGGACGGCAACCTTCACATATCAATTCCACATTGTATATTATGCAAAAGCGTTGAAATTGTACAATTCACGAGACCCTTCTCCTACCCTATATTAAAAGAAATGTTGCCAATGTATTTCAACGGACGAGTATTAAATGCAAAGGGAACTCTTGTCCACATAATTCTAATAAGACGCTATCCCTAGTCTCTAGATCCATTATATGGTACATGTTTTGTCCTTCATAATAAATATTTAATCATAGCGAACACACACAGTCATTTAATCGCGGAAAAATACTGGGATTTCCTCTGAGTACTTGATTTCTTTGTGAGTGCGCAAGTAAGATAAATTTGATAAAAGTATTATGTAGATATAAGTAAGCCTCAGTCAGTGACTCTAACTAACCTACTTATAAATGATTTATATTTTAACACTTCCTGTGTTCGGATAAATCTACATAGTAGAAAATCGCAAAATTTCACAACCACAGGCAGGATTCGAACCTGCGTCTTCTGCGTAAGTACCGCAGAAGACGCAGGTTCGAATCCTGCCTGTGGTTGTGAAATTTTGCGATTTTCTACTATGTAGAGTTAACCTACTTATACTTTTAAGGGCGTGCTGTGATGCCGTTTTTCAATAATACACATTCTGAAAAATCCGGCACTCGGTTTCTTCACCACACATATCTATAAAATAATAGAGTCAAGCAAGAAAGGAATTTCTTTCGTAAACGTCAAAGTCAAAATTAAAGTCAAAGTCAAAATCGTTTATTCATTGTTTGATATTAAAATCTCTTAATAACGTCAGCTAAACTACAGGGTGTCAATTTGATTGCGTGCCATAGCTCAGGGGCGGGATCAGTATCAGTAACTGAACAACTTTTCCCAAGAAACATAGGTCGAAATACGAAAATCAATTTTTGACCTCCCATAAAAATTGCATCAGCTGATAGCGTATTTTGTATGGAAGGTCAAATTTGGTTTTTCGTATTTCGACCTATGTTCCTTGGGAAAATTTATTTAGTTACTGATACCGATCCCACCCCTGAGCAATGGAACGCAATCAAATTAACACCCTGTATATCGCTTCACAAACAATGTGGTTAATTTAAAAATTACAAGAGGAAACTTTCGAAAATTTAGGAAAAAAGTATGTATATTTTTTTTAAAACATCATTTTTTAGGGTTCCATATCTGAAAAGGACAAAAGACGGAACCTTTATAGGACCAATTTGTTGTATTTCTGTCTATCTGTCAAGACCCTTTCTCAAGAACGGGTAAGGGTATTATATTGAAATTTTCACTAAATATTAAATTATATGAACACTTAAAGATTTCAAGCTTCTACAACAACACCATCAAAAGATATTATGTCCCCATCTTCATACATCTAAGAACCAAACCAAAACCTGAATGTTACTTTCCGTTGACCTAGATTCATGAAATTTGGCAGCACAAGTAGAGGAAAAAAGGCTCAAAAGTTTCATCTCACAAATCATTAGTATCACAAATTTTCTCAGAACCACCCTTAAGTATATTCATATAAAAGAGTTTAAAACTCAAGTTTGAGTAGACGCGGAGTTTTAAAAATCAAAGGGGAGCTTGTAGTATAATGATATGGTAGACAGGTACGGAACCCTCAGTGCGTGAGTCCAACTCGTACTTAGCCGGTATTGTATCTCACCGTTGGACTAACAAAAAATAATTGTCAGGAGTCTCGCCTAACGATCTCACTAATCAGTATTTTTATTTGGTTGAGGAAAAAAGTTTCTGCTTACTTTGGCCTTTTGGTATGGCGTAAAATCCGATTATCAAATTTTCCTGGTGTTTAAATTATTAAATTATTTTATTTGTATTATACAGCAGCAAAATTGTTATTTGGCGCAAGTGCCTTGTATTGAAACTCTCGACCAAAAGAAGAATCCGGGTTTTTAGGAGGGTTTCAAGGCACGAGACGAGAAGTAACTTTGCCGTTGAGCGAAACACTCAATTTTTTACATCTTGGAAAATGCTACCTAACGAAGAGCGACAATACCTTTTACCGTAATTCATCATCACGTTCTTATTTCTACAACATTTTTCATCCTAGCAGCCAAAAATGACTTTTGCATGCAGATTTCAACCGATAAAGTAAAGTTTTCCAAGCTAGTGAGGAGAAATGTTATTTACTGACAGGTCAAAAATCTTAAACAAAACTGTAAATCCTAATCAAAACGCACTGGAGCTCCTGCGATTGATTTAAAACGGAGTTTATAATACGATACAAGCCTTCTCACAGAACAGTGTTTTTTGATTTTGCAATAACGTAGTTTTATGGGTACTTGATTGTGTTTTGTGTTTAATTGATTTAATGAAAACCAATATTTCATGTATAGCTATAAGTTACCGATGTAATTGAACTAACAAGCAACGTCAGATGTGGCACGTCTTAAACCCGATAAGGGTTTTAGTGTCAAACTTTATGTAACTTATTGTTAATAAATATTAATATAAATATATAAATAAAAATAAAAATAAGAAAAATAAAAACTTTAATTCTTTCTCTTCCAAGCTTAGGAAAACTTCGACTACATAAAACATTGTTTCTCACAAAAACTTCCGTTGAAAATGAAGAGGACTGAAAGTACTTAAAATATTATCCTCCAAGTAAAGAGAACTGGTGATCAATCACAGAGATTTAACCCTACCCTTCTTGGACAGGAATACTTTTGTTCCCTTCCGTAATGGCTTAATGCATCACGACTCTACCACTGCATAAAATATTAGTAATAGTTGAATTGCATAGGTATACCTTAGTAATACGTTGGAACTCCCCGTGTGGTGCCGGCAAAGATAGTACCATCCCTTACATACTCGTACCCGTGGGTGTCGTAAGAGGTGACTAAGAGTTATAAACTGGAGGATGGGCAGCAGTATCCTCCTGTGTATCATACCATCTTACTTGTAAAGAAGCGCTTGCGTTTCGATTTGCCTTGTTCAAAATTCATACAGCCAGTGTCGGTTCACAATCAGCTGACGTTCTAAATTCAAAATTATTATGCGCACTCGCAATGTTTTGACGTTTCGGATCACTTCATATTGATCGATCGTTTTTGGACCGATAAATCTATCTTTTAATTTATAAAATCTGTATTATAATTATTTGTAGGCACGAGTAATTGGTAAGGGCTTATTTATCACTTCGTTTATCTGTAGGAAAATTATCAAAATTGTCTGTGATCTATAAAACCTTGTATTAATTTCAGGTCACCCTATATTATAAATACCTTTGTATATACCAAATAAACATCTGTAAGTACAACTATCTCCTTCTTTGATCCACCAACACCACTGTTCTCCAACTGCAACTTCAGAGCTTCAACGAACCCACTAACATCCCTTGGCGTGACCTTCCACCGTTCTGTCACATACTTAGTGCGGTCACCTACAACCGCGGTCCATGATGCCAGCCGTAACGCTGACAAGCGAGGGGACTATGGTACTTCCCCTCCACATTTTTCCAGCAAAAGCTAGAATTCTGGAGGGAGCTCCCAGTCCTGTGGTGGACATTTCATGGGATGTTATGATGAATACGTTGGAAACTATATGCATTTAATAAAACAAATAATTTGTTTATCGCTAATATTTGCACGTCTTTTGACGCCCTGTCTGGAAATTACCTCTTTTTTGATACAAAAAAACCGGCCAAGTGCGAGTCGGACTCGCGCACCGAGGGTTCCGTACCAACACATAATCATAATTGTATTAGTTGAAATTTCAGTAAGTTAATGAGCTAGATTTTTTGAGTCCGACACGCGCTTGACCAAATTTTATTATTTGTTGTTATTTTATAGCTTATGCACTATAAACACACCAATTTTCAAGTTTGTAAGTGTTCCCGTTTTTAAAATAGAACTAAAACAAAAATCGCCTCAGCGACCATCCAACTTGACCCCTCTCTTATATGAATGTTCTCGAAACGGGAGCTCACCACAATTGGTTACCATTAGTTGTGAGAAAAGTTGTAATATTTAATGATTTCAGACTTTTCCCATTATTTGTACTGTGAGACCTAGCTTCTTGCCAAATTTCATAATTTTAGGTCAACGGGAAGTACCCTGTAGGTTTTGCTTTTTTGCATAAATCTATGGAGATGAGGACATAAAATGCCATATCTTTTGATTTCCTCGTTGTAAAAAATTCAAATTTTCAGATCTTGTGTGGTTCATAGATCCTAATATATGGTATTAATTTCAACCTGATACCTCTACCCGTTTGTGAGATAAAGGGTCTTGACAGATAGACAGACAGACAGACAGACGGACAACAAAGTGATCCTATAAGGGTTCCGTTTTTTTCTTTTGAGGTACGGAACCCTAAAAATGAAGAGAAACTATATTTTATTAACTGAGCCGTAGCCCGCTTTCAGGTATAGGCTTCTCTCTCGTCTCTTTTCCTTCCGCTTGTCTTTTTTATACTTTCGGATTATTTGTTTATTCCTGCGAAACTATGTAACTTAGACCATAAAACTAAACAACTTACTCTACTAAACAAAGTTTAAAAAAAAAACTAACGTGTGTGAGTCGGACTCGCGCACCGAGGGTTCCGTACTACAGGGTGGACCATTAGTTTTTTTACTTTTCAAACTAAATTAAAATGAAAACTAATTACATCAGGTGAAAACCGTTTATATACTATGAAAACACATAAAAAGGGAATTTATTTTTTAAAAATTACATCATCCATATGTGTTACTTCATTATTTTGGCATTGCTGTAACCTGTAGCGAAAACTTTCAATGACGGCCTGACTAGTGTTCCGAGAAATGTTTTGCATTTCCTCGCGAATACGTTGCTTCAATTCCGCAACAGACACGGGGTTGGTCTCAAAAACTTTACTTTTAAGCAAAAAAGTTTTCTAACATGACAATATACCGCTCTGTATTCACTGTAACAGTGCGTCCCCTTTGGTCTTCAAAACATTTCTCGGAACACTTGTCAGGCCGTCATTGAAAATTTTCGCTCCAGGTTACAGCAATGCCAATATAATGAAGGAACACATATGGATGATGTAATTTTTAAAAAATAAATTCCCTTTTTATGTGTTTTCATAATTAATAAACGGTTTTCACCTGATGTAATTAGTTTTCATTTTATTCTTGCCAAATTTCATAATTTTAGGTCACCGGGAAGTACCCTGTAGGTTTTGCTTTTTTGCATAAATGTATGGAGATGAGGACATAAAAAGCCATATCTTTTGATTGCGTCGTTGTAAAAAAAAAAATTTTTAGATCTTGTGTGGTTTATGGACCTTCATATTCATTATCAATTTCAACCTGATACCACTTCTCGCTCGTGAGAAAAAGGGTCTTGACAGACAGACAGGCAGGCAGACAGACAGATAGACAGACAGACACACAGATAGACAGACAGACAAACGGACAACAAAGTGATCTATAATGTTTACAAAGTAGAAAATCGCAAAATTTCACAACCACAGGCAGGATTCGAACCTGCGTCTTCTGCGTAAGTACCGCAGACGCTTTACCAACTAGGCTACTGTGGTCCTGCCCGATGTTGTGAAATTTAGCGACCTCTTTACGCATTTCAACGTTGCGTTTGTGCTGCCACCGAGTAAGCGTTTTTTTTTTTTTTTTTTTTTGCTGTACTAGCTCAACTAGTCCATCATTGCAGATAGATTTCGAGTTGAAAATTGGTAACACTACGTATAATTGAAAATGATTTTTATTTTAACACTTCCTGTGTTCGGATAAATCTACAAAGTAGAAAATCGCAAAATTTCACAAGGTTGTGAACAGAGGAAGTGTTAAAATGAAAATCATTTCATCTATAATGGTTCCGTTTTTTTATTTTGAGGTACGGAACCCTAAAAACACAAAGCTTTTCTAGTTTTTCGATCCATGTTTCTTTGGATTTGTCCAGTTTTATAGTCTAAGTAATATACGATACTGATTGTACCTACTGATATAGAAACTACTGATATGACAAGCCCGTTGGTGTGGTTGGTGGTGAGCCTGCTTCTCACGCCGTGGGCCGCGGGTTCGATCCCCGCCCAGGGCAAACATTTGTGTGATGAACACAAGTGTTTGTTCTGTATCTGGGCGTTATTTATCTATTTATGTATGTATATCAGTCTCTGATACCAATAGTACAGGCTTTGCCTAGTTTGGGATCAGATGACCTTGTGTGTAATGTCCCCCAATATAAAAAAAAACTGTTGAGAAATAACTAATTTTATCGTACAAGTGTAAAACAAGTCTTGGCTACCCAAGAAAATATCAGTTATCTCTCCTTGCTAGCGCTATTTTTAATATACCGCAGTTTTCACATTCCCGGCCCACTATTTCTGCTTTACCCAAATCTGGAATTTCCTCGTCATTCCTGCGAGTTATTTTTTAGCTAAACTACGTTCCAATATGTTCCCCGTATGACTTTTAATATTGTATTTTGTAATACTGTTTTTATTGTATCAATGGGTTTCATGTTAAGGCTGACCACAAGCGTAACTGTGCTTACGCGAAACGTGACAGTAGTGTTCTTTTTAGGGTTCCGTACCCTAAGGTTGAAAAACGGGACCCTTATGCCTCTGACGTCTGTCTGTCTGTCAGCGGGCCGTATCTCATGAACCGTAATAAGTAGACAGTAAAAATTTTCATTGAATATGTACCAGGCCACTCAGAAAGTATTGCGAAAAATAGTTTTTATATATGGGAGACTGGCCGGTCAGAATCTTTTTCGAAAATATGATTACTTGTAAGTAAAAATATGTGTGTTCCATTTTCAAAATTTCCCTCCACATTTTTTGCGAGCCAATTCAAAGTATCGTGTCTTACTGAAAAATGGATCTGCGCCGGGAACATTTTAGAGCTATGATTTTTTACGATTTCAAGTGTCGCCTGAAACCGGATGAATCGTTCGATAGATTTCAAATGGCATTTATGGATGAAGGCCCCTCCAAGGCAACCGTGTATCGTTGGTATAACGAATTTAGGCGCGGTCGACCAACCTTGGGGGATGAAGAAAGAAGCGGTCGCCCTTTGACGGCTATTACGGAAGAAAACGTGCTAGCAGTGAAAAATTTAATCCAAGATAATAGGCGAATTACATATCAGGAGATTCAGCACATATTAAAGATTGGATCGGGAAGCGTTCACGAGATTCTACACGGGCATCTTCGCGTGAGGAGGATAGTATCGCGCTGGGTGCCGCACTACCTCACCGACGCTCAGAAGCAGGCCCGGGTGGAATGGTGCCGTGATATGCTGAACAAATTTGAAGCAGGCTCGTCTCGGCGTGTTTACGACATCGTAACAGGTGATGAGTCCTGGATTTATCAATACGATCCAGAAACCAAGCGCCAGTCGACAGTTTGGGTGTTTCAAAATGAACCAACGCCTACCAAAGTGAAGCGATCTCGAAGCGGGGGGAAGATTTTGATCGCCAGCTTTTTTAATTTGACTGGCCACTTGGCCTCAATTCCCTTACGAGATCAAAGAAGCATCAACGCCGAATGGTATACTACCAAATGTTTACCAGAAGTTTTTTCTGTTGTGAGCAACAAGCGACCAAACACAGGGCTCCGCGGACTACTGCTCCACCACGACAATGCGCCTGCACACACCGCGCTCAAAACGAGGGACTTCCTGGACAGCACACCAGTCAAACTCCTGGGTCACCCTCCTTACAGCCCTGATCTAGCACCGTGTGACTTCTTTTTATTTCCAAAAATAAAAAATCAGCTCAAGGGGATACAATTTTCGTCGCCGGAAGATGCGCTGGCTGCGTTCGAGCAGGCTGTAAACGAGGTGTCTACGGCGGACTGGAAAAAGTGTTTTGAAAACTGGTTCAGACGCATGAATCTTTGTATAGAGGCTGGTGGAGAGTACTTTGAAAAGATTTAATAAAAATATATGTACCTGTAGAACAATTTTTTTTAGTGTCGCAAATATTTCTGAGTGTCCCACGTATTTGTGTTGCTGCTATAACAACAAATTATAAAAATCTAATGATAAAAAAAAATAAAGGGGCTTATCTACTAAAAACGTGTTTTTTGGCGATTATCGCTCGGTTGTTCGTTTTAACTATATTGTAAAAACGGGAACGCTTACAAGCGTTGAAATAGGTATGTCTATAGTGCATAAGCCATAGAATAACAACAAATAATAAAAACTGGTCCAATGCGTGTCGGACTCACGCGAATTTAATACGCTTCTGCGTGACTGCGCGTTCATAATTAAGACGGTATTTTTACTTTAGTGGTACGGAACCCTCGGTGCGCGAGTCCGACTCACACTTGGCCGGTTTTTACAAGATTTATCAAAACTTAGGAGAGTCATTATTTCATACAAATGAGGATTATGGCTCTGTGTACGTCTGCGTGGCAGCATTAATGCTTGGTAAGTTTTATTCGCGTGGAGACGTCCACAGAGAGCACGCAAGGAGAATTTTCTGTCTAGATGCTTATTGAAGAAGGTTATTTCTCTAGCGGCTCTTAGATTACACTCCGGATATATTCCATTATCAGTATTATAGTATCGTCACGGCGTGTAAGGAACTCGAAAGTGGGATTTTTGAAGATGTTTACCATGGTGTGATGGAGTGTGTCCGAGTTCGGGTGTACGGGGTAAAGGTCGCCATGCACTGTGTCAAACTGTCGTTTCCCTGGACGGCAGTGTTTCCATGATGGATTTCCCTGTATATGAAAAAAGGTATTTATTACTGATCAGCCTTTTGCAGTGTTATGTCGAAGGAATCAAGATAATCTTTCCTGATCTAAAAATATTCATCCCTGAAGGAAATACACTGACGTGATCGATCAAGAAGATTTCTTTGTTTGTTTTAGCGAGTGCGTCGCGCGCGGCGGCCCCGGGTGGTGACACTGTGCCGGGGGGCGCGGGGGCTGGGGTTGGGAGTGGCGGGGGGCGCGGACGACGCGGGGGGCGGGGGGGTGTTCGTGTCGCACATCGCGGTGGGGGGCGCGGCGCATCTCGACGGGCGGCTGCGGCTCGGGGACAAGATCCTCGCGGTGCGGGACGAGGACGTTAGTATGCGATATTGCTGTCGTTACACATGTCTACATGTCAAGAGAATGCAGTTAGGGCGGTAGCCTATTACCTGGCATAGTCAAGAGCTTGTAAAGCTTTACATTTCATTTGTCATATATGTTTAGTTATAGCACCAACCATGCATGTAATTATTTTATTCAGTTGATTGAAAGTAGGCCTTTACCCATCAGTGGGACTCGTGAATAAGAGCCACACTTATAGCAACTAGTGTAGCAACGTTCTGGCTTCAAAAATTTTATTCTATGGAATTGATCGACAGGCTTAGAAGAAATCTGCGTTAAGTTTTTATTTTCATGTGTAATTTGTCACCTTACTTTGATAATGTGTGTTTAACTGATTGATTGATTTATCAGGGTATAGAAACATCACTTATAGGAGCGACGCACGCACAAGCAGTGGCCGCGTTGCGGAGTACAGGCGAGCACGTAACGCTCATCGTCCTGCCCGCCGGCTCGCTACCTCCTGTGGCCAAAACCGCTCCGCTCTACTCCAGTAAGCGCACCCTTATAACTAATAGCTGGTGACAATGATGTATTGGTCTTAATTAAGGCAGCATCTAATAGAAGCACATCAAGCGCGCGGTATGCTCAATATTGCTCACTGTGCGCTGTTCTGAGTATAATGGCAGATTTGTATGATACATTTTCTCGCCCAAAGTGTCAGGAAGATCTATGAACTGGAATGCAAGCATGAAATTAATATTTATGTATGCTATTTCTGTATTTATGTTTGGGTACCGTTCATCAAGCCTCGATTTAACAAATTTACGTTCATTTGGATTATTCTGGTGGGATTTTAGTTTGTTTTTCCGTGAATTGTAAAGGTTGTTGCATGTTCCTGGAATAAACCCATTCAACTTAACCCATAATCCTTTAATGATTAAAAGATGTACAGTAGTAATGAGGTGAAACCCAATATGACGGTTTCTGTGAATATGGGTAAACAACGTGTTGGTTGATTAAATTTTTGTAAATTAATATTATAACTTTTCAATTTCGCGGAAAATACTGTAGTTTTCTCTTTAGTTAATTTAAAACCGATTTCCAGAAGAGCCTTACTGATTTAAAGCAATTATTAAAGTTGAGGTCTACTTTGAATTTCAACGAAATCAACATCGATATGATATTAAGTACTTTAAAAGAATAGTGAGTTTTCCTTTTTTTTTTAATGTCAAAACAGACAAACGGGCAGACAGCTCACCTGATGGAAAGTACACTGCCGCCCACACACACACACACGTTAGTCACGTTGCGTATCGTTCACCGTCAGAAAAACGGCCACTTATAGAAGTTTTTGTATCTGTAACTACAGTGAACTATATTTTTCAGGATTGATAGGTTCTAAGGTACCTTAACGTCAATATGGAAAGACAGATTTTCGATAAGTTTTGTATTTAGCGAGTAATATTTTTTAACTGATGGGGGCGCTAGTTGACTGCAGGAAAGCCCTTAAGTGTCGCTGGGTGGTACGCTCATCACTTTTGGTAAAAAAAATTATGCCTAGTAAAATATATGAAATCTTTCTGCAAGAATAAATATTACAGGCATTTCATAGCAGCAATCAAACTGAATTAATAATTTGTATAGTAAATACATGGTGGCACCATGATAGATTTTCCTTATGCTAACCTGCAGCGTCAAAAGGCGTTTGAAAACACCCTATCGATTTCAAAACTTGTACCTATTACCGCCTCACTCAGTTAGCTGATTATTTTGTATGGAAAGTAAAAGAAACTAGTAAGTAAAAGGTAAAGTAAAAGGTCCAACAGTGAAGCTCAATGTTTACTCACAGAACTTGTACACTTTTTACCGAAAATATTCGTTTGCCTCTTGTATTCTTCGGAATAATAAGGTTAAAGTTGTCGTGACAAAAGATTTCCATTTGCAGCTCGAACGCAAGCGACTTCCTGCTCGACCCTGCACGAACTATTGGAAGAGGAGCCCAGCGAAATACCGAGGTAACCTAATTAGCACGGCTAACTCGTTTTGCCATCGCTTTGAGATACGCCCTTTTACTCGCCGTGCGGCAAGCGGGCTGCTTCCCTTTCCGACAGGAAATAGGCGGGCTCTTTCACCGTCAGCCTGTGTTCTTTGAAATGAAATGTGAATTTTCGAAAAAATCGAAGTCGATATTTATCATACATACACGGTGTAAGGGACAGGTTGGCAAATACTGAAAGGGAATGATCAGTTAACGTAACTGAACAACTTTCAGGGAATGAAAAAAAATCGGCCTCTCCATACAAACTGTCCAATCAAGTTTGCAAATGTGTATGGAGAGACCGATATTTTTTCATTTCCTGAAAGTTATATCACTGAAAGTTGTTCAGTTACGTTGACAGAACACGCCCTTTTAGTATTTACCAATCTGTCCCTCACACCCAGTATATTAATATGAGTACTATCAAATCCTTTAAATTGTTTAGTTCTGTTCAATCGAATCAGGTTTTCAAATGCGTCTCGGCATAGCCTCTCGGAACTACTATTTCCGTAGATCTAACTTTGTTGTTTTATACTCTTCTTTGAAACGATCCGTTCCAATAAAACACAAAATATGTCCAAGCTGCAACCCCATTTCTATTCACTAACATGCATTCGCTAGCTCAGGCACTTAGCTGGCACTAATTCAAGAATTGTGCGCTTTTTCTGTCGGCCATTTTGGCAGTAGCGGGCTTATATCACATGTGCAGGCGTTACTGCGACGCTCATTGTAGTTTAAATTAAATATATTTCAGCTAAAAGCCATTAATCTCTCTCTTTATGGGCCGTTTCCTTCTGTACATGGCACTAAGGTTTATTTTAGCTAGATTTTTAGACTTGTTTCGCTCGCACACATGAAGCTGAATTTAACTCGCGGTTTTTGTTTTGCGGTTTTAATGTGTATTGCTGAAATCGTAGCCAGTTTGTGCGAACAAAGCATTTTTGTAAGAATATAAAATTACAGTTTTTGCTGGTATTATAAAAATGCGTTGTACATTTTCCATACCTTTGAAGATCAGAATGTCTGAGAAAAAGTATGGTAAAAACAATCTTATATCATCAAACACACAAATTTAATTAAATAAGATCATGTAGAGCGTTATATAGGTAGAAATAGGTTGAATGGCAGCTGTGCGTACCAGATACAGAAGTTGATATATTTTGTAAAAAAACAAGGTTCCCGAAAATCAAAATGGCAAGACCAGTCAACGTAACTGAACATTTTTCAGAAAATAAAAATTTCAGGGAAGGAAAACAAAAATCGCCTTATCCATGCAAATTTGTAAACTTGATAGGGGAGTTTTTATGAAGAGGCCGATTGTTTTTTTATTTCTTGAAAGGAAGATTCGCCCTTTCAGGTTTCGTTAGTCTGTGTACTACTATTATTATTTAGTCTGTGGTACTGTCGAGTTATTATAGATTAGCTCTGAATAGGGTGAATTCAACTAACCAATATTTATACCACTTACAAAGTGACTTGTTGACTTCGATAATAATAATATATCCATAATTAATTAGTATCTGCTACTGTAAAATTTCTACCCATTTTTTTGTCGTTTTACTCAAATGAAAACAGTATTTTTTTTATGTATTTTTTTTATTTGTGTTGCGTTACAAACCAAATATACAGGTAATTTAGTTTTTTTTAATTGAATAATTTTATTAATTTTTAACAGAAAATAGAAAAATCTTCCAGTTTATGTATCCTTATTCTCTTGGAGGATTATTCTATATATTCTAAAATAATAATAAATAGCTTTGTATTTGTTTTTGGCCATTAATGGGTTACAGGTAAACTGTAGGGTTTACCTGTAACTTTTAACCTAACCTAACCAATCTTTACAGTACCTAACATCGTTTAAAAGTATAGAAGTGACAGCTAGACTAACTGAGCTTGTTTAGAATGACATAAGGATAGAGCTATAAATGAGAGCAGGATGGAGCGATACCACAGATTAAATAATAGTAAACTAACGTTTACAGCGTGCCGCAGGGTGCTGACAAATTTCAACCTTATGGTTAAAGCATAAAGTCGATACTTGCAATGTACCGCTTAGGACACGTTTTTAAATCGCGGGTGATCGCGGACAGGTGGGCTAAGGCGATGACTTTGTCACTTCACGAGATATTGAGCGAGATGCAAGTAGGTATATAATATTGTAAAAATGCTTACTTACCTATTTTGCCGCCATAAGCTTAAGACATAAAGAAAATTAAAAGTAAAAGTAAAATCGTCTGCCCAGTCGACTTCTAGCGCCGCGTTGCATACCTTGAGTGCGGAGTGTCACAGGCCTGGTGATACGTGTCCCTATCGCTCCAATATCTTACGCACCCGGAGGGTTCTGCTGTCACACTGGTGTCAATCTAATCAGGGGGCCTCACGGGGGATTAGACAAGCGGCTTTTAGTAATCGTAAACCCTTACAATGAATATGTATGCGAATGACATTACCTTTCAAAATTTCACGTGAACCTAATGTCCCATACTTTTTTCATTCTATTCTTCTTGCGTATAAGACAACTTAATCTCATTCTATTCTACTTGCATTAACGATACCATGGCCCTGAGTCAAGTTGCTTTCTACAACCGTAAACGCCAGGAGTGCTATTCCCAAAACAACAATTTTGACGTCCGCACACGGATCCGTAGGTGATCCGCAGGTGTGTGTCAAATTGGTATTCTGCAACCAAGTTATCACGACGGTGAGATCACTGCGTGAACCGCTGAGCGGACTTTTTGACATTTTTGTATGGGTTGACCTTTAAATTGGTATCCCGTAACGCATTCCGCGCTCACTCTCGAGTTTTGATGTTAACCTTTACGATTACTATTTTTGTGTTTTTTACTATATTTTGAGTTGTGAAATATTTTAAATGCTACTATATGATGACAAACCCTCAGAACATGCGTAAATTTGCAGATAAAATACAAAATTGGGATGACTTAAACCAGCATGAAGATGCTAGCGCCACTACTGGGTAAAGTTGGTGGTGAAGAGAACTACCTTAAATGAACATTTGACATTATTGTATGGTTTGACATTTGAATTGGTATTCCGGTGCATAGCCCGCGTTCACTCCGGCGCTCACTAAGAAGGCAAACCTCGAACAACACAAAAGTTACAACCTACCTGCGGATCTGTAAGTGAGCAGTTAATTTTTGAGATTTTTTGGATATAAAACTACGGTAAAAGGAGCTTTTGTAAGTCAGAAATTATGCAATTTCCTATTAGTGAAAACTTTAAAAGAATTTATCTAACTGCCATAGGTTGGCTGGAAGAAATATCTTTAAGAGATAAGCCCGCCCTTGTATATGTCCTTTTATTCTGCTTTTTTTTTCAATATGTGTGCAATAAAGAATATATATAGTTCAAAAGTCAAACGTTTTTCCCGTGTTAAATGGACGTTTTCCCGCGGTAATAAGTAGCTAAAATTAGCACAATGTAGCATTCCACAAGAAAAGAAACTTCTGAATACGTTTACATTTAGCTGCACATATGACAAAAATAAATAGCACTGGTTCGTTTTTCCCGCGGTTATATGTAACTTACGTCAATCAGGGATACTGTAGCATTCCACAGAAGAAAATCTGTAGGACATTTTTACTGAAGGAATGAGAAGTTTTCCCGTTAACGTATCTTACCGCAACAGAAAAACCTTTAGAATTGGTTCATTAGTTCAAGAATTGAACGGTTTTTTCGTAGGAATAAGTAAGTGGCTTTCCCGTGGGAATAACCCGTTTCCATTAATAAGGGATAGCTCTGGGGTTTAATGTTTTTCCCGTTGTAATAACATAATTATCTTCTCTGTTCAAAGAAGCTTTCTAAAAAGTAAAATTCAGTTCATTAGTTCAATTGGTTAATTTTAATTTTTAGAGACATAAGAAAATAGTATATGTGGTTTTCGAGAAACCGATTAGAAATATATACATCATCATCATCATAACATCCCATAAAACGTCACTACAGGACAGGGAGCTCCCTCCAGAATTCTAGCTTTTTCTGGAAAAATGTGGAGCGGAAGTACCATAGTCACTTCGCTTGTAGAAATATATACACAAACAAATATTGCTTGTTTAATAGTACAGGATTTTATAAACAAAATATAAAAGGTCTCCACCAGAGATATTTTTAGCCTACCTTACTTTGATACTGTTATAATTTATAAGCACGCTACATCTATTTTATCTAATACACAGTATTGAATGTTAATAAAATATTTAGGTACACACGGCCGCACATTAGTAGAAACACTTTTGGACCTTATGGCGTGATAATAGAGTTGAAAAAGTTTCTACCGACAAGCGGTTGACCGTACGTACTTAAGTACATAAACGTTTATAAACAATAGACACATTATTTATAGAAATAGTCACTTTAAAATAACATTTAAAACAATCAAAGCCACTGTAAAATGAAAAATCAGATGTTCGTACACATATCTTTATGCAAATGCAATATTATTGTGCGGTAATCTGCTGGAAAGAAGTCATCCATAGCATTCAAAATAGTTATCTGAATGCAGGCTCCACCAGGCAAATTTCTATTAATCCGACGCGTGAGCGACCTTTTCTTTGGTTTGCGGTCCCAAGATATAGCTCAAGAAGCGAGACATGGAAGATACCGCCACTTTTATCTGAAATTATAAAAAAATTATTAGTAAGTTATGTGCTTATTTGTGCAAAGGCTTTGGTGACAGATTTCATAGTAAATTACCTTGTATTTTGTAATTATATAACAACTTGTGGCATCAAATGCTCTTCTACTTTGTGCTATTATGAAGCGAATTTAAATTTAGTTGAAAATCTAGCAAAATAATTAAATTTGTTGTTGTTGTGATTTGTGACTTGTTTGACAGATGGTGATATAGTTCATATTTTTTTTTTATGTATAGCTCGCCCGCAAAGGCATTGCGCTCTGAATCTATTATAAAATTTTGTACAGAACTAATATTTTAAACTTCAAATTAAGTAAAAGGATTGACTATTACGTTTTGTTTTTAGAAACACTAAATGAATAATTAATTAACGTCGAAATGAGCTGATAATGTACAGTCGATTTGTCGATTTTCATATAAGCGATTTGTTGCCCATCCCTAGTTCACTCCACTGCGCTTGTGTTGTAAAAATTTACAGAATACCAAAAAAAATTCTGTCAAAGCTGTAAGTGGAGCGAGCCCCTGAACGTACAAATTTACTTTTTCCGCCAAGTTATTCGAAGGTCGATATACTTCGTACGCAAAATAAGTGGTCAAAAAAGCGGTGTTGCCGTTCATACTTTTTCTGATTATTAAATTTTTGGTACAAATTTGAATTATTTTATAAACAATTTAACAGAAAAAAAGTGTACGATACTTAAAGTAAATTAAGTAGTGAACATTTTGCAATAAAATACATGCGTACGCTAACGCATTTTTTAATAAAATGCCTAGCTGGCTGCTGGATTTTATTGGTGAGCGGCGGTATGCCAAATTCATTTAAATGTCAACGGCAATCTATTGCAGGCGTTTTGTGCAATGTATGAAATTCGATATACTTGTATGGTCTCTAGGCGTAGACAATTGAGTAAATAACGAAAAATCTCTCGGGTGGTAGCACTGAACATAAAACTGACAAGACCAAGCCAATTTGTATGAAAAAGCATTTTTTTTTGCAGTGTTACAAAAGTTGCAGTACAAAAGTTTTTCAGTTTCATGTCAGAGCTACCGCCCCCTCAGCACGACGCCCGAGATAAAATACAACGTGTAATTTCAAATACGCAAAACCTCTCGGGTGGTAGCCTACCCATGTAACTGACAACGTTTCCCAAGGAACATAAATTTGACTTACCATAAAAATTGCATCCGCTGATAAGTGGTAGAAAACAAATAAGTATGTGTCAACTCTAAATGTCATTTTACCAAAATATGGAACGACGCGGATTTTTTGAAAATACTAAATTTTGAAAAAAATTAAAATGCAAAATTGCATTGTTG
Organism: Athrips mouffetella; assembly: GCA_947532105.1. Classification (NCBI taxonomy): domain Eukaryota; kingdom Metazoa; phylum Arthropoda; class Insecta; order Lepidoptera; family Gelechiidae; genus Athrips; species Athrips mouffetella. Next base: position 618,749 of record OX383961.1, on the reverse strand, counting down.
AAGCCTGCAAGAGCGAATATTTTCAGGATTGTGGACTTTCTTACCATAAGTATGTGTTTTTACTACGATTTGCTTGTTTAAATAAGTTTAGAAGTTAGGGTGACATAAATTTAGGTTGGACGTCTCGACCCGTCGTTGCGATGGGAAGATTTTTCTCGGAAGCCGCTCTGGGCAGAAGCTAATACTTTTTTAGCGTTGCAAAGTTTCATAATACTTCAATAACATCCCGTAATACGTCCACTGCAGGACACGGAGCTCCCTTTAGAACTCCAGCTCTTGCTGGAACGATATGGAGGGGAAGTACTTACCATGCTAGTAAAATAATAATTAATAAATCATTGTACCTACCTTAGTCACCACGCTTGGGAGGGTTACAGCTGACCATAGACCACGGTTGTTGGTGACCGTAGTAGGTAGACGGAAGGACGCTACTGCCCATATCCTCCGGTTCATGAGCCCTTAGTCGCCTCTACGACACCCACGGGTAGAGATGGGATGGAATCTAGACGTTTTGTGTAGTAGAAGCTACACAAAAGCTCACGACTTCACTCGCGTGGTTTTAAAACTTTTCAGATTCCGAAAACCTTGTGATACCAAAATTTTCGAGAAAAATTCCGAAACATCTGTATACATCTAACATCTGTATACATATACTGTATACATATAACATCTGTATGTAGCAAACATTTTAAAAAAGAAGACTTTGTGCCAAATAAAGACCGAGCATTTTTGAAACAGACTGCTGTACCTTCTCTGGTTCAAATTTTTTTTTACTATGAGTAGGTAAGTCGTGTCAAAACTGTACCCTTAACTGTACTGTGGCCTTTTATACAAAGTTTCATCCCTTTTACACTTCCTTTTGGACAAATTTCTAAAAGTCCTTTCTTAGTGGGTTGTTTTGACGTGCAAAAAATCTCTGTACAAAATTTCACATCTGTAGCTCCAGCAGATACGGCTCAGCGTTAATGAATTTTGTTGATTGCTGTTTATTTTCCTTGCTTGCGTTGGTTTTCTAAAACCTTTATAACATACTGAATTCCGAAAAAAAAAACTTGGCACAAATTGCATGATATGTATGAATTCCCCTTCAGCTTTTAGTTTTTTTTTGTCTTATTTTAATTTCTGTATTTCAGTATTTTAATTTTTAGGTATCTTTAGTATTATTTATTTATCTTTATTTTATTTTCAAAGTTTTAGAATACTTATTTATATTTTTTTCTATGGTGTTAAATATTTCTGTACCTACTGATGTTATATTTATATCTTTGTATTCCTTTATTTATTCTTTGTATTTTTTGTAGCAAGTGTAGCTGGTTTTTAGTGGGTTTTTGCACTTGTGCTTTGTTGGTTTAAATAGTTGGCTGTTGTTCGTCTGTTTTTTAGTAGCTCTGACAGTCGACGTCCACTTGTATGTTAAAATCTACTAAGCAAACCGCAAATTTCCACAATGTGTGTTATTTTTCTCACAGTAAAATCAGTTTCATTTTTAAATTGTTCCATGTGGAGATGTTCATGTCCATCATAACTTTTTATTTTTATTTATTTTTTATTTATTTATTTGGCTCTTCAACAATATGTACACTGTATAAATACAAGAAGACAAACATTACTTAAATCTAAGTGTCATATCACTTAAAGAAGAGCATAACATGCTCTGAATAATTTAATTAAGGACCTTAAATTACTTTATATTTAATACTAATTAGAAACATTAATACACCAACACTATACTCATAAGCATTAAATGAGAAAACAAAAACAAGCTAGCTTTGAAAAATGGTGCTAGATGCTGATACAAAAAATCTATAAGAGAAAAAGAAAAAAAGAGAAATTACTTAAAATTTCAGTATTGGCAGTAAGTTTTATGCTCTCAACTAGTGAGTACAATACTTTTTATCCTACTAATTGGTGTTACATTTAAGTCTATAGATTCTTGGAATACGTTATACAGGGAAAAAAATCTATAAAGTGATGAATGCTTTTTTAAGTTGGTACGACTGATACGTTGTTGAAAAAGTTTAATGTTGGATGAACGTGGTAAGGTTCGAGGCACATTGAATTTGATTTTACGAAGAAGACTAGGAAAATTAATGGAACTAGTAACTAGTCTTTTGAGAAAGACCAAATCCAGCATTTGACGATTTTTCTCCAATGAAGACATTTTAAAATGTATCAAACGTTCTTCGTACGACTTTAGTTTTTTAGCCAGTTTGCAATGGTAAGTCATATGCCGAAGGAATACTCTTTGTAATTTCTCAAGCCGATTTATATGAACTTTATAAGATGGTGCCCAAGCCACACTACAATACTCTAGTTGACTTCTGACTAAGGAGTAAAACATGATTTTTTTTGTGACTGGGTTTTTAAAATTCTTACACTCTCTTAGAATAAAACCAAGCATTTTAGTAGACTTGACAATGACTGTATCTATATGCCTGATAAAATTAAGCTTGGAGTCAAGTTGAACGCCTAGATCACGGATGTGACTTACTTCCTTTAGCGTTTCCCCATTTAAACTGTATTTTGTACATACTATGTTTTTATTACGACTAAATTTACTGTGCTGGCATTTGCCAACATTTAATTTTAGCCTATTTTTCTGACACCAATCTCTAAGCCTGTCTAGGTCATCTTGAAGTAACCTAGAGTCGTTCAAATTTTTAATGCTTTTAAATACTTTGAGGTCATCGGCAAACAAGTAATGATTCGAATTATGAAAACATTGGCTTATATCGTTAATAAAAAGCGTGAAAAAACAAGGTCCGAGATGGGAACCCTGGGGATACCTGGGGAATAACTTGTTTTTGATGGGCGAATGCTTTTTTTTCTTATTTGTAGGTATGTAAATATTGTATATTTTTTCTGTTTAAACGTGACGTTTTTTAATAATTACCTGTAAATAATAAAACACTGTTTATAATGTAGTATGCTTTTAATTGGCTCTATTTCGATACGATACCCTGTTTGGTTTCCCACAATCTTCAGAATATCATTGTCACCCTTTTAAGAAAGAGACACCGCGGTATCTTATGTTACTTGCTGTCAGCACAATTTTTCTACATGGCACTCAGTCCAGTTGTACGTATAGTACTTATCTAGTCCCTGGTGGAGCGTGTCTGCGGGCTTGTAAGTCGAGATAGACCAGCAGCCAGCATCGGTCGATTTGGTCTTTTTTGGATATTTTTTTGCAAAATCGAGACATAAAAAATCGTATACGGCTTATTGAGTCACTATGTATAAGTAATCGTAGATTTCAGATTTTCTCTCCGGTGCATTCTTCAATACAATAAATACTAACCCGATACTATTAAACGAGCAATGTTTGCATATAGGGTGACTTTTAATTAGTTCTTGATAGCAAAAGATATGCATGTTGTCATGATACTGAACAACTTTCCCTAAGGCACATAGGTCGAAATACGATAAACCAAATTTGACCTCCCATACAAAATGCGCTATCAGTTGATGCGGTTTCTGTGGGAGGTCAAAACTTGATTTTCGTATTTCGACCTACGTTCCTTGGGGAAAGTTGTTCAGGATCATGAGTACATTCATACCTTTTTCTATCAAGAACTAATTAAAAGTCACCCTATATAGGTATATAAATATATAGGGTGACTTTTAATTAGTTCTTGATAGAAAAAGGTATGAATGTACTGAACAACTTTCCCAAAGGAACATAGGTCGAAATACGAAAATCTAGTTTTGACCTCCCATAAAAACTGCATCAGCTGATAGCGCATTATGTATGGGAGGTCAAACTTGGTTTTTCGTATTTCGACCTATGTTCCTTGGGAAAAGTTGTTCAGTATCATGAGTACATGCATATCTTTTGCTATCAAGAACTAATTAAAAGTCACCCTATATATATATATATAAATATAAATATTTTTGATCTAATTGTGTTGTTTAAAGTCAAGCAGGTTATGTACTTCTTCATTGGTCATCAACCTTTTTGGTAATATTTTTTAATACATTACTGGTATCCCCGTCTTTGACACATTTTTATGTCATGCTAAATGTTTTTTTAAATCGAGTATATTTTCTGCAAAAACAGTGAAATATTGTAGAGTAAATGGCTGCAAAATTGATAGTTATGCTATTTGCGGAATATTCTTCTATGGGTACCGATTATTCCTTTACTTTTTCTATGAAAAAGCCGAACTGTTTTACGTATGAAGTAGGGTGGCTGTAATGTAAGATATTTGAACACAAAGGAAACTAAAAAGGTATAACCACATCAGTATTGTGGGATGTGAATCTGCAGAATCAGCCCATAAAACTGAACAACTTGTCCCAAAGAACATTATGATGAAATAACATTATGATGAAGATATCTGAATCTAAACATGAAAGAGAAAAACAGCTTGCATTAGTTTTAAGAGCGTTCATCCGTTAAAATCGCGCTGGAGTCAAAATTTACGATTTTCGCCGAAGGATAAAACAATGCAGTTCTCAGTTTTCGAAGAAGACATTAATATCATATTAGATATACTTTATTGATCTGCTTTTTGGTTTAAAAACATCTCAAAATATTGGGATATTTTTCCAAATAGAACAGTTTTTTAACACGTCCGTTTTTAACTTAGCGCTTGGCCGTCTACGCAGATGCGAGATACTGGCAGACTGCTCACACTGGCAGACAGTCACAACCGACAAAGAAAATTTTATACCAGACTAGTGGCCCGCCCCGACTTTGCATGGGTAGTACTCAGTTTTAGGGGATGTTTATCTAGGGTGAATTTGAAAACTTTCGACAAAGGAGACTGGTCAAATGACACCCAGGCCCGGCGCTAAAGAAAAGTATCTCATGTAATTGACTATTATGAGTAAAAATTATATATATATATTTTTTTTGTTTAATATCATTGGCTATCACAGGAATATTCCTATAATTGAAATAAATGGTTATTGATTAGCTTATTTTAATATTTTTCGTATTTATGAACACTTATTATTATTTATTCTACTTTATACAGCTCGATTACCACTGACTGACTGACTCATTCATTCAATCATTCATTCATTCACATCATTGTTCTCCATGAAGGAGTCATCAGAGGTAAAAGTCGTGTATGGAAAAGTTGTTTGGGTAAGTCTGATGAGTACCAGAAAAATCGAAAATCTTGGAAAAGTCTGCAGCATCAGGGGTGACCCCAACCGCCAGCAAAAACTGTAAGGGTTAGGTGGGTCGACCTAAACAAAAAATTACCCACACCCTGGTCCAACAGCCACAACACCTCACGCGGGCTGCTCGCAGCCCGCGCACCCACGCAACCTCTAGTTGCTATATATAAATGATATTTTACCTATACATAAATAATAAATACATTTTGTTCTTTTACTCATATTTTAACATTAGGTATACTATGTATTTATGGGAATGGTTATTACGAATAAAATAATCTGTCTAATAGGGTGTACGCGGCGTCGCGCAGGTACCCGTCGCGGGTGCACGCGCGTGTGTAAAATAGTATGAGCAGCGCTAAGGGGCGCGGGCGCGTGTGGCGCGTGCGATGAGTAAAACCACCCGCGCGCGTACACGTGCCGGGAACCCGCGCGACGCAGATTTGCAACACACACAAAACATCAACACAATATCTGCTCTAGGTAATACGTGAGTGAGCCAGCAACAGTTTCCCGAATCGGGTATGAATGCGTCAGAGCAGAGCAATTTACAACAGCGACGAACTAGTTGAGGTAATAGGGACACCCTTGTTCCCTCCAGTTGCCGCCGCCCAGTATTATAATATTACTTATATATGGTTGCCTCGTCGCATGAACAGATTCAATTCAGAGACCTAAGGTAGAGCAGCAATAAAATATTATTTATTTCTCGAGAATATGTTATCGGCGAAACCTGATTTTAGGCCAAACCTAAATGAGTTGGGTAGGTTAGGTTAGGTTATCTGTTAACACTTGCACTAGAAACAAGCCTTTTCTAGTACTAGGTTTACCAGATAAACTAACCTAACCTACGCAACACATTTCGATTTAGGATTACCTAGAGCAGATATTGTGTTGATGTTTTGTGTGTGTGGCAAATAAGTATCTTATCTATCTATCTATAGCCTAAGTCAAACTGGTCTAACTGTGCACACGTGGTGAGCGTGGTCTTTTATAGTCCACGCGCGATCTGAGTGCAGTCATGCGGGAAGGACAAAACATAGTCTATTCCTACGTTTGCTATACATGACAACTCTTCTGTCCTTCACTCATAACTGAAATCAGGACATGTGCGTAATGTACCTAACACCAGACATATTTACATATCCTTCGTATAGATAAATGACATTTTAAGGGCATACGCTGCGTCGCGCGGGTACCCGGCGCGTGTACGCGCGCGGGTGGTTTTACTCATCGCACGCGCCGCACGCGCCCGCGCCCCTCAGCGCTGCTCATACTATTTTACACGCGCGCGTGCACCCGCGACGGGTACCTGCGCGACGCCGCGTACACCCTATTAGACAGATTATTTTATTCGTAATAACCATTTCCATAAATACATAGTATACCTAATGTTAAAAATATGAGTAAAAGAACTAAATGTGTTTATTATATTTATGTACAGGTAAAATATCATTTATATATAGCAACTAGAGGTTGCGTGGGTGCGCGGGCTGCAAGCAACACGCGTGAGGTGTTGTGGCTGTTGGACCAGGGTGTGGGTAATTTTTTGTTTAGGTCGACCCACTTAACCCTTACAGTTTTTGCTGGCTGTTGGGGTCACCCCTGATGCTGCAGACTTTTCCAAGATTTTCGATTTTTCTGTTACTCATCAGACTTACCCGAACAACTTTTCCATACACGACTTTTACCTCTGATGACTCCTTCATGGAGAACAATGATGTCAATCAGTTTATTTTATTTCAATTATAGGATATTATTTCAATTATATTCCTATGATAGCCAATGATATTAAACAAAAAAAAATATATATAGTTTTTACTCATAATAGTCAATTACATGAGATACTTTTCTTTTGCGCCGGGCCTGGGTAAATTTTGTATGGGCCGTGACCAGTCTCCTTTATAGATTGAGTTCAGACCACGAAACTGAACAACTTTCCCCAAGGAACATCGCTCTAGGGTAATAATGTAGCTAGAAAAGCCCTAGGGCGGTAAGTAATTGTTTTTTTAGTGGTTTTTTTATTACCTCCCTAGGGCTTTTCTAGCTACATTATTACCCTAGAGCGCTAATTGTTCACCTACAAGCCCCATTTGGGGGTAATAAGGACCTACTGACCTCACAATCGAATGTAAAGCAGAGTAGTTAGCTCGGGTGTAAGCATCAATTGCACCCTCAAAGTATAATCGCCCTCGCTGCGCTCGTGCGCCTAAATATCTCAGGCTGCAATTGATGCCTTACAGCCCTTGGCTACTAATCTACTATTATTGCTTCCAAAAATACAAAAAGTACATCGGGTCCCTCGGCGCGCGAAATGACTCGCACTTGACCGGTTTTTTATAAGGCATCGATGCGAGCGTAGCACGCGCGCGCTGCTTCAGTATATAAATAAAAACGGTAGTACTCGTAGTTTTTCAAAAACAGCGTAATTTCAACAACAAAGAATTGAAATCATGCAAAATAGGACGTCAAAGTTGGGTTTCTGTTAGTGTAAATATTCTAAAATCTGGCTAACGAAAGAAGAGAATAAGTTTTATTTTAAAAATCTAGGTAGCCACCCCAATATTGACGTAACAGTCACTGCAGCATTAGTCATTGACGTGTCAAAAGGTGTAAACAAGTCGTTATGTATGTATACATACATACATGATTTAAGAAATTTATAATCAAAACGTGTCGTTAACCTGAAAACCAACGTTCAAAACCTTATTTTCAGTAAAATTTGTGTAATCAGAGAAAAATATAAACAGGAAAATATACTTTTCATACAATAACAATACAATTTGTGTGAACCATTTTAGTGCATTGGATAGTTTTGCATGGAAATGTTGATACTTTTCGTTGATAATTTCAGTTTCTTTTCCAAAGATGGTTTGGTTGGTTGATAGGTCGAAATGCAAAATATTTGTGCTGTCTACAACTACATAATATAGAAACTGTATCACATGATTTACTGGCTCGCTGCACGATTTGTGTGGAAAGCAGTGAATGACAAGATGGAAGTAAAATATTTTCAGGGTTCCTTACCCGAAAGTTCGAAACGGTGCCCTACTACTAAGCTTGCGTCATCTGTCTGTCTGCCCGAGGGCTGTATCTTTTGAACCGTGGTAGCTATATGGTAAAAATTTTCACATGTGTTATTAGGCCGGATTACCTAACAAATAATTAAAACAATTACAAATTATAAGTAAGGAACCCCCCTACAAGAAAAGCGTTTCTTTTTGGTGTTTTTAGGGTTCCGTACCTCAAAAGAAAGAAAAAGAAATCTTTATAGGATCACTTTGTTGTCCGTCTGTCTGTCAAGACCCTACTCTTCACGAACGGGTAAAGGTATCAAGTTGATAGTAATATCAACTTGATACCTTTACAAATAAAGGTGTGACGATAAATAAAGGTGTGACGAAGAAAAAAAAATACGTTTCTCGTATGGCGACACCTCCTTTTTTATATTTTTTTCGTTTTTATTTTTAAATTGTATAAAAATCATAAAAACACGTATTCTGTGAAATTTTCATTTAGCTACCTGTATCGGTTAAAAAGATACAACTTTTAACCTAGTAAAGAATGACATATTTTGTCATTATGCTCCACTGTGCATCTCCGACGCGTGCTGCCAGACTGCAACTATGATCATTATGTTACCTTAAGTATGTACTTGAATCGTATCAAGTTTCATCCCCAGCAGGTTTCGCGCAAGGTTTGCCTCGTTGAATAAGAATAGAATAGAATCAATTTATTTACAGTAACACGAACAGATTCAGACAGATACAAATAAAAAAGCAATTTATATCACACATTGACAAATATAGTTAATAATTAAGTAAATTACATTGTATTTCTGCATAGTTACAGCAAAAAGGTTTTGGATTAGCATAAATCTCCTCTCCTACTCTTTATAATCTTTCGAAAGTTGATCAGCTTACTAGGAATTTTACGATTCTTATCATTTTCCGGTGACATTCGTAAAGCATAAGCTATACATACAGGGTGAAATTGAAAACATTCGACAAATTTTGAGATTGAGTTCAGACTTTCAGACCGCGAAACTGAACAATTTTCGCCTGGGAACATAGGTCATCGGATGAAAAAAAATAATTACCCTTACATAGTAGTCAGCAGCTGACCATACATTTTGTATGGGAGATCGAATTTTCTTTTACGTCGAACGACCTATGTTCCTTGAGGAAAATTGTTCAGTTTCGTGGTCTGAACTCGAACTCAAAATTTTTCCAATGTTTTCAAATTCACCCTGTAGAATTAATAGAAATAATAAAAACTGGTCTAGTGAGAGTCAGATTCGCGAAGTCAGTCGCGCGCATTTAATACACTTCTGCGCAACTGCGCGTCCCTGACTAATACCAAGTGGTACGGAACCCTCGGTGCGCGATTCTGACTCATACTTGGCTGGCGTTTTTCGTATTTTGTCTTGGTTCTTTGGGGAAAGTTGTTTTGTTTGATAGTTTGTTCTGGATTTCAGATTTAGTTTATAGTACGTTTGTCTTTTTACACTGTGTATTTTATAAGTATACTGTAATAAGAAGTATCAAAACTGTTTTACTGATTGAAGCTAGTGACAACCTTGTTTATCTCCCAGATGTCATTGATCTGACGTTAGATTTGACCGACTAACCATTGAGACACTAAACTAGGTACCACAATGATGCTAACTACCAACCTGTCCTCGTCTCGTCTTCAAAATGGCGTTTAAGCGATATTTCCTTTCCAGTATCGACATAGGTATATTTTGTATGTGTGTTTCGTAAACAAAATGTTCCAAAATAAATATTAAATAGCCAAATTGGTAGAAACTAGTCACACTGACCGATGCGGCGGGGATGGGTGTGCGAGGGTGTCGGCACCTAATAACCAAAATGCGCGCGATGCGTGCGCTCCTCCCATCGAGATAATAAAAACGCTGCACTCGCGTAGTTTTCAAAATATTTGGCTCCTCCCAATGGGCGAGCGCCATAGATTTATATAGTCAAGATAGGGTCATGGGAACAAGCGGTACAAAATTTCCCCATACAAGAAAAAATTGCGCCATCTGTGGAAAATCGCGTGAACTACGTTGTGTAGTACTTCGGTCGGTGCTAAATACACGGAACGGAAATAATATGGCGGGAAAAACCAAAACAAACTTTTTACTGTTTATATGTGATTTAGGCCTGGTTTTTCAGTTTCATTAATTGGATTATAGTCAAAAACAATAATAAGAAATAAAAATAATAATAATAAGTGTATATTGTTTCTTCAACTAAGAACATTCTATTTTGTTGGTTAGTTTATTTGCAGCCAATGTTGACAATATGACTGACAACGACTGACGTTTGTTGGTCCTAAACGTCAGATTTCGGACCAACGAATTGGGGACATTGTAACGTGCCGATGGGCTAGTACTTATATATAAGTAAATGGCGAGCGCCTCAAATCTCTTTGTTTTTTTTTTGTTATATGACTGCCAGACATTGACGTAAGAAAAACAAAATCTTTGCTGCCAGACAGCAAGAGGAAAAAAAATGGACAAAAAGAACTGTTCAGAAAAGCTACTTACTTAGATAGATACTTACTTAAAATAAATATATCCTGGTATTTTTTATAGATACCTACTCTGCATAATATTCAACTTTATAGCGCTCAGCAGATGAAGGGGAGTGCAGACGCGGGCAGTCACGGACATTGTCCTCCTGTGTGGCCCGTATGCGAAAATTATAGTTTTTATCTGAATAAAATTCAAACTTATAATTTTTCTAAATTGCTCTACGTTTTAAACAAAATAAAAATTAATCTGAACAATCTTTTCTACAGAATAACTACTTGAATTCAACAACTATTCAAGCGTTTTCCTTCAAAACCAAAGATTTTGGAAAATACGCACATAGAAACGGAGCGTTTATCCCATGTCAATGACTATAATAATACGAAAGTAATTGCAAAATTGGCTATCAGGACAAAAAGCCCTGCCCGTGTAAGCCCGCCCCTTCATCTGCTGATATGAGTGAATGATTCAAGAATCATATTTCAAAGACATGAGTGAAAGTTTTTTTTACAATTTCCGACTTTTTTATTAGTACCTACTACAACCTAAGACCTATTCGTAGCCTACTTTTCATTGAAGTTTTTGATGAGTGGAATATTTTTAGGGTTCCGTACCTCAAAAGAAAAAAACGGAACCCTTATAGGATCACTTTGTTGTCCGTCAGTCTGTCTGTCTGTCTATCTGTCTGTCAAGACCCTTTATCTCACGAACGGGTAAAGGTATCAGGTTGAAATTAATACCATATATTAGGATCCATGAACCACACAAGATATGAAAATTTATTTTTTTTACAACGACGCAATCAAAAGATATGGCATTTTATGTCCTCATCTCCATACATTTATTCAAAAATGCAAAACCTACAGGGTACTTCCCGCTGACCTAAAATTATGATATTTGGCAAGAAGCTAGGTCTCACAGTACAAATAATGGGAAAAGTCTGAAATCATTATATATTACAACTTTTCTCACAACTAATGGTAACCAATTGTGGTGAGCTCCCGTTTCAAGAACATTCATTATAAGAGAGGGGTCAAGTTGGATGGTCGCTGAGGCGATTTTTGTTTTAGTTCTATTTAAAAACGGGAACACTTACAAACTTGAAAATTTTTACGTTTATAGTGCATAAGCTATAAAATAACAACAAATAATAAAATTTGGTCAAGCGCGTGTCGGACTCAAAAAATCTAGCACATTAACTTACTGAAATTTCAACTAATTAATTATGTTTATATGGTGGTACGGAACCCTCAGTGCGCGAGTCCGACTCGCACTTGGCCGGTTTTTTTGCGTAGAATAGCAATTTTTGTATTTTTTTTATCTATGAATGGGAATCAAAATTTCACAATAAATTATGGATAGTCTCCTAAGACCATATTCGTGAAGCTGTAACGGTTATGGTACACCCGGCCGCTCGTTGGTACAAACGCTAGTAGAGCAGGTCTCTGGTTGTAGCGTCACGCACGCACGACGCGTTGCTTTTACTGCTTTGTTTCTACGTGCTTGCTGTCGTGCCTACCTGCCCTTGCTGTCCCATCTCAAAAATCCACCCTGTAGGTACATGGAAATCCATCCATTTATCCATAAACAGTAGTTCCTCCAAGCATAAACATAACTCTGAAATTGGCAAAAAACTCCTGATGTGATGGCCTGATGGCCATAAAAAATGTTTTGCCACAACAACCAACCACTTTACAATGATGTTATAACAAGTATCGTGATTGTAGACTGCAACCTAAACTTACAAAGGCAAAACGAGTACAGCAAGATCGGAGCGGTTTATCCCTTTCTAATTCTTGCCATACCTACTAACAAATTTTGCACAATTTCCGTGCAATAAGTTAAGTTCGGCATCCACGTGTTTTTATTTATACTTTATTTTAAAATAAGTTGTGCATTATTAAGCCCGCAAAATAAAAAGTTATTGATTTTTAAATTAAAAGCAGTCTTTTTCTAATACAAGTTTAGTAGCTGCGGAATACTTTTTTATTTAGTTTTATCTATATCTAAAACATTTGCTAAAATAATTTTCTGGTATCCCTTTGCATGCCATGTTGTTGATGTCACTTGTCATCACAACTTCGTTTCTTAATCTTGAGATCTTGTGGATGTTTAATTTTAATTTTGTATTTATGTTAGTATAAAATGTTGTGCCTGTTTTAGGAAAAGTGGATTATTTGGTGGTTGCGGCATAAACATTCACAGGTTAACCATTAAACATAAAAAAGTGTTGCATATGAACAAGGGTGACCATGCCATTACATATGTAGAAACAAATTACTTGCGTCGCAGCCATCACCATGTATTTATTATTTATCGGAACAAAACTAGAACAACTACCACCTAGCGGGTTTGAATATATGAGTGAGAGTAACGGCGCCGTGTCGTGAAAATAATGTTTTCGTGCCTGCGGGGACAAAGGTTCCCTTTCCTCTCCGCAGACGAAAACTCGCATACTGACCACGGGAGAAAATAAAGAATGGTCAGATGAAAGAATGCTAGAATACACGTGTGATTTAGACCATTCTTTGTTGTTGTTGTTTAATCTTTATTGCACGAAAATTACAAAAATACTATTCTCGGAAAGACGACATGCAAAGGCGGACTCATCCCTACGTGAGATCTCTACCAGTCAATCTTAGAGTGACTAAAGGATAAAGTATAATGATGCAGGATGAAAGCGTGCAAACAGAGAAAACCATGAAAGAAAATAAGACTAATTTATATGAAAGAAAGAAACGTAAATACATACTCATCTTAGTAAAAAATAAACTGTAACAATTACTAGCTATAATAAAATTAAATAAAATACCTACCTTCCTTAAAAAGTTCAAATCGCCGACCCTACTTTAAAAATCACAACGCGCACTCGGCGCACCTATTGTAAACGAGAAAAATAATAGGTCTTTACCTATGAAATTGCCGAAATTTTCTTACAGATTAATGAGATCATAATTCCTATAATATTAATGGAACCTTTTTCATTTGTCTTATATTTGAAAGTTGACTTCAAGGTTATCAATTTACGCATAAAATAAAGTTTTTATTTTTAGTTTAATATATAAAATTAAAGGTTCGAAAATTGTTTTCATCATTAGATTTGTTATATTTTTTTACAGATAATATTTTCGAGAATTATTAAGTTTAAGCTTTTGTTAGCTTAATGTCTTCCCAATAATGCTTAAAAAAATAAAATAAATTGGATTTATAATTCCTATGAAAAATGCAAAATGTTAGTACTGAAAATTGAGTTTACCTAAAATTCGCCATACAAAACGGCAATTTCATAGGTGAAGACCAGAGTCAGAGTGCGCAGCGCGCATGAAGGTAACTAACTTCATGCGCGCTGCGACTCTGGCGAGGGTTGACACAATTAAATTTTAATATAAGTTTTTAATTTCTGTTTTTTTATTCTTTTTTAGGGTTCCGTACCTCAAAAGAAAAAACGGAACCCTTATAGGATCACTTTGTTGTCCGTCTGTCTGTCAAGACCCTTTATCTCACGAACGGGTAAAGGTATCAGGTTGAAATTAATACCATATGTTAGGATCTATGAACCACACAAGATCTGAAAATTTCAATTTTTACAACGACGCAATCAAAAGATATGGCATTTTATGTCCTCATCTCCATACATTTATGCAAAAAAGCAAAACCTTCCCGTTGACCTAAAATTATGAAATTTGGCAAGAAGCTAGGTCTCACAGTACAAATAATGGGAAAAGTCTGAAATTATTAAATATTACAACTTTTCTCACAACTAATGGTCACCAATTGAGGTGAGCTCCCGTTTCAAGAACACGAGTCCGACTCGCACTTTGCCGGTTTTTTGTTGTTTAAACATGCTTATTGTTCTACTAATACTAATATTATAAAGAGGAAATATTTGTACCTATTTTTGTATGTTTGTAATGAATAGGCTCTGAAACTACTGGACCGATTTGAAAAATTCTTTCACCATTAGAAACCTGCATTATCCGGGATGAACATAGGTTATAAAATATTTTAAAAAAAGTTAGGGTTCCGTATGAAAACTTCGATAATGTAACCCAAGGTGTGAAAAAAATACTAAATAGCATCCTTATATCGAGTACGCTGCCGAAACTATTAACAATAGAGCAAAGTAATGTAATACAGAATTATAGAAGCCATCAATATCTACAAAAAAGTCCGCAATACCATATGTCTAACTATTACAGTTATGTCACAATAACTACTTTTTCATGTTAAAATATGTAATAGTTACGCCGGTACAAACTTTATAGGACACATTATTCGTACCTATTAATCCTTATCCAAATAAATGATTTCGTATTCAAGGCTATATCAGTACCTGTAAATAACTTTTTGAATTATTCAAATCGGACATACCATTCAAAAGTTATCATGAGTGTAATCGTTATCAAAATTGAAATTAAAGAAACAGCGCCCTAAGTGACTGTAATGGTTTTATCTACAACAGAGAATAGACACGAAAAATTTGACTGGTCAAGTGCGTGTCGTTCCGTGTGGTTGCGGCAAAGAATAGTGCCAACCCATCTCAACCTGTAGGTGTCGTAAGAGGCGACTAAGGTTTTACAAACCGGAAGATGGGCAGCGACATCTTTCCGTGTATCGCACCATCTTACATACTGCGGTCACCAACAACCGCGGTCCATGGTGCCAGCCTTAATGCTAACAAGCGTGGTGACTAAGATACTTCCCCTCCACATTCTTCTAGCAAGGGCTCGAATTCTGGAGGGAGCTCCCTGTCCTGTAGTGGACGTATTATGGGATGTTATGATGGTTTTGATGAAGTGCGTGTCGGCTCGAGCGAATTTAATGCACTTCTGCGTGACTAAGATGGTATGACTGCCCATAACTAGGACAGTATTTTTACCTTAGTGGTACGGAACCCTCGGTGGGAGTCCAACTTGCGCTTGGCTGGTTTCTTTAGTAACCCCCGATGCAACAAGAACCTATATCTACCCGTGCGAAGCCGGGGCGAACCGCTATAAGAAATAAAGAAACACGTGTTTCAGAAACTTTGAGATATCAAACCCCAAAGGGGAGAAACCCAAGGTTAAATAAGAGATGACAATCATACAGTTTTGACATAACGTACTTGAAATTCGGATTTTAGCTAATACGAGTAATAATAAAGAAACACTGTTCCAGCAATTTTGAGATATCATCCCCCAAGAGGGTGAAATAAGGAATGAAAGTTCGTATGAAAATCCTAGAAAAAATTAGGAATTAGGCTAAAAAAGAAATAAACATGTGTATCAGCGTTTTTGAAAAATCATCCCCCAGGGAATGAAAATTAAGTATAAAAGTTAATATGAAATTCCTACAGACCAAAAGACGGGTTAAGTGCGATCCGCCAGCTGATAATTGTATTTAATGCGCGCGAGTCCGACTCGCATTTGACCAGTTTTAATAATTTGTTGTTATTCTATAAATTACTTTTACGATACATCTAAAACAAAAAAGAAACACGTTTCAAAATCGCTTTATCTATGGGATCTTTTTATGAACTCCAGCTTCCCGTGCGAAGCCGGGGCGGGCCGCTAGTTGTTCTATATTCTACTTATTGAACATGTGGTTAAAAGGAAATCGGTACTTTTCTTTAAACCCTGTATAAATCTTTTTCACTTTGAAAGATTATTTAACATGAAAGTTGTTCTTTTTCTGTTTAATATCTGCATTTTTGCCGTAAAAAATTATTTTTGACCATAACTATATTTGACGCTGCATCCGAAGATATATGTTATTCACTGTGTAATACATTCTTCAATTTCCTAGGCATCGCACAATATTTCAAAGCTGTAGGTAAAAAATTTAATCATAAAAAAGTTCTAAAACCACAGCTGTAGTTTTTGTACCTCCCCAGGCCACCCTGGCAGCGCCAGTCTTTTTCAGAACTCGTTATATTTTTCAAAAAAGTAGTCAAAATTTTAAGCGGCTTTGCTGTTGTTTGAGTAAACCAATTGCAATAAAACAAAGTTAATATGTTGCATGGCAATAAGCCAAATGTGTTATTGAAAACTCGTTTAAAGTGATTATAAAATGAAAGATTGTGCATTTGGAATGACTGTTCATTTTGAAAGGTTTTCCAGTGCAATCGGTTTTTCATTTGTTAAGTCTGCAAATTGTAATGTTCTAATAAATGCTTAATTCTAACATAGTAATATTCATGTAGGTAACAGTTTTCAGAAGAACGAAAAAAATAAACAAAAGCGATTGAATGTTGCTCTGGTGTCTCACAAACTTATAAAAACGCATTGTATGAAGCTTTCTTTACAGGTACGAGTAGTTTCCCTTATTTCTGTTTTTAAACAAATCGTCACAATACTTGTCCCACTCAACAAACATAATATTGTGGTCACCCTATTAGAAAATTTCCTACATCCCATTTCACATCCTACTCGGCTCGCATTACTTTTGGCAGAGTTCAATCACGATAAAAACGCCGAAGCGGTGCTTTTTTAAAACATCAATGCCACTTTATTATTTGTACTCTTTTATGAAAACGAAGGATCTTTCAAGCAATGATTACGCAAAAGATTCGACTCTTATATTAATTAGTGAAATACTAACAATAACATAGTTAAAATCTTATTATTACGCTGATAATGTTCAATCGATTTCTCGATTCTTATGTACGCAAATGGGTGGTCATCCCTATGTCATCTCGACCCGCTTGTGCTAATGCGACAGAATACCAAAAATTTTGCGTGCGTGATCAGATGCGTACGGGAAGTGAGGGCTGATTCGTTCGGGAGGTTATGGGCGACATTTGATAAATTGGGAATAGCACTCCAGTAGAATAGAATGAAAATGTATGGGATTGACATTAGCTAACGAAATGTCACGTGACAGCTTATGTCAAATCCATAGAGTTTTATTCTATTCTACTGGCGTTTGCGATTGTAGAAAGTCACTTGACTCAGGGCCCATATAGCCAATTAAACCCCAGTAAACGCCCCTGTAAAGCCAATGTTTTTCTTCAGATGTGTGCGCATGGTGCGCCTAGTACGGACCGGTTCCCGCCTGGGGATGGACATCGTTGGTGGTTTGGGAGGGGAGGAGCGGGAGGGAGACGAGGGGCAGGAAGTGACGGGGGATACTTGCGGGGTGTTCGTGTCGGGGGTGGCGCGGGGGGGCGCGGCGAGCGGGCTGCTGCACCGCGGGGACCGGATCCTCAGCGTGGACGGGCGGGACCTCACGCGCGCCACGCATGAGCAGGCGGCCGCTGCTCTGAAGGTACTGGTCTTTGATAACTATGAGAACAACTCTCAACAGTCGTTTTGATCCTTTTCTAACAATAACAATTAGTTAATTATTGTTTATCTACTCCCGTACTTACCGGAATATTCCGAATTCGAAACCAATGACAGATCGAAATTGAGGTCATTGTCCGCTATCATTTTCATTTCCACGCTGTTCCATACTACGAGCAGTACGGAAATGGAGTATGGATTTTCATTCCGCAACTGTTATAATACAAAATTTTCAATCTGCATAGGCTAAGTCAATACTACCACAGTACTACATACAGCCTAATTTAAAGTAATTTTGTAAAAATACTTTTTACTGGGGTGACGACTGCCTACCTATATTTAAAAGAAAACGGAGAGTACCAGGCGTGACTAGTACATAAATCGACAAGAAGCTGACAGTTGGCTCGCTTCTATATAAAGTGACATTGGCAACAAAAGAAGTGATTTGAACAAAATGGAAAGTATGTACCAGGAGAACATGATTCTACAAGAGGCTGTCAGTAACCATATACATGAAATTAATGTTAAAGCAACGCCATCCACAAGCTCTGGATCTGGAATAACTTCGGGGATAACTTTAATTAACTGTACTAACTGTCCTCTTAGTTCAATAAATTGATCACTACTCTTTAAAAAACATTTTTATTTCGTCGGTCGTAGATAAAGTTTTGTATGCAACTATACCTATACGTAATTAGTCATTTTAACACTCATTTTAACACTCATTTATAAACCAGATCTCGTGTTAAAATTACTCTCATTACGCAACAGTTGCATAAATAACTATTTCATAATTTTACGGCTCAACTGCACCAGCCACACCCCGGACATTACATACATCATCATCATCATATCAGCCGAAAGACGTCCACTGCTGGACATAGGCCTCCCCTAAAGAACTCCATGACGACCGGTCCTGCGCTGCTCGCATCCAGCGGCTTCCCGCGCCCTTGCCCAGATCGTCGGTCCACCTTGTGGAGGGCCTGCCAACGTTGACATTACATACATCAAGCGCGAATTTGAAATTGAAAATTCGCGTTGGCTCGCATATTTAGTACAAAAGACCCTCAGAAGGACCACGAGAATATCGCGGGTGGGTGCGCGCGGGGTTGAAGTGTGGATTGCGGGCGGGGGGCGGAGAGTGTCCGTTCTGTATGATAGCACTATTACTTTTTTTGTGACTGCACAAAAGGTGTTTTTCAGAGACGTTTTCCTAGCCCGGGGCCAGCAAAACTAACCTTGGTCTAATATAGATCTGTCACCAGTCATAATTACCTGTCACTCAACATTATTTTTTCTTAACACGGACATCGACCAAGACTAAAATGTAGTGCTTACTATTACCGTTCTAGCGAAACGAGTAAGACTAAGATTAGAAGTGGGTTTTGCTGGCCCCGTGCTAGCGAAACGTTTCTGAATGACACCCGTAGAGTTTGCAACAAAAATCTTCACAACCAACAGTTGTTACTTTATCTTTAAAGATAGTTTTAAGCCAGTTGCTTTCTTTGTATAAAATAACATTTTGTTTGACCATAATATTCATTTAAAATCCGCTTTAATAGTAGATACCAGTGGCAAGCCGAGAGAAAATACGATTGGCAAAATATACGTACACTCAGCTGCACGTCAGTGTTAACACTTTGACCTTAAGCAGCTTATGGTTTTGGGCGTTTGTAGCGTAGCGCTAGTTCAGCTTATACTGGTTCTGTTTCCGTTACTTTGATGCTGTGCGTACATAGACGCCAATCTCGCCTATTCTGGGTTATAGTAACTTTTAACAACATTTACAAGTAGATAGTTATTAGTCGGTATCTAAAGACGAAGTATTCACCAGAGCTTAACTTGTTGCAAAACTGTTCTTTAGAGAGCCTTACACTTGCAGTTTGCCTTCAGCTTTTATTAATACGAAGTTAAGTAGAGTTCGTGAGAAAGTTGAAGTCAAAAGTTAAATCTTAACTGTTCTACGAATTTCGTTCCTGTGGTAATTATTGTTACTTAAAATTTGTTCGCTGTTATTTCTTATATAATATTAGTAAATAAGCGGGCGACAACGAGACAGAAGTTCGTCTTCATGATAGACTTAGTTTTAGTTCACACCGGTGAGCTTAAGACGTTTCAAAATGAATATGTAGGTAATTAAAAGAATACTATTGTCTGTTCTTACTGCTATATGAATTTATCAAATGAGACGTCTTAAGGTTCCCACGGAGTGATAAAATCCAATACAAAAATTGTTTGGTTTTAATTTTTAAACGGTATGACCAAACTTCACCAAGTTTCGTAGACATAATCAAATGCAACATATCTAAGCTTATGATTAGTTTTGGTTTGAAAATATTTACCAAAAACAAAATTAGAGCGTACTTAATTTCAGACAAATTTCACGCAAAAAACGTGTCACTTTCAGCCAGGTATGACATACGTAATACACTTTCAAATTAAATGGAAACCAATCGTAAGCATTGATTTAATAGTTTACTTGGAAAATAAACTAACAAAATATAAATAAATGAAATATTAAGCAAATGAAAACGAAATAACCAAAATGTTTCGATAATTAGCTAAATTTCGGCCCGTTCGCTGCAGCTTCTCTCTCGTTAGCGGGGGTGTGCAGGTATAGAGCGGGGTCGGGGGAGGGACGTCTAGCAGGGCCTGTCTCCGCCTTCGATTTTCGTTCATACCCTTAGTATGTTCCTTGTCCGTTAGCTCTCCGCGCGTGCGACTGCACTGACCGTATTCATTTTACGTGCTTTTCGATACTTGATAAAGCTAAGATAGTTTTGAGTATGAAGCATTATTTCACTATTGGTTGTTTGACAATTTTTTTTAGGGTTCCGATACCAAAATGGTATAACAAGGAACCCTTATGGTGCGAGTTTGTGTGTCTGTCTTTAGTATATCTCAGCAACCACTCGTGATATCGACTTGAAATTTGAAATAGTTTTAGAATATGGTTGCCCAACTTGATTGCACATGAAACAGGGAGGGGGGGGGGGGGGGGGGGGGGGCAAAATTTCAAATTGTTGTTACTGGGTCGAGTGGGGTATCATATGAAAGGGTTACTTGTACATTCTAGAATATATTTTTGTATTTCTTTGCGACTCTTACTTTTCAAGTCATGATGAAATGTAAAAAAAAATTACCATTCCCCCCCCCCTTATCTCCAAAGTTTGTGAAAAGAAAAATCTGAATTAATTACATTCGATAGAAATGAATGTGAATATTACAGCAAAAATAAAACGATCTTTCTAAGTTGCACAGTTTTTTAGTAATTTTTTTTTTTTTAGTAATTTTAAGATTCTAGGTTGACTGGAAGTATCCTTTAGGGGTAGGGGGACGGTCCTTTCCTTTTGAGCTACGGAATCCTAAAAAAATTAGGGCACCACTGCCTAACAAATATAAAGGTCCTAATATTTTTTACATCTCTCATATTCGGTAAGTAGGTCCTTATTACCCCAAATGGGGCTTGTAGGTGACCAATTAGCGCTCTAGGGTAATAATGTAAAAAAAAAACACTTCACTCTTTCAAAACTCAATTACTTACCGCCCTAGGGCTTTTCTAGCTACATTATTACCCTAGAGCGCTAATTGGTCACCTACAATTTGGTGGTAATAAGGACCTACTTACCTCACAATCGAGATGTAAAGCAGAGTAGTTAGCTCGGGTGTAAGCATCAATTGCACCCTCGAACTATAGGCGCCCTCGCTGCGCTCGTGCGCCTAAATATCTCGGGCTGCAATTGATGCCTTACAGCTACTAATCTACTATTATTTGATTTTATAATATAAACTGATTATTTTGTTGATTATTTTATGAGGTTAATTTTATGTTTAATAAGAGGATTGTTTTAAAATAAGTACATAGATATGAGTTGATTTTTAGGGTTCCGATACCAAAATGGCAAAAAAGGAACCTCAAAAGGCTTTATTTGTCTGTCTGTCTATCACACCTGTATATCTCAGCAAACACTCATGCTATCGACTTGAAATTTGGAACAGTTTAAGAATATGGTTTCCTAACTTAATTCCGCATGAGAGAATAAAAAAAGTTATTATTATTAATGTAAAGGGGGCCAAAATTGGGGGGACAATATTTCAAATTGTCGTTACTAGGTCGAGTGGGGCTTCTCTTATCTTATGAAAAGGCTTTACTTGTACATTCTAAAATATATTATTGTATTTTTTACGACTCTTCGTTTTCAAGTTATGATGAAAAATGTAAAAAAAAAATACCATTCCCCCCTCTTATCTCCGAAGTTTGTGGAAGGAAAAATCTGAATTAATTACTGTCTATAGAAATTTATGTAAATATTACAGCAAAAATAAAACCATCTTTCTAAGTTGCAAAGTTTTTTTGAAATCTGCAAAAAACCTTTACAAACAAACTTAGTTTTGCGGTCCAAAAAATGGATTTTATTGCTTCTAAAAATACTACAGGTACAACGTAACCCTCGGCGCGCGCGTCCGACTCGCACTGGACCGGTTTTTAGGGTTCCGTAGCTTAATGGCAAAAAACGGAACCCTTATGGATTCGTCATGTCTGTTTGTCTGTCCGTCCGTATGTCTTAGCCACTTTTTTCCGAAACTATAAGAACTATGCTGTTAAAACTTGGTAAGTAGATGTATTCCGTAAACCGCATTAATATTTTCACACAAAACTATAAAAAAAAAAACAATAAATTTTAGGGTTCCCCCATACTTAGAACTGAAACTTAAAATGTTTTTTTTTTTCATCAAACCCATAAGTGTCTTCAAAAATCATATTGAGTTTTTTAATATCACTTTTTTCTAAACTGAATATTTTTCGCGAGAGACACCTATATATATAATAAGAGAATGATAAAACTAAAAAAATATATGATGTACATTACCACGCAAACTTCCACCGAAAATTGGTTTGAACGAGATCTAGTAAGTAGTTTTTTTAATACGACATAAATCGTAAACCGTAATTTACCTTTCATTCAATCAACTCAAATATAAATTTAAGTTACTTACATCACATAATAAAGTTTTTTTGCAATAAAATACCATAACTTTTACTTATATACGTACAGGTTTGTACGGAACCCTCAGTGCGCGAGTCCGACTCGCGCTTGGCCGGTTTTTTTAAATATTATACTGTGATTATTTTATAAGGGTGGTCTATTATATTCGATAAAGATTGTGATGTTATCGCTTAGAAGGTGATTTTATGTGTGATTTCTGATTTAGAAGAAAGAAGCAATACGATTTTTTTTTTAAGCAAAATATTTTATTATGATTTAACTAAGTTATTATTATTATTATTATTAAGTTATTATTATTTCTTCGCTACTCACCACACAGTTCATCATTCTTAGAAATGTAGAAAATACGCCGTTAAAAATGAGCGCAATACAAGCAAAACATAAAAATTATTATTTAGCTAAATAGCTATGACTAGTCAAATGACTAGGCTGCCCGCTAGCCACCCGCCCCGCACACCGCGACCGTCAAGACCCAAAAACTGGTTTCACGAGGCAATATCGCGCTTCCGCTCTTTTAGCGCCCTGTCGCACTCAGGTGAGACAGCAACAGAAAAAATCACTCGGCGCATGATCCCAGCGCGCGATTTTAGGCGCGGTTCGTGGGCCTCTTAAGGCTTGTTCGACATTTATAAAACTGTTCTGAAATAAAAAAATAATTTGGCTGCAATTAGTAATTGCAATTACTATGGAAAATAGATTGAATGTGCAGTAAGGTATTGTTTAAATTTTGGTCCGTGATTTAATTGCAAAGAACTAATTTTACATAGCGGGAGCATAACTTCTCCTACTATCCCTCTGTTTTACCAGACGAAGCTTAAAAAGAGAGTTGTTTACGAGTCGTTTGCCTTGACCGTGAATGTTGCCTTCCTTAGCAGTACAGCGGCGGCGTGGTGACGATCGCGGCGCAGTTCCAGCCGGAGCAGTACGAGCGCCTGCGCGCGCGCATCCGGGCGATCAACGCGGCCGCGTGCCAGCCGCCCGCGCCCCCGCCGGCCGACGCCACACTCGGCGCCATGCATACAGAGTTACACGTCGTATATCCAAGGTAAACATAAAGGAATCTGATTGAGCTAACCTGGTGGACAAACGCCATTCTTGAGTCCATTAACTGCAACATCCAGAGAGGACCATCCACCTAATCCAACTAAGTTAATTAATAAGTTAATTATTCTAACTAAATTAAGTAAACTCTGCACTACTCGTGTCCATCTCAGCGATTCCCTGTCCTAAGGTTGTCTGGAAGAGATTGCTCAAAGCTATAAGGCCGCCTTAGCTCGCAATTAGATATAAGGTGTTCTAACGCAATCACTTTTTTGTGTGCAATAAAGAATTTCTATCTTTCTAGTCCAAACTGTCGTTCCTGGAAACCTTCTCCCAAGAGTATAAAGTAAAAACACAAAGTATATTTTAGAAGGCTGACAATGTGGATAGCACAAAGAACATGGTGGTAGTACACCCAACAGCACTTCAGTAGACTTTATAGCATGGTAATATAGTTAAAAATGTTGCGGCTGCCCATTTTGTGGTTCAAGATCCCTTAGTCACCTTTTAAGACACCAATGTAGTGTGTAATTACTACCAGAGCTGTGCCTGTGAGCTGTAATTTTGAGTGCAGCTCCAAGCTAAGAAAATGTGAAAAACACACACAAGTGTGTGTGTGTGTGTACTTATCCTACTAATATTGTAAACGCGAAAGTTTGTAAGTATGGATGGATGGATGGATGTTTGTTACTCTTTCAAGCAAAAACTACTGAATGGATTTTAATGAAACTTGGCACACATATAGGTTAGGTTCTAGCACAAAGGCTACGTTTTACCGCAGGAAAACGCATTTAATACGGGTGAAACCGTAGGCGGAAAGCTAGTGTGATATGTGTCTGTGAATGTGTTATGTGTGTGTGATGTGAATGTGTGTGTGTTATTTTAAAGTGTGTGTGTGTGTGTCAATGTGTTGTGTGTGTGTGTCAATGTGTTGTGTGTGTGTGTGTGTTTTTTGGAAATAAATGCGATGTGTTTGTATTCTTATCCAGCAACCTAGCTAGCTAGCACATCTCTGGCGGAAAGGTATAATACCGTAAGCCTACTACTTTTAAAGAACAATGGCAAGGTCCCATACTTTATTTTATTTGGATTAAAATCGTCCTTCCTTTGATTCGTCCTTTACTGTAACAATTTTTTACTGAATCATTCATAACGATAAACTCTGTTCAAAGCTCTTCAGTTCCCGTTTTCAAAAACTATCAGCATTCAGACGACTCACATACACTAAAATTACTTTGTGGAATCTATAAAAAAGTCGTGAAGATTTCAGCTGAACCCAGCGGTATGAAAATCGTGAATACTCATAGCAGCCAGCCAGATGTAAAGTTCAGAGGTTGTAAAATGTTAATCGGTTCTTTACATTGTTAGTTTTCATGAAGTTACATTCAAAGTCTTAAAATTTTTACTCAACTGTTGTTCCCATATCACATTCTATAGTTATTTTCACTTTTACTTTCGAGCGAAGCGAGAAAGGTATTGTATTCGTGATAAAAAAAGTTTTTCTAATTTTCTCAAAAATGTGTTCTATATCACTTATACATCATAAAAAACAAGTCTCCCAAAAATGTCCGTCCGTCGGTCGGTCGGTCCGTCGGTCCGTCGGTCGGTCGGTCTGTCCGTCACGCTTTCGGCTAAACGAATGGGCCGGTTGACACCATATTTGGAATTTAAGAGTTTTATGCAAATCCATCGAAGGATTCCAAGTGGTTTCTGGCTGACTCTCATTTTGAGGGTAGCTGTCATACAACGAAAATGAAAAATTTTAATTTTCTCAAAAACGGCTCATAGAATCTTGATGAAACTTTGCATGACCAAGCATCTCCATGTAAGGTATCTTGCCCCAGTATCAATTGATCAGTGTAATTTCATATAAGGGGTGTTCCTGTACCACCAAATCGTAAATATATGATTTACTCAAAATTGGTTCCAGATTCAGATTCAGATAATTTTATTCAATGTAGATTCTTTACAGAATACTTATTGAATGTCATGCAGAATACAATGCAAATAGAGCGAGTCTACGCCGTTTCGGATCGTGCTATGGTGTATGGTGAGTCCACTGTGTTTAATATTAAAATTTTCTATAATATAAGTCCTGGATTGGTTGTCTGCTTGACTATATATTCTTTATGATCTTTTTGAATAGAATTTAGTACACAGGGTGTACCAAAATCTGAAATGGCTTGCTCAGTAGACTAAACTGAACAATTATCCATGAGGAACATGTGTTGGGAAATTAACAAAATCTCCATGCAAGTATCCTACGGTAGTATCCATTGATCTGTAAAAAGTTATATAAAGGGTGTTCCAGTACTACCAAAAGTTAAACATGTGATTTACTCGAAATCGTTTGAGGTTTGTTTGTTTTAATATTTGACAATTTGAATTCTGTATTGATCTGTATTTCATTCGAACATTTTTTTGGAAAAACGTAAATAAAAGTTTGTATTTCAATACTATGTGTATGGCATTACAAAGTTAAGTTTGCGGTTGATAGTTTTTCCTTGAGTAATGCGAGAAAGTAAGTGCAGTGCTGCTGTACCATTTATTTTTTCTTTATTTACAATCTTCCTGTGACGACGCAAATTTTTTGCACTGGCTCCGGTGAGGTATCATTTAGAAAGAAAGGGCTTTTCTTATACGTTCTAAAATACGGATGTCTGTTGCTAGCACATTACTTTACATCTCTCATATTCGGTAAGTAGGTCCTTATTACCCCCAAATGGGGCTTGTAGGTGACCAATTAGCGCTCTAGGCTAATAATGTAGCTAGAAACGCCCTAGGGCGGTAAGTAATTGTAACGTCTGTACGTCAGTGAAACATCTGCAACAATTACCATGCCATAAAGTCTACAGTGTTTCTGCTGACCTGCTATTGTGTGTACACCCGCCAAGACAAGGTGGCAACAAACCCGCAACAGCTCGCACCAACTTGTTAACTATTATTAATTACAGCACAGCACAGGCATCCCGAACATTATCTGCGAGTTACAATCTGCTTCTTGTTGAAATTCTCCCCGACCTTGTCTACAGGATGAAAATGTTTCTACATGAAAATCAATAACGTTATAATGTTGTATCGTATAACCAGTAATTTTACTGAACAGTCAGGACGTTCGGAGTAAAGGCCAGGTTAAAAGTGCCCTAAACCGACGAGCATGTATGAAAGGATTGATGAAAGTACAGGAAACAAGGGAAGTATGTCAAGATCGTAGCAGGTGGAGGACTGTGGTCTCTGCTTACCCCGACGGGAAAGAGGCGTGATGTTATGTATGTATGTATGTTTACTGAACAGTAACACTGAAACCGATTTTAGTTTGAAACTCGAGGACGGACAAGAACTAGGTACAATTTCTGAATTTCTCTCGTACAAAGTCGAGGGCGACCGATAGTAGGCGATATTTTTAGGGTTCCGTACCTCAAAAGAAAAAAACGGAACCCTTATAGGATCACTTTGTTGTCCGTCTGTCTGTCTGTCTGTCTGTCAAGACCCTTTATCTCACGAACGGGTAAAGGTATCAGGTTGAAATTAATACCATATATTAGGATCTATGAACCACACAAGATCTGAAAATTTCAATTTTTTACAACGACGCAATCAAAAGATATGGCATTTTATGTCCTCATCTCCATACATTTATTCAAAAATGAAAAACCTACAGGGTACTTCCCGTTGACCTAAAATTATGAAATTTGGCAAGAAGCTAGGTCTTACAGTACAAATAATGGGAAAAGTCTGAAATCATTAAATATTACAACTTTTCTCACAACCAATTGTGGAGAGCTCCCGTTTCAAGAACATTCATATAAGAGAGGGGTCAAGTTGTATGGTCACTAAGGCGATTTTTGTTTTAGTTCTATTTAAAAACGGGAACACTTACAAACTTGAAAATTAGTATGTTTATAGGGCATAGGCTATAAAATAAAAACAAATAATAAAATTTGGTCAAGCGCGTGTCGGACTCCAAAAATCTAGCACATTAACTTACTGAAATTTCAACTAATACAATTATGATTATGTGGTGGTACGGAACCCTCAGTGCGCGAGTCCGACTCGCACTTGGCCGGTTTTTTAATTTATGTTTGGGTCAACAACAGCATAAATTACATTGATTATCTTAAGTTTACTAAGTAACAAAAGCCAATAACCGTTGTCCACGGTATGATTACAGTTTTACGTAGAATAAACAATTAGCGTAGACTCGCTCTATTTGCATTGTATTCTGCATGACATTCAATAAGTATTCTGTAAAGAATCTACATTGAATAAAATTATCTGAATCTGAATCTGAATATACAATGTAATTCTGATTTGCATAATGAAAAACAAATAAGTTTTCAATTGATTTTAACTTGGAGATAGACGTATTCTCTCGTACATTTTTCTTAATCGCGAGTATAATTAGTTGTCCGTTCAAAATCATCAAGTTCTTTGCGGGAGAAGCGAAAATGTTTCTAGGTTTGCAGTTTTGATTTTTATGAAGTGTTTTTGGTATAAGTTGGTTCTAAAAAAGGTACCAGCAGTATGCTTATTTGACCAATAAACAAGCGCCCAGTTGCCGGAGCCGGATGCAGGGCAGGGCGAGAGGCCAAATGCGACGCCGCCTGACTGGAATCTAAATGTTTACAGAGTCCCGCTCGTGCGAGCATAGTTCCCTCTGCGGCGCTGTTAGCTGCAGACATAACTGCAGATGCAACGAAATTCTCTTTTATTTGCGAAATTGGCGTTGATTTATTGAGCAAGGGAAAGGACTGTTAAAGTCATCGTCACCCATCCTTAACATGACAATAGTATCAATTTGTAAAACTCTCAAGTAACGCCTTAAACAGTATATTTTATCCTGCAAAAAGAGTCATTATACTTTCATGAAATGAGCTTTTAGTAATTTTTATTTTCTACCAGCTCATCTCCGTGACTTCGTACGCGTAGAATTCAGAAACTAGTAGCCTTTTTCTTTCTCAAGCTTCAAACTATCTCCATACCAAGTTTTATCAAAATCGGTGCAGGGTTTATGCGTGAAAGCTTTTAAGCTTTTCTGTTACAACAGACAGACAGATAGACAGAGTTACTTTTGCATTTATAAAATTATTCGGATGGTTCGGGTAGATTTGGATTAAATATTTGCGCTTAAATTCAATCTGAGGATAGAAATTAGTGCAGTAATCGTACTTTATCCATCTGTGGCGTTTAGACAGCTTCGTGAACACAGTCGTTTGCAGCTCTCTCTGTAAATGCGATCGACCGCGGTCACGTCGACTAGCGGCCAAAACGAGCATCACTCTTGTCCTGGCTTTTCCTGTATGATTGCCACCTGATTCCAAAGGTTTTCTCCTTACATAAAAATATAGATATTTTACATAATCTAAAAATGCAAGTGGCAAAGGAATTCATTGCTGGAATAAAGACGCAACTGAAGGTCATATTTAAGTTACTAAGCATTTCGTAATTCTCTGTGAATATATTTATTTTCAAAGTAAAACAATGCTCCTAAGAGAAAGTTTACTGCCTGAAAAACTTGGGATATTCAATTACAAACAAGAGGAATTGTTTGATTTAATCGCTCCTGCCAATATAAACTTGGGCTAAGTGTTTAATTAGATAAATCCGTTTCGCTGTTCTTAGCTAACTAACTTCGCTGTCACAAGATTTTCTCATTAAGCAGATAAGTAGATTTAATTAGTTTAATGACAACAGACGTTATTTCGTGACTATGGTACCTTCCCCTCCACAAGTTTCTAGCAAAAGCTGGATTTCTGGAGACAGCTCCCTGTCCAGCAGTGTACGTTTTATGGGACATTATATTCAATATTATATTGAATGTCTGAAAAATCTGTAGAAACTGTAGGTTTAAGATTTACGTAAGCTAATTTACCTATTTGTGTACAAACTGTTTGATTCCCTTAAATAAAATAAATAAAAAATTATGACAATGGTCTTGATGAGATGTTATTTTTACACCAAGTTTATAAGAACATTAGAGTTTATCTTCACCTAGTGTGATGTGTGAAGAGGTTGAGATCTTGGACTCATAAACTTCTTTACTTTTGTGTTACCTATGTCTGCTTCTTCAAACTCAATAGGGGCACAGAAATATGACATAGTCAAAACGCTTTAAATATTCTGACTATGAAAATTGAACTAATAGGAATAATTTAATAGGAGCAATTTCGCCAAAGAATTTCGCGGAA
Source organism: Athrips mouffetella (assembly GCA_947532105.1). Lineage (NCBI taxonomy): Eukaryota > Metazoa > Arthropoda > Insecta > Lepidoptera > Gelechiidae > Athrips > Athrips mouffetella. Next base: position 588,586 of record OX383961.1, on the reverse strand, counting down.
CATACAGGGGGGTCAAACTGAGTATTACCCTCGCGGGCACATGTTTCTTGCCCACGTACATAAAGGTTGCTTTTTTAATTAAACTCTTTGAAAAGATACTGAAGCTGCAAACATTTCATTCTAAAACTAAAACAAAACGGTGGGACATCTTTTTTCGACTGATTTGCCTTTTGTTTGAAGTTTAACTTGTATGAGCGACGGTATTTTTTTTGTTTTCATTTTTTTTTTTGGGAAAAGTTGTTCAAATTTATGGAGTTCCATTACACTAAGCAAATATTTTCTCGTTTTGTTTCAGATAGCAGTGGCGTGGCTGTGACGACCATTCATTGGGAACTGAACCGTAGCTAGTAAACAATTTGATCATAGCTCCATCATGATATCAATTTTGTAAGCAGTGAAATGAGTGGGTGGAATCTTGCTCTGTGGCATAATTATCTATGGCACTTCGGAAAATTTCTTCTTGTTCTTTTTTTATATTTTTTTAGATCAAAGGCGTTTTAATGTGAACATTTCTATTGCTTTCACCTTTTTTCCAGTAATTAAACTTGTGTTTGATGTAACAGTATCATCAAATTAATTCATTAGCAACTACGCTCATGTTATATTTTGATTTTGTTGTTTACTTGCAAATACAAAAACAAACTAAAAATCAACTGTCCTAAATTGTTTGATTGTTTAACTGTCCTAATATGTTTGTTTTTAAGTATTGTTTTAGTATTGGTTTTTATTACTATATTTTTTATTTCAACGTCCATTTGTTTTTAAATCTAAAGTTAGTGCCATTTACCTTGTTTTTGTTTTATATTGGTGTCCTGTTCAATTTATACTAACGATAACTACGATACAGGCTGCGCCTAGTGTGGTTACGTATTTGTTAACTTTGGTAATTTTTTATAAATTTATTTGTTGTTGTATTGTATTTGCATAGATTTTGTATAACAGAGGGGAGAAGTACATTTATTAGGACGAAAAAGAAATTTAATTCTACACCAGTAAATGAAGATGGTAATCCTTATCGCCAGGTGCTAGAAGCTTTTTTAAAGTTAACACTTCTTTAAATCTATAGCTAACACTATTTTTGTGAGCAAAAGACAAACCATCAGATTTTTTTAAAGGTAGCAGGTATTTTGAGCACAATCTTATGTGATGATGGGGTCGAAGATGTAACATCTTTACCCAGGCCGCGTTCCGAATCAATGATAACATTGATTTTGGCGCTCAAAGGGCGCTTAAAAGCGTTCTTTAGACAGGACTGTGAGCATTAAAAACGATAATATCTTTCATTCGGAACGTGTCTCTAGATCTTTAAAAAGATCCAGAGTTCCGCAAAGCATCTTTTAAGTTAAAACTCCTTTAAGTTAATAGCTGACTCTTTTTTTGTTGACGAAGAAAGTGTTGGCTCCATTTAAAAAAATACATAAAAAATATTTTTAAAGAGTTTTAACATAAAACTCTTTGTTCAACTGGCTGTAGAACAGCGTTCGATTTAACGAAGAAATTATCAGCAGTGTTGCAGCGTTAGATTTAACGAAGAAATTATCTTTGAAAAGAATATGGTTGAAACTGGCGACTTTTAAAATGGAGATTAGGGATAAAACGCTTCGACTAGTTAGATATGTGTAAATATAGATCATTGTTTTCAATCAATTATTAATCACCTGTATGAAAGTTCTTATTAAAAAAAAAATTTTATTAAAAATTTGTTCTATATACAGGGTGTAAAGGACAGCTTTCCAAAAACTGAAAGAGCAAGATCAGTCAATGAAACTGAACCAACTTTCAGTAAACAAAAATTTCAGAAAATTAAAATAAAAATCGGCCTCTCCATACAAATTGTCTCGTCAAGTTTACAATTTTGTAAGGATATGTCGATCTTTTTTTACGTTTTTCGAAAGTTGCATTCACTGACAGTTGTTTTTATTCCCTTTCTGTTTTCGGATAGCTGCCCTTACACCCCATATAGGTATTGTGAAATAGATTTTAGTGTAAATTGATAATGAATAGTTATAAATACAATACTTGTATAAAGTTTTGGAACTGTGATACTAAAATGTTAATGTTAGTGTTATCGTTGTACGGTATGAAATGAAATTGAATACATGATATTGAAAATTTCCACGTATTTATTAAAAAAAAAACAGTCCTTTGTTGTAAGACCCTGAAACCGTTTTTATAAGAAAAACCAATCGATCTTCTGTAAAACTTGCGCAGACAAATGTGGCAACTTTTTACTCGACTGCCCCAAAAGTACGTATGTTTGTCAATTTCTTTGTCGCAGTCTGCAGATAGATAGCAGACGGCTTGATAGATTTCACCATGAAGAAAAAAACAATGGCAACAAGGTGACAATATAAAAATAATATTTTATTAATAAAACTAAAAAGTACCTAGTAATAAAATATTTTAAAAAACAAACAAACAAATACCCGACTGTCTAGAACAATATGAACTGAAAAAAGAAAAAAACAAGTTCCAAAAAATGAGGTACTGCAGGCGGGGACAAACCGAGGCGGACAAAAATTATATGTTCGGAGGTGGGTTTTCAGCTTCAAATATATTTTATAGTTTTTGTTTGTGCCCTCCTGCAATACCTTTTCTCTTTTCAGTTCATATTTTTCTTCACCAGTCGGGTATTTTGTTTTTTGAAATAATTTTTTTCTTCATTTTCTTTGGGGAAGCCAACAAAATTTTCGTTTGATACTTCGTCTAAGGCTGGGGAAGTCAACAAAATGTTTGTAAAGAAAAGTTGTCCTTAGTAGGTAGAAACCCAAAGTTTAGGCCTTTCTTATGGCAAGGACATGGTATAGAAATACAGATTGGTTTCATATACTGTAAGGGCCTGCCCGCACAGTGAAAACCGCGTGATTTGTTTCTCGCGATGTTTTGCTATTTCAAGCACGGGATTATAATTCGCGCGAGTAAATATCGCGCGGTGAAAATTTGCTGTGCGGACAGGCCCTAAAGGAAGAAAAAAATTAAATCAATGAGTAGAAAATGGTAAGTAAAAAAAAATATTACCAACCCATCATTACCCGTGGGTGTCGTAAGAGGTGACTAAGAGTCTCTGAACCGGAAGATGGGCAGCAGAAACTTTCTGTGTATTTATCTTTCGCCATGTTCAATCAACGAAACTGAACAACTTTTCCTAATGACTCATTTTTAGGAAATGACAAAATATTTTGACTTCTTCATAAAAACTGTTCCACCAGAGTGAGCAATTTGTATGGAGGTCATTTTTTTATTTTCCAGTAATATTTCTTTGGGAAAGTTGTACACCATCCCTTATACCCCGTATAAGCCTTTTAATTGCTTTAAGAATTTATGTTTATTGTTTATAAAGAGCGTTTTAAATACGTACAAGAGGCGCCATAACAGAGTCTTCTCCCATAAACTTTAATAAAGGTCAATTGAATATAAAGTTAATGCATATTTTGAAACAGATTCAATTAACACTATAGACACATTGTAAAAATTACATATTGCTAAAAAAAACAATAGTGCTAAGCGAATCATATATGAGATTGATATTCGATAACATCGAAGAGAAAAATTACCATAATTATATAATTTGACGGATAAACTCACGTTTTATATTGACGGCATCGGATCGACACTTTTTGATCCTGCCTGTACCAGGATCTTCTTCAGGGAGGTCAATTGTTTTACGGACCGCCGTATGTCTCCGTATCCCGCTGAGCAATAAAACGTGAGTTTATCCGTCAAAGTATATAATTATGTCTTAGATAAATGATTCGCTGCGCTCCGCAAATCATTTATCTAAGAATTATGTATAACACTCACAAGTCGTTAAGTGATAAAAAAAACCATTGTGTCTGTATAATAGTAAAGATCTTTATCATCCTGTAACATCATCAAACATATACACTCTTATAGTTATATTATAAGATATTAGGAACACAATGGCACACAGCAAAACACCGTTGAGGAAGTTCGCCCTCGCTAAATTGTTTGCTGAGACAATAGCCCGCAGATCACACTTCCTGGACAGCCGCTGCCCTCGGCACGCAAAGGGCTACCGTGAGGAAACTTTTTGCGAGAGAAGAGACTTATAAGGCTCTTGAGAGGTCTATAAGAAAAACAAATATAACGCAGGGTGCATACATGTACGTAAAAAGTATTCCACGAAAGATTATGACGTTTAAGGTGCGGGTTAACTAGGCTTACGTGATGTTAAACAAATATTACACAGGTTGCATGCAGGTACGTAAAAAGTATTTCACGAAAGAGTATGACGTTTAAGGTGCGGGTTAACTAGGCTTACGTGATGTTAAACAAATATTACACAGGTTGCATGCATGTACATGAAAAGTATTTCACGAAAGAGTATGACGTTTAAGGTGCGGGTTAACTAGGCTTACGTGATGTTAAACAAATATAACACAGGTTGCATGCATGTACGTAAAAAGTATTCCACGATAGAGTATGACGTTTAAGGTTCGAGTTAACTAGGCTTACCTGATGTTAAACAAATATTACACAGGTTGCATGCATGTACGTAAAAAGTATTCCACGAAAGAATATGACGTTTAAGGTGCGCAGAAGACATCGCCGTGTTTCAGTCCGTCTGTGGCTCTTGCCCAGTGTAAACGTATTCACAACGGAGCAATCTAATGAGTGAATGTTTATCAGCGTGGCAAAAAGCTAGTGTAATTCTAACGCAACATTGCATAAGGTGGCGAGGTATCATGTAAGCCCAGTTTGTTTCAGTACAGTCTCTGACTAGGCTGATCATTGAAGCAGCGTAGAGCTATTCGAATTCTAACGTAACATCGAAAAGCGTGGCGTGGCATCACATAAGCCTAGTTTGCCCGCATCTTCGTTACTCCGACAGGTTGGTGTGTGGCGTTTGTGGGGCGAGATAGTCAGAGGTTATTGGGTTGCAAGCTCACCTGCACCGCCCCTCAACATCTGCCACCCCGCAGACGAGTCACGTTAAACGTTGTTAGACTAATAGTAAACAAACCTTTTTCTGTTGCAGATTTTTGTACAGCTGCGCGAGGTACGCGTACAAACCTAACTTTGTCTTCAAAATATTTTACAGTGAAAATGTCATATTCTTTCATCGAATCCTTTTAAAAAAACTAACAAACTGAAAATTAAACTTAAGGACAACAAGATATTTCATATTCCTATATCATTATAATCGGGGTCAAAAACTAACCTATTTTCCATTCACAATATCTGAAAAATTAAGAAGGAATTCCATTGCCGTGTAAATTTATGCTTTCTTAAAATATTTGAACAAACCGTGCAACAGAACATCATAATTTAGAGGAAAAACTCGGAAACAATCATCATTCTTTCGTTGCGATAAACAAAACAAACTTCGTGAACACATTACGGTAAAATATTGCTCAAACTCGATCGGAGCATAACTAATAAAAGGTCTTATTAAAGGTACTCCAACATTGAAAGAAATTGATGATAACCTACTAACAACTTTTGCTTTACTGTTATTTTAACTCTGTGATCACAACGCAAACGGAAAACCAGACCCAATTCTAGACTCCAGGTTAGTGGCCACTCTTTCGAAGTTTTCAAGCTACCAAAATGGCCTCTGCCTTGACGATTACTATCAGTTGGATTCAATGGCTTAACGTGTCTTCCGAAGCACAGAATCACTAAAGTTGTTGTGTCACTAACAGTCATCCGGAGTCTGACCTGACAACGGTACTCGGGAAAACTCTCAAGCTTGATGTGTTTGTTATTAACTGTACTAGCTAGTAACCTGCAAGATTTCAAACAGACAGACAGACACCGCGACAGGTGAAACTAAATAAAAGCTTTTAAAAAACACGTTATTTAAATCGCAATACTTTTAATCAGACCTTGTATTTCAATGCTTTCCTTTTAATATTTTGCGTTCGTTTGAGGCACTCAAAGGCAACGATTTAATAAAACTTTGATACAGCATTTCATAGATGATGAATTTTGTTCAATAAGTATTTTATAACGATTGTTAATTCATTCAAATATCAAATAATAAAAATATATTTTTAATTATTTAGAAAGAGTTTAACTTTCTAAATAAACATTCTTTTCTTTTAAGTATTGTTCCAGAAAAAATAGGCATAGGCAATTCGTTGAGCTCTTTCCTGGTGTTGTCTATGGGCGTCGGTGATCATCAGTTGACCCGTCTGCTCGTATGCCTCCCTCTTCTATAAAAAAAATGTGGAACATATATGAAATCTCTTTGATAAAAACATTTTCGTTTTCCACTCAACCGTTAATTTTGACAATACATTTACGAGGGCGTTAAAAGACTCTCTTGATTGGAAGCGTGTTTTCTGCTCAGATAAATTATACTCACTGAATATAAGTACCCACTCTGCTTTTCTGTTATTATTGTCATACCAAAACTGCGTATGACATGGGCAAGTCATTAATGTCATCAAAACTTTTCCAATCTTCGTTGAATCAATATGTTATACCTATGCCTAGCCATGATAAGGGCAGTAGGTATGTGGTGACAATGTTGACTGTTTGTGGGCAGGTAGCCCTAAGGGACATATTTCCACGATTTTATATGTCCTGGATTTAGACGGGACGTCCCTTACCCTTATCAAAGGAGACACGTTTGACGTAATACGGTACATCCACTTTTTATAATAACAGCACTTTATATCAGGCCTTGATATGACAGCATATATCTTCGTGTGATAATAATTTTATTTACGATAACGGTCAAACAACGTCGTTAAGAATTTCTATAAGAAATTTAGTAATTTTAATGACAGTTCAGACATAAAGGCATTATTATAATGACACCAAGTTACAAAGTGCCATACTAGAGTTGCAACGAGAGGTTGGTTTGTCAGTTTTTTGAATCATTCTTTTTCCTTACAATATTTTTCTTATTTTAATTAATATCTTCAAGATTTGTAACTTATTTTTAATTTAATTTTCATGAAGTAGCAGATCTGATTACCTAAAGAAATGATAGAACTAAGAAATGTTGGCTTCAATTTCAAATGTAATTTATCCAAAGCTTTCAAGATATTTTCATTTTATGTGATTTTAGCTTTTCATCTTGAAATAAGAATTTGCTTTTTCCATTTTCTCTTACCTTTTAAGACTGAGGTCAATGACTGACTGCTTTTGTGTTACTGTTTTTAACCACATACAGGTCTCTACGTCGATCAATAGGATAGCCAAATTTTTGTAAAAAATTCTCACTTTTTAGTTGTATGCCTTTTTGTAAGGTCTTTAAACGATCTTACAAAGTAAACAGCATGTTATGATGATAATTTTAAAAAAGTAAGACAAGCAAACAAACTTTTTTAAAGTATTAAGTTTAAAAAATATGAAAGCTAACGTTTTTTTGTTCATCTTTCTAAAACATGCTATCGTGAAATAAGGAATACTGTTCTCTACACCAAATAACGGAGAGACGTTTTCGAACTTCACCAATTCTCCAGTCTGTCAATTTCGGAACTGAATTTCTCCTTAATTGTAAGTTGTTCGCTAAAATGCTAACCACGCCGATAAACGGAGCCAGTAAAAAATGTTTATTGGCAATAAACGCAGCACAATCGCTGCGATCTCGCTGCGGCGTTGCGACGGTGAGTTTAATCTACGTCCTACATCTAAGCTTCAGCATACTGCAAACGTCGATAGACTACAAAGCGACAGTTTAAGCCACGATCACACTTAACTGAATTTAAGGACTAATTCGGCATACATTGCTGGGAGGCTTGGTTATGTTAATTGCAATATCCTTACTTCAACGAGCAATGTAAGCCGAATCAGTTTTTGAAAGAAGGTGTGATCGTGGCTTTATCGGAAGATGTTAAAATAGATGTAACATTATAGTTAACAGAATTTTGTTAGTTTTGTTTGTTGTAAACAGCGTTGGGAGGTCACAAATAGTACGAGTAAAATATTTTGTTGGCTTTTGCTGAAGGCTAAATGCGAAAACTTTTGTAAATGGCCCTTTTGGAATTTTAAATAATTTAAACTGGGGCGCTATAACAATAGAACCATTTTCTTTGCATTAAAAATTGATCTCGCAAAGCCAAAGTAATATTGTCAGAAATATTTGCGTAGGTACTCCCTTTGCGTAAATACAAAAAATAAAAATACAAACAGCACGGGAGTTGATGATATAACAACTTTAGTTATAAAGTCTGTGAGTCATCATATTTGTCCTATCTTATCTTATATAATAAATCTGTGCCTGGAGCAAGGTAAATTCCCTGAAAAACTTAAAGTAACAGTTATTAAACCTATACACAAAAAAGATAGCTTACTTGACATTAAAAACTATAGACCAGTTGCACTTATCCCTGTTTTTTCAAAGATAATTGAAAAGGTAATAGCTAACAATCTATATAACTACTTGGAAAAAAAGAAAATACTAAAAGATGAACAAAAGGGCTTTCGGAAAGAAAAGTCTATTGAACTAGCAATTTATGAATTTCTAGATAAAATATATTCTAAAGTTGATATTAGAAAACCAATATATGCAATGTTTATGGATATAAGTCAGGCATTCGACTGTGTAGATCATAGTATCCTGTTGAATAAATTACAAATATATGGCGTGCGAGGAAATGCTCTTGGTTTAATAAAAAGTTACCTTAGCAATAGGACTCAAATCACAAAAATAAGTAGAATATGCGTCAAATCAAAAACAGAAGAACTGTATGAGTCGAGCAAAAGAATTGTAATGCGAGGTATTCCACAAGGAAGTGTCATAGGCCCGCTACTGTTCTTGGTATATATAAATGATATTGTTGAATGTACACCATATCCCATGACACTTTTTGCAGATGACTGCACAGTAATTTACCAAAATCGTACAGAAATTAATGCTAGTCTAGAATCGATAACTGAATGGATGAATTATAATAAATTAACTTTAAATTACAGTAAAACAAAAATAGTAAGTTTTAAACAAACGGCAAGTAATTCAGATGCATCTAAAGTAGTTATCGGAAATAATGAGGTAGGTGACGCTTTAGTTACCAAGTTTTTAGGAGTTTTTATTGATTTTAAGCTTAAATGGAATGTACAACTTGATTCAATCTGTACTAAAGTTTCACAGTGTTCTTACGCACTATATGTCCTTCGAAAGAAAGCTAGTACAAAAACATTGTTAACTGCATACCATGGTCTCGTCGCATCAAGGATAAGATATGGAATCATTTTTTGGGGAAATGCATCTTATGTAGTAAAAGTGTTTAAAGCACAAAAACGATGTATAAGAGCGATATGTGGATTGCAGAAATTTGAAAGTTGTAGACCTTATTTAAAAAAATTAAGAATGCTGACATTAACATCTTTATATATTTTAGAAATATCCTTATTTATAAGACGAAACAAAAATATGTTCAGTAAAGTAACCAGTGCACGCCGTAGGGATAATTTACAAGTAAAGGCTGGCAAGACAGCTTTATACAGCGCAAGTGTTTTTGCCATGGGCCCAAAGGTATATAATAAACTGCCCTTAGATATAAGACAATGTGATAATATTATTAAATTTAAATGTGAGCTGACTAATTATTTAATGGATTGAATGGATGGATTATTTAATTGAAAAGACATTTTATTCTATTACCGAATTTTTTAATGACAAATTGTAATTTTAAATAGTTTGACTTGAAATATTATGTAAATTGAAAATTTTAAATATTGAATATGTTGTATTTGTAAATAAATTATATGTAAATTCGTATGCCGGAAGGTGCAACATAGTGAGACAATATATTTTATAACAACTAATTTACCTATGTTGACGAATAAAGACTTTTGATTTTGATTTAGATTTCAGGCTTTGCGCGGGAGTTCGTAAAAGAAAATGGTTCTCATAAGGTAGCCACGTTTCAGCTACAGTTATTTCCCTCCTGATCAACTGACAAGTAAATTACTCTGGAAAATCAATTGTAATAAGTTATAGATCAAAATATGGATTCGATCAAAATATTATTTTTTCCAAAGGCTGTGCTCTACAAGTAAGATAAACCTACTGGAAATAACTTAAATTAGCACGAGATTTCTAATAAGGTATAATATTTCTATTGTCGGCGAGATATCTCAAATTCAATTCAAAATTCAAACTTGCAGCGAACATACGGCATTGTATATAGTAGAATTTCCTTTGTAACATGTTCAGTGAAGTTGGTCACGTTCGGTGCCGTACTGTAGATTGTAGGCGACCCGGAGGTTGGCAATTGGGCAAGTTTGACTAGCAATGCCTATAAAATGTACCACAACACGGAACATCGTGTTGCGCACAAATTACAAGGCAGTTCCCTTTTGCTGCAGTCAGAGCTGGCTACTAGTAATAAGAAAAAATTCGGATACACAAGTTTTTTTTTATATGATAAACGGATCAACCAATTACGAAACTGCCTTTGAAGTATTGTCATTGGGTAGTTTGGAAACGGCGCGAAAACTATCCGGTTTGTAATTGGCTGAAGTTAACCAATTACGAACTTGCCTTTGACGTTAGTGTTGCTAGTAGTAAAATTAAATACTTTAGCAAAATAATGAAACTTACCATCATTTGTTGACCTAACTAAGTAGGCGCAACACAACGTAGTCTAAATGATTATGCATGCCATCCATTCCTCTTTGTTCGATTAGTTTGATTCCAAAATCACACAACACATAGAAAAAAGATACAAAAGTAAAATAATAATAATAGTTATAATGTAGTTAATATTTATTTAATATATAAAATAAGACAAGAAAACATAATTTCGAAAAGACCTCCATAAATGCCCTAAAGGCAATTGGTAGACACTTGAGAATTTCAACCACTAGTTGAGATCAAGAACTGATTTTCAGGTACTTACTAGGTTTCGGTCGCAGGCACGTAAATCTTGTAATAATAAATAACAAATAACCAAAATATAATCTAAAACTTTATTATTATTTAGATTAGCTCAGATGATTACCAAATCCTAGTAACATACCCCTTCCCCGCTCGCTAGCTTACTCCTCCACCCGCCCCGGCGTCTCGCAAACCCTGCAACCTGCCTTTATCTTAATTAAATTCCAACTTACCGCCAATTTTGGAAACAACCACTAATACGCAAACACGAAATACCAGCACACACTAGACAGATGTTACGAGCATCAAGTCAGTCTGCGAGTTTTGAAGTTCTCAGCAATGTTGAAGAGTCTTCATTTTCAAAATCATTTACTAAAGATGTTGACACCGTCCGGTCTGGTTGGTGCAGCCTACTCCCTACATTTTCAACAAATATAAAAGCCGCGACCAATAGCTTAACGTACTACTACTACGTACGTAATTTACCGTTATATAAATTTAAAACTGCTATCAATCAAAAATTGTACAAGAAAGGCTAGTATAAAATATCAGATTACTTAGAAGAGAAAAATCCATGGGATTAGACTATGGTTCTAACAGGCTAATTCAAATTGACTTATGTTTATTGGATCAACCCTGTACATCAAAAATATTTAAAAGAGCGCGTGGGTTTTTATTGTCGATTCTTTTTTTCCCACATGGCGCCACTTTGTCTGTGAAGCGACGTATATGTAACTGACGTCATTAAAGAGATTTTTAATATCCTACAATGAATAAAGAAAATTTTGATTTGATTTGTACCTTCCAAAAGCACGGGCAACGGTGTGAATGCTCTACAACTAGCGGTCACCCATCTGATTCCTGACAAAATTCATCGTTGCCTAACTTTTGAAATCGCAAAGAAAGAAATCAGTTCTTCATCTCGAGGCTACGACCGCTTATTAAAATCCCGGAAATAAGGTTGGAAGCCGCACGTCTCTTCATGTCTGACTCCCCGCGGAGTGCCCCGTACATTGAGCTTCTGATCAAATTACATATTTTATGGATCTCGCGGGAGTGTTGTGAGATCTCTAACAAGGAGGTCATTTTACTGAAGGAAACTTATTCCAACCATGGAACTTCACATCTTACTATGTATCGAGTAACATACGAGTACATAGTAAGATAGAAGAACTACTTATAAGAACATTACCAATTTAATGTTTTTAACGCAATGGAGCAAGCTAACCAAGAAAGGAAATTTGAGCCTATTCACTCGCGATTTCAAACCACAGACGCAAAAACTTACTTCGTGTAAAATCGACCTAAGAATAGAAGAGATCACATATTTAAAAGAATATATTCGAAATAGGATAAATTTTATATTTTTAATAGCCATCGATTCCATATCAACAAAGATTTTTATGAAAAAATTTCTTTCGGGTTATTCTGATATATGCCTCTTTTATATTGGATACTATAATGACACGAGCGGTTACGCGGGGCGTCGGTGCGGAAAACCGAAATTACGCCCACGGTACATTGCATCTCCTATTACTAAATACAAGGGCTTTTAAACTACGGATAAAGCATTTTCAAATTCTTCGTGGAATATAGTTATTTTCATCTGCAAAGAATAGTAAGTGATACTCCCTTTAAGTATTTGTGGTGATAGTTTTTAGCCCTTTCTTTTACGCAGTCATAGCTACTGCACGAATCTGAACGTTACTTTACATGAATTCTATTCTGCATGTTATAACGTTCATTAAGTATTCTGTACTATGTAAAGATTCTTCATTTAAGGACGAACCTAAATCTAAATATAAAATTTTGTGTGATAAGTTAGAATATACTGACTTTTTATTATTATAATATAGAATTAGAATTTTTGAGATCAGCAAAATAATAATAACTTAAGTGGCATGCTCGGGCGGGCTATAACAAAGGCCCAATTTTTTTTTATAAACTATTTTAGTAGTAAACAAGTGGATGGTACAGGTACAATAACATAATACAAATATCAATAAGCGTTTCGTTCTGGTTTCGTTGATATCTGATCAATTTAATTAATATGCAAATTCGTTTTTTTTGTGAAGTTGCAAAGTCTTAAAACAAAAGTTGATTATTAATCCCTCCTTTATAATAATAAGAGGGCAAACGGATATCAACAATATCTTATAAATATAGCAAAGATGTAAATAAATAATCGTTTGTTGTCGTATTTGCCACCCTTTATAGGTAAGCACGCTTATGCCTCCAGGCTTTAGGATCACACCCGTGATACGACGCCGGCAATTGACGCGTGCAATATCATATCTGACCGAAATTGATTCCCCTTTAGTCGAGCTAGTTACCAGACCGGAAAATACGGGCTTTTTTATCACCGCAAAATATTTTCCATGTTAGATTCACAGCCAGTTGTAAGAAGCTTCTGTGAAGTTTAAGCTTGTTAAATCTATTGCTTTCACATTATCTGCCAATAAAACAAAAAAGACAGTTGCAGATTAGGACCATCCTAACTTAAAAGTCATAAAAAATTACAACATATTATTTCATTTAAAGATGTGTATACTTAATGCGCTTTCAACCTGCGCTATATAATATCTTATTACATCATAATCACATTTCGATCATGGCTACGCAATTCCTCTACGCTTCGTAGCACTGTGCTACGCAGTTACAAAATTAGTTAAAGACATCAACGGGACTACCTACGTACTATACTTTTTATATTAAATAAAATTCAAAAGCTTTGAGGAAATAAGGTATTTTTAAAAACATCATTGTAATTGGAATAGACAACTCACAATATGTGTAGTGATGTAGTGCGATATTGTTCGATAGTTAAATGAAACCCTCAAGTGTACTCTGTTTAAAATCCCCTTTATTACTAATCTAATTGATCTTATATACTAACTTATACGTGCGTCTACATGACGTCACACTACGTTTCCTACGTGATTCTATTGAGGAAGGGAACTACGTGATGATATGTGATTACCATATCACACCTCCCCTGAAAAGGATAGGCTTCCCTCCCCTGAAAAGAGAATCCTAGGGACCAACTTTTTATAATTCATTAAATCTACTGTTACATTTTTCTAAATTTCGATAACTTTACAATCATAAACAAGATATATAATATATATTACTTTACATCATGATACAATCCAAAAAAATAAAACTTAAATTACGTACCAAACGCATTTATGCGCTCTCAACCATTCAAAATTGAACTGCAATACTTTATAATACTTATTAAATTTGACTTCTGTAACTACTGTAAGTATACAACTTCCTTTAATATGGATATTTCTTAAAGAAAAATTAAGCAAATCACTACATAATATTGTTTCCATTAAGTATTTCCACTTTTGTACATTCATCTTTATTTAACTTGGAAGAAAATAAAAAAAACCCGTATCTTTAACATTAATGACAATCTTAAAAATATTTTGGTCAAGTGAATCAAGACAATACCAAACAAACTTAATCTAATTATTACTAAAAAAATCCAGTAAGCTAATTACTATTCAAATTAATATCATGAATTTATTGGAACTTAATAACCAATCTGTATACTGAAAATTAATATTTCTATAAATTCATGACGCTATATTTTAACAATTGTTGGCTATATGCGTTATGTATAGTCAAAGTATTATTTCAATAATTTGTTATAGTTAACCGATGATGTAACGAACGGTCATACTAGAAAATTTAATTAAAAACCTTATTCTTGATACTCATATTCATACCATTGGGTAATATAACATTATAATATTTTATCCAATTATAAGAAAATTACGTATCAGACTTTCAGGAAAAAAAAACTCTATTCAAAACATAATATTCACTTAGAAAATTCGTGATCAGAACATAGCATTTATGTTTACCCTTTACCACACTACATGAAATGCATGAGTTATCATATTCTTATTTTTCCTCATTACCGGTTAAGGTCATTCATTACCTTTTAATAACGCATTTCGCGCTTAGTCAGACTCATAGTCATTTTATAATGGTCTGTAACTAAATACCTAGGCCTGCTGCGTCTCGGCGCGCCTTCAGAACTTCAGATACTAGTCATTCCCATATAACTAATTTCCCGGGTTGGCCAGCCCGTAATTACCATAATCGGTAGCACAATATTTTGGCACTTTCTACCGACCTGTCGCGACATAATACTGAGTTCCACTGAACTTCATTATAACATAAATAGTATAAGGTCATATTTTAAGACATCTAGCTGGATGTCTCCAACATCTTCAAAATGAAGGATCTGAAACCTTGTCGTGCCTTTTCCCCCTATCGCTACTTTGCAGACAATGGGTTTGTCACATATTGCATTAAATAATGCTTACTTATCCTAATCATTCCTTCCTAACTATTATGCTCAAACTAATCATTCAGCTAATAACACATCAACTCTTGGGTGATCAATCCAATCGTATTACGATACATTATTAACATAAGATTTTCCAACGTTTATAATTTTCCTAGAAAAATAGACTTTCCTTTCTATCCCAATCCTATTTCAACTTGCACTTACAAGGACCATCTGGCTGCAATATCAGTAAGTTGACGTACCTAGTTGAATTAACATAACATCATTCCAAAATGATTTTTAATACGCACCCACTCTATCGCCTATCTTCTCCTAACTATACTCGTCCGTGAGATTTTGAGACTTTATCAAGAAACACTACCAAAATCGTTTCATCGATACTCTGTTCAAATATACTTCCATTCTAAAATACTTTTTGTAAATGGGAAATAGCGTAGACCCATACTGAACAACATATTTAATTCCACTATTCGTAACTTGAAAATAGACAGAATGCATGAGATGACACATCTCTGCTACCATATTTTTAAATATTCTCTCGGAATGGGAATACTCCACAAAAAAAATTCAAACATATCATCACGTCTGCCCGTCCGTATGAATGTATTATCAATTTGATCTAATTTTGAAAAACAAATACACTCGCATCACGTGCAGTGCATAATACAAAACAACAAATTGTACGTCAGCATCTAAAACTACTGAAATATAGACACATTCCACGATGTGCTAGAATCTGCACAGTTTGCAAAACAATAATTCAAAGTCAATCAAGTTATGATGTAATAATTAGTTGTAACATTTGATTACAACTCCACTGCGATATCTAGAACTCTGTTATTTTATTAGTATTTCCTTATTATTTTACCCCCAGCGTCACAAATAGCTTAATATTAGTAAATCATTATCCTAATATAACATAATCGTAAACACCCCGAATAAAAAAAACCCTTAATTATTAATTAATAAAAATACCTCAACAACCAGCATATTATAGCGTTAAATATTTCGTGAACAATGTACAATATCGTTGATTCTAAGCATGATTACGCTTCAGGCATGCTTGCGCGTGACGTAATCACGTTGAAATGCAAAACGAAAAGAAATCGAAACGAAACCAAAACTAAAACGAAACCAAAACGCAACGCACGAAACGCGCGCGCTATTTAACACTTCGTTTGTTTACTTCCATTAACTGGTTATATGCATTCTAATTTTTACTAAACATTTAAGAATTTGTGTGGTGAATTTTTCTTTAATGAAGATATTGTTAAAAATTTTATGACAGTTATTTTTAAAAAAAATATTGATATTTCCGTTCGTATCTTCAGCATCTTTTATTCGTTTTAATATATAGACGCTATTAATTTGATAACCTTTCTAATGTTATTTGAACTACAATACATGAATGCTGAAAACCAGGTATTGCTGAGCTAATATCTTGTTAACACCTACTTAATTTTAATATACCTGTGTGAATAAAAATAACCTGAAATTGATTAATAGAACTTAGCATTCTTAAAAGATAAAAAAATTAACCACTCAAAACAAAAGATAGATTATTATGACTAAAAAAAAAACAACCAACTAGGTATTTAGGTTATGTAAAATAAACAAATTAATAATACCCACAATTGAGGACTGCTATCTTCCAAACGCTTCCTCCGGGGTTGAACTTGTCGCTGTCCAGAAAGCTCTTCGTGCTCTTCACTCATGCAGATAGGACCTGCACCCTGCACTTGCCATCCTGTCGCTCCCCGCCGACAGCTCTTGATAACCATTGCGCTGCCCCCCTGCACTTCGCACTCACCGTCTATGTTTGAGGTGGCGAACATCCCTCTTGCCATCTCGTCGTTGCGTGAAATTGCCATCTTACCCGTCGTACGTTAACACGCAGCATCCGGTAACGTAGTCCAGAAAACAGCATGGATTGGATGCCTTACAACGGACCTCGATCTGGAGCCATCTTCTTACAAGGCCCGTACAGCGGTGGTCACGATGCGGCGCTTTTCCCGATGACCGATTTCGAAGACTTCACTAAGACGCTGCTCTATCCACTACGGTCGCCACGCGATATTGCTCGATTTCGAATATTAGTGGAAGGCTGTCACGGTCGCCATGCGATATTGTTCGATAGTTAAATGAAACCCTCAAGTGTACTCTGTTTAAAATCCCCTTTATTACTAATCTAATTGATCTTATATACTAACTTATACGTGCGTCTACATGACGTCACACTACGTTTCCTACGTGATTCTATTGAGGAAGGGAACTACGTGATGATATGTGATTACCATATCACAGTAGTTTCTGCTTCCATAATAAGGAGAAAGTTTTCTTGTTTGTTAAGAAAGTAGATGTACGTTTCTTAGGAAAAATTGTATACCTATGCTTGGTTTAATGTATTCTTATGTGTTATTGTTTTATTTTATTTCTTTTTACGTACTTTTATCGAGCACCTTAATTTAATGATTTTTCATCAACATTATAAAGCGCTCGTGGCCGAGTAGTACTTCTTTGTTCACAGTCAGTCAGAACCCGAATGGGTGACCTTTAGTGGCACAACAATTAGAGCATTTATGTGCTTAAGAAGGCACGTTAAGCCGTTGGTCCCAGCTATTGTCAATGACAGTACTCGTTAAGCCAAGTCAAAGGCCATTTGGCAGCTTGAAAAATAAATTTTTTTCTAAGAGATTATACGTAAAACTCCACATTAGTGTCTGAGTCTTAGACTTTGGTGATTAGTGACACAGGCAACACAATAATGTTTGGTCACAGGCAATGTATCAAATCCGGCATTCTATAGAATACCTAGTCATTCTATACAATGCCTAAAACGTTCAGGCAAAGTATGAAATAAAATTTATTTTAGACATTGCCTAGGCATTCTATACAATGCCCAATGTTGCCTAGGCATTGTATAGAATGCCTGAATTATACACTTTGCCGATAACATATATATAGTATTTGCACCAACCTATACCATTCCAGTCAGAAGGCATTCAAATTATTCGTAGGTAAGTGTATCCAATGTACTTGTATTCTTAAGTTTGTATGTTTGATTATTTTGATAAGATCTCATAACATGTTATGGCGGTACGTGGCCCAGGTCTAGTCACGGGATTTATAATTTAAGCGAAGTAGATGATAATGAAAATGAATATCACTTTTATTTCACTTTATAAATCCTTGTTACATTTTTCTTACACTTGTACACTATTTTTTTTTTTATTGAAAATGGGCTTACTCTTGACCTCGATCTAGTCTTGAAGACAGAGATGAGGTCGACGATGGAACGAGCTTACCCAGAAGAAGCCTATTCACTATATTATGTGCGAACGAAAACTTTAAACTCTTAGGATAGACAAATTGCTTCTTTCACGTCTGTGTCTCGAATGCATAATCACCATTCCCTCTCTCCGAACAGTCATTTTCGCCACCACTGACATGTTGCTAATTTCTATTGGTTGGCGTGCGATTTGATTGGTCGGTCATCCGCCAACCAATAGGAAGGAAGGAAATACAACTCTGCGATCAATAAAGATACTTTTAATTCGGTCTAATACTGACATGATGCTAACTTCATATTGGTTGGCTTGCGATTTGATTGGTCGGTCGTCCACCAACCAATAGGAAGGAAGGAAATACAACTCTGCGATCAATAAAGAAACTTTAAATTCGGTCTGAAATAAAGAAAGGTAATTATAATGGCTAAAACTCTTCATAAAAATAACATTAATTAACATACGTTTAGTGGTCTACAACAATATTGAAGCTACGTCATTTATGAACTAAAACTAGTAACGAGCACGAGTGTATGACCTGTCACCCGATAACGATAACCGAGCACCGTTAACTGCGAACTCTCAATTTCAACGTGGCGACAGTTCAAATCACTTCTCGCATCATTCCGCAGCTGCGGGAGACGTAAAGCGAACAGCCGGTGAACTGCCGTTTCTATCGGCATCACTCAAACGAACGACGCACGCACGTCATGGGACCAGTATTATACACATGGGGAGAGCAAACAAGAGCGGAACAAACGCGTTTCCTCGCGATCCCATGTTTTGTCCCATGCTGGGTATTTGCACTAGGGATTGCGCTTTGATATTGAAGTGAAAACTTCTTTAGCAGCGCTTGGCACTTTTTCGATGGGTAAAAAATGTTAAATTCACGTCAGATGTCGCGTCAGATCCGTAGCCTGATCGAAAAAGCGTCAACTGTCAACCGTATTGTTATTACAATACGGGTATTTATTCAGTAAAGAAGTACGCGAGCAACGGCGTGGTTGACCCTTACAAAAAGCATAATATTCAAAAATGCAATCTAAATGTTGTTTCAATGATTTTGAGAATGGTTTAGTGTGATTTAAGATGGCTCAGAAATATTAAAATGTTTCAGGAATGCTTTTGAGATGTTTTGCCTTTTGATCATGCCCTTTCAGTTTTCAAAAAACCAATCCGTTACACCCTTTATAAAATTGGCCATAAAATTTTTCTAATTTAAAATTCTATATCGAATTTTATTTTTCATTTAGTGTGTACGCAGCACGATAAGGTCGTAAATTCATAAATGACGCTCGGAGGGCCGCCATCAAACTTGCCAAAAACTTATGAGAAAGACAATAAAGGTGTCATTGGATCACCAAATGTTGCGATATCGTTCAATAAACTTCTCTATCATTTTGTTCTGGATACTTTACTATTTGATCAATGTCTCCTCTGAGTTTGAGTTTGAGGAAAAACATGAAACGGTTCACTAGTAGTCGGTATAGATTTGCTGTCAGAGCAGTGGTACGCAGTTCCAAGTCCAGGAAGCCTTTAATTGTGTCATTAAAAAAATTCACTAATAGAATTTATAAAAAATTGTCTTTATATTGAAAACAAAAAACACGTTAATATAAATTTAACCATGGTTGAAAGATATCTCTGTACACTATACTGACTAGACATTAATAAAGACGTTTTGTCTCACGCTTTTAACCCTGTAACACTGTTTAAACTAATGAAGGAATCATTGTTATATTTTTTTATAACTATGCGCAATACACGGTTAGATTTAAAGCCTAATTATTCCATTAATGAAAAGAAGCATCTTTCCCTAAGTTGTGATGGACATTATTTTGTATTATTATTCAGGGAGGCGAAACTTTTAACGAATGTAATTTGTTTTCGTCGAGACAGTTGCTGATTTCCCTCAGAATCACTGAGTTACGAGATTAAATACAATTAATATTCAAGACTGATAAAAAAAAGTAATTGGATGCGAATAGTATTTCGATCAATGATGTTTCGAGGTAAAGTAGGGAACCCGTAGACAAGTGGGCTAGTTCTGTCCCTGGGTCCACTTCTGTAGTAAGGAATTGCACGTACTCATAATACAAATATTTCAGGAATATTTAGTAGGTGTATTAGCAAGTATCATAGAGTCGGGTGGACATCCACCACTGATACATATTTTCCAGCTATGACGTCATCCACTCTTTGTACGGGATTTTTTTTTCTGGAACCTATTGTGTGGTATATCAAATGAAAGGGCTTTAAGAGCCTACTTTAATAATAGTCTAACTATACATTTGAGCTCCTTGTTATCTTTAAATCAAAAGAAGTATTTTTAAACAAACATGTTCAGGTTCCTCTCTCTGGGAAAGGAATCTGAATGTTTTTTTTAGAAATATGCCTTCAATTACTTCTCATGACATCAAATTAAACGTCATGAAAGTGAACATGAAAATTTTGTTTAGTTTTGGATAAAAACATGAAAGATGATTTTTGTTCGGAAGTCGATATTAAATTAACAGGCTTTTTCAATCAAATATAATTATACATATTAATAGTCCTACTATTTTAAAGGTGGTAGGGCTTGTGTACAAAATCCGTCTGGGCAAGTGCCACCCTCGCACTACAGAGTATCAGCTGGGAGGGTAAGGGAGTCAGTGAAATTAGTGGTACATAAGACATACCATTTTAATTCTCAGAGTGGATAAAAATTTTTTGCTGTATTTCTAATGCCCAAAAATGCCAGAAATAAGAGAGTAAGTGGTATAAACAGTGGTGACCACTTACCATCTGGTGGCCATCCTGGTATGTTAATATTTTCCGTATCGCTTTCATGACGTTTAATTTTTGGATATATGGAGTCATTGGACAAGCTGCCGTTATTCATAATCTAAGCATTGGACGTATATTTCGAAACAAAACATTCAACCATTTCTTTACTGTAGAAGTCGAAAGTTGGCATGTTTGGACAATGCTTATTTGATTTAAAGATAACAAAGAGCTCAAAATAAATCTATATATATAAAAGAAGAAGGTGACTGACTGACTGACTGACTGACATATCAACGCACAGCCCAAACCACTGAGTCTAGAGATTCCAAATTTGGCATGTATGTTCCTTATGAGGCCTAGGGGTGCACTAAGAAAGGGTTTTACAAAATTCTACCCCTAAGGGGGTAAAATAGGGGACGAAAGTTTGTATGAAAGTCCGTCAGTTTTGAAGTTAGGATCTTCAAAATTTGTATTTAGGATGACAAATAAAAATTAATAATTACGTGTCTCAGGGTTTTTGAAAATTCGACACCCTTAAGGGTGAAAAGGGGGATGAAGTTGAAAATTATTTATGCTTAAAGTAAAATCCATATAATTTATTATTTAGGCATTAGTGATGTAATTCTATGCAACGTTCATTACTGTTATTGAAATTCCACCCCAAATTCAACCCCTAAAAAAGGGAAATGGGGTAAAAAAGTCTAAAAACCAATATGGGTATCGTTTGTATGGTTTATCGGGTCGCTGATTACGAAAACTACAACAATTTTGAAATCAAACGTGGTGGACGTGAAATACCATCATCCCCCTGGGGATGGAGTTGGGGTGCGATAGGTTTGAAATGTCTAAAAATCAATATGGGTGTCGTTTGTATGGTTTATCGGGTCGCTGATTACGAAAACTACAATAATTTTGAAATGCAACGTGGTGGACGTGAAATTCCATCATCCCCCTGGGGATGGAGTTGGGGTGCGATAGGTTTGAAATGTCTAAAAATCAATATGGGTGTCGTTTGTATGGTTAATCGGGTCGCTGATTACGAAAACTACAACAATTTTGAAATCCAACGTGGTGGACGTGAAATACCATCATCCCCCTGGGGATGAAGTTGGGGTGCGATAGGTTTGAAATGTCTGAAAATCAATATGGGTGTCGTTTGTATGGTTTATCGGGTCGCTGATTACGAAAACTACAACAATTTTGAAATCCAACGTGGTGGACGTGAAATACCATCATCCCCCTGGGGATGGAGTTGGGGTGCGATAGGTTTGAAATGTCTAAAAATCAATATGGGTGTCGTTTGTATCGTTTATCGGGTCGCTGATTACGAAAGCTACAACAACTTTGAAATCCAACGTGGTGGACGTGAAATACCATCGTCCCCTGGGGATGGGGTTGGGGTGCGATAGGTTTGAAATGTCTAAAAATAAATATGGGTGTCATTTCTATGTTAGGGATAGCGGTTAAATTGGCGTAAGGGGTAGGGTTAGGGACAGGTAGAGGTAGAGGTAGAGAGGTAGAGAGGTAGAGAGGTAGAGAGGTAGAGAGGTAGAGAGGTAGAGTGGTAGAGAGGTAGAGAGGTAGAGAGGTAGAGAGGTAGAGAGGTAGAGAGGTAGAGAGGTAGAGAGGTAGAGAGGTAGAGAGGTAGAGAGGTAGAGAGGTAGAGAGGTAGAGAGGTAGAGAGGCAGAGAGGCAGAGAGGCACAGAGGCACAGAGGCAGAGAGGCAGAGAGGCAGAGAGGCAGAGAGGCAGAGAGGCAGAGAGGCAGAGAGGCAGAGAGGCAGAGAGGCAGAGAGGCAGAGAGGCAGAGAGGCAGAGAGGCAGAGAGGCAGAGAGGCAGAGAGGCAGAGAGGCAGAGAGGCAGAGAGGCAGAGAGGCAGAGAGGCAGAGAGGTAGAGAGGTAGAGAGGTAGAGAGGTAGAGAGGTAGAGAGGTAGAGAGGTAGAGAGGTAGAGAGGTAGAGAGGTAGAGAGGTAGAGAGGTAGAGAGGTAGAGAGGTAGAGAGGTAGAGAGGTAGAGAGGTAGAGAGGTAGAGAGGTAGAGAGGTAGAGAGGTAGAGAGGTAGAGAGGTAGAGAGGTAGAGAGGTAGAGAGGTAGAGAGGTAGAGAGGTAGAGAGGTAGAGAGGTAGAGAGGTAGAGAGGTAGAGAGGTAGAGAGGTAGAGAGGTAGAGAGGTAGAGATGTAGAGACGTAGAGACGTAGAGAGTTCGAGAGGGAGACACGTAGAGAGGTCGAGAGGAAGAGAGGTAGAGGGAGAAGGAGGGGAAGGGGGAGAGGGAGGGAGTGAGGGAGGGGGAGGGGGTGATGAAAAGGGAGAGGGAGGGGGAGAGGGAGGGGGAGAGGGAGGAGGGGGAGGGGGAGAGACAGGGGGAGGGGGAGGGGTAGAGACAGGGGGAGGGGGAGAGACAGAGGGAGGGGGAGAGGAAGAAGGGAGAGGGTTTTAGTTTTTCTCAATTACTTCTGCGAATTGGCTCTGTTTTGAAATGTTACATACGAGTAAAGGTGTCTCTCATATCTCTCTTTACATTTGTTAGGATACTGCTGCTAAGTTCCTCTGTTCTGAGTTATTTATGAGTAACGTCTGTATATTATATAAAATTCAGCTGGATCTTGAATTATACTCATTGATTTGCGCAGGGTTAGTCCTCTTTTTCCTTAGTTTAAAATTACCCCGAAATGACGGGAAAATATCTCATTGCTTCGGAAAACCGGTAACAACATAAATACGAAATCCACGCGAGCGAAGCCGCGGGCAAAAGCTAGTAAATACATTCTTTCGATTTACCACACAACTGGTTCCAGAAAAAAAAACCCGTACAATAATGGATGACGTCATAGCAGGAAAATGTTCCAGGGGGCGGATATTCACCAGAGTCTAAAATACTAACCAGGGCACCAACTAAACATTTCTGAAAGAGAATTCTCTATACTCACATTTCCCTACAGAAATATAGCCAGGTACTGGATTAGGTTTTTTTATAGTAAATGCTATTAGGATTCAGTAAGCAGTGCAATTATAGGTATATTGACATTAACTAGGAAAATGTCGCTTTGAAGCTAATGACTAATGTCAAACCATTTCGTTTTTATTCTGTTCTAATCTATAATATCCCCTATCAACTTATCGGAGTCATCGTGGTGCACAGGCTTTCCTCGTCGGCGATCTTCGAGATGCGGATTCCTGTGCAAATCTTTCTTTCACTGGACATTGGCGTGTCGCCATATTTTTGTAACAATTCCTTTACTTTGACATTGGCGAAATACGTTTTGTAATGAGATGTGATGCCATTAAATAAATATACATACAACTTTTACAATAATAGCCGTGTCTACGGCTGTTGAACGTTACTTTATCATAACATCCCATAAAATTTCCACTTCAGGACAGGAATCTCCCTCCAGAATTCTAGCTTTTGCTGGAAAAATGTGGAGGGGAAGCACCATAGTCACCTCGCTTGTCAGCGTTACGGCTGACACCATGGACCGCAGTAAGTAAGATGGTATGATACACTGATACATAGGAGGATGCTGCTGCCCATCCTCCAGTTTATAACCCTTAGTCGCCTCTTACAACACCCACGGGTATGTATGGGATGGTACTATTCTTTGCCGGTACCAAACGGGACGTTCGTTACTTGTTTACCTAAAATAATTTTTACGTTTCTATTCTAACATAAATTCGCAGCATGTTTTCTGTAAAGGTGTAGCCATGTTTCGATCATAAATTAATTTCCCGCTATTGAGCAGGATGAACTACTTATTGCGCTACAATTTGTTTGTGCTCCACCTTCTCCCTCCACCCAACCTCGAAGGGAATATCATAAATTTACTCGGATCAGGAAAAATACATGCTGTAAAAGAAGGTTTTATTTTCGATACAAAGTAAAGAAACCGAACCGTTGCCCGTGGCTTTAAACGCGTGCATTTATTCAAAAGAAATCGGTTAATTGAATTTTTCGAAGAGATTTTTACTCCTAACAATGATAGGTTACATTGTATGTTTAATTGCAGTAGTACATTTCCTACCCTTATGCAGCCCTGATAAATCAAGTTCAACTTGGCACTTTTTCTTTTTATAGTTAATTCTTAAATGATTTTTACATCTCTCATATTCGGTAAGTAGGTCCTTATTACCCCCAAATGAGGCTTGTAGGTGACCAATTAGCGCTCTAGGGTAATAATGTAGCTAGAAAAGCCCTAGGGCGGTAAGTAATTAAAACGCCCACCGCCCCGCTGCTGGAGGCGGCCATCAAGGCGAACGTTTTAATTACTTACCGCCCTAGGGCTTTTCTAGCTACATTATTACCCTATAGCGCTAATTGGTCACCTACAATTTGGTGTAATAAGGACCTACTTACCTCACAATCGAGATGTAAAGCAGAGTAGTTAGCTCGGATGTAAGCATTAATTGCACCCTCGAACTATAGGCGCCCTCGCTGCGCTCGTGCGCCTAAATATCTCGGGCTGCAATTGATGCCTTGCAGCCCTTGGCTACTAATCTACTATTACTTATCACAAGCAGGGGTACATATTGTTTTGAAAATTTACAGGTTATTTTGACCGAAAACGTGGGCAACACTACTTATCTGTAGAATTCGTTAAGCCATAGGGCTAATAGAGGGAGAATTTACAAGTAGTTGTTATGTAATAGTCTTTAGTGTTCAAAGCTGCTTTGCCCACTTTCATAACTAAATGCAAATCTTTAGTAGCAACTCGATCCTGTTCAGAGAGGCGGCAAATTAATGAAATCTTATTCACCAGCAGACTTAGCAAATAGTTCATGAATTACAGAGCTGTAACCACATCAGAGACGTGGACGTCCCACTCACACTTGGAGGCGCTCTGTGGACAAGGAGCTGAAGGAAGCTGGGATGTCGTGGAGCGATGCAAGGAAAACTGCGCGGGACTTTACACGGGAAATAACTTATTAAGGTCCTCTGCACCAGCGGGGTGCCATAGGACTACAACAACAACCACATCAGATTAACTTGTCTTGCAAAGGACTTGGTAGGTCAAGTATCTTCAAAGTAGGGTTGTTTTGCAAAGTCCGTCTGGGGAAGTACCACCCCCTTGCCTGTTTCTGCCGTAAAATAGCAGCTGCTGTGTTTTGGTTTGAAGCGTAAGGGAATCAGCGAAAATACCGGCATACGAGACACACCATCTCAATTCTCAGGGTGGGCAACGTGCCACTAATAAGACAGCGGGCTCCATGGGCGGTGGTGACCACTTTCCATCAGGTGGCCCACCTGCTCGTTTGCTTACTTGTCACATAAGAAAAGTTAAATTACACATGCTTACTTATGCATGAATTTTCTCTGTAAATAGAGAAGAAGAACAATAATTGGAAAACAAAAAAAACCAACTCTTAATCAATTTTTTAACTTATTTCTCTTCGGATTTTGACCTTTGGTAATTTCATCAACATCCCATGATCCGTCCACTGCAGGACAGGGAGCTCCCTCCATAATTCCACCAAAAACGCATGGTACTTAGGAGGGGATTTACTATAGTCACCACGCTTGTAAGCGTTGCGGCTGACAACCGCTGTTGTTGGTGACCGCAGTATGTAAGATGGTACGATACACCGAAAAGTGCTGCTGCCCATCTTCTGATTCATAAGCCCTTAGTCACCGGGAAAGATAGGTTGGCACTATTCTTTGCCGGCATCACACGGGCGATGGTATTTTACAAAAGGTCTATTAAAAGCGGCAGATTCACATAGTACCTACATATGTTACCATTTCTTTACTCTTTACATACTCCTTGGATATTCTGCTTAACCACAAAAGTCTTCGTTCATCTTCTAAAAAATATTTAGTTTGTTTTTTAGGGTTCCGTACCTCAAAAGAAAAAAACGGAACCCTTATAGGATCACTTTGTTGTACGTCTGTCTGTCTGTTTGTCAAGACCCTTTATCTCACGAACGAGTAGAGGTATCAAGTTGAAATTGTTACCATATATTAGGGTCTATGAACCACACAAGATCTGAAAATTTAAATTTTTTACTACGACGCAATCAAAAGATATGGTATTTTATGTCCTCATCTCCATACATTTATGCACTAAAGCAAAACCTATAGGGTACTTCCCGTTGACCTAAAATTATGAAATTTGGCAAGAAGCTAGGTCTCACAGTACAAATAAAGGGAAAAGTCTGAAATCATTAAATATTACAAATTTTCTCACAACTAGTGGTAACCAATTGAGGTGAGCTCCCGTTTTAAGAACATTCATATAAGAGAGGGGTCAAGTTGAATAGTCGCGCAGTCGATTTTTGTTTTTGTTCTAAACGGGAACACTTACAAACTTGAAAATTGGTATGTTTATAGTGCATAATCTAAAAAAAAACAACAAATAATACAATTTGGTCAAACGCATATCGGACTCTAAAAATCTAGCACAGTAACTTACAGAACTTTCAACTAATACAATTATAATTATGTGGTGGTACGGAACCCTCGGTGCGCGAGTCCGATTCGCACTTGGCCGGTATTTTTTAAACGCAACTAACTGAAGAAAAACAGAGTCAGTTTCGTATTTTATTTGTTAAAATCCGTGCAAGAGCTCTCGAGAACGATTCTCGAAGATTGCGGAGAATTCTACGCGGCTTTACAAATTCCTTCAATAGTCATTATTGAAAAACTTTCCCCATTATTTCTAAGAACAGCAATGTTTTGAACAATTGTGGTCATTTTGAAGCTCAACTGCTTTAGGGAACTTTTCACGCTTTCGAATCCAGTTGCTTTGCAAACGTTTTGAAATCAATAACTTTTATAAAGGCTTTGTAGGCAGGCACTATATAACTATTAGTATAAGTTGTATATTTCAGTGCCAAGGGCGTAAAGTTGCCTATTTGCACTATCATCATAACATCCCATGAAACGTCCACAACAGGACAAGAGCTTTTGAAGCTCAACTGCTTTAGGGAACTTTTCACGCTTTCGAATCCAGTTGCTTTTACAAACGTTTTGAAATCAATAACTTTTATAAAGGCTTTGTAGGCAGGCACTATATAACTATTAGTATAAGTTGTATATTTCAGTGCCAAGGGCGTAAAGTTGCCTATTTGCACTATCATCATAACATCCCATGAAACGTCCACAACAGGACAGGAGCTCCCTCCAGGATTCTAGTTTTTGCTAGAAAAAGTACCATAGTCACCTCGCTTGTTATTTGCGCTATGTTTTTGCGTATATATAAACATGTTTATATAAGACTGTTTGTGTTTCTAAATACAATAAATAAAATAAAAAAATATTTCCTGTATTGTGTCTCTTGTTTTTTTGGTGTTAAATAAAGAATATTTGTATTGTACTTTGCATTAGCTTAAAGCTCTTACAGGTTTAAAGCCTACCTAAATCATTTTACAAAAAAGAAGGCGCGATCGTTTTAAATATCTATCAAGTAAGACATAATTTATTACCTCTTAAAAATACTAGATGTTTTCATTGCATAGAGATTGACATTTAGAAAAAACAAAAATGAATGTAATGTAAGATTGTTGTAACAGTCAAACGAAAAATTTATAAAGTAATTTGGCTTCGTTTTCAATTTATGTTTCTGTTTTATTATTCAAAGCGATCAGATCTGAAATTCGAATAGACTGGGGGCCGCGTGAGGGTACGTTTCCAATGGTATGGAGACGAGCGGAGAGGAGTCCACTGAAGCGAAATAACCTAGAAGCGAACTAGCCCGTGCGGTGCTGGCAAATAATAATAAATAAATAAACTAAATAAAAATCTTTTATTTCAGAAAGTGAACAACCCATATTTCACACATAAAATTATAAAATTTAAATTATTATTAAGTACATTGCATTGCAACATTGTCATGAGGACATCCACCAGTGTATGAGTGCATTCACCTATGTTACAATTATATTACAACATAAGTACATGCACTAGTATGTGCCTTAATCCAGCTTCTCAATATACAGTTCTCAATAATAGTACCAATCTGTGCGCTTTGTAAAAGGCGACTAAGGGATTATTACCCAGTGTTTCGGCAACAGCATCCTTCTTTGTATCGTACTATCTTAAATTCTGCGGTCCAAGGTGCCAGCCGCATCGCTGATAAGCGTGGTGACTATGGTTCTTCCCCGCCACATTAAACCAGCAAAAGCTGGAATTCTGACGAGTTGAATGAAGAGCATACAATCACTTGTACAAACAGAGAGAGAGTATCCTACAAGTCCTACAACTGCTTCAATTAGCTCTGCTTCCTAAACACACCTAAACACCAACACCACTTCATAAAAGAGAAACTCATCAAGTTTTCCAAAGGCAAGTTAATTTTGACACAATTGTTTTCTAACACATCTTTGCTCTGTTCTTCTCCGCTCTGCCTCAGTGGGAACGCACTCTGAAGCGTGGGCCGTAGCGCTGGTTGGCATCGCGCCACGATCAATCTTTGTAAGAAGCGTTTATTTAGGAGCGAGCGCGAGCTAAATCTCGCTCGACGACGACCTGTTTACCGATTCCGAATCGCTGCGGGCGCACTGAATCAACCCCCAAAAACACAATATACGAATACGGGCAGTGAACTAACTCTCTTCTCGTAGTCTTAATTACTGTTACTGCTAAAATGACAAAAATGTCACTGCTAGAACAACTCCCTACCTTTCGGTCACCGACAATAATATTTTGCATGGTAGTAGTGAATCGTCAGTTTCCATCGGGTAAGACAGGAGTCAGGTTCAAATATGTACGTATACAATACCATTCTACCCCTAGCTGCGCTGTTGGTTGAAGTGGTTGACAATTAAAGGATTTTTTTGTTACAAATACTTCAGGTTTGTTCATTTGCCCCATTTAAATAATGAGATCGTGTTTAGGCAAACTGCCTTTTGTCGAGAACATGAACATAAATTCTATTTCAATAGCAATACGCTTGCCCTTATAATGCTCTTTTAGATCTCTTGCTTACGGTGTGAGTGCAGAATCTGTACTGCAGATTCGAGCGTTTTATTCTGTATGTCAATCAATCTACTGTATTAATTTGTGTTCTGTGCCCTGCCCTCAACACCTGCGAATCGTGACTTCCGGTGAGTTATACATGCGTAGAAATATTATTGTACATAGAGCCCTGTGAGATACGATATTATAAGGAAAGGCTTCGCAAGGCAGTAAAAGGAGGGACCGTTACGAAGCAACTTTTGCTCCATAATTACCTTGTTTGCTTATAATTAGAACTAATTATCTTCGTCATCATAAACAGAAGTAGGAAAAATACCAAGATGGAAGACTCAATCACAAAAATGTTATCATCATCCCGTGAAACATCCACTGTAGGACAGAGAGCTCCTTCCAAACCAGCTTTGCTGGAACAATATGGAGGGGAAAAATACTACTTTTCCATACATACAAGTAAGCTGCCTGAACGAAGCTGTCCCGTGTGGTGCCGGCAAAGAATAGTACCAACCCATACATACCCGTGGGTGTCGTAAGAGGCGACTAAGGGTTATAAACTTGAGGATGGGCAGCAGCATCCTCCTTTGTATCTTACATTTTACTTACTGCGGTCAGCTACAACCGCGGTCCATGGTGCCAGCCGTAACGCTAACAAGCGAGGTGACTATTAATGGTACTTCCCCTCCACATTTTTCCAGCAAAAGCTAGAATTTTGGAGGGAGCTCTCTGTCCTGAAGTGGACGTTTCATGGGTTGTTATGATGAACGAAGCTGTAATTTTATTTGGCAAAGTTTTTTTTTCATTTCCTATCATCATCATCATATCAGCCGAAAGACGTCCACTGCTGGACAGAGACCTCCCCTAAATATCTCCATAACGTCCGGTCCTGCGCTGCTCGCATCCAGCGGCTTCCCGCGACCGCCACCAGATCGTCGGTCCACCTTGTGGGGGGCCTGCCAACGCTTCGTCTTCCGGTACGTGGTCGCCACTCTAGAACCATTTCCATCCATTTCCTATTACATGTTTCTAAAGGAAAGTTGTTCAGTGTTTTACTAAGCAAGCCTTTAACTTTTCGGTACACCGACCTTTATACCTTGTATAGGTAATTCCCGACCCGTATTCAATTTGTTCTGACTGTTCGCCGTATGGTTCCTTACAAAGGCCGTGTCGTATCGAATAGGACGTGTGAAGTGAAGTTTGGCGCTCTTCAGTTTATTGCCTCGCGACTTTATACGCGGAACTCTTTAGCTTTGAGTGGGAATGTGGAGAGATGTGATTCCGGAAGTTTCAACCAACTTTTTTATTGTAGTAAACTGAGACCAATATCTATCTATATATATAAAAGAAGAAGGTGACTGACTGACTGACTGACTGACTGACTGACTGACTGACTGACATATCAACGCACAGCCCAAACCACTGGGTCTAGAGATTCCAAATTTGGCATGTAG
The DNA here is from genome assembly GCA_947532105.1 of Athrips mouffetella. Classification (NCBI taxonomy): domain Eukaryota; kingdom Metazoa; phylum Arthropoda; class Insecta; order Lepidoptera; family Gelechiidae; genus Athrips; species Athrips mouffetella. The sequence goes on along the minus strand of OX383961.1, from coordinate 557,053 downwards.
GTTCCTTATGAGGCCTAGGGGTGCACTAAGAAAGGGTTTTTCAAAATTCCACCCATAAAGGGGTAAAATAGGGGATGAAAGTTTGTATGAAAGTCCGTCAGTTTTCAAGTTAGGATCATCAAAATTTGTATTTAGGCTGACGACTAAAAATTAATATTTAAGTGTCTCAGGGTTTTTGAAAATTCGACACCCTTAAGGGTAAAAAGGGGGATGAAGTAGAAAATACTTTATTTTTAAAGTAAAATCCACATAATTTATTATTTAGGCATAAATGATGTAATTTTATGCAACGTTTATCACTGTTATTAAAATTCCACCCCAAATTCAACCCCTAAAAAAGGGAAATGGGGTGAAAAAGTCTAAAAACCAATATGGGTATCGTTTGTATGGTTTATCGGGTCGCTGATTACGAAAACTAAAACAATTTTGAAATCCAACGTGGTGGACGTTAAATACCATCATTCCCATGGGATGGGGTCGGGGTGCGATAGGGTTGAAATGTGAATATGGGTGTCGTTTGTATGGTTTATCGGGTCGCTGATTACGAAAACTACAACAATTTTGAAATCCAACGTGGTGGACGTAAAATACCATCATCCCCCTGGGGATGGAGTGGGGGTGCGATAGGTTTGAAATGTCTAAAAATCAATATGGGTGTCGTTTGTATGGTTTATCGGGTCGCTGATTACGAAAGCTACAACAACTTTGAAATCCAACATGGTGAAATACCATCATCCCCTGGGGAAGGGGTTGGGGTGCGATAGGTTTGAAATGTCTAAAAATAAATATGGGTGTCGTTTCTATGTTAGGGATAGCGGTTAAATTGGCGTGAGGGGTAGGGTAGGGGCAAGGAAAGGGAGAGGTAGAGGTAGAGAGGTAGAGAGGTAGAGAGGTAGAGAGGTAGAGAGGTAGAGAGGTAGAGAGGTAGAGAGGTAGAGAGGTAGAGAGTTAGAGAGGTAGAGAGGTAGAGACTTAGAGAGGTAGAGAGGTAGAGAGGTAGAGAGGTAGAGAGTTAGAGAGGTAGAGAGGTAGAGAGGTAGAGAGGTAGAGAGGTAGAGAGGTAGAGAGATAGAGAGGTAGAGAGGTAGAGAGGTAGAGGTACAGGTACAGATAGAGGGAGAGGGAGAAGGAGGGGAAGGGGGAGAGGGAGGGAGAGAGGGAGGGGGTGAGGGAGAGGGAGGGGGGAGGGAGGGGCAGGGGGAGAGGGAGGAGGGGGAGGGGGAGAGACAGAGGGAAGGGGAGGGGGAGAGACAGAGGGAAGGGGAGGGGGAGAGGAAGGGGGAGAGGGAGAGGGTTTTAGTTTTTCTCAATTACTTCTGCGAATTGGCTCTGTTTTGAAAGATTACATAAAGGTGTCTCTCTCTCATCTCTCTCTTCACATTTGTTAGGATACTTCTGCTAAGTTCCCCTGTTCTGAGTAATTTATGAGTAACGTCTGTATATTATATAAAATTCAGCTGGATCTTGAATTATACTCATTGATTTGCGCAGGGTTAGTCCTGTTTTTCCTTAGTTTAAAATTACCCCGAAATGACGGAAAAATATCTCATTGCTTCGGAAAACCGGTAATAAAATAAATACGAAATCTACGCGAGTGAAGCCGCGGGCAACAGCTAGTAGAAATATAGTTGGTCTCGCGTTTTTTAAGGGTTCCATACGTAAAAAATGCCAAGAGTTAAAATACGTCGTCTATCTGTCCGTCTGTCCAATCTTTAAGGGCCATACCGTCATAATTAGTCAATTTCAGACTTCAATACGTTCAATACCTTTCTAGGCTATAAGTTAACTAGTTGCAGTGAGTTCTATGTCTTTTTGGGTTATTATTTCTTGTAGTTAATTTATACAAATACAAAATCATTTATTTCCGTACAAATGGACATTGAAAAGACGTTGAAATGAAACATCCGACGTCAAATAAGAAGGTCAAATTTATTAATATTATTTTTGAAAAATTTACTGCGGTTTGTTATATGTATATAAACTAAAGAGGTAAATATCATAGTGCCAATAACAGACCTTCAGTTTTGTCAGTCCTTTTAGTAATTAGTTAGTCCATGGTTAGATAACGGTTGGGGGTATAAGCTTTACCGCTGTTATTCGTAAAACAAATTAATCAAAATGCCAGACGAAGATCGAGCTATCAAATTGATGTTAAGTGATTGCTATTAATCGTCCCTTAAATCTCAATTTCAATACATGACGAAGACAATAAAACAAAGTTATAAATAATAGTAGATTACCCAATAAGGAAAAAAACCGGCCAAGTGCGAGTCGGACTCGCGCTCCGAAAGTTCCGTACCACCACATAATCATAATTGTATTAGTTGAAATTTCAGTAAGTTACTGTGCTAGATTTTTTGACGCCGACACGCGCTTGTCCAAATTTTATTATTTGTTGTAATTTAATAGCTTAAGCACTATAAACATACCAATTTTCACGTTTGTAAGTGTTCCCGTTTTTAAGACAGATAGAGCTAAAACAAAATCGCCTAAAAAAATAGGTCTTTTGTATGGGAGCCCCCCTTAATTTATTACTTTTTTTTATTTTTAGTATTTGTTGTTATAGCGGCACCAGAAATACATAATCTGTGAAAATTTTAACTGTCTTGCTATTACTGTTCATGAGATACAGCTCAAACAAAATTTTGTAAAAACAGCTGACTTTGGTGGCATCTTATTCCTTTGTTTTCAAATATTTTTTAATATAAAAAAACCGGCCAAGTGCGAGTCGGACTCGCCCACTGAGGGTTCCGTACCACCACATAAACATAATAGTATTAGTTGAAATTTCAGTAAGTTAATGTGCTAGATTTTTTGAGTCCGACACGCGCTTGGCCAAATTTTATTATTTGTTGTTATTTAATAGCTTATGCACTATAAACATACCAATTTTCAAGATTGTAAGTGTTCCCGTTTTTAAAATAGAACTAAAACAAAAATCGCCTAAGCGACCATCCAACTTGACCCCTCTCTTATATGAATGTTCTTGAAACGGGAGCTCACCACAATTGGTTACCATTAGTTGTGAGAAAAGTTGAAATATTTAATGATTTTAGACTTTTCCCATTATTTGTACTGTGAGACCTAGCTTCTTGCCAATTTTCATAATTTTAGGTCAACGGGAAGTACCCTGTAGGTTTTGCATTTTTGAATAAATGTATGGAGATGAGAACATAAAATGCCATATCTTTTGATTGCGTCGTTGTAAAAAATTTAAATTTTCAGATCTTGTGTGGTTCATGGATCTTAATATATGGTATTAGTTTCAATCTGATACCTTTACCCGTTCGTGAGATAAAGGGTCTTGACAGACAGACAGACGGACAACAAAGTGATCCTACAAGGGTTCCGTTTTTTTCTTTTGAGGTACGGAACCCTAAAAATACTTTATTTATCTACTAAACAAGCTCTAAACAACAATACCCCACTAGATGGGATAGGTCAAACTTTTTTTGACGCTCCCCCCTTTAGCTGTTTGGGAGCCCCCCTTAATTTTTTACTTTTTTATTTTTAGTATTTGCGGTTATAGCGGCAACAAGTATACACAATTTGTGAAAATTTCAAATTCCTACCTATTACGCTTCATGAGATACAGTCAGCTGACAGACAGACAGACATCGGAGGCATCAATAGGGTCCCGTTTTTTACCCTTTGGGTACGGAACCCTAAAATGAGTAGAATTTAAATTCTAGAGTAGAATACAAGGCCCGAGACGATTTTTTTTGCACGTGTTAATATGCTATTTTTCACCATTTACTACAGAAACTATTTTACAACAAAAGTTAAAATTGCGGCATTTGTTTTTCTGAGTTTAATAAAAAGAGTTGAATGACGAAAATCTCAAAAAAAGGAGGAAACTAGTCGAAATCTTGGTTGAATATCGCCGAAAAGGACATCGTGCTAATATTTTAAATAACAGACTATTTATAGATGGGAAAGAATATAAGCTGGAATGGAATACTGACCCCAAAATGCTACCCAACACCACCAATATCAGCACCCAAATACCTCCTACTTTAATAGAACCCACTTCTCAAGAGCCGGCACCAAATACTTCAAAATCTCCAGAGTTTTTTCGATCATAAAATAAAAATATTATTCCAAAATGTGTGCAGTTTTAACAAAAAGAAACATTTGATAGAGGCTCTCACTGATGAAGACAAGAATATACAAGCACTGTGCCTTTCTGAAACTTGGATATCACCATCAAAGTTAGATCTTCTTCATATAGAGGGCTTCTCACTTGCATCATGTTTTTGTCGTTCTAAATATGATGGCGGAGGAGTATGCATTCTATTAAAGGACAATCTAGAATTTAAGGAGCTAAAAGATATAAAAAATTTCAGTGTAGAGTACACTTTTGAAATTTGTGCTGTGAAAATTTTAGAATTAGACTTAATTTTAGTTCAACTGTATTGGCCGGATCGTAAAAGAATGCCTAACATTTTTTACAACCAATTATCCAAGCTTTTGCAACTGATACATAAAAAGTATAATAATTCAAATGTAATTATCGGAGGAGATTTCAATGTTGATATGTTTCAAAAATCAACACTAACAAATTCAGTCTTGGACTTGATGAGGAGTCACAATTTCTATCAACACGTCAAAGATGCCACTAGAATAACAAAAAATGGAGAGTCCTGTATAGATTTTATCTTTACTAACTTTAAAATCAATAAATCAGACGTATTTGCTTATGAGTATGGGTTTTCTGACCATAAAGGGGCCGTGATACAGATGAAAATGGCCCAACTTACTACAAAAAAGTCTTGGTTTATACATAAAAGAATATTTAGTGACCAGAATATACAACATTTTATAACTGAGCTTAATAAAGTAAATTTTAGTAATTATATTACAACGAATAAAAATATAAATGAAAATTATAATTCACTTCATAGCATACTAATGAAAATATTAAATAAAACTATTCCTATAATAAAAATAAAACTAAAATATAAAAATAAAAAAACTTGGCTAACATCAGGTAATAAAATTTCTTGTAAGAATAAAAGACTCCTTAAACATTTAGTAATTAATACAAATAACTCAATTTTAAAAACTAATTATAAAAAATATGAGACCTTATTGAAAAGAGCTGTCAAAATATCAAAACGAATTCAGAATATAAGACGGATAAAAAAAGCTGATAATATAATGAAAGCTACCTGGAATCCAATAAAAGAACAGACAAATAAACTTACGCAACCAAGTAAAAGAAACATCTCTATTAAACTACATAACAAGTTAGTACAAAAACCCCAGGATATAGCAAACACTTTCAATAGTTATTTTATTTCAGTAGGAGATTTCGACAAATCAATGACATCACCAGTTGGACGTCAAGTTATAGATACTACCGAGAATTCACTATATTTGAGTCCAGTCTATACAAAAGAGGTGGAAACAATAATAAAAGAACTAAAAAATAAGCGTAGTTCAGGCCACGATGAGCTCCTTCTACTAATAAAAAAATGCTCTGACCAATTAAGTCCAATTTTAGCTTTCTTAATTAATCAGTCATTTGTTGAAGGTACAGTACCGGACCTGCTGAAAATATCCATAATTAAGCCAATATTTAAAAAAGGTGACTGTACAGACTGCACAAATTACCGCCCAGTAGCTCTTCTGACTACATTTGCAAAGATTTTCGAGACTGCAATTGCGAAGCGCTCTTTTTGCGAAAAATTTAATATTTTCAATAATTCCCAACACGGATTCAGAAAAAAACATTCAACATCTTTAGCTGTTTTCAAATACGTCACTGAAATTTTGAATATAATAAATAACAAAAAATATGCTTTTGGGATTTTATTGGACATGAGCAAAGCTTACGATAGAGTTCTCTACGACATATTATTGCAAAAGTTATTTGGAATTGGTGTCAGAGGATTTGCTTACCAATGGTTCAAATCCTATCTGAGTAATAGATATCAATATGTGGACATAGAATACTACAATCACACAACGGGTGAGATCGTTTAGTATCGGTCTTCCAAGTTGCAGGTTTTTAAATCAATTCCCCAGGGAAGTGTACTTGGGTGCATCCTTTTTTTACTCTATATTAATGACCTGCCTAAAGTAATAGAGCACCCATGTACATTATTTGCTGACGATGTGTCAATAGTAATACCCTGCCAAGACAACTCAAGTTTATCTGCTGCCCTTGATAAAACCCTCACCGATATTGTAAATTGGCTAAATGAACACAATCTCGAAATCAATTTTAGTAAAACCAAATTAATACAATTTAAACCTCGACAAAAGCGATCCTTGTCTATTAATTATTCCTTTCAAAGTAAACAATTAGAATGTGTTAATTCCTACTGCTTGCTAAGTATAAACTTAGACTGCAATATTGATTGGAAAGACCACTTGGACAAAATAACTTCAAAATTGTCAAGATTCACATACGCTCTATATCAGCTTAAAACATGTACAGACGTAAATACATCTCTTACTGCTTATTATGCGTACGCTCACGCCTGGCTTCAGTACGGTGTAGTTTTGTGGGGGAATTGTACTAATATAATTAATCTCTTCCGGCTACAAAAAAGATGTATCAGAATAATAGCCAATATCGATCCACTTACAAGCTGCAAACCTTTTTTCAAAAAATATAAAATTCTGACATTAACATGTATTTATATCTTAGAGGCTTCAATTTTTGTAAAAAATAATATTCATCTCTTCCCAATATATTCTCGTCCTCAAAATTTAAGGCCACAAACTAGATTAGCTCTGCCAAAATCGAACATGCAACTGGTTCGATCGGGTCCACTCGGAATGGCAGCAACAATATATAATAAGATTCCTAAACATCTACAAAGCGAGCAAAATTGTAAAAAATTCAAACATAATTTAAAGCTTTTCTTACAAGAAAAATGTTATTATAAGTTACAGGATTTTTTGAATGATGAATAAACACGATTTCCCGCCAATACTATCTATAATTAATTTTAATTTATTCGGTTGATTAGGTTTAAGATTTTGACATTACAATATTTTTTCTTTTTACTTCTAAATTTTCATCGAATATGATTTAATTGCATGTTTTGTTACTGTTTTGTCGTCTCAATATTTATTACAAATAATTGAATTATGTTAAATATTGACACCTTTTGCCGAGATATTTTATTATTGTAATTACTACCATTTAATTGCAGCGCCCTCCCAGGGTCCATATTGTGTTCTGTTTTATGTATTTTCCATCTTTTGTACCATATGGAAGCAATAAATAATTTGAATTTGAGCTATATTCTATGCAACCAGCCAATATGTTTGGTACGTTCTATAATTTTTTTACATACAATTTGCATATTCACGTTTGTTCCAAATTCAAAATGTCTTTTTTCACTCAGTGCCAACATTAGTGTTAGTTTCACTGTTTTTTTGATGAATCAGACGCCTTTGTTTAAATGGCAATGGTGAAATAGTACATTGCTCATCTAGAAAAGAAAGGAACCGATTCCCAACGAGGGTAATGCTTCAGGCCTGAGGCGCAGCCTAGGGCCTCAATTCATTCACTCGAGGTGGCAATCGTATTTGAGCGATGTACACACGCGGAAGGAAAAGGTTCGCCAGTTTTCAAATTGATCCGTTTAACGTCGCGAGCAAAATATTATTTTTTGAAACTGTGACACAGATTCGACTATTCGACTAAAAGGATACTTTACTGTTCGACAATAAAGTTCAAATTAATTTAGACCTTGTCCAAGAAGATTATATCATATGAAAATATTGATAATTTAAAACCTTGTTGATTTGACTCCATCTCTTTGGTTACGACAATTAAAAAGCTATTGTGATTCTTAGCATCCTACAATGTCATAAATTGAAGTGTTGTCACATTGATTGACGTGATGGAATCTGTAAAATCTCTATAGTCTTATATTTTTATAAAAACTTGAAAATATAAGACTCTATAGTGGGTAAAACAGACAAAACCTTATTTGATACCAAACGTAATATTTATTTAAATGTTGGCAGTACTGTTTCTTGTACTAAGATGTTGGTGTGATTGATTCTGGCACTGGTGCGAGCGAAAACCAATCTTAAGGTGGCGAACCTTTTCATTCCGCGAGTGTACTTTCTGAGAAGGAGGAGTATAAAGTAATTTCTCCTGATACAGGCAACCTGATTGCTTAGTAGGAAGTTCCATCCTCGAGTTTTGTACCACATTGTATAAAAATATTAATAAAACATTTTGTATTTTTTATATTTTAAATTAATTCATCTTACAGAGCATAGCAGAATTTATGAATAATTTCGTAAATAAATCAGTATTTGCATATATTGTAAATTTCATACTCACAGGTAGGAGTTATATTTGGAATCAAGTAAATTTTTATTTTATTATATTACTGTTTGCTTTAGGTATGACATGTTACGTACTCTGTTATAATAAGTAAATAAATTGATTCCAGACAATATTTTGTAAACATTGTACACAAACGAATTGCATTTGATTTTTGCTTAGAATTCTGACCAGTACCTACAATATATTGTCCATTTGATTGAACGCGTAACAAACACATCACATCCGTAAGTAGGTACTTATATGAAATAATAAAATAACCCTTCCGCTGCCACCGAGTGGCATCTCTATCCCAGCTTGTTAGAGAACTCACGGAAATGCCACGACATCTACCCGCAAGCCCGCAACCCGCAAGCCCGCAACCCGCTACCCGCGACCCCGCATGCCAACTTCCCAACCAATATTTTACAACATAATATAAATTATGCAAAGATATGTTAGAAACTCTACATGAACGAAGTATTAAAGTCGGCTTGGAAATGAATACAGACAAAACGAAACTGATGACAAACAGAGAGAATGAAGAAATAAAAATAAACGGAGGATCTATTGAATATGTAACGGAATATGTCTATCTGGGAAAACTTATATCATTTCGAGAAGTAGATAATGAAGAAATAGAAAGAAGAATAACGATAGCATGGAAAAGATACTGGTCTCTTAAACACATTCTTAAGTCAAAAATGCCCATGAATCTAAAAGCAAAAGTAATGGATTCCTGCGTTCTACCGTCTCTTACATACGCTTGCCAAACATGGAGTCTCACAGAAAAAAACGCCCGAAAAATATCAGTTTGTCAGAGAGCGATGGAACGTAGCTTATTAAAAGTGAAATTAAAGGACAAGATACGAAACGAAGACATTAGAAAGAGAACAAAAATAAGAGATGCAATTGAACATGTAAAGAGATTGAAATGGAAATGGGCAGGACATTTAGCTAGAAATGAAGACGACAGATGGACAACAAGAGTGACAGAGTGGCGTGGGCCAGAGAAAGGCAAGCGCCGCCCCGGCCGTCCATACAAACGCTGGGTGGATGACATCCGCGCCGTCGCCGGACCAGATTGGATGGACAAGGCACAAGACAAGAATGAATGGCTTCGTCTGGAGGAGGCCTTTACCCGCAAGGGGTTCCCGAAATAATAATTAGTTATTTTTTAAGCTTGTATTTTGTAGTGCATGTTTTTAATTATTATTATTTTTTTAAATGTATTTTGCTAAGAAATTTTAAATTGTAATTGATATTTGAAATAATTTTATGCACCAAAATGGGAACAAATAAATGGCTATTATTATTATTATTTTGTTTTTTTTTTGTTTTTATTCACCCTTTTGTGGGGAAATACGACACTTTCGCGGGCTTTTGGCCAAAACGAAAATGAAGAAATGAAAAGGAGAGGAAGAAGGATAGAAGAATTAATTGGCGTTTTAGGTGGAGGCTGAAAGGAACTTTCGAACGATGCGGCAAGTATTCAAAACAACAGCTTTTTGGAGGAGGATGTATGTCATTGGGTGTATCTCTAGTAATTTCAAACTGGTATGTAATGAAATCCAGAGGATGAGCAGCAGCGTCCTTCTGTGTATTATTTCATCTTACTGCGGGCGCCAACCCGTCTGCCAAGCGTGGCGACTATGGTAAAACCCCATAAAAATCCTATGAATCACGTCAATAAGCACCGGCCCCTAGTCCCCGGCGGCCCCGCTATTCCTGGCTCTGGTAGCGGTCATGGTAACGGTGGGGCAGGGGGTGCGAAGAATCCCCGGCAGATGCCAGGCTACCAACAACGACGACCTCTGGCCCTGGCAACGTACAACACGCGCACAGTGCGGACCGACGAGAAGGTTGCTGAACTCGAGGAAGAATTGAGCAGGTTACACTGGGACATCTTGGGTCTATCTGAAGTCCGAAGAGAGGGGGAGGACTTGATAACCCTAAAATCAGGTAACTTGCTCTATTTCCGGGAGGGCGACCAACTGTCCCAGGGAGGTGTCGGGTTTATGGTCCACAAGTCTCTCGTGAACAACGTCGTCATGATCGAGAGTGTGTCGTCGCGGGTAGCGTACCTTATACTCAGAATCACCAAACGGTATTCGCTGAAGGTCATACAGGTATACGCCCCCACATCGACACACTCTGATGATGAAGTCGAGGCTATGTATGAGGATATCTCTAAAGCCATACATACGCCTAAGACCCACTATACCGTTGTCATGGGGGACTTCAACGCGAAACTGGGCAAGCGAGGCGATGGTGAGCTGAGGGTGGGGCAATTTGGTGTTGGATATCGGAATTCCAGAGGCCACATGTTAGCCGACTTTTTGGAGAAAGAAGGACTGTTTATGATGAATTCCTTCTTCAAAAAGTCGGAAAACCGAAAATGGACCTGGATCAGTCCCGATGGTGCTACAAAAAATGAGATTGACTTTATCATGTCGACGAAGAAGCAAATATTCAATGATGTCTCTGTGATCAATGCGGTTAAAACCGGAAGCGATCACCGGTTGGTAAGAGGCACATTGAATATCAACGTAAAGCTGAAAAGAACTCGACTGATGAAGTCTACGCTCCAACCAGTACCCACCAATATCCAAAACCCCGACGGCTTTCAGCTCGAACTGCAAAACCTCTTTGAATGCCTTGGTGAATGCGTAGATGTGGACGACTACAATAACGGGTTCGTGGAAACTGTCCATACAATTGGGTCAAAGTACTTTAGACCCCACCGTACTAAAAGAACCAAAAAGATCTCTGACCATACCCTCAAGCTAATGGAAGAAAGACGCGAAATGGTTCTGCAGTCTCCGGAAGATGCTTCTCAATATCGGCGGCTCAATAAACAGATCTCTAAGTCTCTGACTCGCGACCTTCGGCTATTTAATACTAACCATATTAAAGAAGCGATTGAGCGGAACAAAGGCTCCAAAGTGTTCGCAAGAGATCTGTCTATTGGACAGAGCCAGTTGACGAGGCTGAAGACCGAGGATGGCAGAACCGTATCGTCCAAGCCTGAGCTACTGAGGGAAGTCGAGAAGTTCTATGGGCAGTTATACACATCAACCGGCCCACCCGTTAGCAGTCTGGCCAACGATCCAAGAGCTAGACTTACCCGACACCATACCGAAGATATCCCGGACGTCAGCTTGTACGAGATTAGAATGGCTCTCAGACAGCTTAGAAACAACAAGGCACCCGGGCACGATGGAATTACGGCTGAGCTTCTGAAAGCAGGCGGAAGGCCAGTGCTTAAAGCTCTTCAGAAGCTGTTTAATTCTGTCATACTCGAAGGGAAAACGCCACAGGCATGGCACAGAAGTGTGGTGGTACTCTTCTTCAAAAAGGGTGATAAGACCCTGCTGAAGAATTACAGACCCATCTCACTTCTGAGCCATGTCTATAAGCTGTTCTCGAGAGTCATTACGAACCGTCTCGCGCGCAGGCTCGACGACTTCCAGCCTCCCGAACAAGCCGGTTTTCGTAAAGGCTTCAGTACCATAGACCACATACATACGCTACGGCAAGTTATACAGAAGACCGAAGAGTATAACCAGCCACTTTGCCTAGCGTTTGTGGACTATGAGAAGGCCTTCGATTCGATCGAGACGTGGGCAGTGCTACGATCTCTCCAGAGGTGCCAAGTCGACTATCGGTACATTGAAGTGTTGAAGGACCTGTACAAAAACGCCACTATGTCAGTTCGTCTTCAGGACCAGGACTCGAAACCTATCCAATTGCAGCGAGGAGTGAGACAGGGAGACGTCATATCTCCTAAACTGTTCACCGCTGCATTGGAAGATGTCTTCAAACTCCTGGACTGGAAAGGACTTGGCATCAACATCAATGGCGAGTACATGACCCACCTTCGATTTGCCGACGATATTGTCGTAATGGCTGAGACCCTGGAAGATCTCGGCACGATGCTCAATAACCTCAGTAGAGTTTCACAACAAGTGGGTCTTAAAATGAACATGGATAAGACGAAAATTATGTCTAACGCCCTTGTTGTACCCACTCCACTCAAAGTTGGAGACTCTACGCTCGAAGTTGTTGATGAGTACGTATACCTGGGACAAACAGTCCAGCTGGGTAAATCCAACTTAGAGAAAGAGGTTACTCGTCGAATCCGACTCGGATGGGCAGCGTTCGGGAAGCTCCGCAATATCTTCACGTCCAAAATACCGCAGTGTCTCAAGACGAAAGTCTTTGACCAGTGTGTGTTGCCAGTGATGACATATGGCACCGAGACGTGGCCGCTCACGATGGGCCTTATCAGAAAGCTCAAAGTCACCCAAAGGGCTATGGAAAGGGCTATGCTCGGAGTCTCTCTGCGCGATCGAATCAGAAATGAGGAGATCCGCAGAAGAACTAAAGTAACTGACATAGCCCTGAGAATCGCTAAACTGAAGTGGCAGTGGGCAGGGCACATCGCAAGAAGAACCGATGGCCGATGGGGCGTGAGGGTTCTAGAGTGGCGACCACGTACCGGAAGACGAAGCGTTGGCAGGCCCCCCACAAGGTGGACCGACGATCTGGTCAAGGTCGCGGGAAGCCGCTGGATGCGAGCAGCGCAGGACCGGTCGTCATGGAGTTCTTTAGGGGAGGCCTATGTCCAGCAGTGGACGTCTTTCGGCTGATATGATGATGATGATGATGTAAGGTGTTTGGTATTACTCCTGTGGCTGATATGATGATGGGTATTGTTTTGACCTTATTTACTTGCCATTGAGTTTGGATTTCAATCGCCAGATCAGAGTATTTGGTGATTTTTTCAGTGTAGGTGGATTGGAGGTTATGTGTATTTGGAATGGCTATGTCAATCAGATGTACGGTTTTATTTTGTTTGTCATGGATGGTTATGTCCGGTCTATTGCAGTGTACAGTTCTGTCAGTGATGATGGTTCGGTCCCAGTACATTTTGTATTCACGGGATTCCAGTATTATGTCCGGTTTATATTTATAAAAGGCAACTTTTTCTGTAATCAGTTTGAATTTAAAGGCTAAATATTGATGTATGATTGCAGCTACCTGATCATGCCTGTGTTTATAATCTGTTTGTGCTATTGATTTGCAGGCTCCTGTTATGTGCTGGATCGTTTCAGAACTACTGTGGCAGTGTCGGCAGAGGTCGTTGTATAATGTAGGGTCATGAATTATATGTTTTCTATAGTTTTTAGTGTCTATGGTCTGGTCTTGAATGGCGATCATAAAGCCCTCAGTTTCGGGAAAAAGTTCGCCATGCTTGAGCCATGCGTTTGACGCTACTTTGTCAACATTCTGGCTAACCAAGTCATGACGATGTCTACCATGGAGAGACTTTTGCGCCCATGAGTCCAGTTTTTGTTCTTTAGTTGTTTGGGGTATTGGTATGTCTGGGTTTTTAAGGCTTAACGGGGTTAGTTTATTGTCTGCTTGAACTATTGCATGATGAAGAGTTGATTGTCGGGCTTTGTAATGAAAGAATGTGCGAAGTGTGTGGATTTGTTTGCTGTACAGGTTATGTATGTCGATGATTCCTCGGCCTCCTTCAATTCTGGGTAGAGTTTGCCTTTGCGTGCAAGCTCGTGGATGGTGTTTTCTATATTGTGTCATTGTTGTATTTATCGTTCTCTGTAGATTCAAAAGCTCTGTTTGGGACCATCGAATAATTGCAAAGGAGTAGGTAAGTATGGGAATTGCAAACGTATTTATAGCTTTGACTGTGTTTCGGGCATTCAGGTGAGTGTTCAATATTTTGTGTAGTCTACTTTTAAATTTTTTGGTTAGTGTTTGTTTTGTCTCTTTCAGATGAATTTGTTGCGATTGCTGATATCCTAAGTATTTATATCCTTCGGTTTGGTCTATTGGGTCTATTATTTCACCTGTATTTAGTGGATAAGCGTTTTGTTGAACCTGGCCTCTATGAATGGAATTAATTTTGCACTTTTCAATACCAAACTGAATTTGTATGTCGGAAGAAAAATTCTGCGTGATGTCTGCTAAAGTGTTAATTTCTGAAAGTGTAGTTCCAAACAATTTAATGTCGTCCATGTACATAAGATGGGATAGGGTTTGGTATGTGTTATTGTATTTGATCTTAAAACCTTTTTTGCTATTGTTCAAATATGTGGAGAGTGGGTTAAGAGCGAGACAAAACCAGAGCGGACTAAGTGAATCTCCTTGGAAAATCCCTCTTTTGATGTTAATAGGTGATGTTTCTAGTATAGAATCTTGGTTACGAAGTTTGAGCACAGTTCTCCAGCTAGCCATTGTGGACTTTAAGAATTGAACTATGGTTGGGTGAATTTTATAATGTTGTAATATATAAATTAGCCAAGAATGTGGTACAGAGTCATAGGCTTTTTTGTAGTCAATGTACATGGTATATATATTTCTTTTACTAAATTTAGCTTGTTTTGAAACTACGGCATCTATTGTAAGCTGCTCTTTACACCCTTGGCTGTACCTACGGCACCCTTTCTGTTCTTCGGCCATTACGTTGTTATCGTCAATATGTTTATATATGGTTTCTGTGATACACGATGTGATAATTTTGTAAATACTCTGAAGACATGTTATTGGTCGGTACTTAGCTGGGTTTGTCGTGTCTGTCTGGTCTTTAGGTAACATATAAGTAATCCCTTGTGTAATATAATCAGGCAGAGTTTGCGGAGTCTGAATAAAATTATTAATGTGCGTAAGGAGAAGAGTATGAATGCTAGTAAACTTCTTATACCAAAAGTTGTGTATGTTGTCCGATCCAGTAGCTTTCCAGTTATGAGTTCTTGCGATAACCTGCTTTAAAAGATCTAAACTAATTTCTTGGAAGTCCATTTGCTGTAAAGTTTCCAGATTTTCTTTGTCTTTTTCTACCCATTTGTTGTTTGTATTATGTTCTACAGGATTTGACCAAATATTTGACCAAAATCTTTCTAGATCTTCCACTGCTGGCATAGACCTACTGGTATTATTTGAATTGTTTTGTGCAAATGTTCGATAGAATAGTTTTTCATTGTTATTAAATAGTTTATTTTGATTCTTCCTCTTAGTCGTGTCTTTGTATCTCCGAAGGCGGCTAGCAAGGACACCAAGTTTTTGTTTTAAAGTATCCATAAATTCTACTAGCTCTGTGTTAGGATGTTCATATCGAGCATGTATCTTATACTTCTTTAAAATAACTTTTATCTTCTTCTGCAGCGCTGCACTCTTGTTTCCCTTGATGAACTCCGTTAGTCTAGCTATATTTGCCCTTATACCTGCTATTCTGTTTTCTAAATTTATTTGCCATTTAGGTACTCTTTCTGTTGTCAGTTTTGGTGTAGTGGGATCACACAATTTGGCTCCATTATATTTAGCAGCAGTGTATGCTGCACTGTAAATAATTAGTTGCATCGAACTGAAATTATTTCAGGAGTTATTACTTTCGGTATAACATTATTGTTTAAAAATTCTACTATAGCTGCAAATTTTCTTGACGATTTCTGTTTGGGTATAGTTGGTCTGAACGTAGGGTCTGTATCTTTAAACGATTCTATTGATTGTAAAAAGTTATTTTCAAGCTCGTTTTGTAAGTCTACCGAAATTATTTGCGTTACATGTATTTCCTCAGTTTCGGATTATTATTATTATTAAAGGTCAGCCACCACCCATGATGACAGAAAGAAAGATAAGCTAATTTTAAAAAGCGCCGACAATAAAATACATAAGTACTGGTAATATTCATGAGGAAACTAAAAATAGAGACCAAGAAAAATAAAAATTTTGCCAAGACTATTGATATAGCAACTTTGTTTTACCTGCTTATTGGATAGAACTCGCAATTTAGATTACAACCACTTCCCGGCCATAACTTTTATCAATAGCCATATTTCAGCGTCGCTTGTATTCGGTCGCATTAACAGGAATCATTGAGCTTCGAGGCCCGCTGGGTCCGCGACGGATTTATGACGCACCGGGTCACATCGACCCACCGCCTAAAGGAGGTTATTGTGTAACCGGAGTAGTGAAACTGCATACCTGAGTACTAAAAATATTCTGTTGAGTTACTTTGGCTGAAATATCGGAACAAATGTAAAACAAAAACTTTTTAAAGCGAATGCATGTGTTCGTTAGAACAAGAAAATAATGTACGAGGCTTACCAGCCAGTTGTAAAAAGTCGACTCTTAAAGTAGGCCGTGCTGCAGTGGTTTCTTGCCGTTTCTTTAACGCTGCTATATAACGATCCAAAACGGTGTAGGCTCGCTCTATTTGCATTGTATTCTGCATGAAAATCAATGAGTGTTCTGTAAAGAATCTACATTGAATAAAATTATCTGAATCTAAATCTGGCTATCCTTTGACCAGCTAAACGAAATGAAAGGATAAAATCTTATGTATTATTATAAAAAGAAAACTATTTATTCAGGCATCTGTGACCCAACAATTTAAAAATACATATTTAAACAAAACAAAGTTACAATTAAGAACCAAACTAACAAAAATAAAATTCGATTTGTGAAATATTATTAATATTATAATATATAAATATTATTAATAAATTATAAAAATTGCTGAAATATTTGAAAATATTTGACCAGATCATCGTTTATCAATCTTGGTATTTACTTACAACTTTGCTAGCAAGCATCCGATGTAGCATCCTGTCGTCGTCCTAAATGATTGATCCTACGACTCGTTTGTATCAGGGATAGATATAATTGGTGCAGGAGCAGCAATAACTCTGGACATCTTTCGCTGACCGGATCTCTAAAATGAAAAATGATCTTAGCAGACTTACATTATTTTTAAAGACGTATCTAACGACACCCCACACTATGGGGTAAAGAAGAAAAAATATCCTCCCACTTTACTTGTAGGGGTACCCTAAAAAAATATTTTTAAAAATTTTATTCTTCCACTTTTCCAGCGGACATAAAAGGTATATCTGTACAAAATTTCAGCTTTCTAGTACTACGGGTCTCTGAGCTAAACCGCGGATAGACAGACGGACGGACATGACGAAACTATAAGGGTTCCTATTTGACTACGCAACCCTAAAAAACCACCATGGTTCCCCCATATAATCAGTATGAATAAAATTAAGTAATTTTGATCGCTGCTGTCAATTATCTATGAGTTTGCGTAACATCCCATGAAACGTCCACTTTCAGGACAGGGGAGCTCCCTCCAGAACTCCATCTGAAGCGCGTGGTAATTTGGAGGGTATTTATTGTAAGTGTGGCGGCTGGTGACCGCTGTTGTTGTTGATCGCAATATATGCAAGATTGTACGCATACACAGAAAGATGCTGCTGCCCATTCTTCGGATCATAAGCCCTTAGTCGCCTCTTACGACACCCACGGGTTGAGATGGGTTGGTATTATTCTTTGCTGGCACCACACGGACAATGTGATTATATCTTGCAAATAGATGACCTAAATGAAATTCTCAACATTGATCAGGTGTATCATCTATTGACACTTAAAAAACGTAGTTGATAACGTCAAGGCAAACTCACTTTTAAAAGCCGAGACTAAAAGTTTTAAAAGAAAATTTTGTTATCTATCATAAAAGGGCAGGTGAACGACGATGCACTAAATAATTAGTCTTCTTGCACAATTTTCTTGGAAACAAACACAATTTTACCAAGCGGATCATTTCTACTAAGTCAACAACTTTCCGCCCCTAATCTTCCGATCAGCGTCCATGTGGAAAACATGTCGGTAATTATATAGGTCGCCCGATAATTGGGTGTAAGCGCCGGGTCTATATCAATTTCAGGGAAACAAAAGGTACCTTTACCAACCCCTGTAATTTCGACTGCCACCAAAGCGTTTTTCGATCGCACATTACGCAGCGGAGTTAGCAAGATAAATAAAAGACCCAATGTTTAAATCGTACCATGCTCGATCCCTTAATTAGGTTTTTACGGAGGCAGGCTGAGGCAGTAAATGCCGCTTGGTAAGCGCCTGGACAGGACATTTAGCAGAGCAGGCGCGTCGTCCACCCTGATTTACTAATCGAGTTTGTAAGAATAGAATACATATTAAAGATCTAGCCTGACGCTGTCTGTCTGAACGAAACTCGCTAAGGGCAAAGATAATAAGTTTTTTTTTTGTAATCTTTATCAGAATTACAATGATGGAATTACTGTTAAGGCTGAAAATAAGGCAATTATCGTCCGAGTGATACCCATACTTACTCCTTACTTACTTACTTCTTACTTACTCGGTACTGTGAGGGTCACGGCCTTATGACCCTGTGATGGAGTCGAACCCATGTATAAATCGAAATGTATTATCTCTATTTGTTAGTCTTAAATTTTGTTGATCGTCTTTTATTGGACCGATTGATAAAATAATACTTCACAGTTTTGTCTAGCCAAGCACTGTGCTGTGCGATACTAATAAAATGGCAAATTTACTTGTAAATGGCAAAGTTTTAGAATAGCTCGGCTTATTAAGTTAGGCAAGAATAGATGCTTACTTTTGTGCTTGAAAGGTCTCGAATTATTACGAGTTAGGGAGTAGGTAAAATGTTGAAAGAAACAATGAGTTTTGTGGTAACAAACGGTAAGTATTTTATTCACCACATAAAGCGCCTGCATCTTATGAAGTTTACTTTACTTTACGCCAACGAAACCGATGGATATATTTATGGAGTATAAATATCAAGTTATTTTAGAATGAATTAACGCGATTTGGCGTATCGGTATTCGTTGGCCTTCGTTTGGCAAAACCCAAATTCTGGCAGGTAAAAGGAGGGAACAAACGAAGATAAACAAACCCCCCTTGGTTCTACCCTAACCATACAATTCATACATGACATATAGGTACAATCAAATCATTATAATTATTGCTTAGCTATATAGTGGCCACTAACACCTCAAGTTTGCCGTCTCAGATTACGGTTGACACTAGGTCGCAAATAGGCTAGGCTCTAAATTGAAATTTATATCAAAAGGTGCAAAATATACCCTGTCAATGTACGGAACTTGTTACAGGTAGTGTCATGAAATCTCAAATAGCAAACGGTAGACTATCTCTATAATTAACAAATAATATTTTGTTATGCTTATCTGGTAATTAGGCGTTCCCACAATTCGCCGTTAATTTAGCACTGAATTTACCGGTATTAATATACCAGAAACACTTCACTCACTCCATCCTCTCACGCGAGGGGATCCACCCCGAATGCCTCTCTTGACCGTCCAACTCTTCCCCAACCCCGCTGGCGCGAGCGACGCCATTCCATTCGTAACGTCATTGGCCCTCCATGCCAAGACGCGCGCTTTCTTATTGGTCGAAAACCAAATGCGCTGCATTTACGCGCCAAAAGTGCCTGACCTGAAACTGTTAGTGTGTGTGTTTAAATGTTCCTATACAGGAGCAAACAGATGCGCTTTAAGTCTTAGACCTAAGGCTCTGCTTTGCTAAACAAGATAGTGGCACTTACGCCTTTTTTATTATATTTGCAATCCAAAGTCAATCCGAACGTTTACCGCGCTCCTTAAAAAATATGGTTGGGATGTTATTTTTATTAGCGGCAGGCTTGTCCCATTACAGCAGTACTTCCCCTCCACATTTTTCCAGCAAAAGCTAGAATCCTGGAAGGAGCTCCCTGTCCTGTAGTGGACGTTTCATGGGATGTTATGATGATGATACCTATTGGATGGCGGAGGCGAAGCTTCTATTTGTGAGGAAATAGAAAACAAAGTTAAAGGAACAAATCAAGTCTAGGGCTAAAGCAAAAATTCTAACGGCTATAACACTACAACAATATACATTGTTGTAGTGTTTTAGATTACTGTCGTGTAGTTGAATTGAAAACCGGAAAGAGGGGATTGAACGCCTCCTTTTTTGAGAAAAGAGCACTGTTTACGAGAAAATAGGAGAAAACACTATTATAGCATCTTAAGTTTTCATAATATATTCTCATTTTCTTGTCCACACGAGTACTAATTTAGTTAGCAAAGTTGAAGTTTTACTTATGAACAATGCAGCGGATTTGCAGTTTCTTAGTTTGAATACGTTTGCACTCGATGACATATTACTAGGAGCGCAGAGCCAGCAGAAGTACGAGTCAATTATAAGTTGTAGAGGCGGCAGAACTCGCAACTTGCGGGGATGAAGACAAGCGACCGGAAGCCACTTGCGCTACGAGTTTAGTTTATAAGCAGTTTCACAACTATTCGGATTTCTTCGTGATATTCCAATTTGACTTCAAGCAAAGAGTTGATGCAGATTTCTTGTTTAAGTTAGCAAAAAGAATTATTACATTTCCGTTTGCAGCTTTGGTAATATTTCAGACTGTAACGTTTTGGCAAAAGCACCGATCGGATTCCGTGTCTATTTTTCTTTTTTCAAAACAAGCAATAACAACAGAATATTTCAACATTCTGTGCTAGCTCTAACAAAGCATTTTTTGTTCATTGTCAAAAAAATATGAAATGTAGCGCTAACAACACCTGTTTCAAACGGCGTTTTTTACAAAAAGGGTGGTGTGAGCGCGTGCATACGCCATACATTGCTGGGTGGACATATAGCGAGGATTGATAAACGACGTCATTTATACAGGCGTACCCTTCCTGTATGGCGAATGTGTGCCTGCTCCATTCCAACATGATAAATCTATCGGATAGGCCCCGAATGTGCATACCTACATCAGACTAATAAATGATGTTTGGTTTAACTACAATATTACTGACCGAATACATTTAAGTATTTGGTGTATATTATTGTACATATTAACAATAACTGCGACATCACAACACAGGAAACAGAAAATGCGACTCGTACGATGCTGATTTTCAGTAAATTCTGCTAAACAATGTCGTAAATGAGTAGAGAAGTAGATAAATAAATAATCGGTGCAAGTGTGTCAGTCGTTTTGTAATGAATGGGAGATGCAAAGTGAGGTATCATTTACTCTGTGCAATATATTCCCAAAACAGTGACATTTCGCATCGGAATTACTCTCGTACCTCTTAACCTACTGCTCCTGTTTTTGGTTAATTGTCGGACATCAGAGAAAGTTTCTATCCCTCGTCTCTCCGGAAAATAATTGTGCTTCCTAAATAACTGTGTCTATTTAAATATTCAAGCACTCAAAATTTACATGGGTCGTTTCGGGAGGCAGTTCAAAATTAAAAACCGGTCTCAAAAACCAACAAATTACATTATTTTCAAAGCAAATGAGGAGCTACGACCAAATCTCCAAAACAGCTGTCGTACAGTCAACCGCATGTCAGTAGAAACTTTTTCAACTCTATTACCACACCATAAGGTCCAAAACCATAAGATAATAATTTGTATTGCATGAGTATAATTTTTTTATAGTTTATGGATGATAGATAAATAAAGGCTATTTTTATTTTATTTTATTTTAAGGTCCAAAAGTGTTTGTCAAGCAAAGGGTTGCCAGCCAAAGAAAATAATAGTAATTGTACAAAATCGAACAAGTATGTAACGCGGACCATAAATTTTTCCAATTTTTCCAGTGAAACACACGTCGAAAACATTTCCATTATGTTTTTGCTTTCCCATACAAACCTTCAATATTTTGGAGAATGTTAAAACTGTTCTCCCAATAATGATACTTTGAAGAAGTAGTTCAGTTTAATGGTCCAAGGATCATACCCAAATATTCGCAGTTAATTAAGAACCCTATACATACAATAAGGTAGAAGTTTAATGATCCAGATTGGATTGTAAACAACTCTCAAAGTCCAACACGTGTCCCATGGCAGGTAGGTAAAGCCACGATCACACCTAGCTGAATTTAAAGTCTAATTCGGCATACATTGCTCGTTGAAGTAAGGATATTGAAATTAACATAACCAATCCTCCCAGCAATGTATGCCGAATCAGTCTTTGAATTCAGCTAGGTGTGATCGTGGCTTAAGTGGGACAGGTAATCCCACTGATCTCACAATGTAATGTCATATAAGAGGAGGTCAACCGTTGGGTAATCCGCGCCCGCGCCGCGCCTCGGGTCAACACCCTGGGGGGCTACTTTCCATTCCCGACACCGAAATAGAACAAATAAATCAAAAATTTTAATCATAATTTTCTTTATTCATATTTGGATCATCATGTGTCAATTTATGCGATCAATCGAATTACATGTTTCACAAAGTGGCGACATGAAAAAAAAAACTGTAGCTCTACTTAGCTGAGATACTTTTCCTTTTTACTTTCGAGCGGAGCGAGAAAGGTATTGTATTCGTGAAAAAAAAAGTTTTTCTGATTTTCTCAAAAATGTGTTCTATATCACTTATACATCATAAAAAACAAGTCTCCCAAAAATGTCCGTCCGTCGGTCGATCGGTCGGTCGGTCGGTCGGTCCGTCGGTCGGTCCGTCGGTCGGTCTGTCCGTCACGCTTTGGCATAGCGGCTAAAAGAATGGTCCGATTGACACCATATTTTGAATTCATGAGTTTTATGCAAATCCATCTCAGAGTTCTAAGTGGTTTCTTGCTGGCTCTCATTTTGAGGGTAGCTATCATTTCAGACGTCTCGTTTGCAATGGCTTACTTAGACAATGAGCAAGTCTGTTTTGGTGGTGAGTTATTTTGCTCTTATAGGCCTTCGTTATTGTGTTTATTTCCTCTTTTACAGTTGGGATTTTCAAGTAGTTATGGATTTCATCCATTCTCGTGAACCATGGAGCATCCACTATAGCCTTAAGTACTCCATTTTGAAATCTTTGCAGTATCTCAGTATTGGATGTTTTAGCCGTTCCCCAGAGCTGAATGCCATAGGTCCATATAGGTTTTACGATACTCTTATAAATCAGGACTTTGTTTTCTATGGAGAGTCTAGATTTCCGTCCAATGAGCCAATCTAGTGTTCTGAACCTATGGTTAAGTTCATCACGTTTTTTTTGGATATGAGTTTTCCAGGTCTGCTTGCGATCTAGGTGGAAGCCAAGGTACTTTACTACTTCATTGTGTGGTAGTACATCTTGCCCTAATTTCACAGTCGGGCAATCCTTTTTTCTTAGCGTGAACGTGATGTGGTTCGATTTGGGAGCACTAGCTTTAATACGCCAAGATGTCATCCATTTGTGGACTTTGTCCAGATGTGTTTGGAGTACACTCGAAGCCATATCAGGATCTTCGTTGGATGTAAGCACTGCTGTGTCATCAGCGAATGTGGCTGCCATAACATCGTTTGATTCTGGTACATCAGCTGTGTACAAGAGGTAAAGAGCTGGACCCAATACAGATCCTTGTGGAACTCCTGCCTTTATGTCATAGAAATTTGAAGTGGATTCATTGATCTTGACATAGAAGATGCGATTTTCAATGTAAGATTTTAGTAGTAAATACATGTTGTGTGATAGGAGCTTTTTAAGTTTATACAGCAGGCCATTGTGCCAGACTTTGTCAAAAGCCTGCTGCACATCCAGAAATACTCCTGAGCAGTACTTTTTGGTTTCTAGAGCATCTCTTATATGTTCACACACTCTATGGACTTGCTCGATAGTTCCATGGTTTGTTCGGAAACCAAACTGATGGTCTGGAATGGATCCACATTTTTCTAAATGATCATTCAACCGTGTCTTTATGATTTTCTCGAGAACCTTTGAGAGTACTGGAAGTAGACTTATTGGCCTGTATGATGATGCCAGGTGTTGAGGCTTGCCAGGTTTCGGAACCATGGTTATTTGGGAAACTTTCCATGCGCTTGGGTAATGCGAAGTTCTTAGGATTGCATTGTAGAGTGACGTAATGAAAATGATAGCTTTCTTAGTGAGATTTCTCAGTACTTCTGCCGTTATTAGTTCGAAGCCTGGTGCTTTTTTTAAGTCTAAGTTCATAATAGTTCGTCTAACTTCAGCAGGTGTGCAACATCTTATTGGAGGGCTGAGCTGGAGATCACTTTCGAGGAACGTCTGTACTTCCAGGTCTATGTCTTCATCACCAAGGTCATCATTAGGGGTGAACACATCTCGGAGGAAACATCCATATGCTTCTGCTTTTTCTTCGTCGGTTTTCGCCCAAGTTCCATTTTCCAACTTAAGAGGGTGTTTAGCTAGCAGAGGTTTGTCACGAGACTTGGCTGTTTTCCAAAGGGAATTCTCAGCTTTCGTTGGAGCAGCTGGCGATAAATTTTGCAGGTGTATCTGTAGCGTTTCATTCTCGATCTCTATCAAATGCTGTTTCAGTTTTGCTGCAGCTTTATTGAGTTCCCTTTTGTCAGCGGGATGACGACTACAATGCCATACTCGTCTCAGCCTTCTCTTTTCTAGCACTTTCTGCTTTACCACAAACGAGACGTCTGAAACGTACACATACGTGGGACAACATATAAATAAAATTGTATATCTAATTACATATGAAGGCAGCCTGACACTGGAAGGGCCCGCCTAAAACGCCATCACAACATCTAAATTAACTGCTTATGGTCTGAAGACCGATCGCATGTTGGACAATTAATATTAAATAAAAAAAAAAAAAAAAAAACTATCATTTCAAAAATTTAAATTTTCTCAAAAACGGCTCATAGAATCTTGACGAAACTTTGCATGACCAAGCATCTCCATGTAAGATATCTTGCGCCAGTATCAATTGATCTGTGTAATTTCATGTAAGGGGTGTTCCTGTACCACCAAATCGTAAATATGTGATTTACCCAAAATTGGTTCCATTGAGTTTATTAAAATTTTCTATAATATTAATCCAGGATTGGTTGTCTTGATATTCTTATTGATTTTTTCGAATAAAATTTTGTACACACACATCTAGTAGTTTGAGCATTCGGCTCTTGATCCGGAAGTTCTGAGGTCGATTCCCGGTAGAGACACTGTCGAATGATGGATGACTCTCATATATCGCGAGAAAGTAAGTGCAGTGCTGCTGTACCATTTATTTTTTTCATAATATATTCCAAAAACAACCAATTAGCAGGCAGGGGGGAGGGTCACTCGACTTCGACAATAAAATTGCGTTTTCAAGTTATAAGTATTTCGCAAACAGATCCCTATATCAAAAAATTATATTTGCAGACTAACATTATTTCTAACCACTTTAGTTTAGCGATTCTCAGGATCGCTAAACTAAAGTGGCAGTGGGCAGGGCACATCGCAAGAAGAACCGATGGACGATGGGGCGTGAGGGTTCTAGAGTGGCGACCACGTACCGGAAGACGAAGCGTTGGCAGGCCCCCCACAAGGTGGACCGACGATCTGGTCAAGGTCGCGGGAAACCGCTGGATGCGAGCAGCGCAGGACCGGTCGTCATAGAGATCTTTAGGGGAGGCCTATGTCCAGCAGTGGACGTCTTTCGGCTGATATGATGATTATTTCTAAAAGATCTACCTAGATGGGGTAGACAAAAAATTTACACCCAATTATATAAATTTACACCCCACTTCATTTGTAGGGGAGGCATGCTAAAAAAAAATTATTTCAAGATTTTGTTTCACCACTTTTTCGGCGTGGGTAAAATAAATATGCATACTAAAAGCTTTTTAGAACTAAGGGTCTCTGAGCTAAGCTGCGGACAGACAGACAGGCAGACAAAGAGAAGGACATGACGAAACTATAAGGGTTCCTTGTTAACTACAGAACCCTAAAAAAGCTACAAGAAAAAAAACAGAAACGGTACAGAGTGTAAAAAAACCACTTTCCGAAAACTGGAGTAGTGGAGTCAGATCAGGAAACTGAACAACTTTTCTCAAAGAACAAGAATTGAAATATGGAGTATTCTTTTTACTTCAGCATCAATTGAAAGAGCATTTTGGAACCAAAAAATCGTATTACGACATTTGTTTCAAGTTTCAGTTTTCGGAAGATAAAATGTCTTTTTACATCTAGTACATCGAAAAAGACAAATTGCTTTAGAGTAGGTAGAATATCAAACAGCCGAAAGTTTGTCAAATTTACAGCGATAAGTATAGTAGCAAAGAATAGTACGGACTTTTCTCTACCCGTGGGTGTCGTAGGAGCCAACTAGGGCTTTTGAACCGGAGGATGGGCAGTGACATCTTTCTGTGTATCGTACCATCTTACATACTGCGGTCACCAACAACAGCGGTCGCCAGCTGCAACGCTTACAAGCGTCATGACTATTTTAAATCCCTCCAAAGTAGTACGCGTTTTAAAATACTTCCCCCCCTCCCTTCAGTAACAAGAAAAGAACACAAAAAAATAAATTCTGAACGTGTGGATCTTTTTTTTTTGGTAATGGGCTCACTCTTGACCTCGATCTAGTTTGGAGGACAGAGATACAGAGATGAGGTCAACAATGGGACGAGCTTGCACAGAAGAAGCCTATCCACTCGCAACTTGAATAGATTATATGAACTCGGGAACATAGACCCAGGCAGAGAATTCAACTCTTAAGACGTGCGCATAATAAAATATTCTTCAAAGCGCTTTCTGCGAATATCAACCAAGTGTGGGTGATATCCTGCGTTGCGAAGAAGGGGGATGGTAGAATAAGCTCATGGAGCTCTTAAGCACACTCTCTCAAGTACAATATGTAAAAATTGAAAATTTTGAGAAAAACCCACGACGGCTGTCATTCAAAAAATATTAAATAAAACTTTGGAAATTCCCCCGACTAAAAATAAATATTTTCACCTATCTATTCATATATTTTATAAGCCAAGTAAATCCGTCGGGGGCTGTCATTGCCTCTTGCTTTCATAATTTATACTTAACTGCAGCAAACAAAAGCTATTTTACAACTAGCTTGTATGCACTATTAATTTACTTAAGATAAGGAATGGCAGCCCCGACGGATTTTCTTGGCTTATAAAATATATGAATAGATAGGTGAAAATATTTATTTTTAGTCGGGGGAATTTCCAAAGTTTTATTTAATACTTTTTGAATGACAGCCGTCGTGGGTTTTTCTCAAAATTTTCAATTTTGCTTTTTATTTTTAACTTTTTAGAGAATTCCCACTTTACTAGAGCGATTAAGAAGGACGTTGCGCGAGTAAAGAATAATTATTACTACACAGCACCCCCTGGTGAGTTGACTCCACAACTATAGTCTAAAAACTGTCAGTGATAAATATGATACTGATAGATAAATCTTATACTGAAAACCGTATCTAAATCGGTCATACCGTTTTGGAGATAAATGGCAATATTTGCTTAAATAAAATTTATTATTACAGCGCCCCCTGGTGAGTTGGCGCCATAACTCTGGTCTAAGAACCATCACTGATAAATCATAAATCTTTTACTGAAAACCGTACCTAAATCGGTCGCACCGTTTTGGAGATAAATGGCAACATTTGCTCAGATAAAAATTATCATTACAGCGCCCCCTGGTGACTTGGCGCCACAACTCTAATCTACAAACCATCATTGATAAATTATAAATCCATTACTGAAAACCGTATCTAAATCGGTTTAGCCGTTTTTAAGATAAAAGGCAACATAACTTTGCACACACAAACAAACAAACACACAACATCTCACCCTAAACGCATACACCTTCTCCGTTCCGTCGTGGGTAAAAAGACCGACAGACATGCAACCTTGCGACGGTGGGCCAGACTGTGAAACTTGGCTTACATCAGCATCTCATCACCAACGAGCTTCTTGGCTCTGCGATTTATCTGACTCGTTCAAACAGAGTATCGTGCGTTTCGATGTGGGATATTGAGAGTAGACCCCTTGGCTGTGTATTGTACTGTACTGGGGGTGCTTTCATTACAACACGACGCT
Organism: Athrips mouffetella; assembly: GCA_947532105.1. Classification (NCBI taxonomy): domain Eukaryota; kingdom Metazoa; phylum Arthropoda; class Insecta; order Lepidoptera; family Gelechiidae; genus Athrips; species Athrips mouffetella. The sequence goes on along the minus strand of OX383961.1, from coordinate 529,091 downwards.
CGCAGATTATGTGGAACAGATGCCGCTGTATATATAGATAAACAATCGTATGGAGCCTTTGTAGGCTTTCGTTGACCTACATACACTGAACTTTTATTGGGAGCACGCGGATGGCAATTATGATAATCTAACTGAGTTACAGCAAACTAGAAAATAAATTATAGGCTGAAAACTACGAGAGCCATTCAGGAACCATAATGCTTTAGATTTCATAAATTCCATAAAATGAGTTGTTTGGCATTTCGTAAATCTCGTATAGTTTTGTTGTATGCAACAATTTGCTAAAAAAAATGACTAAAAGATTCCCTTCGACTATATTCCAGAATAAGCACTCAAAAAGATTCACCAATGTTTGAAAACCCTACATAAAGAATTGAAAGTTTTGATGAAAATTCCTACAAAAGTAACAACATTAAAAAGCTCTTACGTTAGCGTTTATTAAACTAAAATGTGTTTAGTTAATATGTAATGTAGGGACTTCCAGTCTATTAGCATCATAATGCGCGCGTGGCGAGACATGGTAATATCTCCTCGAGAGCTCCACTCCAAACTCCAACTAACCACGTTTTGTTGAGTTACGCTGGCTGCGTCTATCCTCACGTATTTAATGTATCCTGATTGTACAGTACAAATGTTGTTACAAATGATAAAGAGGGTATACAGGGTTATTTTCGGACCCCTAGCCAATTTTTAGTATGTTACTCAGAACACGTAACGAACAACTTTCCCAAAGGAACATGGGTCGAAAAACGAGAAAAATTTTTGGTCCCTCCATAAAAATCTCACTATTGTCGGCATAAGATCTGCATGGCAGGACCAAAATTTTTATCTCCTTTATCGACCCATGTTCTTTGGGGAAAGTTGTCGATACATGTTCTGAGCAAGCAAGCATGTCCAAAAATAACCCTGTATAAATGCTCAAACAGTGGTGTTTCAACTTCACAACAGTTCTTTCGTACCTACTACTATAAAAAAAAGCATTTACCATCATTTCTCAAGCATTTAGGTAAAATAATTTTTCAACGCATTTGCTCATAAAACAGCTCTATTTGCACTGTATTAAGGTCCATAATCCAGCTTATTAAACACGCGTGTTTTTGTCCAATACGAGTATTACGAGTAGGTACTTAACTAGTGTTTTATTTTTGTTTTTTTTTTTTTTATCGGCCAGGAGCAAGGTGCTTTTATATGTCACTAAAATTTTCAAGCTGACTTCGAGAAAATATAAATGAATGTTGATTTTATGAAATTATTTATAGTGATTAACTAATTAACAATAAATTTGTCATTTACGTAACAAGATATTTAATTTTTTTATAATTTATTTCAAGGTTAATGGAATAGGATGTTTGGGTACCGAGTGACAATTACTTTTTTTTTATAGCTTGGTTACTAGATTGACTAATAATTGATAAAAGATTGATGGTGTAAGATAACACAGTTGGTAATGTTTTGGGTCTCCTCTTATAATCTGTGCCCGCTGAAAAAGAAATAATGCGCGCCAATTTACAAATATTTGTAGTGTTTATTATTGTAATATTTCTAAAAGTGTCGACTTCTACAAATAAAAAAACTGTTCCTGAACCGTATAAAATACTCATACATTAAATACAATGTTAAAAGTTGGTGAAATTAAAGGAAAACATGAACATATGCAGCCGACAAAATGAGGTGGACGTAATGTTAGCAAAGTTTAGTATTTTTAAAGGTAACCAATTGATTTGTTTTTATTCGCAAATGTGTTGAAAAACGTCGTAAAAAGCTCGTGCGCGTTGGTAATTACACCCTCGGCTCCATTACGCCCTCGCCTGCGGCTCGGGCTGCAATTTCTGAGCCTCGGCTGTAATATCCAAAATAGCGCACTTGCATTTTAATGTACTATTACGTAAGATTTTTACGTAAGACTAAGTGCAGTATCGTAGTTACCGTTTCATTATGTATAAAAGTTAACTTAAAATTGGACGCTAATTAAAAGGCAAAAAAAACAAATCGTTGGGAGTGTAAACGTGTAAAATTATTTGTTCATAAATTAATGTCCACTTTATCCAGTTAACAACATTTTCAAAGTTTATCTTTCTTCTTTATGCAATTAATTTTTAACAATTTGGTAAAATACAATTATTTATATGCGTAATCATAGTTGTATAACGTAAAATGTTATTTTAACAATTATAGCAATTATACGTTTGTTCCCTAATGAGAGCTCTCAATAGTACATTATCAAAATTGTACGTATATTGATGTCTACAATAATAACTACCGACTGAGTAATTCTCAATTCATAAAATATATTTGTAAAAAAAATTGCATACAAATTGATTCAACTGAATACGATTTGAAATTCCTTACCTTTGGGGGAAATGGCGTAGACTCCCAATTATCAAATTTGAAAAGAGGCACAATACCTTATTACTTTGCACGTATGAATTTAAGAACAAAATGCTCCAAAAAGCGTCAACGTCTGTTTTGTCACAAAAGGGACAACGGGGGGAACCTGTCACAAATAGCGCACAGTTTTTTCGACCCTAACAACAATAGAACACAAAACTTTGTAATTTACCACCAGAACATAGCTGGAGCACTTAATAAACAGCAGTGGATAGAAGTGATTATAGATGAGTTAAAAGAAAACGGTGACGATATAGGAGTAATATGTCTGTGTGAAACATTTATTAGGAAGGGGTAAAAAAAATCTAAGAATTAGAGAGTATCAACTTGCTGCATCCTACAGCCGACCTAAAGAAAATCGCGGCGGAGTATTAGTAAAAAATAATTTGACTTTTCAAACATTACCAGTTACCGAACAATATGCAGTTTATAGGGACTTTGAATGTTGTGCAATAGAGCTTACCCAAAATAATTTAATTATAGTATGTATTTATAGGACAAGTAGTAAATACGCTAACTATGAATTTTTTATATTCAACTTGAAAAATTACTTTATGATCTTATGCAGAATAGAAGACAGAAAAAGATTGTACTAGCTGGCGACCTAAATATAGATACCATGATTAAGGATTAAACATTCAAGACACCTCAATGACCTATGTAAAAATTATAACTTAACCCTTCATATCACAAATCCGACTAGAAAGGGCAAGATGTGCATTGATCATATGATCAGCAATATTACAAATGCTGTAGGTTACACTAAGTATTTGGGCTTATCCGACCACGACACAGGTCAGTTTTTAGAGATTCCCTTTGATATTAAAACAGTCAAGTTATATTGCATTGAAGAAAAAAGGGATTTAAGCGAACGAAACATACAGAAATTTGTAGAGTGTATAAATGCGTTAAGTTTTTCAGAAATTTTCCTAGAATATAATACAAATGAAGCTTTTTCGATATTTCATGATACTTTAACAATGTTTTTTGAACTATGTTTTCCAAAAATTCTTGTAAAAGTGGTAAAAAGAACCAACAAAGCACGATGGATTACTAAACGTCTGAAACAATCGTGTATAATTAAAAGAAAATTGTATTTCCGATATCAGTTAGCTAAATCTAATAAACATATTTAAAAAAATAAATATAATAAATATTCTAAAATTCTCAAGAAATGTATACTACACACACAAAAAGTAGGAAATAGTAAATATATAAATAAATCGAAACATAAAGAGAAAGCAGTATGGAATATCATAAAATCTCAAACGTCAGATAATTTTAGGGAAGATGGCATTAATTCAATTAAAATCCATACTTAATATATATATATATATATTATATATTATATATAATATTATAAATGCGAAAGTAACTCTATCTGTCTGTCTGTCTGTCTGTTTGTTTGTTGCTCTTTCACGCCTAAACGGCTGAACGGATTTTGATGAAATTTGGTATGGTGATAGATGGTAACTTGGAGACGGACATAGGCTCCTTTTTACCCCGGGAAAATATCTCATTCCCGTGGGAATCTACACATACAATAATACTCTAGCGGGGTTGTATCTGCTACAGCACACCGAAACTACTTAACCGATTTTGATGGGACTTTTTTTATTCAACTAAGTATCGCTGATTACGAAAACTACTACAATTTTGAAATCCAACGTGGTAGACGTAAACTACCATTATCCCCTGGGGATAAGGTTGAGGTGCGATAGGGTTGATATGTCTAAAAATCAATATGGGTGTCGTTCGTATGGTTTATCGGGTCGCTGATTACGAAAACTACAATGATTTTGAAATCCAACATGGTGGACGTGAAATGCTATCATCCCTTGGGGATGAGGTTGGGGTGCGATAGAGTTGATATGTCTAAAAATCAATATGGGTGTCGTTCGTATGGTTTATCGGGTCGCTGATTACGAAAACTACAATGATTTTGAAATCCAACGTGGTGGACGTGAAATACCACCACCCCTGGGATGGGGTTGGGATTCGATAGGTTTGAAATGTCTAAAAATCAATATGAGTGTCAGTTGTATGTTTATATAAGGATAGGGATAGCGGTTAAGATGGCGTTAGGGGTAGAAGCAGGGATAGGGGTAGGGTCAGGGATAGGGAGAGGGGGAGGGATAGGGAGAGAGTGTAAGGGAGGGGAAAATGAGGGGAGAGAAAGGGGGAGGGAGGGGTAGAGGGCGTGGGAGGGGGTAGAGGGAGGGGGGGGTAGAGGGAGGGAGAGGGGGAAGGGGAGGATGAGTGAGGGGAAGGGGGAAAGGGAGGGGAATGGGAGGAGGGCGAGGGGGGAAAGGGAGGGTGATGGGGAGAGGGGAAGGGGGGAAATGGAGGGGGAAGGAAGGGTGAGGGGGGGAAGAGGGAGGGGCGAGGGAGAGGAAGAGAGAGTGGGAGAGGGTGAGGGAGGGGGAGTGGGAATGTAGGGGGGGGGATACAAAAGGATAGATAGGGAGGAATAGGGACCTTTTTTACTTTTATGAATACCTCCTCGCTACCCATTCACTTCACTCCCTTTATTGCCTTCTTTTTTAAGTTCGCCTGTAACGGTTGACAATGAAAATTCCGCACTACCTACCAGTTAAATAAAATCAAAAGATAATTAAGTTTGTAGTAAGATGCATTTATTCAACTTGGATAAGTACAAATGCATCTTTTACGTAGGGATCAAGAAGGATAAGCGCTCCGTAAAATATGTTTCAATTAAGTTCGAGTTCTGTTTTTTTATAAAATCTACGCGGACGAAGTCGCGGGTAACAGCTAGTAAATAATAAAATCACATCCCATTCTATAGAAATAGCGTACTCGTAATGAACATATAATAAATCTAACAAGTAATCCGAACACACGTGTAATGACAAAACATAATATCGAAAGCTGTCACAATTCTATATTCTTAAGCCCAACAGACGCAAAGGAGATTTATAACATAATACTATCGTTGAGGAATACAAACTCCGTTGGTCATGACGAAATTTCCACTAAAGTATTAAAACTGGTTGCTAAGCATATTGCACCACCGTTAAGCCATATAATCAATCTATCATTTAAATTATATATTTAAATTATTAGGACTAACGATAGATACAAACGTAAATTGGAAAGGCCACATACAAAATATTAAAACTAAACTGTCCCAATTTACTTATGCCTTAAGCGTAATAAAAAGAAACACTAATTTTAAAACGGCCCTAACAATGTACTACGGATACGCCTATGCATGGCTCCGATATGGGTTAATTCTATGGGGCGACAGCACTAACGTACATGACGTGTTCGTTATGCAAAAAAAGTGTATCCGAATTCTCGCTAACATCCGCGCTAGAGCGAGCTGCAGACCGCATTTTATTCAAAACGAGCTCCTAACGCTTCCGTCAATCTACATATTAGAAGTCGGTCTATTTGTAAGAAAAAACCGGCCAAGTGCGAGTCGGACTCGCGCACTGAGGGTTCCGTACCACCACATAAACATAATTGTATTAGTTGAAATTTCAGTAAGTTAATGTGCTAGATTTTTTGAGTCCGACACGCGCTTGACCAAATTTTATTATTTGTTGTTATTTTATAGCCTATGCCCTATAAACATACCAATTTTCAAGTTTGTAAGTGTTCCCGTTTTTAAATAGAACTAAAACAAAAATCGCCTCAGCAACCATCCAACTTGACCCCTCTCTTATATGAATGTTCTTGAAACGGGAGCTCACCACAATTGGTTACCATAAGTTGTGAGAAAAGTTGTAATATTTAATGATTTCAGACTTTTCCCATTATTTGTACTGTGAGACCTAGCTTCTTGCCAAATTTCATAATTTTAGGTCAACGGGAAGTACCCTGTAGGTTTTTCATTTTTGAATAAATGTATGGAGATGAGGACATAAAATGCCATATCTTTTGATTGCGTCGTTGTAAAAAATTGAAATTTTCAGATCTTGTGTGGTTCATGGATCCTAATATATGGTATTAATTTCAACCTGATACCTTTACCCGTTCGTGAGATAAAGGGTCTTGACAGACAGACAGACAGACAGACAGACAGACAGACAGACAGACAGACAACAAAGTGATCCTATAAGGGTTCCGTTTTTTTCTTTTGAGGTACGGAACCCTAAAAATGAGCACCTTTTCAAAAAAATGACAGATGTCTGCAGCCGAAACCTACGACATAAAGACAGACTAGCACCACTTGAAACCAACTTGACGATATTTAGTAAAAGTCCATATAACAGATTTATCAAAATTTTTAATAAAATACCTGGAAGCATAAAGTCTGAAAGTAAAATACAAATATTCAAAAATAGTTTAAAATCTCTATTAATCTCTAAATGTTATTATACTGTTGGTGAGTTCATTAATGATAATAAATTATAAATTAATATGACATTGTAATACATTTAATCATATACATATTTAATTATTGATTATTTTCGATTCTAATTTAATTACTAACATAGGTTTAAGTTGCAGTGCCCGAACACGGCGCTACATGCCATTGTCTTTACTAACACTAGTATGTAAGATTTTATGACATGTAGCATGCAATTATGAATGAATAAATAAATAAATCATTTTGTCAAGGCATATTTCCAGAGAAGTTAAAATATTCCATAGTAAAACCAATTTATAAACAGGGGAATAGAGATGATGTTAATAATTATCGCCCCGTAACATTAATTCCAGTCTTAGCAAAAATTGTAGAAAAGGCTATGGAAAAGAGAATAGTTACATTTCTTGATAAATTTTACATACTAAGCGAAGCCCAAAATGGCTTTCGTAAACATAAATCTACAACATTAGCTATATTTAATCTGATAAGGTTAGTTATTGAAAGTCTGAATAAAGGTCAAACTCCTGTAGGTTTATTTTTAGATATGAGTAAAGCTTTTGACCGCATCGATCATAGAATACTCTTGAACAAAATGGAAACATATGGAATAAGAGGAATAGCAAATAAATGGTTTGAAAGTTACCTGGAAAACCGACTACAGTGTACGGAAATAACAAAAACCGATTTGAGTAATAAGAAAATGAAATATAGATCAAAATATCAAGTTAACAAATTCGGCGTCCCACAGGGGAGTATTCTAGGGCCCGTGCTATTTTTATTATATATTAACGACCTTCCGTCGACGACAAACCATAAAGTAATCCTATTTGCAGATGATACAACAATAGTAATTACAGGCAATGACAAAACAAACTTAGAAAATGAAATTAATGATACAGGCGCTAAAATAGTCGAGTGGTTTAATGATAATAATTTGAAAATAAATGTGGACAAAACGAAGCTCATTCAATTTAAAACTAATAGAGGAAAGTCACTGAACTTAAACATAAACTTGGACGGTAAACCGATTGAGGAAGTAAAATGTACAAGATTTTTAGGTATTCAAGTAGATGACATATACAGTTGGACTCAGCATATAGAATCATTGTGTTGTAAACTAAATAGATTTTCGTTTGCTTTACGCCGCTTACGCGAGATTTCTTCTATAGACGTCGCTCTAAATGCTTATCATGGGTATGTGGCTTCAATTCTTAACTATGGTATCTTAATATGGGGCAATGGAGTAGAGATTATAATGTTGTTTAGAGTACAAAAAAAATGCGTCAGATCGATGTGTGGAGCTCATTTTTTAGATTCATGCCGTCCTCTATTTAAAAAATTCAAGATATTGCCCTTGCCTTGCATATATATTAAAGCTGCAGCAATATTCGTTAAACAAAATCCACAACTATTCCCTACACGACAACAGGTTAGCAACAGACAACTACGGAAACATGTTGGTATTCAAAAACAAAATCAACCATGCAGATTGGCATCTTAACAAAGAAATAGTTTCTTCATGGCAATTAAAATATTTAATTATTTACCTAGTGATATAAGGATGCTGCCTCTTGTCAAATTCAAAGAAAAGCTACATTTTTGGCTATTAGACAAATGTTTTTACACGGTCCGGGAATTCGTGCAGTAATTCTGATGTTCGTTCGTACTTCAGCTGATCATTATTAATTTAATACTATCCTAATATAATTATTGTTATCATTGAATTTGTATGCTTGTGTATTAAGTCTTTAGTAATAGTGTTGTAAACTTGTAATTGATTTAATTTAATGTTGACTTTAAAATTTGCATGCTGTTTAAGGCAGATTTTCGCAGTACTTAAAATAAATCTTATCGTAACATCTAATTATACCGACCGGAAATCAGTGCAAATAAATTATTTTGATTTGATTTGATTTAGGGACGAATTGATTAAAAAGAGGCTTTTTCCAGCAGTGGGACAATAACGGCTATATAAGAAGAAGATACGTTTGTTGGTTCTCATTCTCTAACGTATGACAATACTTCTTATACATTATTACGTGGCCGTAACCCTTGACCTACCGCTCGGGAATTAATTGTGTCATACGTCAGAAGCCCACTTACCGTCTCCAAGAGGGGCACTTTCAATTTGGTCTAATGCCAAATGACGTCCCGATTGAAAATTGTCTTTCGAGAGTGCCTCTGGAGAGCCGCAACATTTTTACCCAAGAAAATGTAATTATAACAAGTTTCTGTAAGTTTATTATGTATCTTCAATACCCTGAAGTTATGAATGACTTAAAATAACCTTTATAAATTAATAAAACTAAAATAATTGTACAAAATTGGTAAGCAAAATACTGTCAACCAATTTTTGCTTAAACTATAAAATGTAAGCTTTAAATTTTAGATACGAAAATGTACAGATTCCGTAGAGTGCGAGGTGGATTTGCTGAAATTGAAATAGAAATTTATTTGCACCTGATGGGTAAACATAAGATCTATTTAAATAGGTATCTCTATCTAGCTATTATACAAAGCACGCCTAGATGATTAACATCAGTATTATTATGGGTTATCAATAATGTTTGCCACTATTAATCACATTATGATAAAGTTGAGTTTTCCTTTTTTATTTTAATTTTTCGCTCATCGTTCAACTAGAAAATTTACTTTAAAAAATATACATAAAGAAAAACTGAAGTTGTGTACGTAACTATATTTCCAGTAAGTACAGCTTTGTAGGAAGCCTTTTATTTAATCTAGAAAGCATCAGCGTCCATTGTCTTTTTGTCGCCAGCTATTTGCTAGGAATCGTATCTACTGGAATTGCGTGGGTACAGGGTACAGGGAATCTACTCGAATTGTATCTAAATGGAATCTACTACATTAAAGTGGCAGCTTAGGTATTTCATTTGTATTTAGACGTATAAGATATAGTGTCAAAACCATACGATAAAGTGTCGAAACTGAGAAAATCTATTCGATATTTACGGCTTCTAATGGACTTTTTTTTATTTATTATCTCGAATGTAAATTATTTGACTGGCCCGTCGGTGTAAGTGATAGTGAGCTTGCCTCCTACGAAGTGGGCCAATGTTTGTGTGATGAACACAAGTGTTTGTTCTGTAGGTATCTTCTCTGATACCCATAGTGCAGGCTCTGCCTAGTTTGAGATCAGATGAAACTGTGTGAAATATTCCCAAATACTTTATTCAAAAATAATATGCACAAAATAAATATTAAAACTTGGTAATATATTTCCAAAAATATTGTGAAAGTACATGTGTAGAACCTTAATTTTCCTAGTCGGTAAGTGGGGTCCGTGCGATGGTTCACGAGCTACTTACCTGTATGTTTAGATCCTCTCAGCCCCAACAAGGCGAACCTTCGTCAACGCGGGGACGCCGCAATAATGCGACCAGCAAATTTATGTCCTCGACAGAACGCCCTCATCTCGAGACGGTCACTTCGGCTAAACTACCTGCCTTCTAAACAGGGTGTAAAATTAGCGGAGAATAGCCTTCGAAGTTCTTCACGGGGTTTTGAGTTGACAGGTTATAGACAAATAAGCTATCTGTACAGCTTGCGTTGAAGAAAGTTTTATCTTAAACTAGCGGCCTGGCCCGGCATAGCACGGGAAGCACTAATATAAGTGTGATTTCATACAAAAATCACATATTATAAAAAGCACTTTCAGTTTTTTTCCCGATTTTGAAATTTTTATGGGTAGCTTTTCCAATTTTTTATGGGTATCTATTCCAATTTATTAAAATAACGAACACAACAAAGAAATAATCAGCTAAATCGTTAGACCCTTTTTCAAGTAATGCGGTATTTCATGTCCTGGACAGAACTGGCCATTTTCGAATTTCATCATTGGTAATTAATTTTAACATACTAAAAGCAAAATGAGAGTTCGTAGTCGTTTTCTGTACGGATTTTCACGGTTGCAGACTGACTTGGACTCAGGTGGGCCAGTGCTTAGAAAACTGACACAGATGGTAGGTGGGGGAGTTCATTGATGAGATCAACAGCGTCACATTTTGCCCCTTGTGCCCTACACCTGTACGCGCGATGAACTAATGCGAGCCACCCACTCAAAACGCTGTGCTCGTGGTAAAATTAGGTCAAATTTATTCAATTCAATTTGCTGTGTATACGAACTATACGATATGAAGAAAATGGCATCACTATACCACTAACAACGTAAAGTTCATAATTATGAAAATAAATAACTTTTAAGGTGTTATTTTAGAGATATATTTTACCGACCGGAAACCAACTTTTTATAAAGGGTGTAAGGGACGGTGTACCGAAAACTTAAAGGGCGTGATCAGTCAACGAAACTGAACAACTTTCTCAAAGAAACATATGTTGGGAAATGAAAAAAAAATTCACTTCTCCATACGAATTCTCTGGTCGAACAGTTTGTGTGGAGAGGTAAAATTTTTTTTTTCATTTCCCAACATATGTTTTTTTGGGAAAGTTGTTCAGTTTCGTTGACTGAGCACGCCCTTTCAGTTTTCGGTACACCGTCCCTTACACCCTGTATATGAAATGTAATATTTTAGTACTCACCGTGAAATAAGCTTTTGCTTCTTTTTATATAAAATATGTTTTTGAACTGCAAATTATACGTAACTAGGTAATGTTTAATAAAAAATCCCATACTCTATCTCAAGCATGCATGTAACATCATTTTATGAATCTCGTTTGCACTAACTCCACTATTAAGAGGCAATTTAGTGAAAAAGTGTAGCATAATAACAAGTTTAAGCTAAATTATGCAGCATCACGCAGTAGCGAGCGGGAGGCATCAGACATGTCAGCGGCAGGAGCCTCAGGTGAAACATGGAGTATATTTTATATTACGAGTTCAAGTAAATAACCTCAAGTAGCTTTACTCAGCTGAATAAACAATTGCTTATTTGCCATAAACAGGTGTGGACCAGGCGATAGGATGGAAGGCTGACCAATGCCATAAAATTGACAAAGCTGATGTATGCGGTAGACTAAAAGTAACTCCTCGCTAGGCTTCACTTAATTCATCGAAACACCGGAGTCGAGTCTCCTCTCCCCCCTCCCCCCCCCCCCTCTGCCAGCTAAACGGTTGTTATTGGAAATTTAAAAAAAAAACACAATAGTAGCGATCAGGTGCTATAGGACCTCGATGAGCATAAGGAGATAAAAAGTTTATTTTATGAACGTTATGAAATACTTTATCAAAACCTGTTTTGCGATTTAAAAAAAAACGGCCAAGTGCGAGTCGGACTCGCGCCCTAAGGGTTCCGTACCTATCTGCCGTATGATATACAAAAAGCTTTTGCTATTTGATTTTGAAAACTCCGCGACCATCCAACTTGACCCCTCTTTTATAGAAAAGGTCAACCGGGAAGTAGGTGTTGCTTTTTTGCTTAAATGTATGGAGATGAGGACATAAAAAGCCATATCTTTGATTGCGTATTTGTAAAAAATTGAAATTTTCAGATCTTGTGTGGTTATGGACCTTAATATTCTTTATCAATTTCAACCTGATACTTCTTCTCGTTTGTGAGAAAAGGGGTCTTATCAGACAGACAGTCAGACAGACAGACGGACAACAATGGGATCCTATCCTATCCTAGGGTTCCGTTTTTTTATTTTGAGGTACGGAACCCTAAAAACGTAAAAATACGTATTATTTTTACGTATTATTTTTTTTATCGAAAAGGCAATTAATAGTTTGCAGAAAATTGGATTAAACAGGCTTCACTCACTAGCTCTATCGACTCTATAGATTGTAAATACAATTAAGCTGAAAAATAAATTCGCAGCTAGGAGCAACGATACTGTCGGATCGCCGGCGCGCCGATAAATATTCCCTGCAAATAACTATTTGGCCGCAGACCAAATTGTAAAACTATCGCGAGAATGCCTTTTAGAAAATATCGCGCGCAGAACAACTAACAAGAGTAATTGTTTACAAACGGGTTCTGGACGCGCGGGTTTTCAAAAACAACCAGTTTGTTTGTCTTTCCGATTGGACGAAAACAACGACGTATTCGTGAATCGGATCTCAATTTCAAAGCGTTCCAAAACAAAATAAGTTTTGCTTTTGGAATATTATTTATTTTCATTTGGTTTTTTCGATCATTTTGACAGTTTATATATTTTTTTATGTTATAAGTGAGCAAACGAACAGGTGGGCAACTTGATGGTAAGTGGTCACCACCGCCCATAGCACCCACTGTCTTATTAATGGCATATTTTGACACTAATAAAACAGCAAAGCGCGTTGCTCACTTTGAGAACTAAGATGGTATGTCTCATGTGCCGGTAATTTTACTGGCTCCCTTGCTCTTCAAACCGAAATACAGCAATGCAAACACTGCTGCTTCACGGCAGAAAAAAGCAAGGAGGTGGTACTTCCCCAGACGGAATTTCCACAAAATGCTTTCATTTAAAATTTTCAATATTACATACAAATATGACATCATGCCGCTTTTTTTCCCGCAGAGCACGCAGAGACCACACCCTGTGTCCTCCAAACCTTTACCTTCATTCTTTGTTTTCTCTTCTCCATCAACCCTCACATCATCATCATCATAACATCCCACGAAACGTGCTTTGTAGGACAGGGAGCTCCTTCCAGAATTCCAACTTTTGCTGAAATAATATGGAGGGAAAGTATAAATAATTTTTTTTTCAGACTTCTAATACACCACACAAAGCACAAAATTTTAAATGTATAATAAAATATGTTTGGTGTTTTAACAAAGGTCTCCGGACATAGCCGGAGGCGTTAAAAAGGAAACACAGGTATAGTTACAACAGTAACTTATAATTAAAAAGGTATACTTACGTTATAAAACACTTAAAACTAAATCATAAAAAAATACCTTAGTAATCCTCCTCTCAGATCTTACAGGTTTTTGACCCTGTAGTACTGGATTCGCTGATGGTCTTACAGTCCTTGTAAAACTCGAGGTGAAAACCCGCTCAACTCAAGGGAGCAAGAAAAGGAGGGCTGCAAAGATAACGATACAGATTGTAAATAAACGAGAAATAAAATTAGGAAAGAAAACGCTAAAAACGTGAAAGTTTTATCGTTGATTCACAACGTTTTTAAATATGACTGCATAAACTTTAAAAGTAACGTCGCTAAATGTATATTTCTAAATCAAGATTTTATTTCGTCTGATTTACTGAAAATTTTTAACAGTGTCAATTTTACTTACCATTCTGAACACAAGTCGAAAGAAAATTCAAAACTTATCGCCCATTAGAGAAATAACGGCCAGAATGTTGAAAATGAAAAGAGGAAATAATCGAGCGATGCTACAATATGTTATATCCTATAATGACACTATTTAGTGATTGAAGATATAAAGATCAGTATAAATATTGCATATTTATAAAAAAATAAAAAAATCTGATTCTTAAGCCCAAAAAATTGTCTCAAGCTCAATCACTGTTTCCATAACAAAGAACCACTCCCGATGAAATATTTTGTGAGCACATTTCTCCCATACAACCTTCCCATCTGCGGCACTCGTAAGTTATTATTTTTCAATATTAATCAGGACTCGTGCGATGAGCAACCATTGTTGCCCTCCCTTCCCTTTCAATAGAGCTTCCAATATTAACAGCACCGTTTGCACTGTGAGAATCATATTTACGTATAAAGGTATACTATGGTGTTCAATAAGTAGTGAGAATGACCCCAAAAATTAGCGACTATTATTGATAAATTAATAAAGAACTTTTCTACGTAGCTTCAACATCACTTTGGACCCCGAACACCGCAGTTTTTCAAAGCTTCGATCCCTTTGAAAAATATAGCTTTTTTTTGGTCCTACCGAAGCTCTTCGTATGGGATCTATGACTTAGATTTTGCTTCGGTATCTGTTTTGGGGAACAGATAGAAGTGGCTATGAGTAGAGGACTGTCAGTTAAATCTAGTGAATGAGGAGAGGGGTTAACTTGTTCAAACTCAGCCTGTTGAATTGCAAAACTTTCGAAATAGAAACTTTTGTTTTTCTCAATTTACAAGTTGCTTGTTTGATTGGCTGACTGGTTGTTGAATTTAACCTCATTACATATTCGTTTCTCTTTCGGTATCATCTTTTGAGTGAAATTAACTTCAAAACTCATAAAAAAAAGACTAAACAGTCAAAATGTAGGTAGTTCATTCTCACTACTTATAAACACCCCTCCTTGTACCTTATGTAGTAACTTTCCTTAAGATGATCCGTTTTCCATATAAAAATTCAAATGACTTGAATTCTTACGCGGGACATAAAATTCTGTTGAAAAACGAACGAATACTGCTATTTTTTGTTAAATTTTTCCTAATTAATACAAAAATACAGTTAATGTACTGAAAATACTATTTTTGTTAGCAATTTTTGGTTCAATATTACGATTGTGGGCGTGCGGTCAAAACTGTACTGTTGTGCTTTGTGTGCATATGTGAGTGATCGTACTCATGTAAACACGGACTGACGAGAGTAATTGACTTTAGTGGATATATGGAGATATTTTTCTTATCGAAATTGTTGTTAGGCGTTGAAGTTGCACGATGAAATTTACGCGAATCAACTTTTTGCACATACTCGTATAAAGTTGGTACTTATTGCATTAAAAAATAAAACCTTATATTTGCAGCAGTGGCTCCATCTAGTTGCGTTGGGGGCTAAGCTGGCCGTCACAAATCACCTTAAGTTTCTTTTAAACAGCTAACCTTTTTTCAACAACCTCTTAGATGTAGTATTTCTGGGCAAAAGCTTTCCCATAATAGTAATTATTGTTTACAAAAATTTTCACTTTAAAGTAGTTACATAAAAGATCCATAGTGTTTCTCATTTTAAATCGTTGTTGCCATAAAAACACCAAGAGCTCTTTAGAACGAGGGTTCCGCCGGGCTTGTTCAGATTGTCCGCAATCGTTTAAACTAATCGCTTTTCTAAAGAATAATGTTGAAAGTTTGTCAATGATGAATATTCAAGGAACAGAAGCATTTCTTGGAATGCACGCGGTCTTCCTCGATTCATCAACACAATCTTATCTTATCTTTCTTATCTTATTTAGCCGTTGCTGTCCCACTGCTGGGCAAAGGCCTCCCTCTTTTTTCTCCATTCGTCCCTATTAAGAGCCTGCTCTTGCCAGTTTGTACAAAAGACGTCAAGTTCATCGCGCCATCGGCGCCTTGGTCGGCCTCGACGCCTCCTGTCGCTCTGCGGCTGCCAGGTGGTGGTGATTTTGGCCCATAGATCATGCGGCATGCGGGAAACGTGACCTGCCCAATCCCATTTAAGCTTGGCGGCTGTGTAGGCTGCGTCAGCTATTTGTGTTTTTGAGCGCAGTATGGTATTTCTGACCCGATCTGTCAGTTTCAGACCCAACATACTGCGCTCCATTGCTCGCTGGCAAACCGTGAGCCTGGATCTTTGATGTTGTGTCAAAGACCAAGCCTGTGCACCATACGTGAGAATCGGGAGAATGCAGCTGTCCATGAGTTTGCGCTTTAACACAAACGAACGTTTAATTTTTTGGTGGCGTTTGAAAAGTGTACGATATTTATTTACATGCAGAATCTAATAAAAAAGGTTTTTCATCTCACTAGCTCGGAATACTGTGCTTCTTTCCGAAATCTTCGGGCATAAGTCATTTTTGGCCGCTAGCGTGGAAAAGGTTTTAAAAATTAGACAGATTAGATAAACGACGGTATAATATACTAGTGCTCCATTCGGTAAAATTTTCCTTGTCTTTTTATTAGGAAAGTGGAAAATTGTGTGTTTCAATTTGTTATTTCGCGTCTCGTGCCTTGAAACTCTCGCTTCGCTCAGAATTCTTCTTTTGAACCACTCGCTTCGTTCGTGACTCAATCCTAGACTCCTTCACTTGCTCGAGTTTAGATACAACACACTCGCCCCAAATAACAATTTTGCTAGCTTGCACAACAAATAACAGTTTTTGCGCTGGTTACTTTATGATCACTAAGAAGTAGAATAAACCTAGCGCGAGGTATGCAAGAAATTAATTTTTCATAAGCAATTTTTTAAATAATAAATTACGTAGCATTCTTACTAACATTGGTAATTAGTCAATCCCCTTTGTATCTTGTATTATTATCAACTCTTTCAATCTAAACACGAAAAACGTTTGCAGTGTAATAAATTTTGTTAATCACATTCTTCTACTTGACCGGTTTTCAATTTAGCAAAGAGTCGCATTAAACCCAAGTTTTCAATTATCGGCTCCATTAGGGTGGGGGGCGGTGAGGGTTGAGGAAGGCAGGGGAGGAGTGAGCTCTCATCAATTTTTATAGCCCCAAAACTCTCGATAAGCGCCCTCCAGTGTTCTCACGGCGGGCGGGAGTAAATGTCCTCGCCGTCCTCGGTTTGATTGAAAATTTGTTTGAGATTTGCTCAAGAGCGATTAAGGTGAGCCGTGTTCGAACATTCTTCAGGAAACTCCTCATTGGGTGTCGGATTACGACACGTTTTACAAAGTAATCTTGTTATAAACCAATTTCGTTTAAAAGACGTTGATGTGTAAGTATAAAGGAATGGAGTTTCCGACCTCTGTAATTGAGTTTCGTATTAAGTACCTACTGCTGGGTAAACTTATCTGGAGGTGATAAACAAGATTATTATCTAGGTTTTAACTGAATCGTGCAAGAAAGCCTTTCAGCAAGAAATCGCAAAAACAAATATCAGATATATCAAAGAATCAGCTGATATATTCATTGCAATTTTTGTATTGCGGTCCCATTTCAATGTACAGTACCTACGGCAAAACAGCAACGTTTATACTTTACGTAAGTCCCGGCTACTAGCTAAGAAAGTGTTCATATTGTTTGAGTTTCGCGGTCACTAATTATTATGAAAATGGTATGACCAATATACTGTTTTCATAATAAGATACTGTTCGGTACATTTCAGAGGCAGGATGGATTTTAAGACCTCTTGAAGAAAGACTCGGGTTTTGTCCTTGTAACCCCCAGCACGTACCTAAGGGCTTCAGTAAATGTATTAGGTTAACAATAACAGATGATATGAAGATCCACCTTCTACTGAATAATTACGCTATTTAAATAGCGTAATTAGGGTTTAAACCCTGGTCAAATAAGCAACACTTTTTGCACGTCAAAACGGAGTCTTATTATGAATTTTGTATGGAATTACTGACTTGTGACATAATTATTGTCATTTTAGAACTTATTAACTCTGAAATAACTGTGATATAAAATAATTCGTTTTTCAAGTAGTGTTTTAAGTAAATATTTCTTTGTGCAAACAAAATTTTATTATATTTTCAACGTAGGAAAATACCGAAATACAAACAAAAATTACTGATTTATCAAAAGTGTATAAGCACGTATTTATCCATAAAGAAAAGAAACCCATTCACGGCGTGTACTTATTCCTGATCTGAGTAAATTTATGATATCGCCGTCGAGGGCTGGCGGGGGTGGAGTGGGGGTGGGGCGCAAACAAATTGTAGCACAATAAGCAGTTCGTCCTGCTCAATAGTGGGAAATTAATTTATGGTCGCAATACCTACATGTACACTTTTAATACAGGGTTATTTTTGGACCGCTGATGAAATTTTAATACTTTACCAGAACAACTTTCTCAAGGATATGAAAAGAAGAAAAATTTTTGGTCATTTTCAGCGCAAGGTTTGTATTGGAGAGCTTAAAAAATATCTCTTTCTTGTAAACATCCGCGCTTTTTATGCAAGTTTCACAGTCAGCCGCCCGCCAGTGGAGACACTTTGTGCTTGAGCGGGCGGGCGTTTGTAGCGTAGTGCTGCAAAAGTTCAGCTTATACTGGTTTTTTACTACCTATCGATAGTTCCATTTCATTATATACGGCACTACTATCTATACCTATACATTCAGTTCGGGAGCCTCCGATCACTGGCCGCAGATTAAATTCGCAGCGTTACCGCGGCGTTTATTGCCTATAAATATATTTTACTGCCGCCATTTATCCGCACCGTGTAGCGTTTTAGCGAACAGCTTACAATGTAATCGCAATTTCAGTTCCCAAATTGACAGATCCGATCGATTAATGAGGATTACGGTTGAATCGGTACCTCCTACTTTTTTCAGAGCAATTGTAATCCCGTAGTAAAAGAAAACTCTACTACATCCGTTTCTGTTTCAAGTACATACCTAATTGATCTAAATTGACAATACAACCACTAGCCACATGAAAAACCTGACTATTCGGATTCATAAAATTAAATTTCTCACAGCGACATAACCAGGAGAAGGAAGCTTAAATAAACGCTTCTTCTTACGTAGGTAGGTACTCGTACCTACTTATAATTTTGTCGGTTACCTTGTTGTATTTACGAGTATCTTGATTTTGGACTTCAGTTCCCTCTTGAAAGTTGATTGTTTTCGTGGGTACAGATTAACTGTTTTTACGCAGAGAATCTTCCGATAAGAGTCTTTTCGTCCGGTCTCAAGAACGCCGCTTGAGCCTAATTAAGATCCCTGGCAAAAGGAGAGCGAACAAGCGAGATCCCAATCTGTCCATTCTTCACTTTACTTATCTCCGAGGCTCAGCTCGTTAGCTCATTTGACGACAATTGCGCGGATAATCTCACTAAACTCGCTATGACAATCTAATTGTATTACGAGTATTGAAGCCGCAGTAGCGTCTTTGATTATTCTTGATTTCGACTTTGTTGAGCTTGACGGTAGCTTAAGAAGTAAATTCATTATTTTAGCAACATTAATAAGGAAGTACCTGGGTGACCGAGCTATGCTCTGTATTATTAAAATATCACCGGGTGAGCAAGCTATGCTACTCAACAACAGATGGCGTTGTAAGTTTTTTGAACGCACTAAAACGCGCTAAGAAATATTAAAAAAGACGGTGAAAACGAATTTTCCCAGTCATGAGACTTAGCTAGATCGATTTTTTGCTCCCAAAAAATGAAATTTAGTATACAGGCGTGTATACTAAATTTCATCGAAATCATTAGAGCCGTTTTCGAGAAACCGATTACAAATATATATACAAATATTGACTGAATATAGACTGTCGCAATAAGGGTTCAGTATCAACTCACGAGATGTTATTTCTTTTGAAACGTGTTAATGTGATACTTATTGACCGTCATAAGATTCTGAATTCAATGCACTTCTCTATACAGTTTCGGATCGTAGTATGAACGAATAACAAAAAATAAATGACAATTAAAAACTTATTCTTACTATACAGGGTGTTAGAGACAGCCTTCCGAAAATTGAAGGGGCATGATCAGTCAACGAAACTAAAACTTTCAGGAAACGAAAAAGAAAATCCACGTCTCATAAAAAATTATTAACTTGATCGGGCAGTTTGTATGGAGAAGCCGATTTATTTTTTCGTTTCCTGAAAGTTTTGTTCACTGAAAATTGTTCAGCGTCGTTGACTAATCACGTCCCTTCAGTATTCGGAAGGCTGTCCCTAACACCCTGTATATCTGTTTCGCCATTTTCTGTAAGTACCTGGGCGACCGAGCTATAATCATCGGGTGAGCAAGGTACTCGTATGCTACTGTGCACTTGCGGAACCCTATTTTTGTTTTTAAATGCATAAAATACTATTTAGAGGAACTGTCAAGAAGTTTAGCGAGAAACGGGGAGTGGAAAAATATGACAACCGGTGACAGTCGGGAAAGGGACAATGAAGAAGGGAAGTAATTTTCTGGATAAAAAATAGTTGCTAAAATTTTTTGGACGAAAGCAACAGAGGAAAACTAGGAAACAGGTTTTGATGAAAAGTGAGGGCAATGGAGGTGAAATAGAATTTTGACTTGTTTGTAAAAGTTGCAGATGATCCCGAAAAACAAAAGTCCACTGCTGGGCAAAGGCCTAACACGCAAAATCGTGAAACGAACCATATATTTCGAAAGGATCTTTGGGCCGTCCAACAGATTTGGAAGAAAGACGGTAGGAAACTGGACTTCAGTAAGTTATTTTTTTTTTTATCTTGCAGATCGCGAAGATAGCCATCATACAGCTGATGTGATGAATCTTTTGAAGGAGGCTATGATCCTTGATTGTGGATTCCTTCAATTGAGATAAAGATAGGGATTGCTCCGTTTAGGATATAGAATAGGAAGGTTTATTTGCATTTAAATTCAAGCCGCTAACATTCAGAATTTGATTCCAATGTGTATAGAATAAGAGGTGTGAATCTAACATTATGTAAGTATTCAATTTTGTGGTTTTCCATTTTATGTATATTCAGTTCAAAGTTGTTGTGTGCTTTAAAATAAGGGGAAATGTGACTTAATGAAATTCATAGTTTTCTTCCAGGTTGTGTGAGTTAAATAACATTGAGGAATCAGACTCCAATGTCAAAAGAGGAAGAGTTAGATGGAGAATATTTGCAGCCTTACAGATCTACACGCAAGAACATAAGAAACTTATACTGTGTGATACATTAAGTAAATTGTTATTCTCTCTTAACGATTTTCTTTTGTAATCATTAATAACTCTGTGAAAATGATAACATACTGTGTTTCTAATCTGAGTCGTTATTTGTAGATAGTAATAAAGATTTCCTTTTCCCATAATTAAGTATAAACTAGTTATGTATATGTTTTTGATCGCGTATAGCTAGGCAGGGTAATGTTTTATTTCTAAACAGTTCCACAGGATTTATTGGGAACTCTAATGCTAAGAAAAAGCAATTCACAATATGACAGTGCGTGAAGGCTTGAAAAGTATTGCTTGGAATGTAAAGGTAATGTAAACTTCATTGTGTTTAATTTTTCCTTTTACAGAGAATTTGATTAAAACAGTCCATGATGTAAACATAAAAACTGGACTCTGATGTGTTGGTTTACCATCATTTCAAAGTGACTTTAGATGATGTATTTTTTTTTACCATCATTTCAAAGTGACTTTAGACGATGTATATTTTTTTTTTTTTTTAGGTAGAATTGTCTCATTTGACATTATTGTCAAATAGTCAACAAATAAATCATTTTGGATTTAGTTTTACTCACAGCTAGACGCTATTTTTGAAATCTTTATAAATTTTTTATCTCTAACAAAAAATAAATCAAATCCCAAAATCAAAATGGCAATAAATATTAAAACATTAAATAGTTACTTTTTTAGAAAATTATATAAAATCTTTGGCCCAAAACCAAAATTCCAGATTTTATATGCTAGTGTCTTCGTTTGATAAAATCAAAAATAAATACTCTGTCAGATCAAAAGAATTTAGAACGTCAGTTCAAAATCTTAAAATAAAATAACTTCAAACTGAAGCTTGGATATAATTTGTGACATTTTATTGTGAAATAAAGGGTAAGTTTAAGTAGAGTGAAAATAATAAATAATATCATTTCAAATAATAATAAATTGTTTTGATAGTGATTTTGAATCTTTTGCCTCAATTTCCCAAAATTGGAACATGCTGAGAGCATTACTACATTTCAGTACTCATGTTCATAGGAGGTGCTTACCTTTCCTTTTACTATCATTCTTTAGGAGTCCCAGATTTTGAGATTAAGAAATACTTGCTCTCAGGTTTATTTAGTTCGACCAAGCATGGATGGATGCCCTCGTGACATGTGTCCCCGATGTCCACTATATTGGTTGTGGCAAATGTATGTCGCGTGTCACTGGAGTATCTGTTTAAGACTAACTGATAATATCAACCTTCGGATTTATTTATTTTAATCATTCTTGGGCCGGAGTCCTCAAGCCTAAAAGGGTCTGATACTAAAGTTCTTCTCTTTCTATTTGTGTGAGATTTCGCTGATTCATCCTGATTTCTCCCATCTGTTTGTGTGGGATGAATTGGTGTTATTCCAGTACAAATGGAAGGATATTAGTAAGGTGTTTTAACGATGGATTTTGGAAATAGTGTTTCTTGTGTTATGTGCTGACAACGCTTGCTCATTATTGGTTGCATCGTTTGAGTGGCATATACCGCGGGAGGACCTCCTGATCTTAGCGTTGGATTACCAAATGTAGAGTAGTTAGACAACTTAAAACTTTCTTCCTTTGTGTAGGGACATTCTAGTTTAATCTAGTAACATTAGATTGTTTATAAGGAATAAATTAGAATTGTCCTGAATCAATAGGAAGAATATTCTTGATGGAGACATTACATTCGTTCGTGGGTTGCTTCTTGTAAAGTGTGTTGACGACGTTCGCCCGCAAGGCTGCGACGGCTGTACGACACTCCGACCTTGGGGGACCTCTGAACTTTATGTGTGTCATCCTAAAGTAGTTAAAAAAAACTATTTAATCTTTATTGAATCATACAGGAATCTAAACCTTATAAGATTCTATGTTTTATTTTTCTTAATAAAACTTGTCATAATTTATCATACTTAAAATTATACTTTGACTCAGTGTGAAACCGCTTTTAATATTACTAAATACATTCTTGAAAACAATAATGGAATGGAAATTATAATGTTTAGTTTCTTTCATTGTAGATATGTTCCGAATATTTAAGTATATACAATAATCCCATTTTTATACTTCTTTTGAGTCCTCTTTTAAAAGAACATCGAGTTTTAGCTAGTGTTGTTTACGCTAAATTCTCCCAGTGTTCTTGGTTTTGAATACTCGATGCTTTTGATTTTCCCTTAAGATCTTAAATCATAAATGTTTGGCCCAACCTAGCTTAGATACTACTATCCCGTATCATCTCGGTTCTGGTCATCATTCTTCACTTTTATTTAAGGATTACCTTCAGTAATCTTTTGTTATACTTACTTCTTATATGTTCTTCTTCGAAATATGCTGGGTAATCCCATTATAGTTTAGATGCAATTCATTTTATTTAAATGAGTGTTTAGACTGGGGTTACTCTACATAATCCTTGTCCTGCGTGGGTTGGTAACGGAAAAGAGATTTAGCTACGCATCACAAGTGAGAGCTATGAAGGATATACGGAGACCTTGTTGGTGCAATAAAGTCACTCAGTGACTGGGGGGAGGGAAATTGCCCTTCAAACTCTTTATATCTCTCGTTATAAAACCGTTATTGATCTAGGCTGGCCATGCAAGCAATAATACTATACCCGTATCTAGTACAGACTTCACACTTGGACGTGTGGAGCTGGCTAATTATTTTCAGTTTAACTTATTTCAAAACAAACTAAGGGATTCGATGATGTCGATCATTGTCTGCCCGGAGGGATTACAGGAAGAGCTCATTTTGTAGGAGTGCCTTGTTTTCCTAAAGGAAGACTGTATGCTTTGTGTGCCTGGCGGGCTCGGTGACCAGCTCTGGTATGGGTGACTAAAAGAAATAGTCAAATACCCTGTGAACCCTAGATGAGTCAGTGATTGTCCCTTAAAGGTGGGCCACGTGGAAGTCGGGTTTTGACGCGGGGCATGAACATACCGGGGGGAGACATCATCACCGTCTGGGTTGTACTGTGGTTAGTTAGTTCCACTCTCCACATACATTAACCCTAGTCTTTACTGTAGTTTAAGTTTCGATGGGATTTCCAGCTCCGCGAGGATGATCAGAATCCTGACGATCCAGTTGGATTGTTAGGGTAGTTTAGCGTCATGTCATCGTGAACTGGGTGATGATATGCCTCGGACCTAGGACTCAGAGTAGGGGAGCCTAGGACGAGCTTGTTCGGGGCGATGGCGGGGCCCCGAACCTGGGGATTGTCCCCACATTATTTTTATTACTTCATTTATATTAACATAGGTTTCTTTTCAGAAACTTTGACGGCTCTAATATTGTATAGTAAATGAGATAAAACCTTCCCTAAATTGATGAATCTACATGAAATCCGAAGAACTACTTCAATCAATATGAGACTAAATTTAAATAAATAGTGATCCAATATAAAATTAAATAACACAAAATAGACTTGTAAAGAATAGGATTATATTCAAATAAAAGTAATAAATTAACAAAGGTGTTGTTTTTTTTTTTTCACTCTTCTATTGCCACTCTCCACCGAGCAGAATCTGTAAATTACAAAATATTATAACTATATAAAACGGTATGACGTAGGTTTCAGTAAAAAATATAATATTCTTAAAGGGTATTATTCTAGACGATCAACTTTGGCCAAAACTTTCACGTATCTGACTTGAGGTTCCTATATGAAGGGACTTCAGATCTGTACAGCTGGTGCCGTGACCAGGATATGCTGGTTTCAAGCGAGAGGGGTATTGAAGAGTGAAAAAAAAGAAACAAAATGAAAAATAAACTAATTTCGAGTTTTTGAACTGAAGAAACTTGAGAATAAAGTTTATCTAAGTTAAAGTTGTTAAGCGGGACGTTAGAATTGGTTTTAGCTTAGGGTTATTTGTTTTGGAAACCATAGAAAATATGATGCATTCCTTGTTTCAGAATAAAGATGGGAAATTTTACAGTCTCAATAGAAGGAAATATAGGGTCAGGGAAGTCTAGTTTGTTGGCAGCTTTGGGAGGCAATTCTGAATTTGAGATAATACCAGAACCAATTGATAAATGGACTAATTTGTCTGGCATCAATCTCTTCCAGTTATTTAAGGAAAACCCTAAGAAGTGGGGTTTCTGTTTTCAAAATTATGTTCTTCTAACAATGTTAGAAAATCATACGAAAGAATCTAACGCTAAGATTAAAGTTATGGAACGTTCCATCTATTCAGCCAAAAACTGTTTTATTAGGGAATTGCAAGAGAGTGAATTGTTGCACCCGGCTGAGATTGCAGTTTTAGATGAAACCTACTCTTATTTCGAGGAACAATTTGTTACTCGAATTAATTTAGTAGTTTATCTTAGGACTTCCCCTATGGTTTCTTATCAGAGAGCCCTAAGTCGTGGTCGACCTGAAGAGACAGGGATAACGTTAGATTATATAGAGAGGATTCACAACATTCATGAGGAATGGTTATTGAACCCTAGTATAAAGGAAGATTTTGAGAGGATAGAGATTATCGATGGAGATCAAAATATTAGCTCCATAAAGCAACAGTTTTGGGAAATTAAGGAGAGAATATTAGATAAATTTTCTATTCTTTAATTTAAACAAAGGTCCAACCAATAATTTGTAACAAACTTTCAGTATTCAAAGAAAAGAAAATGCCTCCTCGTTATAATCTTAGAACATCTCAGGGACAAGATGAAATAGAAAGGACAGGTCAGCAAGAAGAACGTCCACGACCTTCTTTACGCAACTCCACTATGTTTCGCCAACTTCGAAGAAACATGGGAATTCTGACACAGAAGGTGTCGAACTTAGAGAATCAGCTGTCGCAAGCTCGGGAAACTAACGCTGCATCAACTTCGTCTGAAAGGCATGAAGCACCGATTAATATATGCCCGGTGATTGATACAAGGGTCGAAAAACCACGTTTTCCTGGAAGGTTTGGGGTACATCCAGTGTCGTTTTTGGAGGATCTTCAGAACTATCTACGGAGGATGCCTAATGAAGATGCTACAATTGAAACTATAATCAGTTGTTTAGAAGGTGATGTTCGAAAATGGGCCAGAATTTATAAACAAAGATGGTTTACACAGTCGGATTTCAAAAGAGATT
Source organism: Athrips mouffetella (assembly GCA_947532105.1). Lineage (NCBI taxonomy): Eukaryota > Metazoa > Arthropoda > Insecta > Lepidoptera > Gelechiidae > Athrips > Athrips mouffetella. Next base: position 502,877 of record OX383961.1, on the reverse strand, counting down.
TTTTGGATGCTTATTGGGGAGAAGCCGAACAAAACACCTTGAGAAGAATGATTGTAAATGGCACTTGGTCTAAGGAAAATGGAACAATGCTAGAACATTTCGTTAGTTTAGCAGGGCAAGCAAAGATGATGTCTAGACCAATTCCTGAATGGCAAATAGTGGAGGATTTGATGAGACACTTCCCGAAGGATGTACAATATGCTTGGCGGATGAAGAAAGGAAATACTTTGATTGAGGCAACAGAGTTTCTTCGTGAATTGGATGACGTGAATAAACAATGTGGATCTTCTTCCTTTGACTCCACTATTGAAGCTGATAGGGGAACAAAACGTCAAAGTCCATTCGTTTCAAATAAAGACAAACCATTTTATAAAAAACCAAAAGTGGTGGCTCACATCGAGGGGGAGACTTCAAGGGGAAGGATCACTAATGAAATAATTCAAGAAGAAGATTTAAACTAGTTGGGGCCATCTCCAATAAGCAGGAGGTGGCTGCAATTAACAAAAATTTAAATTATCTTTTTCCTGTAAAATATTTAATAAAACAAGGTTGGAAGCCAGGGGTAGGATTGGGTTGTGACCAAGAATGGATCTTATATCCTGTTTCCCCGAATAATACTAGAACGAAATGTAATAGAGAAGGTTTAGGATATTCTTCAGAAGAATATAATAATAAACAAACAGTCTTAGATTTAATTAAAGTTTTTGACGTTTCCGTGATTAAACAAAATCAACCAATGTATAACCAGTTCATTAAAGAATATGAAGGTAATTCTTTATATGATGAAGAGGTTTGCTTTGAGAATGAGGGGCCCAAATTTAAATCAGAAATAGAGTTACAAATTTTGGGGCAATCTATAGTTCTCTTGGTAGACACTGGAAGTGAAGTAACTTGTATTTCGGAAGAATTCTTAGAGAGTTTACAAGGAGAGTTAAAGTTAGAATTCCCTGCGTTACCAGTTAGACCAATATGTGTGAGGGGAGCCGTTGGACAAAAGAGTCTCCAAATAAAAAAACTAGTCTCTATACCTTTGACGTGTGGTTCATTTGATATTGATACGGGATTTTTAGTGATTGCTAAATTAACTTGTTCTGCTATCCTTGGGGTAGATTGGTTAGTTGCGCATAACGCTGTTTTGCATTTAAAAGAACCACAAACATTAGAATTGGGTATCGTTGGGCAAGGAGAAATTACTATTCCGTTTCGAAATCTTTCTAGTGGGTCTTTAGAACAGAATCGAATAAATCTAATATCTGGAGTAGAGGAACAAAGCGAAAAAGAAGGCGGAGAAGAAAAGCAATTATTAGATTTGTTTAAAAGTATTCGGTTGGGAATGGATTTGTCTGATGTAGAGAAGGAACAAATTTTTAATGTTTTGAGATCCCATATGCAAGTTTTTATAAAGAAACTTGGAAGGGCAAACTGTTATACTCATGACATTAAAATGATTGAGGGTACTCCAAGGATACAACGAACCTATCCTATACCATATGCACATAGGGCAAAAGTAGAAGAAAAGTTGAGGGAGATGGAGGAATTAGGGATTATATCGAGAAAAACTACAAATTTTTGTAGTCCTCTAACTTTCACTGGAAAACCCGATGGATCTGTTAGAATATTACTTGATGCTAGGGAAATCAATAAATATATGGTTCCAGAAGTAGAAGCACCGCCTTTACAGATTGACATACTTAATGCTTTTCTTGGTGTAAAATTTATAACACTGATTGATCTAAATAACGCTTATTTTCAAATACCGTTGACTGAGGACAGTAAAAAATATACTGGATTTACAGTTAATGGAAAGTCTTACGTATACAACGTGCTTCCGCAAGGACTTAAGACGTCAGTAGGGTCCTTTTGTCGCGCAATGGACATTATATTGGGTCCTGGTGTTAGAGAGTTTTGTGTCAATTATTTGGATGATCTTGCAATCCTAACGAGTGGGACTTGGCAGGACCATTTGGATCATATTGAAATAGTTTTGGATCGTTTAGAATCAGCTGGAATGACTTGTAATTTTGCAAAGTGCAACTTTTTCTGCAGTGAAGTAAAAATGTTAGGACATATAGTAACAACTTCGGGAATTAAACCTAACCCGGATAAAATAAAAGCTATAAAGGAATTCCCTATTCCAAAGAAACAAAAACAGTTAAGAGGATTTTTGGGGCTTTGTAATTATTATAGACGTTTCATTAAGAACTATAGTATTTTGACTGCTCCATTAACTAGGTTATTAAAGAAAAATCAAACATGGTTTTGGGATGAAGAATTAGATCGAGCTTTCAATAATATAAAGGAAGAATTTATTACAACGATTCTATTGAGCCATCCTGATCAGGATAAATTATATTATTTACAGACCGACAGTTCAGGGATCGGAATAGCCGGATCATTGTTTCAGATTGGAAATAATGGTGAGGTTAAAATTTTGGGGTTCTGTAGTCGTGCACTACGGGGTTCTGAATTACGATGGACTGTAACTGAACAAGAGTTGTGGGCTATTATTTATTCTGTGAAGAAGTTTGAGACTTATTTAAGAGGAGCGAAATTTGTTATCCGTACAGATCATAAGGCATTAACTTTCATGAAACAAATGAAATTATACAACAGTAGAGTCACACGTTGGATTTTATTTCTTGAACAATTTGACTTCGAAGTCGAACATGTAAAAGGTGTAGAGAATATTGGGGTAGATATTTTATCTAGATATCCGCCAGGGGGAGTTTTGCAAGAAGAGAAGGTGTGGTATCCAACTGTTATGTATGTAGGTGTTTCTACTGACCGTGACTTGAAAAATAAATTACAACGTATGATGGAATATCAACGGCTTGACAACGTCATATGTGGGATTAGGGAGAGAATAAATGTTTCTAGAGTTCCCGAAAGAACAGATAGATTTACGCGTATAACTTTGCGTTGTATTGTCAATAATGATCTACTTTATTTTAAAACTGTACGTGGAGATTACGTTTTGTTTATGCCCAAGGTTCTACAAGAAGAGATTTGTAAACAGGTACATATAGAGATGGGTCATCTTGGCGCATATAAAACTTTGAAATACTTACAATTAAGGTGTTATTGGATAAATATGGGTAAGACAGTGAAGTCTTGTATTCAGAAGTGTCATGTTTGTCAGCTTTCTAGACCTGACTATATAAAAGGGGTAGGAAAATGTAAATCGATTTTAACTGAAAACCCGGGTGAATTAGTAATGGCTGATATCTTCGGACCACTACCTAAAACTGAGGCTGGTTATATTTACATTTTTGTAATACAGGATTTTTTTAGTAAATTTAATTAACTTTTCGGACTTCATGGAGCTTCAGCAGACTCAGTGCTTTATTGTATGAGAGTGTTCACTGAAATAATACAACCTAAGGCTGTTATGACAGATAACGGAAAACAATTTATAAGTCACAAATGGAAAAATGGACTCAGAGCTTTGAGAATTAAGACTTTGTATACCACTATTCGTAATCCTCGACCTAACACTACAGAACGAGTGAATAAAGAATTAAACAAATTCTTTAGAATTTATTGTCATGATGACCATACTAGATGGGCTCATTACTTGTTGGAGATTGAGGAATTGTATAATAATACATTCCACGAGAGTACGAAATTTACCCCTAAAGAAATTTTGTTTGGAAATTCAGAGAAACTTAAAGTAGACCGTTTTCTACCACGGATATTTACGAATAAAACGATAGACCAAATTAGAGAGGAAGTTAGAGAAAACCTTAGACTTTCGAGTCAGAAGCGGCAGGATAGATTCAATAGAACTCATAAGTTGATAGATTTTCAAGTTGGTGATTTGGTAAAATTAAGGAGGCTTAATAAATCGGATTCTAGTCGAAATAAAACTAAGAAATTTGATTTATTATATGATGGACCATATCGAATTGGAGGAATAAAATATGCTAATGTGTATATTCTCGTTGATCCTGAAACTCAAAGTGTCAAAGGAGTTTATAATACAGTCCATTTGGCTAAATATTATACTTAGGATGTTAGCTACTGGGATTTTCACAGGACTATTTCATAAATTTTAACTTTAAAGGAATTGAGATATTCCTGGTCACAACCTAATTAATATAATTTTATTAGATTTAATTTAATAATTAATATTAGATGGTTATTTTGATTATAGTATATAGTAAGCCAATTTGTTAGTGAATTGACTGGCATTATTAAATTGACTTCGTTTTAAAAATATAATGAACTATAATAATTTATAATTTAATACAAATTTAATTTGATTATATAATTAGAGTTGAACTAAAATAAATCTAAATTTAGATAAACATGTTAAATAATTTTAATAATTTTGGATAAAAATTAATTTAGTTTAATGATTCATAATATAAGTAGGTTAGTTATTTGTTTTCGTTTATTGTATTTGTGAATAAAAATTTAAGGGCCAATATAGGAGTTTTTATTTAAAAAAAAATAATAATAATAATAAAATAATAATAATAATAAAATAATAATAATAATAAAATAATAATAATAAAAAAAAAATAACTTAAAATTGAAAATTTTAGAATTCTCGAAAAAAAAATTGTTTTCTTAGATTTTTCGAAATAATAAAATTTTGGGGGAGGCTGTGCACTTGCGGAACCCTATTTTTTTTTTTAAATGCATAAAATACTATTTAGAGGAACTGTCAAGAAGTTTAGCGAGAAACGGGGAGTGGAAAAATATGACAACCGGTGACAGTCGGGAATGGGACAATGAAGAAGGGAAGTAATTTTCTGGATAAAAAATAGTTGCTAAAATTTTTTGGACGAAAGCAACAGAGGAAAACTAGGAAACAGGTTTTGATGAAAAGTGAGGGCAATGGAGGTGAAATAGAATTTTGACTTGTTTGTAAAAGTTGCAGATGATCCCGAAAAACAAAAGTCCACTGCTGGGCAAAAGCCTAACACGCAAAATCGTGAAACGAACCATATATTTCGAAAGGATCTTTGGGCCGTCCAACAGATTTGGAAGAAAGACGGTAGGAAACTGGACTTCAGTGAGTTTTTTTTTTTTTATCTTGCAGATCGCGAAGATAGCCATCATACAGCTGATGTGATGAATCTTTTGAAGGAGGCTATGATCCTTGATTGTGGATTCCTTCAATTGAGATAAAGATAGGGATTGCTCCGTTTAGGATATAGAATAGGAAGGTTTATTTGCATTTAAATTCAAGCCGCTAACATTCAGAATTTGATTCCAATGTGTATAGAATAAGAGGTGTGAATCTAACATTATGTAAGTATTCAATTTTGTGGTTTTCCATTTTATGTATATTCAGTTCAAAGTTGTTGTGTGCTTTAAAATAAGGGGAAATGTGACTTAATGAAATTCATAGTTTTCTTCCAGGTTGTGTGAGTTAAATAACATTGAGGAATCAGACTCCAATGTCAAAAGAGGAAGAGTTAGATGGAGAATATTTGCAGCCTTACAGATCTACACGCAAGAACATAAGAAACTTATACTGTGTGATACATTAAGTAAATTGTTATTCTCTCTTAACGATTTTCTTTTGTAATCATTAATAACTCTGTGAAAATGATAACATACTGTGTTTCTAATCTGAGTCGTTATTTGTAGATAGTAATAAAGATTTCCTTTTCCCATAATTAAGTATAAACTAGTTATGTATATGTTTTTGATCGCGTATAGCTAGGCAGGGTAATGTTTTATTTCTAAACAGTTCCACAGGATTTATTGGGAACTCTAATGCTAAGAAAAAGCAATTCACAATATGACAGTGCGTGAAGGCTTGAAAAGTATTGCTTGGAATGTAAAGGTAATGTAAACTTCATTGTGTTTAATTTTTCCTTTTACAGAGAATTTGATTAAAACAGTCCATGATGTAAACATAAAAACTGGACTCTGATGTGTTGGTTTACCATCATTTCAAAGTGACTTTAGATGATGTATATTTTTTTTTAACATCATTTCAAAGTGACTTTAGACGATGTATATATTTTTTTTTTTTAGGTAGTATTGTCTCATTTGACATTATTGTCAAATAGTCAACAAATAAATCATTTTGGATTTAGTTTTACTCACAGCTAGACGCTATTTTTGAAATCTTTATAAATTTTTTATCTCTTTAACAAAAAATAATTCAAATCCCAAAATCAAAATGGCAATAAATATTAAAACATTAAATAGTTACTTTTTTAGAAAATTATATAAAATCTTTGGCCCAAAACCAAAATTCCAGATTTTATATGCTAGTGTCTTCGTTTGATAAAATCAAAAATAAATACTCTGTCAGATCAAAAGAATTTAGAACGTCAGTTCAAAATCTTAAAATAAAATAACTTCAAACTGAAGCTTGGATATAATTTGTGACATTTTATTGTGAAATAAAGGGTAAGTTTAAGTAGAGTGAAAATAATAAATAATATCATTTCAAATAATAATAAATTGTTTTGATAGTGATTTTGAATCTTTTGCCTCAATTTCCCAAAATTGGAACATGCTGAGAGCATTACTACATTTCAGTACTTATGTTCATAGGAGGTGCTTACCTTTCCTTTTACTATCATTCTTTAGGAGTCCCAGATTTTGAGATTAAGAAATACTTGCTCTCAGGTTTATTTAGTTCGACCAAGCATGGATGGATGCCCTCGTGACATGTGTCCCCGATGTCCACTATATTGGTTGTGGCAAATGTATGTCGCGTGTCACTGGAGTATCTGTTTAAGACTAACTGATAATATCAACCTTCGGATTTATTTATTTTAATCATTCTTGGGCCGGAGTCCTCAAGCCTAAAAGGGTCTGATACTAAAGTTCTTCTCTTTCTATTTGTGTGAGATTTCGCTGATTCATCCTAATTTCTCCCATCTGTTTGTGTGGGATGAATTGGTGTTATTCCAGTACAAATGGAAGGATATTAGTAAGGTGTTTTAACGATGGATTTTGGAAATAGTGTTTCTTGTGTTATGTGCTGACAACGCTTGCTCATTATTGGTTGCATCGTTTGAGTGGCATATACCGCGGGAGGACCTCCTGATCTTAGCGTTGGATTACCAAATGTAGAGTAGTTAGACAACTTAAAACTTTCTTCCTTTGTGTAGGGACATTCTAGTTTAATCTAGTAACATTAGATTGTTTATAAGGAATAAATTAGAATTGTCCTGAATCAATAGGAAGAATATTCTTGATGGAGACATTACATTCGTTCGTGGGTTGCTTCTTGTAAAGTGTGTTGACGACGTTCGCCCGCAAGGCTGCGACGGCTGTACGACACTCCGACCTTGGGGGACCTCTGAACTTTATGTGTGTCATCCTAAAGTAGTTAAAAAAAACTATTTAATCTTCATTGAATCATACAGGAATCTAAACCTTATAAGATTCTATGTTTTATTTTTCTTAATAAAACTTGTCATAATTTATCATACTTAAAATTATACTTTGACTCAGTGTGAAACCGCTTTTAATATTACTAAATAGATTCTTGAAAACAATAATGGAATGGAAATTATAATGTTTAGTTTCTTTCATTGTAGATATGTTCCGAATATTTAAGTATATACAATAATCCCATTTTTATACTTCTTTTGAGTCCTCTTTTAAAAGAACATCGAGTTTTAGCTAGTGTTGTTTACGCTAAATTCTCCCAGTGTTCTTGGTTTTGAATACTCGATGCTTTTGATTTTCCCTTAAGATCTTAAATCATAAATGTTTGGCCCAACCTAGCTTAGATACTACTATCCCGTATCATCTCGGTTCTGGTCATCATTCTTCACTTTTATTTAAGGATTACCTTCAGTAATCTTTTGTTATACTTACTTCTTATATGTTCTTCTTCGAAATATGCTGGGTAATCCCATTATAGTTTAGATGCAATTCATTTTATTTAAATGAGTGTTTAGACTGGGGTTACTCTACATAATCCTTGTCCTGCGTGGGTTGGTAACGGAAAAGAGATTTAGCTACGCATCACAAGTGAGAGCTATGAAGGATATACGGAGACCTTGTTGGTGCAATAAAGTCACTCAGTGACTGGGGGGAGGGAAATTGCCCTTCAAACTCTTTATATCTCTCGTTATAAAACCGTTATTGATCTAGGCTGGCCATGCAAGCAATAATACTATACCCGTATCTAGTACAGACTTCACACTTGGACGTGTGGAGCTGGCTAATTATTTTCAGTTTAACTTATTTCAAAACAAACTAAGGGATTCGATGATGTCGATCATTGTCTGCCCGGAGGGATTACAGGAAGAGCTCATTTTGTAGGAGTGCCTTGTTTTCCTAAAGGAAGACTGTATGCTTTGTGTGCCTGGCGGGCTCGGTGACCAGCTCTGGTATGGGTGACTAAAAGAAATAGTCAAATACCCTGTGAACCCTGGATGAGTCAGTGATTGTCCCTTAAAGGTGGGCCACGTGGAAGTCGGGTTTTGACGCGGGGCATGAACATACCGGGGGGAGACATCATCACCGTCTGGGTTGTACTGTGGTTAGTTAGTTCCACTCTCCACATACATTAACCCTAGTCTTTACTGTAGTTTAAGTTTCGATGGGATTTCCAGCTCCGCGAGGATGATCAGAATCCTGACGATCCAGTTGGATTGTTAGGGTAGTTTAGCGTCATGTCATCGTGAACTGGGTGATGATATGCCTCGGACCTAGGACTCAGAGTAGGGGAGCCTAGGACGAGCTTGTTCGGGGCGATGGCGGGGCCCCGAACCTGGGGATTGTCCCCACATTATTTTTATTACTTCATTTATATTAACATAGGTTTCTTTTCAGAAACTTTGACGGCTCTAATATTGTATAGTAAATGAGATAAAACCTTCCCTAAATTGATGAATCTACATGAAATCCGAAGAACTACTTCAATCAATATGAGACTAAATTTAAATAAATAGTGATCCAATATAAAATTAAATGACATAAAATAGACTTGTAAAGAATAGGATTATATTCAAATAAAAGTAATAAATTAACAAAGGTGTTGTTTTTTTTTGTTCATTCTTCTATTGCCACTCTCCACCGAGCAGAATCTGTAAATTACAAAATATTATAACTATATAAAACGGTATGACGTAGGTTTCAGTAAAAAATATAATATTCTTAAAGGGTATTATTCTAGACGATCAACTTTGGCCAAAACTTTCACGTATCTGACTTGAGGATCCTATATGAAGGGACTTCAGATCTGTACACTACTCACTCAATATCAGATGGCGCTATAAGTTTCCTAAACGCAGTGAAACGCGCAAAGGAAATAATAAAAAAAACCGGCCAAGTGCGAGTCGGACTCGCGCCCTAAGGGTTCCGTAGTTATCTACCATATGATATACTACAAGCTTTTGCTCTTTGATTTTAAAAACTTGGTTTTTATTAGTTGTGAGAAAAATTGAAATATTTAATGATATTAGACTTTTCCCTTTATTTGTACTGTGAGACCTAGCTTCTTGCCAAATTTCATAATTTTAGGTCAACGGGAAGTACCCTGTAGGTTTTGCTTTTTTGCATAAATGTATGGAGATGAGATGAAAAGCCATATCTTTTGATTGCGTCGTTGTAAAAATTGAAATTTTCAGATCTTGTGTGGTTCATGGACCCTAATATTCGTTATCAATTTCAACCTGATACCTCTTCTCGTTTGTGAGAAAAAGGGTCTTGACAGACAGACGGACAACAAATTGATCCTATAAGGGTTCCGTTTTTTTTATTTTGAGGTACGGAACCCTAAAAACGGTCAAAACTAATTTTCTACGACATGAGGTTCAGGAAATTCGTTTCGTTTTCGCTAGGTCTAGCTAGATCAGTTTTTCACCGCCAAAAACCCCTACATAGTAAATTTCATTAAAATCGTTAAAGCCGTTTACAAATATATATATAGATATATATACAAATATTGCTCGTTTAATAGTATAGGATTCTAGGTCAAGAGGACAGGCTTGATTTAACAGGCGTTATAAAATATTGACCCTCTACCCGTTTCTGGAGAAAAAAGGATCACGAAATATGGATAACAAAGTAATCTTACGAGTATAAAGGTATAGTTTTTCTTTTTGAGTCACGGAACCTTAAAATAGTAGTTTAAGATACAAGTTCCGTAAGTAGGGTTATTACAAACGAGTTGACGTTTTGTAAGCCCGAGACGAAGTCGAGGGTTTACCATCGGCACGAGTTTGTCATAACCCTTACGGACGTGTATCTTACGACGTTTTTCAATACATTTGTGAGAAAATATATATACTGTTAAAATTTTCTATCTATTAGTTTAAAGTTACTAACCTTACTATTTAATCAAATTAAGAGTGCTGTGCTCGCCTATAATAGGTCTTGGTGTCAGACCGTTTCCCTATGTATGCTTTAAGTAAGTTTAACACCATTACTGTTGGCGTTACTAATTAATAAAAAAAAAACCGGCCAAGTGCGAGTCGGACTCGCGCACTGAGGGTTCCGTACCACCACATAAACATAATTGTATTAGTTGAAATTTTATTACTTGTTGTTATTTTATAGCTAATGCACTATAAACATACCAATTTTCAAGTTTGTAAGTGTTCCCATTTTTAAATAGAACTAAAACAAAAATCGCCTCAGCGACCATCCAACTTGACCCCTCTCTTATATGAATGTTCTTGAAACGGGAGCTCACCACAATTGGTTACCATTAGTTGTGAGAAAAGTTTTAATATTTAATGATTTCAGACTTTTCCCATTATTTGTACTGTGAGATCTAGCTTCTTACCAAATTTCATAATTTTAGGTCAACGGGAAGTACCCTGTAGGTTTTGCATTTTTGAATAAATGTATGGAGATGAGGACATAAAATGCCATATCTTTTGATTGCGTCGTAGTAAAAAATTGAAACTTTCAGATCTTGTGTGGTTCATGGATCCTAATATATGGTATTAATTTCAACCTGATACCTTTACCCGTTCGTGAGATAAAGGGTCTTGACAGACAGACAGACAGACAGACAGACGGACAACAAAGTGATCCTATAAGGGTTCCGTTTTTTTCTTTTGAGGTACGGAACCCTAAAAATAGGTGTAAGTAATATACTTGGTGAAGGAACCAACCATGGGTACTGTCAGCCTCTTGTCGATTTATGTTACTGGTACTCTCCATTTTATTTTAAAAATGTACGCAGTCATCACCCAAGTAAAAAGTCGCCACTGTAGTATTTTTACAGAATAATTTTATGATCAGAGTGTAAAAACTCCTTGGTATTATACTTTTTTTACTTACCGCACTAGTTCGGTAAGTAACTACTTACGAGCAATGTTTACGTCCTTGTAAGTACTTTTTTCGAGCAAATGTATTGAAAATAAATTAGAAGCTTAGCTTAATTAATTAAAGCATAATTTATCTCGTTTCATATCGCATTATCTATTTTGAAGAGTTAGTTTGTCAAACTTTATGTTATAAGGAATAATACTTTCATCTTAACATGCCATGAAACGTCCACTGCAGGACAGGGAGCTCCCTCCAGAACTCCAGCAAAAACGCGTGGTACTTTGAAGGGGATTTACCATAGTCACCACGCTTGTAAGCGTTACGGCTGGCGACCACTTTTGTTGGTGACCGCAGTATGTAAAATGGTACGATACTCAGAAAGATGCTGCTGCCCATCCTTCGGTTCATTAGCCCTTAGTCGCCTCTTACGACACCCACGTGTAGAGATGGATTGGTACTATACTTTGCCGGCACCACACGGACGAATAATTACAATAAATTCAGTATCAGTTCATAATTTTATATGGAAGAAAAATTATTTTACTGTGTTTCCAAAAGTTGGTAGAACAGAAGTTGTTGTATTTAGCCCTCACATTGGTCGAGTTACAAATAACCATAGCATAAACCATATCATATTAAAGTACGACAATATGGAAATAACAAGGCTTTTTATAAAACGTATGTACCGTATTTATGTCAAGCTGAAGTCGCCGTTGATAAGGGTAGAGCCCAGGACATCGGCTGAAATACGGCCGTCCTTCGGGAATACCTTACAAAAGCCCGATGCCTTTGCCCATGTAGTTTACACTCTTTAGTAATAGAATTTTCCCTTTGTGCAAGAGCTAATATGCGCCTAGCCTCGCCGGCTCTGCCTCATTTCATAAGACTTGGTAAAGCATTTTGTGAGAGCATAAACACGATAGACCTATGCTTTGACCTGAAAGGAATAGTATGAGCTTATGCTTAGAGTCATACCTAGAGCCATTACCTGAAATTTAAAGACTGTGAAGCAAACTTTATGTAAGATAGTTTATTATAGATAAGATGACTACATCAATAACAAAGAGGCATGGTGCTTTGATATTCCAGCAAAAGTTGAACCAGTGTTACAGTATAAACGCCAGAAATCAGAGACCTACTCAAAGTGATCCTGCTGACCTGCTGCCGTGTGTCCAAAGCCGACTTAAAAGTAGGCCGTCCTACAGATCTGTCTTGCCGTTTTTTTTTACGCTGCCATAGCATACGGTGATAGACTCGCTCGTTTTGCATTATGTTCTGCATGTTATGAAGATAGATAAAATAGCTTTGATGTGCTTATAATATTAGGTCTTTACCTATGAAATTGCCGTTTTGTATGGCGAATTTTAGGTAAACTCAATTTTCAGTACTAACATTTTTGCATTTTTCTTAGGAATTGTAAATCCAATTTTTTAAAATTTTTTTTTTGCATTATTGGGAAGACATTAAGCTAACAGAAGCTTAAATTTAATTTTCGAAAAATATTATCTGTAAATAAATATAACAAATCTAATGATGAAATCGGACGACATTTAAGACGAACAATTTTCGAACCTTTAATTTTATATATCAAACTAACAATAAAAACTTTATTTTATGCTTAAATTGATAACCTTGAAGTCAACTTTCAAATATAAGACAAATAAAAAAAATTGCATTAGAATTATAGGAATAATGATCTCATTAATCTGTAAGAAAATTTCGGCAATTTCATAGGTAAAGACCTATTATTCAATAAGTATTCTTAAAGAATTTACATTGAATAAATAATTCTGAATATAAAAAATCGGCCAAGTGCGAGTCGGACTCGCGCACTGAGGGTTCCGTACTACCACATAAACATAATTGTATTAGTTGAAATTTCAGTAAGTTAATGTGCTAGATTTTTTGAGTCCGACACGCGCTTGACCAAATTTTATTATTTGTTGTTATTTTATAGCCTATGCCCTATAATCATACCAATTTTCAAGTTTGTAAGTGTTCCCGTTTTTAAATAGAACTAAAACAAAAATCGCCTCAGCAACCATCCAACTTGACGGAATCCTCTCCTATATGAATGTTCTTGAAACGGGAGCTCACCACAATTGGTTACCATTAGTTGTGAGAAAAGTTGTAATATTTAATGATTTCAGACTTTTCCCATTATTTGTACTGTGAGACCTTGCTTCTTGCCAAATTTCATAATTTTAGGTCAACGGGAAGTACCCTGTAGGTTTTTCATTTTTGAATAAATGTATGGAGATGAGGACATAAAATGCCATATCTTTTGATTGCGTCGTTGTAAAAAATTGAAATTTTCAGATCTTGTGTGGTTCATGGATCCTAATATATGGTATTAATTTCAACCTGATACCTTTACCCGTTCGTGAGATAAAGGGTCTTGACAGACAGACAGACAGACGGACAACAAAGTGATCCTATAAGGGTTCCGTTTTTTTCTTTTGAGGTACGGAACCCTAAAAAGCTATGCAGAAAGTTTTAATACGGGGAGTGCTAGCTCTTGCATCAGACCTTAGCATAAGACTTAAAAAATAAACGTCTTTTTCCACAATCAGATAGACTCAGGTATTTCAGTGTAGGCGGTTTCTAAATCTAAATACTTATTCAATTATCTTGGGACAGAAAAAACCCATAAGAGAAGAAATGTAGCGTCTGATTGTTATTTTGTCAGCGAAATTGAAAGAAAACAGTCGATTGTATTGCGAAGTGCCACCTACAAGTTGGTTGAAGAAACAAAAGGAATAGTAGCGACAGTAAAGAGGGTGTGGGAAGCATTTGACGGTACATAAATCTGCGACCGGGAGCGAAACCGGCCCGCGTACCGCCATCCGCCGCGCCATGTACGCTCCAAGTGATGAGCTCAGCGAGAAAAAGAACTATTGCTTAAACTGCTTGCAATCTACTGCTGCTGCTGCAATCTCCTCTCGTCCTCGATTTAGTCTTGAGGACAGAGATGAAGTCGACGATGGAAAGAGTTTGCCCAGAAGAAGCCTATTCAATCGCGACTTGAATCGATTCGAGTTATATGAACTCAGCAACAAAGATTCAGGCAGAGAATCACACTATTTATAATTCGCGCGTTCACTAACGGCTGGCAAAATAAAAAAACCGGTCAAGTGCGAGTCGGACTCGCGCGCCGAGGGTTCCGATATACCTATAGTATTTTTGGAAGCAATAAAGTCCATTTTCAGGACCGCAAAACTAAATTTGTTTGTAAAGGTTTTTTGCAGATTTCTGAAAAACTGTGCAACTTAGAAAGATCGTTTTATTTTTGCTGTAAAGTTTATATAAACTTCTGTCAACTGTAATTAATTCAGATTTTTCCTTACTCAAACTTCGGAGATAAGGGGGGGGGAATGGTATTTTTCTTGACATTTTTCATCATAACTTAAAAACTAAGAAATTTAAAAAAATACAAAAATATATTTTAAAATGTACAAGTAAAGCCCTTTCATATGATACCCCACTCGACCTAGTAGCGACAATTTGAAATTTGGCCCCCCCTATTTTGGCCCCCTTTATATTAATAATCATACTTTTTTCAAAATTTTTTCTTGTGCAATTAAGTTGGGCAACTATATTCTAAAACTATTCCAAATTTCAGGTTGATAGCATAAGTGGTTGCTGAGATATAGAGGTGTGACAGACAGACGGACAGACAGACAGAGCGGCACCATAAGGGTTCCTTTTTTTTACCATTTTGGTATCGGAACCCTAAAAAGATCGGCATATTGTAAATGGGTTTCAATCACTGGTGCATTTTAAGACCACAACGCGCGAGCCGAGGGAGCGAAGCGATTGCTAGATACGAGAATGATTTACGAGCTGTTTTGTTAAATACCCGAAGCATTATATAAAATGACAAATTAAAAATTTCTCGGAATTTTGTCAAATGCATTAATACAAATTATATATTTAGCCTGCAACAAAATTTTGCTGATGTACCTAGTATTTTTTATCTTGCTCTTTTTAGGTTTTCTTTTTTGCCTAAAACTGCTAACGGGACTCTTTTTAGGGTTCCGATACCAAAATGGTAAAAAAAAGGAACCCTTATGGTGCCGCTCTGTCTGTCTGTCTGTCTGTCCGTCTGTCTGTCACACCTCTATATCTCAGCAACCACTTATGCTATCAACCTGAAATTTGGAATAGTTTTAGAATATAGTTGCCCAACTTAATTGCACAAGAAAAAATTTTGAAAAAGGTATGATTATTAATATAAAGGGGGCCAAAATAGGGGGGGCCAAATTTCAAATTGTCGCTACTAGGTCGAGTGGGGTATCATATGAAAGGGCTTTACTTGTACATTTTAAAATATATTTTTGTATTTTTTTAAATTTCTTAGTTTTAAAGTTATGATGAAAAATGTCAAGAAAAATACCATTCCCCCCCCCCCTTATCTCCGAAGTTTGAGTAAGGAAAAATCTGAATTAATTACAGTTGACAGAAGTTTATATAAACTTTACAGCAAAAATAAAACGATCTTTCTAAGTTGCACAGTTTTTCAGAAATCTGCAAAAAACCTTTACAAACAAATTTAGTTTTGCGGTCCTGAAAATGGACTTTATTGCTTCCAAAAATACTATAGGTATATCGGAACCCTCGGCGCGCGAGTCCGACTCGCACTTGACCGGTTTTTTTTCCGTTTGTCCGATTTTAAAACTCCAGGCGCAGTAGATTGATAAGTGTAGATTGAAAAATAAAATTATAACGAAATAGAAATAGTTATTTGTTATGCAAGGCAGCAAAAGCGTTATTTGGCGTGAGTGCCTTGTATTGAAACCTGAGCAAGCGAAGAGAATAGAAAGAAGAATCCTGAGCGTAGCGAAGGTTTCAAGGCACGAAACGCAAAATAACTTTGCTGCCGAGCGAAACACAAAATTTTTCACCTCACTAAAGCGAGGAAGCAGCCAGTACCGCAGCGTGGAGGTCTGCCATACTGCATCACGTTCGAATTTCAAAAACCTAGCGGCCAAAAATCGCTTTTGGCCGCAGAAAAACCTTTTGCCTGCTAGGGGCCAAAAATCGCTTTTGGCCGCAGAATTTAAACGACAAAACAAATGTTTCCGAGCTTTGGAGGTGAAAATAAACTTATTGTTAAAAAATATAGATGTATTACAAAGCCGATTGCAAAGTAACTTTGAAGCAACCACGGAGGTAGTTTTAAAATTACTGTTCAAACGGTTTTATGAGATTTCAGTGACTGAAATCTGAATAAGAACAAAATACGGAATTCTCACTGCGCGAGCATGACTTGCACTTGGTCGGTTTTTAATTTAGTGCATAATTTGTGGTCCTGAGTGTACTGTTGAAGGTGCTTTTTTCGACAGCCTAATGCCTGACTCTACCCGCACGAATTTAAAAGTTTGGTCGTTTACTATTATCTAATCTGTGGTCGTATCTACTTCCACCACAGATAAGATAACAGTAAATTGAAAAATAACACCCAGACGCTGCTCAACACTTAAACCAAGGCTTTCGGTAGTTGAAGCAACCGCCAATTTAATTTGGGATATTGCAGGGACAGGTTGCGGCCGCGTCGACTCGGTTCGCTACACAGCCGCCGGCGACACAATATTTACTAATAAAAATACCAGTAGGCATACATCGGCACACCACTTTAACAATAATAGCATATTGGAGGAAGATTAGCGCATGTCAATTTGTAAACAGAATTGACTGTGCGGTCTAGGATCACCGTCCATTAACTGTAAAATTGTAGCACAAGACCAGCACCGCATCGTCTCGCTTCAAAGTTATTGAAAAAGGGACTCTAAGTTAAATGGCACGCCGTAAATTTAGAATTTAAAACAGTGGTAAACACAGGCAACACGCTCCCCGCCGTCCACTATTTTTAATATAAACTAGGTGCTCATCTGTTGCTGGTCAGGTGGTGAAGCGGTCTAATGGAAGCCGATCCTTCAGTAATTTCTTAAGGCTACTACCTAGGGCGGAGCTTATACCCTCTCCCCGCTGAACCCGCAAAAGTGTAGTTAAATTAGAGGTACGTAACTCAGGGTGCACAGGGTTTAATTTTGCTTGCTCGCACAGCTCGCACTAAGAAAAGCAGCACAGGTCCGTCTAGCATGACGACTCGCCCTGCAATGACTTCTAGATGAGAGCGGGGTATGGGCTGTGTAAGGGTGGGAATTTAGTCGGGTTTTTTAAGGAATTAGATACATTTTTATTAAATTTCAAAAAAATAAGCCAACCACATCAATAAACGTGGTTTTGTAAATAAGGTTACAAATTTTCGTATATTTTTGATAAGAATTGCAGCAGTAAAGTGGTTACAAGTTGAAAAACTAGGGGTCATTTTGGATTTTTTTTTTCTAGAGTTATATTCAATAAATCAATTTTTGAGGCCAACCACATCACTTGTCATATCTTGTAGATTACTATATTTTATTTTCGTCAAAAAATCTGCCAATTTTAGTATCTAAAAGTGGTTACAAAGTTACTCAATTTTAGGGTCAAGTAGGACTGCCTAGCCATAAAGACTATTTTCCGTGAAGTAACTATATTCGATCGCAAAGGTTTTCCACCATACGTTTTAAACGCGACGGGGGCAAAAAAAAACCTAAACTGATTAAAAGTACGGAACTGAACACTGATTGTAAAATGAGGTATTCATTTTTAGGGTTCCGTACCTCAAAAGAAAAAAACGGAACCCTTATAGGATCACTTTGTTGTCCGTCTGTCTGTCTGTCAAGACCCTTTATTTCACGAACGGGTAAAGGTATCAGGTTGAAATTAATACCATATATTAGGATCCATGAACCAAACAAGATCTGAAAATTTCAATTTTTTACAACGACGCAATCAAAAGATATGGCATTTTATGTCCTCATCTCCATACATTTATTCAAAAATGAAAAACCTACAGGGTACTTCCCGTTGACCTAAAATTATGAAATTTGGCAAGAAGTTTGTCTCACAGTACAAATAATGGGAAAAGTCTGAAATCATTTAATATTACAACCTTTCTTACAACTAATGGTAACCAATTGTGGTGAGCTTCCGTTTCAAGAACATTCATATAAGAGAGGGGTCAAGTTGGATGGTTGCTGAGGCGATTTTTGTTTTAGTTCTATTTAAAAACGGGAACACTTACAAACTTGAAAATTGGTATGTTTATAGGGCATAGGCTATAAAATAACAACAAATAATAAAATTTGGTCAAGCGCGTGTCGGACTCAAAAAATCTAGCACATTAACTTACTGAAATTTCAACTAATACAATTATGTTTATGTGGTGGTACGGAACCCTCAGTGCGCGAGTCCTTCTCGCACTTGGCCGGTTTTTTTTACTTCTTTTTCAAAACTTTACTTTCCAACCAGGTCCGCAGTAAAGGAACTTCCTACCTTCTTACTCTACTGCATATTTACTGTACTATAGTTTCAAGGGCTCGTGAGCTTTCTTTGTATACAAAGGAAACACTCCAATCAAATTAATTCTGAAGGGATGCTCTTACTTGAAGTCAAAATTGCTTGGTATAATAATTAACAATATTCTTATTATCCGGAGGAGACCTTTTCTAATAAAATTAACGTACCTCCTTGTGTCAAAATTCTGACGGAGGCTTAATATGTTAAACGTTTGATAGCTCCAAATATTATCCGCGTGGCTCGAAAAGGTCTTGATTGCTTAATAAATTTCGTAAAATTTAGATATTTGACTTTTATGTTTTTTGCGGAAACTCGGGGCGTTGGGCGAAATGAAATTATGTAAATCCATTTCAGGATTTATAAGCCCGTCCTTCGAAAACAACGCGTAGAGATTTATCTCCTGGAGGCGGTCGGGAAAAATGGTGGCCGAATAAGTTTTATTAGGATTGTATTCCGATAGGATAGCGTTAACCCTTTAGGCGCGTCGCGGACGAAATATTGCGTCGGTAATGGGGAGGTGCTCCCAGGGGCGTATTTCCATTCGGTATGTCTGTCGATAGCCCGCATGTAAAGACTCCTTGAATTCGGAATGATGACTTATGGAATTAGCCAGTCGATAACTGGGTCGTATGCTGAAACTCTGTCCATTTTCAAAACTTCCTATCGATCAATGAAAATGGTTTACGGAACGCGGGCGATATGACATTGTGGTTAACATACATAAAATACTAACATTATATATGTCTATTCTGTCCACTCTATATCTATTTCTTCCGCCCACGACGTATCCATTCATCCATCCTTAGGTCCTAAGGACCAATCCTGCCAAAGGAAATCTTTGGTTCACGACAAGCCGTATTACTAGTTACTAACGAAACCACCTGAATCAGCGCCTATCAATTTTATACAGAGGCACAAGTATTGTAGATTTCTCTTGAACCCGCATGTGCCTCCCAACCCCTATCAACCAATGGGTAAGAGCCCCACCGCCGGCTCTGCGCTGCCCGACAATAAATAAACCAGAGTCAGCTCTTATCGCGACGCTGTGTCTCAAGTTTATTCGATACAAAAAAGATTTAGCTACATGGAGATATACTGCTGTTATTCTGATAAAAGGTGGTACGGGCGCCGAGAATGTTTTTACGTTACATTCAGGGTGAAAACGAGATGTCTCAGTAGATGGAGGACAATGAGAAAATCAAGAAAAAACACAAGAGAACTTCTGGTGTTCAAGAGGCCTTTTCTAGATTTTCAGCCTATAGTCTGTTTTAGCTAAAGCCCCTGACTTTCTTGTCCAAAAACATTTAATGTTTTGATGAATATCACCATTATATCCAAACAGATAAGCATAAAAGACTGAACTAAAATAGACAATTTGTTTGTGATATCATGTTGATATTCGGGCGAACAAAATTAATTGCCGGTGATAGAGTAGCTTATGGCATAGAGGAAAGAAATAACTTATGGTGATACTAAAAGCATTTGCCAGATAAGAAAGTCGGGAGTTTCAAATCAGCTTAAAAATTTTAAAAAGGCCTCCTCCTGAACACTGGGCTCCGGTCTGGCATATCTCATCTCGTTTTCACCCTGATTATCATATGAAAAAAAGCTTGTCGGCTCCCGGTCTAAGGTAACAAGGTTTTATTTGAGACTCTTTAAATGTAAATAACTCACAAAATAACTTTACGCACTGACAGTCTGACGCACTGCACTATCGGACGCGGATATCTACCAGAGTTATGGTTAACCCAAGGAGGTTTTAACCCACGCTACAAGCGAAGCGTAGTAAAACCTCCTTGGGTTAACCACCCCAACTCACCTCACTTGTTAAAGGTTTTCCTCAGAACAAAAACCTCCTTGCTTCGCTCGGAGAAGAAACCATGCTATTTTTTAGGGTTCCGTACCTCAAAAGAAAAAAACGGAACCCTTATAGGATCACTTTGTTGTCCGTCTGTCTGTCTGTCTGTCAAGACCCTTTATCTCACGAACAGGTAAAGGTATCAGCTTGAAATTAATATCATATGTTAGGGTCCATGAACCACACAAGATCTGAAAATTTAAATTTTTTACAACGACGCAATCAAAAGATATGGCATTTTATGTCCTCATCTCCATACATTTATTCAAAAATGCAAAACCTACAGGGTACTTCCCGTTGACCTAAAATTATGAAATTTGGCAAGAAGCTAGGTCTTACAGTAAAAATAATGGGAAAAGTCTGAAATCATTAAATATTTCAACTTTTCTCACAACTAATGGTAACCAATTGTGGTGAGCTCCCGTTTCAAGAACATTCATATAAGAGAGGGGTCAAGTTGGATGGTCTCTGAGGCGATTTTTGTTTTAGTTCTTTTTAAAAACGGGAACACTTACAAACTTAAAAATTGGTATGTTTATAGTGCATAAGCTATAAAATAACAACAAATAATAAAATTTGGTCAAGCGCGTGTCGGACTCAAAAATTTAGCACATTAACTTACTGAAATTCCAACTAATACAATTATGATTATGTGGTGGTACGGAACCCTCAGTGCGCGAGTCCGACTCGCACTTGACCGGTTTTTTTCAGTATGGGATGACAATTGCTAGCATGTCTCATGCCATGTCAAATCGTCAATGATCACATCCTACCAAATTAGATGAACGACGCGTTCATTGCATTTACAAAGTTTATAGGATTATTGTAACTTGTTGGGATTTTAACGGTTGAAAATATTTCCTAAATTATATGTTGTAAACATTGTGTAAATTATAAAAAACATGTAGTGAACAAGATAAAAATATCGTGAATTTATTCGTAAGTTGCTCTCCATATTAGTGATTGTTCTTTTTAATAATAACGTGTGTAGTTGATGGCTGTACATCTTCAAAACAACAAAACGAAAACTGCAAAGAAATTTTATGTTTTCATCTGTAAGTTTTATTCAGTATTTTTCATGTTTGTGGATTATTATCACAAATATTGCTTAAAAAATGTCAACTTATCATTCTTACAGTCAGAAATATGGAAATTGTAACGTATTTTATTGTAATTTATCGTTTTTTGTGAGATCATGTTGAAGGTCATGAGTGATGTATTTTCTATCGATAGTGGTGCTTTTACTTTCGAGCGGAGCGAGAAAGGTATTGTAATCGTGAAAAA
Organism: Athrips mouffetella; assembly: GCA_947532105.1. Lineage (NCBI taxonomy): Eukaryota > Metazoa > Arthropoda > Insecta > Lepidoptera > Gelechiidae > Athrips > Athrips mouffetella. The sequence continues at coordinate 481,120 of OX383961.1, read as the reverse complement.
AGTTGCACAAATTTTCTCAAGAATGTGCTCTATATCACTTATATACCAAAAAATGCAAGCCCCCTAAAAATGTCCGTCCGTCGTCGGTCGGTCTGTCCGTCACGCTTTGGCCTAGCGGCTAAGCGAATGGTCCCATTACCACCATATTTTAAATTTAAGACTTTTATGCAAATTGGTCGAAGGGTTCCTAATGGTTTTTTGCTGGCTCTCATTTTGAGGGTAGCTGTCATACAACAAAAATGAAGAATTGATTTTTTTTTAAAACGGCTAAAATTAAACTTTGCTTGACTAAGGATCTCCATGCAAGGTATCTTGCGCCATCATCAGTTTGTCTGTGTGATTTCATATAAGGGGTGTTCCTGTACTACCAAAACGTAAACTTGTGATTTACTCATAATTGGTTCCATTAAGTTTATATTATTTTCTATGATATTAATTCTGTTTTGGTTATTTACTTGAATGGATATTCAATTTGATTGGTTTTTGCGAAAATTTAGTACACAGGATGTACGAAAAACTGAAAGGGCTTTTTCAGTAGACAAAACTGAACAACTATCCCTAAGAAACGTGTTTTGAAATAAAAAAAATCGGTAATTAATCATATACAGGGTATTCTAGTACTACCAAAAATTTAACATGTGATTTGTTCGAAATCGTTTACGGTTAGTTGGTTTTAATATTCAACAATTCGAATTCTGAATTCATCTGCTTATTTCATTAGAACATTTTCTAGAAAAACCGAAATATAAATTTGTATTTCCATACTATGTGTATGGTATAACAAATATAAGTTTGCGGCTGATAGTTTTACTTGCATATCGCGAGAAAGAAAGTGCAGTGCTGCTGTATCATTTACTATATTTTACAATATTCAACGCAAGTTTTGTTTTTAGGGTTCCGTAACTCAAAAAAAAACGGAACCCTTATAGGATCACTTTGATGTCCGTCTGTCTGTCTGTCTGTCAAGACCCTTTGTCTCACGAACGGGTAAAGGTATCAGGTTAAAATTAATATCATATAATAGGATCCATGAACCACACAAGTTCTGAAAAATTCAATTATTTACAACGACGCAACCAAAAGATATGGCTTATTATGTCCTCATCTCCATAAATTTATGCAAAAAAGCAAAACCTACAGGGTACTTGCCGTTGACCTAAAATTATGAAATTTGGCAAGAAGCTAGGTCTCACAGTACAAATAATGGGAAAAGTCTGAAATCATTAAATATTACAACTTTTCTCACAACTAATGAAAACCAATTGTGGTGAGCTCCCGTTTCAAGAACATTCATATAAGAGAGGGGTCAAGTTGGATGGTCGCTGAGGCGATTTTTGTTTTAGTTCTATTTAAAAACGGGAACACTTACAAACTTGAAAATTGGTATGTTTATAGTGCATAAGCTATAAAATAACAACAAATAATAAAATTTGGTCAAGCGCTTGTCGGACTCAAAAAATCTAGCACATTAACTTACTGAAATTTCAACTAATACAATTATGATTATGTGGTGGTACGGAACCCTCGGTGCGCGAGTCCGACTCGCACTTGGCCGGTTTTTTATTCTGAGTTCGAATCCCGATGGGGACACTGTCAAACAAATATCACTTTGTGTGTCTTCGCCAGATTTAAATATCTTAAACAGCATGAATCATCCTGAATCAACAAATCGTAAGAAATATGATAAAAAAATAATTAAATTAATCTACATAAAATTCTACACAAAAAAGGTTTCGAAAGTTTTTCGCTAAAACCAATACTTTAAAAGATTTGAAAGCATGTGGTGAGGAAAGCGAAAACACGGAGCAACTGTTGTGCATGTCGGCGAGACTCCACTGGGGGACTCACGAGCGTCCCAATTATCCATAATTAGAAGTAGGAAGAAAACAACTAATGTAGGTAAATCACTTTTACTCATTCGGACATAGTAACAGCTTACACAAGAGTTCGAACAATAATGAATCATCTATTCTACTACACCGACTTAAATACTAAGTGACAAACAACCCTTCCACCGTTCCTCACACCACTCTGCATAAGCAAAGCAAGTGACGTAATTAACAATAGATTTAGTTACTAGTAATTCAATAACTTATTAAACAATATTGAAAAGTGCTTGATAATTCGTCTAAATATAATTGATGATTTTTAAAATACATTTCATGTTATTTCTTAAATAATATTGGACCGGAAGTTCTCAAAATTGCGGAAATGTAACAAAAATATGGTCTTAAAATTATTTTGAGTTAAATTATATTTACAAAAAGCAATAATCAAATAAATACAAGCGGTACGCCGCCCATATGCACATGCAACGCTTTGATTTTGATTTGAGCTACTTAGGAGAAAACCACAAACCCGTATTTCAGCATGTTTGCAAAACCATCGCAAATGCACCCCCTGCATTGAGGGATAAAAGTTTGTGTTAAAATCCTACATAATTTGTATGTAAGCTAGAGATATTCATGATAATTAAAAAAAAACCGGCCAAGTGCGAGTCGGACTCGCGCACTGAGGGTTCCGTACCACCACATAATCATAATTGTATTAGTTGAAATTAATGTGCTAGATTTTTTGAGTCCGACACGCGCTTGACCAAATTTTATTATTTGTTGTTATTTTATAGCTTATGAACTATAAACATACGAATTTTCAAGTTTGTAAGTGTTCCCGTTTTTAAAATAAAACTAAAACAAAATTCGCCTCCGCGACCATCCAACTTGACCCCTCTCTTATATGAATGTTCTTGAAACGGGAGCTCACCACAATTGGTTACTATTAGTTGTGAGTAAAGTTGTAATATTTAATGATTTCAGACTTTTCCCATTATTTGTACTGTGAGACCTAGCTTCCTGCCAAATTTCATAATTTTAGGTCAACGGGAAGTACCCTGTAGGTTTTTCTTTTTTGCATAAATGTATGGAGATGAGGACAAAAAAAGCCATATCTTTTGATTGCGTCGTTGTAAAAAATTTTAATTTTCAGATCTTGTGTGGTTCGTGGACACTAACATATGGTATTAATTTCAACCTGATACCTCTACCCGTTCGTGAGATAAAGGGTCTTGACAGACAGACAGACAGACAGACAGACAGACGGACAACAAAGTGATCCTATAAGGGTTCCGTTTTTTTCTTTTGAGGTACGGAACCCTAAAAAAACCTTTACACCTCCTACCCCTCTTGCCTCCACCGCAACCGTACTTTTAGTAAGTAAGTAAGTAAGTAAGAAGTTTGGTATTAAACAGCTACGTAAGAAATAACCGTTAGTAAAAAATACTTAAAGTATTATTTTCCTGAATGAATTTAATAACTGCTTTTAACAGATTTGCCTTTTATTTAAGTTTAGTACTTCAACTTTTTGGTGAAAGTTTCGACATCGATTTTTCCTTGTGTGACTTATCGACTATCGATAGATGAAAGCATGCACACATCCCTACTTGTGACGAATTATTTCTTATATATTACTTCTATATGAGGTCAAATTTCTTTGAGGTTTTCTCTATCCTAATTATAATCGTGTGCTGAAATATGGAAAGAAAGTTAGCTTTTGACCTTTAAGTTATCGCAGACACTTAATTGTGTCTTTGTTAAAATCTCGATATGTACAAAAAAAGGCTTCATAATTTTACTTCTCATATAATGTGTGTTTTTTTGTTTATTTTTTTACAAGATTCTTTAATAGATTTTCCAAAGCCTTACAAAGATACAACAAATCGCGAACTATATTTCTTCATAATGTTGGCGGGTACATATTATTGTGCCGTCTCGATGCGATGTGAGAAAGCGACCGAGGAGCCGCGTAGAACGAAGCGCACAGATGTGGATTTACTGACACGACACAATCGCTACCTAATGGACTTCTCAAGCTTATCTGCACTTGTCTGTTTGTCGCCCGCTGTTATTGACTTCCTTACTGTTTCTTTATCCAAGTAAATACAACTTATTGTTAGTTGCGGTAATGGATTTCTATAAGGACTAGTCTCTACATACGTTAAAAAGTTTTATTATCAACTCCTGTACGTAGAGGGATTTTGCAGTATTTATTTTACTCTTGAATAACAGGGACATTATTTCGAAGTTCTACAGGGTACACTTACGAGTACATACATCAAGAAGTACAAATTTAATATGGGTTATCATGGCTAGACGTGTGAAGTCAAAGTTCGAAAACAGTTCCCAATTATTTTACCTTGTACTTTTTTGAAGTTTAAAGAGAATTTTGCGCAGCTAGGCTGGATACTTATATGAATTATAAAATTACTTGAAAGTAGATAAGCGACGAACAATCAGCCTATTACTTTACTGAAATCGCTTGACAAAAACTATTATGAAACAATGTTATTCTGCAACGGAGCGGCTGCATCCCAATTGAGTGTACCCGCAACCTGTGCGAGCAATATTCCAAATTAAATTGGCGGTCTATGCATGCAGCGTGAGTTCCGAGAACATCTATGCCTCGGCCCAGTAAAGGCATTGCTCACTCAAGGGAAATTGTGTTGCCACTTCCGCTATAGCCTTCTCTGCTACAAGGTTTGTGTCTCTATTTGGTAATGGAGCTAGCCTGTGCTATGCAACTCATATCCACAGCGTGAGTTTTCATTTACTTCGGTCCCAAAGCCCACGTTCTTCATGAAAACAGGCAACAAATTATTTGTATCTATTTTATTTATATCACGATCACGTAACCACTTTACTGTGAAAGAAAAATTCGATTTTTTTTCTTTCTTCCGGCCAAAATGCTTGTTATCACGAGTAGAATCACTGGGCTTCGGCAGCGAAAAATTCTCGCTGCATATATTCTTTCTTATTTTGTAGAGTCTCATCGTGATTTAACTTACTCATTACACTATTTGGTAGCTCGGACCGCAGAAACTTTAGCATGGGTCTTAAATTAAAGAAGTACCTAGTACACACGGTCGCACATCGTTAGAAACACTTTGATCTTGAGCGGGTCTCTGGTTTCGAGCGTTTATAGCGTAGCGCTGGTTCAGCTTATAATAGTTTTGTTTATACGTGCTTGCTGCCGTGCGTACATTTGAATTTTATAACTCTAATAATTTTATTATCACCCTTCAACAGGACGCGGCACTTAAAGAAGTGTTGACACTCAACTGTTTTATACTGGTTTAAGTGCGGTAAGGAAAGTAGATATGATATTATTATAAGCAACAAACCGCTCGCCTGTTAATTTCCTGCTGCTGCAGTCTACAGCAGCATAAATAACGACGATCGGCCCGACACGGCACGGCGGCGTTCATTCGAGCTGAACCGTGCATACACATTAGCTTCGTTAGAGCCAGATGCCAGACACAATGCTACGCCTTTACACGCGTGTATAAAGCAACATTCAGCTAGCTCGCTTTTATACAAACTCTTTGAACTCTTCGGAATGATTCTTCCTCCTGCGGTTTTCCCTGGTAGTTACGTCAGGACAAAGGGTTATTCAAAAACCGAGTTAACAAACTTCTCAAAGGCTGGCAACGTATTAGGACCACCCCCAGGTGTTGCAAGTGTCTATGGGTCACAGTTAAGTATGTCAGTGACACATACCATCAGATGAGCTGGCTGCTCCTCGGCTTAAGCCACGATCACACCTTCCCTAATTCAGAAACTAATTCGGCTTATGTATGCCGAATTAGTCTTTGAATTCAGTTAGGTGTGATCGTGGCTTTACTATAGATAAAAAAAACTTACATCAAAAAGCAAAGTTAGAACGCGGATAGGTAACTGCTAGTCGCAAAACAACTAAGAAGACTCCTTTGCTTCGGAAGGCAAATTAAGTCTTTAAAATATTTAGATACAGTTGCACTAAGCATCTTTGAAGTTAAAGCTCCTTTAAATATTTTAATGACACTTTCTGATTTATTGACAACGGAAGTGACAGTCACAGATTTAAAGTTGCTTTAACTTTATAGAAGCTTCAAAAACTGTCTTTTAGTAACTTACAGGTGTCACTGTTAATTACGAGTCAGTTGAAGACGTGACAGCTCGGTTGGAAGAGCGTTGCCACAGGACTTAGATTATGAATAACGGGAGCTTACCCACAGGATGCTGAGAGTCGCTGGTTCAATTCCATCCCGACGCACGTCAAATTCCTTCTCGTTCCAAAGAACGGTTGTTCAGTTACGTCAGAAAAAATCAGGCTTGACAACTCTGACAATTGGGATAATTAAATGAGTTACTGACCTGACATTATCTATACCAATAAACTTGAATACACGATAATACCACTACGAGACTTTCATTATTTCGTTGATGGGATCTGTAGCAGTAATTTTGAGCAAAAGACGCCCCCAAATCCATTAGAGCCTAGATAATGACGTAAACAGGAAAGGGCCAGTGGGTAGTGGGTGCTGTAGTGGGTTGTACTGATAGGAAGCCACATTACTGCTAATATCGCGACAAGCCGGCGCCTCACGACGGATTTTTCGTCCGGTGTCTTATGATAAAGCCCCTAACCGGGACACATAAAACTTGATACACAGTAAGTGGATATGAAGCCGGCTAGATAATTTATTTACGCAGGCTGTTGTGGCGTGTGCACACTGAATGAGATCTTACAGTAGTAAGATTAAGACAAATTCGTTCGCACTTCTCTTGAGAATTAAGAAACATTTTTTTTATGTCAAAGCATAAGAGAGCAAAAAAGATAATGGGAAATAGGATGGGAGATGGTCACCACTGCTTATATTGCACTTGCTTTGTGATGTACAGCCAAGAACAGGTTAAGATTGACATTCAGCCCCAACAATGGTGAAAGCAATAAGAACGGTTCAAAGTCCAATGTGTCAAGAGTAGTCCCTTGGGTGGCACGTTTGGCAAAGATTACTATTATCTAATCTGATACGTGAAGTCAGTTGCAGGCAAAGATTTTAGAAACCCACGCGCAGGGCGTGTAGAAGCGCGTTTTTCTTATTACTTCAATGGTTGCATGTCATTCCCACAAGTCACTCCTATCCAATGATTACCTAGAATCACCTGCTACAATCAAGGAGGTTTTAACTCACTTGCCTAGAATTTAGTCCTTGTCTCATCCATACCAACTCTCTCACCCTGAAGGAGAGTCGCGCACCGTAAGGACAGGCAGAGATTGTATTCTTCCACCTGCTACAATATTTTCAGTAAGAGATTTCAGATTTCATTTATTTAATGTAGATTCTTTATAGAAAACCTACTAAATAAACGTAACCACATGCTGTATACCAGCGTTTCGAATGCGTGCTATGGTAGCGCAAAACAACCGGCAAAAATTAATCAAATTAGAAATCTTGAGTTCTAAACTCTCTCATCAACCCTTGCATACTCTGGTTTAGTCAGTTAGAGTATTGAGTTGGCTTTAATTCAAAGCTTATTTCACTATAGCGTTAAGCCTCTCGGGTCAGTAGGACGAATGCTTCCGCAATGAGGAAATAATTCGGCGCGCGAGGTCGTTAAGGGCATGTATTGCCACTTCGTGGACGCAAATTGAATGCTTAATTATCTGTGGTGACCGGACATGGGTTCCGGGTGGTTAACGCCTCCGTTAACCCAGTGTGTTACGAGCTCACAAGCAGTTGTCACAATCTACCTACACTAATTTGTTCGATTCAAACCAAGCAACACGTGATCTAAGTACGTAATTTAATGAAATCTAAGAAATTTGTAATGGCGCACTCAAAAGCTGGAATTTCCATGGAATTCACAATCATAGGGAATTTCGGGGGTGAAAGTCGAGTCGAGTCGGGGGTGAGTTATTCGTTAACTTCTTTATTCAGATAACCAGGATCCATTTACAAATTAATAAAAAATTAAAAATACACATATCATTCGATCACTCATTCTGATAGATAAACAGTTGCATTCATGATTCGAACGAAAAGTATCCATCCCCATTTTCGTGTGTCTGAGTTTGAAATTTCAATACTACGGCTTACAATAACTAGTGAGAATGACTCAGAAACTAAACGATTTAATTAAATTAATGTTTATTTTGATACCTTGGATAGAGCCGAACCACTGACTTTCACAACACAGGTTTTCCTAGCGTGAAAGACAGGGGATCCTTTCTTTTGTGCCATAAACTAATTTACTGTCTGGAGTTTTAAGTGCAAACCCTTTGTAATTGGCTGAAATAAATTTATTTATTATTTTAATATAAACTAATAATGTACTTTTAGCTTCAACATCTCCTATGATCCTGAATGCGGCAGTTTTCCAAAGCTTTGATCCCTTTGAAAAATAAAGTTTTCATTTTGGTCCTACCAAATAAAGCTCTCCGTATGGGATCCATGACTTCGATTTTTCTTTCGTATCTGTTTCTCCTTCGATGTTAACTATGAATGGAGGACTTACAGTTAAATATAGTAAGTGGGTAGAGTGGTTTACTTGTTCCAACTTGGCTTGGCGAATGACATCTATCGAAGCTTTTATTTCCCTCAAAATAAAATTGCTTGCAGGATTGGATGACTGGCTGTTGAACTTTACCTCATAATTTACACGTTTCTGAATATAATGGCCTAAATTTCTAGTGCCATCCTTATACTGAAATAAACTATCAATACTCACTAACTAGGTTTCTTGAGCCATAAAACGAGTGAAAACTGAGAACACAGAGAGCATATATGTTTTTTTGACGGTGCTATCTTTCATGCAGCAATTGTGTATCTACAAAATGTATAATCAAAGCATAAAAATATGTCTGTGTAATAACGCAAGAAACTTCTAAAAAACGCTTTCTGAAAGTAGGCACGTCTAGTTTGAAGTTTCGTCTCATAGACGATAATATTCCATATCTGCCTATCACATTCATTGCGGTTACGTTCGTGTTCTTCTGAAGAATCTTGACACAACCGCCATAAAACACCTAGCAACCGCAGGCTTATCCCGCGCGGAGACAGTTGGATTGGAAGCGAGTGCTGGATTTGAGTTCAGCTAGACTCATGGCCGGCACTAACCTCCTTCAAATTATGTGTGTGCACCCTACTTTCGTTTTTCTCACGTTTTTGTTGTAGACGCTGACTAACTAAAGTCACTAAAATTGGTCGGAAGATTTTATCTTTTTCAATAAGTATGTTATTATAAGCTCCCGCTATTCTTTTCTCGAAGGTATCTATTTCCATAAATCTTTCAAACCTATAAACCACCTACACTAAACATAATTGAATCATACTGTCTGCAGACAACTAATCTTGCTCAAGCCAAGCCGTCTAGCTTACTCACATCGGCGCAGTACATTGATCAGCTAGCTTATATCGCTTCAGTTTGATCCCGGCCGATAAAATATGAAGGTACTGCAGTGTCTCCCGCAAACACCACGCGTCATGATGATTGTAGGCGTCCAGTGGTGTTAAAACAAGACGGACGGAAAGGCCAGGTTGCTCTAAAGATGCATCTTGACTTCGCGCGCAAATCATCGAACATTGATAAGCGTAGCAGCTCGCTAAAGCTCGCCAAGGAGGTTTTAACCCACGCTTTGCCGAAGCGTAGTAAAACTTGGTCGAGACATACCAATGCAGTTGCAAAAATCTTCCAAAGCTTTTTTCCGAGATATTGGCTGACATCTGTAAGTACATTATACTTGATGGTTGAAATTGAAAAATTGTTCTGAAAAATAAAACAGTAATCCGCTCCAACCGTATCTTGATTACATGTTCGCACAGAAATTGTCTTGTATTGCAATATTACATATACTGAGGTAGAAGTTGTGGCCAAATGCAAAATTATCTGCGCAACCTTATTCGCGCTTCTGCTTTGGGTAGACAATGTTCCTTGTTCAAATATATATTTTCCATACAGCCTGCAGACTACACGCAGGGGTAGACGAAACAGCTCTGGGTTATACCGCTATATGCGATGCTGGACTTTTATCCGCTCAGAAAACTCTGCAAATAGGCCTCCAAAATATGTCCTACGAAGATACCGAGAAGTTATTAATCGTTTAAAAGTAAAATTAGTTATTATTACATCTTGCTTATAATAAACTTTTACACTCACTTTTACACCTAAATATATTTCGTTTGTGATTATTTAATATAGTTTTTGTAGTTTTAAGTTGGTTTATTTTGCTTGAAACACAGTAATGTAATTAATGTAATTTTTTGCTCTAATTATACGAGTTTAGTCCTAAGTCATCATTATTAAATGTCTTAAATAATTTATTTATCATTATTATTATTTAGGCCTTTGCCCAGCAGTGGGACACTACATAGGTTAGTAATAATTATTATTATAATTATTGTTATACCGTACCTGCATAGTGCTACGATTTATTTAGTATAATAAATACTTAAATTTTTTGAAATATTTATTTCTATATTCATATTTGTATTTCTTTCCATAATTAACCTTTATAGCACAGGTCTACCTTTTTTAAGTACTAGCCTCACCTACTGTTTTTTGCATAGCCCTAAGATAGCTCTAAATTTATATTATATTGTAACTTGACTGTTATGGCTAAATGTAGAACGTTAAATAAATTATTTGTATTTGTACTTACCTTTTTGTTTTATAAACACACTGGTTGATTATTCAGAGTATATGTTAAATAAGAACATAATACATTCTTCATTTGAGGAAGTATGTAACAGGTTTGAGAAACCATCATGGGCCTGTAAAAGGACTTAGATGGTGCCGGGCAGAATGTGTTTTCGTTCTCGCTTTATTAAGAAATTTATTTTTATATCGGTTTTATTTTTTGATGCTGGAAAGTAACTGGTAATATCTCTGGTATATCTGGTGGTACCTTTGACAGTGAACTTGAATTTCAATTTTACAACATTGGTACATCTGTACCTTAGAGGCATGAGGTCGGATGAACAGATCAGGCCAAATTGACTTTTGAACATATTTATACTATATATTATTTTCTCTATCTAACAAGCTAACTCTGATATCTCTATCTTGCTCCCCTGTGAAGATACGCGGGTGCATAATGTCGGTTCTGTGGATTATTTGTAATAACTATGAGGCATGATGTTTCATTAACGCTTACAACTTTATGGATCTAATTTTCGGAAAGTTTAGGTGACGTATTGTTACTTAAATCTTTATGCATTTAAAATATTTGATTCTTCACGCACGGTGTATTAGCAAATACATCTTTATGCCTCCAAAATTTACATTAAATCTAGGTGCTTATAATCATTTAAGGCTTTATGCTTCAAAAGAAATAAAATATTTGTGAAAGACATAAAGTTTGATATGATTATCAGACCTTATTACTATTTAAAACATACGTTACTAGTTAAAAAGGTGTACCTAAATAGATATACAACCGTAAGCCTCAAATTACAACAAAATTATTTCGTTGAAACTGCGCCTGTTTACGAGATAGTTCGGAATACTTCGAGTATTTTCGGGTCTTGATGTTGACAGATCGGCAAATTGGCGCGAATTCTATTGTATGTATGTCTCTTTTGCGTTCACGCAGCACTATCAAATGAGTGAAAGTGACACACAATGACTCACCGCGCCGGCCGGTTAGTAAAAAGATAAACAATTTTGTTGCTATCTGTGATTGTTCAGTACAGAACTTTCAACGTGTTGGTGTAACTTAATTTCTAAAAAGTGTGAAAAAACAGTGATTAGTTTGTATTTTGTTGGTATTCTCGTGTGGTTAGGAAATATAGACTATGTGCAGTTATGGAGGACAACAAGAAAGTAAGTTTGGTCACAAAAATTTTACCTTTTTATTCAATCTGTCTCGAAAATACACACCTTAGTGAAATTTATCCGTTACAAATCTTTCAGAAAAAAGTTCCTATGTATGAGCAAGTATTTGAAAAGCGGCGAAGGCTTTCTAGTCGTCGCAAAAACCAACTCGAAGAGAAGACCCAACGTGATCACAAAAAACAATACGAATGTAACAGCACAAGTAAGTGAGGTTAAGTTAATTTTGTACCTACGTACCTCTTTTACTTACTTTTCAAATTATAAATATTTTTTTATTATTTAGGTAAGATCGCTAAACCTGTGATCATTGCATCTACTTCAAAAACATCCGATGACAGTCCTAAGGATGCTGTAATTGGTGAGTTAAATTAAATCTATTAAATATTTTGCCAACAGTGTTTGGTTTAATTTTCAAAGCAAATAGGTAATATTTTTAAATCTTTACAGATCAAGAAGGAATATTTGATTATGACAGCGATGACAGCGTAAAGGACAAGAATTATGAACCGGAAGAAGATATTGGCTCTAGCGATAGTGAAATAATCATTTCAGAGCCTTCAAAACACAGAAAAGATGAGGTTAAACGTCAATTATTTTCATATACACCGAAAAAGTTGCCTATCAATGCTGATGCACGCAACGATTCCGAACTGATAACAATAGAAGATCTGCTAGGTCCACAAAAAGCATGTGATCTAAGAACCGATCGCAGTCCAGACTTAGATGTATGTCTTTCTCCACCATCTAAAAAGCTTTGTTTAGATCGCAGTCCAAACTTAGATGTATGTCTTTCTCCACCTCCTAAAAAGCTTTGTCTAGATCGCAGTCCAGACTTAGATATATGTCTTACTCCATCTCCTAAAAAGTTATGTTTTGACAAAACAATTGTACATATAAACGAAATGGGTTATTTGAGTGACAATTCGGATTCGCCACCCTTAAAAGAAACACCACTTACATCTACAGCAAAGGACTGTTCAAACGCTATGGTTTTGTACAATAAAACAAAAAGAATTATGACACATGGCCAGCCCAACTCAATTACGGCCATTACTTATGGGATCATGTCCATTGACAACAGCGGTATAATCTACCTGCCTAATATAACGAATGATACTAGCAGCAGAACAAATGCGAGTATTATTAGGGAAACTGACTCAGCAAGTATCCAAGACACATCAGGCTCAAAAAAGGTAAAAAAAAAATAGCAGATCCTACCAAATGGAAGAGAATTGCTTCAAAAATTGCAAGACTTAAAGGTTCACCTTATCGTTCAACGGTTGCCAAAAAGAAACAGGATGTTGAGGGTCGCGAGTTAAAACCTCCATGCTCATGCAAGGCTAAATGTTATTTAAAGATATCTCATGACAAAAGACTGCAAGTTTTCAATCAATTCTGGAAGGTATAGTCGCAACTGGGATCAGCGCCGACAGTTCATTATAAATAACGTTAAAAAAGAAACTAAAAAAACAATGAAAACTGATGGCAATTTAGAAACAGACAGAAGAAAATTCTCGTACAAGTATAAACTTACAGTTGATTATTTGGAAGTAAATGTATGCAAAGTTATGTTTTTGAACACACTTTCGATTGGAGAAAAGTTTTTAAAGGTAAGCATAGACAAGAAGCTCGAGGGAGGTCTGACGATTGGAGATTAAAGAGGAAAACATGTTCCAGGAAACAAGTCACCTGCACTAATGATAAAAATGGTAATGGATCACATTGATTCCTACCCGTCTTATGAAAGTCATTACTCCCGAGAAAAGACAGGAAAAAAATATCTAGGACCAGACCTAAATATTCCATTGATGTACAAACAATACAAAGAACTGATGGTAACAGAAAAAACACCTGAAAATCTCATTGCAAAAGAGTGGTTATATAGAAACATTTTCAACACCAAATTTAATCTCAGTTTCAAATTACCATCAGTGGATACTTGTGACACTTGCGACGCATACGAAAGAAAATTAAAAGATATTATAGATGATACAGAAAAACAAGAAATAGAAAGGAAACAAGAAGAACACCGCGAGCTAGCCGAAGAAAGATATAATTTGAAAAAAAAAGACAAAGAAGAAGCACTGGAAAGTTCAGAAAAGAAAAGAGTATTAATGTTTGATTTACAGAAATGTTTAGCTACACCCAATTTGACGAATACTCAATCTTTCTACTTACGAAAACTCTGGACATTAAACTTGACAATATACGATGCAACAAAAAATGTGGCGACAAACATGATTTGGTCAGAAAATATAAGTGGCCGAGGTGGAAACGAAGTAGCATCATGTCTTATTCGTTGGGCAGAAGAAAATAAAAGTCAAATTGCAGATGTTGAAGAGCTGACTTTTTGGTCCGACAATTGTGCAGGCCAAAACCGAAATTTGATGATAGTTATGGCGTACATTTGGTTGCTACACAAACACTCTCATCTGAAAGTTATTAACCACAAATTCATGCTGAAAGGCCACACTCATATGGAAGTGGATCAAGTACATTCGCGAATAGAAAGGCAAAAAAAGAAACTGAAGACAATGCAGATTGCTATCCCTAGGGACTGGTCCCAATTTATAAGGACATGTGGAAAAAGCAGAACATTTGAAGTATTCGATATGGGGCTTGAACATTTTAAAGACCTTACGAGTCTATACAAAAAAGGTGGACCACTAGTAACACGCAAAAAAAGCAAAGATGGCAAAGAGTTCAAAATATCTGAATGTGTTTGGCTCCAAGTTAAACAAGAAGAACCGGGGATACTCTACTACAAAAGTAATTTTTCGGATGCGTTTTCGAAAATATCTTTGGTGCGCAATAATCAAAGATCTAATAAACTAAACTTCCCTGAGGAATTGTCAAACGTGCGAAGCGAAGAAAAAGCAATATCTTCTGCGAAATATAATGATTTGACTACCCTTTTGCAATGGGTACCCGCCGAATTTCACAATTTTTACAAAAATTTAAAACATGATACAAATGCACCAGATTTTCCAGAGGCAGATTAAAATTTTAATTTAATGAGCATTGTTCCTTTTTTAGTTTACTGATTGTGTTAAAAATAATAATAAAAATGTCATTCTTCTTTTTCCAATGGACTTTTTATTTGTGCTTACACCTTCTTTTCTCAGACAACTACATAGAAACATAAAGCAATATGTTATTATACACCTTACATTTCATAATTACAGAACCTACCCCATATTACACCATAATACTGTATTTGAATATAAAATTACAGCTTTGTATACGAAATTGCAGTCATAACGTAGCTTCTTCATATAGGGATGTAAAATATCCTTCATGTTTAATAATTATTTAAGGCATAAAGTCGGATCTAACGATTTTTTAAAAAAACCCCCTATGCTAAAAAAATCTTACACTTAGCGTGATTTTAACAATTGTAATATAAAAGAAACAACTTTCATGTAAAAAAATATATATCATACTAGCTGTTACCCGCGACTTCGTCCGCGTAGATTTTATAAAAAAACAGAACTCGAACTTAATTGAAACATATTTTACGGAGCGCTTATCCTTCTTGATCCCTACGTAAAAGATGCATTTGTACTTATCCAAGTTGAATAAATGCATCTTACTACAAACTTAATTATCTTTTGATTTTATTTAACTGGTAGGTAGTGCGGAATTTTCATTGTCAACCGTTACAGGCGAACTTAAAAAAGAAGGCAATAAAGGGAGTGAAGTGAATGGGTAGCGAGGAGGTATTCATAAAAGTAAAAAAGGTCCCTATTCCTCCCTATCTATCCTTTTGTATCCCCCCCCCTACATTCCCACTCCCCCTCCCTCACCCTCTCCCACTCTCTCTTCCTCTCCCTCGCCCCTCCCTCTTCCCCCCTCACCCTTCCTTCCACCTCCATTTCCCCCCTTCGCCTCTCCCCATCACCCTCCCTTTCCCCCCTCGCCCTCCTCCCATTCCTCTCCCTTTCCCCCTTCCCCTCACTCATCCTCCCCTTCCCCCTCTCCCTCCCTCTACCCCCCCTCCCTCTACCCCCTCCCACGCCCTCTACCCCTCCCTCCCCCTTTCTCTCCCCTCATTTTCCCCTCATTTTCCCCTCCCTTACACTCTCTCCCTATCCCTCCCCCTCTGCCTCTCCCTATCCCTGACCCTACCCCTATCCCTGCTTCTACCCCTAACGCCATCTTAACCGCTATCCCTATCCTTATATATAAACATACAACTGACACTCATATTGATTTTTAGACATTTCAAACCTATCGAATCCCAACCCCATCCCAGGGGTGGTGGTATTTCACGTCCACCACGTTGGATTTCAAAATCATTGTAGTTTTCGTAATCAGCGACCCGATAAACCATACGAACGACACCCATATTGATTTTTAGACATATCAACTCTATCGCACCCCAACCTCATCCCCAAGGGATGATAGCATTTCACGTCCACCATGTTGGATTTCAAACCTTACAAACGACACCCATATTGATTTTTAGACATTTCAACCCTATCGCACCTCAACCTTATCCCCAGGGGATAATGGTAGTTTACGTCTACCACGTTGGATTTCAAAATTGTAGTAGTTTTCGTAATCAGCGATACTTAGTTGAGTAAAAAAAGAAGTCCCATCAAAATCGGTTAAGTAGTTTCGGTGTGCTGTAGCAGATACAACCCCTCTAAAGTATTATTGTATGTGTAGATTCCCACGGGAATGAGATATTTTCCCGGGGTAAAAAGTAGCCTATGTCCGTCTCCAAGTTACCATCTATCACCATACCAAATTTCATCAAAATCCGTTCAGCCGTTTAGGCGTGAAAGAGCCCGCTAGAGTATTATTGTATGTGTAGATTCCCACGGGAATGAGATATTTTCCCGGGGTAAAAAGTAGCCTATGTCCGTCTCCAAGTTACCATCTATCACCATACCAAATTTCATCAAAATCCGTTCAGCCGTTTAGGCGTGAAAGAGCAACAAACAAACAGACAGACAGACAGACAGACAGAGTTACTTTCGCATTTATAATATTAGTATGGATATGGATATTTAAAATTACTTCTAGGTTTAAAAATCTAAGCCGAAATGTGAGTCAATTTTCTTTTCGCTCTCCTGTAAAGTTACAATTTCTTACATCCGACCAAATGCATCTTAGGTCCAGAATTATAAACAACAATTTGATTGTAATTCTTCCATTAACTAATTGGTAGTGACGAAGGACCCTGTTCACTCAATTCTCGACAAGACGCTTGCTTATTCGCTCTCGGCTCTCAGCATTCGCGAGGAATTTCAACTCATCCAATATTAGCGCCAAAACCCGCCTAACGGGCAGTGCAGACTACCGTTTTAATGATACACTGATTTGTAAAGGACGAATGCGGAAGAGATGAAGAGGACGGCCTTAATTGATTAACTTACTGTGTCCAAATCAAGGAAAAGGTCGAAGTCGTATTGTACAAGTAAGAATAAATAATACAGCAGCACTGCACTTACTTTCTCTCAATACTCAAGGAAAAACTATCAACCGCAAATTTGAATTTGTAATGCCATACACATAGTATGGAAATACAAATTTTTATTTACGTTTTTCCAAAAAAATGTTCGAATGAAATATACAGATCAATTCAGAATTCAAATTGTCAAACATTAAAACAAACAAACCTCAAACGATTTCGAGTTAATCACATGTTTAACTTTTGCTAGTACTGGAACACCCTTTACATGAATTTTCACAGATCAATGGATACTACCGTAGGATACTTGCATGGAGATTTTTTTGCTTTCCCAACAATGTTCCTTATGGATAATTGTTCAGTTTAGTCTACTGAGCAAGCCCTTTCAGTTTTTGGTACACAAAAAAAACATAAATAATATCCAGTCAGGTAGAAAACCAATCCAGGATTAATATTATAGAAAATTTTAATAAACTCAATGGAACCAATTTTGATTAAATCACATATTTGTATACATGTATATTATTATATACATGTGTTAGCTGCAACTACCACGCAGCGCTGGCCACACCAACCGACGTCGCCTATATAAGCAGGCTGCACACCTGCTTGGCCTCTCACTCGCTGCTCGAACATCAACACGATCGGACCTCTTAGGAGCGTTATAGTTAGCCGTTGTACCTAGGTCGTATCTAGCCCTTTAAGATTTCCTGAATATTGTCCTTGTTGTGGTAATTTGATGGAAGTTAGGTTTTGTAAGCAAATGTGGTGTTACATCAATAAAATGTTGGATAGGTTCATCTGTGCCTCATTTCCTAAGAACCCCCTTACCTTCTGGTTTCTAAAACATGTATATTCTCGGCCTGGCTATAATAATATTTACGGCAAAAGACATTTTTCCTATATACTTCCTACCATACTTAATAGTCTACCCAAGAACATACAAGATATATATATTTCAAAAAAATGTTATATGAAAAAAATGAAAAAATACTTCATTGATAGTGACGATCACAGCTTCATTCTATAGGACTTATGTCACGAGAATGAAGCTGTGTTGTCCTACTTATACTTAGTCATAGGTAATTATTAATAACTAAAATTTAGTATAGAACTCGTCTGTGACAGATAAGCTTTATACAGCTTCCGTCGCACGACCTTAAATCATAATTTGTAATTTATATGTTTTGGATAAATAAAAAAAATTACGATTTGGTGGTACAGGAACACCCCTTATATGAAATTACACAGATAAATTGATACTGGCGCAAGATATTTTACATGGAGATGCTTGGTCATGCAAAGTTTCATCAAGATTCTATGAGCCGTTTTTGAGAAAACAATTTATCATTTTCGTTGTATGACAGCTACCCTCAAAAAGAGAGCCAGCAAGAAACCACTTAGAACCCTTCGATGGATTTGGATAAATCTCCTAAATTCAAAATCTGGTGTCAATCGGACCATTCGTTAGCCACTAGGCTAAAGCGTGACGGACAGACCGACCGACGGACGGATATTTTTGGGAGACTTGTTTTTTATGATGTATAAGTGATATAGAACACATTTTTGAGAAAATTAGAAAAACTTTTTTTTTTTCACGAATACAATACCTTTCTCGCTCCGCTCAAAAGTAAAAAAGCCTGGCGGAGGGAAGAACTGACTGGAAGTTACTCCACCGACAAGGGCTTGGCTTTTAAGTGAAAGGAGATGAATATTTACAACTAGCTCAATGCACATCATCCCATTCAAAATCCAAAATTTTTGAATAAATATTTGAGTCGGGATTTACAGTCTCGCTTGTTAGCGTTGCGTTTGGGACAGATGGACTAGATGTTTTATTTTCGCCGATTATTGTCGTACCGATTAAAAGACGGTCGTCTGCGGCGTCCTTTTAATTTAAATCTGAATTTATTACAACTGGCCTAACTTAAATCACAAAAGCGGCGCGGTGGCCGTTTGATATCCAAGCTTGGTATTTAGTTGACGGCCAACTTGGCTGGTAAATTCCAAACGCTGTTCATTAATTCAGCGACGGTGGCGGGCTTCGTAAAACATCAGACGAGCAATCACAGCGCTCGGTGCCGTGGGCTACTTTACCTTTAATGTAATTCTTGTCTTTCAAATATGAGTATTAATTTGAATAAGACACCACTTCAGAAGCCCTAGAAGAACCCGCGCAAAGCGAAAGAGGTTTGTTTTTTTTTAATAGAGCTTATCGGGTCAGTAGTAGACCTAGTGGCCCACGCAAAACGAAGAAGACATGCCTCTAAGAAATTCCTTCCAATTCATATGAAAAAAAAAATGTTGCTACCATTACTCTAAATTAGTCCACACAAGCTAACGCACGCAAACGACTATGTGACACCTGCTATTTGGGTATAATACCACGATAGATGGCTCTAATAACCAACACATTGCCGTGCGGGTTTGCTGAACCATACTTATTATGTATGTATACAGGTTGTTAATTTAATTGCGTGTCATAGCTTAGGGGGTGTTCCAGTAACGATAAAGGAACACAAAAAAAAATATAAAAAAATTCTACTTAATTCTTTTTTATCATCCATCAATTATATTTTTTATAATAATTTATTAGATATTACATTTTGACGGTCCTAAGCCCGTTAAAGTATGAAGGGAAAATTGGAGTCACACACAAAAAAAGAAAGAATACTCGCGCGCTGGCTCGGTGATAGCGCGATGGCCCTCCGCGTTAGTTTAGTTTCAATGGAGTCAATGTTTTTTAAGTAGGATGTTTTAAAATACTTTTTTTGTGTTCCTTTATCGTTACTGAAACACCCCCTAAGCTTTGGCACGCAATTAAATTAACACCCATATGTTGTAAATAGACCTAATAGAATAGAAACGAAACGTAAATAATCCGTAATAGTAATTACGTGATTTTTAACACCATTTTTAGGGTTTCGATACCAAAATGGTAAAAAAAAGGAACCCTTATGGTGTGACTTTGTCTGTCTGTCCGTCTATCTATCACACCTGTATATAAGGTCCTAATGAAATAGTGAACATAATTTTAATATGTTACTCAGACCATGGAACTGAACAACTTTCCCCAAGGAACATAGGTCGAAATACGAAAAACTAAATTTGACCTCCCATACAAAATGCGCTATCAGCTGTTGTTCCTATGGGAGGTCAAAAATTTATTTTCGTATTTCGACCTATGTTCTTTGGGGAAAGTTGTTCAGTTTCATGGTCTGAGTAACATATTAAATTAGGTTCACTAATCTCGGCAACACTCATGCTATCGACTTGAAATTTGGTATAGTTTTAGAATATGGTTGCCCAACTTAATTGCATATAAAAGAATTAGAAAAAATATATATGATTATTAATGTAAAGTGGGCCCAAATAAGGACGGGAGGAGCAAATTTCAAATGGTCGCTACTTGGGTGAGTGGGGTATCATATGAAAGGGCTTTACTTGTACCTACATTCAAAAATATAAAGGGAGTAAGGGACAGGCTTCCGAATATTGAAAGGGCATGATCAGTCAACGTAACTGAACAACATTCCGCGAATAAAACTTTCAGGAAATGAAAAAAAAATCGGCCTCTCCATACAAAATTGCAAACTTGATTGGACAGTTTGTATGGAGGGGCCGAATTTTTTTTCTAATTTCCTGAAAGTATTTTTCTCTGAAAGACATTGACTGATCATGCCCTTTCAGTATTCGGAAGGCTGTCCCTTACACCCTGTATAGGGTGACTTTTAATTAGTTCTTGATAGAAAAAGGTATGATTGTACTCATGATACTGAACAACTTTCCCCAAGGAACATAGGTCGAAATACGAAAATCAAGTTTTGACCTCCCATAGAAACTGCATCAGCTGATAGAGCATTTTCTATGGGAGGTCAAATTAGATTTTTCGTATTTCGACCTATGTTCTTTGGGAAAAGTTGTTCAGTATCATGAGTACATGCATAGCTTTTGCTATCAAGAACTAATTAAAAGTCACCCTATATATTTGTATTATTTTACGACTCTTAGTTTTCAAGATATGATGAAAAATGACAAACAAAATACCATTCCCCCCATATCTCCGAAATTTGCGAAAGGAAAAATCTGAATTAATTACAGTCGATAGAAGTTTCGAAGTCGAAGTACATATTACAGCAAAAATTAAACAATCTTTCTAGGTTGCACAGTTTTTTAGAAATCTGCAAAAAACCTTTACAAACAAATTTAGTTTTGCCGTCCTAAAAATGTACTTTATTGCTTCCAAACATACTAAAAGTACATCGAAACCCTCGGCGCACGAGTCCGACACGCACTAGACCGGTTTTTTCTTGTTGTTTGTATTTCTTTAAATGCTTGTATTTTAACCTGAAGAACTGTAGTTGTAACATTTATAATCCTATGTTTTATATCTCTCAAAGATAAAGATCAAAATTTAACGTTTTTGTGGATATGATAAAAATTAATACATTTTAATATGGAGATCCCTTGCAAGAAATGGATATGTTTATAGCTCCTCTCTAGCATCTCATAACCAAGGTACACTCGGGTAGAAAAGTTCGCAAGTGGTGACTAAACTTCTGATGAAGATCAGAAACAGATGGTTTATGATTTCTTAAAACACCATCTCCAACAAAATAAACGTTAATTTGATATCCTCTCAGCTCTCATTACTTGTATAAACCTGAATTTTTTCAGCTTCACAACCATTTGCATCCGAATTGCAAGCCAATTCCACTTCACACACCCATTCGTCATTAATAATGCCATGTCACGATATGTTTCGCCGTGCCAATGCGTGCCGAATACCGGCCGCTGCGATGTGCGGGGCTTGTATCAGAGGCTGTTACCGTAACAGTGCCACAATAATAGTATTCCGCACACGCCACGCAATTTCAAATTAATTACACAGATATTAGATGTAGGGTATGAACTTTTTGAATTGAATGTTTTGTTCGTTTATTTTTTTTTATTACATAAACAATACCTTGCACACATTTCATTTTAAATTTTTAAATAGGACCTGTTTGAATACACTTGACAAATAAATTTGCAAAAAGAATGCGTCAGTTACTTTCTATGTAATGCAACGTGTAACGCTAATAAATAACGCATTAATTTACCTCTCGGGTGGTAGTTGGTAATTAGTTGCATCATCTTTTCTTCGAAGAATTGGTTCTTCAAAAAATACGGATATTTCTGCTTTTGCGGCTGCCTAATAAAGTTATAAACAAACACTTGGAGAAAAAGAAATCACAAAATATGTTGAGGAGTGCGCAACGTTTACCTACGTAAAGCAAAGCTTCGAATTACTCAAGAGAAATCCACACAAAGAAGCCGCGCAAATAAACCGCCGGGGAACTTTTCATCGTTTATTTCATTTTATTTATGACTAGGTTTCCTTAGGTATTGAATAACATTACTTCGGGGTCGAGAAATACGGAGAGGACGGGAAATATACGAATTTGTTTCACTCAATTTACGTTGGACGGACTAATTTCGCTTTGCGCGGGTTCTTCAAGGACTCAGGCTTTATGGCTCGTTTTGTTTACTCCTCATAAACTGGGCTCGGCTGATGACAGTATCTGAAACAGATACAGAGTTTATGCCGCTGCAAAATAATTCGGTCTCAAAGCAGGCTTTCCACTAGAAATATGCGAGGAAGCAAAAGTTTAGTTAGCGAGATTAAAGTTGAAAAGTATGAAGGGGTCCATATCTCCACCAAAGGAAAGTACTCGTAGATTGGGAGTAGGTTTGCCTGAAAGATCCATGAGCTAAGTAATGTATCGCAAGTCAGCATCATATCTTGTGAGTTCATCAATTCAATGACTGACCTTACAAACCCTGGTGTCCGAGTTGTCGAGCCGCGAAAGGCTAAGTAACGAATGTATCCGTAGATAGGACCAACGATTTAACGGAATCAGTAAATGGCATGGAATTTAAGTGAATGGGCTTCTTCTGGGTAAGCTCGTTCCATCTTCGACCTCATCTCTGTCTTCAAGACTAGATCGAGGTCAAGAGTAAGCCCATTTTCAATTTTAAAAAAATCATCAAGCTTTTCGGAAAATCAGGTGATTCATCCTGCAATGTCCTGACCAAAATGGGGAGGTCACACAAACAGATTTATGTATGACAGTGTCCCCACCGGGAATCGAACCCAGAACCTCCGGATCGAGACCCGAACGCTCTAAACACTAGAACGAGTAGGTAGTAGCGAAGCGAGACACAGCGAGCTCTAATCTACGAAGTGTAGGGTGTGCTAATACTAAAGGGTGCATGTGAATCTGCCTATGAAACTGAACAATTTTACCCAAGGATCTTTGGTCGACATACGAAGATTAATTTTTGACCTGCAACCTGAAACTGCTTCAGGTGATAGCACATTTTGTATGGGAGGTCCAATTTGGTTTTTCGTATTTCGACTTATGTTCCTTGGGAAAAGTTGTTCAGTTTCATGGGCAGATTCATACCCTTCAGTATTACAAATACAAAAATTTCAAGCTTCAAGCTTTCAAGCTCAGCGACCCCAGCTTACATCCTTAACTTGCAACTTTAGCTCGCATCCTTAGCATCATTTTTAGGGTTCCGATACCAAAATGGTAAAAAAAGGGAACCCTTATGGTGCCGCTCTGTCCGTCTGTCTGTCACACCTCTATATCACAGCAACCACTTATGCTATCGACCTGAAATTTGGAATAGTTTTAGAATATAGTTGTCCAACTTAATTGCACATGAAAAAAATTTGAAAAAAGTATGATTATTAATGTAAAGGGGGCCAAAATAGGGGGGGTCAATTTTCAAATTATCGCTACTAGGTTGAATGGGGTATCATATGAAAGGGCTTTACTTGTACATTTTAAAATATATTTTTGTATTTTTTTAAGTTTCTTAGTTTTCAAGTTATGATGAAAAATGTCAAAAAAAATACCATTCCCGCCCCCCCCCCCCCCTCATCTCTGAAGTTTGAGTAAGGAAAAATCTGAATTAATTACAGTTGACAGAAGTTTATGTAAACTTTACAGCAAAAAATAAACGATCTTTCTAAGTTGCACAGTTTTTCAGAAATCTGCAAAAAAACCTTTACAAACAAATTTAGTTTTGCGGTCCTGAAAATGGACTTTATTGCTTCCAAAAATACTATAGGTATATCGGAACCCTCGGCGCGCGAGTCCGACTCGCACTTGACCGGTTTTAAGCAGAGGTAAACTTAAGCTATGAAAATCGAATCCCACTATGACCCTATTGACAAATATCGTACTCGTACATAGCTTAGCACATCTCATGTGGGAATGCGGCTTAATGTAACCGCGCCTGCCTGAGCAAACTTTCTTTGTATACAGCGGTACCATCAAAGAGAATTAGCTTGTTAATCTAAAACAGGGTATGAAATCCAGCATGCACACAAAGATGTGTTTGCAGTATGAAATGGGATCAATATTGAGTTGTTAACTTGCACATGAAGCCTGCTTACATACATACATATATACATAACATCACGCCTCTTTCCCGTTGGGGTAGGCAGAGACCACAGTCCTCCACCTGCTACGATCTTGACATACTTCCCTTGCTTCCTGTACTTTCATCAATCCTTTCATACATGCTCGTCGGTTTAGGGTACTTTTAACCTGGCCTTTATTCAGAACGTCCTGAATTTGGTCCTGGTACGTTCGCCTAGGCCTTCCCCTTCCAACGTTTCCATTCACTCTCGCCTGGTAGATCTCTTTCGTCAATCTTCGTTCATTACATGGTTGAAGATAGTTTGACCGTGGCTATGTACTTACTCTTAGATAGATTCTGAAATCTCTACCCGAAAACAGTCTATCTTACGTAACGTTACCCTATTGTCACTGTTCATACTTATACGTTGTTGTAACTACAGTAATTCACCGACTCATTCAGATTATCCTTTGCACTAATACGAGTATACAAACCTTAATACTCGTAGACACACTGTTTACGTATATTTATTTTTTATTTTAAAGTTATACTTATTTACATATTTATTTGTTTGTAATTGTTTTGTACACACTATCGTCCGTGCCTCACTCAGCAGGGTTCACTGAAAACCAGCGCTGCAGCTTATGCTGCGGCTTTTGCTGAGTGAGGCCCTTTTATTTATTGGGTGTCACAGCACATGAGACAAAACTTTTTTTTTCGTATTGTTTGTTTCTATTTTATAAAGGTATTTGTTATTTTTATACTCTATGTTGTATAATGTGTTGTGTTGTGATGTCCAGAAATAATAAATATATCTGATTCTGATTAGATTCTCAAACTGTGTCAAGCTCTAGTTTTTATATCATGACGCTTATTTCTTGTTCTGTTAGATTTGCTAAAGCTCTATATTTGTCCTAATGATAAAAGTTTATTACAAAGCTTGGGGGGCCTAATGAAAGCATTTTTCAAGTCTGCTTCTGAATCTGCTTATCATCATATCGTTAGGTAATACGTATTAAGTATCAATTCGTGCGCTACTTCAACTCGTAGCTACACGGCTGTTCGTAGCATATAGCTACAAGTTGTTGGCTACAACTCTACGAGACGTAACTATACTATATCGCTACGAAAATAATAAGCACTGCACTTACTTTTACGCGTTAAATACGAATAAAAAACCGGCCAAGTGCGAGTCGTATACGCGAACCGAGGTTTTCCAGATTGTTTTCTTTTGACCTTAAAAATCAAAGACGTATCATCTGCAAATAGTACTATCTCATTCTTGTCCTTTACATGGTTTGGCAAATCGTTAATGTAGACAATAAACAGGAATGGTCCCAGGATTGAGCCTTGTGGTATAACACCCGATGTAGGAATAATAACATAAGTAGGTACCTTGTAGGTACATATTATCACTACATATTTTATAATATCGTCAATGGGTTTGTTGTTGACCCATAAGATCCAAGTCCTAACGTAAAAGAAGCCTATTAACCTTGCATCTTGAATTGATTCAAGCAAAGAGCATAGAAATAGTTGTATTATTTGACATAATCCTATACTATTAAACAAGCAATATTTGTATATACTTATATTTGTAATCTGTTTCTCGAAAATGGCTCTAACGATTTCGATAAAATTTACCATGGGGGTTTTCGGGGGCGAAAAATCGATCTATAGCTAATAGACTGGGATGAGTTTCAAAATTTGGCTCTCCTTCTTAGGATCCGAACTTAAATGGGACCCCCTCCTGTTAAGTACTCTCTGATGGGGGACCAGATCTGACAATCAAGTTTTTGTGTGGTTTTGAACATAAATATACGTCCGAAGGATAATGAACAAGGCTATGAACAAAGAAACAGGACAAATTACTTAGACATGCTCTGTCTTCATGGTTTACTACCAGGACATATTTTACCTACAAGAAACCTTGCATGTCTAGACCACGTAATTTTGAAGTTAGATAAACATAAACAGGCAGCACAAATTGCTGTTCTTAATACATCTATCACTGATCACAACATGATTTTTCTTCAATTATCTAAACCAACCACTGAAGCTAGGAACATTAAATCTAAAACTGTATATGACTTCGATAAGGCGTTAATAAGCTTAGCTGATAAAAATCTTAATGAACTACTTTTTTGCAAAGATCCTAACCTAGTGATAGAACAGCTAACTGTTAAATTAAGTGAATTACTAAAAGCTAACATCAACACAGTACCCGTATCAAGTAACCGACGTATTATCAAACCTTGGATAACACCTGGTTTACTCGTAATCGTATAAAATGCAAAAAGATCTTAGGAAGAACTCAGCTAATGACATTCTTAATATTACTTATAAACGCTATAGAAATTATTGCAATAATTTATTAAAAAAGTTAAAAAGAACTTATGAAAGAAACTTATTAGCAAATTCTACCAAAAACTCAAAATCTTTATGGGCAAATATAAAAAATATAACTAACTTAAAACAAATGAAGGGAAAGAACTTTGACCTAATTAATATAAAATCATCTCCTCTTGAGTCAGTAAATGTTGTTAATAATTTCTTTGCAACTGTGGGCTCAACTCTTGCACACAAGATCCGTCCGTCAGTCACGCCACACTCAGAACCTGGTAGTAAGCCCACTCCCCACTCTACTTCCCTTGTTTTTCTTGACACTGATGTAAATGAAGTTTCTAGCGTACTAATGAACCTCAAATCGGAAAGTGCAACTGGCTATGATAACATTCCAACCAAATTTGTTAAAATAGCAAACCACCTTGTTGCTCCTATCATCTGCCATCTTATAAACCTTTGCTTTGAATCTGGTGTCTTCCCTGCTGCCTTGAAAAAATCTATAATAACGCCTGTGTACAAGAATGGGTGTAGTAAAGATGTCACAAACTATAGGCCTATCTCTGTCCTCACAGCCATATCCAAAATTGTTGAAAAAATAATAAATAAGAGACTTATTAACTATTTGGATAAATACTCCATCCTATCAACCTCACAATACGGCTTTAGACAGGGCAAGTCTACGGAAGACGCTGTCGCAGCATTAACATCTACAGTTATAAATAACTTGGATAATAAAAAAAAATGCCTGGTTGTCTTCCTAGATCTTCGAAAGGCTTTTGACACAGTTTCTATACCCATTCTTGTACACAAGCTAGAACGCATTGGGGTCAAAGGTACACCTCTCTTACTACTTCAAGACTATCTAAGCCAACGTAAGCAAAGAGTAAAATTAGGCGAATTTGTAAGCGAAGATGCAGATATAACCTATGGTGTCCCGCAAGGAAGTGTCCTTGGACCAACGCTATTCCTTATATACATTAACGAGCTATGTAATCTAAAGATCAACGGTTGCATATTCTCCTACGCTGATGATACAGCTATTGTATTTTCTGGGAATTCTTGGGATGAGGTACGCGCTGATTCTGAGTCTGGTTTGATGACAGTGGCAAACTGGCTAGAGCACAATCTTCTAACCCTTAACACGTCTAAAACAAATTATATAAGCTTTAGTATCTATAATAAAACACAGCCAGACACAACTTTTTCTATTCGTATACATAGATGTAATAATGCAAATTCTAACAACTGTAGCTGCCCTACTCTGGATAAAGTTTCATCAACCAAGTATCTCGGTGTGATGTTGGATCAACGTCTATCGTGGTTTTCGCATCTTGAATTAGTTGCTGGCAGAATACGAAAATTAACTTGGATATTCAAAATTCTTCGTCATATTGCTGCTAGGGAATTAATTAACAAAATTTACATTGCTCTTGTCCAATCCGTGATTACTTACTGTATAACAGTATGGGGAGGAGCCACTAAAACAGAGTTTCTCTGTGTAGAAAGAGCTCAGCGCTCTCTTCTCAAAGTAATCTATTTTAAACCCTATCGTTATCCGACTGTTGACTTATATTCTACAGCTAAGGTCCTAAGTATTAGGAAATTATATATTTTGAACTCCACTTTACGTCTTCATACGTCTCTCCCTTTTGACCTCAGGAAACTCAATAAGAGAAGAAAACATAGTGTTGCGCAAGCGCCCCCTATTAGGACATCTTTCGCTAGAAGACAGTACGGGAGATTATCTTGTCACATATACAATCAAATAAATAAGAAACTTGATATATACCCTAAAAATTTATATGACTGTAAGAAAATTGTCACCAACTGGCTCTTACCATTACAATATGATGAAACAGAATCGCTCTTTCTATTTCAAGCCTAAATCTATCTGAAACAATTATTTCCTGATTACATCAATTTGTAATAAATTTGTTATCTCACTAACTGTTCTGAGCACTTCCCCTCTAGCATACTTATGCTCACCCGAGCACACAATCACACATGTACATTCTCATACACATGTACACACACACACACACACACACACACTCATCCACACACAACTATACATACATCCTCACATACAATCCTACATAAACTTTTACTAACTTCATAAATAGTATAATTTTAAAATTGTTTTTCTTTCTATTTCACTACTGTTTCTCTTTTTTGGTTTATTAATTATTTTTATTTCTTTGGTTGTCCTTATACTTATTATTGTCAAAATCCTGCTGCTCACACTACTCATTTAATGTACTAGGGAAGAGCGGGGCCTCCCAATACAGGTTAAACACTTAAAGGGAGTGTCCTAGTAGTCATAAGATATGCACTGTAAAATCGAAATAAAAACCTATTTTATTTTATTTTTATTTTTTATTTGAACACCGCAGAATTCAAAAATCAATGTTGTCAAGCCGAAATCCTGTTCAAAAAAGTCAAACAATGACCTAGGCTAAATTACGGTAAGAGGTTTCTCGTTTTAAAAGTGTTCTTTAGGTCCCCCTGAACATATCTATAAAATTCTCCGTTGATCCCATGTATCCCATCCCCACCCTCAAACGGGTCCTGGATTTTAGTTTTTTTATTTATCTCAGAAACGGTTAAAGGTAAATCAAATTTGTTAACGTAAATAAAATTGTTATAAAATTACCAACCAGCCGATACCGGTTTTTTCAATGTAAAATATAGGGTTAAGTTTGCACTAAGAACTGAGTACCGCTCTTAGCAAGCTGCTGGTAAAAGTTGTCTAAATGAGTAGCATATCGAACATTTTGGTTTTAAAGATAAATAGAATTCAAAAATCTATGCTGTCAATTCAAAATCCCACTCATTTGGACTACTCCAGCAGCTTGCTAATAGGTAATCAGTAGTAAGTGCAAACTTAACTCTATATTTCAGATACTATTGGTCACATTGTAATAAAACAGGTGTCAACTGGTTGGTTATTTTATACCGATTAAAGTGACGTTAACGATTTTCATCTATCTTTAACCATTTCTTAAATAAATGAAAATAACTAAAATCAGGGACCCCTTTGAGGGTGGGGAGGGGGGAGCATACATGGGATTAACGGAGAATTTTATAGATATGTTCAGGGGGACCTAAAGAACACTTTTAAAACAAGAGACCTCTTACCGTAATTTAGCCCAGGTTATTCTTTGACTTTTTTGAACTAGTAGGATTTCGGCTTGACAACATTGATTTTTGAATTCTGCGGTGTTCAAAACACCACAAAAACTTGATAGTCAGATCTGGTTCCATTTAAGTTCTAGTACTATTGGTCACATTGAAATAAAACAGGTGTCAACTGGTTGGTAATTTTATAACGATTAAAGTGACGTTAACGATTTTCATCTGTCTTTAACCATTTCTTAAAATAAATGACAAAAACTAAAATCAGGGACCCGTTTGAGGGTGGGGAGGGGGGAGCGTACATGGGATCAACGGAGAATTTTTTAGATATGTTCAGGGGGACCTAAAGAACACTTTGAAAATAAGAAACCTCTTACCGTAAATTAGCCTTGTTTGACTTTTTTGAACAGGATTTCGGCTTGACAACATTGAATTATGGATTCTGTGATGTCCAAAACCCCATAAAACCTTTGTTGTCAAAAATAGTCCCGTTTTAGTTCTGAGAAAATTTAATTATCATTTATTTCCTACTCTATAAGTCTCATGACTGTGAAAATTCGATTTCTCCGTGTTTTTAAGCATTTTTTGAAAATTCCGCGTTTGAAACAAAAACCTGCAGCGCCATCTGTTGGCGAGTAGCATAGATTGCTCACCCGATGATATTTTAATGTTGGGCGGCTATTATAAAGTGAGCGAAGCTCGGTCGCCCTGTTACTTTTCATATAATATGAGTGAACGTTAAACGTGAGAAAATAGACGCACTTTTTATCTGAGCGTTTTATAAGTACCTAAATAATATTTATGGGTGGAATAAACCCAAACGAGACTATTATTGACTAATATTAGAATAAGCGTTGCCAGCTGCCTAAGGAGCTCGCGCTAATAGGCAGTCCAGCGCTTTCAGCTGCCAAAGCAGCATTTTTTGGCGCCCGAAATGGGACAATTGAAACGTCAATTTGATAATGTTAATAAGATGTTAATAGTGCTGAGCGTTCTTCTTCTTTATTGATTAGCGCTCAGACTGAAACAAAAAACCAAGCTCGCTTTTAACGCATCTAAAGTCCCCTTATAAAAAAAAGTTATTGTCAGTTGAAAATATACGGTCAGCGGTTTTTCGCTACGCGTGTTTTAACCCCTTACTGCATGGAATTTTGTTTCTTTGTGGGAAAAAAATATGTTGTATTTATGAGTTTAAGGATCACATAAAAAAAACGTGAAAAAATCTAGCTGTTATCTTGAATTTTTAATTGAATTTAAAAAAAATGTTCATATGTGGTACGTTATGCATTACGTTAAAAAAAAATGTTCATACCAAATATAGGACGACATGCAACCAAGGAAGCTTATGGTGTAAAACAGGTTTAGAGCAGCGGTAGTGCAGTTTGCTGTGCATAAGGTTCCGGGTTCATTCCCAGTCGGGACAAATCACCGAATGATGAGTTTGAATGACCAAAATATTTAGAGCCGACCTATACTACTCTTTCAACAAAGTTGCAAATGTCTTGTACTCCATGACTTAGGATAAATTGCAGCACCCTTAAACATCATGTCATTGTAATGTGCGAAGTTTAGTATAATATGTCTATGAAGTTTTTTCCACGCTTATGTTAGTGCATGCCGTGTCATATATGAAAACAGAAAATTTACCTCTATCTGCATACTGTCCCATATATAGACCATACAATTATGCCAACTCTTCATGAGGTCCCAAATTTGCACACAACAATTATTGTAGAGTAAATTTGCAATCAATTTTTAGCTTCACATTGAATGGTTTTATAAGCCAAAAAATAGTGCAAGCTGAAATATTTATAGGATTCTGAGAAATATGGGTCCAAATCATTGACGTAAGAAAAACGCTGCGCTTCTAAAGGACCTGAAGCTATTGTCTATGAAAAACTTAACTGATAAAGTTAATGCTATTTCTTTCTAACTAATCTTTGTTTAGAAAGGTTGAAAAAGTACAACAATATTTTATCAGTATCGAAACTTTTTTTTCCGAAAACACTTTGTCGCCAGTTTGCCATTTTGAAAAACGGTATACGACAGTACGTGGGCTGTCAAATTGGTGTACATGTTCGACAATTTTATTGTTATTGTAAACAAACATATCAGTTTAGAAACGTTTTTATAAATTGATTTCTTTATTTAGGCTTCGGCAGGATGCCAGTGTTCTATTTTGTTGTGTAGTGCAAGGAAAATCAAGAACCATCCACAATTATCTATGCACAAGTAAGTCGCTGGTTATTTGGCTTTTTGACGAATATTTCGCATATTTGTCTGATCGAATTTTTGATGTAGCGGTGTTCAACCATGAAGTAAACTAATTTCTATTTATTTTATGTATTCAAGCTGCCATTGTCTTTATTTCATTACAAAACTTTTACATACAAACAATGTAAACACGTAGTGATGTAATCAAGCACAGCTGATATCGATATTACAATATTCTTACATTCTCATATAATGCTGTTCAATAAACCTTAACTTTTAGCAAAATAATTAAGTGTACGGTTAAAGGATACAGAAGGGGTCATTTTGGAGTTGGAACTTTCAATTCAATAATTTATGAAGAACTGCTGTCGCCTCTGGGATGGGTCTGAAAAATACCAACTGGCCAATCTTACAGCAATTTAAAAGCGTGCCATTTTAACAGATTAAAATAAAAGTAGGGAGTAAAATGTCTTTGGTTATAACGGCCAGTTGCACACAGGGTGTACAACCCATTTTTTAATTTGTTTTGAAACTAAAACCGTATGAGACTGTAAAATATTTTAACAGAACTGAGAGACTTTGTGCAGCAGCTGCCCTACCAATATTATAGATTGAATGTAAAGGAATTTAATAATATGTTCTAACCTTTTCTTGTAGATTCCCACGAAATGAAACTGCCTGAAAGAAGTGGACTGATATTTTTGATAAAGAACACATAAATACAAATTTTAAAACAATTTCTCTATACGCTGCATTTTGAGGAATCTTGTTTTGACAGAACTGTGGATATCATACGTTTACATGCTGGGGCAGTACACTCACTGCTCTATGCGGTTCGTATTTGTGAAGTAGTAGACTATCAACCATTATAATAATGATGATGAAGATGTGCTTTACCAATGGTTCTATTTCATGTCAACTATACAGGTTGGAAAGTTGAGATGGGGCACACAGGGCAGCTACAACAGACCATAAGAACTCACCTCCTCAAAACTCATCTTACCGGTACGGTGATTGTGATGCTATTGGTGCATCTAATTTGACTTATTTTTAGTTAACCAAATGTTTTATTGGAAGGGGAAGTGTGACGTAATAAGAATGCGAAAAATGGCCTCGTTTTTGATCGATCGTGATAATTTTAGGGAATTATTATGACAAACTTTATTTATTTTATAGCCAAATAGATGTTCTATCCTCCGATTATTTTAACTTTATTTATTTAATAGCGTAATAGATGTTTTATCCTCCGATGCACAAATTCTGTTTCTAACTTATATGGGAAATATGAGAAGAATCACCTCTTAAAATTACCGGATGGTAAAAAAAAACACTGTATAATCACATTAATTATGAAACTCGAGTTACATAATAATACAGAGTATGTTTTATCATCGTCATAACATCCCATAAAATATCCACTGCAGGACAGGGAGCTCCCTTCAAAAAAACGCGTGGTTCTTTCGAGGGGATTTACTCTAGTCGCGTTGTGGCTTGCCACTGCTGTTGTTGGTGACCGCAGTATGTAAGATGGTAAAATAAACAGAAAGATGCTGCTGCCCATCCTTCGCATCATAAGCCCTTAGTCGCCTCTAATTCTAATTATGTAACTGTACAGTCAAGAGCACATCAAGCTTGACACATTGAACTTTGCACCGTTCTTATTTCAATACCCGAACGGGCTAGAGTTATAGTACTAGGAGATAAAAATAGTGACGGCGCGGCGAGTAAGCTGTCTATCAGCAATCTATCACTTAACGAAGTCTACTTGTACGTCTCCGACGACGTCGTCTGCCAGCCCGCATATCGATAAAATATCGATTACAAGTTAGACAGCACTACTAAACACCGCCATTTTCAAGTTCACTTTGGCTTTTACGTGGCACGCTTTTGCCGAGTATATGGCATATCTATAAACGCCCCCTGGCGTAGTTTCCAAAATCTTTGGTCCAAATACAGAGCAACTCACCTTTCGGGGACGTTCGAGTTCAAACTGACATAACTTTTTTTCTATCAATGCTGCCAACATTTCATCGGTACTAAACGTCAAAGTATACATCTAGTCTATGGTTTTTAATGTTGCCAGCACTCAAACTTGAAAATAATTTAAATTTTTGAAAAAAAACTTTGGTGTTCAAATATGGGACGCGATACGGTAAGGGGTTAACATAGTTTGGTGTGAATATTGTGTTGTGAAGTGCGAAATTTAGTGATAGTGGAAGGATAATATATCCTTTGTACTCTAAATTACAAAAAATTGTGAATATAGTGGCAGTGATGTGTGAAAAATGCGTTTATGTGCCACCGAACGGCTATTTCAAGGTCGCCTTTATTCGTAGCATTCAGGCATTGTAATATGAAATGTTTTATAAAAAATAAAAAAATAGGCTGCAAAAGTCCTAACTATATGCCTACGAAGGAGGTCAAGTTATTAAAAACTAAAGTGTCAAGGTGACATTGGCACTTCAGATTAGTGTTGCCAGTACAGAACTTTTTGGCTCATATAGGAACTATTGAATTATTGACATTGGACTTGAAAACCCTTCCCAGTTCTAGAGTTATCTTGGTACTTCTTTTTTAGACTTTTGTGAGCTTTTGTGTGAAGAAAATAAAAATAGGTTAGGTACTTATACCTACACAATAGTACCGAATCAAAGAATTTGTTTTCGAACTGCCTTGCAAAAAGAAAGCTATACTGGGTGTCCAGTAAGTAGGTACCACGACAAACTTAAGGAAAAGCAAGATATATGGGTCAGCTTACATAAAAAAAAATTACTTCTGTAAAAGTGTCATAGTTTTTGAGATACCGTTTTTTTTTTTAGAAAATGTCAAATTTAACACTTTTATCGTCTGTTTACTTCAGCTGTGTGCGGAAATACAGTGATAATTCGTTTGTTTCTTCAGTAAAATGTAGCCAGTTGGTGGTTCTACCATATTCAATCAATGTTTTGTTAAAATGTATTACGTAATTCGATAATCAAATTAGGTCATTTGTGATTTTATTTCTTGGTCTTTTAATTATCCTCAACTTTGACCTATATATTGAAAACTAAAAATTATGAGCTGTCGTTGTACATAGCCCTATGAATTTGCTTGTTTCATAGGGATTTCAAAAAGGGCATCACATCAATAATCATCTATCATCATCTATCAGGGGTAGGGATAGGGGTAGGGATAGGGGTAAAGATAGGGGTAGGGATAGGGGTAGGGATAGGGGTAGGGATAGGGGTAGGGATAGGGGTAGGGATAGGGGTAGAGATAGGGGTAGGGATAGGGGTAGGGATAGGGGTAGGGATAGGGGTAGGGATAGGGGTAGGGATAGGGGTAGGGATAGGGGTAGGGATAGGGGTAGGGATAGGGGTAGGGATAGGGGTAGGGATAGGGGTAGGGATAGGGGTAGGGATAGGGGTAGGGATAGGGGTAGGGATAGGGGTAGGGATAGGGGTAGGGATAGGGGTAGGGATAGGGGTAGGGATAGGGGTAGGGATAGGGGTAGGGATAGGGGTAGGGATAGGGGTAGGGATAGGGGTAGGGATAGGGGTAGGGATAGGGGTAGGGATAGGGGTAGGGATAGGGGTAGGGATAGGGGTAGGGATAGGGGTAGGGATAGGGGTAGGGATAGGGGTAGGGATAGGGGTAGGGACAGGGGTAGGGACAGGGGTAGGGACAGGGGTAGGGACAGGGGTAGGGACAGGGGTAGGGACAGGGGTAGGGACAGGGGTAGGGACAGGGGTAGGGACAGGGGTAGGGACAGGGGTAGGGACAGGGGTAGGGACAGGGGTAGGGACAGGGGTAGGGATAGGGGTAGGGACAGGGGTAGGGACAGGGGTAGGGATAGGGGTAGGGATAGGGGTAGGGATAGGGGTAGGGATAGGGGTAGGGATAGGGGTAGGGATAGGGGTAGGGATAGGGGTAGGGATAGGGGTAGGGATAGGGGTAGGGATAGGGGTAGGGATAGGGGTAGGGATAGGGGTAGGGATAGGGGTAGGGATAGGGGTAGGGATAGGGGTAGGGATAGGGGTAGGGATAGGGGTAGGGATAGGGGTAGGGATAGGGGTAGGGATAGGGGTAGGGATAGGGGTAGGGATAGGGGTAGGGATAGGGGTAGGGATAGGGGTAGGGATAGGGGTAGGGATAGGGGTAGGGATAGGGGTAGGGATAGGGGTAGGGATAGGGGTAGGGATAGGGGTAGGGATAGGGGTAGGGATAGGGGTAGGGATAGGGGTAGGGATAGGGGTAGGGATAGGGGTAGGGATAGGGGTAGGGATAGGGGTAGGGATAGGGGTAGGGATAGGGGTAGGGATAGGGGTAGGGATAGGGGTAGGGATAGGGGTAGGGATAGGGGTAGGGATAGGGGTAGGGATAGGGGTAGGGATAGGGGTAGGGATAGGGGTAGGGATAGGGGTAGGGATAGGGGTAGGGATAGGGGTAGGGATAGGGGTAGGGATAGGGGTAGGGATAGGGGTAGGGATAGGGGTAGGGATAGGGGTAGGGATAGGGGTAGGGATAGGGGTAGGGATAGGGGTAGGGATAGGGGTAGGGATAGGGGTAGGGATAGGGGTAGGGATAGGGGTAGGGATAGGGGTAGGGATAGGGGTAGGGATAGGGGTAGGGATAGGGGTAGGGATAGGGGTAGGGATAGGGGTAGGGATAGGGGTAGGGATAGGGGTAGGGATAGGGGTAGGGATAGGGGTAGGGATAGGGGTAGGGATAGGGGCAGGGATAGGGGTAGGGATAGGGGTAGGGATAGGGGCAGGGATAGGGGTAGGGATAGGGGTAGGGATAGGGATAGGGGTGGGGATAGGGGTAGGGATAGGGGTAGAGATAGGGGTAGGGATAGGGGTAGGGATAGGGTTAGGGATAGGGGTAGGGATAGGGGTACGGATAGGGGTACGGATAGGGGTAGGGATAGGGGTAGGGATAGGGGTAGGGATAGTGGTAGGGATAGGGGTAGGGATAGGGGTAGGGATAGGGGCAGGGATAGGGGTAGGAATAGGGGTAGGGATAGGGGTACGGATAGGGGTAGGGATAGGGGTAGGGATAGGGGTAGGGATAGTGGTAGGGATAGGGGTAGGGATAGGGGTAGGGATAGGGGCAGGGATAGGGGTAGGAATAGGGGTAGGGATAGGGGTAGGAATAGGGGTAGGGATAGGGGTAGGGATAGGGGTAGGGGTAGGGATAGGGGTAGGGATAGGGGTAGGGATAGGGGTAGGGATAGGGGTAGGGATAACCACTTCAGGGATGGCATCAAGGCTGAAGTGCATAGCGCTGCAAGGAGACTGTCAAAATTAAATATACTTTTAACACACTTATTCAAGTTTTTCTATGCTAGGTTAGGTATTTATCATCCCGCCCTCGTACAAGGTGCAAGAGTTTCACTTCTCGAAGTAGCCATTAATACCCTTATTAATACCTATGTTACATTGAGGACACCCCCCTTTTAGGTCGGGTTGCAAAACGGGTAATAATTACCCCTCCAGCATCCCTCCAGTCTGTTTTGCTCATAGATTTATTACTTCGCGCGTGGCGCTTTTAACCAGATTGCGTTCTTCCAAAAATTATGCGAGCAGAGTAGGACGTAAGAAGAGAGGAAGCTGTCCCTTTCTAATAGATTTTGCATGACATTTTGTTTATGTTGCCATGACAACATCAATAAAATGTCATGCAAAATCTTTGTTAAAAATCATTTTACCAAAGAGTTTTTAATCCAGACAAATCAAAAGAAAATGATGTTCTGCATTTATCAATATTTAATGAAAACTGAGAGAGAAGTTTATACTTTGCACGTTGAAAATTATTCAAATAAGTATTTAAAAATACGTATAAATATAAATTTGTGAATATAAAAGTTAACATTTTGCACGAAAATTGTGCAATTAGTATGGCAATAATTAGAAAGGGACGAAGTACATGGCCTATGATGTCTTGCTCTGCTCGTTTTGCCTCTGTACAAATTGTTAAGAGTACCTACGCTATCATGGTAAATGTAAGATCATTGGTTTTGCTTGACAGCAGTTTATGTCAGAGTAAACTCACGGTTTTGGAACACACCCCGTAGTGTTAAAATGGCATGACGTGATTTGTAAACGTACACTCCAAAAATTGTTTGGATCAGCAGCGGTATTTTCGACTCAATCGGAACATTTTAGGTAAGGTTGAGTAGGAATTAAGTTATTTTCTTGCTGGCAACATTTTGTCTTATTTCATTCGCGGCTTGTTGTTTGTTGCTCTTCAGTTTTCTCGAAAATATGTGGAAAAAGCTTCTAAATACTGAATATTTCCTAGACTGTAAGTCAAACCTAGAGGTTTTTATTACAAACTATGTGTCAATATGGCATTTACAGTTCACCGAAGCAAGTTTCCTCGCTTGTCTCAAAGTAAGTATTCCAGTTTTGTTTTGTTTATTTACCTACAATCTAGAGTTCACACAAAGCGCTTCGCAACATCTTGCCCAAAGCCTAGAGGTAAAATTCTCTGCCTGCCTATAATGTTCCAGAGTTCATATAACCCGAATCTATTCAAGTCACGAGTAGGTAAATAGCCTACCGGGAGAGATTTAAGGGCAAGAGAGATCTCTTATTTATTTTTTATAAAATTTATTTTTGTTGCGTATTTGTTGAATTTTGTTATTGTGAAGGTATTCAAGATCGAACAAATTATCTTGCATCAATTTCTCCCCCTCGCTGTTGCTGGCTAATGCTTATAGCTTACTTTGTTTGTATATTACTGGAGCATATGCCACATTTTACCTGCTCTGTTTACAGGTGCATTGTAGAGTATTTCAAAATAATGAGACAGCATTTTAGATGATTA
Source organism: Athrips mouffetella (assembly GCA_947532105.1). Lineage (NCBI taxonomy): Eukaryota > Metazoa > Arthropoda > Insecta > Lepidoptera > Gelechiidae > Athrips > Athrips mouffetella. The sequence goes on along the minus strand of OX383961.1, from coordinate 442,129 downwards.
GGAGATAAATACAAATAAGAGATTTATTTACAGTTTGATTTATTCTAACATCTTGAGCAATTATCATCATATTTAAATAAAATTTTAACAAAATTTACTAGACTGGAGCTAGCTTTTGGTATTTCCTTAAATCTGCTGCAAGGTTTCAGCTAGGAGCTTGGGGGAAGTGCGAGGCCATTCTAGGCAAGGTTCAAGTTGCCTCTCACACTCGAAATAGTTGATCTGAGGTTTAAGTTGCCTCTCACACTCAAAATAGTTGATCTGAGGCTTCTCAAAGAAAGAGACATCTGAAGCTTTTAAGCTAAATCGAAATCAGTTCAGGGTACTCATGCGAGTCCTAACGTACCTGTACAAGCATCTAATCAGAATGGTCTTATACGAAATCCCACACTGCAGATTTTGTGCAGAGGATGATGAAACACCTATACACCCAATCTGCTACTGTAATGCACTAACTCCCAGCAGAAGTCTGGCAATAGGAGGACAAATACTTCATCCTGAGGATGCCCGAACTGTCAATCCTAAGCAGATCATCAGCCTTTTTGGCCAGTTCGCAGTGGCAATTGGGAACTAGGAGCCCGGCCCCTTTACCCTCAAAACATAAACATCATCATATTTGAGCAAATTAATACAAAACAATATTATACTATACATATAAACCTTCCTCTTGAATCACTATCTATTGATGGATGAAAACCGCATTAAAATCTGTTGCATACTTTAAAAGATTAAGCTTACAGAGGGACTGTTGGCAGGAAGCAACTTTGTTCTAAACTATGTTGAGAAGTACTAGCTACCCCTATCTAATAAGAAATTATACTCGTAGCTCTAAAGTGTTTTTCTTACATATTGGCTTTTTATAATATGCAATAATTTGTATTATTTTACAGGACAGCAATTTTGGCTTGGAAATGGACGATGACAAGTTTATCCAGAATGGAAAGAAAATGCTGTCACAGCCTGAAGGACTGAAGACGGCTCGCATTAGTGAAGAAAACAATTACCTGGTGGTTCAAGTGACTATGTCATTCGGTTTCCCTTTGAAGTTAGAAATGAAGCTAAATGAAGGCTCCAAAGAATTGGTAAAGTCAATTGGTTGTTGTAATAATTAGTAATGGTATAATTTATTACACCCTAGGGGGGTTTATGTACTGAGGAAATCATTAATTAAATAAAACCCATAATAGGTGAATCAATGTTGTGTTGGGTGTTTCCCCAACACGCCATTGATTCACCTATTTAGTGCTTGGGTGATAAAACCTATATAACTTTGTTAGTCTGTTATGCTCTTACAGTGAAACCCACTGAATTGATTTTGTTGGAATCGAATTAGACATAGACTGCTCTTTTTAACAATTCCATTTAAACAAGTCAATAATAACAAATTTTATGATGAAGTTCGATCCTAATTCGATCTTTATTGATTATTTTTTGTTTTTATATTATTTGACGATCATATTATTCATTGACATCTGAACAATTTATGTAATTTTGAATTTGATAGTATGAAATAAATAAATCTAATCTAAGTGCCAAGTTTAAGGGACTGGCCATTAAAGGTGAGAACCAAACCTAATGACAAGATAGCTGTCAGGTTGTATGCTATAATAACCGGCCAAGTGTGAGTCGGACTCGCGCACTGACGGTTCCGGACAAACCTGTACATATATAAGTAAAAGTGATGGTATTTTTATTGCTAAAAAACTATTATGTGATGTAACAAAAATTTATATTTGAGCTGATTGAATGAAAGGTAAATTGTGGTTTAGGTACGATTTTATGACGTATTATAAAAAAGCGACTTACTGGATATCGTTCAAACCAATTTTCGGTGGAAGTTTGCATGGCAATGTAAATCATATATATTTTTTTAGTTTTATCATTCTCTTATTTCAGAAGTTACAAGATACACATTTTACACTTTGAAAGTGTCTCTCGCGCAAACTATTCAGTTTAGAAAAAAATTATATTAGAAACCTCAATATCATTTTTGAAGACCTATCCATAGATACCCTACACATATTGGGTTTGATGAAAAAACAGTTTTTGAGTTTCAGTTCTAAGTATGGGGAACCCTAAAATTTTTTGTTTTTTTTTTTTTCAATTTTTGTGTGAAAATCTTAATGTGGTTCACAGAATACATCTACTTACCAAGTTTCATTCTTAAAGTTTCGGAAAAAAGTGGCTGTGACATACGGACGGACAGACAGACAGACATGACGAATCTATAAGCGTTTTGTTTTTTGCCATTTGGCTATGAAACCCTAAAAATCCTAAATTGTATTCTTCATATCAGTGGTATTGAAGGAGAGGATCTCAATATACGAGACAAGAGGACAAACTCTGATGCACACTTGGACCATATGACACTAGAGTGGCAATGAATAAAACTGTAACATAGTTAAATTACTTACTAAGGTATAGTTTTACAATTTAAGTTCTTGGAATAAGTGTTTAAATTTGATGATTTCAGTTTTTCACAATGATAACGAAACAGTTGGTGAAGACAGTAGTGGAGCTGCACTCGAGCCAGAGGGATCTCCGCCAGCTGCTGCGGAGGAAGGATCGGGAGATCGAGGAGTACCGCTGTGAGGGGGGGGACCTCGCTTTGAGTGAGTGTCTACTAGGGTTCTAGGGTGGCGACCACGTACCGGGAGACGAAGCGTTGGCAGGGGGACCGACACAAGGTGGGGGGACGAGCTGGTGGCGGGCGCGGGGAGCCGCTGGTGCGAGCCAAGCAGGACCGCGAGTCATGGAGATCTTTAGGGGAGGCCTATGTCCAGCAGAGGACGTCTTTCGACTGATATGATGATGATGATGAGTGTCTACTTCACTTAACTGTTGGTGTGGTTAGTTAAAGCCTTTGCTTTCTGTGCCAAAGGCTGTGGGTTTAATCTCTGCTTAGTAAAAACAGTGGTGTAGTGGTTAGACCATTCAGCTCTCGATCTGGAGGTTCTGGGCGTGATTCTCAGTAGGGACACTGTCAAACAAAAATCCCTTCGTGTGACCTCCCCAGTTTGGTTACGACATTGCAGGATGAATCACGTGATTGTCCGAAAATTTAGATAATTCCCTACTTAGAAAGGCATGTTAAGTTATTGGTCCCGACTAATAACCAATGAATGTAGTCTTTAATGAGCCATATCAGAAGGCTTGGGCGGCTGAACAACTCTAACACCAGGGTTTGCGAGGTCGGTCATCGACCTTGCAACCCACACGATTTGACGATGAGGACAAACATTTGTATGATGAACATAGGATATTTTTTTTCTGTCTGTAAAGTGCTTTTTAACTATTTATACTAGACATTTATATCAAACTCTGATGATACCCATAGTATAACTTGTGCTTAGTATGGTATCATATGTCGTATGTAATGTTCCCCATATTTGTAAAGAATCTCATAAGCATTCCAAATCAATAAATGACTCGTGAGGGTTACACATAATTATATAAAACACGGATCAACTCACGTCAATATTACGGCATGCGGCCGACATGTTTCGACCCTGTACGAGGATCTTCTTCAGGGAGGTCGCCGTGTCGCGCCGAGCACTACTTGTCGTATGCCGTCAATATTAAACGTGAGTTGATCCGTGTTGTATATAATTATTCCAAATCAATCCCAAATTGACATTAAAGGTTTTCATAAAGAATTCAATGAGTAATGGTTTAAATTATTATATACGAGTATATTTACATCTCTCATATTCGGTAAGTTAAGTAGGTCCTTATTACCCCCAAATGGGGCTTGTAGGTGACCAATTAGCGCTCTAGGGTAATAATGCTAGAAAAACCCTAGGGCGGTAAGGAATTGAGTTTTCAAAGAGTGAAGTGTTTTTTTATTACTTACCGCCCTAGGGCTTTTCTAGCTACATTATTACCCTATAGCGCTAATTGGTCACCTACAATTTGGTGGTAATAAGGACCTACTTACCTCACAATCGAGATGTAAAGCAGAGTAGTTAGCTCGGGTGTAAGCATCAATTGCACCCTCGAACTATAGGCGCCCTCGCTGCGCTCGTGCGCCTAAATATCTCGGGCTGCAACTGATGCCTTACAGCCCTTGGCTACTAATCTTCTATTAAATGGTTACTTGGCATGAATTACATCCAAACCGAATCTATCATCCCTTAATAGACCTGTCACACCATCCACAAAACTCACACTTACATACACAGCACATGCGCGACCACACACACACACACACACACACACACACCCTAGAAGCCACTCTCATCACTTAAATGAGGTATTTATTTATCTAAATTGTGACTTTGTCAACTTCCTTGCAACTGAGCTATGACTCTATGTTACACGTCCCTCTAGTCCTATCTAAATTATGTAAAGTAACTATTAATCGGTTGCCCAAAAAACAGGCTGCGTCCTAGTTTGGGAACCTCTAGTGCACACTTTTGTTAATAATTTCTGTGTGGAATTAATAAATTTATTCTTATTCTATATTCTACGTAAAATTTTCATTGTTATTGTTCAGCACTGTTAATTACAATGACCGATCAATGTTATAATATGTTAAAGACACCTTACTAGTGTATAAAAATAATAGTTGACACTCTAGGTTTGCAGCTTGTATTCATACCAACATAAACATGTACTTTTTTAAGTTAACCGTCTGTTGTCAAAATAAAATAAAATAAATAAAAATTCTATTCTAATTCTATAGCTAAGGGTTGCAGTACTGTAGCCATTGGCAGGTTGAAGCCCAAACACAAATTATTGAACAATTTGTATGTATATCTGCAGGGTTTCTGAAGACGATCCCCTTCGACGACTCGGCTCACAGCTCGCAGCATCCCACCCTCCGACAACACTTCTCAGAGGCTGATCTGGAAGAGTTGCTAAATAAAACTGTAAATGTTCCCGAACTGCAGACAGTGACTGTGTAAGTTGTTCAATGTATTGTGTTTAATTTTTACCCGACTACGGCAAAGCAAAAGGAGGGTTATGATTTTGACAGGCTATGTATGTATGTATGTATGTTCATCTGTTCCATCATAACTTCTAAACTACTTATCATATTTTGACAAATGAGATGTCGTTAGAAGCAAAGATTTCGGACCTCCTTGCTTCGCTCGGAATAGATACCTTGCTAATTTATTTTAGTAGGGGATGACATCTGCCAACATGTCACAACCCCATCATCGATGATCCATAGAAAATATTCAAAATAACCTGTCAAATCCATAGAAAAACGCCTACAACACCTAGTGACGAATTATTTCTTTAATCCTCCTTCTAAGTACCTTTATTTTTCTGTGGTTAGAAGCGTCTTAATTATCCGCTGGTTATAGGATACAAGAAATTCGTTTAATTGTATGTGGCGCCCTCTAGAGCAGATTAAGTCAAGGACTAATAAAAAAAAAATTTTAACCGTACCGTGTTAGGTATCAAATGAAAGGGCTTAGTGAGCACATTTCAAAAATATATATATTGTTAGCTTTTTTATGTATTTACAACCTCAAAATAATTGAAATAAAAAATCAGTTCAAAAACTAAAACCCGACTACTGGCAAATCTTGCTCTAAAAAGTATGAAACAAGAAAATATTGTCATCTGAAATTGTTATGTACAAACTATGGTATTTAATAAATATTCATACCGATGTTCAGATAATAGCCGTGGTCATGTTATGCCACCTATCCGAAAAAAGCGATCATAAACTTCAGGGCAAAGAGGCATAACAATATGACCACGGCTATTATCTGAACATCGGTATGAATATTTATTAAATACCATAGTTTGTACATAACAATTTCAGATGACAATATTTTCTTGTTTCATACTTTTTAGAGCAAGATTTGCCTGTAGTCGGGTTTTAGTTTTTGAACTGATTTTTTAAATGAATCTTAGTTTTACTGTGTAATATAAAAAAGATTTAATTTAATTTAAATTTTGGCAGCCAGTGTCCTAAAAAGACATTTGCAATGAATCAGAAATTATTTATAGACCTATAGATATCTGTAATTCGTGAGACATTTATTCATTTATTCAGCTTTAGAATCTTTTTACTATTTTTCTTCTTGCTTGGTTTGTCATTCGACGAAAGCCTCCTCCATATGGAATGACAATTGTAACTAACTGCACCTTTATGTATAATGCAAGTTACATAATAGTAGTTTATGCAACGGTACATAATGAGGGGTATAAAACTCGAGCGTCGGTTTATAAGACGCAGGCGAGCGTAGCGAGCCAAGTTCCACAATGGAAGACACGAGTGTTTTATACCTAATTATGTGGAGTTGCATACACAACTTTATCTACTCTCATATCGTAAATTATAAAAAAATGTGTTCAAAAACAAACCTTAATGTTTTTCTCTTTTTCCTGTGATAACTGCTAAGCGAAGTTCCTATAGCTGCTTTAAAAACACTCGAAGGCAAATCGTAAACGATTTTATCACTTATTTCATTACAAAATTAATAAAAATATGTAAACACAACTTTTGTTTGCTGAATTTTCCGTTATTGCAATTAAACCTCCTTGCAGCCACAGACATCAAGACAGCTTGATACAAACGCATCAAGCTGTCTATCAAATGGCGTGCCTATAAAAATTAAAAAATTGTTTAATAGGTAGGTAAATGCTGGCTGTTAATAAATTCAATACTTCATATTACACTCCCACAGATAAAAAAATGCTGCTAAGAGTGTTTCTGACTCAGAGTAAAAAACTATAGAGTCCGCCATATACATATTCTGTATGAGCCAGTGAAGTGTAAAACGTCTCACTGTCGTCCATACTAGTCGGTCAAAAAACTCAGTTAAGTTTTACAAAAATCAAGATATCTTTAAAATTCTAATGTTTTAGTATAAACTTTGTTTGCGAAAGTGAAAATATATCGTTTTTTACTTGTGAATTGATCATTAATACTTTGAATGGAAGCGTAAATAATCCGTAATAGCCATTTTATGTGTGATTTTTAACACCGTTTTTTTCCTGAATGGTAAGTTTTTTCACCAGAAAAACTATGGTAGTAGCATTTATTAGTTCCATGTCACTTATTTCTCAGAGAGAAAGATAAAAATTTTACGTTTTTAGGATTTTGATAATATTCCATACATTTTAGTATGGAGGTCCCTCGCAAGAAAGTGCTACGCTTATGGCTCCCTCCTTAGCAGGAAGAGCTGCTACTAAAACCTTCTTGGTTTCTATGAGCACAGATTGACCTTATGAAGATGTTAACCTACAATTTTTGAACGCATTATTGAGGATTAACGATATGAGAGTTGATAAAAAACTTTAAAAAAAGTATTTTCTTACTTCCAAGAACAATTAAAAATAGTGAAAATGTTATTGGAACAACAAACGAAAGATATTTGATAAGGAAAAGAAAAATTAATGACTATAATTTATGCTAGGCTCCGAGGCCTAGTTAGTGGTTAGAGCGCTCGGCTCTCGATCTGGAGGTTTTAGGTTTCATTCCTGGTGGGCACACTTTCAGATAATTATCTCTTTGTGCAACCTTCCTTTGGTTAGGACATTGCAGGATGAATGACTTGATTGTCCGAAAAGTTTGATGATTCCGTGCTTTGGAAGGTATGTGAAGCCATTGCATTGGTCCGGACTACTATCTATGGATGTAGTCTATAATGAGCCACGTCAGAGGCCTTAGGGCCATCACACATAGCTCCGGCACGGCGCCGTAAAAACTCACGGCGCGCGCCGTGGAAATCTACGGCACGGCGCCGTGCCGTACTCCGGTGCGGCGCCGTGCCGTGGAAATAGCAGTGTGGCCAGTCATATGCTAGTTTCTGCGATTTTAGCAGGATTCGGTCTCTGATTAATTTGACGATTTACATAAGAAAATGACTGAATGTTAGAATAGAATGAATTGCAGCTGCAAGTTTACCTAGTATAAATTTAACTGAAATAATTTCTAACTTGTACTGAATCGGAATCAAATGGAAATTAAATGACAATTATATTGAGATTGAATTGGAATAGAAATAAATTGGATCGGAATTGAATCTAATTGCAATTGAAGTAGAATTAAATTGGATCGGAATTAAATGTAAATGATTGAAAATTTAATTGGAACAGTGTTGGAATTAAAATGGAACAAAATTGGAACTAAATCAGAACTGAATAAAAATTTTATTGGAATTGAATTATTGAAACTTCTTTAGCGGCGCTTAGAAAATTTCATATGGGGAAAAATGATAGATTCGCATCAGATGGCGCGCCAGAACTCAGATCAAGTATAGAAATGGATTTGCAACTAATCATACCAAGTTAGAGCAGGCTCAATATATACAAAAGTTCTAGTGTGATAAAGACCAAAAGATCTTTTTTGTCTTTGTCATAGTCTCGGCTTTTTTAGTTGTGAACAAGCTGTCAAACTAAAAATCGCTATAACTCGTAAACTACTGACCCTAGACTACTCGTGTGCTGAGACAAATGATAGGTCTCGATGAGATCTACATTTCGAATGACAGCTGTCAAACTAAAAATCGCTATAACTCGAAAACTACTGACCCTAAACTACTCGTGTGCTAAGACAAATGATAGGTCTCGATGAGATCTACATTTCGGATGACAGCTGTCAAAATAAAAATCGCTATAACTCGAAAACTACTGACCCTAGACTACTCGTGTGCTGAGACAAATGATTGGTCTTGATGAGATCTACATTTCGGATGACAGCTGTCAAACTAAAAATCGTTATAACTCGAAAACTACTGACCCTAGACTACTCGTGTGCTGAGACAAATGATAGGTCTCGATGAGATCTACATTTCGGATGAGAGCTGTCAAACTAAAAATCGCTATAACTCGAAAACTACTAACCCTATAAAATGGCAGACATTGCATTGCCAGATAGATAGACAGCTAAGTATCCCTATAAGTTTTCATTTTTTCTTTTTGAAAAAGAAATGGAACTTAATCATATAAATAGAATTTCTTGATAACACAAGCATTAAAAAAAAACCCGGCCAAGTGCGAGTCGGGCTCGCGCACTGAGGGTTCCGTACCACCACATAAACATAATTGTATTAGTTGTAGTTTCCGTAAGTTAATGTGCTAGATTTTTCGAGTCCGACACGCGCTTGCACTTGCTTCTATTTGCATTGTATTCTGCATGACATTCAATAAGTATTCTGTAAAGAATCTACATTGAATAAAATTATCTGAATCTGAATCTTGACCAAATTTTATTATTTGTTATTATTTTATAGCTTATGCACTATAAACATACCAATTTTCAAGTTTGTAAGTGTTCCCGTTTTTAAATAGAACTAAAACAAAAATCGCCTCAGCGACCATCCAACTTGACCCCTCTCTTATATGAATGTTCTTGAAACGGGAGCTCACCACAATTGGTTACCATTAGTTGTGAGAAAAGTTGTAATATTTAATGATTTCAGACTTTTCCCATTATTTGTACTGTGAGACCTAGCTTCTTGCCAAATTTCATAATTTTAGGTCAACGGGAAGTACCCTGTAGGTTTTGCATTTTTGCATAAATGTATGGAGATGAGGACATAAAAAGCTATATCTTTTGATTGCGTCGTTGTAAAAATTGAAATTTTCAGATCTTGTGTGGTTCATGGATCCTAATATGTGGTATTAATTTCAACCTGATACCTTTACCCGTTCGTGAGATAAAGGGTCTTGACAGACAGACGGACAACAAAGTGATCCTATAAGGGTTCCGTTTTTTTCTTTTGAGGTACGGAACCCTAAAAAAGAGTTAAAAGTGGTTAAAATAAGAAAGGAGAATTTATAAATGGTAAAAATAAAAAACAAAGGGTTGGAAGAAGGAAGAAATAAGTGACCATTTGGAATCTTCCGGAGATGAAGATGATACAGAGAAAGATAAAAATAAAAAAGGAAGTAAGAGATAGTAAAAATAAAAAATGAAAACTTGAGAAAGGAAAAAAGAAAGAAAAAAGTGAACATTCAGAATCTTCCGGCGATGAAGATGATACAGAGAAAAATAAAAAAAACCGGCCAAGTGCGAGTCTGACTCGCGCCCTAAGGGTTCCGTACCTATCTACCATATGATATACTAAAAGCTTTTGCTCTTTGATTTTAAAAACTCCGCGACCATCCAACTTGACCCCTCTTTTATAGAAAAGTTCTTAAAACGGGAGATCACCTTAATTGGTTACTATTGGTTGTGACAAAAATTGAAATATTTAATGATTTTAGACTTTTCCCTTTATTTGTACTGTGAGACCTAGCTTCTTGCCAAATTTCATAATTTTAGGTCAACGGGAAGTACCCTGTAGGTTTTGCATTTTTGCATAAATGTATGGAGATGAGGACATAAAAAGCTATATCTTTTGATTGCGTCGTTGTAAAAAAATTGAAATTTTCAGATCTTGTGTGGTTCATGGACTTTAATATTTGTTATCAATTTCAACCTGATAACTCTTCTCGTTCGTGAGAAAAAGGGTCTTGACAGACAGACAGACGGACACCAAAGTGATCCTATAAGGGTTTCGTTTTTTTATTTTGAGGTACGGAACCCTAAAAAGTATAAGAAGAATATTTTTGTTACTCTTTTAGAGGTTTGGTGTAGACTGTTTTAAGTAGAATGAAGACTGATGCGACCACAATGTGATTTAAACTGATTTAAGATTATTATTTGAAAAGAAGACTGTTTGTTACTATTTAAAAAATCAGTTCAAAAACTAGAACCCGACTACTGGCAAATCTTGCTCTAAAAAGTATGAAACAAGAAAATATTGTCATCTGAAATTGTTATGTACAATCTATGGTATTTAATAAATATTCATAGCGATGTTCAGATAATAGCCGTGGTCATATTGTTATGCCTCTTTGTCCTGAAGTTTATGATCGCTTTTTTCGGATAGGTGGCATAACATGACCACGGCTATTATCTGAACATCGCTATGAATATTTATTAAATACCATAAATTGTACATAACAATTTCAGATGACAATATTTTCTTGTTTCATACTTTTTAGAGCAAGATTTGCCAGTAGTCGGGTTCTAGTTTTTGAACAGATTTTTTATTTCAATTATTTTGGGGTTGTAAATACATAAAAAAGCTAACAATATATATATTTTTGAAATGTGCTCACTAAGCCCTTTCATTTGATATCCAACATGGTACGGTTATTTTTTTTTATTAGTCCTTGACTTAATCTGCTCTACAGGGCGCCACATACAATTAAACAAAATTTCTTGTATCCTATAACCAGCGGATAATTAAGGCGCTTCTAACGACACCTCATTTATTAAAATATGATAAGTAGTTTAGAAGTTAGGATGGAACAGATGAACATACATACATACCGGTCAAAATCATAACCCTCCTTTTTGCCGTAGTCGGGTAAAAATTAATATAATTAAAGTGAGATGAGTATGTTTGCTCTGAGAACTAAATAATAATACAATATAAAAGTAGTATGAGTTTTTACTACATTTGGCATGAAAGTGCAAAACGATCCCCTGGGATCATTTTACACTACACTTGGGATCGTTTTAAACAAATATGTGTACAAAATGATCCTTTATTAAACTTTGAAGAAAAATCAAATAGTTCTGAAAGTACATGCATTCATATAAAATTTTGTTTGACAATATTTTAACACTTAAATAAATATACGAAAACTACTGTATCGATTGGTATGCCTATAATATTTTCCCTACAATAGTGCGTTTTTCCTAAGAGGGATCATTATGTACACCTCTCTCCTATTTCAGAAGTCGTTCCACCGCGTCATTGGCTCAACTACTCGTACTAGCAAATATGCAGCACGCGCGTGAACCAATCGCTGCTCTCGTTCTGAATTTGAAACAATTGAATCGTATTTTGAATATACGTCCTTTTGATTTCACGTTGGCCCACTTTTTGTTTGGAATTTGTTCTGAATTAGTGTTCCTGACTTATTATTTATTCGTAGCCTTTAACATATACATTTTAACAAATTCCAGGAAACATGAAACCGTTGAAACAAACAACGGAACAAATATTGAAATAAAAATTGAACATATAGAAGAAAACTACGTGGAAAGTAGGGAAGGGCCAACAGAAGAGGTTCAAATGGAGCCAGAATTTGTGAAGGTGGAGTCCTTTGCAGCATCACCGGCCCCCTCCCCGGGCGGCAAGCGGCGGCGCGGGAAGCTGAACTTATAGTGGGTACTACCATACAGTAATACAATACTGGGCGTGACGTGAGTACTACGCAGCGGTACAGGTGAACTGCGGTCACGCGGCCCGCCCCTCCATCTGCTTTGCTTTGGACGGGTGGAACATGTTATCGTAGTTTATCTCTACTTCTGTATGAAAATAAGATTTTCAACACATTTTTCTCAAAAAACAGCTCTATTTTCAATGTGTTACTTTTTTATGTTACAAGTGAGCTAGCGAGCTTATGGGTCACCTGATTGTAAGTGGTCACCACCGCCCATAGCGCCCACTGTCTTATTAGCAGCATAATTGACACTAACAAGACAGCAAAGCGTGTTGCCCACCCTGAAAACTAGGATGGTGTGTCTCATGTGCCAGTAATTTCACTGGCTCCCTTACCCTTCAAACCGAAACTTTACGGCAGAAAAAGCAAGGGGGTGGTACTTCTCTAGATGGATTTTGCACAAAAGCCCTACAAACCTACTAATGAATATAATTTAACCATGCTTATCAGGCCATGAAACTGAACAACTTTCCCCAAGGAACTTAGGTCGAAATACGAAAAAACAATTTCAACTTCCCTTATGTAAACTGCGTCAGCTGATAGCGCATTTTGTATGGGAGGTCAAATATTACTTTTCATATTTCAACTTATAATTTTTGGAAAAAGTTGTTTAGTTCATGGTCTTAGTAACATGCTAAAATCAGGCTAAAACTATGTTCACTATTTAATTCCTCCCGACGCATAATGACACTTTCTCAAAATGTCACGTTCGCAAAATGTCACGTTCGCAAAATGTCACGTTCGCAAAATGTCACTTTCGCAGAATGTCACGATCGCAAAATGTCACGTTCGCAAATTGTCACGTTCGCAAAATGTCACGTTTTTTGGAACAGAATTTTTTTGAATAATTTTACTTTAGATTTGGGACTTAAGATTTTTTGTTTTTCTATAGATTTGGGACTTAGAAAAACTGGGTTTTTTACTATCTATAGGTTTGGGACTTAGAAAAATTTTCATTATTTTTTCGCAGAATGTCACGTTCGCACAATGTCACGATTAAGTGTGACATTATGTGAACGTGACATTTTGCGAACGTGACATTTTGCTATGGTAAACGCTAGTGTGACATTTTGCGAACGTGACATTATGCGCCGGGAGGATTTAATTACAACCCTATATGACCACACTAGTAATTTTTTTTTTTTAATCTCAGTAAGGAGAAAAGAGTTTAATGTTATTTTTTTTTTTTTTCATGAACAGATTCATGGTTTTATTAAAAGTGTAATAAAATATAAATGTTTAGTTTTTGTAAAATAAATTTTAAAATTTTGTATTTTTTTCAATTACTAGGCTGTTTTGGAGCTTTACCTGCGCACACAAAAAAGAAAGCTTTCACAAATATTTTGATTTGGTAGATGTTTTTCGTGACTTACTAACAATATCGTCGGTTTCAAGTGATGAAGAGGAGCCGTATTCAACGTCGGCGGAAATAATTACTCAAGAAAATGACTCGAGTGATAACTAAAGTCTCCTCCTAGTTAAATGTAAGGAAAAATACATCAATGCAAAACAGCCGTATTCAACCTCGCCTGAAAGAATCAATCAAGAAAATGATACAAGTGATAGTGAGAGTCTCCTCCCAGCTAAATCTAAAGAAAAATACATCATAGCCTACAGAAACTTCATTCATTGGAAGCGAAGCAGAAATGCCCGGTCATTTTCGGAGGATGTTTTTTTAACTTATTTTAACGAGCTGGCGAGTAAATATAAGCCTAGTTCTCTGTGGTGCATTTACTCAATGTTGAAAAGCATTGTTGGAACGAAAAAGGGGGTGGATTTGAAAAGTTATCACAAGTTGACGGCGCTTTTAAAAAGTCGTGCGCACGGTTATGTTGGTCGCAAGTCGAAGATACTAACACAAGATGAAGTGCAGAAGTTTTTAGAAGAAGCACCGGACAGACTGTACTTGGCGACAAAGGTCAGTCGAGCTACTTATCTATTATTATTATATAGCCTCTAATGTCTCCCACCGCTGGGCAAAGGTCTCCCCTTTTAACGCCAGTTATCGCCCTCTTGAGTCTCTAGTCTGTCATAGAAGCGTCCTAGTCGTAACTACTTCAGATTCAGATATTTATATTCAATATAGATTCTTTACAGAATACTTAATGAATGTCATGCAGAATACAATGCAAATAGATTGAGTCTACGCCGTTTCGGATTGTGCTATGGCAGCGTAAAAGAAACGGCAAGAAACCACTGCAGCACGGCCTACAATACAATACAATACGTTTATTGATAATACCAAATTACAAGTCAAAGATAATAGTAGTTTATGCAACTGTCATATAAAACAGGTTATTAAAACACGAGTTTTGGTTTATCACACGAGGCGTAGCCGAGTGTGATAATAGTACAAAACGAGTGTTTTAATACCATATTATATGCAGTTGCGTATACTACTTTATCTTCACTTATGCAATAGGTAGGTACTTACTTATAAATTAAACAAAGGTAAGTAAACAAAAAAGGCAACTTACATTATGTACCTATACATATTTCAGTTACTGTTTACTGTTATGTGTGTAAAGAAGCCGCCTTATATCTGTCTGCTAGGTTTTTGAAATAAACAAGCAAAACATTTTCTTAAAGTGACGTGGTTTTCTTTTTGATTTTCGATATTTCCCAATTCACTGTAGGTTTTGTCGTTCAATTTTATGGACTTCTATGGAAAAAGATCGTAAGTTATTTTAGTAGCCACTTCAAGAGAATCTCTAGGTGTCACTGCATGTGCCCTGCCTACTTTATCTTCACTTATGCAATAGGTAGGTACTTACTTATAAATTAAACAAAGGTAAGTAAACAAAAAAGGCAACTTACATTATGTACCTATACATATTTCAGTTACTGTTTACTGTTATGTGTGTAAAGAAGCCGCCTTATATCTGTCTGCTAGGTTTTTGAAATAAACAAGCAAAACATTTTCTTAAAGTGACGTGGTTTTCTTTTTGATTTTCGATATTTCCCAATTCACTGTAGGTTTTGTCGTTCAATTTTATGGACTTCTATGGAAAAAGATCGTAAGTTATTTTAGTAGCCACTTCAAGAGAATCTCTAGGTGTCACTGCATGTGCCCTGCCTGTACCGCTGTTTCTACTTTTACAATAAAATTTTACAGGCACGAATTACTTGAAAAAGGTAAATATTTAGAAATGGCGGCAAATCTAATACCTATCTCCAAGGCCTACTATGATTCCAGGCTGCGCGCGCATCTTTTCCACCACAGATGATATAATTGTAACTATAGTAACTGTTACTGTAACTGCTCCAAATTAATAGGTTGTTTAAAAGGTACACTTCGTAAATATGCTATTGATATTTGACTGCTACTAAGAAAAACTGTTAAATTTATAACCGGCTGTCTAAAAGACCTTATATTCAGTCTTCTTTAAAAAGGTTTAGGTTCAAGAAGAATTTTATCCAAGTGTTATGTAATGATTAAAAAGTTAAATTACGTAACAACTTTGCAAAATTTTCATTTAAAAATCGTTACGTAATGGTAACTTTTTAATTTTTTATACATACTCTGCGTAATATTCAGCCTTATGTATCAACTTTTTGAATCATAATTCAAAGATTACGAAATGAGTGTAGATAAATTATATTACATTTAAAGAATGTAAAAACACAACCAATTCTGAAAAACATTTCATACAAAAAATATAAAATATTAATTATTTTTTTGTTCTAAAAACTCCGACAGACTATAAAACTGCATGGATGCTAAAAACTTTTTAATTTTAATTTTGAATAATCGGGTAGAGGCTGCACTTCGTACTTCGTCCGGTAGCCTATTGTAGACAGCAGGTCCCGACATATACACTGATTGTTCCGACCTTTTCAATTTATGAAACGGGGTGGCGAGCTCATGCCCGTTGGCGTTGCTGCGTAAGTTGTGAGTCTACGACAAGAGTCTGCTTTTTACAATGTGTTTCTTGTGTTTCGCTGGAATATCAGAGCATCATACCTCTTTTTCATTGATTTAGTCGTCTAATCTATAGTAAGCTTTTTTACATAACGTTTGCTTTACACATTGTTTAATTTTCTACTTATCTATTATTATTTAGCCTCTAATGTGCCCCACTGCAGGGCAAATGCCTCCCCTTTTAACGCCAGTTATCGTCGTCTTGATTCTCTAGTCTGTCATAAAAGCGTCCTAGTCGTCGCGCCTTCTTCTAGGACGACCGTGGCGACTTATCCATTAGTAAAAAAATATTGCTCCCTGAATAGAAAATTTATTAAAAATTAAAGTAAATGTTTAAAGTTTAGCTAAACCTATTTACTGTGATAAATATATCATACAGTAGTTTATAACATAAAGCGGTCACTTCTAGCCAAACTATATTTTACAATGCATTTGCTCGAATAGGCGTCAATTGCATAGCAGCAAACCGTGCGGAAAGTAGACAATTCCAGCACGATCTGCCAGCCCGTGCGAAAAAGTAACTTTTTAATTTAAATGTAAAAGAGATAAAAAGTTAAGAGCAAGGAGTCCTTAGTGTTCAGAAAATGTTGATTAATAAGGTTTGTTTTAGACTTTCGCACTTTTCAATCATGTTTATTTTGTTCCGGGTCTTAGCGCGATAATAGTTATTAGGCAAAATAAATTACCTTATTATTCCCGACGTTTCGGCTGCGTTGCAACAGCCGCGGTCACGGGTACACTGAAGAGAGGTGAACTACGTAGATATTATTGTAAGGGTAAACTAAAATTGTTATTTTCTCGTACAGGAAAGTCACGACACACAACACTCACAACGTCCGCGGACCGGTCCGGTTTATTTTGCCTAATAACTATTATCGCGCTAAGACCCGGAACAAAATAAACATGTTGATTAATAGCTAAAAATCTTAGTAAAAAGATAAGTTTTCAACAAATAAATATAAAGTGTTCAAAATTATAATATTTTTAGTAAATGATGATTTTATTATGAACAAAGATATTAAATACGTCATATTTTTCTTTTACAAAGCATAGGCAGTTTGTACCTTTGTACCTGTTCGGAAACCTTTTATTCGTGCGCGCGCAGTTGCTGATATTCCCGCCATTTTCTATAGAAAATTTCTTGTAAAGTTCCAGTATTTTATTGATTAAAATGACAAGTTCTAGTGAATGCATAGTAAAACGTTGTTCGATACACGTTCTCAAGAGTAAATCCCGACTCGTGTCGCGTAGAACACACGCTAAAGCTCGTGTTTTATATCGCGACAACTCTTCAGGATGTACTTCCTTTCCGCACTTGTATCGAAAATAACTATTGTTGTATCTAACTACAGTGACCTATATTTTACAAACTTGGTAGGTTCTGAATAAACTACAAGACCTTTACTTCAGTCTGTCTGACCAGATTTTTGATGAATTATAAGTATACCACGGTTGAAATAATATTGCTTGATGAAAAACTATAAATAAATAAATATTGGGGGACATTTCACACAAGGTCATCTGATCCCAAACTAGGCAAAGCCTGTACTATGGGTACCAGAGACTGATATACATACATAAATAGATAAATAACACCCAGACACAGAACAAACACTTGTGTTCATCACACAAATGGTTGCCCTGGGCGGGCAACGATCAACAATCGAACCCGCGGCCCACGGCGTGTGAGGCAGGCTCACTACCAACCACACCAACGGGCTTGTCATGCGTCGAGCAGGTCGGATCGATACTTGTCTCTATCGCTCCAGTGTGTAGCGCATCGCTCCGTCCTGCTCTCACACTGCTATCATTCTGATCAAGCTACATTATTTTGACTAGGTGAGTAATATTTTTTTCTGATGAGGGCGCCACTTCTTTATTATATTTATCTACTCTCATATCGTAAATCTTCAATAATTCGTTCAGAAAGTGTAAGTTACCGTCTTCATAATGTCAATCTGTGCCTAGAAACACTCCTAGCAGCAGTTTTTTATCTGAGTCATCGCAGGAGACCTATTAAAAAACTTTTTAATTTTATAGGCGCGCCATGCCATGACAGCGCGCTTAGATCGTAGTCTGTGGCCGCAAGGAGGTTTCATTTCAATAACGGAAAATTCAGCAAACACAAGTTGAAGTTGTATTTACACATGTTTTTATTAGTTTTTCTATGTAATAAAAACCGGCCAAGTGCGAGTCGGACTCGCGCACCGAGGGTTCCGTACCACCACATAATCATAATTGTATTAGTTGAAATTTCAGTAAGTTAATGTGCTAGATTTTTTTAGTCCGACACGCGCTTGACCAAATTTTATTATTTGTTGTTATTTTATAGCTTATGCACTATAAACATACCAATTTCCAAGTTTGTAAGTGTTCCTGTTTTTCAAATAGAACTAAAACAATAATCGCCTCCGCGACCATCCAACTTGACCCCTCTCTTATATGAATGTTCTTGAAACGGGAGCTCACCACAATTGGTTATTATTAGTTATGAGAAAAGTTGTAATATTTAATGATTTCAGACTTTTCCCATTATTTGTACTGTGAGACCTAGCTTCTTGCCAAATTTCATAATTTTAGGTCAACGGGAAGTACCCTGTAGGTTTTGCTTTTTTGCATAAATGTATGGAGATGAGGACATAAAATGCCATATCTTTTGATTGCGTCGTTGTAAAAAATTGAAATTTTCAGATCTTGTGTGGTTCATGGATCCTAATATATAGTATTAATTTCAACCTGATACCTTTACCCGTTCGTGAGATAAAGGGTCTTCACAGACAGACAGACAGACGAACAACAAAGTGATCCTATAAGGGTTCCGTTTTTTTCTTTTGAGGTACGGAACCCTAAAAAACGTATAAGTGATAAAACCGTCATTATATGATTCGCCTTCGGGTGTTTTAAAGCAGCTAGGAACCTTCGTTTAGCAGTTATCACCTGAAAGAGAGATTGTTCTAAAACACATTATTTTAGTTTTAGGATTCACGATGTGAGAGTAGATAAAGTTGTGTATGCAACTCCACAAAATTTGGTATAAAACACTCGTGTCATCTATTATGGAACTTTGCTCGCTACGCTCGCCTTCTTCCCATAAACCGACACTAGAGTTTTATACCCCTCATTATGTACCGTTGCATAAACTACTATTTTACGTCAGTCCACTTAATTATGTTTGTTTTCTCTTTCAGGTAGCGTTAATATTCGGTATCACGGGTGCGTGTAAACGTCAGGAACTGAGTGATATCACTACAAAAGATATAGAAGATTACGGCAAAATGCTTCTAGTGAGAATCAATAACACTAAAAACAAGATGGAAAGATGTTTCACCATTCACGGTACCTGTTATGATATTGTGAAGAAATACGAAGCTCTGCGTTCAACCACTGCGAAAAGCGACCGTTTTTTTCAAAACTACCAGAAAGGTAAGTGTACGTCCCAGCCTATTGGGGTCAACAAGTTTGGGTCCATGCCGAAGGAAATAGCAACTTTCTTAGGACTACCAGACCCCCAGTCGTACACGGGACACAGCTTCAGAGGAACTTCAGCCGTCATGGAGCACGACGATTAAAAAAAATTAAACTATTTATTATAATTAAATTACAAATTAAGGGAAATAATCTTAAAGAAGATTGTACTCCCTTAAGGAGTCGTCAATTATTATTCAACAATTGGAGCAGGGTCTGGGATCACATACTTACCTTCAATAAAATGTTTTTTCAGGGCCTTTTTGCTGCTATTTGTTTTTATTGCGTATAGTATAGTTCTTTAGGCATTTGATTTAATATTTGAGGTAGGATGTGATCCCACACCCTTTGATCTAACACATGCAGAATCTTATGTGGAAGACTCGATTCAAAAGAAATCTTACAGTGCCGAGATAACAATCTGAAAGAAATTTCACTCTGGACCGCTTTCTTCTTACGTGAATAATGTTATTGTGCTTCCTTATAAAAAAGAGTAATGGAAACGCCCTTCTTATTAAAATATTTTTCGCTATCTCCAACAAATACGGCTAATCAAGACAGTCAAAACAATGAAATAGTCAATAATATAACAAACATTGTAAAAATACCAATTCAACTATTTTCAACCTTGTTCCGAATTAAATAAGATTCAAAATATAAGGGTAATAGAAGGAAGATTATTGAAAATATGTGTTACAAGGTATTCTGACATTCATTCATTCATAGGCATCGTTCTGTAAATTTTGTATGAGAATGTCAGATCACGTTTCAACTTGGGACAGCAGATGTCATCCCATAGTAAAATAAATTAGTATTCCTTCTATTCCGAGCGGTGCAAGGAGTCTGAATTCTTTGGAAAAATCTAATAATCTACTTATTGCCCTTTTTATTGATTTATTGTCAAGTTAAATGATCTGTCATTACTTTAGCTGATCTCTCGACTCGAGTGTAATGACCAAAATAGCGCATGTACAGTCAACCACAGGTCAAGCCTGACACTCGGAGTGCGACTCTAGCTCGTACGTTTATTGAAATAAAAACGATACAAAATACCACCGTGTGTCAAGCTTGATGTGTCCTTGACTGCACTATATTTACACCCTTTTACACCGTCAAGTCCAAAAAGCAGCTTTTTAAATCTCTTACTTATTACCGCACTTGCATCTTAATGTAGGTACTTATTATTTGAAACAATAAAATTTTAGAGAATTACTGAATTTTACATTTGTTAGCGTTGCGGCTGGCACCATGGATCGCGGTTGTTGGTAACCGCAGTATGTAAGATGGTACGATACGAAGTAGGACGCATGCTGCCCTACCTCCGGATATTCTCTTAGTCGCCTTATATGACACCCACCTCACGAAGAGATGTGAAGGAACTATTATCAGCCGGCATCACACAAACTATTTTTTTTATATCATTATATCATTAAGTCAAATTCAATTGATAATTATTGTGCATGCCAAAACATTAAAACAATTTAATTTTATTGTAAAACATTTTATTGTACATAGATAGTATGGTTAAGTTATATTTTACTATTTAGTTGTGCCTTGTACCAGAAAGTTACTAGTGATGTGAACAAGAACTAATTTTTTTTTTTTTTTTTAATTTTATGAATATTTATTAAGTTGATTTAAGTTTTTTCGCAAATCTAAATATCATGATCAAAATTTATTGTAATTTAACTGTCCAGCAGTTTAAATTAACAAGATTTCTGGGACCTGCCCTCATATTTAAATTTAACTTCATGATAAAAAAAAATTTTTGTGTTACTTATACAGAGTGATTTTAGAATGTCTGACTATACTTGAGTATGGTACTTAGGACATGAAATTGAACAACTTCCCCAAGAAACATAATATATTTATGTAATTAAACACCATTTTCACACTAGTTCCACTATTTATTTAGTAAAATTCATACAGAGTGCGACCGATTTTGCAATAATAAACTACCTACTGTGTGGGTAGAAAATGTAAATGTTTGTTTTGATGTCACAGTATAGAAAACATATCCTATTCCAGTATGTCAACTTATAAAATATGAACAATTAAAAAATATATTTGATGTAAACTTAAAATATAATATGCCATGTCAAAATAAATATTAAATATACCACAGTATATTTAACCTAAAGATATAATTTAAAAAGATTGAAAGTAAGTAATTACATAAATACATTGGAGTAATTACATAAATACATTGGAGTTCCATCAAGTAATAACAACACAAAGTATATCATACTTGAAACATAATATGTTGAAAAATTTGATGTATTTTGGCCGTCCCATACAAATTCCAGTACTATTGACAGCGCAAGGTTCGTATGGCGAAGCCAAAAAAAAAATTTTTTTTATCCTACGTGTATTGGGGCAAGTTGTTCAGTTTCATGTCCTAAGTACCATACTCAAGTATAGTCAGACATTTCATAATCACGCTGTATTTTAAGTTCATAGTGTTTTATTTTATAGAATCTGTTTTTACATTTTATGATCACATTACTAACAACAATCTGTTATATAAATGTCGCAGTAAGAATGCGTAACGATGTATCTGTCAACGCACACTAATAAATAAGTGGTTACTTTTGACCCTTATTTTGACCTCCAATAAGGCTGGGTTCCAAACCGGGTAATAATTACCTTTGGACAGCAGTCTGTCTCGACCACACATATGGACGTCATATAAAGCTATCCTACTGTCATGGTAATTTCTACCCAATTTGAAACGCGCCTTAAGTGGGCAAATAGATATAAGGGCCATTTTTTTTTTCTGTGATGAACATATAGGCTATGAATCTGTTGTTATAATGCCACTTAAAGCTACCTAGTCTATAACACACTTTTGCATATTCTTACTGCGACAATTTGAACTATCTAAGAAGTTGAAACATTCTAATATGTAAATATAATTTAAATTCGGTATTAAATGTGCCTCTTACTGATTCTATTTAGTCTATTATTTATTATCGTGAGCAAGTAGAGTCGAGTCTAAGTAATACTAATCTATGTAAACAGTTACCATTGATACTTCAACCAATACAGGGTGTCAATTTGATTGCGAGTTCAGGTACGGAATCAGTATGAGTACTGAACAACTTTTCCCAAGGAACATAGATCAAAATACGAAAAACCAAATTTCACCTTCCATACAAAATGCGCTATCAGCTGATGAAGTTTCTATGGGAGGACAAAAATTGATTTTCGTATTTCGACCTTATGTTCCTTGGAAAAAGTTGTTCAGTTACTGATACTGATCCCGCCCCTGAGCTATGGTTCGCAATCAAATTAACACCCTGTATAGTGGGGAGCAATGCTAGAAGCTACTGGCATTGCTATCGGTTGTACATGTCACAGGCAAATCGTATAATTCGCCGTTTACAAACGGCGGGCAAACTGTAAACGGTCGGCAAATTGTAAACGGGTTTAGATCACTGGTGCATTGTAGGTTCGTTAGCCACGTATAGCAGTCTAGTCTCCTCAGAATGTAATCCTGAATGATTTCCGTGATCGTTAGTATATATATTTATTCTGGACCTCTTGTGTTGTGCCGTAGACTTAGATACCTGACAAGTATGGGCTGAGTAATGAATGAAGAACAAACACATAAAGTTTTACATGTTTATTGTAACAATTATACAAAAGATTTCAATTAATTCCAAATAAAATTATAAATTTGGATTCGAAGTTTTTATAGATGTTCGTGGTCCATCCCATCTAGTGTAGGCAGCAGACTCGTAATGAACCTGTTAGATAAGAGAAGAGTAATACTAAGAGATTTTCCTATTTCTTTATTATTGGAATCTTTACATAGGTTCATATTGTGGTGTTGTTAAGTATAATTTAAGTTTAGACTATTGTTGTCCCTATCCGGACTATCCAGAAGAAGACCTCACACTAAATTTATCTTTAAATTCTATTTAGCTTCGGGACAGTTTAAAAGGATGGAATAAGAATGAAGTGCGACAACAGCACTTTTGTGTTTTTGAAAGATGGGGGGGCCCATACACGCCCCCGCCCGGCGTCCCCTCCAAGACTGTTTAGGACGTGCCGTGCAAGTCGCTGTGCCCCCACCGTGCGATCCGACTTCTACAGTACGTCGTCAAGTCTGTAAGAAGCCGACATCATCTAACAACTATCCTTACCTCACAAAGGTGGCTGGGTTAGTATAGCATCGGTCAGGTATGACTATGTCATACAGGGTGTTACCCAACAAACAGGGATCAAAAGGTAATGTTTGAGTAGCACATCAGTAGGCCAACCTCAGACAAACCCAGAAGGTGACACACTTCTCCCTCCCCTACAGCTTTGTCTACGTGAGACGAAACCAATGTCCGCGTTGCCACATTTAAGGCCAACTCTCCTCTGTTGAGCGAGCACACATGGGCCTCTCGACTCCGGAACGGTTGCGTCAACCTGCGGCGCAAGCTGTCCGGGTCGGACACTCGGCAGGGTAGGACAAGAGCCCCTCACGAACGACGCTGCCTTGGCGGACACATAATGCGGGAAATACTCTTAGGCGAGGCCCTACATGGCATAATGATAAATGATAAATTTATTTGTAACAATTGCTACAAGTCAAAAATTACATTAGGTACACGTCTAGACTTCCTAGATCATTTTTTTGAAGGCATGTATCTACTTTCCAAAGGTATTTCCATTTTAGAGCAGAGGAAGAGAAGTACCAAGGATAATCTCCCTTCTCTCCCCTTTTGTCAATAAAAGATATGATTATCACATGGACCCCTTCTATTCCCGATTTAGATTTGTTGGTTGTGCCCTCAAAACTCAGACCCTAGGAAAATCCTTGAAAGGTAAAACAAGGCTGTAAATAACTCCTGATCCCTTCTTGTTACATGTAAAGAATTAGGCAGACATTGTTTTATCTTTATTCTAGATAAAATAAATGTTTGAATATATCTGAATCTATTTCTCATAGATTCATATTGTGTAAACCCAGAAATAATTTAGAATAGAGGACCAAGGTCCTTGAGCAAAGCTAAGCTAATGGGAAGTAAGAGCTATACCAGGACAATGTTATTTACAACACGAGTGCCAAGAATTGTGGGGCTAATTTCCGCCTATCATAATGAGTCTAACGTATCAACTAATTTGGAAAAGGGATTTATGAATGACACGTAATGGCAACGAATATCTTTTGGTGAAAGGTGAAATGAAATGGATTAATGAATTTGGCTATAAACTCTCCCGAAAGCTGTTAAATTCAAAGTAGGTACAATAGGTCTTACAAACAATCTAGATAGAGGCAAAGTAATCTCAAATCCGAATTAATAAAGTTTAGAAGGAAAGTCTTAAGTCACCGTACCTATCGATTTTCACCCGGTGACATCGGATGGTATAAACAAGTACAGGTTGATTATATTAATTAATTTTACAAAGATCTGACTTCATATCACCGTACCGATTTTTAGAAAACGGTGCCGTCAGATCGTATATATGTATACAGGTTGATTTATTTATTTTTATCTTACGGTGACCTGGTTTCATGTTACCGTACCGATTTTTAAGAGATCGGTGCCGTCAAATCGTATACCTATATGAATACAGGTTGATTGATTTATTTTTATTTTACGGTAAGTTATTTTCATATTATGGGAATTATTTCAAAACGATCTATGATAGACCAGGAGCCAAAGGTGCAACTTCAAATGTTATCTAGCTACTGTCTTAAAACTAGCTAACTACTTTAAGATAACCCATGTAAAGATCAGAATGACGCCCATAAAGGAACAGCCTTTCTGCCAACGAACATCGAGTTATCGTTGAAAATACTCTTCTATTTCTCTCACACTCATACATTCACACACATACCCACACACTCACTCACTCCGCCAAACACATGCCTTCTATTTTACACTTTTTGTTTGTAGTATTAGTGCACTGTCCTATTTCCATTTATTTCTGTTATTAGCAACCTCATTCTTAAATAGATTAATTGTTATTGTAAATTTATCACCCGTCGTCCTCTGTACAACTTTGTTTTGTAATGCGGCCCCTGCGATACAAGCCTAGAGCTTAGTGCAGGAGTCACAGATCTGCGAATTTAGATTGTAATGGACTTTTTAAATAAATAAATATTGTATTGTATTGTATTGTATTGTATTTGAATCTAAGTAATTCCAATATATTCCATTTAACCAAATTAATGGAACTAGAATAAATCAGAATATCTCGGCACAAACAGTAGATAGAGCCTTAAAACTAGCTAACTACTTTGGATAACCCATGTAAAGTTCAGAATGACGCCTGAAATAAACATGAAATTATTTACTATAGTTTCTATTCAAGCAAACAATAACATTTTTTTTTGGTTTCATTCTTCCTTTCGGAAAGGCAAAGAGTACAAAGCCCATACAGCCATGTCTGATGTGTTTAATCTTTCTTTTTGCTCCCCTCGTAAAGCGATAGGGAACTTTACGAAGGAAAATGTTCGTGACTTTTTGGGACAATACAAACGGGGCTTAAACACGAGATCACTTGAAATCTTCATCAGCTGCGCACTCCGTAGTAAATTTACTGCATAACACACTATCTTTATTATCCACTAAATCACTAAATGCACAAAAAAACAAAATTTCAATTAAGCAGGCAAACGCCCATGTCGAGTTCCCGCCAAAAAGTCGCAAACAATAACAATGAACTGACATTGAAATATGACAAAGACACACGCCGCTCTATGTTGAGATATAAAGGAGGTTGAGGTGAAGATGTCTCGTTATAACATTCGTCCCTCCTCTGAGTTCCAATCCATACTACATCTCATCAATGAGACGCCGAGGTGGTCGCGTGATTCTGCCGCTCCGTCTAGGTTGAAACGACTGTGCTTGCTCAGCACGGCCAAAAGATGGTGAAAGATTGGTGCTGTTAATGTCATCGCTCTGAGTCGTAAATGGAGTCACGTTTCTGCTGGCAGTGCTAGTGGTTGTTGATTGTAATTCAGCGAATCCACCCACCGGCGAAGAAGAGGTTGATGGTATCACATGTTCAGATAGTGCTTCGTGATACGGCGTAGGAATAGGGCGTCGATCTGACATGAGGGATATCCAAGGTTCCGGAGATGGAAGAGGTGGTTTTTGTGTTTTACCCCTTTGTGAACATGGCCCTTGTGGAGTTGCAGTTTGTGTGGGTGTGGAAGTAGGCGGAGGGTGTTCTTCTGCAACCCGTGGCCTGAGTTGATCAGCATGACGTCTCTTTATTGTTCCATCTGGAGTGGTAATCTGATAGGAATACAGGTTTGACCTTTGCGTGATCAAGGCGGGTTCCCAACGACTGTCATTCTTGGTGCGAACATAAACATTTTGCCCGCGGGTGAAAATGGGTGCTGCTGCTTCCGCATTTATACTGGATCGTGTTTGTTTTAAACGTAGTTGTCTTTTGACGTCAGGTCGAATATTGTCTAAGACGCACGTAAGCTGACGTCCAAACATCATTTGTGCCGGTGATCTCCCTGTGGTGCTGTGCGGGGTATTGCGGTAAGTGAAAAGAAAATTTAATAAGCGTTTTTCTAGGTTCTGGTGATCTGAACTGCTGGCGCGCATCCTGGTCTTAAATGTCCGTACCAATCGTTCAGCGAGGCCGTTAGTACGAGGGTGGTAAGGTGAAGATGTCACATGAAGAATTCCTTGTTTGGTACAGTACATTTTAAATTCATGCGAAGTGAACTGCGGACCATTATCTGAAACTATTATCTGCGGCAGACCAAATGTTGAGAAAATTATATCAAGGGTGTCGCAAAGTTTTGTTGTAGTAAGTTTAGTTATTTGCCGTATCTCAATCCACTTTGAGAGGGCATCGCATAGAATGAGCCAGTATTTCCCTTCAAATGGTCCAGCAAAGTTGAGATGGATGCGTTCCCAAACCCGATCTGGAATGGACCAACTAAAAACGGGTAGTTCTACATTGTGGGGCCTATTCTCTTGGCAAGTCTTGCATTGTTTTACAAATATATCAATGTCTTCTTCTAAAGATGGCCACCAGACGTAAAAACGTGCCAATGCCCGCATTGCTGATGTTCCCGGGTGGCCAGAATGAAGATATTGTAAAACGGGTAGACGAAGAGATTTAGGTACAACGATTCTACCTTCCCACATAATGATCTTGCCTTCCAGTGAAAGTTCGTAGCGTTTGCGGTAGAAAGGTCTTATATCCGATTCCATGCTGTGTTCATTCCACCCACTTTGTATCTGTCGGTAAACCTGTTTAAGTAGGGGGTCATTCTGGGTGGCAGTTTTCAGGTTCTCTTCACTAAGTGCAATGTCATGAAGTTTCTCGTCTTTTGTTGAGACCTCTATTTTGTGGACTGCTATTTCGGGGGCTGAGGGTTTCTCCTTTAAGTTGGGCATTCTAGAACAGAAGTAAGCCATGATGTTGAGTTCCCCTTTTCGAAAGACAATGTCAAAATTGTAAGCGCCAATAAGCAGAGCCCATCTGACCAGTCGATTATTTGCGATCTTCGGTAAATTGCGGTTGGGTCCCAAGAGATGTAATAAAGGCTTGTGATCTGTAACCAGAGTGAATTTCGTTCCACGGAGGTATTGGTCAAATTTCTGAATACCAAAGAAGATGGCCAAAGCTTCCCGATCTATCACCGAGTATTTAGATTCATGCTGGAGAGAGTTTGCGTGAGGCAAAAGCTATTGGTTGATCATGTTTGTTCTGCATATGGAATAATACTGCGCCAACGCCTTTTTCAGAGGCGTCACAGGCTAAAAATAGAGACCGCTTCTCATTCAACGCAATTAGTGGTTTGGACTTGATTATTAGACGTTTTGTGTTTTCAAGTGCTGTATTTTCTTTTTCTTTCCATCGCCATTTCTTGTGTTTTGCAGTCAGCGCAGCGCAGCGCAAACGCTGTGTAGATGAGGAGTAAAACGTTCGTAGAAGTTAACAAGTCCCAAAACTTATCGAAGTTCTTTAACGTCTTTTGGAGGTGGTGCGTTTGTGATGGCTTCTATTTTAGATTTTGCTGGGCGTACGCCATTTTTGTCAAATATGTGTCCTAGATATTCAATTTCTGGTTGTAGGAATACGCATTTTTTTAGGTTGACTTTAAGTCCAGCCTCAGCCAGTTTGTCGAAAACACGAGCAAGTGTTTGAGTGTGTTCGGCATCGTCCTTCCCTGTAATGGCTATATCATCAAAATATACTGCAACTTGTGGTATATCGTTAAGCAGACCTTCAAGAAAGCGTTGAAAAATCGACGGGGCTGTTGTGATTCCAAAGGGCATTCGGTTATATCGGAAATAACCTTTGTGAGTTGTAATAGTTGTATATTTTTTAGATTCCGGGGCAACTTCGAATTGAAGGTATGCATCCTTGAGGTCAAGTTTTGTAAATTTATCGCCATGAGCAAGGCGTTGTCGAAGTTGGTCGAAGACTGGTACTGGGTGTGCATGTGCGATCAATACAGGGTTAATGGTGGTTCTGTAGTCACCACATATGTGTACTTGACCATTATTTTTGAGAGCGTTGACTGTTGGGGTTGCCCATTCAACTAGAGTTATGTTAGGGTCTATTGGTGAAATAATCCCTTCTGCTACAAGGCGATCCAATTCGTGTTCTATGTTCTTTCTTATACTAAATTTGATGGGTCTGGGAGGTAGGTGTTTGGATTCAGCTCCTGGCTTGATATGTATATTAACCTGGTAGTTTTTAACTTTTCCTAGCTTATCATCAAAAAGCTTAGCGTGTTTGTCCAGTACTTGTTTGAGTGTGATGTTAGAATTGTTTTTGATTGAGTAGACAGAAGCTGGAAAAGGCATGTTGAAAGCTTCACTCCACATCAGCCCAAAAAGCATTGGTTCTGCTTCTTCGAGTACAACCAGTGGTAAAGTTCTTCGGTTACCTTTCAATTGAACTACGACTTCTGTGAGGCCGCTGGGTTTCAAATCGTTGTTACAGTATGCTTTTAGTTTCGGGCCTTTACGTAAAGGCGGTTTGCCAATCTTTTCCCAAAAATCCGTGTTAATAAAAGAATAGATTGAACCTGGGTCCCAGTCCATAGTGCACTTGTAGCCGTTAATATGTACGTCGATTTTCTTGCAACGAGTTGTTCCGTTAATTTTGTATACCGGGTTCCGGTCATTACCTCTTCCATTTCCTGTGGAAGATTCTTCGTCATCTGAATCGCTGCAATACGTAGGAGTGGAGCTTGATGTTGTGTGTGTGAATACAGGCTGTCTGATTCGGTTCACTTTATTCCTATATTGTTGTTGGAAACGTCGCTCGTTGGGTATTTGACTTAAGAATGCATGTCCAGTTTTTATGCAGCAGTCTTCAAAATGTCCTTCTTGTCCACATGTGTTGTATGTTTGATTCTTAGCAGGACAATCTTAATATCGATGTCCGTTATGGCTTCCACATCGCCGGCATTGATTCTGTTTAAGTTTACGTGGTGTGAGTTTCGGAACTGTGGTGTTTGGTCGTCTAGGTTTGGTTTTGATCCTTTTAATGTCGTCAGTAGGTGTTGTGTCAAGTTCTGCAAGTTCTCGTGCTGTACATAAGGCGAATAATTGTATAAACGTTACTTCCTTTTTGTTTTCGTCCAACAGATCGGGCCATTTTTGTCGGAGATCAACTTCTAGTGTGGTGTGATTAAGGCCCGTAGCGAAACGATCACGAAGTTGTAGTTCCAAGATTTCACCTTTGTATGCACATTCTCTACTTAGTTCTTTGAGTCTGTTGGCATAGTGTTCCATTGTCTCACCTGTAGTCCTGGTGCAGTTCCAAAAGTCTATTATGGCTTTAAATCTAGTCTTTCTCGTCCTGTGAAGATCTAGTAGTTTAGCTTTTACTTCCTCATAAGTTTTGTTCTCAAATTCTGGGTTTAAAGCTACTTTTAAATCGTGAAACGTCTCTGGAGTGAGGCATGCAATCAGAAGGTCTTTCTTTATGTTTTCACAGTCGCCCCAGATTCGACACTTGGCTTCAAAATAGTCTATAAAATTTTCCACTGTCGTGTTCGCAGGGTCGAACTTATCACCCTTGAATTGGTTTGCAATGTTGTGCTTACGTGCTGTAGCTCCATCCTGTTGGGTTGTTGTTGCTTGGTCGTCGTTTGTTCGATGTAACGTATTTGTTTGTTGCGCTACTAGCAACTGAAGTAGTTGTGTAATTTGTTGTTGTGTATTTTGTTGAATTCTTATGAGTTGTTCGAATTGAGCATCGTTAATTTTTTTATATCGTCGCCAATGAAATAAACATGAAATTATTTACTATAGTTTCTATTCAAGCAAACAATAACAATGAACTGACATTGAAATATGACAAAGACACACGCCGCTCTATGTTGAGATATAAAGGAGGTTGAGGTGAAGAAGTCTCGTTATAACAACGCCCATAAAGGAACAGCCTTTCTGCCAACGAACATCGAGTTATCGTTGAAAATACCCTTCTATTTGAATCTAAGTAATTCCAATATATTCTATTTAACCAAATTAATGGAACTAGAATATATCTGAATATCTCGACACAAACAGTAGAGAGAGCCTTAAAACTAGCTAACTACTTTGGATAGTTTGGTAGTTTGTCCGAGGCCTTATTTCTTGTATGCTCTTTAGAAACATTTAAAAAAAAATTATAAGTTGTGATCAAAAAGAAATCTTCAAATATTTTTAAATATATCTGAGCTATTTATCTAATTTGGAGCCAAGAAAACCATTCCCTATAAAAAATAAATTTATAAACTTACAGTTTTCCTTTTATTTGACGTTCACCTTTTCACAACTCTGACACAACTGAGGGTTTTTGTTCGTTATAATTTTATATTTGTTTTTTTTAGGGTTCCGTACCTCAAAAGAAAAAAACGGAACCCTTATAGGATCACTTTGTTGTCCGTCTGTCTGTCTGTCTGTCTGTCAAGACCCTTTATCTCACGAACGGGTAAAGGTATCAGGTTGAAATTAATACCATATATTAGGATCCATGAACCACACAAGATCTGAAAATTTCAATTTTTTACAACGACGCAATCAAAAGATATGGCATTTTATGTCCTCATCTCCATACATTTATTCAAAAATGAAAAACCTACAGGGTACTTCCCGTTGACCTAAAATTATGAAATTTGGCAAGAAGCTAGGTCTCACAGTACAAATAATGAGAAAAGTCTGAAATAATTAAATATTACAACTTTTCTCACAACTAATAGTAACCAATTGTGGTGAGCTCCCGTTTCAAGAACATTCATATAAGAGAGGGGTCAAGTTGGATGGTCGCTGAGGCGATTTTTTTTTTAGTTCTATTTTAAAAACGGGAACACTTACAAACTTGAAAATTGGTATGTTTGTAGTGCATAAGCCATAAAATAACAACAAATAATAAAATTTGGTCAAGCGCGTGTAGGACTCCAAAAATCTAGCACATTAACTTACTGAAATATTTCAACTAATACAATTGTTTATGTGGTGGTACGGAACCCTTAGTGCGCGAGTCCGACTCGCACTTGGCCGGTTTTTTTATTTAGAATTTTATTGACTGGGATATTTAAGATTTTTAAATTGATTGGAGATCCCAACAAAAAATAATATTATTATAAAGAAAACTCTTTATCAAACTAAATTATTTATCAAATTTGCGTGTATATTCTTGCTTTTCCAACTATTGTTTTTTTTTTTCAAGTCAAGTCGATTTGAAATTTGAATTCAAAATTTGAATTCTATTTCTAAAAATTTTAAATTTTGACAGACAAACAACCAACGTTCCGATCTCAAACTAAAAGAAAAGATTGTATCCTACAAATCGGATTAGGTGGGTCCTACTTCCAGTCAATGTCCCCAATATTCCGATATCATTTATTCTTCTTTCGTACAAACAACCAAAATCGTTTCAGATCTTCGTTCTAGTCCGTTCCAGTCATGCTGTTGCACCATTTATCCTTGACAACCCAAGCACACGGAAACGGTCTAAATTTCAATAAGAAACAATTAAAGAATTTAAATTACCTTTTGGAAACTCGTTGTTACTGTAGGATCTTCGTCGTCCCGTAGTAGTTGTCCAAAATAATACCTAAGGAGAAAATCAGAAGAAACACCCTATATGTTTAATAACCTTTTATATTGAAACGGTCACAAATATAGATTCTATCCTTTTAAGCAAATAAAAAGAAGAGTTCGGAAAGATCATTCTCTTACTATAAAATTAGGTGTAATGTAAAACGTTTCTATCTACAGGTGAAGGAAAAGGAATCTTTATTTGGTTGAAACTCCTTGAACCTTTAATGCTGGAATTTATTTTCTATACTATCATATTAAAATTATTATTATACAAAATTAATGTTTTGCAAAATAATATATCTTCTAATAGTCCAGTGAACACGTGTAGTTAGTTTGAGGTTGTTCCTCCACATTCGTAGTTGAAACCAGTAGTGGGCCCCGTAGATCATGACCGCAAAATGTAATTTTGTATGATCCGACAAAAAATAATTAAAGAAGATCCCATGTCGTGTAAATCCTGTAACATAACTCTCTTCATATTAGTTTGAGTCTAATAAACAAATATTATAATTCATTATACAATACAATGTTGAATGTACTACTACTAAATTACTTACTTACTTATTAACCTAATTTATTTATTCCTGTTGTTTTTTTTTCTTTCTTTATCTTCTTCGATTAGTCTAACATTGATTATTGTATTTTGTATTGGTATACTGCACTAAGTATATGTATCAAATGTCTGATTCAGAGACTGTAGGGTGGGGGTCTGGTGCTCTGTGACACAGGTTTATCCTAGTATGGACACCAGATTCTCACAAAGGAAACACAAACCATGTTTGATATATATAAGATATGTACCTACTTAATTAACGTTTCGTTTGTGAGATAAAATAAAGACTTATTTAATGTTACAAATAGATTTAAAGAAGAATAATACTTACTTCTTGTTAATCACATTTCCACTGTTACTGAGAAGAGAACTTAACTTTCTCCAGGAAAGTAAGGTAGTAGCAACCTACAGATACAGTTCCCGATAAGATTGATACTCCACCCATTCCTGCTTGTAGAGAGAAGAAACCTCTCAGCTATCTATTTACTTACTGACGTATGATAATACGAAAAGTATGTAAATATGAAAAGTTTCTACTCCCTACAAGGCTTCCCTATCACAACCGACCTTTCACGCTCAATAAAACTTCAATAAAATTCAGTTGTCCAGGGATCCTCACATTAATCCACTCAATCTAATGTTGTAGACTGGAGTCTTTCCCACAGAGTAGATAAATACATTACTCAAACTGCAACAAAAGCTTGTTTTAACGTGTAAATTTTTGTTTTCAAAGTAAACAGTTCTAAAGACCATGGAATATTTCTTGTGCGTTATCACATCGGGAACATTTTGTTGTCAACAGATAAAAACATTGACAAAATTTTGAAATAGTTACAATTCAAAACTTTTTAAGCAACAAACTTAAATTTGTATTTGCAAACAAAATACATACATACATAACATCACGCCTTGTTCCCGTTGGGGTAGGCAGAGACCACAGTTCTCCACCTGCTACGATCTTGACATACTTCCCTTGCTTCCTGAACCTTCATCAATCCTTTCATACATGCTCGTCGGTTTAGGGTACTTTTAACCTAGCCTTTATTCAGAACGTCTTGAATTTGGTCCTGGTACGTTCGCCGAGGCCTTCCCCTTCCAACGTTTCCATTCACTCTCGCCTTGTGGATCTCTTTCGTCAATCTTCCTTCATTCATCCTCTCCACATGACCAAACCATCTTAGCATCCCTTTCTCAATTTTAGTCACTACGTCTTCTTTTACGCCACAACGTTCTCTTATCATACTATTTCTAATCCTGTCACTCAATTTCACACCAATCATACTCCTCAACGCTCTCATTTCTACTGCATTAATTCTACTTTCATGCTTCTTCTGCCATACCCAGCTTTCACTGCCGTACATCAGTGTTGGTACCAAAACGCCTCTATGAACAGCCAGACGAGCCTTGTGAGACACCTTCTGACCTTTCATAAAAGCATGCAGAGCACCATTCACCATGTTTCCAGCATTCACTCTTCTTTCGATATCACTTTCGCACTTTCCATCTCTCGTAAACTTAGAACCCAGATACACAAACTCCTTCACTTGTTCGACTTGTTCACCACCTATTAATATAGTACACTCTGTCATACACTCTTCTCTTTCAAGTACCATTACTTTCGCCTTGCTTACATTTACTTTCATTCCTTTCCTATCAAAAGCCATATTCATCATTGTTACCATCTCCTGTAACTCGTCAGCAGATGACGCAAGTATAACTTGGTCATCAGCGTAGAGAAGACATTTGATGAGTAACTCATTCATTCTCAGTCCACACATACTCTCTTTCAGATCAGTCAAACAATTATCCATGAACAGGTTAAACAGCCAAGGTGACGCTACACATCCTTGCCTAACACCCTTTTCGATGTTAAACCATTCAGTGTACGCCCCGTTTATTCTGACGCAAGCACTGGAATCCTCATAGAGAGATTTCAGTGCTTGAATCAGATGACCGTTCACCCCATACATAGACAATGCCGACCACAATTCATTCCTCACCACTCGGTCATAGGCCTTTTCCAAATCCACGAACGCGCAGTAGACTTTTTGGTTTTTGGCCAAAAACTTTTCAGCTATGCACCGCAAGGAAAAGACCTGATCTGTACATCCCATTCCCTTTCTAAATCCCGCTTGTACATCCCATATTTTTTCGTCAGTATCTTTCATCACTCTTTCAATCAAAACCTTTGCATACAGTTTGCCGACGACACTGAGAAGACTTATCCCGCGGTAATTTTTGCAGTCCTTTTGTGACCCTTTTCCCTTGTACAGCGGCACAATCACAGCCTTGCACCAGTCGCCTGGTACTCGGCCGTTCGTCCAACACAGGTTGAAAAGGCGGTACAGCTGACTAGCCACAATGCCTCGCCCAGCCTTCAACATTTCGACCGACACTCTATCATAACCACCTGCTTTACCTGATTTCATACTTTTCATTGCTTTAATGATCTCATCCATACTTATCTCACTTGCATTACTATCATATTCATTCTCATGCATTTCCATAGAAGACCTCGGTACGCTAGCCTCTGCTTCTCTCTCAAACAAACTTTCAAAATATTCCTTCCCTCTCTTCAGCACACATTCTTCACCTTTTATAATACTTCCATCCTGGCTTCTGATTTTACTCAGCTCCGATGATCCAAACTTTCCTCGGGCTGTCCGTATGGATTTCCAGAAAAACTTTTGGTTTGACTGGAAATCCTCAGAAAGCCTTCTGTCAAACTCATCTTTACACTCCTCTTTCTTTCTCTCAACAACATCCTTTACAATACCTTTCACTCTTTTATATTCCTTTCGTGCTACACTAACATCATCACTTGTGGCCTTCTGCATTCTGTGATTAGCTTTAACAGCTAACCAATCTAACCATGCTTTTTTCTTTTCACAAACAGCTGCCTGTACACTTTTATCCATCCACACATTCTTCTTCTTTCCACCATTTCTCCTTTTCGACACCCCACAAACATTGACAGCTACTCCTACTAATCCATCTTTAAATTCATTCCACAAGCATTCAATATCATTCACTTTATCTAGGTTCTCAAATCTTTCACTCAAGCCTTTCAAGTATTCACTTCTGAATCCTCCTCTTGCAATCTCTCCACTTTAATTCGTTCCAAAACGCTCGTCTGCTCTTGTGCTTTATGCCGCCACCGATTAAATAGACCACCAATTCGGGTTACAACCAGGTAACCAAACAAAAAATAACAATAAATCAATTTTGTTTTAAAGAATGTTCAGAATAAAAACCAAAATAAAATGATTTATATTATTTAAGCATTTAATCATAAAAACTGTTACCAATTAAAGTAAACTTATAAATGAAGGTGATTTTGAAAAGAAAATATAAAATTGAACGAAACCAAAATTTTTAAAATTATAAACCAATATTTCCAGGTCAAAATGTTTGAATAAAAAAAATTACAAGTTATAACAATAAAAAAAACAAACTAATAAACGAAATTCAATCCCCAATCTCAATTCAAAACATTGAAAAAAATATTCTTCAAATCACAAATTACATGAATTAAGTCAGAATTTTGAAAACAGCTGTTAAACGAGGTAAAACAGGGATTTTATTTCTAAATACTTGTCTTACGAAGTAATGAAAATACATAATTTTAAAATATTTATCTGTATGTAGGTATATATTTTTCAATTTTTTACAATAACTTTAGTATTTCAAATGATAAACTATTATTTTTCTATGAAAATGAACAATAAAACTGGCGATGTATACCTACAGATGTACGAGTATTCTACAAAAAAGGTGAGCAGAACTATAAACACAACAAGAAATTAATACTATAACATTACAAAAGACGTTGCTGAATCTCAACCATAAAAAATACTTTTCAATGATAGAACGTCATGTTAGTGACAATTTTGAAAAACTCATTATTATGTTTGCATTCCTTTGAATTGAATAACTTTTTGTTTATAAAGGTCATGTTCATTTGATGAGAACTATTTTTTAATTTTTATTACTACAATCATTATGTTATGAAAAACTTAATAAAGTTACAACACAAAAAAAACATGGTTATTCATAGTATCTCCAGTGAATATGTTACCAAAATTCCCTATGTACATTCTCTACATACATATCTCTATGCTTAAACTCATAACTAACTCGTTTTAAGCTTATATAATTTTTATGTTTATTATAAGTCAATTACATATAAATCATAACCTAACTTAACACTAGCGGTGTTTCCGCGATGAATGGCGATAGACACTCTTTGCACCGGGAACAACCCGCGGCGGAAAAAAGAATTTCCAGGAATCCTGTACTGCAATACGCATGGGCTTGAATCTGAGTATTAAAGAGCCAATGGTTGCGTAGAGCGCAAGAAAAGCTTAAGAATGGAAAAATTTATCAAAGTACCTTTTCTTTAAATATTTTACGCTCGCTCCAAGGTAACTTCCGGGTGCCCTGGAATCTTGAAACTGAAAATATTTAACGTCACCATTACTAAGAAAAATAGAAAGTCGTTTAGTATTAAAAACGGCGTCCTGCCGTTGCTCGAAACAAATCCTAGCTTTTTCCGGCCAGTTCCAGGAAAATTCCAGTTTTTCCAGGTTTTTTGAGACTGGAATGTACTGGATTATAAATTTATAATCTTAGATATCTTGTATGTAAAAAATATATGCGTTATTTATGACGATTTTAGGCAAGCCCCAGAAATTTCATTGAAATTCCAGTTTTTCCAGGATTTCCAGGCTCTCCCACGTGGGAGGTCCTGGGACTTTTTTTAACGTCATCCTGGAAGGTGTCCGAACATATTACAAAAGGTCCCGTTTAGTAATTTTAAATGTCCAGGTCAAAAATTAATTTTCCCGGGGTATTTCTGTAACCGTGCGTTAGTGTGTTACACACAGAATAGCAGCCACGTTGGTTTCAGCTACCTTCATGTTTCTAACTAAGGCACAGCTGATACGATTGTTCCATGATTTTCTCCAATGATTGTGATGAAACTAATTTTTAATATATTTGATGGAAATACTGGTCTGCTAAATGGTCTTCCTGAAGATCCTGGTAGGTGGAATGATGATAATGTGATAAAGACCAAAATACCAAAGATTTCGGACCTCCTTGCTTCGCTCGTAATAGATACCTTGCTAATTAATTTTACTATGGGATGACATCTGCCAACATGTCCCAAATTTTTATGTCAAATCATCAATGATCACTAGGAAATATTCAAAATGACCCGTCAAATCCATAGAACGACGCCTTCACTACCTTGTGACACATTATTTCTTTATTCCTCCTTCTAATTACCCTTATTTTTCTGTGCCAAAATACAGTTTTCCTTGGTGTACTTTCATTTATTTTTACACAGACACAGAGCACTCATCAAAAGCAGACATTGACATTGTTAGAAAAAACTATTCAAGAAAACAAACAAAAGA
Organism: Athrips mouffetella; assembly: GCA_947532105.1. NCBI lineage: Eukaryota > Metazoa > Arthropoda > Insecta > Lepidoptera > Gelechiidae > Athrips > Athrips mouffetella. Next base: position 403,564 of record OX383961.1, on the reverse strand, counting down.
GACCGCAACATCCTCCCCACCATGGCGCTGATGATGAAGACGACTCGCGCCATCATATAATTAAAATTTTAACCGATCGGGCACATTGACCAGCCGACCGGAGCGTGTAATCGTTGGCGGTTGACTAGTAATATCTATAGGCGCATTTCACTCTCGATGGACTCAGAGTCAGCATGAGAAATTTGAAGAGGGTGGATGGACTGCACAGCTCTAAGTCGCTTACCTAAAGCTGTTTTAACACGAGCAACTCGGCAATGTCCATCAACTCCTTCGTAAATGTCAATGACCATCGCTAAGGGCCACTATACTCGCTTCCTGTCCTTAACCTCCAGAAGCACGATATCCCCAGGTTTAATAGTTACTTCCCGGCGGCTAGCATCGGATTTACTGGATAAAAGCCCTAAATATTAATTACGGAATCTTTGTTTCAAGTCAGCGCAGAACTTAGTAACATAACGCCATCGCGATGACAAAATATTTCCGTCTATTAATTCAATTTATATCCCTACCCCTACCCCTACTATTCCTATCCCTACCTCTACCTCCCTAGTTTCTACCCCTAGCTTCATTTAAAATCGTTACTAAGAAGTTGGTGAATCTAAGCCCCTTACTTACGAAAATAGTCATAAAGTTTTTTTATTATTTAAGATAACTCAAGTGATACCTTTTTAAAATCCCTATAAAACAAGAAAATTCATAGGGCTATGTGCAGCGATAGCTCATAAAAATTTTTTTTTCACCACAGTAGGTCAAAGTTGAGGATAATTAAAAGACCAAAAAATAAAATCACAAATGACCTAATTTGATTATGGTTACCTAATAAATTTTAACAAAACATTGATTGAATATGGTATAAATCTATGGGTATAACCACCAACTGGCTACATTTTACAGAAAAAAAAACCGGCCAAGTGCGAGTCGGACTCGCGCACCGAGGGTTCCGTACCACCACATAATCATAATTGTATTAGTTGAAATCTCAGTAAGTTATTGTGCTAGATTTTTTGAGTCCGACACGCGCTTGACCAAATTTTATTATTTGTTGTTATTTTGTACCTTATGCACTATAAACATACCAATTTTCAAGTTTGTAAGTGTTCCCGTTTTTAAATAGAACTAAAACAAAAATCGCCTCAGCGACCATCCAACTTGACCCCTCTCTTATATGAATGTTCTTGAAACGGGAGCTCACCACAATTGGTTACTATTAGTTGTGAGAAAAGTTGTAATATTTAATGATTTCAGACTTTTCCCATTATTTGTACTGTGAGACCTAGCTTCTTGCCAAATTTCATAATTTTAGGTCAACGGGAAGTACCCTGTAGTTTTTGCATTTTTGAATATATGTATGGAGATGAGGACATAAAATTCCATATCTTTTGATTGCGTCATTGTAAAAAATTTAAATTTTCAGTTCTTGTGTGGTTCATAGATTCTAATATATGGTATCAATTTCAACCTGATACCTTTACCGGTTCGTGAGATAAAGGGTCTTGACAGACAGACAGACAGACGGACAACAAAGTGATCCTATAAGGGTTCCGTTTTTTTTTTGAGGTACGGAACCCTAAAAACGAACTATCACTGTATTTCCCTCAGAGTAAAAAATTATAGAGTCCGTCATATACATATTCTGTATGAGCTAGTGAAGCGTGAAGCGTCTCACTGTCGCCCATTCTAGTCGGTCAAAAAACTCAGTTAAGTTTTACAAAAATCAAGATATCTTTAAAAATCTGATGTTTTAGTATAATATTTGTTTGCGAAAGTGAGAATATATAGTTTATTACTTGTGAATTGATCATTAATACTAAGAACGGAAGCGTAATTAATCCGTAATAGCCATTTTATGCGTGATTTTTAACACCGTTTTTTTTCCTGAATGGTAAGTGTTTTCACCAGAAAAACTGTGGTAGTAGCATTTATTAGTCCCATGTCACATATTTCTCAAGAGAGAAAGATAAAAAAATTACGTTTTTAGGATTTTAAAATAATTCCAAGGATTTGAAAATATTTCCATACATTTTAGTATGGAGGGCCCTCGCAAGAAAGTGCAACGCTTATGGCTCCCTCCTTAGCAGTAAGAGCTGCTACTAAAACCTCCTTGGTATTTCCGCACCCAGCTGAAGAAAACAGACGAAAAAAGTGTTAAATTCGATATTTTCTAAAAAAAAAAAAAAACAGTTCTTCGAAAACTGACACTGACAGAAATAATTTTTTTTTGATGAGAAATATTTTTTTTTTGAGATCCTTATATTTCCTTGTCTTGTACCTACTTACTTTACACCCTGTATATTTTAAAAGAAATTAATCAATATAGTAGAATTATACGTTAGTATTTTAAAGTCTAAGAAGTCGAAAGTTTTAATTGTTTGTTTGGATTAAACTTAGTTGATATTCTGCGCATTTATTGAGAAAAGTTTATCCAAGGTGCAAGAGTTTATGGCATGACGTAATTTGTAAACGTAATTTAGCAGGGCCCTGCAGGCAGGGCTTTGTATGGGGCCCTTCAATCGGAATAATAAAGGGCCCCATACAAAGCCCTGCCTGCAGGGCCCTGCTCGCAGTGCCACTGCCAATCGTACTTTGTGTGGGCATGCAGGGCCGACAAAATCGCCGTTACATCGGCCCTGCAACACCACACACGGTACGTATTTCAGTGCGCACTGCAAGCAGGGCCCTGCAGGCAGGGCTTTGTATGGGCCGTTTAAGTTGAGTGGGAATTAAGTTATTTTCTTGCTGGCAACATTTTTAATTCGCGGCTTGGACTTTTTGGCGGGAACTCGACAAGGGCGTTTGCCTGCTTAATTGAAATTTTGGTTTTTTGTGCATTTAATGATTTAGTGGATAATAAAGATAGTGTGTTATGCAGTAAATTTACTACTTCTAATCATCGAAAACATTAATTCTTTTAAATCACAATTATTCAAATGGCTATTGACAAACTGTTTTTACACTATTAGAGAATATCTGACTTTTAGTGACATTTAATTTAACATTTTGACATTTTATCTGATATTGAAATTTTTTTTTGTTAATTTTGGACCGTTTGACATGTCTTTTATAATTTTTTTTTATTTGTTTTATTTGCTTCTCTTGGATTTGTGGACGTAATTAATATTTTTATACAAAAATTTGCATGCTTGACGCAAGCAGAATACTGTACTGGAATCTATTTTAAGAACTTATTATGTAACATGTATTCTTGCAAATAAATAATTTCTATTCTATTCTACGGAGTGCGCAGCTGATGAAGATTTCAAGTGATCTCGTGTTTAAGCCCCGTTTGTGTTGTCCCAAAAAGTCACGAACATTTTCCTTCGTAAAGTTCCCTATCGCTTTACGAGGGGAGCTAAAAGAAAGATTAGACATCAGAAATGGCTGTATGGGCTTTGTACTCTTTGCCTTTCCGAAAGGAAGATTGAAACAAAAAAAAATCATTCGCGGCTTGTTGTTTGTTTGTTGCTCTTCTGTTTGCCCGAAAATATGTGGAAAAAGCTTATAAATTCTGAATATTTCCTAGACTTTAAGTCAAACCTAGAGGTTTTTATTACAAACTATGTGTCAATATGGCATTTACAGTTCACCGAAGCAAGTTTCCTCGCTTGTCTCAAAGTAAGTATTCGAAGTTTGTTTTGTTTATTTACCTACAATCTAGAGTTCACACAAAGCGCTTCGCAACATCTTGCCCAAAGCCTAGAGGTAAAGTTCTCTGCCTGCCTATAATGTTCCAGAGTTCATATAACCCGAATGTATTCAAGTCACGAGTAGGTAAATATAGCCTACCGGGAGAAGTCATTCTATAAACCTCGTCAGTATTTTTCGGTTTAGAATCTGGATTTAAGGGCAAGAGAGATCTGTTATTTATTTTTTATAAAATTTATCTTTATTTTTGTTGCGTATTTGTTGAATTTTGTTATTGTGACGGTTTTCACGGTCCAACAAACCATCTTAAATCAATTTCTCCCCCTCGCTGTTAATGCTTATAGCTTGATTTGTTTGTATATTACTGGAGCAAATGCCACATTTTACCTACCCTGTTTACACACAGTTTCATTGTAGAGTATTTCAAAAGACTGAGACAGCATTTTAGATGAAATCTCTTATTTATAGTTTGATTTATTCTAACATCTTGAGCAATTATCATCATATTTAAATTAAATTTTAACAAAATTTACTGGACTGGAGCTAGCTTTTGGTATTTACTTAATTCTGCTGCAAGGTTTCAGCTAGGAGCTTGGGGGAAGTGCGAGGCCATTCTAGCTTGTCAAGGCTTAAGTTGCCTCTCACACTCGAAATAGTTGATCTGAGGTTCAAGTTGCCTCTCACACTTGAAACAGTTGATCCGAGGCTTCTCAAAGACAGAGACATCTGAAGCTTTTAAGCTAAATCAGATTCAATTTAGGGTACTCATGAGAGCCCATAACAGGACATTGTACGCTGTACAAGCATCTAATCAGAATGGTCTTATTCGAAATCCCACACTGCAGATTTTGTGCAGAGGATGATGAAACGCCTATACATCCAATCTGCTACTGTAATGCACTAATTCCCAGCAGAAGTTGGGCAACAGGAGGACAAATACTTCATTCTGAGGATGCCCGAACTGTCAATCCTAAGCAGATCATCAGCCTTTTTGAGACTGTGGGTGTGGCTACAATAGATCTATGCAGTTCGCAGTGGCCATTGGGAACTAGGAGCCCGGCCCCTTTACCCTCAAAACATAAACATCATCATATTTGAGCAAATTAATACAAAACAATATTATACTATACATATAAACCTTCCTCTTGAATCACTATCTATTGATGGATGAAAACCGCATTAAAATCTGTTGCATACTTTAAAAGATTAAGCTTACAGAGGGACTGTTGGCAGGAAGCAACTTTGTTCTAAACTATGTTGAGAAGTACTAGCTACCCCTATCTATGATGTCCTTTCTATAGCCCTAGGGTGTTTTTCTAACATATTGGCTTTTTATAATATGCAATAATTTGTATTATTTTACAGGACAGTAATTTTGGCTTGGAAATGAACGATGACAAGTTTATCCAGAACGGAAAGAAAATGCTGTCACAGCCTGAAGAACTGAAGACAACTCGCATTAGTGAAGAAAACAATTACCTGGTGGTTCAAATGACTATGTCATTCGGTTTCCCTTTGAAGTTAGAAATGAAGCTAAATGAAGGCTCCAAAGAATTGGTAAAGAAAATTGGTTGTTGTAATAATTCGTAATTGTATAATTAATAACGCCCTAGGGGGGCTTATGTACTGAAGAAATCGCAAATATTTAATTGGACCTTGTGTGGTGGGTGGTTTCCCCAACACGACATTTATTTACCTACTAGCTGTTGCCCGCGACTTCGTTCGCGAGGGATTCTATCTATCTATCTGACCATCCATCCATCCACCCTTCCGTCTATCTGTCATCCTTCCGTCCGTCCAACCATCTGTCCAACCGTCCGTCAAACCATCCCTGTCCCTGCCCCTATCCCTCTCCCTCTCCCTCCTCCCTTTTCCTCTCCCTGTCCCTCTCCAACTCCCTCTCCCTACCCCTATTCCTATCCCTTCCCCTATCCCTACCCCTAACGCCATCTTAACCGCTATCTCTATCTTCATAGAAACGACACCCATATTGATTTTAGACATTTCAACTCTATCGCACCCAAATTACACGTCCACCACGTTGGATTTCAAAGTTGTTGTAGTTTTCGTAACCAGCGACCTGATAAACCATACTAATGACACCCATATTGATGATTAGACATTTCAACCCTATCGCACCCCATCCCCATCCCCAGGGGATGATGGTATTTCACGTCCACCATGTTGGATTTCAAAAATGTTGTAGTTTTCGTAATCAGCGACCCAATAAACCATACAAAAGATTCGCATATTGGTTTTTAGACTTTTTCACCCCATTTCCCTTTTTTAGGGGTTGAATTTGGGGAGTAATTTCAATAAGTGATGAACGTTGCATAGAATTACAAACCTAATGCCTAAATAATAAATTATATGGATTTTACTTTAAAAATAAAGGATTTTCAACTTCATCCCCCTTTTCACCGTGTAGGGTGTCGAATTTTCAAAAACTCTGAAATATGTAAATATTTATTTTTAGTTGTTAACCTAAATACAAAATTTGAAGATCCTAACTTTAAAACTGACGGACTTTCATACAAACTTTCATCCCCTATTTTACCCTTTTAGGGGTGGAATTTTGTAAAACCCTTTCTTAGTGCGCCGTTAGGCCTCATAAGGAACCTACATGCCAAATTTGGAATTTATAGACCCAGCGGTTTGGGCTGTGCGTTGATATGTCAGTCAGTGAGTCATTCACCTTCTTCATTAACATTAAATGCGTTTTCCAGTGGGAATGAAGTGTTTTCCCGCAGTAAAAAGTAGCCTATGTGTTATTCCAGAACCTAACCTATATGTGTGCCAAGTTTCATTGAAATCCATTCAGTAGTTTTTACGTGAAAGAGTAACAAACATCCATCCATACTTACAAACTTTCGCATTTATAATATTAGTAGGATAGGATTTTGCACTTGAGTGATAAAACCCATATAGCGTAAAGTATCTTAGAGTTACTAACTCTGTTAGTCTGTTATACTTTTACAGTGAAATCCGCTGAATTGATTTAGTTGGAATTGAGCTAGACATAGACTCCTCTTTTTAAAAAAGAATAACAGATTTTATTATGAAGTTGGATACCTAGTGTAAAGCTTATAGGGCTGGCCACAATACCTATATCTGTACAGTATGCAGTGTCCATTGAAAGCTTGAAACCCAACCCACTGACAAGATAACTGTTGGGCTGTATATTATAAATTTAATTTTAAAATGTATTCTTCATATCATTGGTTACTCTAATTCCAATTCAATCTCAATCTGATTCAATTCCAATTTAATTTAATTTCAGTTCAATATCTACACCTAATTTTTTCTTTTTGCAAACTTACATTTCCAATCCCATTGCATTATTATATTCAATCACGTTCATATAACTAATTCTCGAAAACATTCAAAGTCAAAATCGTTTATTCATTGTTGGATATTAAAATATCTTGATGACGTCAGCTAAACTACATCGCTTCACAAACAATGTGGCGCCATAGTGGGAAAAAAAGAAGCGACAATAAAAACCCACGCGCTCTTTTAAAATATGTTTTGATATACAACAAACATAAGTCAGTTTTAATTTTGAATTAGCCTGTTAGAACCGTAGCCTAATCCCATGGATTATTCTCTTTTTAAAGATAAAGATAGTTTATTCGTTGGAAACAGGTTAAAAAAAAGGTCACATTTTTTTATCAAGCACAGCCATTTCCTATCACAATACATGATATACAAATAATTTAATTTATTAATATTAAACATAAAAGAAAAACAAAATTACAGTTCACATTAAATTATTACAATAATATTTATCATAAGAAAATTAAATTAATTCTGATTGAAAATTTATTATATGTCCATCATTATACGATTAAAGTCTTATATAACTAGATTTCCAAAAAAATCTGTCAGTTTATATATACACCTAGCAATTAAATATTCTTTAAGTTTAATTTTAAAAGAACGGTCATTCAGTTCTCTGATATGTTTAGGTACCATATTATAGAGTTTAGGTGCCATACATAAAAAGCTTTTTGACATGAGTGCCGTTTTCGCTGGTGGCACGTAGACTTCGTCGTTATCTCGTCTATTTCTGTTTAAAATAACTGCACGCCTTTCAAATAATTGGGGATTATTTTTTACAAAATTTGCCGATTCTAGAACATATATAGCTGGAAATGTCAATATCTTATATCTAATAAAGTAAGGCCTACAACTATCTGTTAAATCCAGTCCAAACATTGACCTAATGCATCTCTTTTGTGCCCTGAATACAAGCTCTCTATCGGTGGAGTTTCCCCAAAATATTACGCCATATCTTAAACGTGATGCCACTATGCCATGATATGCCGCTAGAAGAGCATCTAAATTTAACTCATGAGACAGTTTGTAAAGAGCGTATGCAGACGTGCTTAATTTTTTACAGATGTTCTGGACATGATTTTTCCAGTTTAATTTACTGTCAACTGTTAAACCTAAATATTTAGTACTATTTACCGGCTCTATAGTTACATTATTATATTTGACGTCAATATTAATATCTGTACATCTCTGACTGAAATGCATTATATTTGTTTTTTTCAAGTTAATTACTAAATTATTATTACTAAGCCACGTAAAAACTGATTGTAATGCCTCGTTTATATCGTTTTTATATTTTAATATGTCTATGCATCCTACTGTTATGGTACTGTCATCAGCAAATAATGACAATTGTTGTGTGGTTGTATTGGGTAGGTCATTTATATAAAGTATGAACAACAAAGGTCCCAGGACACTACCTTGTGGCACTCCGTAATTTACAATCCTTACTTCAGATCTGTATATTAGTTCCGTTTTCTTGTGTTCGTCTATTTTCGTTATTTCTGTAAATTGTTGCCGTTTTTTCAAATAATTTTCAATCAAGCGCAAGACATTGCCTCGTAACCCATACAAATCTAACTTCTTCAATAAAGTATCATGATCTACATAGTCAAAAGCTTGAGTCATATCACAATACACTGAACAAACCGGTCTACGTTGATCAACATAGTTAATGACTAGTTTAAGAAAATCGAAAATTGCCATATTTATATTTTTATTACGTCTATAACCTTTTTGCTCTATTGCTAATATATTATATTTTTCCAAAAAGTCATAAATTTTGCCACCAATATATTTCTCAAATATTTTTGATATAATAGGAATTAGTGCAATAGGTCTATAATTATTCATTATTACTTTGTTTTCTTTTTTAAATATAGGTTTGACAATTGTGCGTTTTAATTGCTTAGGATAGTCTCCCTCCGATAAACACAAATTAAGAATATAACTCAAAGGTTCACTTATATTATCACATACATTTTTAATTACTTTAGTTGATATTCCGTCATGACCCTCACTTTGGGTCTTTTTAAGTGATTTTATAATTTTTGTAATGTCTTGTGGTATGCTTGGAACCATAAACATGGACTGTTGGTTTGGTTTTATAAACTGAGTTACTTTATTCTTGTCTTTTTGAGTCGGTTTGATTTTATCAACAAAATAATTATTAAATGCGTCAGCTATGTCTTTAGGACGTGTTATTACCTGATTATTATTAATAATTTTAGATATAGATGGTGGAGGTTGCTTCTGTTTGCAGCTGTTTATAATATCCCATGCTGCTTTCATTTTATTATCGGAAACTGCAATTTTGTAAGTATTTTGGGCACGCTTTGAGGACTTAATGATTTTTTTTAGTAGCACAGCATACTTTCTATACATAATTTTATTATTTTTACTGGGCTTTAACCTATATTGCCACAATAGTGCTCTTTTATGTTTGCTGCAAACTTTTACGCCTTTCGAGATCCATTTTAATTTAGGTTTTGTTTTCACAGTTACAATTTTCCAGGGAAAACACAAATCATAGAAAATCTTAAGTTGAGTAATTCTTAAATCTTAAATCTTCTAGATAATCTGATATTTTATAATAACCCTTCTTATATAATTTCTGCTTGATAACAGTTTTGAATTTATCTAACGGTAAACTTTCAATATCAGTGGGTACCTTATTATAGAAGCATATACATTGACCTTTATATGTTTTACTAATTTTGTGAACACGGCTGACATGAGAAGCAAGTTGATTCTTGATTCTTATGTTGACACTGTGCTTGTCACAATTTTTCTCAAAAATATGTATATTCCGTTTAACGTATATTAAATTCTCATAAATGTATTGCGACACAAAAGTCAGAATGTTGATTTCTTTAAATTTGTTTCGAAGAGATTCTCTAGGTTTCTTTTTTTAAATTGCACGAACAGCTCTTTTTTGTAGTATTATAAAAATGCTGTTTGCATCTACAGCATGACCCCATAACAAAAGGCCATATGACATGAGACTATGGAAATAACTGAAGTAGACTAACCTCAGACCAATCAGACACTGAATCCCACTAAAATCGCAGAAACTAGCTTATGACTGGTCACACTGCTATTTCCACGGCACGGCGCCGTGCCGGAGCTATGTGTGTTGGGCCTAAGTGTTTTAATTTGATGATTTCAGTTTTTTACAATGATAACGATTCAGTTGGTGAAGACAGTATTGGAGCTGCACTCGAGCCAGGCGGAGCTCCGCCAGCTGCTGCGGAGGAAGGATCGGGAGATCGAGGAGTACCGCTGTGAGGGGGGGGACCTCGCTTTGAGTGAGTGTCTACTAGGGTTCTAGGGTGGCGACCACGTACCGGGAGACGAAGCGTTGGCAGGGGGACCGACACAAGGTGGGGGGACGAGCTGGTGGCGGGCGCGGGGAGCCGCTGGTGCGAGCCAAGCAGGACCGCGAGTCATGGAGATCTTTAGGGGAGGCCTGTGTCCAGCAGAGGACGTCTTTCGACTGATATGATGATGATGATGAGTGTCTACTTCACTGAACTGTTGGTGTGGTTATTTAAAGCCTTTGCTTTCTGTGCCAAAGGCTGTGGGTTTAGTCTCTGCTTAGTAAAAACAGTGGTGTAGTGGTTAGACCATTCAGCTCTCAGCTGGTTAGGACATTGCAGGATGAATGACCTGATTGTCCGATAATTTAGATGGTTCCGTGCTTGGGAAGGCACGTTAAGCCGTTGGTCCCGACTACTATCTAGGGATGTAGTCGTTAAAGAGCCATGTCAGAGGTCTTGGGCGGCTCAGCAACTCTGACAACAGGGTTTGCGGGGTCGTTCATCGACCTTGCTACCCACACAATATGACAATGAGGACAAACATTTGTATGATGAGCATAGGAATTTGTTTTCTATCTGTAAGCTGCTTTTTAACTATTTATACTAAGTAGATATTTATATCAGACTCTGATACCCATAGTATTACCATGTATAACTTGTAGTTAGTATGGTCATGGACGAATAATAATAAGAAATCCCCATACTAGAAAACGTAACCCGGAAAGGCATAAAACTCATGGAAACTAGATGGCGCTTTCAAATAATCTGGAAATTAATTATGATGGTATTTCAGTGTAAAGAAACGCTAACATTGAAATTCGGTTTATTTTTTTAGCAGAATACTCGATAAATCATAATAATTTCCCGGGCAATTTATTTATCTAGTTTTATACTATTCCGGGTTACGATTTCTAAAAGGGAATGGAATAGTCAGTTCTTCTTGTTCGTCCATGTTAGGTATCATTTAATGTTGTATGTTATGTAAAGGAGAGGTAGAGGAAGGCCAAGACGTTGCTACATGGACCAGATTAAGGAAAAAATAAATGTCGTGTCGTATCAGAAAGTCAAACAAGTTGCAGAAGATAGGAAGGAGTGGAAGTTATTCTACCGACAAGAGCGTAGCTCTTAAATAAGAAGAAGTAAATGTTCCCCATATTTGTAAATAATCTTAAAAGCATTCCAAATCAATCCCAAATTGAAATTAAAGGTTTTGATAAATAAATCAATGAGTAATGGTTTAAATTCTATAGCTAAGGGTCACAGTGGCCATTGACAGCTTGAAGCCCAAAACTTTAATATTACACAAAGTATTGAACAATTTGTATGTATATCTGCAGGGTTCCTGAAGACGATCCCCTTCGACGACTCGGCTCACAGCTCGCAGCATCCCACCCTCCGACAACACTTCTCAGAGGCTGATCTGGAAGAGCTGCTAAATAAAACTGTAAATGTTCCCGAACTGCAGACAGTGACGGTGTAAGTTGTTCAATGTATTCGTGTTTAATTTAAATTAATTTTAGTTAATTTTGTAATGTAAAAAAATAATAATTTAAATTTTGGCAGCCAGTGTCCTAAAAAGACATTTCCAATGAATCAGAAATTATTTTCAGACCTATAGATATCTGTAATTCGTGAGTTATTTAGCTTTACTCCCAAGTTTCTTTTTACATTTACTTTGCTTAACAAGCACTATTTTTCTTCTTGCTTGGTTTGTCATTCGATAGTGACACTTTCCATCAGGTGGGCTGTCTGCTCGTTTGTTTGTTTTGAGATTTAAAAAAAAATAGCTTCTCCATGTGGAAAGAAAACTAACTAACTGCACCTTTATGTCTTAAAAAAAGTATTTTCTCACTTCCAAGAACAAGTAAAAATTGTGAAAATGAAAAATAGCAACAAATGAAAGATATTTGATAAAGAAAAGAACTGGTACTCCAGTAAAATTTTGAGAGATTGTATGGCGAAACGGAAATAATTGATAATAGCCGTGTTTCTTTTTCAGATCGATAGATTATATTTCTGCCACCAAAATTTACTTCATTTATTTATTTATTTTGCCGTCCAAACATTAAAAACATATGGAATTTCGGAAAAAAAATTTAATAGATTATTTTTTTTATTTACGGCTTGCTATATATTCATAATTTCATATTTTACATGAATCCACCTTAAAATATTAGCTTTTTTGTATTGTTTTACTTTTATAGCACGAAATTTAAATAAAGCTTATCTTCGCAACCAAAAATAGTAATAGATTCGTTTTGCTTTCTAATAATTTAAATAGTGCTAAGTAATCACATTTTTGGCAAATCCAACATAAATGTTTACAAAATCATTGTAAAAAAACTTTTTTTTATTTAGTATGGCATTTTTGTGAATTTATATAAGAATCACTTACATTTAAAAAGGTTGAGTTTAGCTCAGTTTATTTATATTATTTTACCTCGACTTTATTGGATCTTATATGTAAATATAAGTGTAGATTTTATATTTTGAAACAAATTGATAATTTTAAATATATTTATGGTGGATTTTTATGCCTATATGTAAAGTATACGTTTATTAAAGTATATAATTGTCTATTACTATTTTTGCCTTAGCTATTATTCGAAAAAAATATTCCGCTTAAAATTTTAGGTGTATTCGTAAATATTGCGTCTTAACATCATATTTAAATACGATATACACAAAAAGTAGCTATTAACATTTAATGTTTTGCAAAACCGTATTTTTACTGGAGTATGGTCTCTGCCTACCCCAACGGGAAAGAGGCGTGATGTTATGTGTGTATGTATGAAAAGAAAAATAAATTACTATAATTTATGCTTGTCTTCATCAATAATTAACAGCCTCCATGGTGTAGTGGTAAGGGCGCTCGGCTCTCGATCCGGAGCTTCTGGGTTCGATTCCCCGTAGGGACACTGTCAAACAAATATCCCTTTGTGCGACCTCCCCAGTTTGGTCAGGACATTGCAGGATGAATTACCTGATTGTCAGAAAAGTTAGATAATTCCGTGCTTTGGAAGGTATGTTAAGCCATTGCTAGCATAATATGGTCCGGACTACTATCCGTGGATGTAGTCTATAATGAGCCATGTCAGAGGCCTTAGGCGGCTCAGCAACTCTGACACCGGGGTTTGTGAGGTCGGTCATCAACCTTGCAATCCACAAGATGTAATGATGATGATGAATAATTTGGCTGATTTCATCATCTAAATGAAACTCCATATAGAATCCACTGTTCGACAGGGAGCTCTCAGATTGTGTGCACTCACAACATAAAGTGTATGGTATACAGCGTGATTTTTCATTCACCAGAAAAAAATTAAGGGATGATTCTGACCATGAAACTAAACAACTTTTCCCAAGGAACATAGGTCGAAATACGGAACACCAAATTTGACCTCCCATACAAAATGCGCTATCAGCTGATGCAGTTTCTATGGGAGGTCAAAAATAGATTTTCGTATTTCGACCTGTTCCTTGGGGAAAGTATATATTGGGGGATGTAGCATAGTGGTTTTATTATGCTTGTTAGCATTGTAGTAAGCTTTATAATTTCTGTCACCAAACTCCAATACTATATATATATATATATATATATATATATATAAGGGACGGTGTACCGATAACTGAAAAGGCGTGCTCAGTCTACGAAACCGAATAACTTTCCCAAAGAAACATTATGGGGAAATTAAAAAAAAAAACACAAAAAAAATTCACAAAATTTTTTTTACAATTTGCTTACTCTGATTGTAGAGTTTATACGGAGATGTAATTTTTTTTTTTCAATTCAATTCAATCTTTGATGAGTGGCTTTTGTGTGTCACGTAGTGAAGTGTACACACGATGGAGTTTCGAAAAAAAAAAAGGATATATAGAGTCCATTGAATAATCATGACAGGACAAAACATCACAATATCATAGATAATATGTACATCACAACAGAAAAAGATAGTTATTATTTAAAATAATTTTCTTAAATAGGAGAACATTACCTACAGTTTAATATGATTATAACTGATGAATTATGACATTTTTTTTTTCATTTCCCAAAAATGTATCTTGGGGAAAATTGTTCAGTTTCGTTGATTGAACATGCCGAAAGATAAATACACTGAAAGATTCTGCTGGTCATCCTCCGGTTCAGAGACCCTAAGTCGCCTCTTATGACACCCACGGGTAAAGATGGGCTGGTACTATTCTTTGCCGGGCCCGGGGACGGCTTCTTAACAAAATTTTTTAACTGACCATTTTCTACTCATAGTTTTTTTTTTGCCTTTATCGTCCCTTACACCCGGTATAATTTATCCTCAATTATAAAATGTATTGTGTTGTATTTTCATCACGACCATACCCCTTTCACATGTACATTTTAACAAATTCCAGGAAACATGAAACTGTTGAAACAAACAACGGAACAAATATTGAAATAAAAATTGAACACACAGAAGAAACCAACTACGTGGAACGTATGGAAGTCCCAGCAGTAGAGGTTCAAATGGAGCCAGAATTTGTGAAGGTGGAGTCCTGTGCAGCATCACCGGCCCCCTCCCCGGGCGGCAAGCGGCGGCGCGGGAAGCTGAACTTATAGTAGGTACCATACAGTAATGTAATACTGGGCGTGAGTACTACGCAGCGGTACAGGTGAACTGCGGTCACGCGGCCCGCCCCTCCATCTGCTTTGCTTTGGACGGGTGGAACATGTTATCGTAGTTTATCAGTTTATCTCTACTTTGCTCATAAAACAGCCCTATTTGCGACGTGTTACGTTCCACAATCAAGCTTACAAAACACAGATGTTTTTTTTATTATACAAGGTTATTGTTTGGACCTGATATGAGTATGCCTACCTTTTGAACTCAAAAGCAACAATTTTTGTTCTACGACTTTGCGAACAACGCGCATAAAAATTTCGACTTCTCATACAAAATGTGTTGGTCACTTACGTTCCTTTGTATGGGTAGTAATAAATTTTTGGTCATTGTTAGCAAAATCGTAAAACAAAAGTTGTTGCTTTTGACCTCACTAACAAGGTAGGAATACTCATATCAGGTCCAAAAAAATAACCTTGTATAAGCTGAAATAAACTAAACTGAAATAGTGAAAATAATTTAAGCATGTTACTCAGACCGTGAGTGGCACAGCAGACGACAGACTTTTTGTTCTGACAGTCCGCCAGTGTGGCCGGTACTGCAATTATTTTCGTATTACTATAGTCATTGACATGAAAAAAACGCTCCGTATCTATGCGCGTATTTTCCAAAATCTTTAGTTTGGAAAAAAAACAGCTTGAATTCAAAGAATTAATCACTCGAAAAGGTTGTTCAGATTGATTTTCATTTAGTTTAAAACATAGAGCAACTTTTAAACTTGTTATATTTGAATTTAATTCTGATAAAAACTATAATTTTCGCAATACCGGCCACACTGGCGACAATGTCCGTGACTGCCCGCGTATGTCCGCCCCTTCATCTGCTGAGCGCCTGAAACTATACAAATTTTTCCTAGGACCTTAACTCGAGATACGAAAAAACAATTCCAACTTCCCATATGTAGAGACTGCGTCAGCTGATAGATAGGGCATTTTGTATGGAAGGTCAATACTTACTTTTCGTTTTTTAACCGACGAAAAAAAACGGAGGAGGTTCTCAAGTCGACGCGTATATTTTTTTTTATGTATGACCACGCATAACTTTTTACAGAGTACTCCGATTTTGATAATTCTTTTTTATTAGAAAGGGTTTACCCCGAAGTTGGTCCCATATAAATTTGAAAAAAAAAAAAAAAAAAATCCACCCCTAAGGGTAGGAAAACAGGGGATAATTGATTGTTCACTGACTGATTTTAAAGTATGACCACGCATAACTTTTTACAGAGTATTCCGATTTACCTTAAGGGTAGGAAATTAAAATTTATAGTCACAAAAAATTGTAAAATAAAAACTTTTTAACAAATAAATTAAACCGCCGAAAAAACTGAAAAGCAACAAATAATAAAACTTTTTTATTTAACCTTAATAACAAAATTCTTAAACTAATGTAAGAATACCCGAGTAATTTTGATTCGGCGCCGCCGCCGTGCATCACGCTTTACGTAATTAATTAATTTGCTTGTTTGGCGCCGACTCAAAATTACTCGGGTATTCTTACATTAGTTTTAGAGACCAGGCTCTAAGCCTTCTGGAGTCGTATCTAAGTGAAAGGATCCAGAAGGTTGATGTAAATGGGAAAAGGTCACTAGGATCGAAAATTTGTATGGGCGTTCCACAAGGCTCAATCCTGGGACCATTCCTGTTCATTGTCTACATTAACGATTTGCCAAACCTTGTAAAGGACAAGAATGAGATAGTACTATTTGCAGATGATACGTCTTTGATTTTTAAAGTCAAAAGACAACAATCAAATTTTGACGACGTAAATAGTACAATCTCTAATGTAGTTGAGCGGTTCACCGTAAATAATCTTTTACTTAACGAAAAGAAAACTAAGTGTGTTAAATTTGTTTTGCCTAATGTAAAGCCAACTGCTACAAGCCTATTAGTGAAAAACGATAAATTGAGTCTTGTGGAATCAGCTGTGTTCCTAGGTATTACCTTAGACAACAAATTACAATGGGGACCGCATATTAATAAATTGTCGAACAGACTTAGTTCTGCAGCATACGCAGTGAAAAGAATAAGAGCTCTGACGGATGTAGACACCGCGAGGTTAGTCTACTTCAGTTATTTCCATAGTCTCATGTCATATGGCCTTTTGTTATGGGGTCATGCTGCGGATGCAAACAGCATTTTTTTACTACAAAAGCGAGCTGTTCGTGCAATTTATAAAATGAAGCCTAGAGAATCTCTTCGAAATAAATTTAAAGAAATCAACATTTTGACTTTTGTGTCGCAATACATTTATGAGAATTTAATATATGCTAAACGGAATATACATATTTTTGATAAAAATTGTGACAGGCACAGTGTCAACATAAGAAACAAGAATCAACTTGCTTCTCATGTCAGCCGTATTCACAAAATTAGTAAAACATATAAAGGTCAATGTATACGCTTCTATAATAAGGTACCCACTGATATTGAAAGTTTACCGTTAGATAAATTCAAAACTGTAATCAAGCAGAAATTATGTAAGAAGGGTTATTATAAAATATCAGATTATCTAGAAGAGAAAAATCCATGGGATTAGACTACGGTTCTAACAGGCTAATTCAAAATTTAAAACTGACCTATGTATGTTGTATATCAACCTTGTACATTCAAACATATTTAAAAGAGCGCGTGGGTTTTTTATTGTCGCTTCTTTTTTTTCCCACAATGGCGCCACATTGTTTGTGAAGCGATGTAGTTTAGCTGACGTCATTAAGAGATTTTAATATCCAACAATGAATAAACGAAAAAAAAAAAAATAAGAATTTTGTTATTAAGGTTAAATAAAAAAGTTTTATTATTTGTTACTTTTCAGTTTAATTTTTTTGTTAAAAAGTTGTTTTAATCTATAATTCTTGGTAAAAGTTGTATAGTTTAGTGGTCTACGTAACATGCTAAAACCAGACTTCCATTAGAACCCTACATTATCTCACTAGTCTTTTTTTATGCTTGGTTTTATTGAATGTGCAATAAGAAAAATTATTAGTTTTTGTATTTTTTTAATTACTAGGCTGTTTTGGAGCTTTACCTGCGCACACAAAAAAGAAAACTTACACAAATATTTTAATTTGATAGATGTTTTTCGTGACTTACTAACAATATCGTCGGTTTCAAGTGATGAAGAGGAGCCGTATTCAACGTCGGCGGAAATGATTACTCAAGAAACTGACTCAAGTGATAACGAAAGCCTTCTCCTAGTTAAATCTAAGCAAAAGTGCATCATTTCAAAACAGCCGTATTCAACCTCGCCGGAAAGAATTACTCAAGAAAACGATACAAGTGATAGTGATAGTGAGAGTCTCCTCCCAGCAAAATCTAAAGAAAAATACATCATAGCCTACAGAAACTTCATACATTGGAAGCGAAGCAGAAATGAACGTACTTTTTCGGAGGATGTTTTTTTAGCTTATTTCAACGAGCTGGCGACGAAATATAAGCCTAGTTCTCTGTGGTGCATTCACTCAAAGTTGAAAAGCATTGTTGGGTCGAAAAAGGGGGTGGACTTAAAAAGTTATCGCAAGCTGACGGAGCTGTTGAAAAGTCTCGCGGACGGCTATGTTGGTCGCAAGTCGAAAATACTCACACAAGATGAAGTGCAGAAGTTTTTAGAAGAAGCGCCGGACAGACTGTACTTGGCGACAAAGGTCAGTCGAACTACTTATCTATTATTATTATATAGCCTCTAATGTGTCCCACCGCTGGGCAAAGGCCTCCCCTTTTAACGCCAGTTATCGCCGTCTTGAGTCTCTAGTCTGTCATAGAAGCGTCCTAGTCGTAACTACTTCAGATTCAGATATTTATATTCAATATAGATTCTTTACAGAATACTTATTGAATGTCATGCAGAATACAATGCAAATAGAGCGAGTCTACGCCGTTTCGGATCGTGCTATGGCAGCGTAAAAGAAACGGCAAGAAACCACTGCAGCACAGCCTACTTTAAGAGTCGGCTTTTTACAATGTGTTTCTTGTGTTTCGCTGGAATATCAGAGCACCATACCTCCTTGTCATTGATATAGTCATCTAATCTATAGTAAGCTTTTTAGGGATCCGATACCAAAATGGTAAAAAAAGGAACCCTTATGGTTCGACTTTGTCTGTCTGTCACACGTGTATATCTCAGCAACCACTCATGCTATCGACTTCAAATTTGGTTGCCCAACTTTATTGAAAACAAAAGAATCATAAAAATATTATTATTACTGAAGGTCCTAATAGGGGGGGCAATTTAGAAATTGTCGTAAGTAAGTAAGTTAGTGACCGCGAAACTCTCAAACAATAAGTCAAGTGGGGTATGAAAGGGCTTTACTTGTATATTCTAAAATATATATTTGTATTTTTTTCTAACTTTTAGTTTTCAAGTTATGATGAAAAATGTAAAAAAAATACCATTCCCCCCCTCCTCCTTATCTCCAAAGTTGGTGAAAGGAAAAATCTGAATTAATTACAGTCGATAAAAATAATAAAACGATCTTTCTAAGTTGCACAGTTTTTTAGAAATCTGCAGAAAACCTTTACAAACAAATTTAGTTTTGCAGTCCTAAAAATGGAGTTTATTCCTTCCAAAACTAGTACCCGGAAACTAGTAGTCGGAACCCTCTGCGCGTGAGTCCGACTCGCACTTGACCGGTTTTTAGGGTTCCGTACCTCAAAAGAAAAAAAACGGAACCCTTATAGGATCACTTTGTTGTCCGTCTGTCTGTCTGTCAAGACCCTTTATCTCACGAACGGGTAAAGGTATCAGGTTGAAATTAATATCATATATTAGGATCCATGAACCACACAAGATCTAAAAATTTAAATTGTTTACAATGACGCAATCAAAAGATATGGCATTTTATGTCCTCATCTCCATACATTTTTTCAAAAATGCAAAACCTACTGAACCTACGGAACCCTAAAAACTATATATTTTTACTTTCGCAAACAAAGTTTATACTAAAACATCAGATTTTTATTTTAGAATTAGAGTAGATAAAGTTGTGTATGCAACTCCACAAAATTAGGTATAAAACACTCGTGTCATCTATAAATCATACAAATCATAAACCGACACTAGAGTTTTATACCCCTCATTATGTACCGTTGCATAAACTACTATTTTACGTTAGTCCACTTAAGAATGTTTGTGCTTTCTCTTTTCAGGTAGCGTTAATATTCGGTATCACGGGTGCGTGTAAACGTCAGGAACTGAGTGATATCACTACAAAAGATATAGAAGATCACGGCAAAACGCTTCAAGTGAGAATCAATAACACTAAGAACAAGATGGAAAGATGTTTCACCATTCACGGTCCCTGTTATGATATTGTGAAGAAATACGAAGCTCTGCGTACAACCACTGCGAAAAGTGACCGTTTTTTTCAAAACTACCAGAGAGGTAAGTGTACGTCGCAGCCTATTGGGAGAAACAAGTTTGGGTCCATGCCGAAGGAAATAGCAACTTTCTTAGGACTACCTGAAGCCGAGATGTACACGGGACACAGCTTCCGGGGAACTGCAGCCGCCATGGAGCACGACGATTGATCTTACCACAGAGCTCTGACGACCATGCGTCTTGCACCGCATCTAGAGACGAATTCTTTATTTCAATCTATACAAATCAGTGTCACCATTTACTAAAACTAAAACGCTTTCCGCACCCACACTACTAGCGCCATTTGAGTGCGATAAACATAGTACCATTATTGCGAGAGAGTAACGAATGTGTTTATGATGTGCATTCAAAATAAGCGCTTACATAAATTGGATAGTATACCTAGTCAATAAGGAACCAATTTTTTTAACTCTCTTCGCTTCTATGGGGAGTGCGCGCGCAGGCGGAGTGGCTCTATCGTTGTTCTGTGGATCCAACACATGCAGAATTTTATGTGGAAGACTCGATTTAAAAGAAATCTAACATTAATGCTGAGATAACAATCAGAATGAAATTTCGCTCTGGACTGCTTTCTGGAATGTTATTGTGCTTCCTTATAATAATGAGGAATTGCAACGCTCTTCCACGTCATATGAAAATATTTTTCGCTATCTCCAATAAATACGACTAATCAAGACAGTCAAAACAAAATGAAATTGTAAATAATCATATAACAAGCACTATAAAAATACAAATTCAACTATTTTCAACCTTGTCCCGAATTAAATAAGAAGAAACGCGCTTTGCTGTCTTATCAGCGTCAAAGTATGCCACTAATAAGACAGTGGGTGCTATGGGCGGTGGAGACCACTTACCATCAGGTGGCACACCTGCTCGTTTGCTCACTTGTAACATAAAAAAAAGATAGTAAAATCCATAGAAATGTAAAGGTAATACAAGGAAGATTAATGAAAATATGTGTCACAAGGTATTCTGACATTCATTCAGTCATTGTAAATACTGCATAGACGTCGAATTGTAATATGAGGATGTCAAATCACGTTTGATGATTTGACATTTCAACTCGGGACACAATGACAGATGTCATCCCATAATAAAATAAATTAGTATTCCTTCTATTCCGAGCGGAGCAAGGAGTCTGTTTTTTTTTTAAATGTAATAAGCTACTTATGGCCCTTTTAATTGGTTTGTTGTCAAGATAAATGCTCAAGCATTACTTCAGCTGATCTTTCGGCTCGATTACAATTCCCAAATCTCGAGTGTAATGACCAAAATAGCGCATGTACATACAGTCAACGACAGGTCAAGCTTGACATTCGTAGAGCGGCTCTAGCCCGTACGTCTATTGAATTAAGAACGATACGAACTACTGCGAGTCAAGCTTGATGTGCCCTTGACTGTACTATTTTTACACCGTTTTGCACCGTTAAGTTCAAAATGCAGCTTTTTAAACCTGTTACTTATTACCGCACTTGCATCTTAATGTACTTACTATTGAAAAAAGACAATTACTGAATTTGACATTCAACATTTATATTATAACATCCCATTAAAGTCCACATAGAGGTACGAAGCTCTCTCATACAACACAATAAAAAGTCGAATTTACCATAGTCACCACGCTTGTTAGCGTTGCGGCTGGCACCATGGACCGCGATTGTTGGTAACCGCAGTATGTAAGATGGTACGATACACAGAAGGACACTGCTGCCCTACCTCCGGATATTCTCTTAGTCGCCTTTTATGACACCTGCTACATAAAGAGATGGGGAGGAACTATTCTCAGCCGGCATCTCACAAACGATTTTTTTTAAACTTCATTAAGTCAAATTGAAGTGATAATTAAATTATTGTGCATGGCAAAACAATAAAACAATGTAATTTTATTGTAAAACCTTTTATTGTACATAGATAGTATGTTTAAGTTATATTTTACTATTTAGTTGTGCCTTGTACCAGAAAGTTGCTAGTGATGTGATCAAAAACTAAAATGAAATATTTATTTGAATTTATGAACATGTATTTAGTTGATGGAAGGTTTTTCGCAAACCTAAATATCATGATAATTTTTTTTATTGTTACTTAACTGTCCAGCAGTTTAAATTAACAAGATTTCTGGGACCTGCCCGTTTATTTAAATTTAGCTTCATGATATTTTTTTTGTGTTACTTATACAGAGTGATTTTAGAATGTCTGACTATACTTGAGTACGGTAGTTAAGACATGAAATTGAACAACTTTCCCCAAGAAACATATGTTGAAAAATGAAAACTATTTTTTCGTCCCATACAAATTCCAGTATTGACAGCGCAAGGTTTGTATGGCGAAGACAATTTTTTTTTTTTTTTTTTTACCTATGTGTCTTGGGTAAAGTTGTTCAGTTTCATGTCCTAAGTACCATACTCAAGTATATGCAGACATTTCATAATCACGCTGTGTTTTGAGTTCATATTGTTTTATTTTAAAGAAACTGATTTTACATTTTATGATCACATTACTAACAACAATCTGTAATATAAATGTCGCAGTATCTGTCAACGCACACTAATAAATAAGTGGTTGCTTTAGACCTTTATTTTGACCTCCAATAAGGCTGGGTTCCAAAGCGGGTCATAATAGGGAACATGCATAAATTGTTTTAGTCGCATTTATTAACAAAATATGAAAATACCGTAGTAGAGATGACAAAAAGTGAAATTAAAATTTAAATCGGCAAAGAAATACGGCCGATGTAAGCATTTAAAACTACTAATTAGACAGAGAGATCCGACATGAATAGTGACGTCACAATGCACTACGGCCATATAAACTCCATATTAAATTTCATTTTGTTAGAAAGAGACAGAAACAAATCTTCGATGGCTTATATCTTTTTTAATATTATAGTTATTCGAAAAATAGTTTTACAAGACTTTATTACATGAATGAGATTTTTTTTTTTTTTTTAATAAAAAAAATTCGTGCATGTTCCCTATTACCCTTTGACAGCAGTCTGTCTCGACCAAACCGATGTACGTCGTATTAGGGCTCCCGCACACGACCAAGAATCGGTGGGCGATTATCGGCCAGGACAAGGACGGAAGATTCAGGTGATAACACGTCAGAGCGGGATGCCGACAAAAAATCGGTCACCGATTCTCGGTCGTGTGCGGGATCCCTTATAAAGCTATGCTGCTGTCAGGCTACCCTATTTGAAACGCGCCCTAAGTGGGCAAATAGATGTAAGGTCTATAAAAATAACTTTGTATTTTCATTTGGAAACATTTTTAGTTTTTTTTTTTTGTTAAAAAAATCGTATGTTGTATTTAAAGAATAAGGGTTTTTAATTTATTAGTGTAAAAATATTTCCAAATATCATAGCGCTTTAGGAGCAGTAGGGAATTAACGTCAAAAATCGATGTACCGTAGTTTTTTTTGTTAAATATGAAATACAAATACAAAGAAATTTTATATATTCTTACTGCGACAATTTAAACCATCTAAGAAGTTGAAACATTCTAATATGTAATTATGATTTAAATTCGGTATTAAATGTGCCTCTTACTGATTCTATTTAGTCTATTATTTATTATCGTGAGCAAGTAGAGTCGAGTCTAAGTAATACTAATCTATGTTAACAGTTACCATTGATACTTCAACCAATATAGGGTGTTAATTTTATTGCGTGCTATAGCTTAGGGGCGGGATCAGTATCAGCACTGAACAACTTTTTCCATGGAACAGAGGTCAAAATACATAAAACTAAATTTCACCTTCCATACAAAATGCGCTATCAGCTGATGAAGTTTCTATGGGAGGTCAAAAATTTATTTTCGTATTTCGACCTATGTTCCTTGGAAAAAGTTGTTCAGTTACTGATACTGATCCCGCCCCTGAGCTATGGCACGCAATCAAATTAACACCCTGTATAGTGGGGAGCAATGCTAGAAGCTACTGGCATTGCTATCGGTTGTACATGTCACGGGCAAATCGTATAATACGCCGCTTACAAACGGCGGGCAAACTGTAAACGTTCGGCAAATTAAAACGGCGCCGGCAGATTGTAAACGGGTTTAGATCACTGGTGCATTCTAGGTTCGTTAGCCACGGTAAACCCAACTTAACCGATTCCGAGCAGGGTTCGGTTAGGTTGGGTTAGGTTATCTTTCGACCACAACGCACGAGCGAATAGAGCGTGTCGCGTCGCTGCAACAGCCGGCGTGTGCCAGGAACGAATTACGCGCTGTTTTGTGAAATGCCGCGGCATTATGTAAAATGACGAATTATACAATTTGCATGCGACATACATAACATGATCTGTTAAAAATACGACAAACCTAATTTTTTATGTATTTTTAACAAATCAAGCGAAGCAACCAAGATTATGTAGGTACAGTCGGAGATATTTACAGATAGCTTCTAGTTTCATTCCCCGTTTAGGAAGACATCATGAAACAGATTTTAAATTAAAAAATACAAGAGCTGAATTAATTGTTTTTTGTAACTATGTACTTATGGCATTCGATTTAGATGGTCATAAAATTGCAATATTTCATTGAGATGAAGTTATAACTTACACTCGGACAAAATCTGTTCCATGATGTCTTAAATTCCAACATTTCCTTCCCCCTCTAGTTAACAGAGAACAATATAAATATTTGTTTCGATTTTTGCTATAATACGACGTCTAATAATATCTTTATGGTAATTTATATAAAACGTAGTCTTGCTTGTCTAAATGGATACTCTCCCTCTTGGCAACATAAAGTTCTTAGGACAGTCGATGACCAAATTCGAATTTCCCAAAATTACTATACCTACTATCGTGGTGTAGTCATTGTGAAGTTATTTTGGAAACTTTGATTTCTTTATCGTTTATGCTGACAGTATAATCACAAGGTCCAAAAAGCCCGCTTCATCAAAAGCGACATCCTCGTCATGCTCGGGATTCTACTCAAGAATCCTTCACTGCGCTCTGGATTCAAAATAGCGCCCCTCGCCTTAAAAATATTATTTTACAGCCTTGTGATACAATCTACTATTTTCTCCAGTTCGCTTTTGAAATCACCGCATGTGAGCGTCTCTGCATGTATAATCCGTTTCATTCGTGACGCTTACCAACACATTTTGGAGCTATGTCTAAAGTAAAGCTGTCAGAAAAAACAAGTTTGTAAAACAATGTTGTTTTTTCCGTCAAAAAATGGCTTCAAAATGTGTTGGTAAGCGTCGGAATTAACGAATGAAACTGATTATATGCCAGTTTTTTGTGCTTTGTGTGAAGTGATGCAGGCCTTCTGGATCTTCATATTTTGGGATTCAGACAACACTTTTCTTAGTTGCGTTACTTACTCACTCAATGTCATTTCATAGGTATTATCACAGTAAAGAGATGGGCCATCTCTTTACTGTGGTATTATTCTGCGCTCGTTCACGAATAGTTCGTACCGGATAGTGCCGGATACGCATCGGATGAATGTATCTAAGTGAGAAACATTATTTTGGAGACTAACTGCCGCACTCAGATACGTCACTTAAAGTTAATCGTTAATTAAGTCTCGTGTTGTCACTTTCTTATTCAATGAAACTGAAAAAGACAACATGATACCTAACGAATGATTAACTTTAAGTGACGTCTCTGAGTATGGCAGTAAGGGCAGATATGTTCTCTATCAGTTTACTATCTGGAACTTTAGCAGCAAGCGGTGATTTTTCGATCCACATTTTGTGTAAGTACTAAACTTCACATTATTTTATGGAATCCTCTTTAGACGATACACGTATTAGCACACAGAACTTTACTATCGCTCCAAGCAAGTACATTCTAAACGAATCTTATAAAACCGTCTTCGCCGGCGTTAATCTCCCTGTGATACCTACTGACTTCAGAATCTCAGAACTCCAGCATTTGCCGTCCGTTGCAGGAAGCGTCTTAAAGTTGACGCTTTATAATTCGTTGACAAAGTAAATGTCAGCGCTACAAATTAAAAGAACTTTAACTTTGGTAAAGCTTTCTGCAACCGTCTGTTACGAATGTTACATACAGAAAAGCCGTCACAGCTGATACGATTGTTCCATGACTTTCCCCAATGATTGTGATGAAACTAATTTAATATATTGTCTAATTTTAAAGTAATTTCTTCTGTGCCTCAGGATAAAACCAAGTGACCACGTGGGCATGGTTTCAGCGTTGCTCTGAGTGAGGCTATGTTCTGACTGCAGTGGCTTGCTTAGCGCCTAGAGAGTGTTCGGCATACAAACTTTAGAGATTCTTAGACCCTTTTCAGAAGTACGCGCGAGTTTGCCGCGTTTTGTCGTTCGTAAATTGCTTAATCGTTAACAATTTGATCACTTGCAAGGTTAAACAAAGAGGCATTATACTTGAAATCGCGGCGAATTCGCTCCTCCTGAACGAGGCCTTAGAATTACCCGCACTGCAGGCTTTGCTCCTCTTGTCGTCTGGCGATTAGCTATAGAGTAACAAATGATTGTAGGCTTCTAGCTACCCACCTTCAGTGAGGCCATTGTGTTATCCTAGCGAGAAAGCTGCAAGAAAATCACTAAACTGCAGGCGTTAAGCAAACCACCTTACCGCGCCTGGAGCTGAGTGGAGCGTAGTGATTTGCTTACTTTCTTGCTATGATAACACGATGGCCGCACTGAAGGTGAGTCGCTTGAAGCCTACACTCATTTTGTGGTCAATTGTTACCATAGCCTAGCTACTTACCAGGCGCCAAGTCTACAATGCGGCCAGCCAGCTTCAAGAACCCGAACATTTGTTTGTTGAATTATTACCCAGACGACTTAAAACTTATAATCTGCAGTGCGTTTGCAGCCTCAGATAGATATATGTAGGTAGTAAATGAGTGGGGTGAGGCTAACAGGCGCATTTGGATGCGTCTGTTTCTGAGTCTGAAGGTTTGACGATACTCTCCCGTTCTCTTAGCTCGAACGCATCCGCCTGAAAATATCACAAGAGATGATGTCATTATTTATCTGAAAATAAAAATATTTATTTATTTAAATAAATAATTTCATGGTTTTGTTTAATAAGGTGCGGTTTAGCTAGCTATTGAACTTGAAGGCGCTTTTAGTAGTTATACATGGTCCCACATCAGTGGTTTGTTAGGCACCTCTTAATTACTGCCGGGGTACCTTAGGTACTTACATGTTAGTATTTCAATATTTAATGTTAAAGTATCGCCGTCTCAAAAAATTATGTGCACAATAAATATTATTTTCGATTAGGTATCTATGCATTTTCTAATCTCCATATTCTATTATTGCATTTTGTACTAAAAGTACTAACAGACGAACGGATCGGATTGCTCCGAATTAAGCTCCGGACCACGATTATGTCCAACAGCGTTGCGGATAGTCCCGAAAGACAATTTTGCTATTACTTAGGCAAAATCGTGGTACGGAGAAACTCTGAGCATTTCGGTCCGATCGTCTGTTAGTACCTTAACAAACCGTGATGGCATTGCTAAAACATCATGTTTTGAGGGATTTCTCCACAATTTATTGAAATATTTCAAGATACCGTCATAAAAATAAATTAGTCTGAACTGTTAAAAGTCGTCACTACCTAAACTAACAAAGAATAAGTCTGAATCTAACCTCTTAATTCTCGCCTTATTAAAATATGTTTTAAGATTAAGCTAGATTTCTCAATGTAAGCGAATGTTACATTCTTTTTTTGGAAATAAATGTTCTTTAACCGTAATCAGTTCATACGACGTTGTAGGGTCAAGACAATGAAATTCATACGCTTCTGTGGAACTTATGTTTTTTTGCTTTTAAAATGGGCTTACCCTTGTCTTCAATCTAGCCCTGGAGACAAGATGAGCTGGGCGTCGAGTTTATAGATTCGGGTTATATGAACTCGCGAATAGGTACACCATACATGGCTTCTGTAATGTAATACCTAAAGTTACCTTGGTCTCCCGGTAGTCCCGGATCTTCCTGGCCAGCGTGACGAACGCCTCCTCGATATTAATGTTGCTCTTACACGACACCTCGAAGAAAGGCATGTCGAAATCGTCTGCTATCTGCGACAAAAATACACAATAAACAAGCTACAATCTTGTTAATTACTAGAAAAACTTTAAAAATACACAAGCGGGGAGCAAAATACCCAAACTAATCTGCCGGATATCTGCCCCGCCCGGACTGGAAAAAACCCGCAACCTTCAGCGCAGCAAGTAGTTGCCACTACAGTAGGTACCTACCACTCCGTCAAAAGGTACAATGGCAACTTAAAAAAACCGGTCAAGTGCGAGTCGAACTCGCGCGTTGAGGGCTCTTATATAACTTTAGTATTTTTAGAAGCAATAAAGTAAATTTTTAGGACCGCAGAACAAAATTTGTTTGTAAAGGTTTTTTGCGTTTCTAAACAACCGTGCTACTTAGACAGATCGTTTTATTTTTCCTGTTATGTTTACATAAACCTCTATCGACAATAAATAATTTAGAGTTTTCTTTTCGGAAACTTCGCCACTTCGGAGATAAGGGGGGGCTGATATTTTTCAGACATTTTTCATCATAGCTTGAAACTAGAGTTGTAAAATATATAAACCTATTTTGGAAAGCCCTTTTATGATACCCTACTACGCTAGGTACTATTACCTATTCTGTGACCCTACTTTGCCCCTCCTATTTGGGCCCCCTTTGCTAACTGTTTTTAAAAATTTCGTTTGCAATAAAGTTGGGCAATTAAAACTATTCCAAATTTCAAGTCGATTGCATGAGTTGTTGCCGAGATTAAACAGGTGTGACGGACAGACAATCGAAGTGCACCATAAGGGTTCGTTTCTACCGTTTTGGTTCGGAACCCTAAAAAATTGTCACGAGTAAGGGTACGCTTTCTCTGTATTTTTCAAAAATTTGGAGTCCTTGGGGAAGGCCGGTTGTTTTTATCGTGCTAAGATAATGTAGGACCCACCTTTTGCCCCCTGTCCCTGGGCACGGCGCGGTGGTTGTCGGGGACGTCGCATTTGTTCCCCACCAGCACCTTCACTACATCAGGGGATGCGTACTGGAAACACAAACAAAATTATTGTACTTATTGCATACTTATATGGTCAGTTTCTAACAAAGGGAAAATACTCAAGCACTTTCTTTCACTAGAATAGCAACCGAAAAGTAGTAGGAATCTAAGCCGATTTATAGTTGTCAAACGGAAATAGTATGAAGCTGGATCCTTTTTATGGCGTAAATGGAATCCAGCTTCATAGTATTTGCGTTTGACAGCTTTCAATCGACTTCAAAACGATTCCCATTGAGTTTCAATTCTATAGCACAGAATATCTTCCGCGAGGACAGGAAAACCGTTTGATGGAAACTGACCCTCAAATTCAGGAGATTATTCAGTGCGTAGGTAGGTATTAATTAAGGTTACAAACGTGTACCTACCTCATGTTATTTTTGAAAGGTATGTTTACTTCAAAGGAAAATCATTATTTACAACACACCTGACTGTTTCGTGAACGAACTCTGGTATAATTGATGAAGGTTTGTTTAACATAAAATGTGCACAATATTTTTGAAAGACAGCGAGTAAACTGGTTATACTTACCTATGTTAAATAGGTAATAATATACATACATAGGGCGTTTAACTACGGTTCCTTCCGGTCACACCTATAGACAGTGAACCACCTACGATCATTTTCATTGTTAGAAAACCTCGAGCCTTACTTCAACGCTTTACTACACCGAAGTAGCTACATAAAACATAAAAACTTGTTGTTACTGTACGCTTTGGCTCGAGGCTTTTATTTTACGACTCGGCAGTAAAGTTTCCTTATTTCAGGTCTATTAATATAAGGCTGCCTTCGCCTAACCTAGGTAGCACTGCAGAGCTCCTATGAAATATTTTATCACTTATTACCTATAATTGCGGTGTAACTTTTTAAAGGCGTTTGTGGCTAGTCCAAGAAAATATGCCAGCTAAAATTAAATATTTGACTGTAAGTATAGTTTAGTCACAGGTTTAGTCTAGCGTACGTAGAGCTTAGCCCAAAAAGTAGCCACATCCCGACGAGTGTAGGAAATTGGAGAAACAGGGCACGACAGCAAGTGTGTCATGGTTTGCAAAATGCCGCACCCACACTTATCGTTATCAGAGAAGCCCCACGTCTTCATAAGTTCCCCGCATCTACCGACGCCCGATCGTAGTCTGTTCATTGACTTCCGGGACCAGGGAAGATCGTGCCCTGATGGCAACTTTCTAACACGGCTCATTAATGAGTACTTCCGTAGCTAGTAGCCGGTGCCAACGGTTTTGTCTTCCGAAGCACTGAATTAACTTTTGTTCGGACGATCAGATGATTCATCCTGCAATGTCCTAACCAAACTGGGAAAGTCACACGAAGTGAATTTTGTTTGACAGTGTCGCCATCGGGAACAGATCCCAGAACCTCCGGATTGAGCCGAAGGCTCTAACCACTAGGCCACGGTGCTGTTGATAATGGCCAGAATGAGCGAGCGAAACTGTAAGTGTTTTTAGCTCAACTTCTGGATGTTCTGCAGCCAGTAGGAAAGGTGGTTGAAGGACTCGAGGCACAAGATATGAAAAGGAGCAGAATGTAAGCTATGGTGAGCGAGCGAAACTATGAGTGTTGTTAGCTTCCTTCCTGGATGTTCCAGAGACAGTATGAGGGTTGTTTGAAGGACTCGAGGCACAAGATAGATATGAAGATGAGAAGAATGTAAGCTGTGGTGAGCGAGCGGAACTGTGAGTGTTGCTAGCGTACCTCTTGGATGTTCCGAAGCCAGTAGGAGAGGTGGTTGAAGGATTCAAGGTTGGTGATGTCGTACATGAGCAGGATGCCGCACGCGCCGCGGTAGTACGCCGTAGTGAGCGTCCGGAACCGCTCCTGCCCCGCCGTGTCCCAGATCTGCAGCTTTACCGGGACGCCGTCCACGCCTATTATCTTCTGCTTAAAGTCTATGCCTGTAACGAATCACTGATGTCATTTAGTTCGACATTGACGCAACATAACATACAGGTAGGTACATAAGTAACCTAATTAAAATTAGGTCCTTGCAGCTCCACAATAGCACGGTAAACGGACAATTGTGAAAGACGTTATGCGTTAAGATATTCGTAACGTTAGCTTTCGCAGATTAATTTATTATTGTCAAATGAAAGAGTGCACGTAAACTGCCTTTTTAGCTTAGGTACTCGTGGAAGGCTTAGGTACTTACTAAAAAGTAATTCTTTCAAACAGTTTATTTCTACATTCAATTATACTTATTGCTCAATCAGGGCAGTTAATGAGCAGAATTAGCTACCTTTAATAACTAAATTAAAAGCAATTTAAGTTAATTAGTCGTTTGTTAAATAAGAGGAGGTCCTCGAGATCTCTCCATTTATGTCCAATAGTGGACGTTGTTCGGTTGACATGCAGAGTAATTTTGAATGTTACAAGTGAGTTGTACAAGACAAAGTGATCACCGAATGCTTATTTTACGTTCGAGCACACAAAGCACGAAACCTAAACACTAAAACATTCTGAGACATAGCTTCTCGTGGAAAATATTGCATTGTTCACGGTCATACATTGACAATGGGAAATAAGTAGGAGTTTCATTCAAACTTCGACGAGTTTCGCACTAAACAACATCACTGTCTAGAATAACAAAGACAAATAAAACACAAATAAATATGTAGTTCACTCACCTATTGTTGATATGTAAATATCGTAATACCTCTCATCGCAGTACCTATGCACTATACACGTTTTGCCTACATTTGAATCTCCTAAAACTAATAGTTTATACGTAGCGGAATAATCTAAAGCCATTTTTGTTTACTTTCTTGGGAGGCGAGTGTCCCAAAACATGAGGCGAACTGTCAAAGTAAGAAAAATCAATGAGAGGGTAAGAGCGCATGCGCGGATAACACCCCGATTCCCGTGTAGTGTCTGAGTTGGGCAGACTGGCTCGCAACAAATACCCTCACAGCTGTTTACCAACCTTACTAAACACACAAGTTCTAAGCACAAAGTGAGGGTAGGTACCCAAATTTTTACACTCAAAATAGCGTCCCAAAACAAAACCGACCGAACCCTTCTCTGCAATAAGATTCCTGGTATTATTTCCACACCACACAGTAGGTGCTTGGAGTACGTACCACTTTAAACGGTTTTCAAAAGAGACTGCCTGCAGACTGTATTTCCGACTTGATTTAGGTCTTTGCCCTCGGTTTTTTAATTGCGTTCTTACTCATTATACGCGCTTCAGCGCGGCGCACTTACTCATACGGTTTAAAAATTCTCAAGTTGTTTTACTTCAAACTTTTAATAAGTACGTAGATAAAATTTCTGCTCTGAATAGCTTCATTTTTATCTGTCCAATAAGTCAAAGCTTTCTCTGGAGGCGTGTTTATCGTAATCTTATCAGTAAGTAGTTTAACAGCGGGTGGAACAAGGAACGAGGCGCAAGAGGCTCTGTCTGGTTCCCAGATTACACATCTGTTTAGTAATAAGCCTTCCGGGTGTGGTGGTGGTTTGCCCGTGGGAGTGGCGGTGGGACTGCGCCGCCGAACAGGGCATTAAGAGCTCCATTTATTTTACTTAAACCCCCGATACTGCATATCGCGCCGAAGCATCTCGCTGGCCCCTGTACTATGTAAATGTCCCTATGTTTTTGTATTAATGCAGTGGAGATCTCAGATCGCGCCTCTGTTCCTCATTGTTCTCTTTGCGCTTATTTTCAACTTGTATTTATCGGAATACTATTTTGAAATGGTATTTTGTTGGAGGAACTTGAAATTGGTATTGTTTGCGGTCGTTAACTTTATTTACGTCCTGTAGGTCAAGACAAGTGACTGACCTTCGTTTCTGCTTACTTACCCTCTCTACGAGAAATTGTAGTTTCCAACAGTTTGTTTTAGTTTAGGTATGTTTTAAAGTTTCTGAAATAAGCTAACTTCGGAACGTACCTTCGTTCGCTATGAGTCCTGCTTTCTGAAAGCTCCGTCTAGCGCCCTCAAGCCTGTTTCGGAGCGTCTGAGGCAACTTGCAGCAGTTAGCTATGCGGTACACACAAAGAAATTTGACCTCATATAGAAGTAATATATAAGAAATAATTCGTCACAAGAAGGGATGTGGGCATGCTTTCATCTATCGATAGTCGATAAGTTACACAAGGACAAATCGATGTCGAAACTTTGACCAAAAAGTTGAAGTACTAAACTTTAATAAAAGGCAAATCTGTTAAAAGCAGTGATTAAATTCATTAAAAAAAAATACTTTTTGCATTTTTTACTACAGGTGATTTCTTACGTAGGTGTTTTAATATTAAAGATACCAAATTTCTTACTTACTTACTTACTAAAAGTAATGGACGGTAGCGGTGGAGGCAAGAGGGGTAGGAGGTGTAAAGGTTCTTTTTTTTTTATGAATATCTCTAACTTACATACAAATTATTTAGGATTTTAAAACAAACTTTTATCCCTCAATTCAATCCATTTGGGATGGTTTTGCAAAAATGCTGAAATACGGGTTTGTGTTTTTCTTCTAAGTAGCTCAAATAAATTTTCAAGTGAAATTTCGTGTATCTTATCTTGCCTTATAACGTGGAGCTGAGTTCCTTATTGGACCTTAGAGCACAAGGAGCCTGTAGTCTTCTGGTTTTGGATAAGCTTGACCCAGAATCTTCATACGCTTGTGAGCCAAAGCGTTGCATGAGCACAAGAATTGCTTGTCAGTATTGTTTGTAGCGAAAAACTTTCAAACCTTTTTTGTAGAGAATTTTATGTAGATTAATTTAGTATTTTTATTAATTTTCTTACAATTTGTTGATTCAGGATGATTGAGACATTTCAATTTGGCGAAGACACACAAAGTTATATTTGTTTGACAGTGTCCCCATCGGGAATCGAACCCAGAATGAAAACAAAACGCGTTGAATGTTGTAAAATATAATAAATGGTACAGCAGCACTGCACTTACTTTCTCGCGATATGCAATTAGAACTGTCAACCGCAAACTTAAATTTGTAATACCATACCTACACATTGTATGGAATTACAAACGTTTATTAAGGTTTTTCTGAAAAATGTTCTACCACATGAATTCGGAACTCGAATTGTAAAATATTAAAACAAACCAACCGTAAACGAATCACATGTTCAAATTTTGGTAGTACTGGAACACCTTTTATATGAATTTTCACAGATTTTTAAATTTCAAAACTCTGTTTCTTATGAATAGTTGTTCAGTTTTGTCGACTGTAAAGCTCTTTCAGTTTTTGGTACATCCTGTGTACTAAATTTTCACAAAATCCAATCAAATTGAATATCCATTCAGGTAGATAACCAAAACAAAATTAAAATTATAGAAAATAATACAAACTTAATGTAGTCAATTAGGGTCAATGTAGGTACCACTAGTTGACCATTAAAGCGGTTTTATGACGAAATTCATAAAAAAACTAAATTATTAGTTCTACTTTCAGAGTCACTTCTAAAAGTTCGACTATGAATTAGTTAGGCTTGTGATATAATAAGTGTTAAGGACTTTACAAAATATGCTCTTAAAGTTTTTTTTTTTTCAAATGTTACATTGCATGACCACTTCGAATAAACATACTAAAGTACTAGCTAGACAAACCCATAACTTTATTGTAAGACGCCAACATAGTTAAATTCTATATAAAATCGCGGTATTTTTAAATTTTCTTACTTTCAGTTCAAATTTAAGTTTTGGTCGGCTATTGGTGCTTGGTCATCTAGTGGTGCACTGACCCTATGAGTAAATCACAAGTTTACGTTTTGGTAGTACAGGAACACCCCTTATATGGAATCACACAGACAAACTGATGATGGCGCAAGATACCTTGCATAGAGATGCTTAGTCAAGCAAAGTTTCATAAAAATAATTTGAACCGTTTTTAAAAAAAATTCAATTCTTCATTTTTGTTGAATGACAGCTACCCTCAAAATGAGAGCCAGCAAAAAACCATTCGGAAATAAAAGTCTTAAATTAAAAATATGGTGTTAATAGGACCATTCGTTTAGCCGCTAGGCCAAAGCGTGACGGACAGACCGACCAACCGACAGACGGACATTTTTAGGGGACTTGCTTAAGTGATATAGAACACATTTTTGAGAAAGTTTGTGCAACTTTTTTCACGAATTCAATACCTTTCTCGCTCAGCTCGAAAGTAAAAATACTACTATCGATAAAAAATACATCACTCATAAACTCCAACATGATCCCACAAAAAACGATAAATTACAGTAAAATACGTAACAATTTCCATATTATCTGACTGTAGAAATGATAAGTTGACATTTTTTTATGCAATATTTGTGATAATAATCCACAAACATGAAAAATGCTGAATAAAACTTACAGATGAAGAGACAAAATTTCTTTGCAATTTTCGTTTTGTTGTTTTGAAGATGTACAGCCATCAACTACACACGTTATTATTAAAAAGAACAATCACTAATATGGAGAGCAACTTAAGAATAAATTCACGATATTTTCAAGTTATTCACTACATGTTTTTTATAATTTACACAATGTTTACAACATATAATTTAGGAAATATTTTCAACCGGTAAAATCCCAACAAGTTACAATAATCCTATAAACTTTGTAAATGCAATGAACGCGTCGTTCATCTAATTTGGTAGGATGTGATCACTGACGACTTGACATGGCATGAGACATGCTAGCAGTTGTCATCCCATACTGAAAAAAAATAGCATGGTTTCTTCTCCGAGCGAAGCAAGGAGGTTTTTGTTCTGAGGGTACACATGACCGCATGACACGCGCACCGCACGGTAGCTGGCAGGCAGACGCCTCGTATAGGCCCAGTACAACTTCATTTGTCAAACTACCGCAAGACAAGGAACCACCATGGTAGGTCCACAACTCATTGCATTTTACTTGTTAAACATGACATTCTTCCACAACCCATCAGATCATTTATGACTGACTACTATTACAAATTCACTCGATTAACTGTTAATAACTTTACGTAAACTTTGGTTAAGTTGTTATTATAGGGAATCGACTTTATAAGAGAGCCACTTTAACCCTTAAATGCGCCAATTTTTGGATTCCATTGATTTTAATTTATCATATGTATTCCCCCTCATATTTTGAGAGAAAAATAACAAAAAAAATATTTTGTTTTATTTTAATGTAGTTTTAGACCAAAAACAAAGTGTTGCAGAGCTACAACATGGCGCAATAAGTGCATAGAAAAGTTTGTTTTTTACACATTACCTAAAAATGTAATCATGCATAAAACAATATTTTTATTTACTATTTTTAATTTGTAATAATTGTAATACTTATAAAAACAGTTGTTTTTGTGTTGAAATATAAGAAAACACTACATTTTATTCACATTGTTTGAGTGTAGCCCTTGCAAGAAGGATACTTACACCTCCCACGGTCAAACTACACTGGCCAATGGGCAACAATGTCTAAGTGAACGTCTTTACTTGGTGCTATTTGTCCTGGAACTTTTCTTCTTTTTATTTCTTGAATCGCTTTTTCTAAAGAAGCACTGCTTGGTTTACCACGCTTGGGCGTTGGGGAAGAAGTACCTGAAGTAGTTGCTGAAACATCATCTAACTCACATAGAGTATCTGCTTAGGCCAGTCTGAACTCGGCAAGTCTAAGACTGCTGTGACCGTTCAGAGTGTCTACCGTTCTTGAAAATATCCAAACATTTATAATTGTCATATAAATCATGCTATAAAATAGCCTTACCACCCTTTGTTATTATTCTGTAGCGTCCTATGAAACAATCCATCAAGTCTACTCCTCCCATATTTGCATTGTATTTCTCTCTGTGTCTTGCTCTAGTGTCTGCTGAAATAGGTACCAAAAGTGATCATTTACAATATTATCTGGTCTGAATCATCGTCCTCTTGCTCCTCTTCATCTTAGATGATATCATCTTGAAGATCTCGCGCAATTGCATCAAGATTTTCGTAAAATGTCTCCTGTTCCTCTTCATGTTCTCTACCACTCTCTTCTAAATCATATTCAGACATTATTCCAGCTTCTAGACGACATAAATATGTCTCAATCTGATTCTCAGACAGGCGGCTCTTACAGTAAACAAACACATATTTTTTTATGTATGCATTGCGCAGTGTTGCATTTCTGCAACAGTCAATTTTATACCAATATTACATTGATTTATACATCAATTATTATACATTATATAATTACCTCAAATTTTAGTGTGTTAGTTTTATGTATGATTTTTATCAAAGTCTTACCTTGAGGTTTTTCAATAAAAAATGTCGATCAAATGTTCATGTAAATCTATAGTCAGGTGATTCGTAAAACTACCCTCATAAAATAAAAATATTACAAGTTACAAATAAAACAGTGTTATTTGTATGTTGAGTAGTATTTTTACTACCACATTATTTTAATATAATATGAAAACATCCATTATGGAATGTTTTATGCCGAAAAAATTAAAGTGTAGCAGAACTACAACATGACGCATTTAAGGGTTAAGTCTCTTCGTTAGCTTTGTGGAAATTTTGTCCCGTAGTAACTTAACTGTCATCAACGAAAAACCATTCAAAGGCAATTTGTTCAATGCCCCGTGAGTATCATAACACGGATGACAGAAATATTACAAGGCAATGGCAGGGCTCACTGGAGTCGCATTCATCGTGATGCATGGCGAATAGCCGCAATTTTGACATTACCGTTCTGTTTCGCGTTTCGGGACAAGTTTATGGCGACTTCTGCGCTTCCTTGCAATTTACACACGTATTACAAAACGCACGACCGCGACTAGCTCTTGCGGAACGTAACTGTCTGGTACCGCTTTGTTTGCTATTAATGCCATTTTCCATGTTTTGTTGTGTTGAAACGTTGAAGACTTGAAGCCTCTCCTTTGTTTTCTTACGACACTTTCGCTATCAATGACGAGTTATGTAGACTTGTCGATGATTTTGCTATGACACTAACTCTGTTAGATAATGTGTCCATTGTCGGCGCGTTACCGTCCTTACCTTGGCAAAATAATATATTAGATAATAAATGAAGTTGATTTATTACAAGCGGAGAGGAGCCGCGCGCCGTGGGAGGACGTCAGCACCAATAGGCTGCTCTGTTGGCGATCATTTGCCACAATCGTCACCGACGCTATCTATTATCGTATCGCTTTCGGTAGTAGAGTGCTCTATTGTAAAAGATATGATCGTTTTTAACCTCCGATTAAGGAAGTAGTGTTACAAGTTTTTAACCCTCGTTTCTGTCTTTTGCATGTCTGTTTACGAAAGTTTTTTGGAAAAAAGAACTTACACTATTTCATTGGTTTTCAATATGTTGGATAAAACTTGTTGTACTTTTTCAAGTTTTCGGCTTTTGGCAAGGTTTCTACACCTTCTTATTTCATAAAGAATCAAACCTCTCTTACGGTGCCATCTCACTTTTGTATAATTAGGTTACTTTTCAAATAGAAAAAAGTAAATGAAGACTCAAGCAAAATATATCGGGGCCTGCTTGAATTTTAGTTTCGAGTTCATTGTTTATTGAATGTCATATCGGATCCCGCCGATTTAGTCGATAGTTACCTAACGGTTGACGCACTTGTGGGAACTGTTAGTTTGTCGACCGCAGTGGGTGAACTTAAGTGGTTTCTTTTTGCGGTGCGACTGCGACCATCAATTATGTGGTTGCGTAAGCGCCTAGCGACGATCCCCAAATACCGCGCTTAGAGATCGGTGATCTATTGTGATACTGATTAATTTACAGCGATAAGATGGTGGTAGTCTATTAGGCTAATACGGATCCTAATGGGGTTTTACTTGCCAGAGATTGTGACGTCACCACTTTTTGCATCACGTCTTGACCAATGCGCTACATTGACATTTTTGTTTTGGAACGAAAGACGAGGAGGAAGGAATGTGTCACAGTATTATTCTGCGCTTAATTAGTTTAATATATCGCCATCATCATCATAGCATCCCATGAGACGTCCACTGCAGGATGGGAGCCCTCTCCAGAATTCCAGAAAAAACGCGTGATAGGTACCTACAATTTGGAGGGAAAGTACCTACCATAGTCACCACGCTTGTTAGCGTTGCGCCTGGCACCATGGACCGCGGTTGTTGGTGACCACAGTATGTAAGATGGTACGATACCTTCACAAGAGGACGCTGCTGCTGCCTATATTTCTGTTCATAATCCCATAGTGATTGATGACTGAGACCCATGAATGGAAACGTTGGAAGGGGAAGGCCTAGGCGAACGTACCAGGACCAAATTCAGGACGTTCTGAATAAAGGCCAGGTTAAAAGTACCCTAAACCGACGAGCATGTATGAAACGATTGATGAAAGTACAGGAAGCAAGGGAAGTATGTCAAGATCGTAGCAGGTGGAGGACTGTGGTCTCTGCCTACCCCAACGGGAAAGAGGCGTGATGTTATGT
Organism: Athrips mouffetella; assembly: GCA_947532105.1. Lineage (NCBI taxonomy): Eukaryota > Metazoa > Arthropoda > Insecta > Lepidoptera > Gelechiidae > Athrips > Athrips mouffetella. Next base: position 363,831 of record OX383961.1, on the reverse strand, counting down.
ATGTATGTATGTAATCCCATAGTCGCCTCTTACGACTCCCACAGCTAGAGATGGACCACCAGCTATTCTTTGCCGGCACCACAGGGGCTAGATACTCGTATATATCGTATCATCAAATATTACTTGTTATCCATAGCCCCGTAGTCTGCTTTACGTAGATTAAGCCACGATCACACCTAGCTGAATTCAAAGACTAATTCGTTGAAGTAAGGATATTGCAATTAATAAAACCAAGCCTCCCAGCAATGTATGCCGAATTAGTCTTTAATACAGTTAGGTGTGATCGTGGCTTTTGGTTGAGCAGTCAAGAAACACATAATGTCGATGAATCCAATGCAAATAAGTTCGTCGAAGGTTCAAGAGCTGACACAACATTATCCTTCACAAAGCTCACAATTTTCAACAAAGAAATATTTTACATATTACCTACACATGAGTGTTGGTTTGTGAGTAGAGGTCACAGTGGAGGCCGGCGTGTCCCGGACGCGCAGTGCTTGCGCATTGTTCGCAAATGCGTGCGAGTGCGAGGAAACGCGCAAGGTCCCGCGACGCATAGCGCGAAATGTCAACAAGCGGCGCCGGAGTTGCCGGCGTTGACGCCGTTCCCCAAAAGCAGGGTACCGTACCCATAGGGTGAAAAAATAGACCATACCTCCGATGTCTGTCTGTCAGCGGCTGAACCGTTGGTAAGAGGTAGAAAGTTAAAATTTTCTCAGATTATGTGTTTGGTGTTGCCGCTGTAACAACAAATACAGCAAAAAATAAATGAAGGTGGGCTCCCATACTAAAAACTTGTTTTTAGGTGATTTTTGCTCGATATTTTGTTTTAGCTCTAACGTAAAAACGGAAACACTTGCAAGCCTGAAAATTGGTATGTCTATAGTGCATAAGCTATAGAATAACAACGAATAATAAGAACTGGTCAAGTGCGTGTCGGACTCGCATGCTTAATACACTTCTGCGTGTCTGCGCGCCCATATCGAAGACGGTATTTTTACTTTAGTGGTAGTACGGAACCATCGGTGCACGAGTCCTACTCGCACTCGGCCTGTTTTTTTTGGACTTACTTGAATCACCTTTGTGAACCAAATAGTGAATAAAGATTTATTTAAGATATTACGTAAAAATTGCTGGTAAAAATAACATATGACCACAAAATTGTAGAAGAAGGTTTATTGTATACTAGTTGCACCTAAGATTTAATTAGTTTCTAAGCTGTAAAAAAAAAACCGGCCAAGTGCGAGTCGGACTCGCGCACTGAGGGTTCCGTAACACCACATAAACATAATTGTATTAGTTTAAATTTCAGTAAGTTAATGTGCTAGATTTTTTGAGTCCGACACGCGCTTGACCAAATTTTATTAATTGTTGTTATTTTATAGCCTATTCCCTATAAACATACCAATTTTCAAGTTTGTAAGTGTTCCCGTTTTTAAATAGAACTAAAACAAAAATCGCCTCAGCAACCATCCAACTTGACCCCTCTCTTATATGAATGTTCTTGAAACGGGAGCTCACCACAATTGGTTACCATTAGTTGTGAGAAAAGTTGTAATATTTAATGATTTCAGACTTTTTCCATTATTTGTACTGTGAGACCTAGCTTCTTGCCAAATTTCATAATTTTAGGTCAACGGGAAGTACCCTGTAGGTTTTTCATTTTTGAATAAATGTATGGAGATGAGGACATAAAATGCCATATCTTTTGATTGCGTCGTTGTAAAAAATTGAAATTTTCAGATCTTGTGTGGTTCATGGATCCTAATATATGGTATTAATTTCAACCTGATACCTTTATCCGTTCGTGAGATAAAGGGTCTTGACAGACAGACAGACAGACAGACAGACAGACAGACAGACAGACAGACAGACGGACAACAAAGTGATCCTATAAGGGTTCCGTTTTTTTTTCTTTTGAGGTACGGAACCCTAAAAACTTAAAAACATGATTAAATTTAGCAACAGCAAAATAACTGAAGAACAGTTAGAGTTAAACAATTGTTGTGACCCTCGCCATACAAAAAAAAACCGACCAATTGTAAGTCGGACACGCGCACCGAGGGTTCCGTAAGGTAAAAATAGTTATGGACGCGCATTCACGCAGAAGTATAACAATTGCGAGCGAGTCCGACACACACTTGACCAGATTTTATTATTTGCCGTCATTCTATCTATAGCTTATGCACTATTAACGTAGCAATTTTCACGCTTGTTGTTTCTGTTTTTAGGGTTCCGTACCTCAAAAGAAAAAAACGGAACCCTTATAGGATCACTTTGTTGTCCGTCTGTCTGTCTGTCTGTCTGTCTGTCTGTCTGTCTGTCTGTCTGTCTGTCTGTCTGTCTGTCAAGACCCTTTATCTCACGAACGGGTAAAGGTATCAGGTTGAAATTAATACCATATATTAGGATCCATGGACCACACAAGGTCTGCAAATTTCAATTTTTTACAACGACGCAATAAAAAGATATGGCATTTTATGTCCTCATCTCCATACATTTATTCAAAAATGCAAAACCTACAGGGTAGTTCCCGTTGACCTAAAATTATGAAATTTGGCAAGAAGCTAGGTCTTACAGTACAAATAATGGAAAAAGTCTGAAATCATTAAATATTACAACTTTTCTCACAACTAATAGTAACCAATTGTGGTGAGCTCCCGTTTCAAGAACATTCATATAAGAGAGGGGTCAAGTTGGATGGTCGCTGAGGCGATTTTTGTTTTAGTTCTATTTAAAAACGGGGACACTTACAAACTTGAAAATTGGTATGTTTATAGTGCATAAGCTATAAAATAACAACAAATAACAAAATTTGGTCAAGCGCGTGTCGGACTCAAAAAATCTAGCACATTAACTTACTGAAATTTCAACTAATACAATTATGTTTATGTGGTGGTACGGTGGTGTGGTGGAACCCATACATACCCGTGGGTGTCGTAAGAGGCGACTAAGGGTTAACTGGAGGATGGGCAGCAGCATCCTCCTTTGTATCTTACATCTTACTTACTGCGGTCACATAAAACCGCGGTCCATGGTGCCAGCCGTAACGCTAACAAGCGAGGTGACTACGGTAGGTACTTAATTCCCCTCCACATTTTTCCAGAAAAAGCTAGAATTCTGGAGGGAGCTCCCTGTCCTGTAGTGGACGTTTCATGGGATGTTATGATGATGATGATGGTGGTACGGAACCCTCAGTGCGCGAGTCCGACTCGCACTTGGCCGGCTTTTTTTTACGATAGAGTTAAAACGAAAATCTAGCAAAATTCGCCTAAAACACGTTTTTAGTATAGACTGTAGACTGGCTACAGCACTTTTGTATTAATTTGTAAATATTTTAATGCAGGTTATATGTAAATAGGCCGAACGATAATAATAATAGTAGGAAAGCCCGCCTTAATTATTATTTTGTTGTTATAGCGGCAACAGAAATACATTATCTGTGAAAATTTCAACCGTCTACCTTTTACGGTTCATACAGACATCGGAGGCATATTAATTAATAGGGTCCCATTTTTCATAGAACCTTTAAAATGATTTTTAGAAAAAACTAGACGAGACCAGGACGAGACAGATTTAATAAAAAAAAAAAGTATATATCTTAGGTCCTTCCTTGTGTTAGGATCTTCTACTTCTATGGATCTTCAATGTCATATATTCACGTAATCTTTGAATTTGTATGGGAAACTACTTTCAAGTCATCATATTTTTGTTCCTACGAGTATATCTTTGGAAGATACTCGTATCGCTTATGAGTTGCTCGATTTATAATAAAATAGAAATGACGTTTAAAAGCATTTACATTGAATAAATGAATCTACTTACTTAAATCTGGCAGACTTGTCTGATACTCGTACGAATACGTTTATAAAATTTCAATAATCTTCGAGGCTTTTTCTATGAAAGGGACTTCCAATGATTCTCTTAAGTACCTTACCTACTTATTCCAGGTTTATTGCTCATATTTACGATTCAGATTTAATGTGCATCAGCTTTACATTTATCGTGTCAAGCATTTCCGCATAGCAATGTCTGCTCAAAATAATGGCTTCACTGCTTTATTTGTTTACATTAAATTGATTTATTTCATTCAGGAGTCCTTAGACGTTCTCTTTTCTATAGCCATCTTAAACTAGGATTTGGGCTCTCCTGTGAAGACTTTGCCCCGGCGAAATTTGAAATATTTTTTCCTGACACGTGCATCATTATAACATTTTAGTTTCAAACTCGGAAAATTCAGCATATATAAAGGGTGTAAGGGACGGTGTACCGAAAACTGAAAGGGCGTGCTCAGTCAACGAAACTGAACAACTTTCCCAAAGAAACATATGTTGGGAAATGAAAAAAAAAATTGACCTCTCCATACAAACTGTTCGACCAGTGGGCCATTTGTATGAAGAGGTCAAACTTTTTTTTTCATTTCCCAACATATGTTTCTTTGGGAAAGTTGTTCAGTTTCGTTGACTTAGCAAACCCTTTCCGTTTTCGGTACGCCGCGCCGTCCCTTACACTTTGTATATATTAATTCAGCATATATAAATTAATTAATTCAGCATCTATATCTATATATATAAAAGAAGAAGGTGACTAACTGACATATCAACGCACAGCCCAAACCGCTGGGTCTAGAAATTCCAAACTTGGCATGTAGGTTTCTTATGAGGTCTAAGGGTGCATTAAGAAAGGGTTTCACAAAATTCACCCCTAATGGGGTAAAATAGGAGATGAAAGTTTGTATGAAAGTCCGTCAGTTTTGAAGTTAGGATCTTCAAATTTTGTGTTTAGGCTAACGACTAAAAATTAATATTTACGTGTCTCAGGGTTTTTGAAAATTCGACAACCTAAAGGGTGAAAAGGGGGATGAAGTTGAAAATCCTTTATTTTTAAAGTAAAATCCACATAATTTATTATTTAGGCATTAGGATTGTAATTCTATGCAACGTTATTGTTATTGAAATTCCACCCCAAAACGAACGCCAATAAAGGGAAAAGGGGTGAAAAATTCTAAAAACCAATATGGGTATCGTTTGTATGGTTTATTTTGTTGCTGATTACGAAAACTACAACAATTTTGAAATCCAACGTGGTGGACGTGAAATAGCATCATCCTCTGGGGATGTAGTTGGGGTGCGATAGGGTTGAAATGTCTAAAGATGGCGTTAGGGGTAGGGATAGGGAGAGGGATAGGTAGTGGGAGAGGGACAGGGAGAGGGAAGTGGAGGAGGAGAGGGAGGGGGAAAGGGGGAGGGAGAGGGAGGGCGAGGGGTAGGAGGAGGAGAGGGGCAGGGACAGGGATGGTTGGACAGAGTGTTGGACGGACGGACGGACGACAGATAGACGGAAGGGTGGATGGATGGATGGTCTGATAGTAGAATCCCACGCGGACGAAGTCGCGGGCAACAGCTAGTACGAGTATAAGATAAAGAAGTCTCTCAGCTCTCTCTCTACATTTGTTAGGATAAGTGACAACTTTAAGGCATAATACTGCTGCCAAGTTCCTCTGTTCTGAGTAATTTATGAGTAACTTCAGCTGGATCTTGAATTGTACTCATTGATTTGCGCATTGTTAGTCCCGTTTTTCCTTAGTTTAAAATTACCCCGAAATGACGGGAAAATATCTCATTGCTTCGGAAAAACGGTAACAACATAAATACGATCCACGCGAGCGAAGCCGCGGGCAACAGCTTGTATACATACGAGTACCTATATATCATTTATTTAATTCAGCATTTTATAAGAACCACAGAAATCCAATCTGTTCCTAAGTTATAAAAGCTTAGCTTTAAATACGTGTATATTCTGTCATTCTGATGGACATCTTGTTCTGAAGGCTAAACACAACACCTTTGGTATTCAAATTTAAAAACAATCGTTGAAATTCTTAGTTTACACACAGGTAACACACAGGTTTGAGTAAGTGTTCCTGCTTATTGTGTCGTATCTGACGAATCATCGGAAAGGTTAATAAAGTGGTATCGTATGGTCACGTCACGACCAAATAGCCAATAGCTTGTGAATAGCAACGCTCAGCTGCTAATAACCACTTGTGCAGTTATATCAGCGATGCGATCGGCGCGCGAGTCGCGGGACTATTTAATAGTCTGTCCTTTTAGCGCGGGAGGAGGGCTGTATATCAAAGTCAGGGGAAGAGTCTTCAATAGGAAGTGAAATGAATACGAGCGCAAGAGTCGAGGCAGCGATTGATGCAAGGATGTTGAGCGACTGGATGCAACCGAAGTGTACCCAAATGTACCAGAATTTCAGAACTTATCAGCATAGCAGCGTATTTTGTAAGAGAGGTCAAATTTGGTTTTTGTTACTTTGACCTATGTTCCGGGGAAAGTTGTTCAGTTTCATGGTCTGAGTAGGTAACATATTAAAATTATGTTCACTGTCTCATTAGGACCATAAACCTACAAGTTGGCCCTTGTGAAAAACAAATCGATTTGTTTGTGTGTCTTTGAGAGCATTAAAAATAATGTCAACCAGTAACCACTAATGTAGTTTACCATAATAGTCAAATCACAAGCATTTTCAAATGATTGATGATCGGGAGTTTTTCCTTCGAGCTCCTACCGCGTAAAGATGGGGTGGGGGCTTCAATGAGAGTTATCAGGCAGAAAATGTTTCAACCTGAAATTTGTGACGAACGGGACTCGTAATAAAAAAAAAAACCACACAGTTTGCTTACGATTTTGTAGAGCTTTATATCCGTGACAGACAACTATTGATATTGGTAATGTTAACGCAGATAGCACTGAGCGAGGTAACTGACGGCAGTTCACGTTACGTTCACGTTGGAGCCTCCAGACGCGGAAACGCCGCGGTTATGACGGGGCGTTTTTCCGCCGCGCCACTCTGACCCGCGCATTCATCTACGCCCATGCTTCAGTACAGTGCATTATTATTGTGTGACACTCACGGCAATGTATTACCGACTGTTCCTGGTTCTTGTTTGTATGGAACACAGTATGACAATAACTATTGTTTAGGAATCGATGATTAATCATAGTACCTTCCTACCTACTATTCAAACCAAACATGCGCTCTTAGCCGACTGGTAGTTGTTCCAACGCTGGCCGTGGACAGAAACTTGATGACAAGTGTTTTCCGTGCTTTGGAAGACACGGTAAGCCATTGATCTCGGCTACTGTACTGTCATTAATAGTAGTCGTTATGCCAAGTCAAAGGCCCTGACGTCAAGTTCCCATTAACCTGGCAGTCTAATAAAATTGGTATGCCCTCTGGGTATGCAGAGGTCAGTTTCAGTTGTTCTGTCCTTGTAAAATCCGCTGCTATGGATAGCCGACGACACTGTAAAAACGGAATACGGCTATAGAACAAAGTGTATAGCCTCTTCCTAATGATATATTTTTTTCTTTTATAAGGTCAATGGGCTTATGGACAAGTACAGTCAACGACAGGTCAAGCTAAACAATCGCAGCACGACTCTAGCACAGTAAAGAGATGGGCTTATCAGATAAGCCCATCTCTTTACTGCGACTCTAGCCCGTACGTCTATTGAAATAACAACGGAACAAAGTCCAATGTGTCAAGCTTGATGTGCTCTTGACTGTACATTTCAACATCAACAGCAATTGTATTTATTTTGATTACCTAGAATTTTATTGGAATGTCTTTTTAATGTCAATGTGCTTACTCTTGATCTCGATCTAGTCTTGAGGACAGAGATGAGGTCAACGATGGAACGAGCTTGCCCAGAAGAAGCCTATTAAATAGCCTCGCGACTTAAATAGATTCGGGTTATATGAACTCGGGAACATAGACGCAGGCATAGAATTGCACTGTTCAGCCGTGCCCATAATAAAAAGGATTTGTTCATCAACTTGCCTATGCTTGTAAACCATAGAATATCAGCGAAAGGTTGTTGACTAACATCTTATTTATTTTTAGTTTATATCTAAAATTACCTCAATTGAGATTTGCGTCAACACTGATCTTCTTTGAAAGACGCCGCCATACCAAACCGGCTGAACTGACCTATAGGCACGAAACAAAAGTGAACGCTGTTCGAAAGCGAAAACACCAAAATAAATAAACTAAAACGTAACACATAACCATAAAGCAAGTATTTAGAAGAGCGGAGCCGAGGGCTTTTATTTTATTTAAACGACGTCATTTTAAATGAATCCTTGAAACGATGCGCGGGCACGTTCTCGTACTAATTTGTGGCTTGTGGCTTTTTCAGGGTTCCGTACCCAAAGGGAGTCAACGGGACTATTAAGAGCATTCGAGGTCTGACTATTCACGGTGTTAGGGACAGCCTTCCGAATACTGAAAGGGCATGATCAGTCAACGACACTGAACAACTTTCAGTTAACAAAACTTTCAGGAAACGAAAACAAAATCCGTGTCTCCATACAAAATTGATCGGGCAGTTTGTATGGAGACGCGGATTTTTTTTTCGTTTCCTGAAAGTTTTGTTCACTGAAAGTTGTTCAGTGTCGTTAACTGATCATGCCCCTTCAGTATTCGGAAGGCTGTCCCTTACACCCTTCATCTTTAGAACCGTAATACCCAGATAGCTAGTTGAAATATTCTCAGAATTTTTATTAGATTTTAAGATTTCTTAACAAACAAAAAAATCGGCCAAGGGCGTGTCCGACTTCGCACATTTAAGGTTCCGTAAAAATTAGGGAATTTCAAAGAAGATATCTGATTTATCGATATAGTTTATTAGTAAAATATACGTAATAATAAATATTGTCACCAAATTTCAAGTTCATAGGTCAATAAGAAGTTGAAAAATTCTTCGGAACAATACTTTGTAAGAAAAGCTGTGTTTGGTAACTTTTCATTTCTATGTTTTCCAATAAGTTTAAAACAAAAAATATAGTATTTATCTACTCAACAAGCTCTAAGCAACGATACCGCACTCAAGAACTGTGTTAAAGGAACTTTTAAGACTGTCTTAAGACTAGCCTTAACCTAAATACTCACTGCCACTGCCTACATACTCACTGCCAAAGTATAAAAATACATATGGTAAAAGAACACATGAATATATGCAACCGGAATTCCTGAACGAGCTGCCTACTGAAGTCCTCAACTTACTAACACATAATTTTAGAGCGACGACGCTCTCCTGAGCATAAACTTACCTTAAGTTTCTTCAGAAGCGTATATAAGTCATATTGTATTTAAATAAATAAAAACCGTTTGGCTGTAAAACCTGCGTGACAGACAGACAGACAGATGGACAAATGAATGACAGCAACAGGGCTCCCTACAGGCACAGAACCCTTAAATAAACAAAAATTTTCAAATAATAATCTTGGTGATTGTATCGTGAACATCGGTAACACATGAAAGCGTGAAACTTTGTATGGTTGTAAAATTATAAAACTCTTCAAGTGCAAGTACCTAAAACTCGTCAAAGTTTTGCACAGTATGTTACCTACCGCTTAAATTAAATCTATCTAATTTAATTACATATTGTGAGGGTACGGAACCTTCGATGTCGCAGTCCGACTAGTACTTTACCAGCTTTTTTTACACAATTTGGTTTGCGTTTAAGTGCTCGCCTCATTAGACCCATTTAAATAAACTAGCAATATAACAATCTGAATTTATAGCTACGAGGTTTAGTGTCTCTACATGCGGTCTAGCGACAATATGTGACAATATTTACAACTCATTCCACAGTCCCCTACGGTTAATGTGTTATTTCTGGCTTTTCAGCCCGACACATAAAAAGCAACGTTTTATAGATGCCTTAAATTTTAGCACAGTAAAACATGGCAAGTTACTGCTAGGCCTATGTCTGAAATGTCAAGAGCTAGATCGAAGATGTGCTTAAAAATAAAGGAACAGATCATTATCTCCCGCACTCTTGGTCCTATTGCTATGTAGATAGAGAGCTGCCTGATTCGCGCGAAAAATCTTTTCATCTTTTTCTACGCATTTTTTCTAATTAGCTTCCTAGTTAGAATTCTGAATACGTCTTTTCTACTTAGATTCCTTATTCAGACTTCAAATTCAAGAAGGTGTGATCGCGGCTTAACATAATGATGTACTAATGCAACGGCAGCACGATCTCTATAAACGCTTTATTTGCACAGCACGTTAAAATTGACGTTGCTCCATACATTAAGAGACAAAAATGACATTTGAACTTTATAACTAGATCGTGCTGCCATGCCATGCCGCTGCAGGTGAAATAATAGTATAGGGTGATTAGTTGACTAACTCTCTCTCTATGACAAATAAACTAATGCTCTGTGACAGGACAGGACAGCATGGTTGCAGGAAAAAAAATTGCATTGGCTAATTTAAAACACTTAAGATCATTACGCAACCAATTTCTCAAGAAATTCGCATTATCTGGGATCACGTAATAATACAAAACGCGGTTGCCACCATTGCCTGATTGCCCCTCATAAATCTCGCGAATCTCGAGAAGCGGCGCGCGCGCAGAACGTCGCAATACTTGCTTAATGCGAATAATTAGTAAAAGCACGACTTAACCCGCTTTCCAGCTCTTCCGATGTGCTGCAGCTGTATCGATCATCGGCCGATGTGGATCTTATCGCCCCATCAGCCCGACACAATGGGAAGTCGCTCTTTATCTGCGCCTGATTAAGAGGCATGTGCTCTTAATCGTTGAGCAATGCCGGTCAACTGGTTTTTACAATATCATCAACATTCCAGCGTTAAATCGTTGCTGGGGATGTTGCAAGCCTCTTTTCGGACCATTTCTCCGATCTTACGAAGGCTGCGATGGTCTCCACTGATAAGACCTTAAAATTATTTCGTGGTCACTCGAAAGTATTTTTGATCGTGATCAACAATCTAACATTGATTTTAATATCTTAATCTTTGATCTTACTCGTAAACGAGTCTATTAAACGCCCACCGAGCAATCTGAAATCTCACACTAATCAGGTAATCCACTCGGCTAGCTTTAAGTGGAGGTACTCAATATTGACATTCAAGCGTAAAGTAGGCGAAGTATTTAGGGTAATGACCTATCAGCGCTCGTTTGCGCTTATGTCAGTATTGTGTATGGTGATGAAGTGGATCTGCGATCTGTTGCAGGTCGCATGGGGGTTATCGACCTCATTACATCTCTTCGGCCCGCTACGCCCATACATCAGCGGCTTGTACTACCTGTCAACACATTTGCACACACGATCATTATTATGCCATTAGTGCTTAGAGTTCTTGTGAGATATGCCAGTTACATACACGTTGACTCGACCGACATGCTTACTGATATTTATAGCTTAGTTAATTGGTTTATGCAACTGAAAGGTAATTATTCATTTAATGAGTATTTCGCAGGACAACCAACATCATTGCGCTTACTTGTTCAATTAACATTCTGATCACTCATTGTGCATTTATGAACGTTGTAACAACTACCTATATGTGTAGGAATTCAACGTCCTTGAGAGAGATTGGTCACAGCACAAATACCTAGTTACCGAGCTTAATATCACGCATGGCGCCGGCGCGAGCGTCGGTTATGTCACCGCGACGACGCCAACAACCGCCGACGACGTCAATAGCGTTGCATCCGTATCGCAGATCCGCAATTTGCTGTTCGCACTTACAAATATGTAACTCCCAAATACCTTTCCATTTGCTCAGAGACACGCGACGCTTACAAAGCAATTCCGATTCAAACAGCTTATGAGATAATTTTCTCCGAAATTGAACTGTCCTGCTATATTAAACTTCGGGTGTTATTTAAATCTGACGAGGTTTTTAATGCGACATGACAGTTTATTCTGACACCGCAATTATGATATCCGGAGGTCCTGTCCGTGTCCGGCCGTTCCTCCCAAAGGAACCGCCTTGACGTTGACACGGAAACGCGCAGAATCTTATTCCTTTAAATGATGGAACGAATCTGGAAATTACATCATAATCATATTAAATGCAGAACGGTTTAATGCTTAAGCTGGAAAATGAGCGGTCGAGGACTCGAGTAAGCTGTTCTTAGAAGTAACGGCTTCCAGTGTATGTACTAAGCGTAACGTAAGATGTTCTGGGGAGATACATTGCACCTATTTGCTAACCTTCGGAATGCCTCTTTGCATAAGTAGTACCATAGAGTAATATAATACTGGGCGTAGTAATACCTTAGTGTCAATGTTAACCTGTGCAATTGTCCTAAAAACTTGATCCAACAGGTTTTCACTTGATGTGTAAATTATAAAAGGAATTTGAAGCATGCGTTCAGTGAGAGTGTTTGTTTGCAGACATCAGATGACACCTCTGAATAAGGCTTGCGGTATGCAGGCCAACTGAAGGCTCCTCAAGGCCGCCTCATATCGGAAACAATATGATCAGGAGGATTAGAGTACAGATAAAAAAAATAAGAAAATAAATGATAAAAACTAAAAAAAAAAAACAAAAGGAGTGACACTACAGTTCACTCACTACACATAACAAGGGGCTAGAAAGAAACTCACGACCTCATAACAGAGTTAAACCAAGAACCAAAGAGAGGCGACAAAGCCCTTTTGACTTTTGCTGCAATCCATTAAAAGTAAATGGTTCACACGACAGAGGAACAACTGAATTGAATATCGTCTCCTTGTCGCCATATTGGAGTTAATTGCTATTAAAAGATATCGTTATGTACCAAAACAGTGAGTTTGACATCTCGAAATGCCCTTATTTGTCGGCGGTTGGTTTAAACGGCTCGCGTTCCACAGTAAAGTTGATTTGCAGAAATTGCTCCAGGACAAAGGAAGATTTCAGCCTCTCACGTGTAAATCGGAATTCTTTTGCTAAAGGTCAAGACCAAATCACGATATTTAATAATTATTTCGCTCTGCTTGACTCCACGCGTGCACTATTCATCCTTGTCACTTTGTATTTCTGTAAAAAATAAATACCTCTGAATACAAATATTATGCTTGATATTGCGAAGACTTGGCGCCATTTAATCAAATTGTATATTTATTTATTTACGTATAATTTATTAAGCAAATTATTAAATAACAAAAAACCCAACTGCTTAGCACAAGAGAGGAAAACAAGCTTAAATCTATTGGATTTGGTAACTTGAATTGTATAACATACTGCAGGCGGGGACGAAAAAACGTTTTGTGGATGTTTACAACTTAATTTTGTTCGTCCCCGCCTGAAGTATCTTACACAATTCAAGTTAGCAAATCCAATAGATTTAAGCTTGTTTTCCTCTCTTGTGCTAAGCAGTTGGGTTTTTTGTTATGTAATATTTTTTTATTTTAAACTTTTTAGTTTTCAGATTTGCTACATCAAGTTATACTAAAACATTTGCTTAAACCTTAGAATCAGGTTTTTACCAGCTATTGTTTGATACCCATGTTGTAAAAGTAATGATTTTAAACAAATTGTTTCACCCTTTTTTTCTCTTCAAAGGTGCCGTACTAAAATATTATACCCTATGACACTCCTACAATAAATACAAATCTAACGACACCTCATATGTTGAAATCTATCAAGCCGTTTAGGCTGCAGAGCGCGACAAAGAAATCGACATTCATACATAAATCATCATCATAGCCTTAGCCTTAAGCAATATTCTGTCGATTGCACCGTTTTTCGTGGCTGAATAAGCCTATTCGGGAGCGGCAGGTCCTGCCACACGCTCTGCAGGTGAAGCTTGTGTTATCAATAACTGATGTTGTGTCGTTATTTTTCTTACGTTTCTCGCTTTTTTCGGCAAGGGCACAACACCAGGCTTCATCGTGTACCTTGCGTCCATCCAGTAATGATTTAAACGGAGGAAAAGCTGAAAACCGATTTTCGTGCAGAACGGTATACTTACTTTTTCTTGTATATACATCCTCGAAACAGCAATGTTCGTAAGGAAAAATATACACTTATACCACTATACTAAAAGTGCCCGTCGAAATGATCGCTTAGAACTCCCTGAACCTAAACTGGAATTATTTAAAAGTAGTCCGTACTACCAATCCATAATAATATATAATAAAATACCAAACAGTATTAAAAAACCGGCCAAGTGCGAGTCGGACTCGCGCACTGAGGGTTCCGTACCACCACATAAATATAATTGTATTAGTTGAAATTTCAGTAAGTTAATGTGCTAGATTTTTTGAGTCCGACACGCGCTTGACCAAATTTTATTATTTGTTGTTATTTTATAGCCTATGCCCTATAAACATACCAATTTTCAAGTTTGTAAGTGTTCCCGTTTTTAAATAGAACTAAAACAAAAATCGCCTTAGCAACCATCCAACTTGACCCCTCTCTTATATGAATGTTCTTGAAACGGGAGCTCACCACAATTGGTTACCATTAGTTGTGAGAAAAGTTGTAATATTTAATGATTTCAGACTTTTCCCATTATTTGTACTGTGAGACCTAGCTTCTTGCCAAATTTCATAATTTTAGGTCAACGGGAAGTACCCTGTAGGTTTTTCATTTTTGAATAAATGTATGGAGATGAGGACATAAAATGCCATATCTTTTGATTGCGTCGTTGTAAAAAATTTAAATTTTCAGATCTTGTGTGGTTCATGGATCCTAATATATGGTATTAATTTCAACCTGATACCTTTACCCGTTCGTGAGATAAAGGGTCTTGACAGACAGACAGACAGACAGACAGACAGACAGACGGACAACAAAGTGATCCTATAAGGGTTCCGTTTTTTTCTTTTGAGGTACGGAACCCTAAAAATGAAGAAAAAGATAAAACTTTTCAAAATAAATTAAAGAAATTACTATTACAAAAAAGCTATTACACAATAAACTAATTTATAAATGATAAAACTCTGAGTCGGTAGAGAACTTACTGCACAACAATAAGACAACAATTTGACTACAACTGGAGCATTTAATATTATTTTTTTCTTTTATTTTATTCAATTTTATATGACATGTGATGAAAACCAAATTATAAAATTTCTATTTTTTAATTTTAATATAATTTGACATGTGCTATATTCTAGATTTAATGTATAAATTAATTTTATATGGTCGAATATTGTAATGTTACCTAATTTGCATGTTTAGATTTGTTTCATTTTAATTTTTAAATAGTAAATTTGCTAAGCTAAATAAATAAAAATGTTTTTTTTTATATTTTTAACTGAAAATTTAGACTATTTTAGGAAACTAATTTGTTTTTTTCCGCCTAAAATACTATTATTAATTTTATATTAATTTTTTAAGTTTTAAAGTTGATGACGTCATTTAACAGTAGACGATGAAACGATTGCCATACCAAAACGAAATCGCGGGTTGGTAGGAAAGATCTTTAGCCAAGTTATGCTTGGTTTTATATAGAAAACCTTTTTACAGCTAAATCGTCAAAATTAAATATCTTTCGGGTGCTTTTGGTTCTGTGATTTAGCTACTAAACTCTAAAATTTATTTAGATCTAATTGTGTTGTTTATGGTCAAGCAGGTTATGTACTTCTTCATTGGTCATCAACCTTTTTGGTAATATTTTTTTACACATTACGGGTATCCCCGTCTTTGACACATTTTTATGTCATGCTAAATGTTGTTTAAAATCACGCATTTTTTTGCAAATAACAGTGAAATATTGTTGCGTAAATGGCTGCAAAATTAATAGCTATGCTATTTGCGGAATATTCTTCTATGGGTATGCATTATTCCTTTGATTTTTCTATGAAAAAGCCGAATTGTTTTACTTATGAAGTAGGGTGGCTATAATGTACGATGTTTGAATATACAGGAAAACAAAAGGTACAACCACATCAGTACTGTGTGATGTGAATCTGCGGAAACTGCCCATAAAACTGAACAACTTGTCCCAAAGAACATTATGATAGACTAGTCCCAACTAACATTATGGACGACACGCGGGGAGCCAATGAACAATTCGCACACCTGCCCTGCGCTCCCTCGCGATATTTCGAGCCACATTTACGGTCAGCATCGGAGTTTAGTGCCGTGATTATTGAGAGGTATCATGTGAAGTTTTTTTACATTGGGTTGGAATTTATTTAACAGAGTTTCATCTTTCGATATTGGTATGCCTCTTACGGCCAGTTGCATAAAGCGACATTAAAGTTAAATTTCCTTTAATTTTTATGCTGTCACTTTCTTTATCATCGAAACAGAAAGTGACAACAATAGTGTACCGAATGGCACAGTGCGATCGAAGCAGGAGGACAGGAGCAATAAATAAAAACGCCTTCGTCCACGGAATACAAAACTTCGTCGTGTAGTAGTAGTGAAGCAAACCACCTCGCTGAGAAAGATGTATTCTTGCTCATATTCAAGTGGTTGGTAGTTAATTTTAGAAGGTATTGTTTTGGAATTTGGGAGAAATTTTGTTTTGTTTTATTCATTGATAGACCGACTTATTTTCTCGATTCATCCATAACTTCATTTAAAAAGTAGGGGGCTCGCGACTAGGCCGAAATGCAGTTGGTTGATGTTGAGTTTTTACAAGAATACCAACAAAGACCTTTATCGGCCTGTTGTTCACGGACGGACAGAAGGGACGCATGTATAGATAGATGGACAGAAAGAAAGCTTATGTACGAGTGGTGTTCAATAAGTAGTGAGAATGAACAACATATTGGTTTTAAGTCTTTTGATGTTTGTAAGTATTGATAGTTTATTTCAGACATTTTAGTAAACCTACCAAAGACTTGGGCCATAATATTAAGAAACGTATAAATGAGGTAAAGTTTAAGAGCCAGTCCATATTTTTGAACCTATTCCTATTCCGTGTGAGTAAAAAAAATGTAAAGTCGGAACTAAATCTATGAATTAGGAAATAAAACCTTTTATTTATTCGATAATTTTGTTACATGTCGTACCTTTAATAAAATTTGTTTATCAATAAACAATAAGTCATAAAATACAAGTCAAATATTATTCATTGCTTTGCTTCTGATGATGACGCATCGTACTCGGACTTTTCTGGAAAGCAAGAAAGGAAGAAGAAAAAAAATGAAAAAAGGTTTATTTTGGAAACAAACAAAAAGAATGCTGCTGCTGAAAAAACTCCGATCCAATTGTTGAATATCACCGAGTTATAAAATATAATTTTTGAGACATCAAAAATTAATGTACCCTGATAATCTGTTAAAATATGAACCATAATACATGAAAAGTAATAATCCATCCCTACTTTATATTTAACGAATGTCAATCCCATCAAACCGCACTTTTGTAAAGAAAAAATTGTAATTTTGAATATTTCGGGTGATGTACTTTGTACTCATGACATGCTTGAATAATATTTATGACATGCAAATAATATCATGCTTGAATAATATTCTCATGTTATACATAACCACACCTCGGAAGCTCCATACAATCGGGCTCAAAAGTGACAGCTGTCATTTTTACACGCGCAAATGTGTGGGTGGGTTAAAGACGTGTGAGTGTAGGGTTGGTGGTATCTAGAAAACACTTACCTACCCTAGAAAACGTAGATAACAGAACATTAGCATTATACTTTTATTACAGTTTCGAGTTGCACATTTTTCGTTCGACTATAAAGTGACTTACACAATTCACAAACGAATTATAACTTTACTATCACTCGTCACCTCACTTTGTTGTATTTAGTAATCGAATTTCAATTAAAACAAACAAACACACGTTGAAATAATCTCACAAACTCTAAAAACAATCATTTTTTTCACTAAACTTCATCTTTGACGGCTGGCTGGCCGCCGCCCCGCCGGTGCACCAGGGTGACTATCGCGAAAATGGCGAATCTGCTCTTCTCATCACTGCAAAAAAATCTGCCAAACTTTATTCCAGAAAATGAAAAAAAATGCTGTTATATTATTGCTTTAATGTGGAAAGGAATAAATAAATACATACTATTCAAAGCTTTATTTTTTTCATTTAACCCAAAAAATGCTCTATTAAATCTATCAATGAAAGAAATGTTTAAAGGAAAGAAAACATCTGTGTCTACCTTATGGTGTTTATTCCATAATAATTGCTTCTTATTATTGTTTAACTTTATTCCAAATTTTACTTTGTCTTGGAGAGTCGAAAGACAACCGTAAACTGCACAACCACGCACCATTTTTTCAACTTTTGCAAGCGTTGCATATCGCGTGGCAACAGGACGAGAAATGGGACGAGATATCGCGCAGGGCCCCGCGGGGTGATGCACGCGCACTTGAGGTACTCCGATTGGTGGGAGGCGGAGAGCTTCCGTTCTGTATGTAGTACTATTATTAATTCTGTGACATAACATCAAATGAAACGTCCACTACAGGACAAGCTCCCTTCAGAACTACTTGGAAGGGGATTTACCATAGCTACCATGCTTGTAAGTGTTGTGGCTGGCGACCGCTGTTGTTGGTGACCGCAGTACGTAAGATGAGACGGTACATACAGGAGGACGCTGCTGCCCATCCTCCAGTTAATAAACCCTTAGTCACCTCTTACGACACCCACGGGTACAGATGGGTTGGTACTATTCTTTGCCGGCACCACACTGACTTGACTTGATTTACCTCTATGATTCTACGATTGAGCCACGAGCCAAACCAAAGATGAATCCTCAGCGTTGCAAGGGTTTCAATGCACGAGACGCAAAATACTTTTTTATTGCCGAGCAAAACACAACTTTTCAGGTAGAGACGAAAGTATAAAATCTTGCCAAATAAAATATTGAAAATGAAGCTGCTATTCCAGTGGGCTTCAATAATAAGACAACCCCAAGCCTAAAATAGTTTGGTCACCCTACTTTGTGACAGAGATGCATTACCGACTGTTGGCATTTAACACAAAGAGCACAGAGAATAAAAGTTTTCTTATCTAATGATTTTTTTTACTTGTGGAATGACGTCACTCAGTGGTCAAATGAATGTTACAACTGCCGCAGCATTTTTGAATATATTACCGCAATCAAATTACCTTTCTATTCGAAAATAACAAAATATGGTATGATATAAAAATATCTCGAAATGGTTTTTGTATTTCAGTGTGTTATATCATATTTAGCTTGGCCAATTCAATTTAAATTTTGCGACACCCTTGCAGGGTCCATGTACCAACTGTACCTTAACTATAAGATCTTTAACTATGTACATGAGTGCAATAAACAAATATACAAATATTTACGCCATTTGGTTCTGTCCTCAGCTGTCTGCTTCCAGTCTAGGTGTTCAATACCAAAAGTGATCATGTCTCGCTTGGCGGAATCTTTAAAGCGCAGTATTGGCCTACCAACACTTCTTTTTGCGTGCGCTATAGCACCAAGCAATACACGCCGGGGTAGACGGGTTGGTTCCATGCGGTGCACGTGCCCCAACCATCGTAATCGTCTCTGCTTCAGCAATGCGAAGAAACTGGGCAGCTGTGCTCGTTTTAAGACCGTTTTGTTGGTTACCTTGTCCTTCCAGGAGATGCCTAGCATGTTTCGGAGGCAGCGCATATTAAAGGCATTAAGTTGTCGCTCTTGTTTTGCGTAGGTACGTCGTCCTTGCTGCTCCATACAACAGTATGCTTGAAATGCATCCTTGGTAAACGATCATCTTGGTGTTCGTCGTAAGATGGTTGTTTAAGCACGTCAGTAGAAACACTTCGAACTTTGTGACATAGTAATAGAGTTG
Source organism: Athrips mouffetella (assembly GCA_947532105.1). Classification (NCBI taxonomy): domain Eukaryota; kingdom Metazoa; phylum Arthropoda; class Insecta; order Lepidoptera; family Gelechiidae; genus Athrips; species Athrips mouffetella. The sequence goes on along the minus strand of OX383961.1, from coordinate 344,284 downwards.
CAAATCTTTCCATTCACGTGCGGTTGACCGTACGTAAGGTATGGTTGAATTTGGTAGTCCCAAGGAGGTTTTAGTCGCTGGTGGTTCGCTTTGGCGAAGCGTGGGCTAAAACGTCCTTGGGTAGTCGACATCAAAAAACAGCTCCTCTGGTATGGAGTAGAAAAGCTACAGTATAACACAAAAGTAATTAATGCTGCATCTTGCACGGGAAATTTAGTCATTGCTTTGTACGTTAAAACTAAGTGATTTTATTTCCAAAAGGCCTAGCTAAGCCCAAATATTTCATAAAGAAACCTCCCAGATTTGTTTTATCATTAAAACAACAAGCAAGCGACGCTACCCACCTACAGATGGCGCTGTAGGATTCTGAAACGCGGTAATATCTCCACTTTTTTTACTTTCGAGCGGAGCGAGAAAGGTATTGTATTCGTGAAAAAAAAAGTTTTTTTAATTTTCTCAAAAATGTGTTCTATATCACTTATACATCATAAAAAACAAGTCTCCCAAAAATGTCCGTCCGTCGGTCAGTCGGTCGGTCGGTCGGTCGGTCCGTCGGTCGGTCGGTCGGTCGGTCCGTCGGTCGGTCGGTCTGTCCGTCACGCTTTGGCCTAGCGGCTAAACGTATGGTTCGATTGACACCATATTTGGAATTTAGGAGTTTTATGCAAATCCATCGAAGGGTTCTAAGTGGTTTCTGGCTGGCTCTCATTTTGAGGGTAGCTGTCATACAACGAAAATGATAAATTGTAATTTTCTCAAAAACGGCTCATAGAATCTTGATGAAACTTTGCATGACCAAGCATCTCCATGTAAGATATCTTGCGCCAGTATCAAATGATCTGTGTAATTTCATATAAGGGCTGTTCCTGTACCACCAAATCGTAAATATGTGATTTACCCAAAATTGGTTCCATTGAGTTTATTAAAATTTTCTATAATATTACTCCTGGATTGGTTGTCTACCTGACTGGATATTCTTTATGATTTTTTGAATAAAATTTAGTACACAGGATGTACCAAAAACTGAAAGGGCTTGCTCAGTAGACTAAACTGAACAATTATCCATAAGGAACATGTGGTGGGAAATTAAAAAAATCTCCATGCCAGTATCCTATGAATTTTCACAGATCAATGGATACTACATCCATTGATCTGTGAAAATTCATATAAAGGGTGTTCCAGTACTACCAAAAGTTAAACATGTGATTTACTCGAAATCGTTTGAGGTTGTTTGTTTTAATGTTTGACATTTTGAATTCTGAATTTATCTGTATATTTCATTCGAACATTTTTTTGGAAAAACTTAAATAAAAGTTGGTATTTCCATACAATTTGTATGGCATTACAAATTTAAGTTTGTGGTTGATAGTTTTTCCTTGAGTATTGCGAGAAAGTAAGTGCAGTGCTGCTGTACCATTTATTATGGATAACTTCCGGCTACATCATCAGATCATCTCCAAGTTACAATAATATTGCATTGTCATCCGATTCACATACGCATGCAAATGTTCATCTCAATCGGACACCGATTAAGATTCTCTTTTCAGTAGGGTATTTTATTTTTTGAAGTAGTTTTTTTATTTAGTACTTTTTTATTTCATTTCATTTCATTTACTAAATTCATTAACAATTTACTTTGTGTTTGAATATCCTTAAAACTAAAACAGTAGGTACCTTCCATTATTAATTTGCAAAATTAAATAACTAAACATAATTCTACAAAATTTAACACACAAATAAAAACCGACAAACACTAAGAATTAATAACCTTAAAATTATAATTTACAAATTATGAAAAAATAATAATAATAATACCTAACAATAAATAAAAAAAAAATGGCAAATAATTTATCTAAGCTATCATTAATTACATAATAATGTCAAGTTAAATTTTTTTAATTACTTAATTATCACAGAAAAATTTTTTTTATACCCTATGACACTCCTACAATGAATACGAACCTAACGACACCTCACATGTTGAAATCTACCAAACCGTTTAGGCTGCAGAGCGCGACAAAGAAATCGACATACCTACATACATACATACACTCGAAAAACATAACCCTCCTGTTTTGGGGCAGTCCGGTAAAAAAACATAACCCTCCTGTTTTGGGGCAGTCCGGTAAAAAGAGACAAAATGAACTTTAAAAGCAAGTTAATATAGGATTTTTCAATAGTGAAAAATTTTTGCATATTACTCAGGCAATAAATTTACCTGATCAGCTTAATTTTTGACGTTGTGTGTAGTTAAGAATTATTATTATTAATTTATTTCTATTATTTTAAATTAACATGACACAAAATTTGTAAATCATACATAATTTTGTCAAAAAAGTAGAGTCGGTCTTTGTCGGAGCTTACGCTGAAAGCTAAACGGAACTGTAAAATAGAATTTTTTTTTAATTGCAAGTAAAAGCAGCGGGCTAGGGTTTTCCATCATAGAGCGCAGCTTGAGACAGTGTAGGGCAGTATGGGTGTACTTACTATTCTTAGTTCTCTTAGAATAGAATACATAGCGGTAGTAGGCGCCACTTGATACGCCAATATCAAGCCACGGACACGATGCGTTTATCTCGTACCGGCGGCGTGGCCGTAAATGCCTGAATATCGGGTCATGTATCTGATCTGTTCCTGTCGTCTTGGCTTGTTTCTCGCACCAACACGACTCTATTACCATACATTTGACGTCTCTGCCAGAGTTACGACCTATATAACTACACCAACGATGTTTTTAGGGTTCCGATACCAAAATGGTAAAAAAAAGGAACCCTTATGGTGCCGCTCTGTCTGTCCGTCTGTCTGTCACACCTCTATATCTCAGCAACCACTTATGCTATCAACCTGAAATTTGGAATAGTTTTAGAATATAGTTGCCCAACTTAATTGCACAAGAAAAAATTTTGAAAAAAGTATGATTATTAATATAAAGGGGGCCAAAATAGGGGGGGCCAAATTTCAAATTGTCGCTACTAGGTCGAGTGGGGTATCATATGAAAGGGCTTTACTTGTACATTTTAAAATATATTTTTGTATTTTTTTAAATTTCTTAGTTTTAAAGTTATGATGAAAAATGTCAAGAAAAATACCATTCCCCCCCCCTTATCTCCGAAGTTTGAGTAAGGAAAAATCTGAATTAATTACAGTTGACAGAAGTTTATATAAACTTTACAGCAAAAATAAAACGATCTTTCTAAGTTGCACAGTTTTTCAGAAATCTGCAAAAAACCTTTACAAACAAATTTAGTTTTGCGGTCCTGAAAATGGACTTTATTGCTTCCAAAAATACTATAGGTATATCGGAACCCTCGGCGCGCGAGTCCGACTCGCACTTGACCGGTTTTTTATTTTATTACTACACCACCACCGCCCGAATCGACATTACAACTGGATTAACTTAACACCGTCAAATAATGGTGATGTAGGTAGTTCAATTGGAATATAAAATTAGTTTCAATTTTCGTAAACTTATAAGTCAATTAGACAAGTTTTTACCACAAATTACACGATAAATGCAAATAGTAATTGTTATAAATGTTTGGTCATGTAGAGAGGATGAATGAACGAAGATTGACGAAAGAGATCTCCCAGGCGAGAGTGAATGGAAACGTTGGAAGGGGAAGGCCTAGGCGAACGTACCAGGACCAAATTCAGGACGTTCTGAATAAAGGCCAGGTTAAAAGTACCCTAAACCGACGAGCATGTATGAAAGGATTGATGAAAGTACAGGAAGCAAGGGAAGTATCTCAAGATCGTAGCAGGTGGAAGACTGTGGTCTCTGCCTACCCCAACGGGAAAGAGGCGTGATGTTATGATGTATGTAGTAATTGTTAACTAATTAAGAAAAAAGTTGTCCCGTTTGGTGCCGGCAAAGAATAGTACCAACCCATACATACCCGTGGGTGTCGTAAGAGGCGACTAAGGGTTACTGGAGGATGGGCAGCAGCATCCTCCTTTGTATGTTACATCTCACTTACTGCGGTCACCTACAACCGCGGTCCATGGTGCCAGCCGTAACGCTAACAAGCGAGGTGACTATGGTACTTCCCCTCCACATTTTTTCAGCAAAGGCTAGAATTCTGGAGGGAGCTCCCTGTCCTGTAGTGGACGTTTCATGGGATGTTATGATGAAAGAGAAAAGTAGTCGATTTTTTCCAAAAAAAATATTGGAACCCATCTGCCTTTGCAAAAAACTTAGTTCAAAAAGAGATAGGGTTCCGATACCAAAATGGTAAAAAAAAGGAACCCTTATGGTGCCGCTCTGTCTGTCCGTCTGTCTGTCACACCTCTATATCTCAGCAACCACTTATGCTATCAACCTGAAATTTGGAATAGTTTTAGAATATAGTTGCCCAACTTAATTGCACAAGAAAAATTTTTGAAAAAAGTATGATTATTAATATAAAGGGGGCCAAAATAGGGGGGGCCAAATTTCAAATTGTCGCTACTAGGTCGAGTGGGGTATCATATGAAAGGGCTTTACTTGTACATTTTAAAATATATTTTTGTATTTTTTTAAATTTCTTAGTTTTAAAGTTATGATGAAAAATGTCAAGAAAAATACCATTCCCCCCCCCTTATCTCCGAAGTTTGAGTAAGGAAAAATCTGAATTAATTACAGTTGACAGAAGTTTATATAAACTTTACAGCAAAAATAAAACGATCTTTCTAAGTTGCACAGTTTTTCAGAAATCTGCAAAAAACCTTTACAAACAAATTTAGTTTTGCGGTCCTGAAAATGGACTTTATTGCTTCCAAAAATACTATAGGTATATCGGAACCCTCGGCGCGCGAGTCCGACTCGCACTTGACCGGTTTTTTATTTTATTACTACACCACCACCGCCCGAATCGACATTACAACTGGATTAACTTAACACCGTCAAATAATGGTGATGTAGGTAGTTCAATTGGAATATAAAATTAGTTTCAATTTTCGTAAACTTATAAGTCAATTAGACAAGTTTTTACCACAAATTACACGATAAATGCAAATAGTAATTGTTATAAATGTTTGGTCATGTAGAGAGGATGAATGAACGAAGATTGACGAAAGAGATCTCCCAGGCGAGAGTGAATGGAAACGTTGGAAGGGGAAGGCCTAGGCGAACGTACCAGGACCAAATTCAGGACGTTCTGAATAAAGGCCAGGTTAAAAGTACCCTAAACCGACGAGCATGTATGAAAGGATTGATGAAAGTACAGGAAGCAAGGGAAGTATCTCAAGATCGTAGCAGGTGGAAGACTGTGGTCTCTGCCTACCCCAACGGGAAAGAGGCGTGATGTTATGATGTATGTAGTAATTGTTAACTAATTAAGAAAAAAGTTGTCCCGTTTGGTGCCGGCAAAGAATAGTACCAACCCATACATACCCGTGGGTGTCGTAAGAGGCGACTAAGGGTTACTGGAGGATGGGCAGCAGCATCCTCCTTTGTATGTTACATCTCACTTACTGCGGTCACCTACAACCGCGGTCCATGGTGCCAGCCGTAACGCTAACAAGCGAGGTGACTATGGTACTTCCCCTCCACATTTTTTCAGCAAAGGCTAGAATTCTGGAGGGAGCTCCCTGTCCTGTAGTGGACGTTTCATGGGATGTTATGATGAAAGAGAAAAGTAGTCGATTTTTTCCAAAAAAAATATTGGATCCCATCTGCCTTTGCAAAAAACTTAGTTCAAAAAGAGAAAAAAGAACTACCACCCTTATAATGAGAATTTGAAAATATCCCTGCAGTGAATCTGATTTCTAGAGAGCTCCTTTGAAGAGAGATTATATCATATTATCGTCTTTAAGCTATCAAATGTAAAATAAAAGTTTGTGGTTGCGAGAAATCAAATCATAGTCATAACTCATCGTCAGCTTCTGCGAAAGGATTCCCATTTATTATGAGATAGGAAGTGAGAATGGATGTATTAGCAATAAACATGTCAGTTATGAGAAATTTTTAATGACACGCAATAAATAAATCGAAACACCTCAGACATGTTACGTTACGCCTCTCAAAGGATTGATATTTGAAACACGCCAGTATCAGCAACATTATTAGGAACATGTCCGGCGTCTCATTTGCATCGCGAAGGGCTTAACTGGAAACTATAAAACTCCTACGTATTGCTTTCGTAATGTCGAAGCTAAATGCTTGTATCTAACTCAATTTCTTACCACGGTAAATAAATAGCTTTTACGAGCTCCATAAAATCTTCTGAAAGCTCCCTAAGATTTTCAATCAAAAGACTCAACCGATAGTTCCGATAACATAATACGATGATAGTTTATTCATAGCATTCATTCGATTATGTTTGTCGAACAAAAGTGTTATTGTGCAATTATGTTATCGCGAGCATTTCATCTGATCGATCGTAGAGATCTCTGTGCAGTCCATACGTAGTGAACGCTACATTACCGCTCCGAAGCGGCGCGCATGCAACACTCCGCAACAATAGTAGTCGTTGTGTGTCAAACAACAGTGATGTATCGATGTTACGTCACAATCGTCATGGCATAAAGAATTACTGTCAAGGTGCACTTGCGCAATCGCATCCGCGAGGTGGTTGGGGCGTAGGGGGCAATGACATCGCGGATGTGACGAGTGAGGTCCGATCAGATACCACCGCGCGCAGTGAGAGTCCGCCCGATGAATTACTGCCGATCCTAATGTGGCGATGATCTTACTCAATGATGAGTCGATGATTTTAATGACGAGCAATAAATATCGGCAAGTATTGGAAAGGTATTCGGTAGATGTTAATGCTCTGAGGAATCCGGATACTACTATTGAGGTCTTGTCGTGCAAGTGCACTTACTCAAACGAATAATATTAGCAAAATTTATTTTGTGCAATCTTTGTTCAATGAATTACTTGTCCTAATTATTCACGTATGCATTGATGCACTCGATTCTAGTGTGAATGCTCCAGTTCCGACAGCCAGTACGTATTATTGAATAATTCTTTAACCGCAAGTCACAGCGCTCCAGTTCGCCGAGGATGTAAGGGTATACATTTCACACGACCGTACTATACCTCACCTCGCAGCTCGTTACGCAATGTTTTTGCACGAATTTGACCACTCGCCTGTCAAACCAGTACAACCTGATATCTATGCTGAATTGGTATCTTAGTATGTTTATGTGAAGTTGGTACAATTTCTTTAGTTGGTTAGCAATCTACTTCACTTGTATAAATTCTTGAAAGTAGCACAATCCTCATTTTCTGATAATTCTCTCGTTAGATATCAAATCTTCAGATTTTCTCAAATCTACAATTATTTATTTTTCACTTTCGATAATGCAACACATTTCGTGCAAAGCAAGGGCAGGTGGCTAGTTGCTTCCCGCCCGGTGGTCTAGTGCGCGATCGTGACAGAGTGCGGTGCGGTGCGGTGAGTGTGGGATATCATATCGGCTAATGGCTCTAATAGCAATAATCTGAGGAACCATCTGACGCGCGGCTCCTGGTGAAAGTGACAAGTTGCACTGCGGCTGCGTAAGGCGTAGGTTTGACTTTACTGATGGTTGGGCATTACGAAAACCTTGTCTAAAGTACACCCCTCTTGCCCATTGTGCTTTTACGCCATTTCCTACCACAAAGCGCCGTTTCTATTTTCTACCGTTATTGCACTATTGTTTTAGTTTGCACTGTATCTATACGTAGGGTTGCACTTGTGAAACCACCTGAAGCATATACGATGTGGGTAACACTTGTGCTCGTAGTTCTATTTGGCGTGTTTCTGACGTAAATCCTAACGTAATTACGGGTGTACTGTGTGGTGCCGGCAAAGAATAGTACCAACCCATACATACCCGTGGGTGTCGTAAGAGGCGATTCAGATTCAGATTCAGATTCAGATAATTTTATTCAATGTAGATTCTTTACAGAATACTTATTGAATGTCATGCAGAATACAATGCAAATAGAGCGAGTCTACGCCGTTTCGGATCGTGCTATGGCAGCGTAAAAGAAACGGCAAGAAACCACTGCAGCACGGCCTACTTTAAGAGTCGGCTTTTTACAATGTGTTTCTTGTGTTTCGCTGGAATATCAGAGCACCATACCTCTTTGTCATTCATATAGTCATCCAATCTATAGTAAGCTTTTTTACATAACGTTTGCTTTACACATTCTTTAAACTTTCTCTCAGGTAATTGCACTATATTGTCAGGTATTTTGTTGTAGTATCGTATACACAGACCAACGAAAGATGTGTTGACTTTACTTAATCTAGTATATGGTTGATCAATTTTATGCTTATTTCTAGTATTAAAATTATGCCTGTCACAAATTTTAGGTAATTGATGAATGTTCTTTCTAGCATACATTATATTTTCATAGATATACTGGCATGGCACTGTCATAATGTTGATTTCCTTGAACAGTTCTCTCAGGGAATCACGAGTCTTCAGGCAATAAATTGCTCTTATAGCCCTCTTTTGTAAAACGAATATTGAATGTATATCAGCTGCTCGGCCCCAAAGCAGTATGCCATAAGACATAATGCTATGGAAGTAGCTAAAGTAAACCAGCCTTGCAGTAGCTACATCAGTAAGTTGTCTGATTTTTCTAACAGCATATGCAGCCGAGCTCAATCGACCAGAAAGAGCCGTTATATGAGGGCCCCATTGAAGTTTAGAGTCTAGTGTTAACCCTAAGAAAACTGTACTATTTACAAAATCTAATGGTTCATTATTCAATACTATGTTATGTGAAGTAGACCTTACATTTGGTAGTGCAAATTTAATACATTTAGTTTTTTTGGCGTTTAGGACTAGATTGTTAACAGTAAACCATGCATGAATCTGTCGAAGTGCATCATTGACTTCGTTATAATTTTGTGATTTCCTACTTACATTGAATATTAATGAAGTATCATCAGCAAATAACACAATCTTTGACAGATTCTTCACCACAGAAGGAAGGTCATTAATATAAATAAGGAATAAAAATGGCCCCAATATGGACCCTTGAGGTACGCCAATTTTGACAACAGATCCCAGTGATTTCGTCCTGTTTACTTGTACCTTTTGAATCCTGTTTTCCAAATATGACCTAAGTAGTTTAAGTGAATTATTCTTAACACCGTAATGTTCAAGTTTTAGCAACAATGTGCTATGATCTACGCAATCAAATGCTTTGGATAGATCACAGAAGATACCAATAGCATCTTCAGATTTTTCCCACGCGCAAAAGATGTATTTTAAAAGTGCAGTCCCGGCATCCGTTGTACTGCGCCCTTTCGTGAAACCAAATTGATGGTCATGTAGTAAGTTATTTCTATTGAAGTGTGAAAGCATTTGATTGAGTATGACCTTCTCAAAAATTTTACTAAGTACAGGTAAGACTGATATTGGTCTAAAATTACTGGGATCCTTTTTGTCACCAGCTTTGAATAATGGAACTACTTTACTTTTTTTCATTAAGTCAGGAAATGTACCATGATCGACACAATCATTGAATATAACAGCTAAATATGGAGATATAGTATCAATGATCGCACTACAGACTTTTACTGACATTCCCCATAGGTCCTCAGTGGTTTTCATTTTAATACTTTTAAAGGCTTTAACAATTTCGTTAGGGGTGACATGATTAAACCCAAATTCAGTTTCACAGGCGTCCACATTCTTTTGAAGTAAATCGCTAGCAAGTGAAGATGATGAATTGAGTGACTCTGTTGTTTTCAAAGGAATATTAGTAAAAAAGGTTTCGAATTCTTGAGCCACTTCTACGTTTGAACTAATAGTTCCGCGATTTGTATGAAGTGTGATTAGATTGTCACGCGGTTTCACTTTTCCAGTTTCACTGTTTATAACATTCCATACAGCCTTAATTTTGTTATCAGCAGACTGTATTTTTTTCCGTAGAAAAAATGATTTTGCTTTTAAACAAACTAATTTAAACAATTTTGAATAATTTTTGACATATTCAATGAAATTGTCGTCATTTGAATAATTTCTAAGCTCATATAATTCAAAAAGTCTCTCTCTACTTTTGCGAATACCAGCGGTAGCCCAGTCACTGAATTTGAATTTTACAATAATTTGCTTTTTTCTAATAGTGAAAATTTTACTGAATTCAGTATTAATCAATGTGAATAAATCTTCATATGAGTTATTAGGGTTGTTAGTATTATAATTGTGACAGGGCAGTTTTTCTAGCAACGTGTTTTTGTACTTTTCTAACCTACCGCTCGTTAGGCTCCTGGTTTCTATATCTATATTCTGGGTTACTCGAGAATAATTAAAAGTAACACTTTGACCAGAGTGGTCAGACTGAAGCGAGTTTATGATACTTTTCTCAAAATAATCGCAATTACAAAAGACGTTATCAATACAGGTAGCCGAGGATGACGTCACCCTTGTAGGTTCAAAAAATACATGCTCTAAATTAAAACATTTGAAAAGACTTATAAGTTTGTTACTATAGGTATTATTTTCTAAGATATTGACGTTAAAGTCACCACACACTATCACAAACTTATTTTCTTTTGTCACTATTTTTAAAACATCTTCCATTACTAACTCGAACATTGAAAAATTTTGAAAAGCGGGAGGTCTGTATACGCATACTACAACATGCTTGTCCAGCTCAACACAAGATATTTCAATACATCTTTCAACCGAAAGTCGAACAATATCTTTACGGTTCTTTATCTTAAAACTGTTACGAACTAAAATCAGTGATCCACCGTGTAAAGCAGACTTTCGATTGAAAGCACTGGCTATACAATAATTTTCATAATTTATCAACATTTGATAGTCTTTTTGCCAGTGTTCTGTCAGACAAATAATGTCAAATTTTGTTCTTTCTAAGAATAATTCTAATTCTAAAATTTTTCCAGAAAAACCTTGAATATTTTGATGTAAAATTTTCAAAATATTAGATTTTTCCTTTGTCTTTGCTATAGGAAGTTTTTTGCCAGAAGGTTTTTTTTCATTTACTTCAGTAAAATTTTGTGTAGAAAAACCCTCTTTTGTCGTATGAACTAGTTTAAAGAATTGGTGTTAGTAATGTTACTAACTATAGAAGTTTTTTGTGTATAACTTCCTATAACAGAGTCAGATATATTATATGCTATCAATGTAGCCAGGTCTTTCTTAAACTTAAGAGGCAGATACATAGTATCCTTTGTCAATCTAAAATAACTTACAAAAATATTCATGTCAAGATATAAAATGTCACTATGACGACTTGTCAAATTTTGTAAATGTAAATTCATTCTGTGTATACATTTGTTGTGTTGCTCAGTAACATTTGAACAGTATGGAAAGTTACACAGAATAAACCTACACTTAGTTTCACTCTGTATCTTGTTTAACAATGTCACAAAATTGTTTAATTTTAATCTACTTATGTCAGAATGATTGCCTACCACGATAACAACGGTGGTGTTTATGTCAAACTTGCCTACAGCAATCTTTCTTACAAGACCATCGAAAGTAATATCGGGACAGCAAATATTGGTCACCTGCTGATTATGGCAGTAATTAAAAATAGACCCTAGACCTACTCCTATCCTGTCTGAATATAATAGACTAAGGGTTAACTGGAGGATGGGCAGCAGCGTCCTCCTTTGTCTTACATCTTACTCACTGCCGTCACCTACAACCGCGGTACATGGTGCCAGCCGTAACGCTAACAAGCGAGGTGACTATGGTACTTCCCCTCCACATTTTTCCAGCAAAAGCTAGAATTCTGAAGGGAGCTCCCTGTCCTGTAGTGGACGTTTCATGGGATGTTATGATGAATTACGGGTATTGTTTACTACTTCTCTGTACAGATTTCTTTTCTTAACTTCATCTTTTATTTATTTAGACTCGTTTGTCTTTTGACAAAGTTCTCCTCTAAAGCTTATCACAATTGTCGAGAATAGCTCTAAGGCGACCCAGGCGCGGGGCGAGGGACGCGCGGGGAACGACGGCGGACCGGCGACCGGCCATATTCAATGGACCAATGCTACGCCGAACGTTGATTAATAAGCATCATCTTTTTACATTTTTGTATAAACTTGAAATATACTACTAAAATCATAATTTTGAGTTTGAATAATAAAAGATATAATCCATCGTAAACATTGTGGAGACCACGACGAGATTATACCGAAGAAATAACAAAGCAACCTTCAGAACAAAGGAACCTTTGGATGACGTACTAGATCCCTATCAATCCTGCGGGAAAGGCTGAAACAACGCTGCAACAACATACAGGGAAGTGCGCCAAATCCTTTTTCTTCATATTTCCTTTTTTCCAGCTTTAATTTGCGTTGATAAAGTGGACAGTTGTCGCAAAGTGTTGAAAATACCCACCTTGCAAATTGTAAAAAATCATAAATTTTTCGTATTTTTACGTATTTCCATAAATTTGATATTTAAATTTTATCTACACAATAAATATACAAACATCCAATAGCCCATTTTATGTATTTCCACGTCCTTTCATAAAAAAAAGACGTCTTTGTCACGAACATCGGGAGGTACTTTATATTTTATCAAGCAAAACCCATCATATTAGCTTTAAGTTCATAGTTACACGAATATAATTTAATAGTTTTATTATAATTTTGCTTGTTTTCCTAATTTCCAGTAATTTCCACTAAATTGCCGCGTCAAGCGGGTGAAACTTGTTCATAAGCGGAGCGGAATTGACCGACGGCCGGTGCCGACCGACGTGTCGAGTACTAGTGAGTCACGGCAGCTACCGCGCGGTTGCCCGCTGCGCTCAAAGAATAAATACCGGCCTTATTGGAATGTTTTCCGTCGCAACGTGGTATCAGGTTGTATTCATTGCTTGATTTTTATTAGTGCGTTATTGATTATATATCGTATTGTTACGTGTTGTAAATTGTTTGCGCTTATAAAACACATATAAAATGAGTGATTTTAGTGAGCTAACCAAGCAAAGAGGTACAGTGCGTGGCCGTTTAACATTATTCGAGAAATATTTAACACCTTTATTGAAAGTACCGCCGGATACGGTCACAAACCTTCAGTTTAATGAATTAAAATTACGTGTAAACAAATTACAAGAAATATCTTATTCCTTTGATGAAATTCAGGCAAAGATTGAGCAGTTAGAGGAAATTAAAATTGAGGAACAACTTAACGAAAGAGAAGCTACGGAAAATAAATTATTTCTTCTGTCTGCTCAAGCGCAGGAACTTCTTGATTCCTGGAAGGTTCCTAAAAACAGGGAAGAAATTCCTAAAAGTTCCAACTGCAACTTAAAATTACCTCCCATTCAGATTCCTCCGTTTGACGGCAACCCAAACAAATGGCTGGAATTTCGTGACATGTTTTTATCGTTAATTCATAACAGCGATGATATTGATGACGTAAATAAATTACATTACTTAAAAACTTACCTTCAAGGTACAGCAAAACACGTCATCAGTTCCGTCGCCGTTACGAAAAAAAATTATCCAATTGCTTGGAGTTTATTGTGTGAAAGATATGACAAAAAACGTCTACTTATCAATGAACATCTAAAGTGCTTATTTTCAATTGATAAAATGAATAAGGAGTCAGATACGGGTATTCGTAACTTGATTGATACTTTGTCAAGGAACTTAAGTGCGTTAAAAGGTCTAGGTGAGAAAACTGATGAGTGGGATACTCTCATTATTTACATAGCATCAGCAAAGTTGGATGCCGTGACCTTGGGAAAGTGGGAAGAGTTTCGGAGCAACGAGGATTCACCTTCACTGGAAGAATTTTACTCTTTTTTGCGTCTTAGGGCAGATGTTTTAGAAACAGTCAGCGCAGGTAAAACATCTTCATCTTCAAATAATAATAATAGAAATGAAAAACGACAAAGTTTGTCTAAATCAAGTTCTTTTGTTGCTGCTACCGGAAACGCCACCTATCCTACTAAAAAAAATTGTATTTATTGTTCAATGGATCACAAGTTACACGAATGTTTAAAATTTCAATCTTTACCTTTAGAAGAACGTAATGCTAAAGTTAACCATTGGAAGCTGTGTGGTAATTGCTTACGTGGTGGGCATCAGTCTTACCAATGTAGATTGAGTGGTTGCAGAATCTGTAACAGAAAACACAGCACTTTATTACATAAATCGAATTCTCAACAACCATTACTGCAACTACCATTACTACAACAGCCGTCACAACAACAACAACCTGTACAACAACAACAACCTGTACAACAACAACAATCTGTACAACTACAACCATTTGTACAGCAACAACAACCACCTGTACAACAACAACAACCTGTACAACAACAACAACCTGTACAACAACAACAACCTGTACAAAAACAACAACCTGTACAACAACAACAACAACCTGTACAACAACAACAACAACCTGTACAGCGACGACAACCTATACATCAACAACAACAAACTAACTCTACTGCTTTATTTACATCATATCCTATGCAAAATGAAACTAGAATGGAAGTGAATTCAAATGAAATTCCTTTACCATCTACAACAATGTCTGCTGCTTCTTCATATCATGCTCTTCTTTCTACAGCGTTAGTTGAAGTAAAGAGCAACGGTAATCATTTCACTCTGCGGGCGTTACTGGACAGTGGTAGCCAGTCATCGTTTATTAGTGAAGCAGCTCAAAAACGAATTGGGTGTGCCAAATTGCGTAACACTATTCAGTGTGTGTCTGGTTTAAACAACAATACAATAAATATTACTGAACATTGCAATTTAAAATTAGGATCATTATGTAAAGCATTCAGCACCTCTGTGAAATGTTTCATTTTACCCCACATCACTGACAAATTACCCCATACGTACATTCCTATCAATGAATTGAATATTCCAAGCAATGTTAAATTAGCTGATCCTGAATTTTATCAGCCAGGCGAAATTGATTTGCTCTTAGGAGCTGACATATTTTGGGACTTGATTGGTACAGGTAGATACAAATTAGGGTTCAGCAAACCAATTTTACAAGAAACCGAATTAGGTTGGGTCGTGTGTGGTCCGATGGGGGGGAACACCAACATTCAGCCAGAAAAAATACAATGCAATTTTAGTCAAGAAATCAAACAACAATTGACCAAATTCTGGGAGCTAGATGATTTGCCTCCTACTAAATTTGAGTCCAAAGATAATGATTTCTGCGAGAAACTGTTTACTGACACTACTCGCCGCGATGAAAATGGTAGGTTTTGCGTTCAGATTCCTCTTCGGGAAACACCGTACGCTCTCGGTGATTCTTATAATTTGGCTGAAAAACGATTACTCAAATCGAAAGGAAAATGAAACGTGATCCTATTTTAAAACAAAAATATACTAAGTTTATCAATGAATATGAATCTTTAGGACATTCAAGTGAGGTACCTAGACCTGGATTTGGCTGCTATTTAGCACACCACGCAGTAATTCGAGAACAAAGCGACACAACAAAGTTAAGGGTCGTTTTTGACGCGTCAGCGCAAACGACATCCGGTAAAAGTTTCAATGACATCCAATACGTAGGTCCAGTCGTACAAGACGACCTGTTTTCAATCTTAACTAGATTCAGACAGCATAAATACGTTGTTTCGGCTGACGTAGAAAAAATGTATCGTCAGATACTAGTAGATCCGATGCAACGCCATTTGCAAATGATTCTTTGGCGTGACGAAGAATCTTCGTCCAATAAGATATTTCAATTAAACACCGTTACGTACGGTACGGCATCAGCGCCTTTTCTAAGCACTAGATGTTTGCTACAGCTGTCAAAGGATTGTACTGATCCTGAAATTTCACAGTTAATTAAAGAAGATTTCTATGTCGATGATTTTTTAACTGGAGCTCAATCTAAGAAGGAACTACATCATATAGTGGCTTCAGTTACAAATATATTAAATTCAGCTTGCTTTCCATTACGTAAATTTCGTACTAACGCACCTTCAATATTCAAAGATAATGATGCAATTTTAGCACCAAAGGATCTCGATTTATGTTCACAATCAAGTGCGTTAGGTTTGAAGTGGCATCCTACAGAGGATGTCTTTGAATTTCCAGTTAAAATCGAATCTCCATCTCGCGTAACAAAGAGATCAATCCTATCAAGCTCAGCTAAGTTGTTTGACCCTTTAGGATTGCTCGGTTTATGCACAATTACTCCCAAAATTATTCTTCAAAAACTGTGGCTCACAAAGTTAGAATGGGATGACTTTATCCAACCTGAGGTAGAAAAGATGTGGAATAATTTTGTCTTGAGTTTAAACACACTTGCTAACATTCAAGTACCAAGATGTGTCATCGTAGATAACCCAATTGCTATAGAGATTCATTCATTTTCAGATGCATCACAGGTTGCATATGCAGCTTGTACTTATATACGTTCAACTGACATAACCGGTAACATTTTGGTCAGACTTCTTTGTGCAAAAACAAAGGTGGCTCCATTAAAGTCTGTATCAATTCCGCGTTTAGAGCTTTGCGCTGCTCTATTAGCAGCTCGATTATGTTCGAAAGTAACTAAAGCCCTTCGCTGTGATATTTCAAATATTGTATATTGGACTGATTCTACAGTCGTATTAAGCTGGTTGTCCACTCAGCCCTGTGAGCTCCAAACATTTGTAGCTAATAGAGTTAGCGAAATACAAAGCCTTACTGCAGCAAACTCATGGAGGCATGTACCAGGCCAGGAAAATCCGGCTGACATGGCTTCAAGAGGCTTAGATCCAAAAAACATGAACAAGGCTACACTTTGGTGGAATGGGCCTGATTTTTTGGAACTTGATTCAGAACACTGGCCAAAGATTTTCACTCCAATTGATGATGTACCTGAAAGGAAAACTTATCCTAAACCTACACCTAAAACTACTACACTTAACACAACTACAACATGCACTACACAAACTAAAATCCCAAACGCTAATTCTACAACAACAAATCAAAGTCTGATTATTAATTTTGAAAAATACTCAAAGTTATTTACCTTACAAAGAACTTTCGCTTATGTTCTGCGTTTCGCGCAGAATTTGCGTCATCCAAATGCCAAAGAGACTGGCCCTCTAACCTGTAAAGAAATGGAAACGTCATTAAATCACCTAATTAAACTACATCAAATGGAATGTTTTCCTAATGAGATCAAAACATTATCAAACGGAAAAAGCTTACCAAATAAATCTCATATCTTGTCTTTAAATCCATTTGTTGATGAACTCGGCGTACTCCGTGTAGGTGGTCGAATTCAAAATTCTCCTGAAAACTTCTCAAAGAAACATCCTGCAATATTAGAGTCTAATCACAATTTTACCAAATTGCTTTTCTTGCATGAACACAATGCTCTTTTACATGGCGGACCACAGTTAATTTTAAGCAATTTACGAGAACGTTACTGGCCCCTAAGAGGAAAAATTTTAGCAAAAAAGACAGTCAAAAACTGCATTAAGTGCAAAATTTTAAAGGCTAATAATGTAAACCCAATAATGGGAAACTTACCGGCTCCTCGAGTGACTCCAAATCTTCCATTCCAGGTAAGCGGCGTCGATTTTGCTGGTCCCTTTTATATTACCGACCGAAAAGGTCGTGGATGTCGTATTACTAAGTGTTACTTGTGCCTTTTTGTTTGCTTGGCTACTAAAGCCTTGCACTTAGAGCTCGCTAGTGATCTCTCTACTAATGTTTTTATGCTTTGCTTACGGCGTTTTATCTCACGCAGAGGAAAACCTAGTGAGTTGTACTGCGACAATGGTACGAATTTTGTAGGCGCAAATAATGAAATCGCAAACTTTTTAAAGTCAAGCAATGAAGACATTTCTTCTTTCAGCGCCAATGAAGGCATAAATTTCAGGTTTTCACCCGCTTACGCCCCTAATTTTGGAGGTCTTTGGGAAGCTGGCGTGAAAACCGCCAAATTCCATATTACTAGGATTCTAGGTAATCAACACCTAACATTCGAGGAACTGTCCACGTTATTTACTCAAATTGAAGCCATCCTCAACTCCAGACCCTTGACTCCTCTCTCCACAGATCCAAATGATTTTAATCCTTTAACTCCTGGCCACTTCCTCATTGGCAGAGCTCTGACTTCATTACCATCTCCAGCCTTAATGCACGTCAAGAACGTAACCCGCTACGAATTCATCGAGAAGATGCGACAAGTATTTTGGCAACGCTGGCGTCATGAGTACCTGAGCGAAATACAGCAAAGGACAAAATGGAAGGTGAACCAGAAAGGACTGCAAGTAGGAGATATGGTTGTTCTTAAGGATACAAATTTGCCTCCTCTCAAATGGCAGATGGGGCGTATTACCAAACTATACCCTGGCTCTGACGGAGTTTCAAGAGTGGCAGATGTAACCACTAAGAAGGGGATCTTTCGTCGAGCGCTGAATAAGCTTGTTCCTCTCCTGCACGGGTATTGTTTACTACTTCTCTGTACAGATTTCTTTTCTTAACTTCATCTTTTATTTATTTAGACTCGTTTGTCTTTTGACAAAGTTCTCCTCTAAAGCTTATCACAATTGTCGAGAATAGCTCTAAGGCGACCCAGGCGCGGGGCGAGGGACGCGCGGGGAACGACGGCGGACCGGCGACCGGCCCGCCGTCGTTCCCCGCGCGTCCCTCGCCCCGCGCCTGGGTCGCCTTAGAGCTATTCTCGACATCTTCCCCCCCCTCGAAGTCCTTGGGCTCTCGAGCAAGAAGGATCGTCGTCATCAGAATGCAGGAGAGGAACAAGCTTATTCAGCGCTCGATGAAAGATCCCCTTCTTAGTGGTTACATCTGCCACTCTTGAAACTCCGTCAGAGCCAGGGTATAGTTTGGTAATACGCCCCATTTGCCATTTGAGAGGAGGCAAATTTGTATCCTTAAGAACAACCATATCTCCTACTTGCAGTCCTTTCTGGTTCACCTTCCATTTTGTCCTTTGCTGTATTTCGCTCAGGTACTCATGACGCCAGCGTTGCCAAAATACTTGTCGCATCTTCTCGATGAATTCGTAGCGGGTTACGTTCTTGACGTGCATTAAGGCTGGAGATGGTAATGAAGTCAGAGCTCTGCCAATGAGGAAGTGGCCAGGAGTTAAAGGATCAAAATCATTTGGATCTGTGGAGAGAGGAGTCAAGGGTCTGGAGTTGAGGATGGCTTCAATTTGAGTAAATAACGTGGACAGTTCCTCGAATGTTAGGTGTTGATTACCTAGAATCCTAGTAATATGGAATTTGGCGGCCTTCACGCCAGCTTCCCAAAGACCTCCAAAATTAGGGGCGTAAGCGGGTGAAAACCTGAAATTTATGCCTTCATTGGCGCTGAAAGAAGAAATGTCTTCATTGCTTGACTTTAAAAAGTTTGCGATTTCATTATTTGCGCCTACAAAATTCGTACCATTGTCGCAGTACAACTCGCTAGGTTTTCCTCTGCGTGAGATAAAACGCCGTAAGCAAAGCATAAAAACATTAGTAGAGAGATCACTAGCGAGCTCTAAGTGCAAGGCTTTAATAGCCAAGCAAACAAAAAGGCACAAGTAACACTTAGTAATACGACATCCACGACCTTTTCGGTCGGTAATATAAAAGGGACCAGCAAAATCGACGCCGCTTACCTGGAATGGAAGATTCGGAGTCACTCGAGGAGCCGGTAAGTTTCCCATTATTGGGTTTACATTATAAGCCTTTAAAATTTTGCACTTAATGCAGTTGTTGACTGTCTTTTTTGCTAAAATTTTTCCTCTTAGGGGCCAGTAACGTTCTCGTAAATTGCTTAAAATTAACTGCGGTCCGCCATGTAAAAGAGCATTGTGTTCATGCAAGAAAAGCAATTTGGTGAAATTGTGATTAGACTCTAATATTGCAGGATGTTTCTTTGAGAAGTTTTCAGAAGAATTTTGAATTCGACCACCTACACGGAGTACGCCGAGTTCATCAACAAATGGATTTAAAGACAAGATATGAGATTTATTTGGTAAGCTTTTTCCGTTTGATAATGTTTTGATCTCATTAGGAAAACATTCCATTTGATGTAGTTTAATTAAGTGATTTAATGACGTTTCCATTTCTTTACAGGTTAGAGGGCCAGTTTCTTTGGCATTTGGATGACGCAAATTCTGCGCGAAACGCCGAACATAAGCAAAAGTTCTTTGTAAGGTAAGTAACTTTGAGTATTTTTCAAAATTAATAATCAGACTTTGATTTGTTGTTGTAGAATTAGCGTTTGGGATTTTAGTTTGTGTAGTGCATGTTGTAGTTGTGTTAAGTGTAGTAGTTTTAGGTGTAGGTTTAGGATAAGTTTTCCTTTCAGGTACATCATCAATTGGAGTGAAACTCTTTGGCCAGTGTTCTGAATCAAGTTCCAAAAAATCAGGCCCATTCCACCAAAGTGTGGCTTTGTTCATGTTTTTGGGATCTAAGCCTCTTGAAGCCATGTCAGCCGGATTTTCCTGGCCTGGTACATGCCTCCATGAGTTTGCTGCAGTAAGGCTTTGTATTTCGCTAACTCTATTAGCTACAAATGTTTGGAGCTCACAGGGCTGAGTGGACAACCAGCTTAATACGACTGTAGAATCAGTCCAATATACAATCTTTGAAATATCACAGCGAAGGGCTTTAGTTACTTTCGAACATAATCGAGCTGCTAATAGAGCAGCGCAAAGCTCTAAACGCGGAATTGATACAAACTTTAATGGAGCCACCTTTGTTTTTGCACAAAGAAGTCTGACCAAAATGTTACCGGTTATGTCAGTTGAACGTATATAAGTACAAGCTGCATATGCAACCTGTGATGCATCTGAAAATGAATGAATCTCTATAGCAATTGGGTTATCTACGATGACACATCTTGGTACTTGAATGTTAGCAAGTGTGTTTAAACTCAAGACAAAATTATTCCACATCTTTTCTACCTCAGGTTGGATAAAGTCATCCCATTCTAACTTTGTGAGCCACAGTTTTTGAAGAATAATTTTGGGAGTAATTGTGCATAAACCGAGCAATCCTAAAGGGTCAAACAACTTAGCTGAGCTTGATAGGATTGATCTCTTTGTTACGCGAGATGGAGATTCGATTTTAACTGGAAATTCAAAGACATCCTCTGTAGGATGCCACTTCAAACCTAACGCACTTGATTGTGAACATAAATCGAGATCCTTTGGTGCTAAAATTGCATCATTATCTTTGAATATTGAAGGTGCGTTAGTACGAAATTTACGTAATGGAAAGCAAGCTGAATTTAATATATTTGTAACTGAAGCCACTATATGATGTAGTTCCTTCTTAGATTGAGCTCCAGTTAAAAAATCATCGACATAGAAATCTTCTTTAATACACTGTGCAATTTCAGGATCAGTACAATCCTTTGACAGCTGTAGCAAACATCTAGTGCTTAGAAAAGGCGCTGATGCCGTACCATACGTAACGGTGTTTAATTGAAATATT
Source organism: Athrips mouffetella (assembly GCA_947532105.1). NCBI lineage: Eukaryota > Metazoa > Arthropoda > Insecta > Lepidoptera > Gelechiidae > Athrips > Athrips mouffetella. Next base: position 322,941 of record OX383961.1, on the reverse strand, counting down.
TTATTGGACGAAGATTCTTCGTCACGCCAAAGAATCATTTGCAAATGGCGTTGCATCGGATCTACTAGTATCTGACGATACATTTTTTCTACGTCAGCCGAAACAACGTATTTATGCTGTCTGAATCTAGTTAAGATTGAAAACAGGTCGTCTTGTACGACTGGACCTACGTATTGGATGTCATTGTCATCAAACTTTTACCGGATGTCGTTTGCGCTGACGCGTCAAAAACGACCCTTAACTTTGTTGTGTCGCTTTGTTCTCGAATTACTGCGTGGTGTGCTAAATAGCAGCCAAATCCAGGTCTAGGTACCTCACTTGAATGTCCTAAAGATTCATATTCATTGATAAACTTAGTATATTCTTGTTTTAAAATAGGATCACGTTTCATTTTCCTTTCGATTTGAAGCAATCGTTTTTCAGCCAAATTATAAGAATCACCGAGAGCGTACGGTGTTTCCCGAAGAGGAATCTGAACGCAAAACCTACCATTTTTATCGCGGCGAGTAGTGTCAGTAAACAGTTTCTCGCAGAAATCATTATCTTTGGACTCAAATTTAGTAGGAGGCAAATCATCTAGCTCCCAGAATTTGGTCAATTGTTGTTTGATTTCTTGACTAAAATTGCATTGTATTTTTTCTGGCTGAATGTTGGTGTTCCCCCCCATCGGACCACACACGACCCAACCTAATTCGGTTTCTTGTAAAATTGGTTTGCTGAACCCTAATTTGTATCTACCTGTACCAATCAAGTCCCAAAATATGTCAGCTCCTAAGAGCAAATCAATTTCGCCTGGCTGATAAAATTCAGGATCAGCTAATTTAACATTGCTTGGAATATTCAATTCATTGATAGGAATGTACGTATGGGGTAATTTGTCAGTGATGTGGGGTAAAATGAAACATTTCACAGAGGTGCTGAATGCTTTACATAATGATCCTAATTTTAAATTGCAATGTTCAGTAATATTTATTGTATTGTTGTTTAAACCAGACACACACTGAATAGTGTTACGCAATTTGGCACACCCAATTCGTTTTTGAGCTGCTTCACTAATAAACGATGACTGGCTACCACTGTCCAATAACGCCCGCAGAGTGAAATGATTACCGTTGCTCTTTACTTCAACTAACGCTGTAGAAAGAAGAGCATGATATGAAGAAGCAGCAGACATTGTTGTAGATGGTAAAGGAATTTCATTTGAATTCACTTCCATTTTAGTTTCATTTTGCGTAGGATATGATGTAAATAAAGCAGTAGAGTTAGTTTGTTGTTGTTGTTGTACAGGTTGTTGTTGTTGTTGTACAGGTTGTTGTTGTTGTACAGGTTGTTGTTGTTGTACAGGTTGTTGTTGTTGTACAGGTTGTTGTTGTTGCTGTACAAATGGTTGTAGTTGTACAGATGGTTGTTGTTGTACAAATTGTTGTTGTAGTGACGTTTGTTGTGGTGACGGCTGTTGTAGTAATGGTTGTTGAGAATTCGATTTATGTAATAAAGTGCTGTGTTTTCTGTTACAGATTCTGCAACCACTCAATCTACATTGGTAAGACTGATGCCCACCACGTAAGCAATTACCACACAGCTTCCAATGGTTAACTTTAGCATTACGTTCTTCTAAAGGTAAAGATTGAAATTTTAAACATTCGTGTAACTTGTGATCCATTGAACAATAAATACAATTTTTTTTAGTAGGATAGGTGGCGTTTCCGGTAGCAGCAACAAAAAAACTTGATTTAGAGAAACTTTGTCGTTTTTCATTTCTATTATTATTATTTGAAGATGAAGATGTTTTACCTGCGCTGACTGTTTCTAAAACATCTGCCCTAAGACGCAAAAAAGAGTAAAAATCTTCCAGTGAAGGTGAATCCTCGTTGCTCCGAAACTCTTCCCACTTTCCCAAGGTCACGGCATCCAACTTTGCTGATGCTATGTAAATAATGAGAGTATCCCACTCATCAGTTTTCTCACCTAGACCTTTTAACGCACTTAAGTTCTTTGACAAAGTATCAATCAAGTTACGAATACCCGTATCTGACTCCTTATTAATTTTATCAATTGAAAATAAGCACTTTAGATGTTCATTGATAAGTAGACGTTTTTTGTCATATCTTTCACACAATAAACTCCAAGCAATTGGATAATTTTTTTTCGTAACGGCGACGGAACTGATGACGTGTTTCGCTGTACCTTGAAGGTAAGTTTTTAAGTAATGTAATTTATTTACGTCATCAATATCATCGCTGTTATGAATTAACGATAAAAACATGTCACGAAATTCCAGCCATTTGTTTGGGTTGCCGTCAAACGGAGGAATCTGAATGGGAGGTAATTTTAAGTTGCAGTTGGAACTTTTAGGAATTTCTTCCCTGTTTTTAGGAACCTTCCAGGAATCAAGAAGTTCCTACGCTTGAGCAGACAGAAGAAATAATTTATTTTCCGTAGCTTCTCTTTCGTTAAGTTGTTCCTCAATTTTAATTTCCTCTAACTGCTCAATCTTTGCCTGAATTTCATCAAAGGAATACGATATTTCTTGTAATTTGTTTACACGTAATTTTAATTCATTAAACTGAAGGTTTGTGACCGTATCCGGCGGTACTTTCAATAAAGGTGTTAAATATTTCTCGAATAATGTTAAACGGCCACGCACTGTACCTCTTTGCTTGGTTAGCTCACTAAAATCACTCATTTTATATGTGTTTTATAAGCGCAAACAATTTACAACACGTAACAATACGATATATAATCAATAACGCACTAATAAAAATCAAGCAATGAATACAACCTGATACCACGTTGCGACGGAAAACATTCCAATAAGGCCGGTATTTATTCTTTGAGCGCAGCGGGCAACCGCGCGGTAGCTGCCGTGACTCACTAGTACTCGACACGTCGGTCGGCACCGGCCGTCGGTCAATTCCGCTCCGCTTATGAACAAGTTTCACCCGCTTGACGCGGAAATTTAGTGGGAATTACTGGAAATTAGGAAAACAAGCAAAATTATAATAAAACTATTAAATTATATTCGTGTAACTATGATCTTAAAGTTAATATGATGGGTTTTGCTTGATAAAATATAAAGTACCTCCCGATGTTCGTGACAGAGACGTCTTTTTTTATAAAAAGACGTGGAAATACGTGAAATGGGCTATTGGATGTTTGTATATTTATTGTGTAGATAAAATTTAAATATCAAATTTATGGAAATACGTAAAAATACGAAAAATTTATGATTTTTTTACAATTTGCAAGGTGGGTATTTTCAACACTTTGCGACAACTGTCCACTTTATCAACGCAAATTAAAGCTGGAAAAAAGGAAATATGAAGAAAAAGGATTTGGCGCACTTCCCTGTATGTTGTTGCAGCGTTGTTTCAGCCTTTCCCGCAGGATTGATAGGGATCGAGTAGGTACGTCATCCAAAGGTTCCTTTGTTCTGAAGGTTGCTTTGTTATTTCTTCGGTATAATCACGTCGGGGTCACCACAATGTTTACGATGGATTATATCTTTTATTATTCAAACTCAAAATTATGATTTTAGTAGTATATTTCAAGTTTATACAAAAATATAAAAAGATGATGCTTATTAATCAACGTTCGGCGTAGCATTGGTCCATTGAATATGGCCGGTCGCCGGTCCGCCGTCGTTCCCCGCGCGTCCCTCGCCCCGCGCCTGGGTCGCCTTAGAGCTATTCTCGACATCTCTGTGTATTGCCTCTATCATCTACAATGGTCCTGCAACTTCTCTTGTCTAACCATGTTGTCATCATTTTGTTCTGTACCTGTTTTCTGCTCTCCGTCCCGTGGGTACATACCAGTCTGTTACTGTTCTTGTCCACCTCTTGTCATTCACCCGCATTCATTACATACATACCCAGCCCATCTTTGTTACTGTTCTCTTATGACCCTGTAATATCTCGTACTCCTGTCCTTTTTCGAATTGTTGTAAGTTTCACCTTCTCTTCCCTTTTCACTTTGAGCATACTTCCATCTACCTATACCATGTTGACATACTTTAAGTTTTTGAAATTCATTTAATCCTTAACAAAATAGCTGTTTAACAGTCAAAACAACTACTCGTTATTAATTTGAATGAATAATTTACCTTTCAAGCTTTTATCATTGCAAGACACGAAGTCACGCTCAAAGCTCACTGCCTGAGCTTTGGCAGTCGTGAGTCGCACTAAATCTACCAAGAGCTTCCCCTTAACTGTAATTCTATGCTCAGATAAAAGAGCCGCGATTTGTAAACGGCGATTACGCAAATAATTACACTCCTTAGCGAGCCGTTTACTGCACGCCAGTTTGTTTATTTGATGCTAGCAAACATATTAACAGCTAATTTGAAAGCAGGTAGTTAAATATTAGCTTTAAGCGGATATTTTTGCATGTTTACTGTTGCTTGTAATGTAAGTAAGATGGGGGGATCATATCATATTTAATTCAATTAAGAAAAATTATTTGGCTATTTTATTATTTACAAATACGTTATGAAATTGATAAACGATTCACTAATTAATTATTGAACAAACTTTTTATGCAAAGACCTACAACAATTATGAAAATTCTCTACTTCCTTACAATCATCTTCCCACAGCATTATTTATTCTGCAACGGAGCACAGCACTGATACATATTCATAGGAACTGTAAACAGACTGATTTGCGAGACGGTCCACTTTCAACAACATCAAAGTTGTAAACAAATCATCGAGTTGACCCGAGCGTGGGTCACGAATTTGCAGATATTGATTTGAGAAAAGTGTGTTATGTTACACAATTCGTCTTCGGTGTCCATGAGATGGATGTCTCCGCAATCTGGTTATCTGATCTGATGGATGTCTCAGCAATTAGACGACAGTGTCCATTAGAGTGGTGAGGTAATCGCCAAAACAAACCACTTCACTAGACCGGCTGGAGTCGCGTACTTATCTAACTGAGCCTCGCCCAGATATTCGTTGGATTGGCAAAACCAGAGGACACGCCGGTCACCAGCCAAAGGTGATTATATCTTCTGGTTCAGTCTAAATGGTTATTGTTACGCGATGAGTGACGACAGAAGGCTTATTGAAGGCCAGTGATTTGGACCGAGGTGAAGCTAGAGTGAGGCTGACAATTCAATTTGTTACCTGGAAAAGCTAAGTATGCAGTAAGCTATGTAATGCAGTTAATAAAATAAAAAATAAGAATTCTTATTAGCAATTTCTGTCTTACTGCTGGGCAAATGGGGACAGAAATGGCAAATTAGAATTCTTATTTTTCATTTTATTAAAAAATAAGAATAAGCTTTAAAATTCTTATTACAGGTATAGTCTTAACAGTAGCATAGGTACAAGTATACGTATAGTTTTGGAAGTACATGGTCAGTCAACAAAACATTATTTATTTTTTGTAGTAATCTTATACTATACAAAACTATACAAAAAAGAAATGTATAACAGAAAGGGTATATCAACCCTGAAGGATGTGATTCTGCACATGAAACTAAACAACTTTTCCTAAAAGACATAGGTCAAAATACGAAAAAAGTATAATTACCTCCCATACCAAATGCGCTATCAGCTGATCAAGATTTTTTCGTAGTATGACGTATGTTCCTAAGGGAAAGTTGTTCAGTTTTATGAGCAGAATCACGTCATCATTCAGGGTTGGTATCACGGAGTAAAGAACCTTACTCTGTGGTTGGTATACCCTTTCTGTTACACCTTGTATACCTACTGCTGCTAGCAGTGACGTCACTGCTTGGTAACTAGGAGAAGCGCAGGATGGTACATCTGTCGTGCGCCTAATACTAGCGGTGGGAGAAGTCTTGTGCAAACGCATTGTGGTTTTACTTACTTATTTCTTTCTTATTTTTTCGCGCACTTATTCCGGAAGCCAAATCCTTAAGTGATGGTGATGTGGCCTCAATGCAAGGAACATACATCGCTGAGGATGGCAGGTAGCATACATCATGCTCGGCTGGGTCTGTCAAAACATTTTGACAGTGCTTTGACAGCTGTCAGTTTGACAGTTGGCTGCGAATAACGCGCGCTAATTGCATCAGACATCGCGGCGCGGGTTTTACTTTCATTTGTTATACAATATTTAATTAGCCGGTACGGTTTAATTAATAACATTAGAACATTATTATGCACATTAGATAATGTAATTGGCCGTTTAGTTGACCGCTTTGATCCATTAGTGTGTAATACATTATTTTTTCTCAGAGCTTGGTTTGTACCGACTCGTTTTGATGTTTTGTACTTATTGGAGCTTGTCTCTGCTTGTCTTTACTATCATTATAAAATTGTAAATTGATTTTGTCTGTACATACATTGGAGATATTATAAAAAATATCACGTTATGTTGTTTTGATGCTCACGTTCGGTTTATTTGTTCGAGCATCACGCAAAAACTACTAAAGCCTTAATGAAACTTTTTTGTTTGATACCTAATAGTTTGACTTAAACACTGGTACAGTTTTTTTTAACATGCGGACGAAATCGCGGGCAAAAGCTAGTATTTCAATATTTATTAAATTTACATGTTAAAGTCTTACCTAACTCTATCTTTGTATCTGAATACGAATAAACGGGTGGTTTACTATCGTTCAAATCGAAATATAGCTTCACTATTTTCCTTTGTTCTAAGATGGCGGCGAGTTTACAAAAGCCTCCAAAGTTATGTTATAGAGAAATACCCGGAGTGCATAAATAGCGACGGTGGTCTGACAACCGACGACCCGAACCCTGGTCTGCACTCCACCACGTGAAGTTATGCCTGTACCTCCAACAATATTTACGCAAATCGGAATATTTCAACCATCTAGTCAGAACAATTGCAAAAAGAGCTCCAAGATTTTTTCAATTTAAGCCTTCAAAGGCGTGTCTGTCTGGCGAGAAGCGAGCGTATTTACCCCTCACTCCAATAATTTGCTTCGAAGTGTTCATGCCCTGAAGTGCAGACGGGAGATACCGCAAAACCAGAATAATATTGCTAAATATTTTTTTCAATCCCGCCTCGACTCGGACACGTACTGGGACGGAGAGTATCCGAGGCAGATGCAATCACTCGTCTGCGGTAAAGCCACGATCACACCTAGCTAAATTCAAAGACTAATTCGGCATGCATTGCTCATTGAAGTAAGGATATTGCAGTTAACATAACCAAGCCTTCCAGCAATGTATGCTGAATTAGTCTTTGAATTCAGCTAGGTGTGATCGTGGCTGTAATGGTGCGCATTTCCTATGGAAACACAGCCGCTCGCGTCGCGTCGCGTCGCCGCCATTATCTTATTACAGGACGCACGAATGGAGCACTTTTTCTGCAATAAAATCAGACGCCAGTTAATACCCGAGTTCACAATGAGCAGGCGTGACAAGATACAATCTACCTTAGGATGGCCATATTGGCCATCTTAAAGACAGTCCCAAGAATATAATCAATTTCTTATCCTCAAAACTACAAAAAGTCATCGTCATCATACTATCCCATAAAACGTCAACTACAGGACAGTGAGACCCCTCCAAAATTCCATCTTTTGCTAAAACAATGTGGAGAGGAAGTACCAGAGTCATCACGGTAGTTAGCGTTACGGCTGGCACCATGGACCGCGGTTGTTGGTGACCGCAGATTGTAAGATGATACGATACAAAGAAGGATGCTGCCGCCCATCCTCTGATTCATTAACCCTTAGTCTCCTCTTACGACACCCACGGGTAGAGATGGATTGGTACTATTCTTTAACGGCACCCACCACACGGGACACAAAAAGGTAGGTACATATACGAAAACGTCTGCAAAAGTTGTCAAAAGTTTAATAAAAGTTACTATTAGATCGAATTGGTTGATTGTAATACAGGATGTAAGGGAAAAGTTTCCGAAAAATAAAAGGCTTTATCAGCCAAAGTAACTGAACAACTTTCAATGAATAAAACTTTCAGCAAATGAAAAAAAACTGTCGAATCAAGTCTGCAATTTTGTATGCGGAGGCCGATTTCACCTTTTATTTCTTGAAAGTGGTTCCGTTGCGTTAACTGATCATGCCCTTTCAGTTTCTGAAACCTGGCTCTTAAACCCTATTTAAATCGAACATTCAAAACTATTAGCAATAACGCGTGGTCAACCTGGCTAGGGAGCGCTGCCGGCGAAACTAGAGTTAAAATAAATAAATATCGCATTGAACACCGCGAATAGCCTTCAGGACGACATTACGGGCAATTACTACTAAACCCTGGCCACTGCCATTTGCACGTAGAATACAAGCTACAGACGTAAATTTGTACATTGTTTTACATGCGATTATAGCGTGCGTGCACGCAGCATAAGTTTGACTCAAGTTATTTTTTGCGCATGAGTGACAGTCGGAGAGCCAATGAACGATTCGCTCACTTCCCCCCACTTGCCGCGCTCACCCCCGAGATTATTTTTTTGAGTTCTTCGCATTAACGATCATAGCCAGATTTATTTTGTACGACGAATAAATGGTAAAGCAGCACTACAAACTTTCTCGCGTTATGTGAGAGTCGTCATCATCATATCGAGTGAGTTGTGGGACAGACCTCACAAAACCTAGATTTCACAGATGTTAAGCTGCCCAAGCCCTTTGACGGAACCAACACGGCTTAACGTGCCTTCTGAGGTACGGAATCATCTTACTTATCTAAGTGAGAATTGTTTGACAGTCTCCTCAAAGGGAATCGAACCTAGAACTTCTGGATCGAGAACCGAACGCTCTAACCACTAGAGCACGGAGGCTGCAGAGAATAAATAAGCATCAACTGCAAGCTTAAGTTTGTAATTCCATACAAATAGTATACAAATACAAACTTCCCTGTACTAGATTTTTGTAAAAAAAAAAATATGCAGTAATGTAGATAACCAATTCAGAGTCCAAATTATAGAACAGTACCTGGGCAACCGAGCTTCGCTCTATAATAGCCGCCTCAATCCTAAAATATCATCGGGTGAGCAAGCTATGCTACCCGCCAGAAGATGGCGCTGTAAGTTTATGTCTAAAATTCGGGATTTTTAAAAATGCTTAAAAGCACGGGGAAAACGAATTTTCCCAGACATAAGACCTAGCTAGATCGCATTTTCGCCCCCAAAAACCGTCGTATGGTAAATTTCATCGAAATCGTTAGAGACGTTTTTGAAAAAACCGATTACAATATTGCTCGTTTAATATTAAAGGATTAAGGACTTTCCCCCAGACAACTAGCGCCCCCATCAGTTAAAAAAATATTACTCGCTAAATACAAAACTTTTAGAAAATCTGTCTTACCAGATTGAAGTAAAGGTACCTTAGTTTATTTAGAACCTATCAACCCTGAAAAATATAGTTCACTGTAGGTAGTTACAGATACAATAAATAACTGCTAATAGTGGCCGTTTTTCGCACTTTTTGTGTCTGCATCTACAGTGAACTATATTTTTCAGGATATAAGTATATTTTGAGTGAATCGCATGTTAACATTGTGGTAGTAATGGAACACCCCTTTTATGAATTTCTGCAGACCAATAGATACTCGCGCAAGATACCTTGCATGGAGATTCTGCGTCATGTGAATTTTCATCAGGAGATTTTTTGATTTTCGATGAATGACGGCGACCCTCAAAATGAGAGCCAGCAAGAAACCTCTCGGAATCCTTCGATGGATTTGTCTACATCTCTTAAATATGATGTCAATCAGACCATTCGACCAAAGCTCGACGGACAGACCGACCGACCGACGGACGGACTTACTTTTTATGATGGAGCACAGTTCTGAGAGAAGTAGATTTTCTTTTTCATGAATACAATACATTTTTCGCTTCGCTCGAAAAATAAATATAGGTAGGTACAACAGCGTGTAACGGGAAGGTGTGATAATACTAAATGGTGTGAATATGCCCATGAAACTGAACAACTTTACTGTTCCCAAAAAAAACCGGCCAAGTGCGAGTCGGACTCGCGCACCGAGGGTTCCGTACCTGTTATTTGGTTTCCTCTTATCAAAAACATCAAGAATAGCTACTGTCATAATTTCACAACCAGCACTAATCATTAAAACGTATATACTTACACGTGGTTCCTTGCTCAGTGCTGATCATCTGCAATCGAACGTTTTCATTAGACAGTGCGAAGCTGTTAGCCGATTAGTTCTCGACGCGATTTTATCTCACCAGTGGGGAAGTGAGGAGCGTGGTACCTTAGTGGTAGTGGCCACTGATCTCCTAATTGTTTTCACTTTCGTCGGTTACGTGAGGCTTGGAGTCTTTGTTTCCGCGAGTAAGTTGCTCAGATGCTATCGTCCTAACAAATAGTAAGTATTTTATTCGATTCGATTAAAAGTTGCGCAATCTCCGGCGCAATATTTACTTCCGATCGAGTTTTCCAATTCAATAGTTTGCTTATAATTCTTAAGTGTTCCAAGAACTTAAAGTTGTCAATGAAATCGAAAAGGACTGCCAGACTTATGGAAAGATTATTATTTCTAAGCTGTTTACGACTTTTTCATAACTTTTTTCCGTCCTATCGACCACCGAAGCCCAGCGCTTGGTTGCTATTTATTTCTATTATTTTTCATTTTTCGACTATTACTCCTTAACCTGTAAACGGGAGGAAGGGGGGGGGGGGGTAACGTCACCTCACACTATGGGGTCGACGAGAAAAATTGTCATACCTACTTTACGTGTAGGGAGGTACCATAAAAAACTTCTTTTCAAGATTTTATTGTCCCGCTTTATTAGCGTAACTAAAATATGTAGGCGTAGCTGTCTAGTAGGTACCTACTTAGGGTCACTGAGCCAAGCCGCAGACAGACAGACGGACATGACGAAACTATAAGGGTTCCTTGTTGACTATGGAACCCTAAAACGATAATTAATTCTCGAATTCAGACATATCATTTTGTCAAAATCAGAATTCAGTATTTAACCTCAAAGTATCACAATAATTTCAAAATAGCTAACTTGAGTAAGTTATGCTCGGTGTCTTTACTCAAATTGATTGGCACGATAGTTGAGTTGCGAGTCATTACATTATTACTATCCGCGATTACGGTACGAGACGCAATGCGCTTTGCTTGCCTGTAGATCACAATAAGGGCTCCCGCACACGACCGAGAATCGGTGGGCGATTATCGGTCAGGACAAGGACGGAAGATTCAGGTGATAACACGTCAGAGCGGGATGCCGATAAAAAATCGGCCACCGATTCTCGGTCGTGTGCGGGAGCCCTTAGTCAAAAGAGCTTATAATGTAGTCTTCACAGGCACGCAATAGCGCGGGCTTTGTGATCGGAGCGATTCAATTTGGTCACTGGCTAATGTAATGGAGATGTTTCACAAGACGTGCGCGTGCGCTTTGGATCGAGGGCTATTCTTATACCCTCTAATAGAGCTGTCAAAGTTACGTCAAAACAAGACTTCAAATAAAAAGCACGCTGACATTTTGTCATTAAATCCAAAGGCCTCTTCAGTCCTTCTTTTAAGCATACGATCATCCTTTATTTACTTACAATAGGCAGAGTCGTAAGTAAAATCAAATCATTAGTCTATTCACTTTCAAAGTATGAATGTAAGAAAAAGCTTACAAACTGGTTACTTACACTAAATTACGAGAAGACGGAGAAATTACAGATTTTTTGACAAACCCAACTCACATTCATACACTAAATACATAGCATACACCGCACTTCACACATACTTACTAACACTACACACACATACTTACTCCTTTTATACACACCGATACACATTAGATAATAGTAATTTGATTGCTAGTTTTTATGCTCCCTTTTATGTGGTTTTCCTTATATCTTTACCTACTTTTTTGGTCAACCCTGTAAACTTATTCCCAAATAACAGTTTTTACTAGTTTGGGAATATGGTTGTCATATAATCTAGCCTAACATCGTGTACCTAACTTGTACTACTGACAAACAAAGAACCAAAGACTAGGTTCTAAGGCCTGAAACTGTCCCTATCACGATACAGATTTACTTCTAGTGTGGTAGGAGCGAAGGACAGTCATGGAACCAATTGTCATTGGGACTTTGTAATAACAACTTAGTTCCAAAAAATGTGTCAACTTAGTTTAAAAACCTGTTTCAAATGTTTAGGCTAACTTACTGTTAAATAAATAAAAAATAAAATAAAATTATTTAACGAAACGGCAAAACCTTTACAATCACGTCTGATTTGCCGTCTCGGGGGGTAACGGTTGACGCTAGTCATGTCTTTAAAATGAATATAAAAAATATCATGTCTGAGTTTTCCCGAGCGATCAACGTTTGAATAACTAATAGAGATTTTGAAATAGTAACCCAAATGCTTATACCCTCACTGAGCAAAGTTTAGGCATAGCTTTTGACAAATCTCTATCAGATATTATTTCGAATGGTGCTAGAATAACCCTTTACTGGACGGTGAGCTGTCATCTAGACGACGCGACGGACGGACGGACGGACGCGAGATGAAAGAGATGTTATTGTCCACGCGACAGCTGGGACAAGCTTTATACCGCGGTGCCATAATGTAACCGCCTATCTCAGGAAATATAATTTTTAAAATGTTTAAAAAATTAAAATTCCATTAATTCCTATCAATAAGTTCAGTTTCGTTTTTGCTTAGGTTTTATGCTAAACTTTAGGTACCTAATCCAATACCCTCGTCAAAATCCTTAGTTTAAAATAAAATGTAAAAGGTAGAAGGAGGGTATGGCAAAGACTGCAACTTAGAACACTTGAGTTGAGTTATAAAAAAGATTAGCACCTGAACTTTCAGAATCTCACGACGATCAAAAAGCAAAGTTCAAGGATCCCGATTGCTAGACATTGCTTGTCGGTCGTTGTAATGTCTAAAAGGATAATCCGCTCACACCAATATACAGAACTTCTAGGTACGATATTTTGAAATTCAAAGCTTTATTCCAATTATTTTTGATGAAATTAAAGTACCTACCTAGTTATTCGTTTAAATTTAAGATAGGTTGTAATTCCAGAGCACCTTTAATATTAAGATCGAGCGTCGCTTGCCGCGGTTATTTCAAAACGTATGATGTAGTACAAGAGCGGGCCGATAATATCTAGCAGTGCATCTCAATTGCGTAAGGGACGTGACATCGTATCGGTGCATTCGGCACGCACCTTTATCCCAGACCGGCCATTGCAGGCGACCGGCGACCACATGCCGATAGCCGATAATCAATGCGTTTTGTTGTTTTTGTTGATTTATGACATACATTATTTTAAATTGCGCCCAGGTGTTTGATTCAGGTCATTGGCAAAGAAGTATTTCTTGAAATGTCGAAAATGTACAGGTAATGACAAACTGCTCTTGTATTGAATTATTACAATTATTTCGATACATGATAGCTTGGAGTTGGAGATCGTTGGATGATATATTTTTCTTTGCAAAGGGGTCTTTTTATTGTTAATTTAACATATATTTTGATTTACCTTTTAATAGTTTAAAATTAGTCGGTGATAGTCAAGAATTGATCCTCTGGTACGGTCACTGGGATAATCATCTTCTACACCAAGAATACCAACTGTGGTACCTACGTTTTGACCCCAAAATCTACTCGGTTACCCAGAAATATCTTAACCGGGCTATTGCTTTAGCACTTGTGCAATGTCATGTAGTCAGTGAGCCTATTGGAATATGTAAAGGTGCGGACACGTAAACTGCGTCACTCTCAACTGTTATTACCGAGGCGACAATTCTGTCACCGCCGTCTACAACGACGTGTGCTTTCTCCGTTTGTTTCACTTTCGCCACAAACCAACAAACTTACAACTATTTATATTTGACTATTGCCACTTTTTATTTCACTTTCCGTTCCTCTTGAGAAATTCCTTGACGTCACCTGTGTCAATATTTTGGTCGATATCGATATTGTTTCAAGTGTCCGTAGCGTAATGTCTGGTGTGATTTTTAGTTTATATTTTGTAAATTTTAATTGCGATGGAGTGATTAACTGATTAGACCGAAAATACGTAGAGTATTTTAAGATTTGACCAAATCAATTCGCGGTAATGATACGTAGACGGATGATAAACATCTTCAGAATGAAGGCACAAGAGTAAAGGCATTGCCCCTCATCCCTATGGCATCCTGTAGATAATTCTGCAAATAGATAAACATACGATTAATGTAAGTATGCTAATTATGATCGGAGTGAGACGCGCAGGGAAGAATGTCAACAATCCGGTCGCATTCACATACTTCACGCTAATTGCAACTCATACCGCTACCCGTCGTCTGCTCCTAGCTGTGTCTGCACTGCACACGACCAGCCATCCACTCGACCGTCGGATCCAGCTCCTTCATAGGCAAACACTGCCCCGTCTAATTGTGAACACGTATAGAAAATCAACCGGTCTACTTAATGAGCTCAAATTGCCGACATGTTGTATTTCTGCTCATAATTAGGCTAGTATCACGGAGAGAGATTCTGTGAACCTGACTAACTCGTCTTTTAGACAAGAGATGACGGACACTATAAACTGCAGCCAATCTTCTTATTAACCTACATAAGCCTTCCTCTTGCGAAATAAAAGCCTGTCACTGGCGTGCCAGTCGGACGGGACGGGCCCTTAGAAACTGCGGGAAATGAGCACGGCCGTAAAATAATCAACATTATTAAACAGAGAGAAAATGAGAGAGATAACAGTCCGTCTTATTTAAAAGGTATTCGCGAGTTAAACCCGATAGCTACCATCTTTCAACAAAAGCTATAAAAAACCTCGTAAACAAATGAAGAGAAAGCTGTGTAATATTTGTAAAGCCCAGTAAAATTTGTCGAGACTGATATTGATATTTTAATTGCTCATTTTTGTGATTTAATGGAATGTATCAAAACAACACTGAAATTATAAATGACACTATGCAGCTGCACGGAAACATTATTTAAAATTGAATCAAATTACATTCCTGAGATAGCGTACACGAATGTCAGCACTATAATTTAATTTTTAGGTGATAAGCATCTGTAGAAAGGTAGAAAGGCAGCACCGAATGCGCCCGCGCGAGATCTAGCCTTGATCGCACTTCTTATAAGCTTATCTAAATTTTAGTACACGAACTCATACCGTTACCCACTAAATACCATCTCGAGTGGATTTTAAACATTTTCGTAACTGTGATTCAGATTCAGATAATTTTATTCAATGTAGATTCTTTACAGAACACTTATTGAATGTCATGCAGAATACAATGCAAATAGAGCGAGTCTACGCCGTTTCGGATCGTGCTACGCTATGGCAGCGTAAAAGAAACGGCAAGAAACCACTGCAGCACGGCCTACTTTAAGAGTCGGCTTTTTACAATGTGTTTCTTGTGTTTCGCTGGAATATCAGAGCACCATACCTCTTTGTCATTCATATAGTCATCTAATCTATAGTAAGCTTTTTTAAATAACGTTTGCTTTACACATTCTTTAAACTTTCTCTCAGGTAATTGCACTATATTGTCAGGTATTTTGTTGTAGTATCGTATACACAGACCATTGAAATATGTATTGAGTTTAGGTAATCTAGTATATGGTTGATAAATGTTGTACTTATTTCTAGTATTAAAATTATGCCTGTCACAAATTTTAGGTAATTGATGAATGTTCTTTCTAGCATACATAATATAGCCCTCCGTTAAGTGCTTCTATAAAAGTAGAAAACGTACAATTTGTTATCGCAACTGAGGTGTTTTCAGTTCTGAGCAGATTTAATTCTATCAAATAAACAAGAACAGGAGTCGAGTAGGTGGCAACAAACAACACAATTTCAATTGAAGTGGAAACGTGACAACTTAGAACCTAGATACAATATCCCGATATTGTCCAATGGCTATTATACCAACTTCTCTCTATATTTACTGCAATATAAGTAATGTAAGATGACGTAAACTCGCCTACCATTAAATTAATATCAAAATCGGGACGGCCGGTATCACGACTCCGCGGCCGAGCGAGGAAGTGGTCGGCGATCACCGATCAGCCCTCCGATAGCTCGCACCGCAGCAGTCTCTACAGGAAAACCTAACCAACCGTGGAGCACCAACAATTTCTACTACTTTAGTAATCTGTGATTTGTATCATTACCGAGAAATTGTAATGAACTGAACTATGAGTGATGTAACGAGGAAATAGCAGGGGTTTCGCTCAAACAATGTCCCATAATATTGAATTCGGTATTGATCACTATAGGGC
The DNA here is from genome assembly GCA_947532105.1 of Athrips mouffetella. Lineage (NCBI taxonomy): Eukaryota > Metazoa > Arthropoda > Insecta > Lepidoptera > Gelechiidae > Athrips > Athrips mouffetella. Next base: position 306,775 of record OX383961.1, on the reverse strand, counting down.
CAAGGGCGGTGATGGTTTAGCAACTCCTATCGAGATACTCTGTCTCTACAGAACAACAGACATTAGAGGCACTTCATCTACCGCCATGATTCTATTCAAAGAACTTTCGAAACAATTTTTTGAAGTTCTCCGAAAGCAAATGCAATAAAATCAATCATTGCTTTCAAGAATATCAAATTAAGTAACTGGTTGAATCGGAACGAGCCATTGTGTCCAGTTGCACAACCGTGCAGACGGTCGCAGCCATCACATTTACATAAAAACCAATTCCCGGCCCACATCGCTAGATTTAACACCAAACATATTTGATAAACATCTGTCTAATGGATTACAATTCGAATGTGATATATAGACTAATAAAAGTAGTATTATTGATGAAAGAAGCAACATTCTTGCATGTGGTAATGAGGGGCTATCCGGCTAAATGTTCACCATTATGTCGTGGAATACTATATTGAGCTTTGTATGTACCATGGTATTATGTGAAGGGTATATAATTTTACGTTTATTTTTTGCCTTTATCAAATATATGGATTCTTCTTATTATATGTGATGAGGCATAGAGTTGAGATTGGGGCAATAAAGCGTCGAATGTAGGCTGTTGTGCTGAGCACTGCGGATGAACAGCGTCGGCGCCGAGAGCCTACAGGATGTTCCGTACAGTCACAGTATACTAACCACCTCTAATAAGGATTAAGATAATTACATAGCTTAAATAGATAATTACGTGGCTTGCTTCTTATTAATTTACGAACCTAAGAGAGACGGAAGAATCATTTTTTATTTTAACAAAATCAAATTAGTCATCATCATCATCATTGCCCCAGCTTTATTTGTTCTTTTATCTTGAATCTAGAGGATTTTACGAGGAAACTGGTTTTTTGCAACTGATCTTTGCAACCCAATCTAGCTGTCAGAGCCAATTTCCTCCAAGTTTACTAAACGACTTATATCAGTGACAATTTGCCGGGATCAACGGCTTACGTGCTTTTCGAGGCACTGAAAACGTTCGAGTGGTTTTTGCTACTAGCGGTGACCCATCCTCGAATTGGGTTCAAACAACGTTTTTCTTTTCTTATGGTAATACAGTTATTAAAAATAAACCACCACGAGAGCTTTGATTATCGAATCTTTCTAAATATCGCATCGATAGAAATATCGAATTTGTAATTTTTCAAAAACATTGTTCGATTTTGGGGGTGGTTTGTACTGCATGTAGGTCCTGTGTTGGAAGGTACTTGCAGATTTGCAGACAACAGAAAGAAGGTCATGTTTCATATTTATTTATTTTTTCTTATGGTAAAATATAGGTCTTAAACGAATAATTTAGGTATCTTATTTTATGCCCAAAAAGGCGTAGCAAACACTTCCTTAAAATTAGATAAATTAAAATTTTAAATGATATTTATTAATAAGTACTATCCGGTCCCTTGTAGTGGAGCCAATTCTTGAATTTTCTATGGATTTTTTTTATTCATGAATTAGCTCCTATTAAAAATTGAGTACCTACCTAGTACCTGGAAAAAAATTGGTGAAATTGTAAGGCGTGTCCTCGTGAAACAGCTAACTGACCACACTACTAATTAAACAAAATGAAGTGTTGACATTTGAACAGAATTTGCCAATGCATTTGAAATTGTAGAAGCGCCCTGTAGAGGTGGCGCCGCGCGGTGGTGGTAGCGGCGGCGGGTGCGCAGGCGCACGACCGCGATGCGCGCTCCGAATGGCGCATTATCATAATGCAACACGAGGAATGCTAGTGATGCCCTCATAAGGCAAATAGCCGCTTTAATATACCCACCATAACTATATTCACCAGTTTATGTCGCAGTCCCAACACAGCAACCTTCCAATAAAAGTTCTCAGTTGCGTCACTTTACGCTTCCGGTTGGAATTTATTGCAATGGCAGTATAATAACGTTACACGAATCAACAAAAAGAGTCGCGTTCGTTAAATCTTTATTGAATGTTTGCCTCCGCAGCGACAGTGATTTACATAAGATTAACATTATTTGCATATGAATAAAATATAAAAACAACAATCGTTAGTAAAGACAACAGCTAAGAAAAACGAAATCAGAAACTTTGATTTATCGGATGTAATCTGCGTACTAAAGCCATTATTTGTCGCTAGCGTGGAAAATGTTTTTGAAATTAGAACGTGATAACATTACTTGCGCCATTCGTTAGCATTTTCCTCGCTGCAGTGAGGCGAAAAATTGTGTGTTTCGCTCGGCAGCAAATTTATTTCGCGTCTCGTGCTTTGTAATGATACCCTTCGCTCGTGGCTTAATCCTAGAATCATTTGCTTTTTTTATTGTCAATGGGCTTACTAGAGATGAGGTCGCTGACGAGCCTGCTCAAAAGTCTATTTACTCGCGATTTGAATATATTCAGGTTATATGAACTCGGGAACACAAACGCAGGCAGAGAATTCTTCTCTTTGGCCGTGCGCATTATAAAAGATGTTTCCAAGCGCTTTGTGCGCTTGCTCGGGTTTCAATACAAGGCACTCACGACAAATAACAATTTTGCTGCCTTCCACAACAAATTGCTATTGTGAGGCGGGCAAATTTTTGAAACATGTATTTTCAACTAGCCAACTAGTGATTGTCGTTAAAAGTGTTTACAATGTGTAACAAAAGGGTATGCTAATTCTAACTATGTGAATCTGCCCATAAAACTGAACAACTTTCTCTAAGGAAAGGAACATAAATAGAATAAATACGATTAAAATCGATTTTACATAGTATAGAAACTACATCAGCTGTTTAAAGAGCTAAAAATTTTTCTTACTTTTATTTTCGGCACGTTCGGCACCATGTTCCTTTGGAAAAGTAGTTGAATTCATGGGTGGATTATGTTCACCTCCTTCAGCATTATTTATTATCCTTTCAGTTAGGCACACCTGATTTCATGAAAAGATGCTTTTAAAACTAAGTAAGAATTGTTTTCCATTAATGGTAATATTGGTAATCCATGACCTAATTAAAGTAGGAGTAATTTAGGTATGTAAGAGGATGAATAAATAATTTATCATGGCACGACAAGAGTCATGGCTATTCCAGGAGTTCGCGAGAAGCGATCACGGCGGAATGCTCGAGACCCTTCCCAGAATGTGTTGCGACAAACAATCTGCACACACACTATCTTCATCTATTATAAAACAATTTTACTGTGTAACCTCCCAGTTATCTGTTACTCATACCCCGAGATTATTTATCCATTCGCTTCACTCGACCACATACATTATATCGTGATGATGTTGGTTGTATGGCATGATCAGTTCTTTGGGTTGGGGATCATAGATTCTCAGTTGGTTTTAAATGTAATGTTCTACACTTATATGTATGGTCAACCACACGTCAGCGGAAACTTTTGCAAGTCTATACTATGACTATGCCAGAAAGTCCAAAGTATTTCTATTTACGTGTTTTTGGGTGTACTAAATCGGTATTAACTCTTAATTGGATGAAAGGAATATATTTCCCACCCAGCGTCTGACATTTTGCGGGCCTCGGTGAAAAATATAACATGTCCCCAAATTTTTTATATGGTATGGGCAATAGGAATAGAGCGGAAATCGCCTTAGTTTATGTGGGAAATATGTTCCTTCTGTCCATTCCGCACAATAATTTTGCATAAAAGTCTGCGCAATTAAGGGTTAAAGTAATGCCTCATTAAAGTAATGCCTCATTAAAGCCCGTTTTGACATTTCCTTAACATCAACACAGGGTTAATTTCTCTTTGCTCATCATCATCATCAAGTCGTGTGGGTTGCAAGGTCGATGACCGACTTCACAAACCCTGGTGTCAGACTGGTTGAGCCGCCAAAGGCCTCTGACATGGCTCATTAACGACTACATCCGTAGATAGTAGTCGAGACCAATGACTTAACGTGCTTTCCGAGAGACGGAATCATCTAACTTTTCGGAAAATCTGGTGATTCATCTTGTAAAATCCTAACCAAACTGGGGAGGTCGCTCAAAGGGATTTTTCTTTGACAGTGTCCCCACCGGGAATCGAACCCAGAACCTCCGGATCGAGAGACGAGCGCTATAGCCACTGCACCACGGATGCTAATCACACACTTATCATAATTTGTTTCTTTGCTCTTATTTTAGTATGACTTTTACAGAAGTACCTACGTTTTAATAATTACCTATTACGTTTATCTCTTTGCTTGGAAAAGTGAGGGAAGCAAAGAACATTCAAGGAGTTTCCTCAGTACTCTGTCTAGCTGTCACCAGCACAGCTGCAACAAGTGGGTACCCACTGTGATGAGCTGCATTTACACTGCACTGCTTGGACTCGGTCCAGCGCGATGTATTTGTATCACTCACTGTTGTCGCTTGCTCACCAACCTCGCCTATTTGACATTTTGTGAAGAAACCATTTATTGTTTCATAATGGTAACTTGTCTATTAATAAAAGTATTTTGTGTGTTACTCAGACCAAACGAGAACGAGCTAGAGCCTGTTTAGACTTTTAACAAACATTTATATCTCAACAGAGGAATTGAGCTTGAATTATGCTGTTTTTTAATAAGCGCTATGCGCCATCTTGATTAACATAACGTCGGAAATTGGACTTCCAGAATACAACATCAAAAAGCCATTAAGACTCAGAAACAAGCCGTAAAATGTGGAACTGTCTCTTAAAAAATATAATTGTAATTCCTCGACTTCATTTTCGACCGTGTACATTTTATATTGTTTTATTCCCTTAAGAGCTTGTACACCGTACCTACTACTAAAGATGTGAAGAAAACTTCTAAGATCTAGAGATACTAAGAGTATTTGATTACAATGCTTAAAATTATTGGCGTTATTATCTTTGTGTCCCAGTAAATGGAATGCCGCCTCCTCTCCTCTCCTTTTGCGACTTACCTATGTTTTTTTTTTCTAGCCTGTACTGTCACACAGCTGAGACTTTCCTCGAACTATCGCGGTCCTGAGCAAATTCCTACCAACCGCAGCGGTCGTCGCGCCATCTTTTTCGTGATCTACCCCGACGGCGTTGGCCATCGTGGGGTTTCCATTGTGTAAGATCTGGAACATATTGGCTAAGATCATTGAGCCAGCAAGCTGACAAGAGTCTTCTGGCCATTGGGCCTCTACGGTGCATTGAGCCTCAGCCTGACTTAGAAGATATCACGGATGTGGTGGGTGGAGTGGAGTGTGAAAAAATAAAACAGGTTATTTTCTTTGTATGACTCACTTGGATAATATAAAAGTGCTCTAAGGGCAGCCGAAGCCGTATTTTTTGCGACTGTCGATTATGCAATCCAACCCGAATAGCGGATCTTGAAATATACAGATCGTATTTTGTATTGTGCGATAAGAATTAACACAAAATACATTATTTATTTATCACTGTTGCATAAAATTAAAATAAATGGTTTTGAAAGCGAATGTGTCCTTGAACGTAGTTATGAGATATTGGGATCTAGGTCAGTAGTTAGTTTGGCAAATTGCAGGGCACCTAGCGCATAGCCCAGCGCAGCTTGACGGAAAGCGTGAAGAGTGTCTAGTGAGTGAGTCATCGTGGTATCACGTCCTGTATCGTAGTGTTACTATCGAAACGAATAGTGTAGTTAATACGAATCTAGTGACAGTAAATAATGTGAGTGTCACTAGTATGCAACTGACACTGAACCATTGAACTGCTACTGGGTGCTAGTCTAGAGCTATATTTTAATGAGTTAGTACAGAAATCATACCCGTCTCATCACATAAATTTGCCTTCAGATTCAAATTATTTTATTAATGTAGATCCTTTACAGAATACTTATTGAATGCCATAGTATGCAGAATACAATACAAATAGAACAAGTCTACATTCTTCATTCTAATATATCATAGCTTACGCAAATACCTACACAATTTGATTGAAGAATAAGAAATAAAGAAAGAAACAACCATTGCTTGCTTCATTCGTTCGTCCTTCGAGGGTCTCCATGGCCCGTGAGCGTTATATTATAAAAAGCAGTGGAATGATATGATATGGTGAGGGTGACATTTTAATAGTGGTCGTGATTTAGTGCCGTTGGTGTAGGAAGCAATTAATTGTGGAGGTATTTATCATTGCGCTGTCTCAGCAGGTGATGTGTGAGAGGGGAGAGGAGGGGGGATTCAGGGAATGCAACGCGTGGTGCAGCTTGAGGACATGGCCTCGAGCGGAGCGGGCGGGTTTAAATAAAAAAATACTCGAAACTATAATAAGTAGCATGATAGAAGAGGTATGATGCTGTGATCTTATATTCATCCCAATACAAGAAGTCCTATTGCATAAAGACAATCGTTAAGTTAGGTAGTTTTGCAGTAACTTGACAACATAAAGACGCAGCCACGTTAACACGACTGGAATGAACAGAATTAGCAAAAGTGGTTCACTTCAACGTTTAGGGTGTGGCAACTCTAAAAGAAGAAGCAAGAAATGCAATACCTACGTGGATATGTAAACAATACACCTCTACATTCAACAAATTATTCCGAATCTGGATTAAGGATAAAAGTACTCACTACCATACTATGAAAAGATGCATAGCTGCTAAATATCAAACCGCAAAAGATAAATATCTTTTTACCAAATACGATTGTTAACAAATTGGTATTCCGCAGAGCCATACCAAAGGTGACTGAAAATATCCTTGGAGAGTCGGACTTGTGCTTTTATAAAACTAGGAGCTCCATGAGTATAGTATCGCCTTATTTTATTAAGGATTCTCAGCTTTTTAGTACAAGTTTGGGCTTTTAACTCAATGTTGGCACCGAAGTTTAGGTTTACACACATCTTCATGCCAAGAAGTTTGAGGCGGTCATAACCGGTACAATGGTCCTTGCCGGCATAGGTGTACCTCGAAAAGTATGAGCCAAATTGAAGGGATTCCTTTTAGCGGTGAACAAACACACTTGTGTCTTTCTTACCTGTCTCTAAGAGAATCATTTAGGTACGAAAGAATATAATTTACTTATAATTATGAAGCTAACTTGCCTGCAAGCAGGTCTCCAAACAATAACTTTATCAGTAGTGTTAGTGTTTTCTACGGCGGACGTAAATAATGATACAGGATAATTAACTGACAAAGCTGCTCAAGCTCGTGTTCAGTTGAGCTCTAAGTCAAAGCTCATAAATACTATAAGTTTACAAGGGTTTGGCGATCATTACTCAAATAAGAACTATCCATCACAAAATGACAGAATTAGATCGCTTAATTCGCTTACCTGAACCTATGCGTAATAACAACGGCACAGTTCTCGAAATATAAACAATACAAATGTTAGCGAGTGGGCGCACAGTTAGTTAGTTAGTGGCGTACCGACTCACGCGCAGGCGAAGTAGCTACCGGCGCATGATACCTGATAACGCCCCGTGTGCTTACTGCTGTAATCATGTCTTCTAGGAAATTTATTCGCTATTATGTTACCCAATACCGTGTAACGTGTATCTCTATTACTTTGTAAGAACTAGCAAGAAATTGAGCTTCTGTGAACGAACCCGATAGCCCAGTTTATCACCGACTGCAGCGCCATCTTCTCCAATAACCATGTTTCATCCAGACACGACACTGCTACTATTTCTGTACCTAATCGAATTTCTCTCAGACGTCTGGCCGTCGCGTATAACTTGTAATCAATCGGTAAATTATGGAGCCAGTGAAAAGAAAAGTCGTTCTATTTTTAGATCGCTGATTACAGCTTATTTGTTGGCGATGTAGAGTAGACATTTCGCGAAACATCTGGACAGAACAAGCATTTTTCAAGGATCCACGTAGGTTCACTAACCAACCGGTTACTATGAAAAGGTCTTTTTATTCAAAGCTCCTTAAAATCTAACTGACGTTGACACTACGTACTTTGTCGATAAAGATAGCGGATGGATGAACCTTTAAAGGACATTTTACTTTGAAGAAGCTTTTTCCACTTTCTTTTATGTTTACATTGCTTGTGTATTATGTCCTACTTGGTACGTATTTATCTATAGTTATATCTATTTATTTAGTACAGCCGCCACGAGTGACAGGGGCCAGGCCATATCAGCGTTCGTTAGTGGTCCGTCTGTCTGTCTGTAGGTAGCGGTAAGCAGTGACACAGGTACCTGCTATTCGGCCTCGGCCTCGCAGACAGGTCACTGACGTGACGATGCCAAACTTGGAGCGTCAGACGACGGTCTGTGCTTCTATCGCCATATGGCTAGAAGAACTACTATTGGAGCCATCATTACATAGGAAACTATGTACCTGATTGATTTGATTTCTAAGGTATCCCAAGATTCAGACTGCGCCCTAGTTTGGAGACGCCTATATTGGTTTTTAGGGTTCCGATACCAAAATGGTAAAAAAAAGGAACCCTTATGGTGCCGCTCTGTCTGTCTGTCCGTCTGTCTGTCACACCTCTATATCTCAGCAACCACTTACGCTATCGAGCTGAAATTTGGAATAGTTTTAGAATATAGTTGCCCAACTTAATTGCGCATGAAAATTTTTTGAAAAAAGTATGATTATTAATGTAAAGGGGGCCAAAATAGGGGGGGCCAAATTTCAAATTGTCGCTACTAGGTCGAGTGGGGTATCATATGAAAGGGCTTTACTTGTACATTTTAAAATATATTTTTGTATTTTTTTAAGTTTCTTAGTTTTCAAGTTATGATGAAAAATGTCAAAAAAAATACCATTCCCCCCCCCTTATCTCCGAAGTTTGAGTAAGGGAAAATCTGAATTAATTACAGTTGACAGAGGTTTATGTAAGCTTTACAGCAAAAATAAAACGATCTTTCTAAGTTGCACAGTTTTTCAGAAATCTGCAAAAAACCTTTACAAACAAATTTAGTTTTGCGGTCCTGAAAATGGACTTTATTGCTTCCAAAAATACTATAGGTATATCGGAACCCTCGGCGCGCGAGTCCGACTCGCACTTGACCGGTTTTTTTACTATTACTTAGAAGATGGTTGTGTGAGTTTTTTACACGTTTTTTAACGATTACTGAGTAAGCCATTTCTACCACACTTTTGCTGTGCAAATCCTAAATTGTCATTTAAAATAATAAAGAGAAAACTTTAATGCAATGGATTGTCGGGAAAAAATCAATCAAAATCAAATCATCAATTTGGTTAGAGTTAAGAGTTACGGGACACCCCTAATACTATCATGATAGGTACGCCGCTCTACCTTGTACGTGCTTGTACTACCTTCTACATACCATACCAACCAAAATACGATACGATGACGCTTTTTTGGCAATGCTTGGCAAAGCTTGTACGCCGTCCATTTTATCCACTAGTTTGTTTCTTACGTTTATAAGCAGGGCAGATCAAAGAGGTCTAGTTTAATAGGCCTAGACTAGACTCGACCCGCGAGCCGAGCGTATGAGAGCTATCTGACGATCGCACGTGCTGCGGCGTGCCGGCAAGTCTGTTGGCCTAATAGTGTGATTGACCGCAACATACTTAGTACTGTTTCTTGCCTTACGTTTAACACATATTTTCGTAAAAAGTCATACATTTCCTTTGTTTTTACACCATCTTCTGATTTTCATTTTACTTTTTGCTAACGACAGATTCTCTTACATTTCCTTATCTGAAAAAAAAAGGCTTATTTAGCAGACTAAATTAGAATGATTCAGCATAACGATCTTAATAGGGTTACGCAGACGGATGCGGGGTGCATAGACGCAGACGCGGCGACAAGTGCTCGGTCGCCGGCGACGACGCCGCTCCATACTCGGCAACCGGTAGAATGCGCAAGAGTCGCCGCCACCGCGCTACGCGTAATAGCCTGTTGACAACGGCCTGCCAAGCATGCTCCGGGGCTCCGGGCCATTGCAAAAAAGGATTCAGTATTCACGGTTAGGCTCGTAAAAACTTAGCAGCTTCATTTCAGAAGCGCAATGATGAATATCATTTAGAAATAAATTATAGACAAGTGAGCAGGGGTATATGAAGACATCAATTCTTAAACTTATTGTTTTTTTTAGCAGCTTTGAAGTGGCTACTTGACTGCTAGGTTCATTTCATTAACTGAAGTTCTCAGATATTTATTATAATAGGGTACTAAATCTACAAGCAAGAGGTATCCTCTTTAAGATTTGTGGATCTCTGAAACCTCACAATCGATAAGCAGTGGTTTTTGGAAGCTTGTACTCGTACAATTACAAACGTAACTTGGACTTGGTATTTTTATTGCGAGCAGATTTTTGGTTCGTACGTACGTATCCAGTAGTTTTTGCTCGTGAACGTTTTTGAGATGAATCATTATTGGAATTCTTCAAAAAATGAAATAACGAGGTGGAATATAAAACTCGCAATAATGCTGTAACAGGATGGACGTATAATATAAGATTTGTTTCTTTTAAGTAGATATACCTAGCCATTTATGTATGTACCTATGTCTCCAAAGAAATTTAAATTAAAAGAATAACAAGTTTTAAACACCATCACGCCTACATTACCGGGCTTGTCAATGAAAGTAGCTGTAAGTAGAAACGTTTAATCTCGAGATCTGCGTGTTGAGCCAAACGGACGACGACTCTTTATTACAAACATGACGCTATCGGCACATCTAAACACCTTTCATTGACCACGTCGACGTCTAAATTGGGAATTACAAGCTGCCAGTGTAAGTAATGATGGTGATTACGAGCCGGTACGAATGTACGAAGATCCGAGTCGATTCGGCCCACTACTATCGGAAATCGTACACACGGTAGCAAGTAAATGATAACAAACCTCCGAAACCAGAGTCCACTAAAGTTCAAAATAAACCAAAAAGTAACCACTGATTTGAGGCTGACTGTTGCTGCGTGGTCTGATGGCGTGGCGTGACGGTGAAAGTGCACAGTAGCTGGTAATTGATGTTCACAATCATCGCGTTTACGGATGAGTAGTGGTTCACACGAATCAAGAGGATCAGTTACGTTGCGTGCGGTGACCGTCCGGAGGTCGAAGGTCGCGACGTGTGGTCGCTAAGCGGAAAACATTAATTAATTAAATAAAAAACTACGTACATATATTGTAAAAGCTAAATCAACCATGACAGACACTACTGCTGAGAATCACGTTAAAGAAAACCTGGCGAAAGTACGTTAAATTGCACATAAGGAACGATACGATCTTTAAGGTATGACGTCTAATACGCCGTTAATGCGACTGCCTTAAGTGTTAATGACTTTGACTAAAGTACCATGTACGGGAGAAAAGTATCTTTCTTTGCAAGTATAGGTGAAACGGCTAACGGGTTCCATTTATATCTTAATAAAGTTTCTTCTTATTAACATTTAGGTACTAAAGCAGCTGTTGCCCTTGCCGTCAGGAGTGTTGTAAAATAATCCCTTTTGTCCCACATTGCAAGAAATATTACTTATCTTTAGTTTTATTTCAACCTTCTTAAGTTTTAATCTTCTGCTCGATGTACATGTCTGTATCTGAGTTAAGTAGAGCGAATCCTTGAGAACTGGCAGTTGGTGGGATTTAAATTTTTTTACTCGAGTCTCACGGACAGGACGTGGCGTAAAAAAGGCTCCACCTGGCAGGCTCGTCTGTTACCTCCCTGCTAGTTGTGTTTGAGCTATTCTTGGCGAGGTATGCGCTAATGATGCCTTCCCTTCCGAAGCGACGCCACATTTTCCCTGTCTCCACGTGACACATCCCTGCGTGAATCACGCCACACGATCCTTTAGGTTCTCATAAAAATATCTGCGCTCTCCACTTGCAAAAGGAATATGGTGTGTTCACCCCCGCCTTTAATGGTTGAATGTAACTTTTGGATGAAAGGGTTTTTAGGTAGGCCTCCTTTAAATGTCCGTTGTGACAGCCGTAAAATATATGAAAAATTATGACGAAAATAAAAATTAACCTTCTGTGTTGGTTTTAACTGTTTTTACCCGTAACAATTTTAAAGTTTCCAACATTTATCAAAAGCGTTTGTTTCATATTGTTTCATACTATTTCTTACACCGTTAAAACAGTACGCTTCTTGATACTTTCTCGGGAGATCTTCTTAAAGTTTACTTTTATAATTTGCGTATTTTATTGTTCGAATTTTGTTTAAACAACATTATTGCGTTAAAGTGTTATCTTTTATTACATGGACTTTCTTTAAATAAAATCTTGTGGACTTGCTTATGCCAAATGATATAGCTTACAATTTGTTTTCCAATGAGATTCTTCCGAAGAAGTAGGTTATTTTCGAAAAGAGCGTGAATAAATTCTTTCCAATTTTATTTTGTAATCTAATTACGTTATTATGTTACTTCATAAGGATGTGGAAGAGTACCTAGTACCTAGTTAAATAAATTGTATTGCACATGAATACACTCTTGTGCATTCATGTTATGTGTTAGATATTCCATTTGACTTTGTTTCTTATCTGCCACTATTTCTGCCTTAACGTAACTTGATATGCTCAATATTCTTACCTACGTAAGTGCAGTAATTACTTGCCTACTTGCACAATGTGTGTTCGCAGTATGCGCCGGCGCCGCGCCGATGTTCCCGGAACGCGAGCGAGGCGAGGCGAGCAATCTCGCGCATGCGCTGAAACACGATCGACACTCCTCGAGATAAAACGCTCATATTAGGGCTCCCGCACACGACCGAGAATCGGTGGCCGATTATCGCCCAGGACAAGGACGGAAGATCCAGGTGATAACACGTAAGAGCGGGATGCCGACAAAAAATCGGCCACCGATTCTCGGTCGTGTGCGGGAGCCCTTATACATGCAGTCACCCTACACGCCAGCGATTCTCAAAGTGTTGTACGAGAACTTGTAGAGGTGCAACAAGGTCGAAGAGGGTCCGCGACTAAGTAGTTTACGTTATTATATTATGCAGGCTGGCATGGTAGGCAAGTGTTTAAACTGGTCTTGCTCCCGATAGAAAAGTAAAAGAATTCCACCAATAACATTTTCATGTAAAATGTTGCCAAGACGAGACCAAAGTTACCAAAAAGTTATCAGATCTCATGTAGAGCCAAGCTTTTAACACTACCCGCCTTAACTCTACAAGCCCTAACTTCACAAAAAAGCCATACTTTATATGTGTAATAATAATAAGTCTACTAATTGACATCATATCCTGTAAATTTTGTTTAACTGGTAAAATCCAAACCCAAGTTATAGACCGTAAGGGCACTGCATGTTATCCTACGTCATCTAGTACACGAAATTTGCAACTTTGTAGCGATAGTAGTGGCCTAGTAGGTCCACAAAACGTTGGTCTGCCAATCCAAAACCTGGCAGGTTTTGTACAGATGGAGAGAAAAGTGGTTAAATGACAGATTACACGAATGAAATCTATTCGTAGAAATAGAAGGTACCTATACAAGTAAAAAACAACAGGTCTGCCTTGCATCCTCTTGGCAGTTTCGCCAGTCCGACCAAATTTGTGCTCCGATTACATCCGACCACATTTGTGGTCCGACAAGGCAGACCTGTTGTTTTTTATTTATATAGGTACCTTCTAGTTCTACGAATAGATTTCATTCGTGTAATCAGTCATTTAACCATTTTTCTCTCCATCTGTACAAAACCTGCCAGGTTTCGGATTGGAAGACCAACGTTTTGTGGACCTACTAGGCCACTACTATCGCTACAAAGTTGCAAATTTCGTGTACTAACTACTAGATGACGTAGGATATCATGCAGTCAAAAAAACGACGCAGCGTTTCGAGAATAAGTAGGTATATAGCTCGTCTTGGCGGGTAAATCGGGTAATACCAAAATTATCCTTAAAATCGACTTAACTTACGAACATGCTTTTCTATTCAAGTCGCGAGTGAATAGGCTTCTTCTGGGCAACCTCGTTCCATTGTTGACCTCATCTGTCTTCAAGACTAGACTAGATCGAGGTCTAGAGTAAGCCCATTGACAATAAAAAAAATGCCCACAACGTAATGTAACTGACTTCATGAATGGATACACTACACTGTGTGTCCTATTAATGAATAAGTGTTTTTTTATTTTGATTATCTTGTGAAAGTTGCACTTCTTATACAGCTCTATTTTATTCGTGTTTCTTTAAATGAATAAGGAATTATACAAGCTTGAGAAACCCTGCCCTTCTCTACCGCCTGCGCCCGCGCCGTCACACTGCACTAAAAACAGGAGCAACTTGCAGTGACGAGCTTTCTCTTATTTATTTACACCGATATTTAAATAGGTACCCAGTTCCTCATAAGTCTTGATCATCGTACAATATTCATTGTCATTTTGAGCTCTTTTATGCTACTTAAATCATTAATGGAACAACTTTACAAAAATCCAGGCTGGCCCACCGTCGCATCGCAAGGTTGCATATTTGTCGGTCTTTTACAGAATGTATTTCGGAGAGTGTGCTCAAGACCTCCATGAGCTCTTTCCACCATCCCCCTTTTACCATTGGGAGTCCAGATGCACTGCAGGATATCACCCACACTTGTTTGATTTTCCACACAATCGCACAAAGCGCTTTGAAACATCTTTTATTATGCGCACGGCGGAGTGGAATCTATGTTTCCGAGTTCATATAACCCGAATCTATTCAAATGGCGAGTGAATAGGCTTCTTCTGGGCAAGCTCGTCCCATCGTCGACCTCTTCTCTATCCTCAAGACTTGATCGAGGTCAAGAGTAAACCCATTGACATAAAAAATATCCTTTCTTAAAGTCCTACAAGGAACTCCTGTGCAACTAAAGTTCTAGGCCTGCCAGGTTTGCCTTTGAGTTGTCTGTCAATCATTAAATCATTAGTGTGAATTTTCGCAAATAATTCAGTAGGTATTTCATTATCATATCATCATAACATCCCAAGAAACGTCCACTGCAGGACAGGGAGTCCTCTCCAGAACTCCAGCAACAACTCGTGCTACTTAGGAGGGGATTTACCATAGTCACCACGCTTGTAAGCGGTGTGGCTGGCGACCGCTGTTGTTGGTGACCGTACTATGTAAGATAGTACGATACACAGAAAGATGCTGCTGCTCATTCTCCGATTATTAGCCCTTATTCGCCTCTTACGATACCTACGGATAAAGATGGGTTTGTAGTACTATTATTTACCGATATCACGCAGGCGATTTAATACTTATTTTATTGGAATTGCGATCACTTTTGAGTAAATTTATTTCAGCTGCAAGAGCAGACACGCTCCTTAGAAGTGGAGTTGCCGAGTAAATATTCCAGGTACGCAGATACAAGGCAAGGCAATGCAGATAGAACGCCGCGCGCGCAGATATCCTCCCGTCAGCCGTCTCGTGGGGCGCCGGCTTATCGCCTCACACACTTTGATCGCAGATTATACAACCAAGAGCACGCCAAGCTTGACACCCATCGACTGTGCGACTCTAGCCCTTATGGCGGTTCAAATAAGAAAGGTACAAAGTCCAAAGTGTCAAGCTTGGTGCTCTTGATTGTACAACGTGCAGTAAAAAGGGTACAACAATATATAAGGAAATCTGCTCATCACACAAAATTTAAAGAAGAATGATGTTTTAAATAAATTCATCTTCCCAAAGAAATCTGGTCAGTAGATAGCGCATTTGAAACATCTAGTTCTGTAGAATTTTGGAATTTTTAATTCCAAAAAGGTTACCGAATATTTTTTATTAAATTCGTGTAAATGACGCCACTTTTGATACGGAAGCCCAAGTCACCAGAGCTGGTGCAAAGACAAATAGACAACCTTAGGTATAACCCGCCGTAGCTATAAATGATTATTATTAATAATATTCGGAAACCTTTTTTGGAATAAAAAAATCCAAAAACAAGAAGAACAGGACTATGTAGAATGCGAAAATACTGAAATTTTCGCATTTCGATCTAAAAGAAAAGTTATTCAGATGATTCAGTTTTTTGACCAACGGTTTGATGACCAACACCCGATGTTGTGTTGGTCAACAGTGGCTTGTCTTGTCTCGGCACTTCTCACACTAATCCCTGGTCTCGATTCCGTGTTGCCAAGCGTTATCGGATCACTTAGTTACGCTACTTTCGTAATATTTCAATTAGGCTCACGGCTACTGATACTGGACCGTAATAACAAGATTTAAATGTGAGATATTTAGTTCAATTATATCTCAATTCTTGTTTCTGCAAATAAGTGAAATGTAAGTAATACTCACGACTGGGTAAGAGGACCGAGGCGGTTCTCAATAACTCCTCATTAGCTAGTAGGTATCGCTCTCGTCAGCCAGTTGATCCCGCGCAGGAAGGATTGCAGGCTATTAAAAGTAATCTATGGCGTGTTTTATCTACTCCTACGTATTGAAGTTCTCAGCGAGGTATAATCGTCGGTCCGTTATTCCCACATGTCCCGGCTTTGCGCAGGCGTCTTTCAAAAGAAGCTTATTTGTCACATCCGACGCAGGGTGTCTACTCTCAAAGTCCGATATATTGAAACGATACTACTTGAAACATGCAAATGCAAAACTTCGTCCTTTGACAATAAAGTAGAATATTGGTTGGATGCAGTTTGAAAATTCATCCAACCAATATTCTACTCTATTGTCAAGGGACGAAGTTTTGCATTTGCATGTTTCGAGTAGTATCGTTTCGATATATCGGACTTTGAGAGTAGACACCCAGGAGTTTGCTGCGTATCTATTCGTTTCGAAATACTTACTTATTAATATTTCATCTTTAGTCGTGAAAGTGGTAACTGTGTCTTCTCTTATCTAAGTAACTTTTTCTATTTCAAAATCTGTATTACTGATTTGCGCTGGTTGGCTGCGAAATTAGAAGACGGCTCCTTTGGTTAATAAAATATAATTTAAAAACGGTAAAACACACAGTAAATATAAGTAAATCAAGTAGAGACGAGAGACTGCCAAAACTAATCAATGTCGTAATTTGGAATTTGCTTACGTCTAAGTTTAAATATACATATTTACAGAAGCCTGCCAGCATCAGGCTAGCAGGCAACCTCCGTCGTCGACATTCCCCCTCCTGGTGGCACGACCAGTGGCACCAAAAGTACTCCGACGGCGCAGGTTGCCCATCAGGCTCAGCGGATCGGGAGAGGTACGATCTTTCGCATAGGACGTCGTAAGACGCCACCTTGGGTTCGCACGTCTACCACACGCACGATCCCATCTCTCCCGGTCAGCTTCTGGGTGACCCGCCCCAACGGCCATACGTTCCGTGGCATGTTAGGATCAGCCACTAGCACCAGGTCTCCTACTTCTATTTCCGTTCTGGCTCCTGTAAAAATGATGGCGTCGCAACTGAGGTAGATACTCGCGCACCCAACGATTCCAAAACTGAGTCGCCATGGCTTGAGATTTCCGCCACTCACGTCTTCCAAACTGGTCTGATGGATCGCAGCGTCCGACGGTAGCATCTACTGAAGAAGCGCCAATGAGGAAGTGATACGGAGTTAGAGCTTCTTCACTTCCTGGTTCCGTTGGAACGTAGGTCAGGGGTCGGGAGTTCAAAATTATTTCGACTTCCGCCAGAAGTGTTACTAGAGTCCATTCTTTGGGAGTGTTCTGGTTTAGAATTACTGCCAGACTTCTCTTCACGGACCCAATCAGTCGCTCCCAAGCACCTCCCATAGAGGGCACTCCTGGCGGTATGTTTTTCCATATGATGCCGCGCTGAGTTGAAAATTCGCTCTGTTCCTCCAGCAATGCTCGACGCAATTCATTAGCCGCCCCGTGAAAAGCAGTTGCGTTGTCGCTTGTGATTGTTGTTGGGCGGCCCCTTCTTGCAATAAAGCGCCGGAGCGTGTTTATCGCGGCATCTTTTGTAAGTTCATTCACAACTTCAAGTTGGACGGCGCGAGTTGACATGCATGTAAATAAGGCGACCCACCTCTTCTCGTGTCGACGTCCAATCGTTACCATGAGGGGTCCATAATAATCTAGACCGACGTGAGTGAACGGGCGAGTGTGATGGTCCAGACGCTCTGTAGGTAAGGTACCTTCCGGTGGGATGGGTGCGGTCGACGCTTTTCTTCTTCGGCAATATGTGCATTGGTGTGCCACGGAACGTATGACGTTTCGAAGGCCTATTACCCAGAACCTTTGGCGGCATTCGTTGAGCACCGTCTCATTGTTCCCATGACCGAACTTGTCGTGTAAATATTTTATATATAAACGTACTGCGGTGTCTCGGCCGGGAAGAATGAGAGGGTGTTTAACAATTTGTACGTTGTTAACGTTGACAATTCGCCCACGCATCCGCAACAACTGTTCTTCGTCGATATAAGGGTTCAGAATTCGAATATTACATTTCAAAGGGAGAGAACTAGACCTGCGAAGAATTTCGTACTCCTCGGGAAACGTCTTCCTTTGAACTTGTCGCCAAATCATCTGCTCCGAAAGTTGTAAATCATCACAAGATAAAGTGACGTCATCGACAAGAGGAACAGAAGTTGCACCGGCTGCGTTTTGACGTCTGCGCTGTAACAACAATGCGCCAAATGTATACACATATGCAGTAGAGCGTAAGAATCGACTCCAGCTGCTGAATCGATTCACATCTGGTAGAGGGATGTGAAGCGGTTCGGCCGGCTCCACGATAAGTCCTACAAAATTTCTGAGTTCTCCGCACTCATAGATAGAGCGCCAGTATGCGACAGCAGCGTAGGCTGAGTCGCTGGCGTCACAAAAGATATGGAGCTCTAACCTAGCGAGCGCGCCAGAAAGGAAGTAGCAGCGAGGCACTTTCAGAGATTCGATATTAGTAAGGGCCTCGTACCACCCCCCCCACTGGCGACACTCGCTGGGTGAGAGCTCTTCGTCCCAACTTTTCGTTGTCCGCCACGTTTGTTGAAAAAGTATTCGACCGTGAATAGTAAGTGGGATCAGAATGCCCAATTTGTCGAATATTTTCATTAGATCACTTAAAACCGATCGTCTAGTAAGTTTGATAGAATTTTGGGTAATCGAACTTTTAAACATAAAATTGTCTGATTTTGGTAACCAAAACATACCCAAAATTCGGAGACCGGTATCAAATACGTTCGATCGCCACAGTAGACCAACTTCAAACCGCCCATTTGGTAGCCGTCGCGTGGTCTCGTTTAATATATGTAGCGCGCGTTTCTCAGACTCCGTATAAGGATCCGCTTTACAAACTCCTAACGATTCCAATTTGTAATAATCTCGAATCAAAACATCTAGTTTGGTATCGTCAAAAGTTTGTAGTGTAACGTTGTTAATTAGATAAGGTTCTAAGTTAACTTTTGTGTTCCCGCCAAAAAGTACCCAGCCCAATTTTGTCTTTGATGCTATGGGTTGTGAAAGAGTTCCGATACGATTTTCCGTTGATAAAAGTGCATGCCAATTATTTGCACCGATTAAAACCTTTGGGGTCGCGGAAACATAGTAAATTTGTGGAAAGAGGTCTGAAAGGTAATTTAGTTTATCTATGTCCTGCTGTTTGATTGACTGTGTCGCCAATGTCAGGTTTGGACGGTATGGACGTTTGTCAAACTTATTATGTCAGATGAATGTTTACCTTTCAGCTCTACAGAAAAAATGATTGATTTTATGCTTGATTTTGTTCCTGTAACGCCTTCGAGACTGATCTCTGTTGGTGTGCCCTCTGCACCAATCTGTTTTGCAATGTCCGTATCCATCAGTGTAGCGGTGGAGCCATCGTCCAAAAGTGCATAAGTATCAACTGAGGCTTTCGGTCCGAAGAGCGTTATGGGAACAATTTTGAGGTATACTGGCTGAAAACTAGGAATGTTTGTAGTATATACAGGGTTGGCGGTCGCGGACGGCAAGGAAGGTGATACGGCAGCAGATGTGGTTCCAGACTGTGAGGGGATGGGTTGTGATGATGATGATGTCGGTATGGTTGTTGTGTTGTGACACGGTTGCATAGGCCTTTCGTGCTGTACTGGTCTCTCTTTGTGGAGTAGCCTATGATGAGGTTTCTTGCATAGACTGCACGGTTTTGCCTTGCAAGTGCGCCACCGGTGGTTGTCTTTGAGACATCTTGCACATACCTTGTGGTTCATCACCCACTGCCATCGATCATCTACAGACAAGACAGTAAACTTATCGCACACCTTGACTGAATGAGCCTTCTTGCAGTAGAGGCAAGATATTATTTCTGCTGCTGGTATGTTAGGTTGCTTCGGGTTACTAAGACCCACTGCTGGACTAGGCCTAGGTGGGATAAAAACACTGGTCCCTTCTCTTGGGAAAGTAGGAGGTGAGAAAGAGAAAGGCTGTGTTGGGCCAAACCTTAAACTCCTATCAGCTTCTCTAGTTAGAAATTTACCTAAAACTTCTAGGCGAGGAGCCAGAGGATGGGCAGCCTCATAGTCAGCAGCATAGTCCTGCCATCTTGCTAATAACAATGGTGTTAATTTGCCTAATATACACTGAAACAATTCAGGTGAAAACAGATAGCCAAATTCTTTCATAAAATTTATTGTTGCCAAAAAGTTATTTAATTTACATGCCAAAATATTTAAATCACGACCGAAAAATTCAGAATTTAGTTTCGGAGAGATTTTTAAAATATTAAGTTCGTAATTTATAATTATTTCTGGTCTGGCGAAGCGCATGCGAAGTGTGTCGATTATACATGTAGGGTCCTCGGCAGTATAAAGTAAGGACGCAACTGCTTCGCGCGCCTCGTAATGGAGGCTTAGCCTTAACCTATTCAGGTTCTCAGTTGGCGAGAAATAATTCTTAGTATCATCGTACTGACGCTTGAAAGCTAGCCATTCGTGCGGATTTCCAGCGAAGGTAGGCAGCGATGACACTACTGCTGGCTTCCTCGTAGCGGCGGTGATCTGCTCCCTCGATAGGCTTGCGATAGCCTGGGCCAGAGCCAACACGCTGCTGTTGGAGTCAGGGTGGACGTTGGTGGGCTGCGGTGGAGGCGGTGGGGCATCGTTTGCCTCCCACTCGCGTTGTACATCACACAACCAATCTGTAAAACGTCCCGGCCCATCTCCGGGACTCAAAGGTACTTGATTAACTAAATTAGTATGAGTGAGTGGTAGAGGGCGATTAGCGGGTGAAGAGGGCTCATTTGGTGGTAGAGGGGTTGGCTCGGTAGCAGGGAGCTGTGGGTTAGTCGTGTCGATGACTACGACGGGATCAACAGCGATGCTGCCTGCAGTTGAGCCGATGGCGGCTAGTTCCGCCTCATACTCTGCCTCCAAGGCTTTCTTCTTAGTTTCCGCCAGCTGCTCCTCTAGGTCTGCCAAGCGGCGGAGGTGACGGGCCTCTGCTGCCTTTCTGGCACTTAAAGTAGTTCGCTCACTTACCCTGGTACTGTGTGAGGTGCGGGAGGCATTATCTGCCTCACCACACTGTGCCTTTGTCTGGGAGCGTGTCTTCATTTTCAAATTTTGATATGTAAAATTTGGAATTTCGCAAGAAAACACGGATCGAAAGGACCAAAAATATTACTGATTTGCGCTGGTTGGCTGCGAAATTAGAAGACGGCTCCTTTGGTTAATAAAATATAATTTAAAAACGGTAAAACACACAGTAAATATAAGTAAATCAAGTAGAGACGAGAGACTGCCAAAACTAATCAATGTCGTAATTTGGAATTTGCTTACGTCTAAGTTTAAATATACATATTTACAGAAGCCTGCCAGCATCAGGCTAGCAGGCAACCTCCGTCGTCGACAATCTGAATTTCACATTATTGTTTTTAACTAGTTTCCTATAAGCAGGTCTAATAGACGACTGAACTGTCTGCCAAGTCAGTAATTTGCAACAACGTAAAGCCAAAGCCTGCAATAATGTTACAGGAAGGGATTGATGATTCCCGGTGAGCAAAGCCTGTGCAAGTGTTAATTGCGAGTCATTCGTCTGCCGGCAAGTGCCCCCGTGATGGCCGCCTCACGACCACAGATACTGCTAACTGCGCCAACATTATTTCTGTGGCTCTACAGTACTCTACCATGCTATATTTCATCCACTTCAATTTACTTGTGTACCCTAACAAATGCTAACAATCGGTGCAGTCAGTTTCCTTACTGGTGGGGCTATTTGTCAGTATATTGACGTTGGCGCTCCCTCGAGCTATCATTGCAAGCTTGTACTTACTTACTAACCCCTCCCATGTTAACAACTTTACTTAAAGAAAAGTTAAGTACTTAAATGTTCATGTTAATAGCACCTGATAGGTGACAGATTAAGAAAGTTTCGCGAGTTTTATTTATATCAGGTGTGTAAAGTGTCAATTTAATAGCTATAAAAATCATAATTAGGCGTAATTTTTCGTTATATGGTGTTGGTTGGTGGGTAGATTGTAGCGACGGGATCGCCGTGACATGATGCCATAACTTGCGGGGTGGAGTGTACTGGAACCGGAGAAAAAGCGGTCGGACAGTGAAAGGCTACAGCTAACAGCTATAGGTACATTAGAAAAAGGGCTTTTTATAATTTTTTTTGGTGAGAAAAATTCGTTTTCTGACTATATTTTCTGGGTATCCATAAAATAAGAATAATTTTAAAAAGTTAAGATTTTTTTAGGCATAGTATAAGGGTTACTTTTAACAGCGCGTAATAATGATCTAGATCCTAGAATTATCTACTACTGCATTTTACTCAGACCAGCGTGCTGGCAGCGACCTAACCAGCGGCTAGCCCAACTAACCCTGAATGGTCATAATTAGGGGGTCTAAATCTAGACAACATGCCATTAAATTAAGAAATTACGAAAGCGAACCTTATAAAATGTATGGGATGACATAATATTTTGTCATCCCATGCATAACATGACATCCGCATTTGTCAAATTAAACATTATCTAGAATGATTAGTTTTTCGCAAAGCGAATCTTGAACTTAGTATGGACAAAACTAGAGCGTTCGATGAATTGTTCCTACAGACGGGTTGCAGAATGATCGAAATATATCGTGTTAAAGGTCGCGCCACGCAACTAATTGTTTTGAGACCATTTTATTTTTGCTTCTGACAGTACTTTTGAAGATTTTAGGTAAGCAAATTTTTTCGTGTCGAGGTGGGATCGTGTCGAGGTGGGATGTCGCCGTTTCTTTTTCGTCCTATGTATTTAAAAAAAAAATTATTAGATAACAGAGTCACACACCTTCCAGAATTTGGCCATACAGGTCTAAAAATAACCTCATATAGTTATTTTGTATATCATAGCTTCGTAGGTAAGACGTGGCTTTGAATCTACGGCAAGTGTTTTATTGCACCGCGTCGCGTGGCTCTAAGGCAACTTGTTTACTATAAGATATACATTATCTCACACTCGTCTGGTTCCAATAAACGAGGAAATTTACAAACAAATGTCTTATTTGCGCTGCTCTCGCAACTTACATGTCGACGATTTCTTACTGGTCCAAACATACGTCGAACCGCTCCAAACTCGCCTCTCTGCTTTTTTCCTGATCGATTTGTCATGAAACTTTATTACCTTTCCTGAAGGTAATATTCCTACATTCCTTTAGCAGATAACGTCGTGTTGTTTACGCAACGTATCCATATAGACTTGGACAAGCTTCATTCTGCAGCAAAGATAATAATAATAATGTCATTATGCTGACTGCAGGTAGGCTAAGAAATGCTTCACTTTAATACGTTCCATCAAAAGTTTTGAGAATTATGAGATATTTGAAATTGATTATTTTTGAGAATAGCCACCGAAAGCTCTCGGTTTCAAGTGCTGATGGATAGAGCACAGTCGAAGCTTTCTTCGTATATTATTGCTACTTACTACTGTTTATGTATAGGTTAGGTATATTACCTTACCAGAAAAACAAGGAATAAAACATATATTTTTTACAAATACAAGAAAAGAAAAGCGTAAGTACCTATTATGTATTACGGGTAATTCTTACCACATAGAAGATTGTAAGATAATATAAAAAATATATAGAAGAAAATACGGCATCATATTATTCCCGCGTTGAATAAAACACACAGTGATATCTAAAAGTGATATATTTAATTTTATTTAACTCTACAATAAATAATAGTAATAATAAATGTACAGAAACTTGTTTTCAACTGTTGAAGAATCTATTTAACAGTGTTATTTATAGTTTACAATAATCCGCGGGTTTACAAACAATAACGCATTATACAATTTACAACCTCACTTAAACATAAATATTACAAGTAGGTTATATAGCGCGGCAATAAAATATAATATAATCGTTGGTATGAAGTTCAAGAGCCTCTATTAAAATGGCACAATTACAATTCAATACAAATTACTTACGTTAATAGGCACGGCATTAATTTTAATTCTAATGGTCCATAAATTTTATCCCTATCAGACAGTCTTATTTCCAATAGGCAGGTCATAGTCATTTTATTGGTTAGTTCATCAGCGGATGTAGGTTTAGTGTTTCCCTGCGATCAGTGCGATCCCACAAGATCCCACAGCTTTAATGAACACACAAAACATACAATATTGACTGCGCATAACTAATAGGTTACAAATATCCAATAAACTTTTGCACAGCCTTCTATGCGCGCCATACAGTTGCCATACACAAAGGCAGATTACAACAAAAAGACAAGCTTACATACTAAAGTGATCAATACAAAGAAACTTATAATATTTTGAAAAATTATTTGAAAACAGGATCAGAGTAAGAAAAATTGGAGAACTGATGAACTTAACCAAACCAGACCCTTTCATAATACCATAAGGTAGCATGACACAAGCAAAATGTCTTTTATATAAAAAAGTTTTCACACGTCTCTCCAGTCCCTTGCATATCAATTTCGCACATTATTAATGGTCAGCTCGAAATGTTGATAAAATTATTATTCACATTTAAACTAAAGGACAGGTGTTAAGCCTTAAACCTGTAATTTTCACAAAATACATTAATTAAGAGGTAAAAGTGAAATATAAATATCGCCATCAGTCGATGCACAACTTTCGAGTGTTTATCAATGTGGGGCTGCAGATAACCTGCTCGCGGCTTAAGATACTTTTACCTAAAAAGATATCCACAAAATATGTACAGCAAATCTACAATAAGTCGTTGTCCTTATAGCCGTCTTTAGTTATACTAAAATGTACAGGAGATAACAACGAAACCGTCAACGTAAAACTGAACCAGTATCATCGTGAAGACGCTATGTCTTTGGCACCAACTCCAGGCCTCACCCAGCCTACAGCTCGTCTCAACAAGCTGCCGCCTCACGACGGAGACGAGCAGCGCCCAACTGGACGAAGCACACAAACTCCCGTCAAGGAGTAACCACGACTCGACCGTCACCGCTCGCTTGGCACGACGCATCATATGCTCAGAGATGGCCGTTTCTTCCTGACGCTCTTGTTGCTGAGTCCGAGGATCGATCCGATCACCTGCGAACACAAACATTGATCAATTTACAGTAGCTTTGGTTACGCAGCTTCCACGTTGAAGGTTTGGTAGTAGATAGTTACCTTAGAGACGGAGTAAGCAGCGAGCTTGCGTCTCGGTGGTAGCAACATGGCAAGCGCTCGTGCCTCCCGGAGCAGCGCGTGGAAAGCGAGCGCGGCGCCGGCGCACGACTCCGCCGCTGACACCTCGTAGAACTGACACCCGAACCGCAGCGACAGCTCCTGACCCTCCTCGGTATTCACGACTCTGTAGAGCAAATTGTATTTTAGCGTCGTCAGTACAATGATGACTATATTTAGAGTTGATTATGTAGATACGGACCTAGCGTGTTCCAAGTCTGTTTTGTTGCCGAGCAGAGTGACGGCGGTGCAGCCCGGCAGCCGCGTGCGCTCCAGCAGCGCCAGCAGCTCGGCCGCCGCCAGGAACGAGCGCCGCTCGCACACCGAGTACACCACCGCGAAGGCGTCCCCCCATCGCACGTGTTCCGCCAGGCAGCCGCGCAACTGAATAACACATTCTCATCTTAACATCACAAACATTCCTCATCACTATATCTCCTTAGCGAATGGTGATATTTACCGCGCATCCACACGTATCTAAAACTTCCACCTCAGACATAGCTCCGTCGAAAGCCACACGGTGCTGATAGAGGAAGTCTGAAACAACGCCAAGATTATTGTCATACTCGTATCATAATAAATCTCTATCTGTTTAAACCTTCTAAAGCATCTCAATTTCGACCTCGTGCCATATTGGCTTTCGGAGAGCAGTGTCACACGCATCTAGGTTACACGGTTGGTTTGCGCAGATTAATTTACTTAGCAAGTGCCTATTTAATAACTAGATCTAAACCGCAATGTAAGACCTCGAATTCGATCAAAACACAAACCACGTTGCGAAATACCTTGCCTATCCGTGTATGGATTGATTTATTTAAATAAGTCTGCAGTTTTTGTGGTACGGGTTTCTATAAAAGGTGCATGTCCGCGCGGTGCCGGCGCCACAGTCCGCGCTGGCTGTTCGAAGTCCACCTCTTGCCAATTTCGCAAATAAACCGCCTATTGGCACCCGCAGTTTGGCAACGCAACCATCTGATTGTGAACTAAGGTGTGTCCTACGAATCTACGCTATGTACCTATTTCTGTATTTTACACACCATTGACATTATTAGGTGTCAGGAGATCACGCAATGCTAGTAGTACCTTATAACAATGAGTGTGTAATAATGATAATGAAATAGGCTTACCTCCTGTAGAGCTGTACTCGCCGATATACCTCTTGGTCAAGTACCGCACGACCACAGCTGAAACAACGAAATCTCTATTAGTCGAACAAAATATATAAATACCGCAATCTTGTAGAAAGTCAATTTATTGATTACTCATAGTTTACAGTTTATCTAGCGCGATAAAACGCATCGCGGTGTTTGATTTACAAGTTGGTAATAGAGAAAGCCGCAATTAGCGACCATAATCGGTAAGAGGTGTTACAAAAGTTGTATCCCTGATTCAGTTTATAACTACAAGCCTCAATTAGAGGGAAAGCGGACAAAGGGCTGTGGGCAGTGCAGGCAATAGTGCAGCACTGGTATGCTATATAGCAGGAGACTGTGGGGAATGCGACTATGCTATGCCCACTGATGATCGTCGATGCTCGACAAGGAATCGGCACTATACATCTTGATTGGATCAATGGTAATTAGTCCACAAACAAGAACAAACGTTTGTTTAATAATATTTATTTTTTATTGGGGACTTTCGCACAAGGTCACTTGATCCCAAACCAGGCAAAGCCTGTACTGTGGGTATCAGTAACTGATACGAGTATACCTACATTCATAACTATGTTTGGCCTGGGCGGGGATCGAACCCGCGGCCCACGGCATGAAAGGCAGGCTCACTACCAACCACACCAAAAGGGCTTGTCAAAAACCCTTCAAGTATTTTACAAAAGATTTTCGTAGAATACGAAAAAAGTTTTTAAATCTGAAGTTTTTAAATCTAAGAAATTAGAATTATTATAATTATGACACAATGTTTCAAAAATTAAAGCAATCATTATTGAGGAACCACTCCGATACGATATGTAATACGGGTATATACGTCACAGTCGTTAGGGATTGTTTCACTCGCAATGCATACTACTCACTAAGGAGACAATCAGATAAAATTAGTCCGTACCGGAACTGGGTTCCTTAAGTTTGATTGCAGATATCCATATCCTGTCGCAATAAAGCCTAAATTGCGAATCAACTCTGCCACGCGTGTAATGAAAACGACATCATACTGAAATATACGGACCATTTTGAAGCAATCGCCATCCAATAGTGCACGGCTATCGTATCGGACGGTAAGCACCGCAATATCGCGCCTGCAATTCCGCAGAGTTACACTCATAGCACTCTCTTGATTTTAATGTTTAGTAGGAAACAGTTGCAGCGATATTTCCACAAAATATAATATCAACCGGATGCAAGAGATAGGGTTTTAATGTGTTTCCAAGAATGAACGCATTTCTTGAACCATTCTAGAGAGAAGAGTAATTGTAGAGGGAAGTGGGAAGCAAAACACCTTCGCATAAAGTACAGTGTGATACTGCATAAAAGACAGTTTTGATATCATTTGTTACTATAATACACA
Source organism: Athrips mouffetella (assembly GCA_947532105.1). Classification (NCBI taxonomy): domain Eukaryota; kingdom Metazoa; phylum Arthropoda; class Insecta; order Lepidoptera; family Gelechiidae; genus Athrips; species Athrips mouffetella. The sequence goes on along the minus strand of OX383961.1, from coordinate 278,867 downwards.
AAATATGACGACAAATATTACAACAAACTACCTAAATTATAAAAGAGAGTTTTGATACAGGTATCTTCTGTTGCTATAATTCAGAAATGATGTATTGTTACCGGAAAATAGCAATAATAGTAGGTAAATTGATAAATTTTCGCGACATTTGATCAACTTTCGAAAAATGAGAAACTCATAGGAAACTCCGTAGATCCATAGGTCTATTAGGTAAGACAAACATCCATTGCATTCTACCTATTATGGGGATTGGTTAGGTTGTGTTAGGTTCTGTTTCGACCAAACACACGAGACGAGTGAGCGAAGCGAGTGCCAGAAGCGAATTTGGTACAGTATATAATTTTTCTACAGTTTATCAACTTACTCTTTACTCAACTTAGCGAATAGAAATTGATCAACTAAGCGATGCTTGTTACTTTCTGGTGACATACAACGTGAATTTGTATTGGTTCCGCATCCGAAGCCCAGTGATTATACTCAAGATTACAAGCCACTTTCCGAAGAAAAAATGTTCCGTGATCGACTCATTTTGTATGGGAAGGCGACAAATTTGTTGCGAGTAAAAATTTTTTTCTTCGGGAATGTTGCTTGTTTTCATGAGCAGAATCATTGGGCTACGGGTGCGAAACCGATACAAATTCACGCTGTGTACACTACCTACTGACATATTCCTACAAATGCCATTTGGAATATCGGTAAGTCTACATTTGGTTGGAAATCCGAAGGAGTCGACACAAGACAGTGATGATACACGAGCCGTCAGAGCGGACAATAGCGAAGTGAGATGTTTACGCGAGTTCTCATCAGCTGCGCTCGCGCCAACCCGCGGTCATGGTGACGCAACGAGCCGGGATCCTGCAAACTACCGATAAACATGCCGGCCACACTTTATAGCGACATCGTCAATTTATGATCCTCACTCAATACTAACAGCACATATCATACACACAGATCAGCCCTAATAATAACCACCAAAAATACCACCCGATGATTAATGTTGTTTATTATCCCAATCAATTCAGGCACAAAACAATCAATGTATGTTAATTGCTGCTTCTCGGTTATCTATCGAGGTTGTCGGACTTTCCTTTTATGTGTATCGTGTGTTCCGCTCCTAAAGTGGGTCAGTGTGTGATCCTTACGCCCTCCGTCATTCAGCGCGCTCATTGCATTATGTTACATTTTACTAACCGTCAATTTCCTTGTAAAGTCCTAAGCTTATTATGTTACAACCCACCAAGACGGTGTCGTTGCCCACTAAATAATAATATCTACCTTGTATCTACATTGTAATTCCACTCGAGATCTGCTCTGCTTGCCAAAACCAATATAGTGGTGAGATTCACGTTGAGTTGAATTATTTTCAAGGCTTCAAAGATAAAATTTTGTGCTTTCAATGTGGCAGCTTTTAATTTTATTTCTTACTTAAGTTTCAGATAAGGATATCGGTAAAAGTGATCGAATCAACGAAAATGAAAGTTAAAGCTATTGAACATGAGTGCGAACAGCCGAGCGCTTCGTAATATTAATCACGGTGAGATATTGCAAAATGGGAAAAGTTGCGTTGTTATCAAAACATGTAAAATAAACACGCGAGCAGTAACCGCCGTTGGTGGAGTGGAGTGGAGTGAACGCACCAATTACACTAACGAGGACTTTCACTGGTTGATACCCACAGCAGCAGTTCAAGGTGATCCGCGAACATCGAGCACCGGGTATCGCCAAGCGCGGGATTATCCTGAATCCAAGAGATTCAGAATTCAGATTCAGATAATTTACTCACTGTAGATTCTTTAGAATACTTATTGAATGTCATGCAGAATACAATGCAAATAGATCGAGTCTACGCCGTTTCGGATCGTGCTACGAGTATGATTCCATGTATTCACTCTTACATACACATGGAGCGTATGTAAAAGTAAATACATGCAATCATAGCACGATCTTGAAACGAATATCACTTGAAAAAAATAACGATTCCCTTAAGTTTGACACGAAAAATCCAAAAATATGATAGGTTAGGTGAGGTCTATTTATATTGCAAGTTATACGAAACTTCGAGGATGATTTTGTTCGTCTTTTGCCATCTTTTGTGATTCCACACACATACACAGAACCCCTTTGCCCTGACCAGTTGCCATCGACGGCGCAAACAACTGATATAAAATAACACCACCTCCAATCTACATACACACTGCCACAAGAACTTGGACTCATAACCGGTAACGTATGACGCGATGTTATCACGCCGCCGCCGCAGGACATGCTCTTCGATTTGTAAGAATACCGTTACATTTTACGTAACCCTCGACTGATACTAACCTTATATCAAAAGCTGCGGAAAATCATAATCCTGAAATTGGATTAAATTGGATTCTTTACCTATGCATTCTTAGTGCTTCATTTTCCTTGGGTCACTTAAAAAGTCTTGGTAAGCAAACAATATTATTTTCTATTGCATAAATGTTACAAGACAAATGTTGCATAGGCGATGATAATAAGGCTAACTTTATCCACACCATTTTAAGTTTTTTGTGTACCCGTCGTAATCTTCATTTATTATATATATTCTTTATTTTGCACAAATTGTAGTCAACATAAAATTGGTTTACAAAGGTGAGCTTATCTCTATAAGAGATCTCTTCCAGCCAACCTAGCTGGTGTGAAAGAATGACATGAAAAGGGGCACAGGAATGTGCATTTTGAAGTGTGAAATGAGAATTAAAAAAAAATACATATGTTTTTAATAAATAGCAAACTAGCATAAAATATGGAGAAAAAAAAATACCTACTTATACTACTTACACACTAATATACTAAAAATTACAATATAAACAATAAGGCATATACAAAGAAGGATAAACATACTTTTAAAATACATACATACATAAATACTTACATAAACTAAAAATAATATTATAATGGTTGCGATAAGTAGTGCTCTTTTACTCGCATCTTAAACGATGTTATTGAAGGACTGCTTTGTATAGATTATGTGCAATAAATAATCAATTTATCTATTTACAGTGCACAATGTAAAGTATGTCCTTGCCACTGTGTAATGTGGTAAATTATTCACAGAAACGGTCATATAGTTAACCTTCTGCTGACGTGGTATACGTCTCACAGACGTTATTATTTTTATTAAGACAATATTTTGCAAACCACGCGACGCGCGGCGTTACCCCTCCCGCTACCTTCCCATCCCGCCATCTTGTTGCCGCCAGTCGCGGCTGCGAGCGCGCCGAGTGCACAGGTGTCCACGCAGGAGCGATCACCGTCTCACAGACGTAAGCACGGTGTTTATGTACAAAAACTGAGCATGTCTCTTGGTCGTCACCTCTGTGTTTACGTAGGTAGCCACATAGGGTCTCGTTGACGTTACATCGGTTTTAATTTTATTCAATTCCGCAATTCAATTCAATTCTACTATCACTTGCTCGAGAATTAGTTCTACCTGAAATGAAACTACGTGTCTATAATGACAGAATCCCCCGTGAACTTCGGCTAACAATAGAGCGTATTATTGGACCAACCGACATGCCTGAACCTCCTCCTCCTCTACAAAGCCAAGCTAATCAGGAACCTGGAACACGGAAGACGTGTGCAATTTGTCCAAGTCGCCTAAAAAGAAGGACAAAGTACTATTGCCATCAATGCAAAAAGCCAATGTGTCTTACTTGCTGTCTTCAAATATGCAATGACTGTATAATACGTCGTTGAAAATGTACCAAATATGTGCCTTGTCATTTTTTTTATTATTGAAGGAAGACTAATTATTTTTGTTATTTTTTAATTATAATACAAAGAAGTAAAGATTATTTAAGTTCATTTGTTGATTAATGAGTAGAGTAAAAAAAAAATGAGACTGAAGTAAGTTCCTAAATTTTGCTAAGCAATTATTGTCAATTCATGAATAAATGTTGATTATTCTTAAAATTAGGTCAGTAGTTTTATTTTATCTGTAATAAATTCACCTAAAACATGTTTTAAACAATTTGTGAAACCCTAACAGTATAGTATTGTTCAATTTATTTAATTTTATTTCAATTTATTTTTTTACGTCTGTGAGACAGTACCGCGGCGTTAGAGTTACATTTAGACCAGGACGTCAGCCAAAGGTTAAGCAATAAGTAAACAGCACGATCGGGGTTCAGAAAATCTAAAGGGACAAGTCTCGCTCCTCGACCGTGAAAGAAATTTTGCGCTCATTTTGTTTAAACTGGAACGGTGAAGGTAATAACGGGACCCGAGGAAAGGGGTTGAACCACTTGAACCGCGACGAGACGATCGAGAGACAGTAGCAAAAGCCAAATGTTAATTAAGAGCATCGCGCGGTGATCACATGCACGAATCAGGACCCGCTTGTTCGCCGGTCGCCGGTCGCCACGCTGCTTGCAATTGTAATTGGACACCAGCATTAATTTACATTTTTAACCTACACTGTGTTTTCTTGCCACTTAATTACCTCCTTGTACTGGCAGTGCGAAAACGGGTCCCTACACGCACCACTGATAAGCATATTCCATTCCACATCTCGCAAAGAAAGGTGACCTCCACCATTTTGTGTTCCACTTTTACTTCACCTACTATATTTTTGACCAGTTTATATTTGGTTTCTTCAATTTTATTAGTGGAACAAGTAAACAATTGAACTACAGAGTCACTTTTATTAATTAAAAGGCTGTTAAATACCGTTGTACAAATTACAGACGACTAGACGAGCACTAAAATTTATTTTTGTATTTCGCGAAGGATCATACATAATCCGCATGTTCATTTGCTTTCTCTGCCATTCGGTTGCCACGTGCTAATAGAAACCTCTCCATCCTAACCCAAAAACATTGACAGGTGATATGATAATATTAATCTTTGTATAACCCAAAAGTCTAGAAAAATGCGGAACGTTATAGTTCTCACGGATTTATAGCATGGCTGTCAACAAAGAGCTGCACGAACAGGTGCTTATTGTATTGTCAAAAGTGACATTATTTCGACTGCCTTCTTTTGTTGCTGGGCGTATTATAATGCAAAATGAGTTTCCAATTTCGACTTACTTTCTTGTATAAAAAGGCTGAGAGGAGCCAAGCCACCCACAAATAGTAAGTCACTATTACTATAAATTTAAGTAGCCGAACTGGGCGTATTATCATGCAAAATGAGTTCCCAATTTCGACTTACTTTCTTATATAAAAAGGCTGAAAGGAGCCAAGCCACCAACTAAGTCGCTATTACTATAAGTTAAGTGGCCGAAAATGCTTTATTTGACGTACCATGACTTACTTTTGTAGATGAAAGAACATCTTTGTCACCAAGTCACAAAAGTAAGATCGAAAATATCAGTTTATTTTTCACGTTGCTAATAATAAAATTCTATTTTATATGCAGTTATTTTAATCGGTGATTACGATCAACATTTTTGTGGGTGTTTAATGGAGTGGGTTTGGTGTGTGATCCCGGCAGACGCGCACTGGACGAGAGATGCGCATGAGTCACCAGTGCTCGCTCGGCATGCGGTTGGCCTCACTAACCACGAGGCGCGGGTGCACTATTAATACAAGTGCAGTTGACATTTGCGCGTTCCCGATCTATGATCCAGAAAACATGCCGCGGGTTCATGATCCCAATTTAATCATACCATGTTCTTGCAAACCCTTTTTTTTGACAAATTTGTAAAAGCTTTCTGTTTCAGTGACTGATAGCATTTTTAAGGCTGAAGTTTCTTTTTCTGGCTATTCATTTCTCCATTTACCTAATGTTTTTGTATTATCCATTTGTATTGGATGAGTGTAACAGGTAACGACGTAGTTTAGTTTTAAAGTATTCTTTTTCTTGAGAGGCATTCAATGATATTTGGAAAAGGTCGGACATTGCCCGGGCTTTTTGTATTTAATCTTTAAATAAGAAAGCTGTAAGACTTTTGGCAAATGTCGACAAAACCGCCTCTACATTCCATAACTTTAGAGTTCGCGCGCAGATATACGCCTAATTTAGCCGAGTGACATGTCTGGGATGTTTGCGGCTGCTGCGGGGCCTATTCTCAGACTGACTCACTCAACGATAATTATGCTACGACGGCCAACCAACGCGAACCGCATGTACTACAAACATAAACATATATCTACTCCGTGATCGTTACGTGTACGGTACAGTATTTATTGCGCATTTCTTTAAGAATTTGATTACTTACATTAGGTGATCTGATGTGTCGGGACGAAAAACAAAAAAACCGTCCAAGTGCGAGTCGGACTCGCGCACTGAGGGTTCCGTACCACCACATAAACATAATTGTATTAGTTGAAATTTCAGTAAGTTAATGTGCTAGATTTTTTGAGTCCGACACGCGCTTGACCAAATTTTATTATTTGTTGTTATTTTATAGCTTATGCACTATAAACATACCAATTTTCAAGTTTGTAAGTGTTCCCGTTTTTAAATAGAACTAAAACAAAAATCGCCTGAGCGACCATCCAACTTGACCCCTCTCTTATATGAATGTTCTTGAAACGGGAGCTCACCACAATTGGTTACCATTAGTTGTGAGAAAAGTTGTAATATTTAATGATTTCAGACTTTTCCCATTATTTGTACTGTGAGACCTAGCTTCTTGCCAAATTTCATAATTTTAGGTCAACGGGAAGTACCCTGTTGGTTTTGCATTTTTGTGGATAAATGTATGGAGATGAGGACATAAAATGCCATATCTTTTGATTGCGTCGTTGTAAAAAATTGAAATTTTCAGATCTTGTGTGGTTCATGGATCCTAATATGTGGTATTAATTTCAACCTGATAACTCTACCCGTTCGTGAGATAAAGGGTCTTGACAGACAGACAGACGGACAACAAAGTGATCCTATAAGGGTTCCGTTTTTAGGGTTCCGATACCAAAATGGTAAAAAAAAGGAACCCTTATGGTGCCGCTCTGTCTGTCCGTCTGTCTGTCACACCTCTATATCTCAGCAACCACTTATGCTATCAACCTGAAATTTGGAACAGTTTTAGAATATAGTTGCCCAACTTAATTGCACAAGAAAAAATTTTGAAAAAAGTATGATTATTAATATAAAGGGGGCCAAAATAGGGGGGGGCAAATTTCAAATTGTCGCTACTAGGTCGAGTGGGTTATCATATGAAAGGGCTTTACTTGTACATTTTAAAATATATTTTTGTATTTTTTTAAATTTCTTAGTTTTAAAGTTATGATGAAAAATGTCAAGAAAAATACCATTCCCCCCCCCTTATCTCCGAAGTTTGAGTAAGGAAAAATCTGAATTAATTACAGTTGACAGAAGTTTATATAAACTTTACAGCAAAAATAAAACGATCTTTCTAAGTTGCACAGTTTTTCAGAAATCTGCAAAAAACCTTTACAAACAAATTTAGTTTTGCGGTCCTGAAAATGGACTTTATTGCTTCCAAAAATACTATAGGTATATCGGAACCCTCGGCGCGCGAGTCCGACTCGCACTTGACCGGTTTTTTTCTTTTGAGGTACGGAACCCTAAAAACATTTCCATGCCTATTTATTTACAACATTCCCGTGACTTTAGCCTTGAAACGACGTAATGTTACGAATAGAAAACAAACGTATCAATCAGACAGTTGAAGCAGGTCTAACAAAAATAACACCGCAAGTCGAAACAAACAAGCTTGGTGCAACAATTAAAGCTACACCAAATGATGATGATAATCGACGTAATATTTACCAATTACACAGTGATTATAGTGGGTGTGAACAAACGCGACGCCCGCGGCGGTCCGCGGTCCACGAGCGGCTTGATACCGGCCGGCGGCCCGGCCATGTACGTTTCTAGGGTTACCAGATGGAAAATATACAAAAGCATATGATACAGTAATGATGATTACAAGAATTGAATGTAAATAAAAAGATTCCCGTAGCAGTGATTATTATTATTATTATTACCATGTAGATCTCTTTCCTTAATCTCCTTTCATTCACCCTCTCTTCATGATCAAATATCTGAGCATCTTTTTTAACCCCCGACGCAAACAAAGGGGTGTTATAAGTTTAACCTGTGTATCTTTCAGCGCCATCGTAGCTCCTAAGCGGATGTACCGATCTCAATGCGTTTTTTTTAGTTAAAATATCATTCAATTGGAAAGGGCCTTAGTTATTTTTGATGAAAATCGGTCAATATGTTTAAAGAGACCAAGCTCTACGCCTTCTGCAGTCGTATCTGAGTGAAAGGATCCAGAAGGTTGATGTTAATGGGAAAAGGTCACTAGGATCAAAAATTTGTATGGGCATTCCACAAGGCTCAATCCTGGGACCATTCCTGTTTATTAGTTTATTGTCTACATTAACGATTTTCCAAACCTTGTAAAGGACAAGAATGAGATAGAACTATTTGCAGATGATACGTCTTTGATTTTTAAAGTCAAAACACAACAATCAAATTTTGACGATGTAAATATCTGTAATGTAGACGAATGGTTCACCGTAAATACTCTTTTGCTTAACGAAAAGAAAACTAAGTTTGTTAAATTTGTTTTGCCTAATGTCACGCCAGCTGCTACAAACATATTTGTAAAAAATGAAAAATTGAGTATTGTCTGCTGTGTTCCTACGTGGATTTCTTCATCAGTTTACCCTGCGGTCCCCCAACAAATTTAAGGAACAACCATAATATTAAATTAATTTTTTTCTTTTCTTAAGCGATAGTTTTTACTTTGGGGATTGTTTAAATTTTTTTATTAAATTTTTCTGTTAGTCACTACATTATCTCTTATCTTATCACACACAACGACCTCTTATCCCAACACGACTGTCCTTAACTGTCTTGACTCTATGGTATTCTAAGTCTCCTCTCATAATTGTTCTGCATTTCTTTATTGAAAAACTAAAAGCCTTATATTTATTACGTCTGGCTGAATCTTGACAGATGTATAAAAATCCTACCATGTCAAGACAAATACTAACATCTGGCAACCCTGCGTCCGCCGGCGGACAGGAGATAACCGCTTAATCACAACCACCGTCTGGACGCAGGCTGATACCTCACTAGCCGCCGTCTCTGCTATGTGTTTACCAGATAACATCTCCAAGTAAATACTAGCTTACTTATACCAATATACACCCTGTGATTAATAATGTCTTCAATTATAAGTGTTATTATAATAGAAATCTAAACTACCCTCTATAATGCTATTATAACACCCGTTACGTTGCATACAAATACTTCTTTTTATTTTAATGAGTTTCTTTTCATAAATACATAATACTCGTACCCCAAGAAACGAGTTTGTTCTTCTATGACTGAACTATCTCTGAGTGAGACGTAAGTCAAACTCAAGTCAAAACATGTTTTGACGTAATTTGTGTCCATTATGACTATTTTAAATTTATTATTCTTCATCGACTTACTGTCTTGTTAGATTGGTATAGCTGTTCATATTATATTCTTTCTGATACTTACTAATAAACCTATTCCGAAGTATCAGTTGTTATGATTGTGCGTCCGCGGTGGTCTCTACGATTCGATGCGAGTGCTCGTCATCACATGATTGATCGTTAGTCCTTATAATTGTATAATCACCGGGGCGGGTGGATCGATCCGAACCCAACTAATGCTAACCCCAGGACGTCAACAATTAGCCAAGACTTTCGACGAAAAGTAAACTACTGCACGAATTAACATTTTTTCTGGATGTCAGAATCTGGCAGGTGCATAAAAAATAACTTAAGTATAACGTTTGGCTTTTGTTCAGTCTCGTTTATTTCTGTTCCCCTTTTAACTTTCATTGTTTTGTTGATTTTGTATTGTTTAAACTTATGTTTTGCATGCCTCTTAGGTTTTTGTCAGAGATACAGCCAATTTTTCGTATTCAAAAATATTTAATTCAAAAGCTGATAAAGTAATAATTACAGAATGCCATAAATCTTCACTTTCTTCTACATCAAAGAATGGAAAAGCTCTCCAAAATAACGTAAACACGAATAATATGAGAATTTGTAATATTTTCACATATGTATTGAAATTGATATGCACTGTTACTGCATTTTGGAGATAGAGCTATTATAATAAATCACTTTCACTCGGTGAGTAGTATTGAGTGAGTACTCACAGTTTCCTCACGCCACGCCATAACGCCGCTGACACAATTTTAAAATATTTCCGACATTTTACAGGAAGTTAATTTAGATATACCCATTCATTCATAATATTTTGTAGGCGTTACGTTGTTTCATAACAATCTCTATTTGCCTATCTGCAAATCTTAATACATAATACGTCATTTTAATTTAATAACACATCGTGGGCTATAAATCAGTCAAAGGTGATGTGCTGGGAGTCAGTGCCTATCAGTGGGCAGTAAAAAGGCAGTGGGCTGGAAAAAGATCCGTCAACATTACCTAATCTCCCTAATTGTTATGTTAATGTTGAAGTATTTCCAAAAGCGGCCTCTATAAATCAATTTCTCCGGAGCTTTCGCCGGCTCATTGTTTATACTTTCTATTGCATCAATAAAATTTATTGCTAAATCAAATGGTAGCATTTCACACGTTCTTAAGTAATATTAATGAGCGATTAGGTGACGTGTGTTATGTAAAAAATACTTATTAATAACTATCTGCATGCCGATGTGGTCGATGATTTGTGATCGCGGTGTGGTGCGGCGGTGCTTCGTCTTTATAGAATGCTAATTCGGTAATTCGTTTATTATTCATGAGACTAATAGAGATTTTAAACAAACTTCCTACCGTATGATGGATCGACCTGCGACCTTTCTAAAACAAACTGCTGTAAGAAAATTGATGGTGTTAAATTCTTATGTTAATAGTTAACGAATTCGGTTCGATTGACGTTTTTTAGCTGCTCTTTCCTCTTTCTTTATTTTCTCGTAACTTTTTTTAAATCGAGTCACGAACAGACCATATACCGAGGAGACTCTATTATGTTCGAAAATAACTCATTCCGTGAATGTTCGTTTTATTTGGTCCTGTTTGTCGCCGCCCAAAAGAAGAGGCGTTCATGAGATGATTCCAGCTCTCAAAATGATCGTCAGAATAGTATGCTAGATATAGTGCGCCTGTTTCATGCACGTCTGACTTGTGTTTACGTATCCATTCATTGAACAAGTATTCAGATGTTTGTAAAAATAGTTATTCGGTTCCGTCACTGCGCATACCGCCCGCCGCCCGCCGCCCGGTGACTGTACGTCACTCTAGCTAGACGACTATGTCCAGTCCACAGTAAATCTTGGTGCGACTTTTGTTCTCATAGTCAGTTTTTCATCTACATATCTGCCTGTTATGCCTGTAGGTACTAATAAGTGGGTGTAGTCGTTTCTTATTATGCTGATTCGTATATTTGTTCGAGGTGTCAATACTGACTAATGTTATGTATCATTTGGCTACTGTGTGTGTGTAAGATCCCGCCTCTGTTCCTGCTCTGATTACAAACTACAAAGTTCTTGGAATTCATTGGCGCCTCTTTCATTTGCTTAGTCTCAATACGTATTTTCAACTTTGTTATTGCCTTATATATTTAATTTATTTTACTTAAATGCCAGATCCATTGCAATGTGCAAGGTGATTGATTAGTGTGTTATTCTTAATTTTTATGTTGTTATTGGCGAAAGACTCCATTCGAGAATAATATCACGCCAAATAATAACATCAGTCTACTGTTGTTGTTTTTTAAAATACCTACTATTTTTGCTTCAGAATATTTGACAGATGACAACATCTTATGTCTCAGGGTTTATTTATTTCTTTTGTTTAAATTAAATTGGTCGATGGGATGACGAATTGAGTTGATTCACACGCCCACCTGGGTCGCAGTGCAGTATATTTAGCATTTGAGATCAATAATACACCATTTGAGGTTATTGGTTCAATTGAAGCGATAACACGGACGCGCGAAATGCACCGGCGCGTCGATACGATATCGCAACACAAATATGTTATCATGTGTGTTTGTTTGTACAAGGCTCAGGGTGTGGAATCGTTCGCTGTGTGTTGACATACAACGAGCTATCGGCTGCATTCCGCTATCTAACACCCAGTGACTGATAAGGGCGCATTGCCTACGCACCGTCAGCAACGGACGCACTATGCGACGTGCGTGACTTTATTCGTCGTTTCGTAATGAATATTGATAATCAGAAACAGTAATACCAACGTATTGAGAAATATCGTCAGGAACACTTCATCACAAAATGATTATTTTCAATCACAATTCACAAAAGTAGGACGATTGATGTTATTACAAAGAAATATTTACAAGCAATTAATGAAGAAGAAACGTAAACGATAGATAATTTGATGACTGGTAACATATGTAAAACACGAAGTTGAAACACGCGTATGCTATAAAATTGTATGTACAATGTTGGCTAGCCTAATAAATAAAATAAAATAAATAAATAATTAAACCCACTGCCCATCAAACCACAGCAACCGAAAATAATAAAATGCCCGTAATTAAATTAACAGCAGTAATCACAGCCTGGAGCCGCCGCCGTGCTGTATTAGAGACATAAATCAAGGAACTTTTTTCGAGCTATTAGTGATAATTGATTTCAGCATCCTCCGGCCATTTCTTTAACAACAAAAAGTTGAGCGCGGATGTTGGAACATCATTACCTCTAATTAACTACTCGTATTAGAAAATAAAAAAAGCTATCTTTTGGTTTGTGAACATGCAAGCATTCCATTCCTGTTAGTCAGGTGCAGGCGCTCAACCCAAAATTAAGCTGAAGCTTCGTCTTGCTCACCAGACTTGCCGCTCCGAGCGCTCCCGAGCACCACCACTCTTATTCGATTGACTGTCATCTTCATTAGTCCGAGACTCACTGCACACTGTCAAAATGATTTATTGTCCATTTAAAATTTTATTGAGAAGAGTTTTGTTGTTGGATCGTATTTATGTTCGGAATGCGAGATCGCGTCGTCGTGATCTGTAGTGACTGAGAGTTCTGATCACACACCTGCTCGCGAGCGCAGCGCGATACCGACTGTGCGCGACCGTAGACCCGTCCGTCGTTACACTACACTCCACTACACTGTACACAGCCAGCCACCAGATTGGCACGCTCTCCATCTGACGATGGACCGACAAGTCTGAACGTTTCATGCATGTATTTATACCAGCCTTTTTTGCATGTCTGGATATCTACAAACTGCTCCTACGACTACTTTGAGAAGAGGAATGCAGCTAATGTTGATTGGATAGAGCGATCCTGTATTCTGGGTTGGAATTTCTCTGCTCCCAATTTACATACATACGTGCCAGTTGGTACAAAAGGCAAAATGTGACCACGCTGTTAATATGTTTATAGCATCAGCGGCTCTCAGCACGACTTCGACAGGATATTTGACAGTAATCCGACGGTAGAGTCGTCGTCAGTTTATGCACTGAAAGTACCTATAAGCAAATAATCGTCAAGTAAGTATTTACGTAGAGTAAATGTTTGAGATATCAAGAACGATGTGAGCTTAATCTGTCACGCAAATCTATGCCAAGAGCGTGTCGTGTAATTTCTAATCATAAGATGACTTACTTACTCCAACAGCGTTGACATTATAATCGATGACTTGTGAGGAGAAGCCCCTGCAGGAGATGGCTCAACATAATCATTCCGATTGCAATAACTCATCTTTTATTTGTGAACATGCAAACGTATAAACTACTCGGTCAAGGTCTACGAATACATACAAATAAATTAAATTAACAAGGTATTCATTGTAAAGTGTGCAACATTTAATGCAACATTATCATCTGAAACACCAAAGGTCATCAATATATTCATAAGTAGGATAATGGTGTCATAAGCTGACTAAGGATTGTATTATAATGAGCCATCAGGATTCAGGCAATAAAAGGAGATGTTTTGTTTGATTTTAATAGGGCGGGTTAGATAGCGGTCGCGTATGGAAGAATTTTAACAAGCTCTTTGTTAGCGAGCAGCCTAATCGCTGCGCCGGCGTCGGCGACCGGCCCTAGCCCCGCCCCGCGCCGGTGGATATCGGGAAATTTACAGACAAACCTCTATGGGCGAATTATGGAAATACGTGGACGATGTCGCTATCGGAGCTTTACCAACGAGCTGTAAAAACAAAACATAACTTTGTCTGTCGGACGGCGGTGACATAAAAAATGGGGAACATACAGTGTGAGGATGCGATGCGGGGAGACGCAGCTGCGGTGTTGTAAGTCTTCCTTGCGGTTTGAACCCCTCCCTCCCATCTACCCCCTACCCCTGTCTGAACCACAGTAGAAGCTATCGAATTTAACAAAACAACAAGATCGAAATATTGTAATGCCCAAGATTCTTTCTTACAAATAGTAAATATAAGTATGTCATGTGTAACGTACAGTCATGAGTAGCGGCGTTAACATGTAAACTCAATTAGCATTGGTTTGAAGCCTTTCAAGAGCTATCAAACGCCAATTCTATGAAGCTTGATCCTATTTATTGCATAAATAGTATGAAGCAAGATCCTATTTATGGCATAGAATTAAATGATATGAAGCTCGATCCCATTTATGGCATAAATAATATGAAGCTGGATCCTATTTACTGCATAAATAGGTACTATGAAGCTGGATTCTACCTATTTATTGCTTAGATACTATGAAGTTAGATCCTATTTATGGCATAAATAATATGAAGCTTGATAATATTTATTGCATAAATACTATGAAGCTGGAACCTATTTATTGCTTAAATACTATGAAGCTGGATCTTATTCATGGCATAAATGGGATTCAGTATCATAATATTTTTGTTTGCTTCAAACTGTTACCAATTGAGTTTGCATCCAAGGTTTACAGTTTACATGCTAGCTCCCCGGGTAAAATGGCAACGTGATCGACTCATTTCGTATGCAAATGGCGACAAACATTTTCGAGGGTGAGATATTAGGTCTTTACCTATGAAATTGCCGTTTTGTATGGCGAATTTTAGGTAAACTCAATTTTCAGTACTAACATTTTTGCATTTTTCTTAGGAATTATAAATGCAATTTTTTTAATTTTTTTAAGCATTATTGGGAAGACATTAAGCTAACAGAAACTTAAATTTAATTTTCGAAAAATATTATCTGTAAAAAAATATAACAAATATAATGATGAAATCGGACGACATTTAAGACGAACAATTTTCAAACCTTTAATTTTATATATTAAACTAAAAACAAAAACTTTATTTTATGCGTAAATTGATAACCTTGAAGTCAACTTTCAAATATAAGACAAATGAAAAAAATAGCATTAGAATTATAGGAATTATGATCTCATCAATATGTAAGAAAATTTCGGCAATTTCATAGGTAAAGACCTATTATTTTTCTCTTAGTTTTGTTTGTTTTCACGAGTAGAATCAGAATCACTGGGCATCAAACCGATATATACAAGTGCAGCAATCGATAAAGCACAGTTAACTGCAGTAATTACTCCGAGATGAGACCGTAAACCAAAACCCAAACAACTCCAGCGCATCACTCTCTGCGTTTAATTGGACTCCGAGACGAATCTGCGTTTTATCCGTGATGATCATATAACATGAGAGTACATATATCAAAGATAACTAAATAATTACAACGTGAACATGAAGGTAACAGAATGAATAAATATATAAAATAACAACGATTTCAGAAGTTGTAATTTTAGCGCAACTACTTTTTTCAAAAGAACTATGAAATTGAACAACCACTTACTTCCCAAGAAAGGAAAAGCTAAAAAAACTGCTTCTTGTAGAAACTGTCCTCGTATCAGCTAATAGTGAATAATTTTTATCTTACATCAACTTATTGTTTCTTAGGAAAAGTTGATCAGTTTGATGATATTAATCACATTTTTTAAGTTTGTTATTTCCATTCTTATTTTTAGGGTTCCGTACCTCAAAAGAAAAAAACGGAACCCTTATAGGATCACTTTGTTGTCCGTCTGTCTGTCTGTCTGTCTGTCTGTCAAGACTCTTTATCTCACGAACCGGTAAAGGTATCAGGTTGAAATTAATACCACATATTAGGATCCATGAACCACACAAGATCTGAAAATTTCAATTTTTTACAACGACGCAATAAAAAGATATGGCATTTTATGTCCTCATCTCCATACATTTATGCAAAAAACCAAAACCTACAGGGTACTTCCCGTTGACCTAAAATCATGAAATTTGGCAAGAAGCTAGGTCTCACAGTACAAATAATGGGAAAAGTCTGAAATCATTAAATATTTCAAGTTTTCTCACAACTAATGGTAACCAATTGTGGTGAGCTCCCGTTTCAAGAACATTCATATAAGAGAGGGGTCAAGTTGAATGGTCGCTGAAGCGATTTTTGTTTTAGTTCTATTTTATAAACGGGAACACTTACAAACTTGAAAATTGATATGTTTATAGTGCATAAGCTATAAAATATTAACAAATAATAAAATTTTGTCAAGCGCGTGTCGGACTCAAAAAATCTAGCACATTAACTTACTGAAATTATGTGGTGGTACGGAACCCTCTGTGCGCGAGTCCGACTCGCACTTGGCCGGTTTCTTTTTTATGGGTAGGTACTCTTTCTGTTACGTCCTGTAAAGACAAAAAATTTAAGTAATTATACAATGTGTCCCAGGGATAAGTGACCGCCCGGCGTTTTGTGAATATTTGTACAAAATTATTAATAATTACTTTTATATTTGGGACTTAGCGGCTTTGGTTTTTTTTTAAATAATTTTTTCCTTTTTTTTTGTCTATACGCGTGACGTGCTGCAGTTTTTTTACGATATTTCCTATGTTTGTTCATCTTTTTCCATTATTTTTTTTTATTGGCTAGCCGACATCATAGTTTATCAATTAAAATTATTAAAAATAACTAAAATGTAATAAAACATTTTTTAAAAAAAAAACAAAATTAAAATTCGAAGAAAAAATCTATTTTTTTCAGTTTTTTCAAAATAAGTCTAAAAAATGCCCCCATAATATCACATTTTTTAAATTTATTAATTAACTACATGATATTTCCTAAAATAACTCAGAACAATGTTTGCTACTAATTTCAAACAAAAGCAAAAGTACAGTCAGTTGAAATTTAACTCCCATACTCAGCAAAGTCTTCAAAGCTAACTAAAACCGCTATGGGTCGATTCAGGCGCGGCCGCTAAATTTCCTAAATCTATTTAAGTGTCGCTAAACCGTTTGGTATTCTGTACGCAACTGTCAAAATCAAATGACGGAAGTAAATTGATTTTGACATTTATAAGTTTTAACCAATCTACTAAATTTCCGTTTAACAAGCCTCATTTTAAGTGAAACCATAGACAAGAACAGCTAATTTTAGCGGAGATTAAAAACCAGCCTGTTAAAATTAAAAACAGCAGATTTTTCCAAATAAGCAAAAGCCATACTCTATCTCTTGCATTTTCTGAAGTTGTTGAAAGAACAAAAGAAAGAAAAGGCAAAAATAAAACAACACGAACACATTCCGCTGCTAAAAAATTTTTCCCGGCTATTGCAACCGACAAAATTATTGCCGGCTCACAATTTCGTCTTCTATCTTGCAAAAAGGCTATAGACAAAATTTTTTCAGACGCATGATACGTGAATGATGACACAAAGATTTCAAAAATATTTCTGCGAAGTTGACGACAACATCGACGCGACCGAGATAAATAAGAATTCTTATTTTGACAGGTGGAGGAAATGTTTAGTGCCAATTTTGCCCGTGTTTTCCAAAAACTGGGCCATCAAATGTAAAATTTTGGCCTGTTGTCTCAAAAGGGACGAAGTATGTGAATGGACCTCTAAGGGATGATTCGTTGCCAAAAGGATCAACAATCGTCTCTTTTTGGTCAATCTGGCAACTCGGTTCATTTTTTAGACTTATTTTGATAAAACTGAAAAAAAGAGTTATTTTTCTTCGAATTTTAATTTTGTTTTTTTATTTAATAAATGTTTTACTACATTTTAGTTATCCTACCCTTTCCTACTTAATATTATAAACGCGAAAGTTTGTAAGTATGGATGGATGGATGTTTGTTACTCTTTCACGTAAAAACTACTGAATGGATTTTAATGAAATTTGGCACACATGTAGGTTAGGTCCTGGAATAACACATAGGTTACTTTTTACCGCGGGAAAACACTTCATTTCCACGGGAAAACGCATTTAATGTTAATGAAGAAGGTGACTGACGCACTGACTGACACAGCCCAAACCGCTGTGTCTAGAAATTCCAAGTTTAGCATGTAGGTTCCTTATGAAGTCAAACGGAGCACTAAGAAAGAGTTTTACAAAATTCCACCCCTAAGGGGGTAAAATAGGGATGAAAGTTTGTATGAAAGTCCGTCAGTTTTAAATTTAGGATTTTAAAATTTTGTATTTAGGCTTACGACTAAAAATTAATAATTACGTATCTCAGGGTTTTTGTAAATTCGACACCCTAAAGGGTGAAAAGGGGGATGAAGTTGAAAATCCTTTATTTTTAAAGTAAAATCCACATAATTTATTATTTAGGCATTAGGTTTGTAATTCTTTGCAACGTTCATCACTGTTATTGAAATTCCACCCCAAATTCAACCCCTAAAAAAGGGAAATGGGGTGAAAACGTCTAAAAATCAATATGGGTATCGTTTGTATGGTTTATTGGGTCGCTGATTACGAAAACTACAACAATTTTGAAATCCAACGTGGTGGACATGAAATACCATCATCTCCTAGGGATGGGGTTGGAGTGCGATAGGGTTGAAATGTCTAAAAATCAATATGGGTGTCAGTTGTATGGTTTATCGGGTCGCTGATTACGACAACTACAACAACTTTTAAATCCAACGTGGTGGACGTGAAATGGGGGTGCGACAGGGTTGAAATGTCTAAAAATCAATATGGGTGTCGTTTCTATGTTTATATGAAGATAGGGATAGCGGTTAATATGGCGTTAGGGGTAGGGATAGGGGAAGGGATAGGAATAGGGGTCGGGAGAGGGAGTGGGAGAGGGACAGGGAGAGTGAGGGGAAAAGGGAGGAGAGAGGGAGAGGGGCAGGGATGGTTTGACGGACGGTTGGACAGATGGTTGGACGGACGGACGGACGACAGATAGACGGAAGGGTGGATGGATAGATAGTCAGATAGATAGAATCCCTCGCGGACGAAGTCGCGGGCAACAGCTAGTGTTTAATAATTTTAATTGATAAACTATGATGTCGGCTAGTCAATAACAAAAAATAAAAATAAATAAATGGAAATGGAAAAATATGAACAAACTTAGGAAATATCGTAAAAAAATTGCAGCACGTCACTCGTCTTTACAAAAAAAAAGAAAAAATCATTAAAAAAAAACCATAGCCGCTAAGTCCTAAGTATAAAAGTAATTATTAATAATTTTGTACAAATATTAAAAAAACGCCGTGCGGTTACTTATCCCTGGGACACATTGTATAATCCGACGGATAAACTCACGTTTTATATTGACGGCATACCTAAGACCAACACGTTTAGGTTTCTCCCTAAAGACGATCCTCGTACAGGATCGAAACGTCCTTTGCCGTCAATAAAAAAAACTTGAGTGACAAAAAATTTATGATCGTACTAGATAAGGAATGTCAAGCTAATTAATAACAATTAAATTACACACGACTCGACATGACACCAAGTCTCTAATGAGTGCGTTATTAGCACTTTGGACTCCACCGTTCAAAACAGATGTTGACTCGGCTATCGTAGTTGAGGTTATTTGACTGTCTCTTACTTTTGTCATAAAACTTTTATGGATTCTTACCACGGTGTAGGATTTTTGTAATGATCAGATATTCCGTCATCATAATGCTTGCAACAGAAATTTCACAAAAGTCCCATTCGCAGTAATAAGAAACCGTCAAACATTGTTATCAGGGCTTGTTTTCTAAATCTGCGCGATTAGGGAAAGTCAACCAAAACTGAGCAGCTACGAAGCTTTTATAAAAAAAAACTGATAAGACAACAAGAATTATTTACATGTCTAAAACCCAAAATTTTACAAACTATGGTAGATACAAAAAAAATCCAAATCCATTTATGTATGCTCTTATACAGATGATACCCCATCTCACAAAAAATTGTATTAACGACATTAACCTGCGCACGCGCACTTCCCTTCTCCGGTTACCTTACATCTACCCAATAATAAATAAGATACGGCGTTATTCGGTAGCCTGATCACCATCATGATCACACGGAAACCTCAACGAAACGTGATGTCAAGTCCAAGCCACGGCATCTTCACATTTTTGATATGTTCATTTTAGAATACGGTGCCCAACCATATATATTCTTTTGCCCAACCTTCGTCAAATCATAATAAAATCAAATACAGCATGAAATAAACCTTTTAACACTAAATTAACGATTTAATTTGCGCGGGCGTTCACAAGTACCGCGTTTCAATAAGTTCCATCAATCAACCGAACGGACCCCACCGCAAACAAATAAAAGAAGTTGTAATAAAATATAACTCATCAGGGCTCATTTTCTTTTTTTCAATTAAAAGTCTTCCAGCATGCGTCATGTCTGCCGACACGCTCCGTCAGGCGAAGGAAGTGCGGGACAGCACTTTCAGTAATTACTACCTTGGGTCAGTTCACAATCACACGCGAACATTGGTAAAGCAGCCCCCTGTCAGTATTGCCCCAGATTCAGCCTGTTGCTCCTCAGGTCCAGACCAGCTCTGCTCATCAGACGACGGACATTCATCTCCATCAATGCGTCACGTCTCGTCGCGTTGTCAGACTAATTGTGCACCAAAATTCGAGCTCCAATCTGAAATTTGCTTTAGGGGTTCCTTCTTTTTGGGAAAATATATTAAAACCTCCAACTACATGTACGTTTCGTTAGGCTTTGACAAGATAAACACATACTAGGTATTAAACTTTAATACAATTAGGAATATACTCGTACCGTTTATATGCAGTCGAACTTATTCCAAAATTGAATTTAGGATGCCTCTGTTTTACGACCACTTACTTAACCGATACGCCTGACAGGCCTGCCTATTGAATAATATTTTCAATGAAGTCTCAGGCACCCAGTCTTACAATAGTTGTTCGTGTTTAATCAGATTAATCATTAATTTAGATTTAAGGAACCCTAAAAAGAAAATATAGGTAATCAATTCATATTTGGCGACCCACAGACCTCGAGTCAAACATAATAATTAAATCGACTGCCCTTAATGTTCCTTCTATAATATTTCAATTTCGTAATTTTCAGGAAACTTAATATCTCGTTAAGTTTTTACGACTGTACTTAAACGTCCATGTGACGTACGCATTCAAAAGCA
This sequence comes from Athrips mouffetella, assembly GCA_947532105.1. Taxonomy (NCBI): domain Eukaryota; kingdom Metazoa; phylum Arthropoda; class Insecta; order Lepidoptera; family Gelechiidae; genus Athrips; species Athrips mouffetella. The sequence goes on along the minus strand of OX383961.1, from coordinate 257,597 downwards.
ATAAAATAATAAAACAAGGACGTAAATACGTATTCATGTCGTTATGTGCCTTTAATAGGCAAGTAGAGTGTTTCTATAACATAGTGTCCCTATTTAATATGTCATAAAAGCAATGCGTTGAATAGCATTGTAACTTCAATTAACATGAATAGAATAAATCTATTAATATTTTTTTAGAGATATGTAATTTAAAAAAGTATTAGTATAGTTTATATAAGAAGGTAACGAACGATAGTTACAATGTATAACAACAATACTACAACTAAAATCTCTACATCATTATGTTCAAGTAACTGGAAAGTATTATTGGATTTTTATTATCTTTAACACTACATATTTTAAGTAAGGCTTTAACACATAAGAAGACCGTATTAGAAACGGTAGTAGACTCACTCTATTTACATTGTATTCTGCATTTAATGAATGTCATTCAATAAGTATTCTGTAAAGAATCTACATTGAAAAAAAAATCTGAATCTAGAAGAAGCGTGAGACGATGTCGTGATCATAGCAGAAGTAATGTTCAAGAGGCGTCATGGTTAATTGTACACCTCTTCTACATAACATCAAACAAAAAATAATAATACGTTTTCTGAAAATTACAAAAAAGCAATAAGGTTTTCGTTTTGACGTTCAACAAAATTGTATACTTAGCGGATTATTTTTCCCAACAGATAGGTGTGTGGATTTAAATCTGACACTTAAAGCCACGATCACACCTAGCTGAATTCAAAGACTAATTCGGCATACATTGCTCGTTGAAGTAAGGATATTGCAATTAACATAACCAAGCCAATGCAATGTATGCCGAATTAGTCTTTGAATTTAGCTAGGTGTGATCCTGACTTAAGGCAGCTACATTGACCCAAAGCCTTACAAAAGTGAAACCTAAACGAAAGCTGTAATTAATAACGGCTTCAAGAACCCACTGCATCGTGCAAAGCCGGAGTGCGGTAGACGTGACAGGCTCGGACGACCGGACGTCTGCCGACACGAGACTTACGTACAAGTACCAACCTTCCAACAAACGAAACAGACGTCGAACACAGTCAAACGTACCCAATAAAATTATATTTATTGAATTATTTGACGCGGCCCGTTGCAATGTAAAAGGTCAACAGTGCATACCGCGAGGGGTTGCTCACTTTTATATAATAATGAGCTTTTTGCCCATGACTGTACTGTGCGCACGTACTGTAGTAAGTAGTATTTTCATTGTCCAAACTCAGCCCAAGCAGAATCTTGTGTAAGGACGACTTAAAACTGACCAAAGACCCTGTAGTGGTTACACTTTCTTGTGAAAAAGTATTGAAATGAAATATGTACCAAAGTTTAACTTAAGATAAAACTTTGATACAAACAAATGTTTCATTGAAATCGTTTCAGTAGTTTTTGTGGGATACTTGAATGAGCATATAAAGATTCAGATTCAAATTCAGATAATTTTATTCAATGTAGATTCTTTACAGAATACTTATTGAATGTCATGCAGAATAAAATGCAAATAGAGCGAGTCTACGCCGTTTCGGATCGTGCTATGGCAGCGTAAAAGAAACGGCAAGAAACCACTGCAGCACGGCCTACTTTAAGAGTCGGCTTTTTTAAACAAACGGACGAGTCCTAAAATGGATTTGGAAGCATCAAAATACTATATCGTGATGATTTTATCGGAAATATCTTCAATGTACAGACAAACGTGACGGTTTTTTAATAGTCGCGAAAACTTCACAAACAGTCACTTTATACGAGGTGTAAAAGAACACGATGATCATTCTAAGGGATTCTACATTAGTAATCGATTGTATTAAATTATTAAAATTTATTTTTTCTTCAAAAAAGTAATTTTAGATCAAGAAGAAGTGAAGCATTTAGAGAGTTAAATGACCTCTATGATCAGCTGGTGATGCAGACAAAGATGTTTTTTGTTATAATGTCCAGTCACTAGCAAGTACCCATCCATTTCAATAAATTTATGTAATGTAGTCTGAAGATAAAAAAATAAAATAAAGTAATAATATTATTATTATTATTATTATTATTTTTTTTAATTTTTTTTTCGTCTGAAGATAAATCAAATTTAATGATCACGCAAAATAACAAAATAAATAAAAAAATATGTTTTTTATATTTTCTTTACAATCTATTAGTGATGTAGAATCTCTCCTTGGAAGGATCATCGTTCTTTTTTTGCACCCTGTTTGTTTACTTACCACATATTAAAATATCGCACTTATGAGACACTCACTAAGCAGACATATCAGCGTCTTTATTAGATAAAATGAAATTCAAATTTTCCTGGGCTACCCCTCGAACACCGCAAATAAATTTCACACTTTCAGTTCCTCGTTGAACGGCAATTTATTTGAATTCTTTCAAATAACTGTCGTTTGCGATCATCGGCGCGCGGGCGCATGTTTCATTATGACAAATGTTGCGCTGATGGCCTGTCGATTGGTTCGTTCGTTGCTTTTCTCGCTGTATTTCTGTCGCTCTGTACTTTATTATAAATAACTTATGCTTATTGAAACAATGTGAGGTCAAAAGAGCGAGGTAACGACGATCGTGTACTCGGAGGCGATATATTTTGACGATGATTAAAAATATCAATCAGTCGTGCTTGTTTTAACGTTTTTTGTACCCGCTTAGGGTGTCATTCAAAGACATTTCGCTAGCACCGTAATAAGTTAGCGCTACCTTTAGCCCTTGTTACATGCCCGTGATAAGAAAAATGTAATTCAGATTGACTTGTCGGTAATAGTGATAGATCCAGTGCAATTTACTTGCCCGGTTTTGTCCCCGTGCTAGCAATACGTCTCTGAATGACACTGAGAGTACAGCGCTTATCCTAAACAGAGTTATACAAAAAGCTTTTCAGTGTCAGGAAACGAACTTACGATGGAATAAAGTACGAAAGCTCTCTCTGTGGTGGAATGGAATGGTGGAATTTCCCCGTAAGTGCAATGTGCTGTGTACTGGGTGTAATGTAATGTTGTACTGATAGCGTTATCTGCGGACATTACCGCCACAGTTACAGCAGCACGCTCCAGTCCGCGTTTACTCGCCCTCGCCAGATGCTATCCGCTGCTCCGCTGCCATCCAAGTATCGACTCCATCCTTTACATTTACACTGTGAGCGTAAACGATATACTCGTAATTACATATTCTAGTTAATGCTAGGGTGACTGCAAGTACTGTAACCAGAAGCAAATTACTTAATTTGTTTTCGACTTTAGTTCAACATCCTTTCTTTTTATCCCATGGTCACCTTTTACGGCACTTACAGGAGCAGACTGGATTTTAATTCTAATTCGGTTCATTTATTTAGTGTTGATTCTTTACAGTGTAACCATTTACCTTGTGAAGGTTATACTGAGATCATTTTGCGACTCTACTTTAATGTTATCAGTCTTAAATTATCCTTTGGTACGCAGTCATCCCGATGCCCGTGGGGTGCCGCAAACAATAATGCCAACCCGTGGGTGTCGTAAGAGGCGACTAAGGGATTATGAACCGGAGGATGAGCAGCAAAATATTTCTGTGTATCGTACCATCTTACATACTGCGGTCACCAACAACAGCGGTCGCCAGCCGCAACGCTTACAATTAAGCATGTGACTATGGTAAGTCCCCTCCTAAGTACCACGTGTTTCTGCTGGAGTTCTGGAGGGAGCTCCCTGTCCTGCAGTGGACGTTTAACGGGATCTTATGATGCAGTCTTCATCCATAATATAATTTTATTACTAAAAATACAAAAGTCAAAGTAGGTACTCATAATTAAAATACAATATGTATTAGTCTAATAAACCGCCCCTTGACGTTCCCGGTGCAAAAGTGCCCATAATGCTCGCAGTATTACCACGTTGAATGGCTATGGAAAGCCTTTGCACCAGGAACGACTCGGAGCGGGGGTCACATCCCTTTTGTCGGAGCCGACTGCCTATGTCACGCACAAATTTTTTCGCGTCCGCCCCCCAGCAGCCCGCCGTTTCCACCGCCAAGGGGACGAAAATGTAGCCATGTCCCAAAGGAGCATATTTTTGGCGTTTAATCGCCGCCTGTGCTTCGGCCGCCGCTCCGGCCATGCGTGTAGTGCGATTGATGTGGGAAGCAGCGTAGGTGCTGACACACGTTGCGTCCCACACCAAACACCGCCCCCTCTCCCACGGAATCAACGTCAGGCCGTCGGGCCGTTTACCATCGGTGCGACTGAGGCCCGACGGCTCAAGCACAGACGGAACGCCAGCCGACGTGAGTGCCCTCTGGACGATATCGTTGAGGGCATGGTGACGTGAGTGCCTACCAGTGCATCGACGGCAACTCAATGCGTGATGACCATTCGCCTCCACCATGGAACCGCAGATTCATCCATAATAAAAAAATGCCATAAAATGTCCACTTATGCTGGACAAGCTTTCTCCAAAATTCCCGCGGGGGTTGGTGACCTCATAATAATATGGGGGAGGTATAATATGGACAAGGACACTGACTGATGCCTTTCCCCGGTTCAAGTTCTCTTATTGACTGCTACCACAAAGTATAAAGTTCTTTTGATTTGAGAGCCCAATTACCTACATTATAAATTTTCCTGAACCTCCTTTCTATTCACTGTGTTGGTATTTTATGCGTGTGATATTGTTTTCGCAGGCAAATTGTGAAAAGTGTCCATCTACGTTATGCCTAGCCATTTTAAAAAGCGGCGTGTAACTCGTTTCTGGCATCTCCCGATCGATTAGCTGCCTTGCCGCCATGTTATAATTTGCCGGCCGTAAAGTATTTTCCGGCCGTTTGTGCAGAGATGAATTATACTATTTGCCTGTGACATTGTGATGCTAGTTGAAAGAGTTGCAAAATTAAAACGTCCGTGTGTAGAGAAAACAGTAATTACGTAGGGAAGTTATTGAACCGGCGATCAACGACCATAATACTGGTCGTAATGTAGGATCGAAGTCGCGTGCGCTTCTAGTCGTAGCTCACAGGGACAGAGTCGTTCCCTTTTCGTCCTAGTAACTACGCACCATGGGACGAAACAAGAAATTACAGTTTTGTATTCCCGATACGCGCAGCCCCTTTTTAGGGTTTCGTACCCAAAGGTTGCCAATGGAACTCTATTATTAAGCCAACGTCGTCTTGAACGGTATATAGAAGCTACCTATATGATTGAATTTTGCGCGTCCCTTAGCCAGACGGTATTTTTACCTTAATGGTGGAAGAACCGGTTCACGAGTTCGACTCGCACTTGGCTGGTTTTATTATCAATTTTTAATTTATACACTCGACATCCTAATCTTTAAATAATTTTTGTAGAGGCATTAATTTTATACGAGGGGTATTGAATAAGTAGTGAGAGTGAAGAACATTTAGGCTGTAATTTTTTTTGATGTTTATGAGTAGGTACTGATAGTCTATTACACTAAAAAGATGGTATCAAAAACTCAGGCCATAATAATATTAAGAAACGTATTAATAATGAGGTAAGGTAAAACAGTCACTCAGCCCAGCCAATTCAGCAATCAAATTGAAAATTGAAATAAAAACGAAAGTTTTGATAGATGCCATTCAACAAGCCGGTTTTAACAAGCTTACCACTCACCCCGCTTACTAGATTTAACTGACAGTCCTCTACTCATAGTAACTTATATTTGTTCCCCAACACCGAAGGCAAAGGAAATCAAATTCATGGATCCCATACGGAGAGCTTTGGTAAGACTAAATATAAGTTTTATAGAGAATACCTGCGTTTTTAAATGTGTTTTTTGTGTGTCACTTTATATTTGTTAATTGTGCAATGGATCATATCATAAAATAAAACATTTCTTTACTACTTTCACAGTAAAAGCGCAGCAATAAGATCGTTCTTGTTTTTAGATTACTCTTTATTTTCATATACGACACTTATCATATTTCTGAACTCAAACCGAACATATTGAATTAAAAATAATATCGGTAACAAAACCTTAATAAAATGTTCACATTCCCATTTCGTCCCAAAATTTTAAGAAGGCATATAGGACGAAACGGGAACGACTCCAGGCGTCACGCTGGCCTCACCTAGGATGGGTCACCGAGCGAACATGATGCAAGGAGCTTCATACCGTTATTTACTTATCTACGTAAACAACTATACTTTCACTCGAAGCTGCAAGATAAAGATTATGATTCTTATGTGAAAACAAAGAAACTAAAAAGTAACTACTTTAACGTACAATTTCTAGCATTTTACTAGGTACAGTCAAGAGCACGTCAAGCTTGAAATATTTAATACTAGTATCTGTTCTGTGTTTGGTTGTAATTATCTATGTATGTCAAATTCTATACCCATAGTACAGTTTTTATCTAGTTTGGGGTCAGACGACTTTGCGGGAATTGTCAATAAAAAAACTGGGGAAGTCTCATAAAATAATTTTTGTTTGATAAAGACCCCGCTAGGAATCGGACCGAGAACCTGCAGATTTGGAGCCTAACGCTCTAACATATACTCGTACAATATTTACTTAGACCATGGAACTGTTCAGTTTTCTTTTCTACTTCTCACAATATGAAAATAAAATCTACTTTTACATAGAAACTGCACGAGCTGATAGCGCATTTTGTCTTCTTCTTCTTTCTTCTTTCTCCTGGCTTTTATCCCAATTTATTTGGGGTCAGCCCTCCTAGTATTTCTGCGCCACACCGTGCGGTTGCGGGTTGTCTCTTCGCTAGTGTTTGTGCTTCTCAGGTCATTTTTTATAGTTTTTAGCCAGGTCATTGGTGGTCGTCCACGGCCTCTTCTTTTCTCCTCTATATTCATAACACTTTTGGTCATATGGTCATCATCTCGTCTCATCACGTGTCCGTACCAGCGCAGTCGGTTTTCTCTGAGTTTTTCTTGTATTTGGGCAACTTTGAAAGTACCACAGATATATTTTTTCTAATTTTATCCTTTCTAGAGACTCCTTCTGACCAACGGAGCATATTCATTTCAGTGACGTGAATTTTTTGTTCATCTGACTTTTTCATCGGCCAGCATTCGGACCCATATAGTAGAGCTGGTCTTACTGCCCTTTTGTATACATTTAATTGCCTTTGATTTTAATAGGCATGCGCGGATCACACAGGACGCCCGACAGAGATCTCCACTTCAACCATGCTGTCTGGATTCTGTTCCTTATGTCTTTTTCTGTACACACCCTAGGTGCTACGATGGATCCGAGATATTTAAATTCTTCGACTCTTTTGAGAGGTTGGTCTTCGATAGATGGACAGGAAATGGTGCCTGTACTGGCTTCTGAAAAGTCGCAGAGCATATACTCGGTCTTCTGTCTACTGACCCTCAAACCTCTCCTCTTTACACCCGATATACCTCTTCCGGGGCGTAGATCTACATAGTAATTTATTTCTTCTTAGAAATACAAACACAGTGCACGTTGATCGTTTTTGCAGGTTTGCACGTAAAGCTGATCGAGTCAAATTCTGAGCTGAATCTGACTACAGGCAGCATCCAGCCAGAGATGGATTAAGACAATACAACAAAGAACGGTGTCCAGAATCAAAGAAGTCATAAAAAAAGATATAATTTAACAGAATATTAATTTGGATATAATTTTCTAAACAAAGTAACTACTAGAACATTAAGTTTGCCTACGAAACGCTCAAGCAAGTATTTGTAATAGCATGCAACAAAGTTGCAAACTATCGCAGCTACAAATCGAACGGGCTCCTGAAACCGAGTTTGTCTTTACACAGAAATGAATTTCGTCGCGATAAACAAAGCACCCATAAGTAAGTAGCCGAGATGTGCTTAACTCATGGCATGGTGCCTACTCAGTACTGCAAGTGCCAGCTCAGTACCGACTACAGTCGCCGCCCGCCGGAGCAGTTCTTAGAACGACCCCACTCTCTCAAATATTTATTAACCGTATCAGATTGTGCCCTGCTCGCATAAACACAGCACCCTGTACCACTGCACGAGCCATCTTGCATTTCGCAGTAACTCGCTTTTTAATTATGGCTTTTGTATTGGAATGCAATAGCCGTTATCAGCGGGCTGAGAATAGTCGCAACTTCGTAAGGTCGGATTTCGCTATGTGCTTTATGAGACGCTGCTATCTTATTTTTGATCTGGTTTTGCAATTTAAGTCGCAGCTTTCAGCGAAGGGTAGACGACTTTTCGTCACTCCGGCGAGCGTAATGCAACAACTAGGAGTTGGCTCCGCGTTTTTAGGTGTTGTAATGTAACAGCGCGCGCTATGGCGGGTGTGGTGTGCAACGCGCGGGCGCGGCGCCGGCGCGGGCGCAGCTGAGCGGGCGGCGGCGGAGGGTATCGGGTGCTCTATCGGCACGCCGGGAAATGCAACCGAGAAATTATCTGATCCCTCCCATAACTTACGCTAAAATACTAAAATTGCTTTCGAGAAATCTTTTACTGAGATCTTCACGCTCGCCGCGCTTATTATATTCCATTACGATACGAATAATAGCTGAATATTATTACTATTCCTGTAAGCACCTCTTATCGTTGGTATTATCTTAATTAAGTGACCTAAGAGGGATTGTATTTGAACATGTTGTAAATTAATAAATGGCTTAGTAGCAAGGTGCCGATACACAATCTGAAATTAAACTGGTTAAAGTGAAATAAACTTATGATATAAGCATACTTCTTGGACGGAGGAGGTGTGACATATTGGACATCGCATAAATTATCAACTAAGGCTGTAATGTAACGCGTTAAACATATTTCTTGAAAACTGCCTCATTGGAGATTGCTACGCCACCACCGCACGCTCAAAAACTTAACTATCAAATTAATAGTACTTCAAATTAAAAACCACAGAACTATTAGTTATAGTAACTGGTAAAACACTTCAGGCAGGACTCACCATGAAATCGTGCAGGTTGCAAGATCGGTGACCATCACAAACCCTGGTGTGAGAGTTGTTGAACCGCCACAGGCCTAATCGAACTGAATTGTCCAGGGAAAGGAGTTTAGTTGCACAGAAAGATTGTCATCCTGAAATGATTTCCACTAAACTGTTTTGTGCCCATCTTTAATTACTTTAAAGCTATGGCCGAACAACATTTTCGTTCAGAAAACCTGTAGAACTTATTGCAACATTTGAAATGATGCTTGTTCTCACGAGTGCTAGGCGAGGCGAGCGAGCGCTATCGAGCTATCGACGGAAGTTGACGGAACATGAGAACTATTTTACCACCCCACAAGGCACAATGTTGCCGCGAGTTGTGAGTTAGTGCTGCAAGTCCAACTTGCGCTAACAGCAACAGGTGAAGAAATTACACAATCACTCTCAATCTGTAGATAAATGTTGGACTATTCTACTGTTATCGAAAAAGCGTTTCTCTACATACATATTGTGCCGAATTCCAAAATTCTAACGAGTGGCTAAGTTTATATGTCGTCAGTGTCTGGTGCACCACCTTCCCGCAAAATAAAAAGCAAGAAAATCCATCAAAAGACTGCGGAACGTAGGGCGCGAGACAACTGCAACGTAGCGATGTCAACCCCTGATGTGATGTATTTAAAGCGTTTATACAGCGTGATTTTTCTTTCATCAGAAAAAAATTAAGGGATGATTCTGCCCATGAAACTGAACAACTTTTCCCAAGGAACGTAGGTCAAAATACGAAAAACCAAATTTGACCTGCCATACAAAATTCGCTATCAGCTGATGCAGTTTCTATGGGAGGTCAAAAATTAATTTTCGTATCTCGACCTATGTTCCTTGGGAAAAGTTTTTCAGTTTTATGGATAGAATCACCCTTAATTTTTTTCTGGTGAATTAAAAATCACGCTGTAGACGCAGTAGCGGCAGTGTTACTGCCGCTTCGCAAACCTACCTATCTTCCTATCAACTACTTTTTCATGTGAATGACGAACACTATATAGTCTTTATTTAGCATGTGTGGTGTCGGCAAATAATAGGTCTTTACCTATGAAATTGCCGAATTTTCTTACTGATTAATGAGATCATAATTCTTATAATTCTAATGCTATTTTTTTCATTTCTCTTATATTTGAAAGTTGCCTTCAAGGTTATCAATATACGCATAAAATAAAGTTTTTATTTTTAGTTTGATATATAAAATTAAAGGTTCGAAAATTGTTCATCTTAAATGTCGTCCGATTTCATCATCATCATCATCATCATCATAATCTTTATTTGCGTCAAATATGGTAATATATACAGATGTAAAACTAGAATAGGTCTCTCATACTTCACCAAAATATTTGGCATGCAAATGTAAGTACATTGAAATTGTCAATATAAAATAATAAACCAAAAATTACAATGTCCTATGATGTCTTAAGATCATTAGATTTGTTATATTTTTTACAGATAATATTTTTCGAAAATTAAATTTAAGCTTCTGTTAGCTTTATGTCTTCCCAATAATGCTTAAAAAAAATAAAAAAGTTGGATTTATAGTTCCTGAGAAAAATGCAAAAATGTTAGTACTGAAAATTGAGTTTACCTAAAATTCGCCATACAAAACGGCAGTTTCATAGGTAAAGACCTATTATATCGTATTTAAGCGACTAAGCTGAGGGATTATAAACCGGAGGATGGGCAGCAGCGTCCTTTTTTGTATCGTACCTTCTACATACTGCGGTCACCATCAACCGCGCGGTCCATGATGGCAGCCGCAACGCTGAAAATCGTGGTGACTATAGTACTTCCGCTCCAAATTATAACACGCGTTTTTGCTGGAATTTTGGCGGGAGCTCCTGGTCCTGCAGTGGACGTTTTATGGGATGTTATGATGCTTCTTTGTATTAGTTCATTCGCACAATAATCGTCACAAACAGATGCACGAAATATAGATGCCGTTACGAAGCATGCGCGGGCCGGCGCGGTGTGCTACAAACAACTCGTGCTCCATAAATCCCGGAGACGCTGACCTTCCGGCGCCTGCGCAGCGCTCCACAACAGGTTCAACACTTCACATCAATACACCTACACTTGCTTACTATTATAATATTCTGTGCCTAGTTAACTTCAAGCTAAAAACAATTTACCACACAAGACAAAATGTTTTTCCATATAAACTGATGTAGGTATGAAAACAGGTGAACTGCCAAAGCTACAGTTTTCCTGGAGTAAACTCAATAAAAAAGTACTCGTATGTATGTCAATATAAAACCGAAAGGCTTGGTAATAGGGGGTCCCGCTGAAATAATTTGACTGGTTTGTGTATTCAGAAATATTAGACTAAAACATCGTTTGCTTTTCAGAAATTCACTATATCCATGCAAGAGTCAAGATCAATAAGTAAAAGATCTTACGAAAGCTAAACACACGGTAATGGATTATGTATGGATAGTTAGCCGATAGCCGGAGCGGAACGTGCCACAAGACAAATACTCGCCAGCTTCGAGTGGAGTGGCAAAACAACACACTCAGCCCACTTGAGTCGAGGACGCTTCTTCGGAGACGGCCGGAGAAAACAGACGAAAGCCCACAAATTGTTCAAACTGTACTCCACAGTTCATTGACACCTTCATTAATTTCTATATGGAAAATGTTAGCCGAGATAGCGCAAAGTTGTTGCGGCGGCATTCGCGGTCAACTCGCAACTTACTCTTACGTAAATTACAGAGAGGCGTTCTTTGAAAGAACTTTCAGTTAAAAGCTTATTCTTGTCGGAGCAGCGACCTCGAATGGCCTGGTACTTGAAAGCTCAATCTGATCATCGTAAAGTTACATTACCCAAAGTGCCGGTGTAAGCGCTGAAAGGTCATTGCTATTGGGAGGAAGCCTGGTCAAGAAAATTACGACTTGGTTCAGCGTGGCCGCCTTGTCTCGGCAATGGATATGACGCAGGAGCTAGTCGCAGGTCGACAATATAGTTGACATTACTGTACTGAGCTAATTCCGCTGTTCAATTAACGAGCACGTGTGCGAACAACGTGGTAGGATCTACAATTAAATTCTTTCGTTTACTTGCATCAAGCGCAGGCGCGGTGGTGTTTGACGGTAGAGTCATATAGAGAGAGTGACGAAAAAGAGAGTTAAATGAGTGCGTTTATTTAAATCCATGTACGGAGGCTTGTCCATCTGTAGAATTTATCACTTTTTATGTATTCTGTTATAATAAGTGTCACCGCAGTTACTCTTCAAATTATTTCTTACGTTAAAATTACCGCATGCATTCTTGTTATCACAATTACGTGAGCATGACGTTTCACTCCTCCGGTGATTGTTGTAATTACCTCCGACTATTGACGTCACAGCCTTTAAATTATGTTTCAATTATTAAAAATTAAAAGCGAGTAAATAACGCGTAAGTATTCGCCAATTATGTTTTCTTGTATTTCAACTTGACCTTTCTGTTCGCGTGTCAACAGCTTTCCTTGCGTGTGAATATAATTAAACATTTTGCTCTTTGTTATATCATAATTCATAAGACTGCCATATTCGTCAAAAGAAGAAATTCGAAATTCTTCATACCTAGTTATTATTTTCTCTTTTTAAAATTATCCTTCGCTTATTATAAATGGAATGTCGATATTGCTTACAAAGTGATTTCTCTCTCGTGTAGAACAAACATTAATCTGACAGTGTGTATCGTTCGCGCGGAGATACGAGTCCGCTTTAAACCGATTAACACACAAATTAATACTTATAACAGGAGAAGACAAATACCATCGGACGTTTATCCGGCGATCGAGCCTCCCTAGCGGCTAGCGAGCGGGCACGAGCCGAGCGAGCGACGCGACCGCCATCCGTACCTGTCCGCGAGCGGGCTTAGCCTCGGACAGGTCGCTATTACAATAATGCTGTGATTACAGGCCGATGCCAGCCGGTTATTAATAAAATAGTGAGTTCCTCCCTCCGTCTACGCGGCGGTCGGCGAGTATAAATAACAAAGTAATTACCGCAGCGCTCCCCGATAGGCTTTCTTCGGAGAGATTGAGAAATGAAAACCTAAAGATGGGTGAGTAGCCGTCTCTACCTCGCGGCTCGCGGCTGCCCACTCCACTTGGAAACTCGGTTATTTTTGATACACCCACTTTCTATCGGTTTTCTATTTCTTCCGTTTTCTTCACAGACGATCGCCCTCGTCAGTGAGACTTAGGTAAGTATTATTATAGTACCAGCCAATTTGCAGTTAAGTAAACACGAATAAGTTCTGAACGAACAGAGTTCCTATCACAATATCTTGCAACCTTCGAAGTTAAAGCGATGAATACATGCGTGAATACATGATGATGCCGTGAATGTCAGGTAAGTTTTTACATTATAAGTTGATTACAAAGCAAAAACGAAAAAAGGAAGAATTGGAAACAACGTCACACTTGTTTGCAACATTGAAGGGGCAATTGTCCAGCCAAGTGCAGGTCTTTTTGCATGCGGTCTCTATTCTATAGGGCGCGGGATTGCGATTGAGAGCGGTGACGGTGTGATGGACGACCATAGCATTACTCATGTCACGTGGTCCTTTCAGCCAGGGACGAGGCGAGGCGAGCGAGGTTGGTGACCGACACCAGTGCAGGACCTCGCTCCGCGCTGATGACGCCTCTTTGTCACCGCTACAAAGCAATCCGCGCTTGATGCGCTGTGCTGTCAGAGCGTGCGATGAAGTTTACCTTTTTCAACGTCATAGTTCTTGATTTGTAAAGGACTGTTTGTGAAAAGATATTTGTTTTACAAAACAAGGTTGTTTCTGGACGCCTTGATTGGCTAGATTGGCCTAGGCGGGTCTAGGTGATAGGCTAACCATTTGTCACCATCTACTTATTCGGAGCATACTAACTCAATTGCTAATTCTGGCTAAGTAGAAAAATGGCTTAGAACGGCTAAAGCTCTGCTCAACTTAAAAAGAAACCGCCTTCGCCTTAACCGATGATGTTACTTAGGTATTAAAACTGAACGACTAAAAAACTCTCAAAATGGCGAAGCCTAAGAAAATGCCACTAAAATTAAACAAACTATTCTTAGGTTCACTATGTAAGTATAATGCATTTTTTTCGTTTATTCCGACGATTACCAACAAAGCAGCCATGACACTAAAACCAAAATATATTTGACGGAAATAATAACATTGTTTTACAAACTTTTTTTTTGACAGTTTTAGCCGATTGCTATTAACATAACAGCAAAATGCGTTGGTAAGCGTTGGAATTGACGAAAAATTAGATCATACCTTGATACATTGAATTTCTAAGTTTTGTTGCAGGGCTACTTATTTTGATGTTACGCGCATTTATATCAACCGCTGTAGGATGTGATTCGGCCCATGAAACTGAAAAACTTTCCGTAGGTCGAAACACGAAAAATAATATTTTACCCCCCATACAAAATGTGCTATCAATCAGCTGATTCTGTTTGTATGGGAGATATTTTTTTCTTTTTCGTAAATCGACCTTCATTCCTTAGGGAAAGTTGTTTAGTTTCATGGGCATAATCACATCCTTCAGGGTTGATATACCCTTTCTGTAACACCTTGCACAATCTTGTATTGATGGACTTAGGCATGTGTGCGCTCCATTTTCCTTAAGAAGATATGTTACTTTTTTTTGGTATTTTGAACGCCATTATTTATTTATTTACTCAACGTTTCGGCGTGTTTTTTGGGTATAATGTATGGCGACCATTCAAGTCGTTATATTTAGAAGACCAAACATGATAAGTGAAAATTGACTAGTCAAATAAAAAATCTAAAGTAACCCCTTCGATTTTAGATTCCTTTCCTCCATCCTATACAAGGTTTTCTATGGCATTACATACAGTCAAATTAAGGCAACCAAAATTTTCTCTTTTCGACTGAGAATTTTGTACCATCATCGATCAAAATTATCCCTACGAGACCCGGAGGCTGTTTCTCACAATAACCAATAGAAGGTAGCTAGTTGCTGAACGAAGGTCCATTATAGTCTGGAGGTGGTCTCAACAATCTTTCTATTTAACGACGCGAGCTGCAGTTTTATAGCTCTATAAACGTAAATAAAACTTTAAGCTTATTGAAGACTGGATAATCAAGAAAAGCTCTTTAAAAACAATGTACTGTTTAATGTTATATTTACTATCGTGTTAACATTTTCCGGTTACATTATAACGACTTTTGGAAACACTTAATGGTCTATCTCAAGTCTAGCTAGATGACTAAAATTTTCGAGTCTGCTTAAAGCTCCTTTACAAGCTGCTGAATCTGCTCGCTAACTAGCTCGGTGCTTCCAGCCCTGCCAAAAAAAAGAACAACTGACCTATCTTATGTATTGTCTACGAAACTTAGTACGGTAACGGTTTCACGGTAACGACACACCTGCGGAGCTTTCCGATGCGGAGAGTTCCGCTCATTACGCTCACAACGCTTTCTACGTTACCTTATTTTTACTGGTGTCATACTTGACAGATTTTTCGGTCGCGGAAGTTTACGTGTCGGAATTTCCGCAGTTGTGTTACTACTTTTCTTTAGATTTTTTGCAAATGCGATTTAAAAAATTGTGATTCAAATATTACAAAGGCAAATATCATTATAACATCCGACGAAACGACCAGGGAGCTCTTTCCAAAATCTCAGCAAAAAAGCATAGTAGTACAATTTGGTGGGGATGTCACCATGCTTGATAGCGTTGCGGGTGATAAATAATAAAACAATTTAGTGTCAAAAAGATTTTTTTAATGTAAAAGATACTTGAGCCGTTTCTTTTGACTATCCATCCATCCACCACTAGCAACACCAATTCAGCGTGAGCTGATTCAGCGACGTATAAAGGAACCTTTAAGCTGCAGCGATTGCAGCTAGAAGTAATGGTGATAGATCGTGTCGAGGTACATCTGAGCATATTATTTGCTTACCGGCGGCGGGCTAATTTCCCAGAGCGGTTGACTCCACCGAGTGAGCGTATGATATGAAAGCTGGTAGACTGCCAGTAGGTGACATCCAAACAGACAGCCAATCCGTCATACTACCTCGAGAGTTACTTACTTAATTGATAGAGTAATTTTCCCGGCATTTGCATTTCCTTCCTTTTGGGTGTAGGGTAGACGCAAATAGGATATAGTCAAGAGCACGTCAAGTTTAATCGTTCCTATATTAATAACCATAGAAGCATGAAGAGTATAGAGTCACGCTATAATTGTAAAGTTTGGTCTGCTCTATATACTCGTAGGTTCTGCAAGTGTTCTATCAATGATTTATTGCAAGCAACTTATATAATTAGCTGTGTCATACATACATTTATGTCTAGTTTAGAACTGAAATTTTATAAAACAGCTGATATCTTTTCTAATTCAGAGTTGGTGAGTGGTGGCTAGGTTTCTTTAGGTACATCGAGATGTATCTTTACAAAGAAAATTGCTATTTCTGTTAGTGCCTACTATAGGTACACACTCGCTCCTTACGAACTAAAATACAATATTACGCAATAACACATAATGCTTACTTTTGCCGAGTTTCTTCATCCGTAAATGTAAATGTTTATTTTTTATCGGAATTCCTTGATTAAAATTCCATACAAAAGGATTCCGAAAGAGATTTCACCCCTGACGGCGGGTAAACACTTGACGAGTTGGCAGTCAGTACAAATAAGCACGTAGTTAAATTTAATAACGTCGCTACCGCCATTACTGCTGCGAGGTGGTCGGTCGGTGAGCGATGGCGCAAGACCATGTGCTTAAGTGATTAGATTATTTATGAAAGAGTAGTTAAATGACGCTTAGATAGTGGAACTCGATGTAGACTAAACGTTCAGGAAGCACCTATGGAGTGTAGAGTGCGGTTTGCGCAACACCCGCGGTGGTGTGTCGAGCCGACTGCTGTCTACGTCCACACAACACATCGCGCGCGACGCAACTCCTAGCTGCCAATTAATGAGACAACCACCCTTACATTACATACAGCCACTTTCCCTCCTGGTACCGATACCAGCAATGAACACACATTGCGATTTTAAATTGCAAACGAGATGGTAATTAGCGAAAACAACCGCTAAAAGTCGCGGGTAAATGCCACTGCGAGTACGACACCCGTATGGAAATTAGGGACAAATTACGTCTCCACTGTTACTTTCGTTTGTTCAACAACTGTTACATAAAATGCGTAATATTTTATGGTTTCTTAATCTCTTTATCGCCGTCCTGGATAAGGGTCCGCGTTTGAGTAATGGCTCCGATTCGGATCGGACTTTTTATGTTTTGATTGATTGAATGACATGTTTAGTTCAAACAATCGCTCAAATTATCTGGAGCCGAGCGCAGCGCAGGCGAACAGAGCTGGTCACTTATGCAACCGACTAAAATATTGCAAACTGTCGGTGAGGGGCTGAGGCTGGGGGGTGTACCTGAGACTCGCGAGCTAGCAGCCGCCTGCGCCCGATGGAACTACAGATAGAGTTAATCTAATAAGTCAGATCTGAGCGAGACGTCGACCGCAGTAATAACTCACGGTTGAGATGCCAGAGGTTAATTAAAAATAGCAACTTCAATCTCATGTGTCGGAGATGGACTTAGATTAGGATTCCCTTGATTTATTCCATTTCGAATAGCGAGCGAGCCGAGGGATATAAATTACTGGCGCCAGAGGTTAGAGCTTGTAGCGGAGTAGTGCAGTGTAGGCGAGAGAAGCCGGGCGCGGGCCAGCTACACGACACTGTGTGCACTCGACTGCTTTTGAAACATTACACGATTACCCACACATCTTACACCTTGCGTTTGCTTATTTCACAACACGTCCCTAATAATTACTCGCGGAATAAATCAAGTGTTAGATCAGCTGGAGCTCCTTCATTAACTGCTGAGTCGCACTCAGTTTCAGGATGACGTAATTTTGCATTTAAGCAATTCAGTGAGACTATCAATCTCATGTTTTTAATCTATGCTGACGGGTAGCGCACGTTGGTAATCTTTTTGGCTCAAGAATTGTAGTGCCCTTTGGTAATAGCTACAAACAGACAAGCAACAAGGTACACATTTGTGTAATGATTCGACAATAGCCGTATTTTTTGCCGTATCATTTGTAACATGTTTGTAACTGTAAAGACAACAAGTAGCAGCAATTTGTGTAAGCCATCAATCAAACGATGTGAACCGACGTGATGTGAGCAGCGAGTCAGAAGGTCGCCGCAACATTGACCCACGACACTGCAATCAGCGCGTGAGGAAACATAACGATAGACGGCGCGCACGCAGGTTGTTCGCGAGATTAAACGGCTCGTTCCTGTCACTCTGAACATAAGTGATGCAATACTGCAACAGTCGATTCTCCGTTAGGCGTTCACAATAACAGTTACAGCGAAAGACGAATGCGGGGCTCATCAGTAGTCATGGCGAATTCATGACTTCGGCATAAAGCGGTCGTTCGGTGATGTACGGCTGACGGGGCACCAACTCGCCAACTCGCGCGCCGCTAGCTTGGAGCTCGGGGCACCGACTCTGAAACACAGAAAACTTCATTAATTTTTCAATCCCAAAACTCCGTAAATCAATACGTACCGAGTAACTAGAAGGACATAACGGTCCAAAAGAATTTGTATATTTTTATACAACGTAGAACGAAATACGTATTTTTTACCCTCCCATACAAAATGCGTTAAGATGCAGTTTCTATATAAGCTTTCTTTTGAAGTTTAGCCTATGTTCTTCCTTGGAAAAAAGTTTCCAAGGCAGATTTACTGCCTACCTACATGATTTTCGTACACTTTTGTGACAAATTGTACCTATATATTATGAAAATTTTAGGTTTATTAGTTGATAAAAATGTATGAAAATAAAACAAACCATCTGAAAATCGCTTCGATTCAGATAGATTCAGATTCCGATAAATTTAATCAAAGTAGATTCTTTACAGAATACTTATTGAATGTCATGCAGAATACAATGCAAATAGAGCGAGTCGACGCCGTTTCGGATCATGCTATGGCAGCGTAAAAGGGTCAAAATACTTACTTGATGATGCTTCTTACGTTACTACTTAGCTATCTCGCTAGATTCGGTGGCACAGTTTTTAAACAAGAATGATTCATCTGACTGACGCTTAAGCTAAGTCATGTTAAGTTCAGTTCAGACTACTAAGCTGGTGATAATCGGTAAACCAATGTTTTTTTCTCGATGCCCTCTTTAGGACCACTTTAAGTGGGCATACGCAAACGTAAAGGCAAACGTCAGGAAAAGTAATTTATTTTGCCTAATTATCCGACTAGATGTTAAAGTAGGCATGCCCTAAAAATAAAATAATTTCATATAAATATGTTGAGCATTTTCCGCAAAATCAGTTTTAAAATAAGATTATATTGTTACTTGAGGAGAACATACCAGACACAGTTTTTTATTGGTCGTCTGCAATAAGGAATTAATTTACATTTTTAAACCAATTAAAGGTAGGTTAACAAGCTTATATCAGACTTTCATCGCTCTCATGTCCACAGTATCTCTGATTTTTCGTGGATTTCATGTCAACATTCAATTTGGTCGAGCGAGGTGAGGGACCTCGCGTGTTGCGCTCGCGTGCGATCTGTCCGAGGTTCGACTCCGGCGCAGTGACAGCTGACAACGCCATCAATTTGGGCACATTCGGTCGCGGACTTTCGCCAGAAGCTGTGAGCAAGGCACGATGCGTATCAGCACCGGTGTACGGCAGCCATTACATTGACAGCAGGCCATTTTTCCAGTCGTGAATATTAGTTAAACTAATTAGACAAGATTCTCGTGCAGATAATATTGTAGAGTGATTTCCAACATACACTCTATTGATTGGAATCGCATCGGACTTGAAAACGATGACTCCGCAGACGGAAGCACGAAGTCCGTCAGTGTGGCCGGTATTGCGAATATTATTATTGTTTATCTGAATAAAACTCTATCAAATTTTTGAAATCGAATCATATCACATATATCGAAATCAAATTTATCTATATACAACTCTATATACTCGTAAAATAAAACTCTATACTAACTCTAACTAGGGTTAGAGAGGGGGAAAAAGTTAAAATCTTATATTATTTATTCGTGGGAAGGCTATATCAGGAGCCCCTAATATTAAAGGGACTAATCAGTTTCCAAATCCCCCAATTATAATAGGTATTACTATAAAAAAATTATAATAAAAGCATGAGCTGTTACAATAGTATTTTAAACAATATTTAATTTTTTTTAGAGAGTTAGATAGTATAGAGTTTTAGTCTTACTCTAACTCTAACTATATCTGAATAAAACTCTATAAAATTTTCGAAATCACACGTTTTTAAATAGATAAGTATCAAACTGAATAATCTTTAGGACTGAACAACAGTTTAATTTAAATAAGTAGGTACCTATGTATACGAGTCACATAGCTAGATTTTATCGAAAAAAATTGCTATACTGGCCAAACTGGAGGACATTTTACTCTTAACTACGGAGCTTACTACAGAGTGCTACAGTCAAAAATAAAATAAAAATAGTTGATGTAGATTCGCACCCTGTAGCGAATATAATCGCTGAGGGCTGCGCTACGTACCGGCGAGGCTCTAAGGCGAGGCGTCCCGCTGCGCGCATCTCCCTACATCGCTATTATAGCACTATTACTGTCCCTGCTCCGCTACTGTACATCACACTCGTGCGCACCCGTCACATTCACCATACTTACTATAACGGAACATCTACTTTATTCATTTTAAACAAAACGCCTATGTTTATAGTTATAGGCTGGGTAAAGTAGCCTCTTACCGATTTGCGAGCTTACGTTAATATTTCCGCGTCGCTTGCGAGCTGTAACAGTAACAGCTCAACATTACTTTGATATTAGTAAAAGTAGGATTTGTCTGTAGTCCATTGTTGCATTATGTTCGGACGTTAGCTGTCTGTGCCGCCGCCGAGCGACGCCGCGGGCGCACCGCTTATCGAGTGGATTCCGTTGTTACCTGGGATATAAAAGTCAATAGTGCATTATTTTGTTATTTACCAACTTATTTACCTTGTGGTCTTTGCCTACCCCGACGGGAAAGAGGCGTAATGTTACGTAAGTCTGTATGTATAGGCTATAGACAATACCGTTAAATAAAGTTCTAGAAAGTGCAAACTTGATGAAGTATGAAGTCCTATCGAATGTAAAACTGTTCAGGGATTTTTTTCTTTAAAATACATAATATGCATTCAACGTAAATAAATGCTGCACTCAATCATATCTTTGCCCGAGTCAGTTTTGGTCGTAAATTGAAATCCCGTTAACTTAATAACAGAGCAGTCCGCTAAAAGGCGAGAAATCCGTAATTTTTGGCCGTAGTTAAATGCACTAACCGCAATCGCATGTCTTCGAGAACCCGTTACTGCACGCGGCCCGTCCGGCCCTCCTCGGCACGGTCCCGGCCCGCGACGCCAGAGTGCGTCCCACACTTTATGGCCTGAATTATCAGCGAATTACTCGAACATCGACAATTTCAAGTGACGTAGAAAAATTACACCCACGTTTAACATTAAAATAGTAACATGAAGGCCTCAGAGGCGACGGCGGCGGCGGGCTGCGACTATGAAAGGAACATAAAATAGTTCTGCTCGTATTATGCACGCCCCTACGATGATTCGCGAGCGATAAATTTAATGCAGTGGACAGCAAAATTGTTGTTTTGACCGCACGACTCTGGAGCTATTATAAAACCTTTCTTTTATTTTATAGCCTATTGACAGGATACGTTTTACATGTTGTCGTCATCGGTGTAAAATATGACTCGCGTTTACGATATTGGTGTTAATTGTTGAGCAATACTTTTATTACTCTTTTCGTAAGATCTCGCCCTTAATACTTAAGTAGGCCTTATTTATAACAGGACGAGTAGCAATGTAGGTGAGGTGGGTGTTGTCATACAAATGACACAGTAGCGAGTGCGGCGGATGCTGCAATCAACAGTCAACACACAGCAACGGCCGGAGCACAAAAGACTGCTACCAAATCGTTACGATGATCTTGGCCTCCGACATTAAGAGTCACCATTCTTTTCTGCTGTGTGCAGTTTGTTGCCAATTGACAATTTGAAGCTCCAACAGGTGTAGGGGGATCGAACAAGTGGATCACCACTTGTTCGATCCCCCTACACCTAGGATATCCAACATGACATCTACTATAAGACATATATCCAAGATGTACCCCTTTGCCCGCACGATCCTGTCCCATCCTTTCCATATAAAAAAGAGCCTAACTAAAATACTTTTAATAAATCAGTAAAATGTCTATTGATTAAAAAAGCTTACTACTCAATAAATGAATTTATAAATGACAAAATTACATAATTCTTAACCTATTACAATAATTTTATTTGATAAAATGACATACAATTCTTATATTTTTTATTATGTACTAACTAAACAATTAAAATGTGATAATAATTAGATTGAAAATGAAAATATATTGTGACTAACTGTAATATTAATAAAATTGAAATGAAAAAATTAAATATTGACTAATAGGTAAGGTAGGGCATGTAAATTTTTAGATTTTAGTTTTAAGCCTTAGTATTATACGAGTATGACGCATTTTTAAAAGAGTATTATTTTGTTATTGTATTTATTGACTATGAAATTGAATTTGCTATGTATTACGTCTTGAGTTATGTTTGACTCTACTGTTTTTATTTTGGAATTAGTTAATTGTGTACTCCATTATTGCGACACCCTCAACAGGGTTATTGTACTAGCACTTATACATAAATTTAAGATCCTTTCACTGTACAATATGCAAATAAATATGAATATGAATATGGCCGAGCCAGCGAAGTCGGGCTAACTTGATCTCCCCAATGATGTTGGGCTCGGCTTGTCTTCTATCTCCTGGTTTTTCGTAACCCACCAAGAGCCGTTTTCCCTCAGTGTTGGTGTTGATCCTAAAATCTTGCTGAGCATTTTCATCTCTGCCACTAAGAGCTTTTTGTCCTCCTTCAGCGCCAGTTTCAAAGCTTCTCATCCATACATCTGGTCCAGTAAAATGTTGATTAACCTTCAACTGGTGACGTGCATATCGCAGATTAGTAAGTTAATGTACAGAGTAGTGCATATGAGTCACAGTATTGGAGAGGTGACGTCAATTTGACGTATCAATAAAAAGCCATAAATAATGTAGATTAAGTAAAGTGGTGATCAAATAGGTCATGTTATATAAAATTAGGTTTATTTGTTGTTAAAATAAAACACCTTTTTTACATATTAAATGTAAAATTACCTTTAATCATACACATGAACTTATAATCAAATTTTGGTCTGTGTTTTGGTAGGTATGAGATCAATCAACATAAAATTAAAAAACATAGAAGAAAAACAAAAATAAACATTATTCTCTTATTAACAGTTAAGTAATTGTTTAGAAAAATATTTATTTGCGTATGGGTTCCATATAAAAAATCTAAATTATTCCTGGTAACATCTGACACAAATTTTTTCAAGACGATCTAGGCATGCTGGTTTTGTGCACTTTTTGCATAGGTATGACGTTCTCTTTTTTTTCTTTGCTGGACATATAGTACAGGTCCCGCGTTTTTCCAACTTTGCAGATGTCGAAGGTACAGATTCTGCATCTTCTATCTTCAAGATTCGCTTGATAGAAGCGCGAATGTCTCGAGAAATTTTCGGATTGTTATACCGACGCAACATGTGAGGCTTGCATATTTGGTCGGCTACTGTACTCAAAAACGTGTATCTATCAACATTTCTTGCATTTTGAGGGTATTGGCACTTGTACAGTACGTATGAATTTACTGCACAAATGTCGATCAACCGATAAAAAAGAACAAGTGGCCATCGCTTCGTTCTTCGAATACAAGAATAGTTACTGCACATTTTGTCCAGGCCATCAACACCATTTTTTGTATTATTATAAAACAATATTATTTCTGGTTTTTCACCTTCTTGGTCGTTACACTTGTCATGGTGCATGGACGATACAAGAACAACTGCTTTGTTCTTTTTGGGTACGTAGGAAACCAGTTATTTCCTTTGTAAAACCATAGAGAGTTTGTCTGACTGGTCTCGTTCGTTTAGGTTTGAACTCAGGGGGGATTTCTCTTTTATTCTTGTTCATAGTACCCACATAAGTGAGACCCTTTTCCTTCAAAAGCTTCATTGCTTCGATTGATGTAAACCAATTGTCTCCGGTTACATTTCGATTGGATTTTTGTATTGGTTTCGTTAGCCGTAAAATGCTCTGTGTAGGCTTCGAGTACTCCTTTTCTTCTTGCGTCAAACCCTGTCCATCGGTATCTTTCCCGCAGTATATACAGGGTGTTAATTTGATTGCGTGCCATAGCTTAAGGGGTGGTTCAGTAACGATAAAGGAACTCAAAAAAAATATAAAAAAAATCCTATTAAAAAATTTAAACTCCATTGAAACTAAACTAACGCGGAGGGCAATGACCCGGAGCACCGCGCTATCAAAAGCGCGCGAAAGAGTTTCAGTTATGTATGTGCCTACCTTATCCACTGATACTCGTGCGCTGGCTCGGTGGTAGCGCGGTGCTCCGTGTTAGTTAAATTTCAATGAATTTTTTTTTTCAGCAGGATTTTTTTAAATATTATTTTTATATTCCTTTATCGTAACTGAACCACCCCTTAAGTTATGGCACGCAATTAAATTAACACCCTGTATAAGCACTGTAGAGGTAATTGGTCAAAGCGTCGGTCATGCACATGAGCTTTACGCCATATTTGCCTGGTTTCTTTGGCATATACATGAGGAATTTGCAACGACAACGACATCTGATAAGCATTTTGTCTATACACATATAAGAACCAGGATTATAGTTTCTTTGGCAGTTCGAGATAAAAATATTATACAACTCGGATATATGTGTAGCCGGATCACTTTTCTTTTTTTCTTCTCTGGTATTGGGATCATCAAAACGTAATGCTGCTAGTAACAGAAGAAAACGTTTTTGCGAAAAAATGCATCGAAATATTTCCCTGCCTTTGCCATCTTTGGCAAACAAAGACGAAGTATCTTCTTTATTGCTTTTGAAAATAGCAGTCAAAAGAAGGCATCATATGAGGGCACGTAATTCAATAACATCGATATCTTTCAACTCTGGCCGATCTTCCTTCTTGTATTTATGCCTCATTTCTTGTATTTTTCTATTAGTGTGTTGAACAACTATCTGTAAAATATCTTCCGACAACAAAATATTCCAGAAGTCTTCTTCTTCAGTACAATCACGCGTCGTAACAGAGCCTTCAATTGTTGAAACAATATTATGGCTCGGAGTTCTAACACTGCTTCGGTGAGGATCTTTATACCACTTAAACGGTTGTCTATTTCCCACTTTTTTTCCTAAATAAAATGGTCTGCTACTTGCTATGTTGATCAAAGGCTCATCGTCGGAGTCGGTAACAATATCTGGATCTTGTTCTTCATCCTCAGACACGGCCATCTCACTTGAACTGTCATGGTCGGATTCTAAGGCATAATTTTGATCCAACTCGCGATCCTCTTGGTCACTGATATCACTGTCAGTTTGTTCCAAAACTTCATTGACTCGCCGCTCGTAATCGTGATCATTTGGATTCATTTTTAATGAAAATGTCTGACTAAGTCTCACAACTAAAACAAAACACTAAAGGTGACGTAACGTCAAAATGACGTCGGGTAGCCTCTATAACCTAAACTGTGCGCGTGCGACGTCCGTTCCGTCGATCGGCCGATGCCAAACTGCACACGAGGCAGCTACTAGGCGGCGCGGTCGCGGGGGGTACACCATTTCCGAGAAATACAATGATTTTTGCGTTGCGACGTCAAATTGACGGCACGTCACCGGTTGAAGGTTAAAGGGATACAATGATTGTCTGAACTCTCTATTTGAGGTACTATTTGACACCCTAGAGGTATACTCGTATATCCTATCCATAATTAATAGTTGATGCAGATTTTAAGGGATATTTAATTCCAACTCGCAAGACGGTAACACTACACGATATTAGAGCATGCTTTTCCATACACAGAGTATTATCCAACCACCATCACTCCCGCCGGCGCCGGCGCCGACCATACCTGATACCTATTTTTATCGCCCACCCGGTAATCAAACTACCGACCCCATCCGAGCAGGAAGCACGAAAAGCATCTTAAAATCACTTACCGAGTTAGACCTTAATATTACGTTACAGCTTCCTATGTTCGTGCAAGCTCTGTGTCTATTACCTACCATATCTATCAGCATCATGGTGCAATTCTGTGCAATTCTTTATAAAATCAGCATGCAATTAGTTAATCGATTAAACGTCCCGCACTACCCTTATAAAGCAGTTATAAACTAAATGGTCGTCAACTTGCAACGAGCCTGCCGAACATGTTTTAAATTGGCTCAGTATTTTTAACCGACAATTTTATCGTAACACAGAAGCTCCTAAAATTAAGTTTATATCCTCGCCATGTAAAGCGGTAGTGGGTGTGTATTTTAAGGCTGGGAGATGTCCTTAAAAAGACAACCGGTCAGTGCGTACCGACCGAGTACCGGTAGCATTCCTCCTGGGTCCCTGCTGCGAAAATCATGGGCGCGGGGTGAGGTGAGGCGAGGTGGTACGGACCGGCGGCGGCGGCACGTAACGTAGGTACTATCACAGACATTACCGCAGATTTTTGCTCGCACTCTCACAAAAAAAGTGCTGTTTAGCCCCGTGGTGTGGTTAGAGTGCTCGGCTCTCGATCCGGAGGTCCTGGTTTCGATTCCCGGTGGGGAAACTGTCAAACAAAAACCACTTTGTGTGACCTTCCCAGTTTGGTTGGAATATTTCAAAATGAATCACCTGATTGTCCGAAAAGTTAGATGATTCGGTGCTTCGGGAGGCACGTTAGGCCGTTGGTCCCGATTATTCTACGGATGTAGTCGTTAATGAGCAATGTCGGAGAACTTTGGCGGCTCAACAACTATGACACCAAGGTTTGTGAGGTCAGTCATCGACCTTTCAACCCACGTTATCATCTTCATATTGTGTGGCTGCCCCGCCTAGAAACCTTGGAAAAACCGAAAACGTTGTTTTCAAACAATAACAAAACGAGGGTAATGGTTAGAAGTTAATAGAAAAAAAAAATATTTATTTGACAACACTTTCACATAAAAAAATTGTTGTTTCATTTTAATTTTAAAAATTCCATTTCTCTTTCCTAATAGGCAAAAGCTCAGCGTCTACGCAGGATTCAGATAAAAAAAATCCCGATTGAACAAGCGGAAAAATCCTCGATAGTACTTACATAGCTCTACATTTTTCCGCTGCTCCAGGACGCGTGTAAACCGATAAGGTTAGATTTGTGACGTGCGTGTACCTACGCAAAAATGCAATGTTTTTTCTCACATTTTCTGCTCAACCCGGGCGCAAGCGCAGCGTTCTCACGTTCGCTTGCATCTATCGGTGTTTCTATCTAAGGATCAACATGGAATTGTTGCGCCTTTTCTTGAATATTGCTTTTGAAGGTACGAAGCATGTTGTAATCCTAAGTAAGACACAAAACTATATAAAGTAGGCCGTGCTGCAGTGGTTTCTTGCCCTTTCTTTTACGCTGCCATAGCACGAACTGAAACGGCTTGAGCATTGTATTCATTATGCACATCCAATAACAATAAACAAAAAAAGTGCTTCAGAAAAGATATCTCAACCCTGAACAACGAAACTGAACCACTTTCCTCAAGGAATATTATGTCAAAATACGAAAAATTAAATTTATCTCTCATACAAAATTTGCTAGCAGCTGATGCGGATTAAGGGAAGTTGAAGTTTTATTTTTTCGTATTTAGACCAGTTGTATGGAAAAATGTTCAGTTTCATGGGCAGACTCTCATCCTTCAGGCGTATTAAACTACCCTTTCTGTTGCACCATGTTTAAAAGGTAGGTTACCTAAATTGGTTAAATCAAAGAAGCATGTTACTCAGGAAGTGATCAGTCTTAAAGTTTTCAATAGCAACAACTTGTAACGCGTGATCTGCGATTTCAGCCAACAACTATGTGCGCTTTCATTTCCCTACGTTTAGAGCTCGCACCTACCTAATACACTCTCGTTTTCCACAAATACTTGCTACAAAGTAGAGCGCCACCTCTTCAAGCACTGTGAAGACTGTAACCACCCACCGCTTGAGGATAAATGCTAGGTGTGCCAATAATAATTTTCCCTATTGGTGTGGAAAAACTAACACAAACACAGAGATTTTCAGAAATATTTGAATTTCAAAGTGCTTTTGAATGTTCTGTTAGGGTGGCCACATCAACAAATATAAGTAATGTTTATAAAATAAATATGCTCTAGGGCGTTTCCTTGAAAATTCGACCAGCTGACGTAACAGGGAATTCCTCGACGAGTTACGGTGTGACGTCACTATGGCGCACGGCAAATGTCAAGAGTGCGATTACGTAAGCGGTTGACTACATAGCGCCCGCCGCCCCGCCTGTCCGCGCTTACGGTACACTCCCATCTTATCCCAAAAGCTTATACGTGTTAAAAAAATAATCGTACACATTTCACTAATTAGTTTAAGCGGCGTGTTCTCATGTGGTAGCGCTTCAACTCTATCGAGGAGCAAGGTGGTCTGTTGGGCCTGTGAGATGGGATAGAAATATTACGCCATGGTTGATGCTGTACTGCGCAATATGTTGAGATCTCAACTACTCGCTCGTAATTATTAATTTGTGGGATTCGTTAGAAGCGACTTAGTATAAGTATAGGACCTCGAACCTAAAGCTGAGCAGAAGCATCATTATGTATCTCACTGTATCATTGCGGTCACCAATCACCGCGGTACATTTGTGACAGCAACAACAGTAACAAGGTTAGGTAGTACAAGAGCGTCGAGATGGGAGTAACCCTTCATTCGACTCGTAGTACGCACGACCTTTGGCTACACTTTTGTAATTGAGCGGTGCTCTAAGGAAATCGCACGCGCCGCGACTCGGGCATTGTTCATGATTGGTGTAAAGTTCACAACACTGCTTTACTTTTAAACTCTCCATGTTTATGGTTCGGAATGGGCGCGAGTGACCGACCGGTCCGTCGTCGCAAGAGCTGCAATGCTGACGACAATATTATTACTACATTACAATAACACACATACCTACTTACATATTTGGAATAGCGGCGGCGGTGGAAGAAAATCGAGCCTCAATTACTGCTGAGACAATATCTGACCTTAGTTACACGAGACTTTATTGACATTCCTTGTTTGGTTTGTCTAGCTAGAGGATTCAAATGGCACTGCGTTCGATCCGTGTCCGAGACAGGATCTTCCAAACGAACTAAAGATCTTCTGGATTACTGATTCGGATCAGACGCGTAGCGTAAACTCTCTTAAGTATTATTTTTGTTGCTTTTTTGCAATAATCTGTATGATAATTTAAGCTTTAAGGTCGGTTTAACTTAAAAAAGAATTCTGCAACTGGCAGAGTATGCTCTCATTTTCAGCCGTAACTTCCTAAAATGGAATGAAAAATATGGCAGCCCGATAATAATGAGCGTATGATCACAGCAGGCAATCAATAAGTTAATTTACGATGTTAAAAGATCCGGGGCGCCGCCGCCGGCCGGTCCGGCGCGAGAGACGGGGGACGTAAGTACGAGGTTACAACCCGCTATTATAATAAATCCGCAGTAAAAGCTTTAATTCTGGCGCTTTATATTGAAAACCCTCTTAAATATTCATCAACGATCTCTAACTTTACTATACATAAGCCTACAACTTCAATCACACCAAACACATAGCAAAACACACAATTGAAACAGTTAGGTTTAAATTTCGTAGTCAAGGTGGCTTCTTCTGTGCTCAACGGTTATTGTAGAGTCATGAGTTATTGTACAGTTAAGAGCAATTCAAGCTTGACAGATTGGACTTTGTACCATTCTTACTTCAATAGCTATACTGAAGGCAACGCTGTAGGAGCTAAAGTCGAGTTGTAAATGTTAAGCTTGACATGCTCTAGAACCACAATTTAACTTAAGGATGGAGATGTTTTTCAGTTGATATGAGTGATGATATTGATGAAGATTAACTTCGATTTTATTCTTTCACGACCAAAGACGTCAAAGTTAAGTTCTAACTTCTGTTTTGCAAGTATTCTAGAAAAAAGTAAGACAGTTCTTCAACATTTTGTAAAAGGTATTTCTCAACATTTAATTCAGCATTGTATCGCAATATTGACACGGAGCGGTTATGTAGGAGTGGGTGGGTGGTGGTAACATGACACCTGTCTGCAACCATTAGCCTCAAACACTTCAAACACCGACCACCTCAAGACAAAA
Source organism: Athrips mouffetella (assembly GCA_947532105.1). Classification (NCBI taxonomy): domain Eukaryota; kingdom Metazoa; phylum Arthropoda; class Insecta; order Lepidoptera; family Gelechiidae; genus Athrips; species Athrips mouffetella. The sequence goes on along the minus strand of OX383961.1, from coordinate 227,428 downwards.
CCTCTGTGGCCGCATTTCGCGAGCGATTTACTATATCTACTGCCACTCTACAACAAGATCACTAGCATACTGCCTGTTTACTTATAGATCTACAGTGTAAAAAGCTCGTGTTTGGGTCGGCGCGAGCGCACGTGTCAACACAATATTAATTCGAACATGTTAAATTACATTCTGTTGCAATTTGCCCCTGTGCTTATGATCCATGATAATGCCCACAATAACTACTTACTTCACAATAAGCATATCATTATACAGGATTATTTTTGGATTCCTGGCCAAATTTTTGTATGTCACTCAGAACATAAATCTGAACTACTTTTCCTTAGAAACATGGTCGAAGAACCATTTTTTTTGGCTTTCTCGTACATAGCTTGCATCGGCAACAGTGGATTTTGTATGGGACGACCAAAATTTTTTTTGGGAAAGTTGTTCAGTTTATTGTTCTGAGCTGAATACCGAAATTTGGCCAGAGGTCCAAAAATAACCCTGTCATAGCTCCGACACGGCGCCGTGCCGTAAAAACTCACGTCGCGCGCCGTGGAAATCTACGGCACGGCGCCGTGCCGTACTCCGGTGCGGCGCCGTGCCGTGGAAATAGCAGTGTGGCCAGTCATATGCTAGTTTCTGTGATTTTAGCAGGATTCGGTCTCTGATTATTTTGACGATTTACATCTGAAAATGACTGAATGTTAGAATAGAATGAATTGCAGCTGCAAGTTTATCTAGTATAAATTTAACTTAAATAATTTCTAATCTGTATTGAATCAGAATCAAATGGAAATTAAATGACAATTATATTGAGATTGAATTGGAATAGGATATAATAGAAATGGATTAGCAACTAATCAAACTAAGTTAGAGCAGGCTCAATATATACAAAAGTTCTAGTGTGATAAAGATCTTTTTTGTCTTTGTCATAGTCTCGGCTTTTTTAGTTGTGCACAAGCGGTCAAACTAAAACTCGCTATAACTCGTAAACTACTGACCCTAGACTACTCGTGTGCTGAGACAAATGATAGGTCTCGATGAGATCTACATTTCAAATGACAGCTGTCAAACTAAAAATCGCTATAACTCGAAAACTACTGACCCTAGACTACTCGTGTGCTAAGACAAATGATAGGTCTCGATGAGATCTACATTTCGGATGACAGCTGTAAAACAAAAAATCGCTATAACTCGTAAACTACTGACCCTACACTACTCGTGTGCTGAGACAAATGATAGGTCTCGATGAGATCTACATTTCGGATGACAGCTGTCAAACTAAAAATCGTTATAACTCGAAAACTACTGACCCTAGACTACTCGTGTGCTGAGACAAATGATAGGTCTCGATGAGGTCTACATTTCGGATGAGAGCTGTCAAACTAAAAATAGCTATAACTCGAAAACTACTGACCCTAGAAAATGGCAGACATTGCATTGCCAGATAGATAGACAGCTAAGTATCCCTATAAGTTTTAATTTTTTCTTTTTGAGGTACGGAACCCTAAAAAGAAATGGAACTTATCATTTAAAAAAAAGGACGGGTTGCACTCCGGGAGTGCCGGCAGAAGTAAAAACAATTTTTTTTTAGTGTGACAGCAGCCATCCGAAATGTAGATCTCATCGAGACCTATCATTTGTCTCAGGACACGCGTAGGCTAGGGTCAGTAGTTTTCGAGTTATAGCGATTTTAAGTTTGACAGCTGTCATCTGAAATGTAGATCTCATCGAGACCTATCATTTGTCTCAGCACACGAGTAGACTAGGGTCAGTAGTTTACGAGTTATAGCGATTTTTAGTTTGACAGCTGTCATCTGAAATGTAGATCTCTTCGAGACCTATCATTTGTCTCAGCACACGAGTAGACTAGGGTCAGTAGTTTACGAGTTATAGCAATTTTTAGTTTGACAGCTGTCATCCGAAATGTAGATCTCATCGAGACCTATCATTTATCTCAGCACACGAGTAGTCTAGGGTCAGTAGTTTTCGAGTTATAGTGATTTTTAGTTTGACAGCTGTCATACGAAATGTAGATCTCATCGAGATCTATCATTTGTCTCAGCACACGAGTAGTCTAGGGTCAGTAGTTTACGAGTTATAGCGAGTTTTAGTTTGACCGCTTGTGCACAACTAAAAAAGCCGAGACTATGATAAAGACAAAAAAGTTGTTTTGGTCTTCATCTCACTAGAACTTTTGTATATTTTGAGCCTGCTCTAACTTGGTATGATTAGTTGCAAATCCATTTCTATACTTCATCTGAGATCTGACGCGACAAAGACAAAAAAGATGTTTTGGTCTTTATCACACTTTAGAACTTTCGTATATATGAGCCTCCTCTAACTTGGTATGATTAGTTGCAAATCCATTTCTATACTTGATCTGAGTTCTGACGCGCCATCTGATGCGAATCTATCATTTCTTCCCTCTATAAAATTTTCTAAGCGCCGCTAAAGAAGTTTTCACTTAAAAAAAAAATTACCTCATTTAAAATTTGAATGTTTATAAATACTTCAAAATTATTGTATTACTTAACAATGTGGGTAAACCAATGAAAAACAAATTATATATCGTATTTAATTTTGGCCGAATAATGATTTCCGTTCACTGATTCTGCTCTTTCTGTTTATTATTTTCGCATAGTTGACAACACTGTACTTTTACGGCACGGCGCCGTGCCGGAGATTTTCACGGCGCGCGCCGTGAGTTTTTACGGCACGGCGCCGTGCCGGAGTCCGGCGCCGCACCGGAGCACGGCATGGCGCCGTGCCGGAGCTATGTGTGTTGGCCCTTACACAGGCTATATCGAGTTTTCCTTTTACGGCACGGCGCCGTGCCGGAGATTTTCACGGCGCGCGCCGTGAGTTTTTACGGCACGGCGCCGTGCCGGAGTCCGGCGCCGCACCGGAGCACGGCATGGCGCCGTGCCGGAGCTATGTGTGTTGGCCCTTACACAGGCTATATCGAGTTTTCCCACGAAACGAAATGATCAATAATGAATTATCAAACTACCCGTCCAGTTCACTTTAGATAGGTCTGCGTTTGTAATAAGTCGACGTTAATGGAGGAAAATAAATAAGAATGAAACGATTTGCATCCGCTGCGATGTTAAAAATAGATCTGTAGGCAATAGATTGAAATAGATAAGTTGATCGGCGTTTTCTGTGGAACGAAACGAGTCCGATCCGAGCGCCCGGAGCTGCGCAGGCACCACTATACCTAGTTCATGCTATTTGTAACACCCCTCACAAATAGAACTATAGAACGATTTTGAGAAAGCCTGAAATAAAATGCATGGCATGCATGACGAAGGAAGTAACAGGAACAATTAAGATTGATTTTATAAGACGCAATGAAAATTAGGTCGTAGAACCATTCAGGTACAATAATAAATTGCCTTGCGTCAAATGCTACAGTCAATATGAATAGCACAATTTCCTCTCTTAATTTGAATAAATAAAAATTGCGCTCGCAAAATAACATTGTTAGGATGGAAGCCCTTAGGTATAGTGCCATGTCCGTAGTGAGCAATTCTATAGTGCGGGAGCCGGCGCAGTAAATCAAGCACTAATAACTACCGGCCGATACGATCGCTGCTTTCAATAATAGAGACCGTCGATTGTGCCGCCGTAGAAAGCTGCAGATCCTTACCGAGCGCCGAGAGCCGAGAGCCGAGAGCCGAGCGAGCAACAGAACTCCCAACATTTTTGTACCGACTGTCCTCCTCTACGACAATTTTATCACCTATTGTTCGAGCAAATTGAGTCTGTAGGCTTGAGATTATTCCTTCAGGGAGACAAAGGATTTAATATTTTGTAGCGCCGTCGCTGTTATGGGGAGAAATCTCCTCATATACTTAATGGAAGTAATCATACAAATGACTTTCGAGCGAAAGTCCTTCTTTGTTACTTTATGAAGTGTAGTTTAAGTTCAAGAGATCATATCTTCGGCGTGTCACATGCGAAACGATTGTAAATCCCCAAACATAACATTACGCTGATTTATCATCCAGTTTTATTTTCGATAAACTTGAAACTTTGAAGACATCTCTAAACTATGGATTTGATGAACCGTAGAAAATACCGTGACTAAAAACAATGAGTTAACTAGGTAATGAGAGAAAATGAGATGACGATCGCCGCATCACTGCTGCTCGCCTGGTAACTGGTAACCAACGATCAATCTAACACTGCACGCGGCGCCTTCGGTTATTACAACTAATGCATTATGCAGATGCATTTAACTGCACTTTCTTTCAAATCGTATATTAAAGCCTTAACAAATGATAGGACGCTACAAAAATGCTCGTCGTACATCATACGCAGCCGGAGAAAGCATCATTTATCTTCCTTTGTTTAGCGCTTGTAATACGTTTAAACAAACACGTTCTCTATGGGAATACGAAGTAATGAACATCTATCACTGAGAATAATAACATTGTAAAATGGCTTTATCCCGCCGACACGATCAATTAAGTACTGAACTTGAACTTGGTTACGATAATGTTACGCCATCTCGTGAACGATTTCTGCTTTTATTTGACACGTGTTGTGTCGTAACTTGTACCACGTTGGGTACGACATCAAATTACAGGACAATAACGACATAATAGTTGTCGGGATCGGTCGTGAATCACACGGCAGCAATAGTTGTCGGATGGCTGATATGATAGCGGTCGGTATTTATAGATGTGAGGCAACAATCGGCGGACCGGACAGTGTCGATGGTATCGCGACTATTAGCTACTGATTTACGTCGGAGTAGGCGCCAAGAACCCGCACACACCACTCTACTACCAACCAACGTACATACACTTTCATGTCTACTTCACTTTGTAATTAGCTTCAAGAAGAATAGGTACTTCAATCGACCGAATTACTGGATGATGAGGTTAAAAGAAGCGAGGGAGTTTCATGTGGAAGGGTCCTCATCATGTCTTGTCTGTTCGTAATTTTCTCATATGTTTAGCACAACCCAACACAAAATCATAATTATGTAGAAATAAAAACTAATCTACTTCCTAACCTCAGATGTTCGTAACTTACTTATCATAACATTTTTATCACAATGATCATTGGTAAAAATGCTCAATGCTCATTGGCTTCAAATATTATTAATATTAATTCATTTTTTTTATTCTGGCTATATCGTTACAAATAAGTACAAATAAAACGTTCAGATAACCACGAAGGTATCTATTAAGACTATCACACGTGTAACAATCTTCTTATTTCGTTAACCGTCATCGCGCATCCACCGTCCAATCAAGCGCACCCAAAAAGTAAAAGAACATCACCGCTCATTTGTCTCACAAAAAATAAATGTTACTTCGAGCTTAATTACCGATATGTTCAACACCTGGCTGTAATCTCTCCACTAACTGCCGCAGTTATTACCGAACTCGATCTTCTTCACTCACGTGGTTATTATTTCCAATCAGTTGAAATGCTCTTGACAAACCTTGAAAGCTAGTTTTGTTTTAAACCACGTATTATGCTTTGTACTTAGCACTCACCCTGTGACACAGTTTGTGTCCGTGCATAATAACGATCCGTGTCCCTTTATGCAACTTTTGTAGTGTCGATCTGTGGCATTTATCTTGAGACGCTGCGACTCCGCTACGTGTGTTGTAGAAAGCTCGCGACATGTACCTCTGAACGGTACACCACTTGGCTATTTATTTCTACTAGGGAGTCTGATAATCGATTTATGTTTTTCTTAACTCAAAGACCTGTCTGGCTTAAACAAGATCCTGCGTATGTACCTCTGCCTATTTGCAAATAAATAACAACTTCAAAGATAAATGTCAAACCATGAAAGTTCCTACCTAGCTGTACTGTAGTGTATGTGCATAGTATGCGTAATAAGTAAGTAACTAGGTTAAATTAGACTAAGCATTATTTGTCTTGTAACGCGCATCGTACATTTAAGACAGACTGAATTTAGAACCCATTCTGTAAGGACGTCCTACTGAATAAATACTTAACAACATGTGACGAGTTTCTACTGTTTCCATCACCACCTTCAAGCCACCCCACTGACACATCCCGACGGCATCCGTCCTGATACCACATGGCGACCCTTGCCTTTCGAGCTACAATGGAACTTTGAAGAAAGAAAAATAATGAAGAAAATCAAGAATGAAGCCTACATAAACTACAGAAGAATGAGAGGAAATTCATGAAATATATCAAGAAAGAAGCCTGCAATCATTATAGAAGAATTTAGAAACAACATTTTAGAAGAGCGAAGAAAATTATTTCATGAAGAAAGAAGAAATGTCTTCGTTCAAGGGAGAAGCGTACGAGGGAGCCAGGGACCATGCCCGGCCCGTATTCCAGGGAGTCCAGGGACCATGCCCGGCCCACTCAGCAAGTAGATGACAGCCAACGAGTCACCCCCCCGCCTACGTATCGCCAGCGCCAGCGCAGCGCCCGATGCACCGAGCGTTTTTCACCGTGTGCCCCGCCCGCCCCGCGTAGTGATGACCTAATTAGCGAAGTAAAGTCGGTGTATTATGTAAGTGGATTAAATTGATTATGTTTAGTCAGGGAATTCATATATTAGGTATGTAACTTTAAATAAATTCAATTTTAAGATAGATTAATGGAAGACGAACAATTAGAATTCGAAAACATATTAGTAGATTTAAAAGCGTTAAGAACCGATCTAGTAAAATTAGGCCCCAGTCGGCGTCATGGTAGCAACTACGAGAAGAAGATAGCCGAGGCCTGTGTATTGTACAAGAAGTTTAGTAATATTGTTGATAGTCTTCCAGTAGATCTTTCTTTTGATATTATTGCTTTATGTGGTAAAATAGAGGAAATTTATCAGAGTATTTTAAGCTTACCGTGTCGGCCACAAAAACACAACATGGCTCCTGAACCGATTTCTGAGAAGTTTTGCCTCAAAACGGCAGTGAGTTTATTGCCAAAAATGAACGGTAAAGAATGTGTAACTTTAGAATTAATAGAGGCTATAGAGTTATACGACTCGATGATAGACAAAAGCGATAGCAAAAGTTTAATTAATTTTGTGCTTAAGACTCGATTGAATTCTGGTGCTAAAACGCGTTTAAAAAACAAATACGATTCCATACAAGATTTAATTTTTGACATGAAATTGCACCTATTGACAGTGAAATCTGACACTGCGTTGCAATCACAATTACAAACCGCCAGGCAAGGCGACAGATCGATTAGAGATTTTGGAGAAGAGATAGAGAAGTTGTTCGTCGATCTCACTATCTCTCAGGCAGGTAACGACGATACCGCCTATTCTTATTTGCGCCCTCTGAACGAGAAGAACGCTGTGAAACGTTTTGCTGAAGGTCTCCGTAGTCAGAGGTTAGGAACGATCATATCAGCAAGAGGTCTGACTACATTACGAGAGGCGATACAAGTAGCCGAAGATGAGGTCACTTCATCCTCCTCGAACCAAACTTTTTCTTATTCCCATAATAGAGGTCAGCGTGGAACTCATCGTGGAAGTTACCGTGGTTTTGCTTATAATTCACGTGGTGGTCGTGGTACTACACGTGTTGACCAAAATCGTGGAAATTTTGAGTCGAAAACTTACTTTTCTCAAACTAGGTCACAGCCACGCGCAACTCATACGCATAGCAGTGGACGTGATACGAACTATCGACGTGGTTTTGAGAGTCCGCGTCAGCAGTCTCGCGGGCATGGCAACTATAATGCCTACAGGTCTGCCCGTCGTTCAACGAACGGTAATAATATGAATCACTTCGTAGGTTCTAATGAAAGTGATGGGAATACGTCACCGGTACGTAGACAAGGTATTGATAATGTTTATGAAAGCAGTAAGTTTTTTCGTCCCTAATCAAGTTATGGTATGCGATAATGTTAATTGGGTAAACTTAAGTATTAATAGTGTTAGTTTAGATTGGTTAGTAGATACAGGTGCGTCATTATCGGTAGTTAAGTACGAAGTTTTAAAGGATTTAAATTTGTTAGGTGAAATACAGAAGTGTAACTTGAAAATCAACGGAGTAGGAGGTAGCTTAACTTCTGTGGGTTTTATTTATTTAAATTTAAAATACAATCATCAAAGTTTTCAGCACAAGTTTTACGTGTTTACTGACATTCCTTGTTTTACCGTAGGAATTTTAGGACAAGATTTTCTGAAAGGATATAATGGCGTGATAGATTTTGAAAGAGATACTTTGTCTCTGAGAGGAAAGCGAGAGAAGGTATTTATACCTATACAATTATCGAGTTACCCTTTGACGATTGCACCGCGTTGCGAGGTCATCAAGTATAACTATGATTGTGTTGTGCTTTCTAAAGAGCTGAAAAAGGGTGTGTTTGTTGCTAGCATAGTAACAACCCCTAAAAATGGAAAGATACCAGTGAGAATTATGAACACTACGGATGTGGAAGTGTGTGTAGATTTGAAGGATTTGGAGATTGATCGTTTGGATCGGTATGAGTATTGTAACTTTAATCGACCGGATGTGTCTGTAGATAGGGTAAAAGAGTTATTTAAGCACTTAAACTTAGGTTCTTACTTAAATGGGGAAGAACAATTGTCGATTGAGCAGATATGTGCTAAATATCCAGACATATTCCATTTACCAGGAGATAAGCTCACAGTTACCAACGTGTACGAGCAGTCCATTAAAATAAAAGACAACGCGACTCCTGTTTATAGGAAGCAAGGATCCCATTTTCGCAAAAAGATGAACTTAACAGGCAAGTTCAAGAAATGTTAGATAATAAAATCATAGAACCCTGTACTAGCGAATGGTCGAGTCCTTTGCTGTTAGTACCTAAGAAGTCTGACCGCAGTGGTGCCCGCAAGTGGCGAGTGGTCATAGACTACAGGCAATTAAACGAGAAGTTGAAGGACGATAAGTTCCCTCTTCCTAATATAACAGAGATATTAGAATCTTTATCTGGAGCAATGTACTTCAGTCATTGCGATTTAAGTCAAGGATATTACCAATGTAACCTTAAAGAGGATAGTAGGAAGTATACGTCGTTTACTACTGACAAGGGACAATACCAAATGTGTAGACTCCCTATGGGTCTGAGAATAAGTCCGTCAGCTTTCAGTAGATTAATGACAGTAGCAATGTCTGGACTAAATTACGAAGCTTGTTTGATCTATTTAGACGATTTGATTGTGTATGGAAGAAACTTGGAAGAGCATAATAAAAACTTAATGTCTGTTTTTCAAAGATTGCGAAAAGTTAATTTAAAATTAAATCCGAGCAAATGTGAGTTTCTGAAACGGCAAATATTGTATCTAGGTCATGTAATTTCTAAAGAAGGCATTTTACCCGACCCAGAAAAAATTGTAGTAATCGAACGCTATCCGATACCTGAGTCAGCGGATGACGTCAGACGGTTTGTCGCATTTGCCAACTATTACCGTAAATTCATACGTAATTTTGCCAAAATAGTTTCACCTTTAAATAAATTATTAAAGAAAGGCGTAGAATTCAGATGGACCCAAGAATGTCAAGAGGCATTTACAACCCTAAAAACAGCCTTATCTCAACCACCAGTCTTGGATTACCCAGATTTGTCAGAAAATAATAAATTTATTCTACAAACTGACAGCTCTGGATTTGCGGTTGGCAGCGTGTTATGTAATTCGAACGAAAGGCCAGTTGCCTATGCGAGTAGAGCATTAAATAAAGGAGAACTAAATTACCCGATTATAGAAAAAGAGTTGCTAGCGATTGTTTGGTCGATTCAGTACTTTAGACCTTACCTATATGGCAGAAAGTTTGTGATTCGCACAGATCATAAACCTTTGCTTTATTTATTTAACATGACTAATCCTAGCAGTAGATTAACTAAGTTTAGATTAAGTTTGGAAGAGTATGATTTCGATGTGGAATACGTGAAAGGGAAAGATAATGTGACGGCCGATGCATTATCTAGGATTGTTTTGACATCTAACGAGTTGAAAAGTATGGCAGAGAAATCAGTATGTGTGATGACGAGAGCCCAGACAAGAGGAATGAGAGATGCGCAGGGAGCGTCGGATCTCAAAGGTGAGGATTCCATTTGCTGCAGGTCTGATCAACCTAAAGTAGTGGAAGTACTCAAAAAACAGGATAAGGACGTAGAATTAATAATAATGACAGATTTTAAGTTAAGTAGACTACTAAATCAGACGAGACAAAAGTTATGTGTATCTAAGAATAGTAGGGTTATTTATTTAGAAGAAAAGTCAAATCTCTGCATAAGCCATAATTCTTTATCAGCTTCATCGCGAGTCGAGTTGTTGAAAGAACTGGCAGAATTATGTAAGATTAAACAAATAAGTGAAATTGTTATTTTGAAAAATAAGTCAAACAAAGAGTTTATTGAGTGGTTAGCGAAATATATAAAGAGTAGTAAATGGGAAGGACCCAGAATTTGTATTGTACGTGACGTACAAAGAATAGACGAAGAACATGCGAAGCGAGTAATCATGAATGATTTTCATTTATTACCAAGTAGTGGTCATGTAGGAATTAAACGTATGTTAAATAATATTAAAAAGTTTTATTATTGGCCATCAATGGAAAAAGATATTTCTAGTTACGTAAATAAATGCGAAAAGTGTCAAAAACAAAAGTACACTAGCATTTCTAAGGAGCAAATGAATATAACAACAACGGCTTCAACTGCGTTTGAGAAAGTATTTTTAGATCTAGTAGGACCTCTTGATAGAGACGACAATGGTTACTGTTATATTCTCACATTACAATGCGAATTGTCAAAGTACACCGAAGCGTACCCGTTGAGATCTAAGACAACGGAAGAAGTTGCAAGATCTTTTGCCGAAAATTTTATCTTGAGATATGGAATCCCGAAAGAGATCGCTACTGATCGAGGCACAGAGTTCATATCAAGTACTATGTCAGAACTTTGTAAAATATTAAAAATCGAGCAAACATTTGCTACTGCTTACCATCATCAGAGTATAGGATCTTTGGAGAATTCTCATAAAGTACTCGGAGCATACTTACGAATCCAGACGAATAACCACCCTTCTTCGTGGAGTTCTTGGCTTCCCTATTGGAGCTTTTCATACAATACTTGTGTGCATACAGAAACCAAGTATTCACCATTTGAACTAGTGTTTGGCCAAGTATGTAGGTTACCTCATAACTTGAGTATAGATAACAATATAGTAGATCCCATGTATAATTATGAGAGTTATCCAATAGAGTTTAAGTATAGGTTGCAAAGAGCACAAAATGATGCTAAAAATAACTTGATTAAGAGTAAAATTGCTAGAAAGCAAACTTATGATAAAAGTGTGAATCCGATTGTTTACAAGCCCGGCGATAAATTGTTATTGAAAAATGAAACCGGCAACAAGCTCGATAGTTTGTATTTAGGTCCATATGACGTAATTGAAGAGTTGCCGCCAAATGTAAAAATACACATAAATGGTAAACAGGTGATTGTACATAAAAATAGGACAAAAATGTATAGATAAATAAATAGTAAGATATTATGAGTACGTAAAATAAGATTGAGTTAAGATAGTTACTTAGTGTCTAATATGGGTATGTAAAAAAAAAAATAAGTATGAGTATCTATCCTTATTTTTTTTTCTCAAAAACGGGGAAGATGTAGTGTATGTGCATAGTATGCGTAATAAGTAAGTAACTAGGTTAAATTAGACTAAGCATTATTTGTCTTGTAACGCGCATCGTACATTTAAGACAGACTTAATTTAGAACCCATTCTGTAAGGACGTCCTACTGAATAAACACTTAACAACATGTGACGAGTTTCTACTGTTTCCATCACCACCTTCAAGCCACCCCACTGACACATCCCGACGGCATCCGTCCTGATACCACAGTACCTAAACATTATGTATACCTATTCATGTAGTTGTTGTTGTTAATGTACATGTTCTTATGTAGAGATTTAGTGTTGATTATTTTTTAATATCTCCGGGGATTATGATTTGTTAACATTATTGATTATTTATGCAGCAAGCAGTATTCTAAACTAGTAATTTTCTTTTAATCGAAATTATGCAAGTAAGCATTACCTAAGAGCCCTTCCGCAAAAGCTACAAGAAAAGCAACAGTTAGTAATTAGCAGAAGACGCTATACTTTATAGATTCACGATTCACTCTTATATAAATGAGTACTTATTAGATTAGAAAGTAGCGGCAAAGAGCAGCCTGCTTGTGCAATACCGCCCTTGGATTGGCACGAATCCTGCGCCCCATCATTAGCGACTTTCACTAAGGAAATGCAATTTTCTAGATGGATTGGCACGAATCCTGCGCCCCATCATTAGCGACTTTCACTAAGGAAATGCAATTTTCTAGAAAACGGTAGCGAAGACCGAATTTCTCTTTTACCCGTCCGTGTCGGGACGTGGTGGCTGCGGGCTCTGTTACACCATCACGTTCCTTCAGCCGCCCGCCGCTGCTGAGTGTCGACCCACTTCTCAACACGCCCCCGTTGTGATCGCTTCAACTCCCACGCCTGCCATCGACGGCAGTCGACCAACGTCCAGCAGACCACGGCACCAAGTCGCCCCGGTGAGAATCTCTCCAATACTTTCTAAACCTAAGGTAAACAGCGACAGATTTATCGATAAATTTCTAAACCTTGTTTCCATGACAAAAGCTTTGATGATGCAATTTAAACTTTCAATTTTTACGCTAAATTAAACTTTTACATTCCATATTTAGGAACCTGCCAATATATCCGAAGTGGATTACAATTCAAAATGCAATATTTCATATCTTAATGCCTTAATAAACGATGAATAGAATATTGTAAAGGAATGTCCAGCTCGAGAGAGTTTGTGTTGATTGCGCCAGCCCTCAGACCTACATTCAGAATACGTTGTATTGTAACACCTCAGTTTTTGCGATCCCTTATCAAGTATTGCACTCATACTGTTCCCACCTCCCCCAAACCTGATGTCGTCATCGATGCTGCAATGTCAAAGGTTATCACAACAAAGTAGAAACCCGATTTAGGTGGCGGATCGTGACTGGTCTGTTTTATAAAAGTTCCAACACGGTCAATGCAATCCGTTTATAGTTCGTCCCAGAACACGCATTGCCGAAGATGTTGCTGATAGAATTATTTATTATCTGTAACATCATATTGCATCGGTTTGTTGCTTTGCTGTAACCGCATTCGTTCTATGTTTTGCAAAAGGTTCAGTACATGCTTTATAATGGTACAAATCTTTACCTTTAAGTCATTGCTCAATGTAGATGTAAGTACCGAGCTGAGAAGTTCACAGATCTTTTAGCAAGTGCTTTATGTAGAGGTAGGTCCATCCGCCCTCAGTACCAATTAAAGGCAAAGGCTTTTGTATGATTTTCTTAAGTTCGCGTCTCTTTGTGTTGTGTTGTGGTGATGTGTGGCCGTGACGACGTGAACCAGGCTATCTGCAGAGCTGTACCGCTACCATGAGTTGCTATCGAAAAACCACATTACGTTACTACAGTCGATAGCGTATAAACGCGCATCGAATAGTTTTCGATTGCACTCGTACCATGAGTTACGATAACCGTAACTACACTCGCTAGCGTGAACTCGATTGTTTACGTAGTAATCGTACTGACGCATCTAACTTCACACCGAATAGAGCTGTTTCTTTCTAACTATACTCAAAAGACAGGGTAAGATAGTTGTTCCCAAAAAATCTTGGTATTCAAGCCTAATAATTAAAAACTGTGAAATAACCCTGCTAATTAAAAGTGTAATTGAGTAGCAATGCCTTTATCCTTAGTACAAGTGATTTTTTATTTAGAGTGGTTATATTTCGTCAATGTGTGACGTGGCGTTGTGATTTGTTTATGTTGTGCCTTTATTTACTTCACTAAATTTCAGAATTTTACGGAATTTACTCAGAAGTTGTACAATAAATGATATTGTGATTCCATTTGCGTTGGCGGAGTATGGAAGAAAAGATATGATTCAGTCAATATACATATTTTCAAATAGAAAAATATGCTAGAACTTTGAACTTGTGTAAGGATGGTAAGGATGTTTTAATATATTGTTTCAAGTGGTTAGTTATAATATAAGTGGAGGAATGTAGTTGAATGTTATTTCAAGAGTTTTTTTTTGCAGTTACCTTGGCAAGCTCTTTGGGACCACATAATGAAAGAACCATTAACGTCCAGCATTGGGCTAAGCAAAACAAATCTGCTAAACAAGGTTAATACGAGGACGACGGAAAAAAATTATTGAAACAAAACTTAAATAAAAGCAACAATTTGTGAATATTTATTTATAGTTTTTATTACATATAATGATAGGTTCTTACTGTTTTCAACAACAATAAGGTAGCTGCCTTCAATTCATCCCTATTCCCCTTGTTTAAGATTCCGTATCCACTAAACTAACCGCTTCCGTGAATAGAACACGTCACAATTCTCAAAAATTCTCCATAAAAACTTCCTTGTTTAACTTGATCTCACTGATAGCTCAAGTGGATTCCTTTTTTTTTCATGTCAGCTTGAAAATGGTTTTGATAGCGTCATTTTTCTCCAAATGCATGCCGCCGCTGATATATTTCAAACCAAATCATGTCCTGCCGACATGATTTCGAGGAAAAGTACTCAAATTGCACCAAATAAGTAAAGGAAATAAAAAATTAAGCATATCGAAAGCCTTTCACTGTGTATTCACACTTCATTTGGATAGTGAGTAACTTTACTACTATCGTTACGGTATTTCTCGATGACATCTGTCAAATTTGTAACTCATGGTACCGATTTTCTATGAAAACCTATTGCAATACGTTCTCGCTAGCGACAACAATTCGATACGTATTTTACTTGTGGACTCATGCTACCAATTTTAGTTCTTTCAGTGACCGCTAGGGGCGCTGTTCAATTTCCCATACAATTTTTTTACGCCGTCGCTAGCGAGTACGTACACTGTAAACTCATGGTAGCGGTACTGTATGCTCTTACAAACGATCTCGCCTCTATGACGCCTCCGCAGATTGCAACTAATTAATAAAATAAAGCGTGTAATACTAATGATTCCGTTCATATATTAAGACCAGATGTAGACTGCAGCTCTATTCATTCATTGCATCGCATGCACTTGCCATTGAAAAGTTCTCCCATCTCTTCTACTATTATAATATTGTAAATTGTTTGGTAAAACAGGTATGTAAGTATAGGTAAATAGAAGATATTTATAAAAAAATATGCTGTTTTGATGCCCCTGAATCCAAATCACTGATGCTTGCACTTTTTCTCTGTCCGTTTGTTTCTTCGAGCAGCACGCATTTTTTATACTTAAAAGTTTGACTTAAACACTGTTACCGTCGTTACGCTTTCTGATATGTGAATTTAAATAAAATAAAAAATTTGCACTTTTTGCTTTAGTTTTTAAAGGTGCATCCTTAGGGCGCATCAAATACAAAAACTGATTTGTGAAAATTCCCTTTAGATCTGAATTTCCATTTCTGAAATGTGGAAAATTTGAAAAATAATGGTAACCATAGATGGTAACCTTATAAACTGACAAGTGGAATAATTTTTGTACAAACAAGTTACAAAGTGCTACTAAAGAGGCTGTAATACGGTTTTTTGCTCTCCTGAAAACTATGCAAAATGCCTAAATTTGAAAGCGCAACGACGTTATACTTTTCTTTTACATGCCGACGAAGTCAATAAGCTAGTATTATGTATCTAATTTGAAATTAAAATTAGACTTTAATTTAATAAATATTAATATTTCTGTTAATGATCACGATGAAAGTTCAAAGAAATAAACTGAATTAAATATCATGCTAATCCTTGTCGATATTGACACAGATTAAATAATAGTAAATATTGATTAATTACCTAATCTATTTACATTATTTTAATCTTTGTGATTCACTTTCTAACACTTTCATCCACATTAACAAACAAAACAAAACGTGGAATACCTACCGATACGATGTGTAAAACTTTTTTTAATGGAATTGAAAAATCTTCCTACATACTTCTCATGTTTATAGCTGCACCATTTTAGGTGAGTGAATACCTACCTATTGGTAGTTCAATAGTAAGACAGTATGAAGATACATTTAGATAACATCATCACAATAAGAGTGATCTTCACAAAGGCAGTCAAGTCGTCGACAATGGCGCTTGACGGTTGATTGATGGATCTAGTGCCATTATTGTTGCCAATTTAGACATGCTAAATTACTGCTTTTACAATACTTACCATCGTGGATTGGCATCTAATTGAAGCTTTACAGCCTGGAGAGGGGTTATTACTTGGTCTCCGTCCGTCCGTCCGACTGTCCCAAGCCAGCCCGTTAGGTTCCCATCCAGCCCGCAGCTCGCAGCGGGGCTTCCTCGAACAAAACGCGGCGAAATCAATAACAACGTAATGAGCAAATTGCGCAACGATCACTCGCTATTCATCCATCCGCTGCGCCCGCGCCAAACACGACCATTGCCCGATGGGAACGCTGCTCTACAACCCAACTGGACGTGCCTGCTGCCTTCATATAGGAAAAGTGAAATTTTTGTTGGCTGGTGTTTGATAAACGATAGTATTGTTTGCTATTGACAAATTTTGCAGTTGGAAAAATCATATCGAGAATATGTGCGAACGACTAGACAAATTTGTTTTTGCGTTAAGAAGACTATGCTGTACATCTTCCAGAGATATTGCATTAACTGCATACCATGGACACGTTTCTTCTATTCTCAGTTATGGCTTGCTTATATGGGGAAATTCTGTGGATGCCAAAAGAGCATTTTTAGCCCAAAAAAAATGCATACGAGCTGTTTGCAATGCACATTTTCTAGAACCATGCCGGCCTTTATTTAAGGATACAAAAGTACTCCCTTTACCGTGCATGTACATTAAACAGATATCAATATTTGTAAAGGAGCACCCTGAGTATTTTGTGAAACATAGTGATGCCTTCCCTGATAGACCGTCTAGGCATAAACATCGCCTGTGTATGCCAAGCTTTAGGGTAAATATATATAGAGATAATGCGTTTTGTATGGCGATCAGAATATTTAATCATTTGCCATCACATTTGAAAGACTGTACTCTCTTACAATTTAAAAAGAAGTTATCAGAATGGCTGCTCCAGAAAATGTATTACTCGATAAAGGAATTTCTAGAAGATAAAAATATAGAATAAAACTTAAGATGACATTTTAATATATATTTTTGACATTTGTATTCTTTGACATAATTTTAGAGGTATTTATTATTTTATTATTAGATTCATTAATTATTCAATGTTTAAATTTAACTTACTATTGTATGCCCATTCCGGGTTGATTGTGAGACCCTTATGTATATAATCAAGAACTTGTAACATACCACAATCTGACAATAAATGGATTTCAATTTCTATGGCTATCAGGTTAATCCAGCATCTTCTTATGAGCATTCAATTAGTAGCAGTTACCATTATCCTGCAAATTGAATCCATTTTTTTCGTTTTTAGGGTTCCGTACCTCAAAAGAAAAAAACGGAACCCTTATAGGATCACTCTGTTGTCCGTCTGTCTGTCTGTCTGTCTGTCTGTCAAGACCCTTTATCTCACTAACGGGTAAAGGTATCAAGTTGAAATTAATACCATATATTAGGATCCATGAACCACACAAAATCTGAAAATTTACAACGACGCAATCAAAAGATATGACATTTTATGTCCTCATCTCCATACATTTATTCAAAAATGCAAAACCTACAGGGTACTTCCCGTTGACCTAAAATTATGAAATTTGGCAAGAAGCTAGGTCTCACAGTACAAATAATGGGAAAAGTCTGAAATCATTAAATATTACAACTTTTCTCACAACTAATGTAACATACCGTGTTTGCGTGCAAATAAATATATTTCATTTCATTTCATTTCATTTCATTTCATTTCATTTCATTTCATTTCATTTCATTTCATTTCATTTCATTTCATTTCATTTCATTTCATTTCATTTCATTTCATTTCATTTCATTTCATTTCATTTCATTTCATTTCATTTCATTTCATTTCATTTCATTTCATTTCATTTCATTTCATTTCATTTCATTTCATTTCATTTCATTTCATTTCATTTCATTTCATTTCATTTCATTTCATTTCATTTCATTTCATTTCATTTCATTTCATTTCATTTCATTTCATTTCATTTCATTTCATTTCATTTCATTTCATTTCATTTCATTTCATTTCATTTCATTTCATTTCATTTCATTTCATTTCATTTCATTTCATTTCATTTCATTTCATTTCATTTCATTTCATTTCATTTCATTTCATTTCATTTCATTTCATTTCATTTCATTTCATTTCATTTCATTTCATTTCATTTCATTTCATTTCATTTCATTTCATTTCATTTCATTTCATTTCATTTCATTTCATTTCATTTCATTTCATTTCATTTCATTTCATTTCATTTCATTTCATTTCATTTCATTTCATTTCATTTCATTTCATTTCATTTCATTTCATTTCATTTCATTTCATTTCATTTCATTTCATTTCATTTCATTTCATTTCATTTCATTTCATTTCATTTCATTTCATTTCATTTCATTTCATTTCATTTCATTTCATTTCATTTCATTTCATTTCATTTCATTTCATTTCATTTCATTTCATTTCATTTCATTTCATTTCATTTCATTTCATTTCATTTCATTTCATTTCATTTCATTTCATTTCATTTCATTTCATTTCATTTCATTTCATTTCATTTCATTTCATTTCATTTCATTTCATTTCATTTCATTTCATTTCATTTCATTTCATTTCATTTCATTTCATTTCATTTCATTTCATTTCATTTCATTTCATTTCATTTCATTTCATTTCATTTCATTTCATTTCATTTCATTTCATTTCATTTCATTTCATTTCATTTCATTTCATTTCATTTCATTTCATTTCATTTCATTTCATTTCATTTCATTTCATTTCATTTCATTTCATTTCATTTCATTTCATTTCATTTCATTTCATTTCATTTCATTTCATTTCATTTCATTTCATTTCATTTCATTTCATTTCATTTCATTTCATTTCATTTCATTTCATTTCATTTCATTTCATTTCATTTCATTTCATTTCATTTCATTTCATTTCATTTCATTTCATTTCATTTCATTTCATTTCATTTCATTTCATTTCATTTCATTTCATTTCATTTCATTTCATTTCATTTCATTTCATTTCATTTCATTTCATTTCATTTCATTTCATTTCATTTCATTTCATTTCATTTCATTTCATTTCATTTCATTTCATTTCATTTCATTTCATTTCATTTCATTTCATTTCATTTCATTTCATTTCATTTCATTTCATTTCATTTCATTTCATTTCATTTCATTTCATTTCATTTCATTTCATTTCATTTCATTTCATTTCATTTCATTTCATTTCATTTCATTTCATTTCATTTCATTTCATTTCATTTCATTTCATTTCATTTCATTTCATTTCATTTCATTTCATTTCATTTCATTTCATTTCATTTCATTTCATTTCATTTCATTTCATTTCATTTCATTTCATTTCATTTCATTTCATTTCATTTCATTTCATTTCATTTCATTTCATTTCATTTCATTTCATTTCATTTCATTTCATTTCATTTCATTTCATTTCATTTCATTTCATTTCATTTCATTTCATTTCATTTCATTTCATTTCATTTCATTTCATTTCATTTCATTTCATTTCATTTCATTTCATTTCATTTCATTTCATTTCATTTCATTTCATTTCATTTCATTTCATTTCATTTCATTTCATTTCATTTCATTTCATTTCATTTCAATTGTGGTGAGCTCCCGTTTCAAGAACATTCATATAAGAGAAGGGTCAAGTTGGATGGTCGCTGAGGCGATTTTTGTTTTAGTTATATTTAAAAACGGGAACACTTACAAACTTAAAAAATTTGTATGTTTATAGTGCATAAGCTATAAAATAACAACAAATAATAAAATTTGGTCAAGCGCGTGTCGGACTCAAAAAATCTAGCACATTAACTCAACTAATATAATTATGTTTATGTGGTGGTACGGAACCCTCAGTGCGCGAGTCCGACTCGCACTTGGCCGGTTTTTTTTTCTAACGCTTATACCAATCCATTTTGCAGCCATGAGACTTAAACCAGAGTAAGTATATTTGACGCAAAGAATAACATTGTACTACAAACTTGTTTTTTCTGACAGCTTTAGCCGATTGATTTTGACATAGCGGCAAAATGTGTTGGCAAGCGTTGGAGTAAACGAAAAAAACCGGCCAAGTGCGTGTCGGGCGACGCGCAGTATAGGGTTCCGCAGTTTTTTTACGATTTTGTAAAGTGGGTTTTGAGTAAGTGTTTCATAACTTTTATAACATAAACTTTTTACCACCAAATGCTCAGCGAGGACAGCGAGGTCCTAGCGCCTGATTGCTATTGCTATTTTTATTATTTTTAGTTTTTTGGCTAAGCTCATTAACCTGTGAAGCCTACATAACTGTGATAGTTTTCCTTTTAATTTCTTTATCTCCTCTCATATCGTTAATCCTCAATAATGCGTTCAAAAATTGTAGGTTAACCTCTTCATAATGTCAATCTGTGCTTAGAAACACTCTTAGCACCATTTTTTTATCTGTGGGAGTGTATTATGAAGTATTGAATTTACTAACAGTCATCGCGGGAGACCTATTAACCCTAGGACTTTTTGGCGGGAACTCGACATGGGCGTTTGCCTGCTTAATTGAAATTTTGTTTTTTTGTGCATTTAGTGATTTTGTGGATAATAAAGATAGTGTGTTATGCAGTAAATTTACTACGGAGTGCGCAGCTGATGAAGATTTCAAGTGATCTCGTGTTTAAGCCCCGTTTGTGTTGTCCCAAAAAGTCACGAACATTTTCCTTCGTAAAGTTCACTATCGCTTTACGAGGGGAGCAAAAAGAAAGATTAAACACATCAGACATGGCTGTATGGGCTTTGTACTCTTTGCCTTTCCGAAAGGAAGAATGAAACCAAAAAAAAAAAACTATTAACCCTATTAAACAATTTTTTAATTTTTATAGGCGCGCCATTGACAGCTTGATGCGTTTGTAGTCTGTGGCTGCAAGGAGGTTTCATTGCAATAATGGAAAACTCAGCAAACAAAAGTTGTATTTACATATTTTTATTAGTTTCGTAATGAAATAAGTGATAAAATCGTTTACGATTTGCCTTCGAGTGTTTTTAAAGCAGCTATAGGAACTTCGCTTAGCAGTTATCACCGGAAAAAGAGAAAAGCATTAAGGTTTGTTTTTGAACACATTATTCTAGGATTCACGATATGAGAGTAGATAAAGTTGTGTATGCAACTCCACATAATTAGGTATAAAACACTCGTGTCTTCTATTATGGAACTTGGCTCGCTACGCTCGCCTGCGTCCCATAAACCGACACTCGAGTTTTATACCCCTTATTATGTACCGTTGCATAAACTACTATAATATGTGCTACTACTACGCGTCAGCGTAATATTATATATTCTTTGCTACTACTGTGATTTTTTTCACATTTCCAATATCAACCGTTTAGCCGGCAGAGGGACACTCGACTCCGACAAAAAATTACGCTTTCAAGCTTATAATGTACAGTTATGCACTAATGCAACTAAATAAACAATAATCCGATCCGATATATTCAAGAATTGGCTCCCATAGCTCTTTTAGTGAAATTAAGCTTTCTGTTAATAAGGTCTATCGTGACATTTAGATACCTATCCTAAACCCTTAGCACTTCTAAACAAACTTATTCCGTGTAAGTCATTCAACACAACACATTATATTTTCAGAGACAATAGTCTTAATAGACTCAAGGTCGACCACCAAAAATCATGATGGTAAGACAAATTGCACCGTGGAGCCCGAGAGCAACGCGCGGGCGCATGAGGTTGTCGCAACGCAACTACTTCGTAGTAGAGACTACGCGTTTTACGGTGGCTAACTGCCTCTGTGGTGTAGTGGTTAGAGCGCTCGGCTCTCGATCCGGAGGGTCTGGGTTCGATTCCCCGTAGGGACACTGTCAAACAAAATCCCTTTGTGTGACCTCCCCAGTTTGGTTAGGACATTGATTGTCCAAAAAGATAAATGATTCTGTGCTTCGGAAGGCACTGTAATATCATTGACGTTAAGCCGTTGGTCCCGACTTCTATCTACGGATGTAGTCGTTAATGAGCCATGTCAGAGGCCTCTGGCGGCTCAAAAACTCTGAAACCAGAGTTTGTGAGGTCGGTCAACGACCGGCTTTCCACCAGAGGTGTGCTAGGTAGCTTACCTGTGACCTGGAAAAATTCCAACCAATAGGATTGCTTTACTTTCGAGCGAAAATCTAAGCTATGTCACTATCACCCGTCTGCGTGCGTAGCGGCGTCCGGCGTCCCCTACTCAAATAATAAGGATGCCACCCTTAGTCCCTTAGTTACGCTAGTATACAGGGTGTGAGGGACGGTGTACCGAAAACTGAAAGGGCGTGCTCAGTCAACGAAACTGAACAACTTTCCCAAAGAAACATATGTTGGGAAATGAAAAAAAAATTTGATCTCTCCATACAAACTGTTCGACCAGAGTGGGCAATTTGTATGGAAAGGTAAAATTTTTTTTTCATTTCCCAACATATGTTTCTTTGAGAAAGTTGTTCAGTTTGACTGAGCACGCCCTTTCAGTTTTCGGTAATACACCGTCCCTTACACCCTGTATACCGATAGGTTATTCTGTGCACTATGCGGTACGTATATAGCGGGTGTCGTCTTTTTCACTACTTTAATCTCCTTGAGTGAGATAGTTCGAGTCACGTCGCGAATAAATAGGAAACAGCACACTATTGTCCAACCGTCTGGCACGAGACGGTTCCTTCCCATTTAAACAAGTTTTTAGTTTCCGCGATAAGTAAGATACGTCCATATAAAATTGGTTATTTATAGATTCACCAGATTTGTAATCTATTTTGGAATTAATTGACTTAAGTTATACTTAATTAAGTCCTTACCTACTAGTAAGGACTTAATTAAGTATAACTTCTACGACAATGCGGCAACTAGGTACTTAATAGTTGTGGTTATAGCACAGAATATAAATAGGACTATTCAGGGTGTAGTTAAAGCCACGATCACACCTAGCTGAATTCAAAGACTAATTCGGCATACATTGCTCGTTGAAGTAAGGGTATTGCAATTAACATAACCAAGCCTCCCAGCAATGTATGCCGAATTAGTCTTTGAATTCAGTTAGGTGTGATCGTGGCTTCAGGGAACTTTCTTACAACTGACAGGGCTCTTTATCTGGCAGCGAAACTGAACGATTACCTATAAGGGAAAGAAACTTTCGGAAAATGAGTTAAAAGTCGGCCTCTCTACCGAATATACATACTGTGCAATCAAGTCAACAATTTTGCATGTAGATGACGATTCTTTTCATTTGCTGAATGTTTTATTCACTGAAAGTTGTTTAGTTTTGTTGAGTGATTACACCCTTTCAGTTTTCGGAAAGCTGTCTCTTACTCCTACATGTGGTAGTCATTTTCCTTTTCCTTATATTCAAACGATGTTATTTCTATCTCATCTCAGCATTGACAAAATCAGTGATATCTGACTGACACAGTAGTAATCAGCTATATCAAGAAGGATAGAGGTAGAGTAAGTTCTCTAAATATGGACCACCACATCGTTTTCTTTGAATAAAATTTTATTTTTAGAGGGTAGCCAAGTTGTTTGATCCTTAGCGGCTAGGCAAAATATTAAGGTATAACAATCTTGTATAAAAAATTGTAAAATAATAAATTTGTTTACGTATTTACTAATAATTGTGAACTAATGCAAAAATAGGACTTTAGAAAAAGGCTTATAAAATGGACTACCAGGTGTTTAATATGGACCCTAGGTATCTAATACGGACTAGTGTAACAATTATGTACTGAATAATCGTTTTACATTCAAATAATACCAATATTTCAAAGTAATGTGTCATTTATTATTCATGTACCTACTTAAAGAACATAAAATATTTCAAACTTAATGAACTTGAGATCTGTTACATAAACATTTCTGGACTAAATCTTTACTTATTACTATATAAAGAAACAAAAAAAAACATTCTAAATTAAATAATTTTAACGTGAGACTCATAACGTCTTTGGAATCGGCTTCAGTTTACTTTAATTAACATTAAAAGGGAGTATGAAATCAAATTATTTGTATATGCCGTAATACTTAAAGAACATAAAATATTTCAAACTTAAGGAACTTGAGATCTGTTACAAGAAAATTTTTGGACGATATCTTTACTTATCTAAGTATTACTTATTATTATATAATGCAACAAAAAAAATGTTTTTGATGCTTTTAAATAGCCCATTCTTTGTTCTTTTATGGCTAGTATAGCCATGGTCATAGAATCTTTATCCCATTGCTGTCTGATTTTTAATTTTGATGCCATGGTTTTTACCTAATAACAAAACAAAACACATATTATAATATGGACCACATATTTACAATATGGACCACTGGATCTAAATATGGACCACTGGTCCATATTTAGAAATAACTTAGTAGTCCATAATATAAAACGATGACTTTTTGAGGTTATAAAATTGCAAAAAAATTTTGAAACAAAGTACGGTTACAAGCCACACCACAAACATATCTCTATAATACAAGGTTTCTAGAATAAGTATGGTTGAATTTAAAGCAATAACAATAAAATAGTAACACTCTTAGATAACATACCAAAAATCTTCATCGAATTGAACAAAAACACAAAAATGTCTGCCACAAAATTGTAAGCGGTCGTACTTCCCTAAGTATCGAGAGGCACTGAGAGGCGCGCGGGGTGAGCGCCTAGAGCGTTGCTAACTTCACTTAGCTGTGACATCTAGCGAGTTCTAACGGTGGTCCATATTATATGACTAGTCCATATTTAGAGAACTTACTCTACAGGCAGGTATCTTTGAAGATCTCAACTAGTCGAGTCAAGACAGACTCTGCCGGTGTCGGGGTGTCGGTGTCGGTGCGTATCAAATTATATTATGGAAGGAGCCCTGTCCGGAATGTTATCTGGTTGTGGATGTCCGCGGGCGCGCCGCCACATTTATCGGTTCTGTTAGTTATTGTGCATTTATACTGGCAACACTGTATGTTTAGTATCTATGCTAAAGTCTGTAGTGTTTATGGTCTCTTGTGTGTAATGGCGTAATACGGTTTTGTAACAGAGAAAATGTTCAAGTAATATAAAGGGTTTTTGCCAATAAACATTAATGTGGATATCAGAATATGGTTTCACTCATTTTATTAACATGGTAGCAGTCCGTGGTTATAAGAATCAGAGTGAGTAAACAGTGTAATAGTACGAAGAAAAGTGAGGAAACCGGGAAGAATATGGCGTCTAGAAGTAGTGATATAAATATCCCATTATTTGATGGAATGGACTATAACAACTGGAAGATTCGCATTCTAAAGTTCCTACAGTATAAAAAATGTAAAGATGTAGTAACAAGAACGAAAACTAAAACCGATGATGAAACTTGGGACGATCGTGATATCCAGGCGACTAATTACATTTACAGCGCAATTACAAACAAACAGTTGGAATATGTATGCGAACTGGATTCTGCATTTGAGATAATGAAAAAGTTTGACGAAATGTACCTGAAAAAGTCTACTGCGTTGCAAATAGTGTGTCGAAGTAACCTAGAAAGTGTCAAATTAAGCAATTACTCTGATGTAAACTTATTCTTTGACGATTTTGAAAAAGCTGTGAACGAATTAAAGCAAGCAGGAGCAGTGATAACAGAGCAAGAAAAACTAAACTACATGTTGAAATCCTTACCACAGAATTATAGTCACATTGGTGATTTGATAGACGTTCTACCAGAACGAGATAGAACTGTAGACTACCTAAAAAGCAAAATAAAGCTTAAGCAAAATGAAGCGACAAATGAAAGGTCAAGTGTATTTCAAGCAAGTCAAGCGAGGTCGTCATTCCAGAATAATTACAAATGTTTTGGCTGCGGAAAGATGGGCCACATGAAAAAAGATTGTCGCTCAGGTAACATAAATAGTAGTCGAGGTCGTGGACGTAGCTCATTTAATAGCAGAAATTTTCATAGAGGGCGAAATTTTCAAAACACAGGACAAGACAACCAAGGTAATACATTTCATACAACTGTAATAAACAATACATATATGGAAAATGAAAATGTGAGCAAGAAAGGACAAATAGAGTGGTTGTTGGACAGTGGCTGTACCGATCATGTTATAAATTCTGATGAGTATTTCGAAACATATGAGATTTTGAAAAAGCCAATAAAAGTTAAAGTTGGTGACGGCAGAACGTTAGAGGCTACAAAAGTTGGAAATATTAGAGCTTGTTTCCCAGTTTATGGCAAAAGATCAGAGGTTAGGTTAACTAATGTTTTTTATGTGAAGGAGATGAAAGCAAAC
Organism: Athrips mouffetella; assembly: GCA_947532105.1. Taxonomy (NCBI): domain Eukaryota; kingdom Metazoa; phylum Arthropoda; class Insecta; order Lepidoptera; family Gelechiidae; genus Athrips; species Athrips mouffetella. Next base: position 201,006 of record OX383961.1, on the reverse strand, counting down.
TTGTTAAGTTATGCAAAAATTACTGACAAAAATTCAGTCGTTTCAAAAGGGAGACTGTCAAAAATTTACAACCCGAATGGACAGCTTATTGCCGTCGCAATAAAGGATGAAAAATTATACAAAATGAAAAGTTATGTCAACGAAAAAAATATAGAAGTGAACATAAGTAAAACTAAAATGACATTGAAAGAAAAACTACACCGTAAACTTGGACATGTCAATTTTAATAACTTGGAAAGGATGTGTAAAAATGAATCATTGGAAGGACTACCCAAAGAGATTGAACAGGAATATTTAAAATGTGCGACATGTATTGAAAATAAAATGCATAACTTACCGTTTCATAACAACCGAAGAAGAGCAGAGGACATATTAGAGATTGTACACACAGATTTGAATGGACCACATCAAACAGCAGGAGATCATGGAGAAAAATACTTTTTGAGTTTTATAGATGACTATAGCAGATTAGTCAAAGTTTTCTGTATCCGGACAAAAGATGAGGTATTTGAATGCTTAGAGCAATATGTAAACGAAGTACAAAATTTGACTGGAAAGATGATAAAAGAACTGCGATGTGACAATGGAAAAGAATATATGAATGCGAGAGTTTTTCAATTTGCGAGAGAAAAAGGTATAATGATAAAACCTTGTCCGGCATATGTGCATGAATTAAATGGAACAGCAGAGAGATACAACCGATCATTAATGGATATGGGAAGATGTCTTTTATCAGAAGCAAAAGTTGAAAGGAAATATTGGCCAGAGATAATTAAAACAGCTGCATATCTGAAAAATAGAATTTTGACTAACACCGTTGAAAGAAAAACACCATATGAAATATTCTTCAAAAGGAAACCATCAGTGAAAAATCTAAAAATGTATGGAAGTAAAGTGTTTGTAAGAATTCCAGAAGAAAGACGAAGATCCAAATGGGACAAGAAGGCAGAAGTTGGAATTTTACTTGGATATACTGAAACTGGATATAGAGTATTGATTAACGACAGAGTGAAAATTGCTAGACATTGTGACATAATAGAAGAAGATGTAACTCTATGTGGATTTGAAGAGAAAAATGAGGAAGAAGTTGAAGAAAACAAAGAAAGTAAATGTGATTCAGAAAAGGAAAAACCGACCGAAGGAGAAAATTTTAAAGGTATAAATGAAAACGAAAAGGATAAGACAAAATATAAGGAAAAGGAAGAAACACACAAACTATACAGTGATGATGAAATCAAAGATGACAATGAAAAGAAAAAGACGAAATCTGGAAGAGAAATTAAAACTCCAAAACGTTTCGATGAAGAATATGGTTATTATTGTATTAGTGTAAATTACTGTGATGCTATGGTTCCAGAAAATTTTCAGGAGGCGATTACTAGTGACGAATCAAAGAATTGGAAAGCAGCAATGGATCGTGAAATGAACAGTCTGGTGAAAAACAATACGTGGACACTTGTAAGCAAACCCTCCGAGGACAAAAAGGTGATTGATGTCAAGTGGATTTATAAGAAGAAAAGTGAAAGTGAATATAAAGCCAGGTTAGTGGTTAGGGGCTTTCAACAAACTGACTGTATTGATGACACTTATTCCCCTGTTGCCAAAATGCCTACTTTAAAATTGTTACTGTCATATTGTTGTCAAAATTCTTTAGATATTCACCAAATGGATGTGGAAACAGCATTTCTAAATGGCAAAGTTTTGTCTGAAGTGTATGTGAAACAGCCAGTTGGTTATGAAGATGGTACTGAAAAAGTGTATAAATTAAATAAATCATTGTATGGTTTACAAGAAAGTCCTCGTGCATGGTATGAATGTTTTAATGATTTTCTCACAACTCTTGGTTTTCGCAGAAGTAAATATGATTATTGTCTGTATGTCAAAAGGGAAGATGACTTGCTCATTTACATTTTGTTGTTTGTGGACGATCTCTTAATTTGCTGTAAAAATAAAAAAGTTATTGCTGACATAAAAAACAAATTATCTGACAAATTTAAAATGAAGGACATGGGTAAAGTTAAAACATATATTGGTATTGAAATTGAATATGACTTTGACCGAGACAATACTTTGACTTTGAGTCAAAAATCTTACATTGAAAGTTTAGCTAAGCGTTATAATATAGAAAATGCAAAACTTTATAAGACACCAATGGAAATAAATTTAAAACTAGAAAAATCGGATATAAATGAGGATGTTAAGTATAGAAATTTGATAGGTGCACTGTTGTACATAAGTTCTGGTACTAGACCAGATATAGCTTTCAGTGTAAATTATCTGAGCCGATTTCAAAATTGTTATGATGAGACACATTTTAGGTATGCTTTGCGTGTTCTTAAGTATTTGTACTTGACTAAGGACTTTAAATTGAAATATTGTAAAAGTGACAATGCAGATATTTTGGATTGTTTTGTAGACGCTGATTGGGCCGGTGATACTGTAGATAGGAAATCTACTACTGGATTTGTTGTTAGACTGTTTGGAAATATCATCTTTTGGAAATCTAAGAAACAGAACAGTGTCACAAAGTCTTCTACTTTTGCTGAATATATTGCGTTATCAGAAGCTGTCACAGAGATTAATTTTTTGATTTGTCTAATGGATGATGTTTTCACTAAAATTTGTAAACCAATTAAATTATATGAAGATAATTCAGGAGCAGTAGCTATAGCTAAATACGGAAATTTTACAAAGAATTCTAAACATATTGAAGTTCACTATCATTTTGTTCACGAAAATGTTAAGAAAGGAATAATTGAAATTGTAAAGATAGAGTCAGAAAATAATGTTGCAGATATATTTACAAAAGCACTTGGAAATGTTAAATTCATAAAATTCAGAGAGATGTTAAATGTGAAAAATAATTAAGATAAGTTAGATAAAGTTTTGCCAAGTTAGTAGAGAATGTTTTGTTATAAATGTGTGGTGTTGCATTATAAATGCAAGGAGGCGTGTTAGTTATTGTGCATTTATACTGGCAACACTGTATGTTTAGTATCTATGCTAAAGTCTGTAGTGTTTATGGTCTCTTGTGTGTAATGGCGTAATACGGTTTTGTAACAGAGAAAATGTTCAAGTAATATAAAGGGTTTTTGCCAATAAACATTAATGTGGATATCAGAATATGGTTTCACTCATTTTATTAACAGGTTCATCGCAACCAATGCGCACCGCTGTATACTATCCTCGCAGGGTAATTCAACTCTGTTGGGTTTTTGGGTAGTTGGGGTAAAATATCCTACTACGAGTAGGTACACTCGGATGCACGTATCGCTAGATCTACTGGTATTGACAGGCTCGTTGGCGTGGTTGGTAGTGAGCTTGCCGTTTACGCCGTAGGCCGCTGGTTCGATTGGAGATCGAACCCAGGGCAAACATTTGTGTGGTAAACACGAGTGTTTGTTCTGTGTCTGGGTGTTATTTATCTATTTATGTATCAGTGTCTGGCACCCATAGTACAGGCTTTGCCTAGTTTGGGATCAGACGACTTTGTGTGAATTTATTGTCCCCTATTTGTTTGTTTACCTGCGGCCTTATGCTTCGACCAATATATAGGGTCCTAATGAAATAGTGAACATAATTTTAGTATATTACTTGGACCATGAAACTGAACAACTTTCCCCAAGGAATATAGGTCGAAATACGAAAAACCAAATTTGATGTCCCATACAAAATGCGCTATCAGCTGATGCAGTTTCTATGGGAGGTCAAAAATAGATTTTCGTATTTCGACCTAAGTATCTTGGGGAAAGTGGTTCACTTTCATGGTCTGAGTAACATACTAAAATTATGTTCACTATTTCTTTAGGACCTTATATACTTAGTGGCCGTACCTACCTATACAATACATTTATTTGCAATTTTACTGGAGCCGCTCTTGTAGGGTATATCGATGCCGGCCATCATATTACCTGGTACTAACGAATGATAAGGATATCAAATGCTAGGTTGGTGTTCATTATCGGGCAGATTTTGTTACTATTATTGTAACGTTTTCAACTAAGTACCTAGATACTTCCCGGCTGGATAGTAATAGATAAAGCTCATACAAATTAATTCCTATTCAGACATCCACAGGCACTCATTTGTTGAGCGGTCACATTATGCCGGTAAATGTGCGACACATATTTTATCATGCTCGCTGGCGCTTACTAAACGCAGGTATCTGCTTCTCAGATCCGTTGCCTTTTCACATGCAGATCTGGCTGTGATGTGACAATGGTCTCTAATTATTCCTCGTCAGTCGCATTACTGTACAACTACTACAACAATGGAGGTTTAATCACTGAGAGGTTTCTACTTTTACATTTTCGACACCACCGCGAGTTATAGCAAGTGATTCGCGAATATTCGCACGGCTTGACCTCTGACCGACCAGTCGGCACTCCGCATGACCGCAGCACTCGGTTGGTGTCTGAGCTGCCCTGGCCAACCTATCTCCCCTGGCCAACCAATCTCCCCTGGCCAACCTATCTCCCTTGCTGCAACCTATCTCCCTCATGCAATGACTTTCATCCTACCTAGCCCCTCCTGTGCTAGTTTCTGCAATATTCAATGTGAAATTTCATTTATTTTGCTCCTAAAGAAAAACAGTAATAGGTACCTACTTATCATGTACCTATACAGTTTTTCGAAAAAAAAAATCAAAAAACAAATTGATGGTAACATAATTTTAAACTCCCTTTTAACTTTAAATAGAATTACGAGTAAAGATATTAAAACGATTTATTATGAAACTCATTGAGATTCAAAACTAACGAAAATTCATGTTGTGGGTGGACATTTATTTTTTGAAGCCACTGAAAATGCGCTTCGCGAAGATAGCAAAATTCTTTATTTTATCGTTCTCCCCTGATACGATACGAAGAAGCTCATCAAGTTCAGATGGAATTTATCAAATGTAGATCCTTTAAAGATTAGCTACTTATTGATATCATAACATGCAGAATACTATTCAAGTCGAGCGAGCCTTCAGTCCTTAATGTCATCCTTTTGTTCTCCAAACTTATACTCTCCCATCTACCTACTCGAGGTCATTTCAAAACCAGATCTACTAAGTTTGAGACCAAGTAATCTTTTATCCTTTGCTTCGTTACTCATAGACCCTATTATGTAAAATCGAAATAACACTACAAAGATATTTCAGGAAATTCACTAGCACATGACTTGTTTGGGACTTAAGGTACCTACAAATAGTGGAAACATCTAACATTGCTGCTGCTCTTCTCTGTTGTTATATCCCTTGTCCTCGTCACGTTCAGTACCTTACTATCAATTCTTATAAAATGTGTTCAACAACATTCCAGCACCTTGTAATGAACGGATGTCGGGAACCGATAGCAAAATTGTGGGCATATTTTATAATTTAAATCGTAATTTATCTGTAAAATGGAACTCTATACAGCAAGCACAGGGTTCAGTTTCTACTGAGACACAAATATTTTATTGGGATGGGAAGAGACTCGTGCTGGAGCACTTTGAAAATAGCCTGTATAAACTACATGATAGAACCCATTAGCATGTTGTAGGTGCATTTTTGCAATAAATATAGGCAATAGAAGTTGGCGCCAGGCGGCAAAGCGTGCGCGAGATAATATCGAATAGGTACAGGATTGGCAGAGGGGATCGAGTCGCACACGCTGTCTCAAATCCACCAAATAACAAGCCCGACCTACTCACAAGTACTTAATACCCATATCCCGTAGCTGTCTGTGTTCTTAAAACAAAGAGAAATATCAACAACGGCAGAGTAAACATTCCAAATGCGCCGTGCAGACGATATTTCCGCAAGGGCGGCGACGGCGGCGTCAAGGTGAAGGCAGAGTGGTGTTCCTTGTACTGCTAATGAGTACTCAGTCAGCCCTTAAAGCTCTTTGTTTCAAAGCCGAGTGGGTGCAGAGTGAAGTATGGAGTCAATAAGCCACAAACAAAGCAAGCGCGCCAAACTTCCCACCACAAGCACCGCGATATTTAGGTACCTACACCAAGCTCTGGATAAGATTGCACCGCGGTATATCCTATGGAAAATCACAACTCTGTGTGACCCTGTTTGAATTTGCCTCTAACAAAAAAGAAAGTAAAAAAAAGTCGAACCTAAAGGAGTTTCTGCTACATAGTATTTACTAGTTTACAATGGTTTTCTTCTTTACTTACATTCCTACCTATTAGTTACACGAATTAATACAATGCTGATAAACGCTTTATACTTAGTGCGACAACATTAATTTAATTGCACGCTCGCCCATGGATATTCTTTGCCCATGGCTTGTGACATAGTCTACGAATTCTATGATCGTAGTTAACTTTTCCGAAAAGAGACGAATAAATAAGAATACGCGCTTGCTCTACAGGAAGAATGACTTTTCGTATAATCGAAGTGAAGTATAATTCTTAACCCACAACAGACTCTTTCCTTGCGATTGTCAGCCAAAGGAGATCTGATATTCCGAAATCCCTTAAATTTTTAGTTACATCACATAATTGCAATAAAAAAATTTAGCAATAAAAAAATATACATATTACAGCTACAGTTACTTATTTGAATTTCGAATTTCAAATCAAAGAAGTAAAAAAAGAACTACTTACTTAGTTGTATTTCGCTTCTAAAAATAAACTCACATAAGGATTTAAATAATCGTGTTGGTAGAGTCCCCGGGCGCCGGTTGCCGAGTGTCGGACTGTTCTCCCGGTGTGCCGATACAGTACCGTCCGGTTTGTATTGTTTGTTACAACTTTTCACACTCCTCGCGATTTATGACTTCCTCTACATAACGATTTGATAAAACTGATATCTCATGCAACACAAAACTAGACACCCAATTTACACCTCGCACCCGTGTTTGTGAGCAACTTATCCGCTTCTTGAAATTATGTTTATGGGCTACGATTACCTACATGATAACTCAGTATGCGATGTGTGATGCTAAGTAGGTACTCATGAAAATAAGCGACTTTCCCGAAAAAAACTTTTACTAGAAAAAATTTTGGCATTCGCATACAAAATGAGTCGATCACGTGCGTGACCACTTTACTATGGAGTCGAAATTGTTTTTTCGAGTAAAACATTTTTTCTTCGGGAAAGTTGCTTGTTTTTAGGGTTACGAACGAAAATGGTAAACTGTCACACCTGTATAACTCTACAACCACTTTATGCTCTAGACTTGACGGAATAGGTTTAGAATATGGTTACCTACCCAACTTATTTGCAATTGAAAGAATTAAAAAAATATTATTATTTTAAAGGGGACCCTATCGATACCTATGTCGATCTCTTGACCTCGATCTAGCCCTGAGGGCAGAGATGAGGTCGACGATGAAACGAGCTTGCCCAGAAAAAGGTTATTCACTCGCGACCTGTAAAGATGCGGGTTATATTACCAACTCGGGAACACAGACGCAGGCAGAGAATTGTTTTCATGAGTAAAATGACTCGGCTTCGAGAGCAAAGCAATAAAAATTCATGCCGTACCTACATAAAATCGATTATCAGATATTGTATTATAATAGTTTGTGAAAAATCATACTTTCTGAAATATTCGTTACTTACGTGTTTCCGCCAAACGAAAAACCCCTCCATCTATCAAGTCGCGAATGAATAGGCTTGTTCGCAAGTACGTTGTATCGTCGACCTCGCTGTGTCCTTTAATTAGGGATAGATCGAGGTCAAAAATTATTAGCCCATTGACTAAAAATAATTGCTAAACGCCTACGAGGAAACTAGCGAAAGATTGAAACAAGACATCATAACATTGTATCCCGCCGGACCCCAAACCTACGGCGCGGCCGTTCTTATCTCGAGCAGTAAGTAATCGCTCCACGTCTCCATCCATGCGTAAACCTCAAAGATCACTGATTTCACCACAGACGCCTTCAATATAGACGCAATCAAACCACCTTTTGTGCTAAAGCCGCTATCACATCTTCCTAAATCCAAAGACTAGTTCGGCATGCATTGCTGGGAAGCTTGGTTTTGTTAATTTCAATATCCTTTTTCAACCAGCAATTCAAGCCGAATTAGTCTGAATTTAAAAAGGTGTGTGATAGCGGTTAAGTCCTTTTGGGGACATACCACCACCACCGTGCCTATATTTTTCTGCCGTCTTGCACTGCTGCTGTGTTTCGGTTTGATTGAAGGGTACCTACTCGTAAGGGAGCGAGTGAATTTACCGGCACATGATTTCAGGAAGTTCTCAGGAAGGGGAACGCGCTTTGATGTGTTACTTATTATTAGGGTTTAAAGTACACCACTAATGAAATAGGTGGTGCTAGGTATGGGTGGTAGTGAACACTTATTTGATCTCCCACTTACTCGTTTGCTTACTTTTAACATAAAAACAACACAACTTCCACAAATATGCAATAATGTAACTTAACTTACAAGTCTTTGCCATCTTCGGCTACTACCATAATGCGTTAGTGGCATTTGCCTGTTAAATAAATCTGTGCAGGATCAAGATGCGAGCAATTAGAAGTAACTAGTAATCATTTAATCTCGTCGGTCGGAGAGATGAAAGTGAACGATAATGTAGGTAGCTAGAGGTATGTGGGTAGGTAGGTACCTCTCCGAGAAGCACGAGGGGCTTCTGTGACGTCGCTCGTCGCGGCGACCTGCGACACGCGCGGTTATTTCGACGTCCGTCACTCCCGATGCATCCGATAGCAGGCTAAGTTCAAGCGGGCGATCCGTGATCCACCGGACCACGATATATCGCGCGCGCATCTCCAGATCTCAAGATCAGGCTTTCACTTTCGTTGATGAATCATTTAATTGTTTAATTGCATCTAAACGGCGCTACGGTTGTCAGCCGGTCGTTCACTCTTGACCTTCCGAATGAATCAGTTACCTCTTCATTTTTATTTATAGAAATGGGAAATTTTATTTTTTCATAGCATACTTACTTCACTCGTCAAGTCTTTATTTAAGTACGTACTTATTTTTTAATCTCCTTAAATCATGAGGATATGATATGGTGGACAACGGCTAAGCACTGGGTTTAAAGATCGAAAATCAAACAGGCCTTACGGGTAAACAAGGACCTTGAATAGGGACTCCCCTAACTTAATCAAATAAAGGTAAACCTGTGTTTACTTCCGCTTCTGCATCATCTGTAGCATAAAGATAGATCAAAGAGCTAGCCCTACGCTATCCCATTGTTATAGCACTTAGATGTGATCGGATCTGAAGCGTGCGCGGAACGTTGGCGCCACCTGCGGCCGAACGAGCTGATCTAATCGCTACAACCGCCCTAGCCGCTGCACCCTGCTGGATTTACATTGAACCACCGACATACAGTGGTCGGTTACCAAAGCAAATTACTAGGTACTACTTACAATCAAGCTCTCCTAATGTAGGTTACCATAGAACGTTACCTTCTAAACTAAACTCCATTTTTTTCGTTTATTTTAACGCTTAGGTACCAATCTATTTTGCAGCCATGACACTAAAACCAGATTATATTTGACGGCATAAATAACATTGTTTTACAAACTTGTTTTTTCCGACAGCTTTAGCCAATTGGTTTTGACATAGCTGCAAAATGCGTTGGTAAACGTTGAAATCAACGAAAAAACCCTAAAAATGAACATGCAACAAGGATCTCTTGGTTATTGTCAAATGCCATCGCAAGTTTCATAATATGCACAGCTAAGGAGTGGAATTCTCTGCTTGCGTCTGCGTTCATATAACCCGAATCTATTGAAGTCGCAAATGAATAGGCTTCTTCTGGGCAAGCTCGTTCCATCGACGTCGACCTCATCTCTGTTCTCAGGTCTAGATCGAGGTAAAAAAACCAGGGCAGCGGCTTTAGTACCGATTTCCTGCGTTAGTTTACTATTATTTAATCTGTGCACCTGCCGACAAATCATTGTCGCCTTATACCTACTTGTAAATAGTTGACTTACAGCCTTAGCTTACAGCTGTTTTATTTGTTTTGCGCGTGCTCTTGAACTTGCCCCGCGCGGGTTGGTATCGGACCAAGCATCGCATCGCGTCGCGTCTCGTCTCGCTCGCCTGACGAGAGTCGGATGTCGTCGTTTAATCTGATTACAACCGAGCACACGTATCACTATGACTCAATCAATCAAAGTTGCCGTTTCGTTTGAGTTTCTCCTGTTTCGCACGTATTATCGGCATTGCTTTCACATTAGTGAATAGTAACGTCACATTAGGCCGGGTGGTTAGTACCGGGGTGGACGTTATCGCGGGATCGCATCGCATCGCCGTGCACGGAGCTATGCGCAGTGACTGAGCTCCAACAAGTGTCCAACTCTCTCCGCTCGTGTCCGTATCATTGGGAGCCGCACGTTACAGCCGCGCGCTTGTAGCCGTCACCCTCGCGCGGACAGACGCTCATTGGAGCCCGCCGCAACATGTATACGAGGGGACGTGTGTCCGGACTGTCCGGCGCTGACAGAGGAAAGCAGCACCTACTGTCACCAGCCTCACCACGTGGCAGCTACTCGCAGATCTCCCCTATAACGCCCGACGCGACGGTTTACGAGCTCTCCTTCTAAGGCGATCTGACGACTGCTCTCTGCTTGTTAACGTCACCTTCAGCTAAAATACTTTGCCTGCTCCTCTTTATTGGCGACATACTCGATCTACATATAGGGTAACTTCTAATTAGTTCTTGATAGAAAATGGTATGAATGTATTCATGATACTGAACAACTTTCCTCAAGGAACATGGATCGAAATACGAAAATCTAGTTTTGACCTCCCATAGAAACTGCATCAGCTGATAGCCCTTGGGAGGTCAAATTTGATTTTTCTATTTAGACCTACGTTCCTTGAGAAAAGTTGTTCAGTATCATGAGTACATGCATATCTTTTGCTATCAAGAACTACGTATCAGTAATAGTTTATTCCGCGTATTACCCGTAGTCCCATGCACGTGATGCACCGCCTTGCCCCATTGCAAAAGTTATGAAATTTTAATCTTATTCAATCCAGCAGTTGCGATAGATCCACGGTTAATTTTAACTAAGCAGACCTATAATTTCAAATGGGTAACCCTAATAGTCGCATTGAACTAGAGATACCTACAACAAAGTGACAGAAAGCCGAAAGCGCCAGCACCTTCCTGCGTTTGGACAGTGAACAGCAGGTAAGTGGCAACAAAACCAGTATAAGCTGCACCTGAAAAACTTCAAGTAACAGGAGACCCGCTCAACTTCAAAGTGTTACCACTACGTGAGGCCGACTGTACCTGTTTATTCATAATACTGAGCTATTTTTAGGGTTCCGATACCAAAATGGTAAAAAAAAGGAACCCTTATGGTGCCGCTCTGTCTGTCTGTCTGTCCGTCTGTCTCTCACACCTCTATATCTCAGCAACCACTTATGCTATCTACCTGAAATTTGGAATAGTTTTAGAATATAGTTGCCCAACTTAATTGCACATGAAAAAAATTTTAAAAAAAATATGATTATTAATGTAAAGGGGGCCAAAATAGGGGGGGGCCAAATTTCAAATTGTCGCTACTAGGTCGAGTGGGGTATCATATGAAAGGGCTTTACTTGTACATTTTAAAATATATTTTTGTATTTTTTTAAGTTATGATGGAAAATGTAAAAAAAAATCCCACCCCCCCCAACCCCTTATCTCCGAAGTTTGAGTAAGGAAAAATCTGAAATAATTACAGTTGACAGAGGTTCATGTAAACTTTACAGCAAAAATAAAACGATCTTTCTAAGTTGCACAGTTTTTCAGAAATCTGCAAAAAACCTTTACAAACAAATTTAGTTTTGCGGTCCTGAAAATGGACTTTATTGCTTCCAAAAATACTATAGGTATATCGGAACCCTCGGCGTGCGACTCCGACTCGCACTTGACCGGTTTTTTTTTATTCTTAGGTTGGGCACAAATCTGAACAACTTTCATAAAAACATATGGATCGAAATAAGATTTTTTACTGCTTTCTACAGCGTGTAACGGAAACGTGTGATAATACTAAGGGATGTGAATCTGCCCATGAAACTGAACAACTTTTCGCGAGGAACAAAGTTCATACAACAAAATATACTTTTTCGACCTCCCATAGATAGTGCATCAGCTGATAGCGCATTTTGTATAAGAGGTCAAATTTGGCTTTTCGATCTAAGTATGTTCCTTTGGAAACGTTGTTTAGTTTCATGTTTCGTTCTGTATACGATGAATTTCGTTTCCGACTGTATACGAACCTAGCGGCCGTAGAATTTGTACGAAGAAACCAAAATTTTGTCTCGGTTTACGATCCATTAAAAAAGTTGCTCACTTTTGTTCTGAGTTAGACAGGTGTTTGACACAAGCGAAAACATTTGGCTAGTTTAATGTCCATAACATACTGTAGGTAGGCTTCATTGTCAAGTAGTAAATACCTACATAGAAACGGAGAAAGGTAATTAAATCTGATATTAGTTAGACGAGAGGTGCAAGCTAGGACTGGTACAGTCAAGAGCACATGAAGCCTGACACATTTAACTTTGTACAGTTCTTATTTCTATAGACGTAAGGGCTAGAGTGGCACTGCGAGTGTCAAGCTTGACCTGTCGTTGACTGTACCAACCGAAGCAAGGAAGTTTTTGTTCTGAGGTACTTACCAACCCACCTCCACTTATTGTCTGTGCCAGTCGCAACGCTATACAGCGTGAATTTTCATTGCTCCAAAGCCCAATGATTCTTCTCATGATACTCGTAACAAGCAATTTTGCGAAGAAAAACTTTTGACGTGACAACGACTTATAATTCGATGGAGCCGGCTGCACGCACGAAAAAATGCGGCGTTACCTCGCTCTGAGGCGATCCGTAAAAAAAAACGGGTACGGGTACAAAAAAAAAAAAACCGGCCAAGTGCGAGTCGGACTCGCGCACTGAGGGTTCCGTACCACCACATAAACATAATTTTATTAGTTGAAATTTCAGTAAGTTAATGTGCTAGATTTTTTGAGTTCGACACGCGCTTGACCAAATTTTATTATTTGTTGTTATTTTATAGCCTATGCACTATAAACATACCAATTTTCAAGTTTTTAAGTGTTCCCGTTTTTAAATAGAACTAAAACAAAAATCGCCTCAGCGACCATCCAACTTGACCCCTCTCTTATATGAATTTTCTTGAAACGGGAGCTCACCACAATTGGTTACCATTAGTTGTGAGAAAAGTTGTAATATTTAATGATTTCAGACTTTTCCCATTATTTGTACTGTGAGACCTAGCTTCTTGCCAAATTTCATAATTTTAGGTCAACGGGAAGTACCCTGTAGGTTTTTCATTTTTGAATAAATGTATGGAGATGAAGACATAAAATGCCATATCTTTTGATTGCGTTGTTGTAAAAAATTGAAATTTTCAGATCTTGTGTGGTTCATGAATCCTAATATATGGTATTAATTTCAACCTGATACCTTTACCCGTTCGAGATATAAAGGGTCTTGACAGACAGACAGACAGGCAGACAGACAGACGGACAACAAAGTGATCCTATAAGGGTTCCGTTTTTTTCTTTTGAGGTACGGAACCCTAAAAAATGCAACCAATCCATCAGTACTCGTATTTTCTTATGACGTTGTCACGTTCAACTATCGTCAGTTTTTTAGGGTTCCGTACCTCAAAAGAAAAAAACGGAACCCTTATAGGATCACTTTGTTGTCCGTCTGTCTGTCTGTCTGTCAAGACCCTTTATCTCACGAACGGGTAAAGGTATCAGGTTGAAATTAATACCATTTATTAGGATCCATGAACCACACAAGATCTGAAAATTTAAATTTTTTACAATGACGCAATCAAAAGATATGGCATTTTATGTCCTCATCTCCATACATTTATTCAAAAATGCAAAACCTACAGGGTACTTCCCGTTGACATAAAATTATGAAATTTGGCTGAAGGTAGGTCTCACAGTACAAATAATGGGAAAAGTCTGAAATCATTAAATATTACAACTTTTCTCACAACTAATGGTAACCAATTGTGGTGAGCTCCCGTTTCAAGAACATTCATATAAGAGAGGGGTCAAGTTGGATGGTCGCTGAGGCAATTTTTGTTGTATTTCTATTTTAAAAACGGGAACACTTACAAACTTGAAAATTGGTACGTTTTTATAGTGCTTAAGCTGTAAAATAACAACAAATAATAAAATTTGGTCAAGCACGTGTCGGACTCAAAAAATCTAGCACATTAACTTACTGAAATTTCAACTAGTACAATTATTGTGGAGGTACGGAACCCTCAGTGCGCGAGTCCGACTCGCACTTGGCCGGTTTTTAGGGTTCCGTACCTCAAAAGAAAAAAACGGAACCCTTATAGGATCACTTTGTTGTCCGTCTGTCTGTCTGTCTGTCTGTCTGTCTGTCAAGACCCTTTATCTCACGAACGGGTAAAGGTATCAGGTTGAAATTAATACCATATATTAGGATCCATGAACCACACAAGATCTGAAAATTAATTTTTTTTACAAGAACGCAATCAAAAGATATGGCATTTTATGTCCTCATCTCCATACATTTATTCAAAAATGAAAAACCTACAGGGTACTTCTCGTTGACCTAAAATTATGAAATTTGGCAAGAAGCTAGGTCTCACAGTACAAATAATGGGAAAAGTCTGAAATCATTAAATATTACAACTTTTCTCACAACTAATGGTAACCAATTGTGGTGAGCTCCCGTTTCAAGAACATTCATATAAGAGAGGGGTCAAGTTGGATGGTTGCCGAGGCGATTTTTGTCTTAGTTCTATTTAAAAACGGGAACACTTACAAACTTGAAAATTGGTATGTTTATAGGGCATAGGCTATAAAATAACAACAAATAATAAAATTTGGTCAGGCGCGTGTCGGACTCAAAAAATCTAGCACATTAACTTACTGAAATTTCAACTAATACAATTATGTTTATGTGGTGGTACGGAACCCTCAGTGCGCGAGTCAGACTCGCACTTGGCCGGTTTTTTTTTCATTCATTCATTTTGGCTCAGTGAACCAAAGTGGTTCTTGGCCTCCGACATTAAAGTACCTACGCCACGCTTCCCTGTTCTGTGCCAATTCCGTCCAGTCGGGCACTCCCAGCTCTTTAAGATCCTTGGCGACTTCATCCTTCCAACGGTATGTTGGCCTGCCAACAGGCCGGCGTCCCGATGGTTTGCCTTGATACGCCCTCTTTGCGGCTCGATCCCCTGCCATTCTCTCAGCGTGGCCTAGCCAGCGGAGCCGTGAGGATTTTATTTCACCAACTATGTTTGGTTCAGTTCAGGTTTTACTTAAAAAAAAAATTTTTCGACTTCACATAGTAAAGTGGTGACGTGATCGACTCATTTTGTAGGGGAAGCTGATGAAAGTTGCTTGTTATCATGAGTAGAATCACTGGGCTTCGGGAGCAAAACCAATGAAAATTCACATTGTATAGTAAGCGTGCACCAAGCGTGGTGACTGTGGTACAGTCAACAGCAGGTGAAGCTTGACACTCGCGGCGCGACGACCGCCCACACCAATAACAGTAAGAATGTCAAGTCCGGTGGTGGTAGGGCTTTTGTGCAAAATCACTCTAAGGAAGTACCACCCTCTTACCTATTTCTGCCGTGAAGCAGCAGTGTCTGCACTGCTGTGTTTCGGTCTGAAGGGTAAGGGAGCCAGTGAAACTACTGGCACATGAGACATAGGTAATATCTTAGTTCTCAGGGTGAGCAACGCGCTTTGCTGTCTTATTAGCGTCAAAGTATGTCACTAATAAGACAGTGGGTGATATGGGCGGTGGAAACCACTTACCATCAGGTGGGCCACCTGCTCGTTTGCTCACTTGTAACAGTCCAATGAATCTTCATAATAATCTTGAGTGTACATAGCTCCATAAAGCTGCTATTCCACTACTATACACTGTGCGAGGGAGAGAGCTAAGCTGTGAGCTGGGAAAATTCCCATTGGTTTAGCTCCCTCGCACAGCACTGGTAGAAATTCACCCGATGACGAAGTTAATAAAAGGTAAAATAAAGAAACAGCCAATTAAATAATAAGACAATTTATTATCAACTTTGAACTTAAAAGTATACTAACATATTATTGTGACAGCACATCATCGTTCTAAAAAGTACTCATCTCTCATTGAATATTCGCGATCTAACATACAGGGTGTAAGAGGCGGTGTCCCGAAAAGTGAACTTGCGTGCTCAGTCAACAAAACTGAACATCTTTCCGAAAGAAACATTTTTGGGGAAAGTTTTTGACCTCTTCATACAAATCATGCTCACTCTGATCGAACAGCTTGTGTGGTGGTAATTTTTTTTTTTTCATTTTTGTTTGTTCATTTTCGTTGACTGAGCAGTTTTCGGTACACCGTCCCTTACATCCTGTATAATCAAAGGTCTCTTTAGACGTCGCTGTTTCAACGCGGATTAATTGTTTTGGACTTTCTTTGTTTGTTTGTCACACTACGCTGAATTAGATCATGAATTTGTTCAGTGCTGCTAGAAAACTAAATAAATAATTATATGATGAACTTTTGTTTGTGACCGACAAACGTTACATTGTGACGGCAACACTGAAGTGATTCCATCTAAATCTGTTACAGTGAAAAAAACCTTATTTTTATAAATATTGCAAATAATGTTACGATAGTCAGAATGTCATGGCTCTTGACGTGGCAAAGCCTCAAGTTTAAAATAAATTCATGCAGTCTATCAGTCATTACAGTCAGACGCGCTGACAACGTCAGAAAGTGTGCCTGCTCGGTATCTCAATGTACAAATAGCTCAGACTTATCAGGTCGTGCTGAATCAGCGACGTCTAAAGAGGTATTTAGTCAGCCCAATGTGTTTATGCTTAATTTTAGTCCTATTTTGTATTTAGCTTAAAATGATATCTTATTTTTATCCTGGTAGACTTACTTAGTAATTACTAAGGTGTATCATACTTACCTACAACATAAGGCGAGGCAAACGACTGACTAAGCATTTTACTTACAATAATAGGTACTTACTTCACAAATAATATGCAAAATCTACACAATATATACAATTTTACAAAGTGTTCACATTGGAGCCTGAACAATATGTCCATGTCTGCATGAAACTGAACAGTTTTTTCTCAAAAAACTTCTTTGGGAATTGGGACATTACCTATAAATAAATCGTCCTGAATGTTTTGTCCAATTCGAAAAAAATCGAATTGAAGGGATTTGCAATTTGACTTAATTTATGAAGCTCGAATTGAAGGGGTTTGCAGTTTGACTTAATTTATGAAGCTCGAATTGAAGGGGTTTGCAGTTTGACTTAATTTATGAAGCTCGAATTGAAGGGGTTTGCAGTTTGACTTAATTTATGAAGCTCGAATTGAAGGGGTTTGCAGTTTGACTTAATGTATGAAGCTCGAATTGAAGGGGTTTGCAGTTTGACTTAATGTATGAAGCTCGAATTGAAGGGGTTTGCAGTTTGACTTAATGTATGAAGCTCGAATTGAAGGGGTTTGCAGTTTGACTTAATGTATGAAACTCGGATTGAAGGGGTTTGCAGTTTGACTTAATGTATGAAGCTCGAATTGAAGGGGTTTGCAGTTTGACTTAATGTATGAAGCTCGAATTGAAGGGGTTTGCAGTTTGACTCAATGTATGAAGCTCGAATTGAAGGGGTTTGCAGTTTGACTTAATGTATGAAGCTCGAATTGAAGGGGTTTGCAGTTTGACTTAATGTATGAAGCTCGAATTGAAGGGGTTTGCAGTTTGACTTAATGTATGAAGCTCGAATTGAAGGGGTTTGCAGTTTGACTTAATGTATGAAGCTCGAATTGAAGGGGTTTGCAGTTTGACTTAATGTATGAAGCTCGAATTGAAGGGGTTTGCAGTTTGACTTAATGTATGAAGCTCGAATTGAAGGGGTTTGCAGTTTGACTTAATGTATGAAGCTCGAATTGAAGGGGTTTGCAGTTTGACTTAATGTATGAAGCTGTCTGCACAGTAACAGTTAGTAATATCATACAGAGCGGACACTCCCTGGCTCTCCGCCCCTCGCTTCAGAGCGTCTGTTGTATTGTACTGAACACGCAGAATACGCGACCTTCCAATTTCAAATTCGCGCTTGTTGTATATCAAAGATTTCAGACCTCCTTGCTTCGCTCGGAATAGATACCTTGCAAATTTATTTTAGTAGGGGATGACATCTGCCAACATGTCACAACCCCATCATCGATGATCCATAGGAAATATTCAAAATAACCTGTCAAATCCATAGAACAACGCCCACACCACCTAGTGACGAATTAATTTTTTCATCTTCCTTCTTTATTTTTAAACCTTTATTTTTCTGTGTTGTATGTAGTGTCTGGGGAGTGCTGTGGGGGCCTACTTTCCAGTTTTTGGGGAGAATAAGAGTTGAAATGTAAAAAAATTTAAAGGTGAAAATCTATTGTAGGTCTTGATCTCCAATAAGCCCGGCATGGCCCAACGGTCCGATGTTTTGAAATAGGTATTCTTTCCCAACCGGCAAAGGAAGTGACTAAATTAGGAATGCAAAAAAGATCAGTTACTCTTGTCTGTCAGTCGGAGTTCAGGTTTTTTTTCTAGTGTTTTTAAGTCGGTCGAATCTATCGGTTGTATTTATAAATCCCTCTCAAGTCCGAAATTGCACTCAAGATGCATAATTGTAAAATAGATCTTAAGAGCTCTCATACTTGAGAGGTATTTAATAATATCACTCTGCTAGGACACCATTTGCGTAGACATTTGTCTCTCTCACAATGGTGTCGAGAAGATCTAAATCCCAGATTTTTTGAAAAACTTCAACCATATGTAAATCCTTCACGGATTGAGTAAGACGTACACAATTAGTAATGTTTTCCTCAAAAATTATCGGGCTCTCCTTTCCATTCAAATGACAGCAAATCGGGCGATGTTATTTGTCTCATACATAATATAAGAAACACTTATCGCATAAGAAACACCCCGGAGGGTTCAATGACCTCTATGATCAGCTGGTGATGCAAACGAAGATGTTTTTTGTTATAATATCTAGACACTAGCAGGTACCTATCCATTTCAATAAATTGCTAATGTATTTCGAAGGATAATCAAATTTCATGATCATAAAAAAAATTAAATAGTATTTCGCGTCGTCGACATAGTGCGGTTGCGGTCATATAAACCAATACAAAGAACATTTGCCGCGCCGCCTCTCCTATGCTGCAGAGTCGCGCCGCGCCGCGGTACTACGTTTTGACCCTCCTGTTGATACCTAGGTATATCATATTACTATATTCATATCAGGCCCTGTAGCGTTGTTAGGGTTCTCTCTCTGCTTCGCGTGAAACAAACGGCTGCGGCTCCCACAGCTCTGCTTCCTCTAGTTCTGGACCTCCCATTATAATATGAATTTTAACATTTTTACCTGTTCATTGGAAATAGTTGTTCAGTTTGATGAGCAGATTCAAATCATTCAAGCTTACCAAAGCACTTTTCCTAACACTTAACTAAAAAAAAATAACTTGATTTTAATAATTATTAAAAGCAACTTATTTTCTGATAGCACATGGATTTGTCAGTCTGAGTTTAATCGTAATAAATACTTAACTTACAATTTTATAGGTTATAAATCTAAATGCTGAGCGACGGTCGTTTCTTCCGCACGCTCGAGTTGTTTCGACCGAATATCGTGCCGATCACCTGCCGACAACACACTCCGGTCAAAGGGGGTTTTAAAGCTATCATTAACGTGCTGTTGTTTGGGGCATGGGGGAAATACATTTCAAAAATAAAATACGTAGCTAACTTAAGGTGGTTGCTGAGCAGAGGTGCTGCCACTTTGTGTAAATAAATTTATTGCGTCATAAATACAAAACATTTAATAATGATTGTTTGTTTGGCGGCAATTTGGGGCAGTTCTATATTTTATTATTCATCATTTCACACCTTAGCTTATCGTGAATAGCTTTGTATTCCAAAAGTGCCAAAAACGGCCACTTTTAGCACTTTACCAATACAAAGCTATAAATGATAAGCTAAGCTATAATGTTATGGGTTATAACATGTATAGCTACCCCATATTGCCGCCAAACGAACAATACTAATGAAAAGTTTTGTATTTGCGATGCAATAAATTTATTTCTAAAAGTAAGGTGCTGCCACTCAGCAACCCCCTTAACGATAACCTTCTATCGTCAAAAAAGTTCCAGTAGGACCAACTTTTATCTGAGAAACAGTTTTTGTAGGCCTAAGTTTGTGCAAGCAGGTGTGGTGTGCACGTGAAGTTAGTAATAACTTTAAGTTTTTCTCTACTGCAGCGCAGATAAAAGTAAAGCCTATGCCAGAGTTCGCTAAATACGTTGGGTTTTGTAAACAACTATTTTACAATTTTTAGGGTTCCATCCCCAAAGGGTTAATTATTAATAGGGTCCCGTTTTTTACCCTTTGGGGATGGAATGGTGCATATTATTTGCCTCCGATGTCTGTCTTCTGTCTGTCTGCCAGCGGGCTGTATATCATAAACCGTAATATGTAGTCAGTTGAATTTTTTACAGATTACTTGTTCTGTTGCCGCTACAACAACCAATACTAAAACAAATAAAAAGGCCTAGTGCGAGTCGGACTCGCGCACCGAGGGTTTCGTACCACCACATAATCAATTGTATTAGTTGAAATTTCAGTAAGTTAATGTGCTAGACGCGCTTGACCAAATTTTATTATTTGTTGTTATTTTATAGCTTATGCATTACATATCCAATTTTCAAGTTTGTAAGTGTTCCCGTTTTTAAAATAGAACTAAAACAAAAATCGCCTCCGCGACCATTCAACTTGACACCTCTCTTATATGAATGTTCTTGAAACGGGAGCTCACCTCAATTGGTTACCATTAGTTGTGAGAAAAGTTGTAATATTTAATGATTTCAGACTTTTCACTTTATTTGTAATGTGAGACCTAGCTTCTTGCCAAATTTCATAATTTTAGGTCAGCGGGAAGTACCGGGAGGTTTTGCTTTAGTGCATAAATGTATGGAGATGAGGACATACAATGCCATATCTTTTGATTGCGTCGTTCCAAAATATTGAAATTTTCAGATCTTGTGTGGTTCATGGACCGTAATATATGGTATCAATTTCAACCTGATACCTCTACCCGTTCGTGGGATAAAGGGTCTTGATAGACAGACAGACAACAAAGTGATCCTATAAGGGTTCCGTTTTTAGGGTTCCGTACCTCAAAAGAAAAAAACGGAACCCTTATAGGATCACTTTGCTGTCCGTCTGTCTGTCTGTCTGTCTGTCTGTCAAGACCCTTTATCTCACGAACGGGTAAAGGTATCAAGTTAAAATTAATACCATATATTATTCATATTCATTTAATTAGTATTAAACATACATTGTCAACATTTTTTGTCATTATTACATTATTGAACTTATAATGTCCTTATAATGATAAATGTAAATAAAATTATACTATACTTATAACTATTACAATCAATCAATTTTATAGATTGCTATGAAACTTGAGGTGTTTCATAGGAGAGGGAACTCTGTCACTGAGTAAAACGCTTTTTGCAATAGAAAGTTTTTAAGTTTATAAACAAAGGCACGATCCGATTATTTATTAGGATCCATGAACCACACAAGATCTGAAAATTTAAATTTTTTTCAACGACGATATGGCTTTTAATCCATACATTTATGCAAAAATGCAAAATCTACAGGGTACTTCCCGTTGACCTAAAATTATGAAATTTGGCAAGAAGCTAGGTCTCACAGTACAAATAATAAAAATAAAAAAAAAAAAAAATAGTTTTTATTTCTGTAGACATGTTTTCTTAGCTATAACGTAGATTGGAGCCTCCATTTAAGCAGAAGTTGCCTGTGTTTGAAGGCTCCGCTCCTCCTTAAAAGACGCCGCAGTTGCAGACGGCATACAGCCCACCCAGCTATGTTTCTTCATCATATTTAGATTAGAGTTTATTATAAGAAAATGCAGCTGGGTGAGCTGCACGCATATAGTAGGTACATAAATGAGGTATTAACATAATTTAAACTTAAAGTAAAATTTATCAACTGAAAAAACAAATAAAACGGTTGAGAAAAACCTAGTTGAGCTAATAAACCTAATTAAGCAGGTTAGAGAACCTTATAGCCTAATAAGTAAGTAAGTAATTACCGCACTCAGAGACGCCACACAAAGCCAACCGCCAATCAAGTCTCGCGCTGTCATATTCTTATTCAATGAAACTGAAAAGGACAGCACGAGACCAGACAAACGAACAACTTCAAGCGACGTCCCCGAGCATGGAAGCACTCACTTAACCTAATAATATCTTATAAATTAATAAATTGAGGGAATAGTTGTTTGTATGTGCAAGAGTAAATATAGTGGAATATGTGTGTGTGCGTGTATGTGTGAGTGTATGTGCGTGTATGAATATAAGGATGTGGGTGCGTGTATTTTGTGTGTGTGAGTATGTAAGTGAAAGTATAGCTATGTAACACGTTCCAATAAAAGTTCAGTTTCTTCATACGATTTAGTCAAAAGCCAGGTCATGATAATTTTCTTTGATTCGTAATATGTTTTATCATAAAAATAAATTTCTTTGTTTATTTTATTATATAGGAAAGCTGAGCGGGAATTGTATTGCCTGCTAGCAAACGTAGTTGTAATGGATGGTATTGGGGCTACGATATCTTTACGCCGCTTTTTGGATAAAGAAGTGTCAAAAGGTAAGTTCTTATGGGTTTTAAGAATTGTCATTGATATATACAATTTCCTCACAGAAAGTAGTCCACTAATCTGATATAACTTATCAGTGGGGAATAGTCTTTTCTTGAAGTACATAACCTTGATTAATGTTCTTTGTGCTCGTTCTAAGTCAATAAATTGCGTTTTCGCTGCTCCACCCCATATTGGAATACAATAGGTTAATACTGATTGTACAA
Organism: Athrips mouffetella; assembly: GCA_947532105.1. Classification (NCBI taxonomy): domain Eukaryota; kingdom Metazoa; phylum Arthropoda; class Insecta; order Lepidoptera; family Gelechiidae; genus Athrips; species Athrips mouffetella. Next base: position 178,135 of record OX383961.1, on the reverse strand, counting down.
GAGAAACATAAATTTGATTAAGAATAGGTTTTGGGGAATCCTTTCTATCCGAATGCTCAGGTAGGACATGTCTAAGTGTTTTAAAAATCCATGTTAACTTTCTAGTTCTGTTTATAATATGTTCCAGTTGTGTGTACCATGATAATCTCTGGTCAACGTGAATACCTAGGTATTTAACAGCAGAGACTTTTGCTATAGATGGGCAGTTGCAGTTGCAGGTTGTTTTGTTGACAGTCCCAGAACAGTCATGAACTTTAATGCTGAAGTCGTGCTGTGGCTGCATGTTGTTAAAAATACTAAAACAAATATAATTTGTTTTAGATGTATTTAGTGTCAAAAGGTTTTCTTGCAGCCACAGGGCAACTTGAGACAGACCAAGTTCAGCGCTTACCCTGACTTCTTCCCAGGATGCACCAGCAAAGACAACGGCCGTATCATCAGCGTACGACAAGATTTTAGCGTTTGCTATATTCATACTACAAAGGTCGTTGATGTACACACAAGAGGTGCATAAAATTATAACAAAAAAAGTTGCTATAAAACCCACAAAAGACATATACGGCATTTCTATAGAACTATTGTTGCTAATTGCACCAACAGTGTCTACCCTGTTATCTGCGCTTTTTAATAAATGTATTCAGCATGGCGTATACCCAAAACCCTTTAAGCAAGTTAAAGTATGTCCCTTGTATAAAGGAAAAGGACAAAAATCCGACCCATCTTGTTACCGGCCAATTTCGATAATACCCGCCGTAGCCAAAATCTTGGAAAACGGAATTACCTCGCGTCTCACCGAGTACTTGACAGATAACAATATCATATCTGGTCGTCAGTATGCTTATCGTGCTGGGAAATCCACTACCATGCTGACGCGAGAAGTAGTTCAACGGATACTTGCGGCGCGCGAAGAAAAGAAAGAGGTTGCAGTACTATGCTGCGACCTTTCTAAAGCTTTCGACGTCGCTGACCACCGCATACTAGCAATGAAACTACAGCACTATGGGATCGCAGGAAAAGCATTAGACTTCATGATAGATTTCATGGATGGCAGAACACAATTCGTAGTGGGCAAGGGAGGTACTATAAAGTCTAGTGGGCTCACAACAGTTGTGGGCGTGCCTCAGGGATCATCCCTTTCCAATCTGGCCTTTTCCCTCCTTCTAAATGATCTGCCAAGCGCGATCACCGGTGCTGAAGTTTTTATGTATGCTGACGACGTCGCTGCTATAATAACCGCATCTTCTCTCGACATGTTGGAAAAACAGCTCAACTCTGTTGCCAAGCAACTCCGAACGTGGTTTTTTCAAAACGGCCTTGTATTGAATTTGACAAAAACTCAATATGTGTGTTTTGACTTATCGGGTCGAAAACGTAGGCAGTTGGTCGTTGACATCGAAGGAGTTGATATAAAACAAGTCAATGTGACATCCTTTCTTGGCTTTCAACTGGATAACACGCTGTCGTGGGAAATTCATATTGACACATTGTGTGGTAAATTAGCAAAAGCCTGTTTCGCGCTATCCCGGCTTGCCTCTACCCTACCAACACACGTAGTCCGATCTTGCTACTTTGCGTATGTACAGTCGCTTCTGCAGTATGGCTTGGAGTTCTGGGGACGCGCTGCCGAATGGGAACGTGTCTTCAGGATGCAGAAGCGTGCTGTGCGGGCAATCGTCCGGGTACCGCAAGATGTGATACATCTAGGCCGTACTTTGTGGAACTAGGGATATTGACGCTCCCGAGCTTACTTATTTGTCAAGTTGCCATATACGCTAAACAGAATATACACTGTTACTCGAGGCGAAGCGATGATAAAATTCATAATTTGCGAAACGCTCAGAAATTGTGTTTAGTCACGCATAAGCTTGAAAAGGCAAAGCGCACTATCCACGCGATGGGTCCACCGGTATATAACAAACTACCCGAGAATATTCAGGACGCCCCGAGCTTGACCACCTTTAAGTCTAGGTTAAAAACTTGGCTAGTGGAAAAGGCATTTTACAGCTTTAACGAATTTATAAACTTTAAATAGAACTGTACGGACTTTTTGCAATAGCAGTTATTTTTATTTTTTAATGTAATTATTTATAGTAATATTATAATAACAATTGTTATTTTATGTGAAATTTTTGACGTGTAAATTATTTTATTAATAAAGATATGATATGATATGATATGTAGATGAGGAATAGGGTAGGTCCTAATACACTCCCTTGTGGCACGCCGTATGACACCCCCGCCCCTCCACTAGTGCATCCCGGAAGCCTAACCTTTTGCCTCCTGTCAGTCAAGTAGTTTTCGAGAAGAGCAAGTGGAGTTCCTCTTATGCCAATCTTTTCCAATTTGTGTACAAGGATAGGGATGGAGACGGTATCAAATGCTTTTTTCAGATCAAGGAAAACCGACAGACACTTTCTTCTATTATCCAACTGCTCTGTTACAAAAGAGCTAAGCTCAGAGATCGCATGCTCTGTTGATTTTCCTTGTCTGAAGCCAAATTGTGTAGGAGATAAGATATTAAATTTATTTAAGTATTTTACTAATCTCGCATTAATAAGTTTTTCTAAAATTTTGGAAATTGCTGGCAAAACAGAAATAGGTCTATAATTACTAATTTCGTCTCTATCGCCACTCTTGTACACAGGGGTAATAATTGACTGTTTAAGAGCAGCTGGGAATAAACCTTTGTCAAAACATAGATTTACCAGGTGTCTTATAATGGGTGCAGCATCATCAACTATCATTTTTAAATATTTACTAGGAATATTGTCCCATCCAGGGGAGCTGTCAGATTTTAAGTTGAGAATGGTACTTTTAACCTCGTCTATGTCAGTGTTTAGTAAAACAAAGGAATTAGGCAAGGATTGTAGATTATCTAAAGTACTAGTATTAGGATGAGTGCCGACAGTTTTTATTTTGTTTGCTAGTTGCATTCCAATATTTGCAAAGTACTCATTTGCGAAATTAGCTGATTCAGCATACGAGGGCTTAATATTTAATAACTCCGTATTACAGTTATGAGATTTACTAGTAAATGTAATGTTTTTAATATTGTTCCACAGCAATTTGTTATTGTGTAGGCAGTTGATGATGCTATCACGTTCATGTTTTCTTTTTAATTTTTTTATCAAATTATTACAGTAATTCCTGTACCGGCGGTAAGTGATACGAAGAATTTCATTATATGGATCCTTTCGGAGCTTATGCTGTAATTTAAATAATGGGAAAAGTCTGAAATCATTAAATATTACAACTTTTCTCACAACTAATGGTAACCAATTGTGGTGAGCTCCCGTTTCAAGAACATTCATATGAGAGAGGGGTCAAGTTGGATGGTCGCTGAGGCGATTTTTGTTTTAGTTCTATTTAAAAACGGGAACACTTACAAACTTGAAAATTGGTATGTTTATAGTGCATAAGCTATAAAATAACAACAAATAATAAAATTTGGTCAAGCGCGTGTTGGGCTCAAAAAATCTAGCACATTAACTTACTGAAATTTCAACTAATACAATTATGTTTATGTGGTGGTACGGAACCCTCAGTGCGCTAGTCCGACTCGCACTTGGCCGGTTTTTTTTCTTTTGAGGTACGAAACCCTAATTAAGGGGGGCTCGCCTACTAAAAACGTGGTTTTTAGGCGATTTTTGTTTTAGTTCTATCGTAAAAACAGGAACACTGATCAAGTTCGTTGTCAAACAACTGTCTTTCTACTACGGTTTATGTTATGAGATGTATCTCGGGCTGTAGCCCGCTGACAGATAGACAGACATCGGAGGCATATTAAAAGGGTTCCGTTTTTTACCCTTTGGGTACGGAACCTCAAAAATTACGTGGGTGTCATTCGTTCACGTTGATAGTTGTAAAATATTGAATTTTTAGTTACGAAAAACCAAATTATTTCTGCGTTGTTTTGATTGCCATATAATAAGTACCTACTACCAGAATTTTTCGTGTAATTAAATTTGCACACGAAATAAAAATGAAGAATACGGCTATTAATTAATTATAGATTTCCTTTGGCAGGATTGGTTTTCAGAGTTTAAGGATGGGGATCCATCTTTACGATTTAAGAAGAAACAGAGTAACTAATTTTGAGAGAGAAAAATTTTTCATTCACGAAAGGTTATTGAATAAATAAATGCAGCTTGAAGAAGTAGGGTGTAAGCCGTAAACATGAAAATGATTTATAATAAGTTTCATCTTCGTCTGTGTGGTGCTGTATACTCGTATTGTCCCAACTCATTTGTAGGTATTTGTGGGCTAAGGGATTATGGATTGGAGGATGGGCAGCAGCATTTTTCTGTTTATTGGGCCAATAAACGTCGGCAGTCGGCAGCTGCAACGCTTATAAGTGTAAATTTCCCTTTAAAGTACCATTCATTTTTGCTGGAATTTTGGAGAGCTTTTTCTCTTCTTCTTCTTCCGTTGACATGCCCTAACGGACGTCGGCGACCACCTCTGCAAACTCGGTTCTATTCTGCGCCAGTCTTGCTTTAATTTTGGTCCACTTTTTGATGTTGTCCAGCCAGTTAATCCTCCTTCTTCCCCTTTTCCCTTCAATCTTCCCCTCTATTATTATTCTTAGTATATTATATTTTCCGTTGCGGTAAATATGGCCAAAATATGCTATCTTTCTCTTTTTCGTTGTAGCTAACACTTCCTTACAATACAATACAATACTCTTTATTGCACACAGAAATACAAAATTTACAACAGAAAAAAAATACAAAATGAAATACGGAGCACAATAGGCGGCCTTATTGCTAAAAAGCAATTTCTTCCAGGCAACCTTTGGGTGCAGGAAACAAAATAATTGTAATACGGGGACGGTGCACAAAGAAACCATAAACTGAATAAATATTGGGTACATACATAGTATTATAATAGACATACATACATATACCTATCCTTCTTCTTATTCATTCTTTTGAGAACTTCTACGTTTGTAGTCCTGTCTGTCCAAGATATTTTCAACATTATTCTGTACAGCCACATCTCAAAAGCTTCTATTTTATCTTCCATTGCCTTATTTAAGGTCCAGCATTCTGCTCCATATAGAAGTATTGATAAAACAGTGTTTGCCAGTCTCCATCTTAGTTTAAAGTTAATGTCTTTATTAGTGTAAAGGGATTTCATTCTCATGAAGGCGCATCGCGCAATTTCGATTCTAACTCTAATTTCTTGTTCTGCATCCCAGCGCTCATTCAACCAACAGCCCAGGTATCTATACTTCTGCACTCTTTCTACAGGGATGTTGTCCATAAGTAATGAACTTGCAGTTATTTCAGATTTTCCGACTATCATTAGTTTAGTTTTATTAGCGTTTATCTTCAGGTTATAGAATTTAATTTTTGAATTTAGAAGATTAAGTAGATGTTGCAACTCATCAAGGTTATTTGCCAACAGCACAGTGTCATCTGCATATCTTATATTGTTGATGTATTTTCCATTACATTTTATTCCCATTTCAACACCGTCAAAGGCTTCAGTAAAGATTCGTTCAGAATACAGATTGAATAGGCTTGGTGATAGTATGCAACCCTGCCGCACACCCTTTAGTATTTTGATATCTTGGGTGGCTTCCTGGCCTACTCTGATGTGAGCAGTCTGGTTCCAATATAAGTTCTTCAATATTCTTGCATCTTTGCCATCTATATCTGTTCGATTCATTATTTCCATAAGTTTTTGATGGTTGACAGTGTCGAAGGCCTTTTCGAAATCAATAAAGCACATATATACCTCCTTCTGATGTTCCAGACAGTTTTGCACCAATACCTGGACCGCTAGCAGAGCTTCTCTGAAGCCCAATCCATTTCTGAAGCCGAACTGCGAGTCATCAATAAGGCTATCAATTTTGCTGTACGATCTAAACTGAAGTATTTTCAAAAATACCTTCAAAACATGACTCATGACACTTATAAGTCTATATTCATTACAATTTTTGGCGTTAGGTTTTTTAGGGATTGGCAAGAAGGACGATTTGAGCCAGTCGTCAGGTAATACACCGGTGTTATAAATGTTGTTAAACAGATTTACCAAAATTGTCAAGAAGTTTAAGCATCTCTCCATGCATACCGTCGGGGCCTGCAGATTTTCCGCTTTTGATACACTGAATGGCTCTTTCAACTTCCTCCTTTACTATCAAGGGACCATCTATGTTATTATTGCTTGGTGCAATATCAGGTCTGGAATCATTAAAAAGGATCTTTATGTAGTTTTCCCATTCTTTCCTTTGATCGTCAATGTCGACTAACAATTTATTGTCACTGTTGGTTAGTTTCCCGGTGTTGTGTTTGCGACCTGTTTTCGTAAATTCTTTGACTTTCTTATGAAGATTGAAGCTGTCGTGTTTCAAGTCCAGTTCTTCTTTATCCGAGCACTTTGATTCCAACCACTTATCCCTTTCTGTGCGGATCATTGATCGAATTCGATTCTCCAGTTCGTTGTATTTAGCCAAATCTCTATCTTTATGAAGTCTCCTTTCTTCCATTAGGATTAAAATATCTTTAGTTATCCATGGTTGTTTCATATCATTTTTAAAGTATCCCAAAAGATCTCTTCCAATCGTTAGCGTTGTATTAAAAAAAAAATCTCTTGCAGAAGATTTAATGTTATAATGAAGTCTCCCTTTGGTTTGGCTACAATAGATCTTCGCAGGTCGCAAGGGCCGTTGGGAACTAGGGGTCGTATTGAAACAGCACTTTTTTCTTCGCCAGATGGGGTCGTTTTTTCTTTAATTCGGCGTCGAATCGGCCCAATAAATCGGCATAGTAAAGCCCTGTAATTGTTTTACCCTTCTCGAGGTAATCGATGTAGATCACACCTTGTGAATCCCAGAAAACGGTGGCCAAAACTTTTCCGGCCGATGTTACAGTTTTCGCCTTCTTTGGAGCACGTTCCCCAAGTCTGGATCCATTGTTTTTATTGCTCCTTGGTCTCTGGTGTGTACCAGTGGATCCAGGTTTCATCGACGGTCACAAAACGACGCAAAAACTCCGCTGGATTCCGCTTAAACAGCGCCAAACACGTCTCCGATATGGTCTCACGGTTGCGCTTGTTTTCCGGAGTGAGTAAACGCGGCACCCATCGCGCCGACAGCTTTCTCATGCCGAGTTCCTCGTGAAGAATATGATGCACTGTTCCTTTTGAAATGCCTACAGTCTCAGCTAGCTCCCGAACCTTCAATCGGCGATTTGCCAATACGACATCATGGATTTTTTTAATGTTTTCCTCCGTAGCAGCTGTTTTCGGTGCACCTGGACGTAGTTCATCAAAAACCGACGTACGGCCACGTGCAAACTCGTTGATCCAATTCTTGACGGTGGCCATCGATGGAGAAGAGTCACCGTACACAGCATCCAAGCGCTCTTTGATTTCGATACGCGTTTTCCCTTCCAAAAATAGGAATCGAATCACCGAACGATATTGCTCTTTTTCCATTTTTGTAAAACCGATCGACACGTTCGCTTCCATAAGTTGTCAAATTAAAACTAATGAAGGGATTGGAATGAAAATTTGAAAAAAGAATTAAAAAAGAATGTGCTACACTGTGGTAAAACTTTTTTGAAACTACAGCGCCCTCTGGCGATGAGGCTAGGTACTTATTGAATGCACCTCGTAAGTTTGAGATTGCATTTAAGATGTATAATTTGTACGTGTAAAGTGCATCTTGAGAAAAATGTTACACCTGAGAGGAATTTATTTATACGATTCTGGGAGCCCGGCCCCTTAACCCTGAAAACATTAGCATGACTTCTCACCTTCGACATGGAGTATGCGGCGAGTTTCCGCCTCGTGTTAGTATGCGGCAGCAGCAACGCCCTCGCACGAGCTTCCCGCAGTAACGCGGTGAAGGCGAGCGCGGCGCCCGCTGCCGACTCGGCTGCTGACACCTCCACGAACTGGCAGCCAAACCGCAGCGACAGCTCCTGTCCCTCCGCCGCGGTTACTACCCTCGCCGCTGATAAGTCCCGCTGCGCGCCCAGTAAGGTGACGCTAGGAGTGGGGGGGGAACGCGCGCGGGACAGTAAGGCTAATAGTTCCGCGGCGGCCAGGAACGAGCGGCGCGAGCACACGGAGTAGAGGACCGCGAACGCATCTCCCCAGCGGATGTGCTCGGCCAGGCAGCCGCGCGACTGCAAAACAACACACTACGCTGCAGGCAAATCGTACAACAAGATAACAGTAATCATACAAATGAACCCCTAACTAGTGCATTGCTTAATAAACTCGAAACTAAAAGCCAAAACAACCTACTCATACAATTGTTACGACAAATATCTAAATATGCATGTATATTTCTCGGCTCGGCGTTGATGAATTAGTCAGTCAGTCAGGACAAGCTCTTTTATATCAGTCAGGTGTAAGGAACATCCTTCCGAAGACTGAAAGGGCGTGATCAGTCAATGTAACTGAACAACTTACAGCGAATAAAAGTTTCAGGAAATGAAAAAAAAATCTGCCCCTCCATACAAACTGTCCAATCAAGTTAGCAATTTTGTATGGAGAGGCCGATTTTTTTTTTCACTTCCTGAAACTTTTATTCACTAAAAGTTGTTCAATTACGTTGACTGATCATGCCTTTTCAGTATTCGGAAGCTTAGACCTGACTGATATAAAAGAGCTTGTCCTGACTGACTGACTAATTCATCAACGCCGAGCCGTAACCGCTATAAATACAAATCTGAAATTTTTACACAGGTTCTATGCATGTCAAGACTACCCACTAAAAAAGGATTTTGGAAAATTCATCCCCTAAGGGGGTGAAATAAGGGATGAAAGTTTGTATGAAAGTCCTTTGTCTCTTGGATTCACACAAAATTGAATTTAAGCTACTAATAAAAAATAAAGACACACGTGTTAAAGCCTTTCTTAAAAATCACCCTTCAAGTGGGTGAAAATGTATGTTGGTCTATAAGTCTAATTCTTTAAAGGTAGAATTATAGAAATTTGGTTTTGAGCTCTTCGTAAAATATAAAAAAGTACGTTTTAGAATTTTTCAACATTCATCCCCTAAGGGGGTGAAATAAGGGATGAAAGTTAGTATGAAAGTCCTTTGTTTCTTGAGTTACATTCACTCAAAATTTGACTTTAAGCTTTTGGTAAAAATAAAGAAACAAGTGTTAAAGCATTTCTTAAAAATCACCCTTCGAGGGAGTGAAAAAGGGGATGATTTTTTTTCCCGTATGTTGGTCCATAAATCTTTTATTGTTAAAGTTAGAATCATAGAAATTTGGTTTTGAGCTCTTGTTAAAAAATAAAAAAGTATGTGTTATAGAATATTTCAAAATTCATGCCCTAATGCGATGAAATAATGGATGAAAGTTTGTACAGAAATCCTACAGTTTTGTCATGAGGTACTTGAAAATTTTGACTTAAGCTAATAACAAGAAATTATAAAACACGTGGTTCAGAAATTTTGAGATATCATCCCCCAAAAGGGGTGAAATACGGGATGGAAGTTTGTACGAAAATTCTACAGTTTTGACAGAAAAATTGGATTTTACCTAATAGGCAAGGGGGTGAAAAAAGGGATGAAAATTTACTAAATATTAGGATTTAGGCTAATAAACAGAAAGAAATAAACATGTGTTCCAGTGTTTTTCAACAATCATCCCCCAAGGGGATAAAAATTTGGGATGTAAGTTAATACGAAATTCCTACAGACCAAAAAACGGGCCAAGTGCGAGCCGCCACCTGAGAAGTGTACTATAATTTACTATAATTTACTTTTACGATAGATCTAAAACAAAAAAGAAACACGTTTTAAAATCAGCAAATATTGAGTGCTTTTACAGCGCGTTCAGAACAAGTTTGTCCATGACGGTCATTTTCCGTGCATGGGTGACAGGCGGAGAGCCAATGAACGATTCGCTTGCCCCCTGGGGGGACCGCGCTCACCCCCTCGACTAATTTTTTGACTTCTGCGCATTAACGGTCACAGACAAAGTTATTTTGTACGCAGTATATCTATGGGATATTTTTATGAAGCTTCCCGTGCAAAGCCGGGGCGGGCCGCTAGTACTGACATACAATTAAATCTCGTCTCAATCTCGTCTCAAAATACGTCTAAAAGAACCAAATATTCTTTTCCATTTCTAAGTTCTAAATAATATACCTACGTACTAAAGTTTAGCCTATCAGATGTTCAAAAATAACACTACACACGAACAAGCAGCTACATATTCAAAAAGTGATGATTTTACACACTTCAAATATGCTATAGGTACTCCAAAAAATTCCTTTATAAATATTAAAAAGAAAACTTTAATCTAAATTAAGTCAACCTATAAGTACCCATCTCGTATCACAAAAATTAAAATCTTGATCTGCTTTAAAAATACACCCTGATATCCCAAAAGTTAACGGTGTCAATTCCGGCAGACCTAAACTAAAATTGACAGGTATAAAAATGTTGCTGTCTTTGTTATTTCCTACAGACTAATCATTTTTAGACCTGTTTAGGTAGTTATTTAGTTTGGGTCTGCCAGAATCGACACCAGCTACTTCATTAAAATCAAAACTTTAATCGAAAAATTTCTTACTACTAACTTCTTTAATTTAATCTTGCAATTTTTAAAGGCAACAAATTAAATGATTTCCAAAATATTTTTTTATACACTTCAGACAAAATGGATGAATGTACACCAGATTGGCTGAACGTACACCAAATTTGGGTAACCGGTTCGGTTAGGTTATGTTAGGTTACCTTGCGACCACAACGCACGAGCCGAGCGAACGGAGCGAGCGTGCCGCGACAGCGGCCGGCGAAGTGCCAGAAGCAAATTTGGTGTACATTCATCCATTTTGGTAGACAAAATTTGGTGAATATTATTTGGTAAAAATTTACTCAAATTTGGTGGCACGTCAATACACAGCCATTTTTAGGGTTCCGTACCTCAAAAGAAAAAAACGGAACCCTTATAGGATCACTTTGTTGTCCGTCTGTCTGTCTGTCTGTCAAGACCCTTTATCTCACGAACGGGTAGAGGTATCAGGTTGAAATTGATACCATATATTAGGGTCCATGAACCACACAGAATGTGAAAATTTAAATTTTTTACAACGACGCAATCAAAAGATATGGCATTTTATGTCCTCATCTCCATACATTTATGCAAAAATACAAAACCTACAGGGTACTTCCCGTTGACCTAAAATTATGAAATTCGGCAAGAAGCTAGGTCTCACAGTACAAATAAAGGGAAAAGTCTGAAATCATTAAATATTTCAACTTTTCTCACAACTAATGGTAACCAATTGAGGTGAGCTCCCGTTTCAAGAACATTCATATAAGAGAGGGGTCAAGTTGAATGGTCGCGGAGGCGATTTTTGTTTTAGTTCTATTTTAAAAACGGGAACACTTACAAACGTGAAAATTGGTATGTTTATGGTGCGTAAGCTATAAAATAACAACAAATAATAGAATTTGGTCAAGCGAAGGTCGGACTCAAAAAATCTAGCACATTAACTTACTGAAGTTTCAACTAATACAATTATGATTATGTGGTGGTACGGAACCCTCGGTGCGCGAGTCCGACTCGCACTTGGCCGGTTTTTGAACATCACTGCGATAAAAAACTTAAACTAATTTTATTCCTTCCCGCGGTTATCCAACAAAAAAAAATTCTTACATAAAAATATAAAACATTTGTTTAAGCACCCCCGAAGACGCTGATATTTTCACCCTAAACCATTTACCGAAATTAACTACTTCCGCGAATCGAATCGACCGGTCGATACCGCCAGCTAAAGTACGGCGCGAGCGCATCAAATAATTCATCCGAGATTGCACAAACGAGCCTTCGTTTTGTTCTTTTAAATCCGGTATACTTATAAGTTCAAACGGTTAATCATCGTTGTAATCGAAAGAAAACATATTTGAATCAACACAAACGCGGCAGGTTACTTATACCTACGGCCTTGCCGAGTTCTGTTATTGTGGTTGTGGGCCGCACGAGGCGGGCTCTGGCTTCGGCTCGTCAGTTGCAGCCTTCGACCATGCGTTTTGGTAGATACACATTAGACGCATTTTTTTAAAAGTTACAAGTGAGCAAACGAGCAGGTGAGCCACCTGATGGTAAGTGGTCTCCGCCGCCCATAGCACCCACTGTCTTATTAGTGAAATACTTTGACGCTGAAAAGACAGCAAAGCACGTTGCCCACCCTGAGAACTAAGATGTTATGTCTCATGTGCCAGTAATTTCACTGGATCCCTTACCCTTCAACCCGAAACACAGCAGTGCAAACACTGCTGCTTCACGGCAGAAATAGGCAAGGGGGTGGTACTTTCTCAGACGGACTATGCACAAAAGCGTAGGGCTACGAAATACGCATTTAAAATTGGTACGAAAAATTGTCCCCATTTTGTTCTATTTTTTTATACTTGAGCCGTAAATAAAGCGACTAAGAGTACAGAGAGACATAAGCCTTTTTTTATGCGTCCATTTCTTGAGCAGCCATCGTATATCTACCAATCCGTACGATCGAAGGTTCCGTCTCACCGGGCCCGAGAGTACCTAGAGTGCTGTTGTTGTGTTGATGGCTCGCATCCGATAGCCGATGTTTGACTGACGTCCTGCAAGCTCCTATAATTGAGTTGTTTTACGCAAATACTGAAGCCGACGCCATCGCATCGCTTGCATAACCGATTACCGATGTCGTATCGCAAACTGTTCAACATTCAACATATTGGGTCTTTAACTATGAAATTTTAATATGAATTTTAGGTAAACTCAATTTTCATTACTAACATTTTAGCATTTTTTTTATTCATTAAAAATTCAAATCTTTAATATTTTATTAAGCATGATTGGGAAGACAATCAGCTTGCAGAAGCTTAAATTTAATTTTTGACAGATATGATCTGTAACAAAAATTTAACAAATCTAATGATGAAATTGGACAACATTTAAGACAAACAATTTTCGAACCTTTAATTTTATATATCAAACTAATAATAAAAACTTTATTTTATGCGTAAATTGATAACCTTGAAGTCAACTTTTACAACTTTGACAAATGTAAAAGAAAATGCTCTAGAATTATAGGAATTATGATCTCATTAATATGTAAGAAAATTTCGGAAATTTCATAGTTAAAGACCTATTACTTATTACAGGTAGGTATTTTTTAGGGTTCCGCACCTCAATATAAAAAAACGGAACCCTTATAGGATCACTTTGTTGTCCGTCTGTCTGTCTGTCTGTCAAGACCCTTTTTCTCACGAACGAGAAGAGGTATCAGGTTGCAATTAATAACGAATATTAAGGTCTATTAACCACACAAGATCTAAAAATTTAAATTTTTTACAACGACGTCATTAAAAGATATGGCTTTTAATTTCCTCATCTCCATACATTTATGCAAAAATGCAAAACCTACAGGGTACTTCCCGTTGACCTAAAATTATGAAATTTGGCAAGAAGCTAGGTCTGACAGTACAAATAAAGGGAAACGTCTAAAATCATTAAATGTTTCAATTTTTTTCACAAATAATAGTAACCAATTAAGGTGAGCTCCCGTTTCAAGAACTTTTCTATAAAAGAGGGGTCAAGTTGGATGGTCGCGGAGTTTTTAAAATCAAAGAGCAAAAGCTTTTAGTATATCATATGGTAGATAGGTACGGAACCCTTAGGGCGCGAGTCCGACTCGCACTTGGCCGGTTTTTTTTTTATTGTCAATGGGCTTACTCTTGACCTCGATCTAGTCTTGAAGACAGAGATGAGGTCGACGATGGAACGAGCTTGCCCAGAAGAAGCCTATTCACTCGCGACTTGAATAGGTTCGGGTTATTTGTATTATCAACAATTTAGAGTAATCTTACCGCGCAATTAGACGTGTCTAGTATCTCGACCTCGGAGACGACGCCGTCGATGACTACTCGGTGCTGGTACAGGAAGTCTGCGACAACAACAATAACAATGAGAATGATTCATTGTGAAACCGGTAATAAGAGGTACATATAACATAGAAAAGTTCTAGGTTTTAACTATTTCAGGCATAAAACATCAAAATTAAAAGTAATGTCAAAATTATTAGGAACTACCTTAACACCAGGTACAGAACTTAACATCATTAAAATTAATAAAATAATATGACTAATCAAAATACAAATAGCTACACAACACCCGCGTATTACTATCATAAGCACTGAAAAACAACGCTGTTATAAAAATAATTTAGATTATTCCGTGTTTTGGAAGGCACGTTAAGCAGTTAGTCCCGACTACTATCTACGGATGTAGTCGTTAATGAGCCATGTCAGAGGCCTTTGGCGGCTCAACAACTGACACCAGGGTTTGTGAGGTCGGTCATCAACCTTGCAACCCACACCGAATGATAATAATAAGAACCACGTGATAAAAACAAAATTAAAAATAATAATTGGCGTAACAATACAGTGCAGTACCAACTTGCTTTTAGCCGTTTTCCACATAGTGCGGTCAGTTAGCTGTTTCACGTAGACACGCCTTACAATTTCACCAATTTTTTTCCAGGTACTAGTTAGGTACACATAGCTCTCAATTTTTGATAGGAGCCAATTCTTGAATTTTCAATGGAAATTTTTTGAAATTCAAGAATTGGCTCCTATCAAAACTTGAGAGCTATGTACCTAACTAGTACCTGGAAAAAAATTGGTGAAATTGTAAGGCGTGTCTACGTGAAACAGCTAACTGACCGCACTATGTGGAAAACGGCTAAAAGCAAGTTGGTCCTGCACTGTATTGTTACGCCAATGGAAATTTTTTGAAATTCAAGAATTGGCTCCTATCAAAACTTGAGAGCTATGTACCTAACTAGTACCTAAAATAGGAAAATATTTGGTGCAATTTGGTGAATTTGGCGATACAAGACATTAAGCGACCGGACTAACAGTCAAGTGTCGTCACTTGCAAGTCTTGCAACCCATACGATATCAAAATAATCTAAGCTAACTTCGCTACCCTTGGAATAAAAGTGCTCATGTAACGAAAGTACAATATTACTTATACCTAAGAGCGAGGCAACAGGGCAATTACAGTAATGTCTTCGTGTAAAATAATTTTATGGCAAAAATCACAGCAAAATTGAAATGATGTACTCGGTTAATGAGAGGGTTTGCTTTGCCGCCCACCGCTAGGAGTAAACGCTCTCTGCCCGCCGCCCGGCCATTAGCGGACGGCGCCGGCGACACTGCTGGTGGTAAACTGTACCATTACAGTCTATATCTATGGTGTGCAATATGGTCTGTTACAATGATGGGTAAAAAATACATCGGAACTGAAACTCTACTCCTTGAAACCATTCCCACGGAACATAGGTCGACATACGAAAAAATGTTTGACCATCGAAATCACCTCACATGATCAACAGCTAGTCTGAAGGCTGTGAAGGCATTTCAGTTTGTCCAGTTCCACGGTCTGAAACCATATTTTCAGTTTTTGAGGGATATGTTTTTACCTAGGTTTTTACATTCATATACGGTGTAAGGGACAGCATTCCGAATACTGAAATGGCATCATCAGTCAAAGTAACTGAACAACTTTCAGTGAATAAAACTTTCAAACACAATTGTAAACTTTACTGGAAAGTTGTATGGAGAGGCTAATGAGATGAGATTTTTATTGAACGTAATACATAACACGCATAATACAATGCTAATAGAGCGAGTCTACTATTGCTTCGGATTGTGTGCTATGACAGTAAAAGAAACGGCATAAAAACCACTGCAACACGCCTACTTTAGGATTATGCTTTTGTAGGTGGTAGGGCTTTTGTGCAAGTCCGTCTGGGGAAGTACCACCCCCTTGCCTATTCCTGCCGTGAAGCAGCAGTGTTTGCACTGCTGAGTGCACTTCGGTGTTTGATTTTGAAGGGTAAGGGATCCAGTGAAATTACTGGCACACGAGACATAACATCTTAGTTCTCAGGGTGAGCAACGCGCTTTGTTGTCTTATCAGCGTCAGGTATGTCACTAATAAGACAGCGGGTGCTATGGGCGGTGGAGACCACTTACCATCAGGTGGCACACCTGATCCTTTGTTCACTTGTAACATAAAAAAAGAAAGACTTTGTACACACGGCCGCACATCGGTAGAAACACTTTTGGACCTTATGGCGTGGTAATAGAGTTGAAATTTTTTCTACCGACAAGCGGTTGACCGTACAATGTGTTTCCGTGTCACTAGAAGGAATACACTTCCTTTGTACCCACCCGGCCGGCTTGAAGGTACTCTGATCAATCGAACATGTCGACTGAAGGTTGAGCTGCGTTCGGCTGATCATATGATATTTTATTGTTTTTCTACAGCACTAAAAGAGTTAGTTGGGCTAGTACAGTTCATGCTTACTAGGTGGCAGCACCAACATTAGTACAGCTAATGCTTACTAGGTGGCAGCACTAACGCAACGTTGGAATGCGTATAGAGATCGCAGATTTCACAACATCAGGCAGGACCACAGTAGCCTAGTTGGTAAAGCGTCTGCGGTACTGACGCAGAAGACGCAGGTTCGAATCCTGCCTGTGGTTGTGAAATTTTGCGATTTTCTACTTTGTAGATTTATCCGAACACTGGAAGTGTTAAAATAAAATCATTTTCACTAAAATAGACCCTAATAGTACGTTGTTTATCTAGGGCGGAAAGTAAGCAATTTCGACAGAGGGGACATTCAAAGCAATTCAAAGAAATTGCACTTCCGCCTGTGCTACACACAATGTTTTTCATCACATTTGCGAGGAATATAAAAACAATAGGTAGGTAATTCGTGCAGAAATTTAATTTATTATAATACTAGCTGTTGCCCGCGGCTTCGCTCGCGTGGATTTCGTATTTATGTTGTTACCGGTTTTCCGAAGCAATGAGATATTTTCCCGTCATTTCGGGGTAATTTTAAACAAAGGAAAAACAGGACTAACCCTGCAAATCAATGAGTATAATTCAAGATCCAGCTGAATTTTATATAATATACAGACGTTACTCATAAATTACTCAGAACAGAGAGCTTAGCAGCAGTATCCTAACAAATGTAAAGAGAGAGATGAGAGACACCTTTATGTAATATTTCGATACAGAGCCAATTTGCAGAAGTAATTAAGAAAAATTTAAACCCTCTCCCTCTCTCTCCCACTCCCGCTTTCCTCTCCCCCTGCCCCTCCCCCTCCCTCTCTCTCTCCCCCTTCCCCTACTTCTCCCTCTCCCTCTCTACGTCTCTACCTCTCAACCTCTTCCTCTACCTCTCTACCTCTACCAACTACCTCTACCTATCCCTACCCCTAACGCCAATTTAACCGCTATCCCTAACATAGAAACGACACCCATATTTATTTTTAGACATTTCAAACCTATCGCATCCCAACCCCATCCCCAGGGGATGATGGTTTTTCACGTCCACCACGTTGGATTTCAAAGTTGTTGTAGCTTTCGTAATCAGCGACCCGATAAACCATACAAACGATACCCAGATTGGTTTTTAGACTTTTTCACCCCATTTCCCTTTTTTATGGGTTGAATTTGGGATGGAATTTCAATAACAGTAATGAACGTTGCATAGAATTACATCATTAATGCCTAAATAATATATTATGTGGATTTTAATTTAAAAATAAAAAAAATTCAACTTCATCCCCCTTTTCACCCTTAAGGGTGTCGAATTTTCAAAAACCCTGAGACACGTAATTATTAATTTTTAGTCGTTCGCCTAAATACAAATTTTGAAAATTCTAACTTCAAAACTGACGGACTTTCATACATACTTTCATCCCCTATTTTACCCCCTTAGGGGTGTAATTTTTTAAAACCCTTTCTTAGTGCACCCTTCGGTCTCATAAGGAACCTACATGCCAAATTTGGAATCTCTAGACCCAGCGGTTTGGGCTGTGCGTTGATATGTCAGTCAGAAACCTTCTTCTTTTATTTATATACTAGCTGTTACCCGCGGCTTCGCTCGCGTGGTTTTCGTATTTATGTTGTTACCGGTTTTCCGAAGCAAAGAGATATTTTCCCGTCATTTCGGGGTAATTTTAAACTAAGGAAAAACGGGACTAACCCTGCGCAAATCAATGAGTACAATTCAAGATCCAGCTGAAGTTACTCCTAAATTACTCAGAACCGAAGAACTTAGCAGCAGTATTATGCCTTAAAGTTGTCACTTAACCTAACAAATGTAGTAAGAGAGATGAAAGACACCTTTATGTAATATTTCAAAACAGAGCCAATTCGCAGAAGTAATTGAGAAAAACTTAAACCCTCTCCCTCTCTTTCCCTCTTCCAACTTCCTCTCCCCCTCCCTCTCCTTTTCCCTCTCCCTCTCCACCACCATCTCCCTCTTCCCCTCCCCTCCCTCCCCTTCCCCTCCTTCTTCCCCTGCCCCCTCCCTCTTACCCTCCCTCTCCCCCTTCCCCTCCTTCTCCCCCTCCCTCTCCCTCTCTACCTATCTACCTCTCTACCTATCTACCTCTCTACCTCTCTACCACTCAACCTCTCTACCTCTCTACCTCTGTACCTCTCTAACTTTCTTCCTCTCTACCTCTCTACCTCTACCTCTACATATCCCTGCCCCTATCCCTACCCTTAACGCCAATTTAATCGCTATCCCTAACATAGAAATGTTATCCATATTGATTTTTAGACATTTTAAACCTATCGCACCCCAACCCCAACCCCAGGGGATGATGGTATTTCACTTTCATCACGTTGGATTTCAAAATTGTTGTAGTTTTCGTAATCAGCGACCCGATAAACCATACAAACGACACCCATATTGATTTTTAGACATTCCAACCCTATCGCACCTCAACCCCATCCCCAGGGGATGATGATATATCACGTTCACCACGTTGGATTTTAAAATTGATGTAGCTTTCGTAATCAGCGACCCGATAAAACATACAAACGATACCCATATTGGTTTTTAGACTTTTGTACCCCATTTTCCTTTTTTAGGGGTTGAATTTGGGGTGGAATTTCAATAACAGTGATTTGCGTTCCACAGAATTACAACCCTAATGCCTAAATAATAAATTTTTTGGATTTTACTTTGAAAATGATGGATTTTCAACTTCATCCCCCTTTTCACCCCTTAGGGTGTAGAAGTTTCAAAAACCCTGAGACACGTAAAACTTAATTTTTAGTCGTCAGCCTAAATACAAATTTTGAAGATCCTAACTTCAAAACTGACGGACTTTCATACAAACTTTCATCCCCTATTTTACCCCCTTAGGGGTGGAATTTTATAAAACCCTTTCTTAGTGCACCCCTAGGTCTCATTAGGAACCTACGTGCCAAATTTGGAATCTCTAGACTTAGCGGTTTGGGCTGTGCGTTGATATGTCAGTCAGTCAGTCAGTCAGTCAGTCAGTCAGTCAGTCACCTTCTTCTTTTATATATATAGATATAGATATATAGATGTATAGTCACATGACTTGGCTGCTGCGCTAAAACTGTTCACGTCTAGGAAAACAATATTAGGGCGCTTTTTATCACACGCACAGATTTATATCACACGCATGTTTTATTTCGTAACTTATACTTTGTGGGAGGTAAAAAAATGCATACAGCATAAGCAAAATTGCAAAAATTTTAAACTTTTATAAAAACTATTTTAAAATGGAAAACTAATTGTAGTTAATTAATTTTCAATTAATTTCTTGCTTTAGGAACAGTTTAAAAACAAGAAAAAATAAAGGTAAAAGATTATTAAAAACTTTTGCTTAGAACCTCTTTGCATCACAGTCTAATTTCGGAACGAAACGTCTTCTGACAGCCAGCAGTCACAGAATGTCAACGAAAAGCCAATATGACAGATAAAAAACCGGCCAAGTGCGAGTCGGACTCGCGCACTGAGGGTTCCGTACCACCACATAAACATAATTGTATTAGTTGAAATTTCAGTAAGTTAATGTGCTAGATTTTTTGAGTCCGACACGCGCTTGACCAAATTTTATTATTTGTTGTTATTTTATAGCCTATGTATGCCCTATAAACATACCAATTTTCAAGTTTGTAAGTGTTCCCGTTTTTAAATAGAACTAAAACAAAAATCGCCTCAGCGACCATCCAACTTGACCCCTCTCTTATATGAATGTTCTTGAAACGGGAGCTCACCACAATTGGTTACCATTAGTTGTGAGAAAAGTTGTAATATTTAATGATTTCAGACTTTTCCCATTATTTGTACTGTGAGACCTAGCTTCTTGCCAAATTTCATAATTTTAGGTCAACGGGAAGTACCCTGTAGGTTTTTCATTTTTGAATAAATGTATGGAGATGAGGACATAAAATGCCATATCTTTGAAATGAAATGAAATGGTTTTATTTGCTATAGATATGGTAACATGTAGATGAAGGGTACAATATGTAGAGTGCCATATATCTAGCCTATATTTTGGCATGCAAATTTCTTTAAAATTAGTTATATTCAAAATAAGATTACAAATTCATTAAATCTACCAGTCAAAAATATAATAATTAAGCGTGAAATAATCTCAATAATGTCATAAAAGTTGTAAATTGTCAAATATTATTATGTCATAAAAATTATAAAATAAGTATTTGAACATGTTCCAGGTATTCTCTAACCGAATAGAAGCATTTCGATATCAACCATTGTCTGAGCTGGGATTGAAATCCTCGTAACGGCAAGTTTTTTAGTTCCAGTGGTAAATGATTATAGATCCTAACTGACGTTGCGTAACAGTTTAAACTACATATATTATATCTAAGACTTGGAAGCACCAATCTGTTAGGGTACCTTGTATTAAAACCACAAATATCCTTATTTATCTGAAACAGTCTCGGGTGTAGTTTAACAAAATAACATACCTCATATATATAGAGGCATGGTACAGATAACAACTGTAACCTTTGAAACAACTACACAACAACAACTTTTGATTGCGTCGTTGTATAAAATTGAAATTTTCAGATCTTATGTGGTTCATGGATCCTAATATATGGTATTAATTTCAACCTGATACCTTTACCCGTTCGTGAGATAAAGGGTCTTGACAGACAGACAGACAGACAGACGGACAACAAAGTGATCCTATAAGGGTTCCGTTTTTTTCTTTTGAGGTATGGAACCCTAAAAAGCCTCATTGCGAGCAAATGTGATGAAAAGGAGATTTTCGTTTGGACATTCAGAGAATTAGATATGACTAGGTTGTCATCAAGCTTATTCTGGAAAGCGGTACTCACCTCCCGTAGAGCTGTACTCGCCGATGTAGCGCCGCGTCAGGTACCGCACCACCACCGCTGCAACAAACAAACAAACAACTCATTAATATTAACACTTACAAACATTACCTGTGACAAGTTCAAGTGACGGGATATTAGTTCCGAGTTGAGTGGTGCGTCCATACAAGACGAGACCAAACTTTCCACCGACAGACACAAAGGAATACTCAACAAAATTAATCTTTTCAGTTGTATCTCCCAACTTTCTACAAATAACCACACGTAGCTGTTGATTACTGTTTGTGGTGCGTCCCTGTGGAGCGCGGCGGCGGTAGGACAGCACAATACCAGCAGTTATCAACAACAATGAGTCAGCAACTCTTGGAGTAGGTACGAGCTACCGACAGACAGTGAGTCCTGTCCACAGCAGCAGCCTCCTGCTCTATTCACCCGCTGATTGGTTGCCGGGTGCCGCGCGCCGGGAGTTACGTGAGCCTTTTGATGAATAATGATTACGAACGACCCTCGATGTTGCATTGCTGCATACAAACGCGCTTCATCATCAGTCATAATAGTAAAACATGTTTTGTAACCAAAATTACTATGGAAAGACGCCATGCAAGTATACCGACAGCCGGGGAGTTTCATGCGTTACCATTGTAATTATTTATCGATTAATACAATACGCAGGTGTAGTAAGGCAATTAAAGGAATGCAGGTAGCCCTGTAGATAGATTCCTGTTGAGTAATTTTTCAGATTACCTATTAAATTTTCTAAGTGAATCGCGCATCTGTGTGGTGCTTACAAAGCTAGTAAATCCGCACTGAATCAATCTTTTAAAGACAGTACTACACAACACAATACTACATTATCGACTCTACACTACATTATAAATTGAATTTCGGATGAATTGTCGGATTCGCGCCCGTAGGGTTCCGTTCCTATCTACCATATGATATACTAAAAGTTTTTGCTCTTTGATTTTAAAAAAACTCTGCGACCATCCAACTTGACCCCTCCTTTATAGAAAAGTTCTTGAAACGGGAGCTCAGCTTAATTGGTTACATTAGTTGTGAGAAAAATTAAAATAATTAATGATTTTAGAATTTTCTTTTTATTTGTACTGTGAGACCTAGCTTCTTGTCAAATTTCATAATTTTAGGTCAACGGGAAGTACCCTGCATAAATGTATGGAAATGAGGACATAAAGAACCATATCTTTTGATTGCGTTGTTGTAAAAAATCTAAATTTTCAGATCTTGTGTGGTTTATAGACCTTAATATTCGTTATCAATTTCAACCTGATACCTCTTTTTCTTTGTGATAAAAAGGGTCTTGACAGACAGACAGACAGACGGACAACAAAGTGATCCTATAAGGGTTCCATTTTTTTATTTTGAGGTACGGAACCCTAAAAAGTACGATGATCCTTCTAAGGCGTGATTCTACATCATTAATAGATTGTATAAAGATATTAAAAATACTTTTTCTTAAAAAAAGTAGTTTTAGCTCGAGTAGAAGTGAAGCGCCCGGAGAGTTATTAAATTATTAGTGATGTGGAATCACCCCTAAGAAGGATCATCGTGCTTTTTTTACACCCTGTATAGGTATCTTTTATCTGTGATAGCGAGCAAGGAGGCAAACAGTAAAAAGTCATGTCATATTTCATCGTGTAGTTAAGAGTATTAAAAAAAACCGGTCAAGTGCGAGTCGGACTCGCGCGCCGAGGGTTCCGATATACCTATAGTATTTTTGGAAGCAATAAAGTCCATTTTCAGGACCGCAAAACTAAATTTGTTTGTAAAGGTTTTTTGCAGATTTCTGAAAAACTGTGCAACTTAGAAAGATCGTTTTATTTTTGCTGTAAAGTTTACATAAACCTCTGTCAACTGTAATTAATTCAGATTTTCCCTTACTCAAACTTCGGAGACAAGGGGGGGGAATGGTATTTTTTTTGACATTTTTCATCATAACTTGAAAACTAAGAAACTTAAAAAAATACAAAAATATATTTTAAAATGTACAAGTAAAGCCCTTTCATATGATACCCCACTCGACCTAGTAGCGACAATTTGAAATTTGGCCCCCCCTATTTTGGCCCCCTTTACATTAATAATCATACTTTTTTCAAAAAATTTTCATGTGCAATTAAGTTGGGCAACTATATTCTAAAACTATTCCAAATTTCAGCTCGATAGCGTAAGTGGTTGCTGAGATATAGAGGTGTGACAGACAGACGGACAGACAGACAGACAGACAGACAGACAGACAGACAGACAGACAGAGCGGCACCATAAGGGTTCCTTTTTTTTACCATTTTGGTATCGGAACCCTAAAAAGACTGAATTTGTTTATTTTTGTAATAGGTGGCAACCCTTTTCGATCGAGGCGCCATCACAAAATTCTCCAGATAAGTTGGTCAAGCTGTATTTGAATACGCAACTGTCAGCACAGCACATTAGTGAGTAACTCGCTTTCAAACGACGACGTTTTACCGAGAACTATGTATTCCAACTTAATACGAAGATATTTTACTAAGGACTGTGTTTTCCCGATTTTCTTAGTGTGTGTACTAATTCCGACATAATAATTAACGATTAACAGCACACATTACCTACAAGAACCTCCTACAAGCTTATCGAGACGTTGTCGTTAGATTCGCAAACCTAACCTACTTATCTAAGGTTAATGCATGCAGCGGCATTAGTATTCCGCTCGGGGGATTATCAAAGAGACGTTTTCCCAATGGAGTTTATTACGAGGCGTGTACTTGCGCTGGGACGCTGGGAGAGACAATGGATGCACACAGTATATATTCGAACCACTTCCCAAATTAATAAATACTTAATTAAAACGAACACTTTTTTAAGTCAGTTATAGTGCAGTGGGTGTTCTTACTCGCGATCTTTACTGAATAAATGTACCTACCGGCGGGTGACGACCTTAAATTTTCTTAAATCCAACGACTAATGCGGAATGCATTGCTGGGAAGATTGGTTCTGTTAATGCACATATCCTTACTTCAACCAGAAATGTATGCCGAATTAGTATCTGAATTAAGGAAGGTGTGTCTAGCGGCTTAAGTATGTACCAACCAACCAACGGCACACTTATCAACCAACAAGCAATAAGGGCAGACAGCAAGACACCAATAAAAATCGCATACCTATCCGTTTATTAGCGCTGTTTGTCCCGAAGAGGACGGGCCGGTTGCCTCATCGTTTGTGAAACACACGCCGAATTCCACTCTCGTTTCCCTTTACATCTTCACGTATTTACACTACGAGGGTCGAGCGTAGGTGATCACTTTCTATGTTCCCCGATCACGTCACCTAGGTACTCAATCGTACCGCTTTTTCGATCTGTCCCACCCCTCCATGAACTCTTTCTTCTACGCATTATCATTACTCTTTTTTTAAATATAAAAATGTTGACGATGATAAAACACAAGGATGTGCTCTTTCTGCTAAGGATAGAGCCATAAGCCTATCCATTTCTTGCGAGGGACCTCCATTCGAAAATGTATACATTTTTATCGAATCTTAAAAACGTAAAATTGTATCTTTCTCTCCGAGAAATATGTGAATTGGGACTAACAAATGTTATACTTAACTACAATTTTTTGATGAAAATAACAGCATTCAGGAAATAAAACGGTGTTAAAAATCACCACGGAGACGCATATAATGGCTATTACGGATCATTTACGCTTCCGTTCTTAGTATTAATGATCAATTCACAAGTTCACTTTCGCAAAAAAAGTTGCTAAAACAGATTTTTAAAGATTTCTTGATTTCTGTAAAACTTAACCCGGTTTTATGACCGACTAGCATAGTTCATTAGCTCTTACAGACTATGTATATGACGGACTCTACTCTGAGATTTTTTCCCACACTTTGTTTGTGAAGCGACGTAAATGTAAATGTAACTGACGAAAGAACATTTTGATTTGATTTTGATAAAAAAACATGCCTAAATAAATTTTTATTAAATAAATTTTACACATTTTTTCAAGGCGAGGTATTCTTATGACGTAGACAGATATCTCTATAAAAAAAAACTCAGCTACGCATAGGTACTACTACTCAAAACAATAAGGTTTTATGATCATCAATGCATGAAGACAAATTGCTTGGATCAAACAACATGGCACCACGTGGGTTGATAGATGGTGTTATCAGAAACAATGGCCGATGGCTGTATCGTATCGACATTCGACAGCACAGGGCAGGGCAGGGATCTACGGTAATTAATACATTACCCGCGACTCATCCATCACGTCACGAGTCACTTGGGAACCCACCGCCAACTGTAACGCATACTGCCTGCCATATGAAGTTACAAAATAACGACGTCGCTTTTTAATAAAGTATTTTTCGAATGATTTAAGCCATATTACTATCGAGAGCCAAGATGCAGCGACTCCTAGTCCTGCTTCTTTTAGAAGGCAACAGCACGACTCGTTTACTCAGCTCCGTAGCGATATAGGACACCTTGTCTTTGAATGTAGTATAATGTGCCTTGCACTTATTTAAAATACCTATGTACTTCAATTATTTCATCCTAATGTAGAGATTTACATTGGTTTTTGAAAATGGAATCCTTTACTAAAAATTTACCAAAGGTATACATTTTTGCAAAAAACGTGGAGCTGTTACCCACAATAGCTATTAACACAACCTTTGCAGATTTTGCGGAAACTGGAATTCAAAGTCATGACAGGACCAGGTATAGGCAAAGTACGCAACAGCTCGGGAGTGAGAGTATGGCGCGCCATACAAGATGTTTCGCCCGTACTGTACCTCTGTATAGGTATAATAATTTTGAAAACGGTGCTATAATGTGACCTAGATGCTGTCGAGCAGATAAGTGCAGTGGACGCGGCGCTCAGGTCGTGTCTCGAGAGCGCTTGTTGAGTGAGGGCGATCCTACATAACGGTGCCTTTTAAATGTGAAATAGCGAACGAACCTACCGTACAAGGGTAAGAAATGAGTTCCGAGAATATCAAACCACGCGTCCGAGCCCGAGCAGACTCCTCTAGTGAGACACCGGGGCGGCGGCGGGCTTGCTAAACGATGTTAGTCGGCCGCGGATCCGCGACGGCCGGCCGCTGTCGACCGGGCTTCGGAGACAGGATCTACTTTTAAAACAATTTCGCGTGTAATATCCCTGTAATGAATTGCAAACGCATGCAGCAACCGGCCGGCCGTCCGTCAGCCGTCAGCCGGCGAAAACTAGGGCGGTGCAATTACAAGCAACCCGGCGCCGGCAGCTGGTGGTGGGTCAAGCCACGATCACACCTAGCTGAATTCAAAGACTAATTCGGCATACATTGCTCGTTGAAGTAAGGGTATTGCAATTAACATAACCAAGCCTCCCAGCAATGTATGCCGAATTAGTCTTTGAATTTAGTTAGGTGTGATCGTGGCTTCAGCGTCGCAGTCGCAGCTCGCCCGCACCCGCAAACTGGCGCCATCGCCTTGGGTAATATTTAACGCCCAAACAATACCAATGCTGAGGTCGTTGCTCCACGAATGCTTATTATAGGTATTGCAAGGTCACCTTTACCAAAATTAAGTCATTATAATCGACACTGAGTAGGTACTTACTCCACCCAATAAATTATGAACCTGCATGTAAATAATAAAAGTTAGCTTATACCTAGTTAGTCGATACAACTTGATGCGAGGACAACAGCTTCAACTCTTTCCATGTAAGATTTTGTTGTAAATAGCGCTGCCGTTGTCAGTGATGGAAGTAGAACATGTCATCGGGGATGTACCCACTCAAGGTAAACGTAGCATTCCACGGAATGGAATGCGCTGATAAGATGCAGAAGAGTCAATATTGTATGAGAATACGGACAATAGTTTTCCGCAGAGGATTGGCATCTTCACGCAAACAATGATAACACCGACACACCAAAATAAGATCGAGATGACGTATACTAACTAATAAGTATTATACTATATCGCAGGTATAACATTGTCCTCTACACAGAAAAAAGATATCTTGAACCAAATACTATTATTTAAGCCAAGATCTTGAGTTTTCGATATAAGGAAACTCGAAAACGTCTTAGATTGAGAAATAAAATGTTTTGTATTCACTTTGTATTAGTATAGTTATCAGTCCAAGAACTAAATTTCTTATATCAATTTTCAACTGTTATCTTTCTGTCACATCACGAACCAAACGGTTATGAATTCGACTCGTACGGTCAACCGCTCGTCGGTAGAAACTTTTCAACTCTATTACCACGTCATAAGGTCCAAAAGTGTTTCTACTGATGTGCGGCCGTGTGTACGATGATATATTGTCAAAAATACACAATTTTCGCGTATGTTAGTCTATATTTGGTCTATATGTAAAACTAAGTCTTCCTCATATTCAGGCTGGCACCGACCTCAAAAACCTTTATTTCTCTATTTTTCAATAATACATACATACATACATACATAACATCACGCCTCTTTCCCGTTGGGGTAGGCAGAGACCACAGTCCTCCACCTGCTACGATCTTGACATACTTCCCTTGCTTCCTGTACTTTCATCAATCCTTTCATACATGCTCGTCGGTTTAGGGTACTTTTAACCTGGCCTTTATTCAGAACGTCCTGAATTTGGTCCTGGTACGTTCGCTTGGGCCTTCCCCTTCCAACGTTTCCATTCACTTTCGCCTGGTAGATCTCTTTCGTCAATCTTCGTTCATTCATCCTCTCTACATGACCAAACCATCTCAGCATTCCTTTCTCGATTTTGGTCACTACGTCTTCTTTTACGCCACACCGTTCTCTTATCACACTATTTCTTATCCTGTCACTCAATTTAACACCAATCATACTCCTTAGCGCTCTCATTTCCACTGCATTAATTCTACTTTCATGCTTCTTCTGCCATACCCAGCTTTCACTGCCATACATCAGTGTTGGTACCAAAACTCCCCCATGAACAGCCAAACGAGCCTTGTGAGACACCTTCTGACTCTTCATAAAGGCGTGCAGGGCACCATTCACCATGTTTCCAGCATTCACTCTTCTTTCAATATCACTTTCACACTTTCCATCTCTCGTAAACTTTGAGCCCAGATACACAAACTCCTTCACTTGTTCGACTAGTTTCTTGTAGATTATTGAGTGTATATTTTATTTGCTTAAATATGATTTAAATTTATAGTAAACACTGCTTCCAATATCGGAAACAATCGTATCGAAGATTTCAAAAACGATTGACAGTATTAAGTTGGTCAGAAAAAAGAACCGGCCAAGTGCGAGTCGGACTCGTGCCCTAAGGGTTCCGTACCATCTACCATATGATATACTAACAGTTTTTGCTCTTTGATTTTAAAAACTCCGCGACCATCCAACTTGACCCCTCTTTTATAGAAAAGTTCTTGAAACGGGAGCTCATCTTAATTGGTTACAATTAGTGAGAAAAGTTGTAATATTTAATGATTTCAGACTTTTCCCATTATTTGTACTGTGAGACCTAGCTTCTTGCCAAATTTCATAATTTTAGGTCAACGGGAAGTACCCTGTAGGTTTTGCATTTTTGAATAAATGTATGGAGATGAGGACATAAAGTGCCATATCTTTTGATTGCGTCATTGTAAAAAATTGAAATTTTCAGATCTTGTGTGGTTCATGGATCCTAATATATGGTATTAATTTCAACCTGATACCTTTACCCGTTCGTGAGATAAAGGGTCTTGACAGACAGACAGACAGACGGACAACAAAGTGATCCTATAAGGGTTCCGTTTTTTTCTTTTGAGGTACGGAACCCTAAAAATAATATTACCTGATAAATTCACAAAAAATAGCTCTCATCTCTTTAAACTAGATTTATGGATCGACAGCCGTCCGAGAATATTACAGATTATTATTATTATAATAATGTATGTCAGCTAACCTGATTTTCCGCTGCGAGGGCTCCCAAGAACCACCACCCTTATACGGTTTACAGTCATCTTCATTTGTAAAGTCTTACTGTTTGCCCGACTGCTTATACTATCGTAAAAATGTTTATCAGTCATACATAACTACCTCGTATCACTACTATCAATAGAAGTTAAAGCATCACTGAATTAAATTCACAATAAAAAGTTCCTAAGTTCGCTGCCGGTACCGCGATCGTGAATAAGTTCGAGAAAGTTAGTCAACTTCGAACAGCAAAGTTGTGTAGTGAGTGGACCGGTCGCCGCGACGGTTTCCGTGCGACTGATTGTGAGGCTGCGCTGAATACAGCCTGCGCGCGCGCATCAACAACAACACAACAGTTGGAAGGAAGCGTCTGTCTGCAAGTACCACACCAGCACTACCGAGGACCTAGGGCATTCAGGAGGACAAACGTATATCGCGACTCTACGCAGATAAAAACTATGTCACAGTTTTTTTTTATAAAATCAGTTTTTTGATCAAAAACCTAGGTTTTGGAAATGAAGTGATTTCAGACTATGTAAGTTATTATTTATAACACTTCTTAGGGTTCGGTAGCCAAATGGCAAAAAACGGAGCCCTTATGGATTCGTCATGTGCGTCTGTTCGTCCGTATATCACAGCCACTTTTTTCCGAAACTTTAAGAACTATACTGTTGAAACTTGGTAAGTAGATGTATTCTGTGAACCACATTAAGATTTTCACACAAAAATAGAAAATGATATTGAGGTGTCCAAGAGGAGGCGAGAGTCACTTCCAAAGTGGTAAAATGTGTGTCCCGCACCCCCTGTAATTTCTAAAATAAGAGAATGATAAAACTAAAAAAATATATGATGTACATATATCGCGACTCTACGCAGATAAAAACTATGTCACAGTTTTTTTATAAAATCAGTTTTTTGATCAAAAACCTAGGTTTTGGAAATGAAGCGATTTCAGACTATGTAAGTTATTATTTATAACACTTCTTAGGGTTCGGTAGCCAAATGGCAAAAAACGGAGCCCTTATGGATTCATCATGTGCGTCTGGTCGTCCGTATATCACAGCCACTTTTTTCCGAAACTTTAAGAACTATACTGTTGAAACTTGGTAAGTAGATGTATTCTGTGAACCACATTAAGATTTTCACACAAAAATAGAAAATGATATTGAGGTGTCCAAGAGGAGGCGAGAGTCACTTCCAAAGTGGTAAAATGTGTGTCCCGCACCCCCTGTAATTTCTAAAATAAGAGAATGATAAAACTAAAAAAATATATGATGTACATAATAATATCGCGACTCTACGCAGATAAAAACTATGTCACAGTTTTTTTATAAAATCAGTTTTTT
The DNA here is from genome assembly GCA_947532105.1 of Athrips mouffetella. Classification (NCBI taxonomy): domain Eukaryota; kingdom Metazoa; phylum Arthropoda; class Insecta; order Lepidoptera; family Gelechiidae; genus Athrips; species Athrips mouffetella. The sequence continues at coordinate 147,707 of OX383961.1, read as the reverse complement.
GATCAAAAACCTAGGTTTTGGAAATGAAGCGATTTCAGACTATGTAAGTTATTATTTATAACACTTCTTAGGGTTCGGTAGCCAAATGGCAAAAAACGGAGCCCTTATGGATTCATCATGTGCGTCTGGTCGTCCGTATATCACAGCCACTTTTTTCCGAAACTATAAGAACTATACTGTTGAAACTTGGTAAGTAGATGTATTCTGTGGACCACATTAAGATTTTCACACAAAAATAGAAAATGATATTGAGGTGTCCAAGAGGAGGCGAGAGTCACTTCCAAAGTGGTAAAATGTGTGTCCCGCACCCCCTGTAATTTCTAAAATAAGAGAATGATAAAACTAAAAAAAACCGGCCAAGTGCGAGTCGGACTCGCGCACTGAGGGTTCCGTACCACCACATAAACATAATTGTATTAGTTGAAATTTCAGTAAGTTAATGTGCTAGATTTTTTGAGTCCGACACGCGCTTGACCAAATTTTATTATTTGTTGTTATTTTATAGCCTATGCCCTATAAACATACCAATTTTCAAGTTCGTAAGTGTTCCCGTTTTTAAATAGAACTAAAACAAAAATCGCCTCAGCAACCATCCAACTTGACCCCTCTCTTATATGAATGTTCTTGAAACGGGAGCTCACCACAATTGGTTACCATTAGTTGTGAGAAAAGTTGTAATATTTAATGATTTCAGACTTTTCCCATTATTTGTACTGTGAGACCTAGCTTCTTGCCAAATTTCATAATTTTAGGTCAACGGGAAGTACCCTGTAGGTTTTTCATTTTTGAATAAATGTATGGAGATGAGGACATAAAATGCCATATCTTTTGATTGCGTCGTTGTAAAAAATTGAAATTTTCAGATCTTGTGTGGTTCATGGATCCTAATATATGGTATTAATTTCAACCTGATACCTTTACCCGTTCGTGAGATAAAGGGTCTTGACAGACAGACAGACAGACAGACAGACAGACAGACAGACAGACAGACAGACAGACAGACAGACGGACAACAAAGTGATCCTATAAGGGTTCCGTTTTTTTCTTTTGAGGTACGGAACCCTAAAAATATATGATGTACATTACCATGCAAACTTCCACCGAAAATTGGTTTGAACGAGATCTAGAAAGTAGTTTTTTTTTAATACGTCAAATCGTAAACCGCAATTTACCTTAATATCACTTCACTACATATTATAAAAGTCCCCCGAAACGTTTTTCTGTCGTCATCATGTCTGTCTGTGATCGATAAACTCAGGAATTACTGTATTGATTTTGATCCGGTTTTCACTGATAGATTAATTCAATAGGAAGGTTTGTGGCTATAATTTATAAATATTTAGTTCAAATTATCTGAACTGTGATAATGTTTGTCGATCGAGTCGGAAAAAAACGTGCCTCTAGAGAGCTTTCTGGGCGTGCGCTGCGTAAATGGTTTCATTTATATGAATATCATGTATGAAAGAATTGTTACTCTCTAAGAGTTCTAAAGAAAAGTCCGCGATAGGATAACCCACAGTAACCAACTTTTACAGCAAAAAGTAGACGTTTCTAAATAAGGTATTTTTGAACGTATTTTTGCCCGTAAGGTACGGATCCTTATCTAATTTAAAAGGTTAGTAATAATAAGCAATGAACACAGATCAACATTGTCCTTTACACCGTGTTATTTAAAAGTATACCTATCTTGGAAGATTTCACAATATTAAAATTAAGGTCCTACTCGTACAATGAGCTTCACACTCGATGCGCATTTCCGTTGATAGCCGAGCGTAGCCGAGAGTTTCCGAACTTAATATCAGCGAGCCAGGAACCCGTCGGGCGGGCCACGTGTAGGACAACGGTATAACTCAAGAACAACTGAACCGATTTGTTTGAAAATTGGTGGGGAGGTAGCTTAGAACCAGGAGAAGGATATAGGATGATAGGGGTAGGGGTAGGAGAATGGCTGACAAAGTCATGTTAGTTACACTGATTATAACTCAAGAACGGCTGAACCGATTTGGTTGAAAATTGGTGGGGAGGTAGCTTAGAACCAGGAGAAGGACAAAGATGGTAGGGGTAGGGGTAGGAGAACGGTATAACTCAAAAACTGCTGAACCGATTTCGCTGAAAATTGGTGGGGAGGTAGCTTAGAACCAGGAGAAGGATATAGAATGGAAGGGGTAGGGATAGGAGAACGGTATAACTCAAGAACGGCTGAACGGATTTGGCTGAAAATTGGTGGGGAGGTAGCTTAGAACCAGAAGGATATAGGATGGAAGGGGTAGGGGTAGGAGAACGGTATAACTCAAGAACGGCTGAACCGATTTAATTGAAAATTGGTGGGGAGGTAGCTTAGAACTAGGTGAAGGATGTAAGATGGTAGGGGTAGGAGAACGGCTGAACCGATTTGGTTAAAAATTGGTGGAGAGGTAGCTTATAACCAGGAAACGGATATAGAACGGTAGGGGTAGGGGTAGGAGAACGGTATAACTCAAGAATGGCTGAACCGATTTGGTTGAAAATTGGTGGGGAGGTAGCTTAGAACCAGGAGAAGGATACAGGATGATAGGGGTAGGGGTAGGGAAGGGGCAGGGGTAGGGGTAGGGGCAGGGCAAAAAAATTGTACTTAATAAAAAATAAAATCTGCTTATTTATTGCCTGTAAGGCGGAACAAAGTTCGCCGGGTCAGCTAGTATATAATATTTACTTAAAATATTTATAGATTAGTAAATTACAGCGTTCCAAATTATTAAACTCTCAACAAATAAAACAAAGATACATTTACACTTCCACTACAAAAAATGCACTTACGTTGAGAGATAAGAAGTTCTAGTCGACACTTGCAGCGCCAGCACAAGCCCCTAGGCAAACGCTTTTTCCATTCCCTCGCGCGGAATCGCGCGAGAGTATTAACGTTTGTTTTATACATTACAAGTCAAAAAATTACATTTGGCCGTAAATATACCAGGTAATGTTTTTGGACCTGATATTATTCATATGCCCACCTTATGAGTGAGGTCAAAAGCAACAACTTTTGTTCTACGACTTTGCTAACAACGACCAAAAAGTTTACTAGTAGAACTTTACTTTGTATGGGAAGTAAACATTTTAGCAAAGTCGTAGAACAAAAGTTGTTGCTTTTGACCTCACTCATAAGGTGGGCATACGCATATCAGGTCCAAAAAAATAACCTTGTATATTTTCATCTAGGGGTCCGTCACGTGCTGCCTGCGTGCCACCTGCGAGCGAAGGGATTTCCGATTATAATATAATAAATAATTGAAGATAAATCTTTTCTTAGCTGAAATCACAAAACGAACTCTATTTTAGATTACAGGTTATGGTAGGTTACTCTTACAATAGTATTTTCAGTGCCCGTTATTAGAAAAACAAGGATCGATAAAGAATCAGACGTTCAGGTTGTCCCACACAAAACCTATAGACCGCACAAGGCTCGAACGGGAAAGCCAAAATATATAGTTTTTCGATTTCTGTTTCATGAGGAAAGTTGTTCAGTTTATGATCGATCAGGCGTAGCACTTGTATAGTGGTGGAGCTGCAGCAAGTCCTCGCTCGCGACATGTCAAGGTGAGAGCGGAAGAGTCGCGCCGCGCCATAAATTAGTTGGCGACGTAATGAGAGTGCCCACACCACTGCCCACTCCGCGCCGGCTCACCGCCCGGCACCCACGCTACACCCGCTTTCCTGCTTCCTCCGGCCCTCGCCGGCCCAGTCTTGTCCTGCTAGTATAGGCCAAAGGCATCGACCGCGACAATCTGCATTCCATTCATACCCGCCCCTGCCCATCAATACTTACTCTACCTGAATCTTTTATAGAGCAAGTGTCGGCTCTCGACCATGACCTAACAAACGCTATCTTAACTTTCGAAAATAGAAGAAATTGCATATGCATAAAAGTAGTATCTCGTTTCTCCGCTAATTATGGAAGGTTGGACTTGGGATGAGAAAAGCACGGAATCCACGCGAGCACCGACACGACACCGGCTGATCGGGGGAGGAGGGTATTATACCATGTATGTACATGTTGCTTCCTAGAATAGGTAAATACAACGACTTTGTTTATGCAACAATGCAAATAATAAATAAAATGCAGGACAATGCAAATAAGTAAATAATTAAAATAAACAATCAGTGACGACACTCAAGTTGTGGAAGACTTCTAAAAGCAAGTTGGTAGTGCACTGTATTGTTACGCCACTAATTTGGTTTTTAATTTCGTTCTTGCCACGTGTTTCGGTGATGTCATTCATGCTTATTTTCATACCGTGTGGGTTGCAAGATCGATGACCGACCTCACAATCCCAATCCCCCGAGAAATCAATCAATCAATCTCCCGAGAGTTGTTGAGCCGCCCAAGGCCCATTTAACGACTACTACACAGAAAAAAAAGATATCTTGAACCAAATAATATTATTTAAGTTAAAATCTTTTGGGTTTTCGATATAAGGAAACTCGAAAACGTCTTAGATTGAGAAATAAAAGGTTTTGTCGTATAGTTCTCCGACCAAGAACTAAATTTCTTATATCAATTTTCAACTGTCATCTTATTGTAAAAACTAAAAGCTATCACATCAAAAACCAAACTTACTTGAGTGAAGCATCTATCACACCAAGAATGAAACTAATTTAAATAAAAATATTAAAGCTTTTTTTTTCAAAAAGCTAAATGTGTCACCCTAAGAGCGAAACTAATTTTGTTGAAAAATTTAAAGCTCTTCAAAAATAAAAACTAAAATAAAAGGCTCTTTTAAAAAAGAATCTCTCGTTTTTTTCTTTTTATTCCTCTTCTTCTTCTGCTCTCTGCCAGCATTTTTGATATTAGACCTTTTTATTTTTCAACTTCTTCTTTCTACTTTTGTTTCCATTTCTATTATTTATTAATGTTATCATTAACTATTATATCATATCAACTATTATAATTTACCAAAAGTCCTGGGGGTGGCTGGATTCGAACCCGCGTCCATCGGTATCGTAGTCCTTCGCTCTGACCATTAGACCACAGGCTTGATTAGCAAAGTATTCGAAATTTTGATACTGTTCCGTCTTTGACACAGTATCTTGTACCCAGCAACAATTATTTGACTTAATATCGCCTTAACTCTTCATTGCATATCTAACTAGGTCTTGAGCAAAACAACAACTATCTTATACTAAGCAAAATGTTATTTGCCTTAATATAGTCTTAACTCTTCATTGCTTACCTAACAATTTCTTGAGCGAAACAGCAACTATCTTATACCAAGCAACATATTATTTGCATCAATATTGTCCTAAATCTTCATCTAATATTTTTCATAATTCTTAGGCGAAACGATTTATGTTTACAATCGATTAATATTTTACTTGCTTTAAGATTTTTTCATTGTTGATGTAAAAAATAAATGGTTTTAATTCAAAACATCAATTTCAAACCTAGTAATAGAACTCTTATTCGAAGAAATTCTCTCTTGAATTTTAAGATTTCGGCATTTTTAATACGTTAAAGTGATTATTTTACTCTAAGAGATTTAACTTTATAATCAAGCAATATCAGTTGAGACATATTGCGTTCTTGTTTTAAGAGATCATTTTTTTCTGTGTACCGTAGATAGTAGCCGGTACCAACGGCTTAACGTGCCTTTCGAAGCACGGAATCATCTTACTTCGCAGACAATCAGGTGATTCATACTGCAATGCTCTAACCAAACTGGAAAAAGTGAATTTTGTGCGACAGTGCCTCCACCGGGAGTAGGATCCAGGAGCTCCGGATCGAGAGCCGAACGCACTAACCAAAAAAATATTTTACATTTTCTATTACAGCTCATATATAAAGTGTTTTTCTAAAATACAAAGCGTTCAGAACATTTTTTTTAATAATTGTCAAAGCCTTGCTGTCGATCTCCAGTTATAGTGCAGACGACAGAAACGATACGGTCGATGATGGAACGAGCTTGCTCGAAAGAAGCCTATATACCAATACGCTCGCGACTTGAACACAGACGCAGGCAGAGAACTCCACTCCTTAGATGTGCGCAAAAGAACACTGCTCATGCTCATGATTTTATGCTCTACCTACGAAAAATGTATGTAACATAAAAGCGGTTTCGTAACGAAAACTTATCGGTGCTTGCAGAAAATAACACAAGGTGACAACAACGTACGAGTAGCAACACGTTTGTAATGAAATAACGAGATCGGTTGTTGCGCTCCAATTGTTTAGATCAGACCATACATAGCAGTGATCAATCATGTTTAGTGTCAATACAGAAATTGCACGACAACAACATAACATGCAATACAAAGTAGACGAACGTTTTATGTTGAGGACTCACCGTCTTGTAAATTGTTTTAAAACATAACTAGCTTAAAAAAATAATGTTCTAGTTTTGTTAGAAACAATAAGGAGTTCTGGCTCGGTTTGCGCGAATAATTAAGTTTTTGCCAGCACGAGCCCCCAGATAAAAATTTTGAAGAACCTCGCGCGACCATTTCAACGTTTGATCCATAGGCATACAATATAATTTTATACCATGCTAGGCTGCTAGTTTTGTCTGCTTGAAGCGACTCTCTTAAAAAAAAACCGGTCAAGTGCGAGTTCGACTCACGTGCCGAGGGTTCCGATATACCTTTAGTATTTTTGGAGGCAATAAAGTCCAGTCCACCGCAAAACTAAATTTGTTTGTAAAGGTTTTTTGCAGATTTCTAAAAAACTATTTGACTTAGAGAGATCGTTTTATTTTTGCTGTAATATTTACATACATTTCTATCGAGTGTAATTAATTCAGATTTTTCCATTCACAAACTTCGGAGATAAGGAACGGTATTTTTTTGAAATTTTTCATCATAACTTGAAAACTGAGAATTGTAAAAAAATACAAAAAAATGTTTTAGAATGTACAAGTGAAGCCCTTTCATACGATACCCCACTTGACCTAGTATCAACAATTTGAAATTTTGCCCCCCCCTATTTGGGCCCCCTTTAGATGAATAATCATATTTTTTTCTTAATTATTTTACGTGCAATGAAGTTGGACAACTATATTCTAAAACTATTCTAAATTTCAAGTCGATAGCATGAGTGGTTGCTGAGATATACCTACAGGTGTGACAGACAGACAGACAGATAGACGGACAGACAGACAGACAAAGCGGCACCATAAGGGTTCCTTTTTTTTACCATTTTGGTATCGGAACCCTAAAAATTACTTATAGAAGTGCACCCCCTTACAACTGCACTTATTTTCAAAATACACTCGATTCGGATTATGAGAGCTCGGGAATACAGACGCAGGCAGAGAATTCCACTGTTTAGCCGTGCGCATTATAAAGGATGTTTCAGCTCTTCACAAGTCTTTTTTCCAACGAGCGGGTCGCTCAGTTCCATGTGGTTCCATCAAAGACACCGGTTAAGTGCGGGTCGGACGGACGCGCGGACATTATTTATTTTTAGTATCTAGAATTATTTAAGACACCAGTGAAAAATCTTCTGGATGAGCTAGTTCCATCTTGTCGTCGGCCTCATCTCTATGTTCAGGGCTTGATTGCTATTGAGGTCAATAGCTACTAGCTAGCCTATTTTTTTAAAGCAGAAAAAGCCTGACTCCAAAAAGATTGCTTTGCATAACCAAGTGCCACTGGCGGTCACTCAAGCACTCTGATAAAACCGTCGCCTTTAACAAAATCTTAGATGCTCGTCATAATGTGCAAATTGTGCAAATACGTCGTTTTGTCGCAATAAGTATGTCAAACAAGTTGCAACACTGATGAGCAGCACTTCCAAATTACGCTATTCAGTAAACTGAATAGGTAGTTATTAGTAAAAGTCAACATCACCTTCCTTATTATTTTTGTTATATTTTAGGGTTCCGCACCCAACAACAACTCTCTGGTTATAAGGTTAAAAGTTCATTCTTATTAATATTTCAATCAATTTTTTTAACTTTATTTAACTTATGTTCTCTTTTGTCTTTTTCGACGTAGTGTATAATTTTATGTGGATACTTAATTGGCTTATGTACATTAGCTACAGCTACATACAGCTATAATACATTAAGTTTAATGTATTTATTATAGCTGTATGTTTCCCTATGCTTAAATAAATAAATAAAAGGGTTCCAACAGGACTCTATTGCTAAGTCTACGTCGTCAGTCTGGCTGTCTCACCTGTATGGGACTGTTTCTTTAGAACCATAATTTATAAGCTAGCTCTGAAACTTTCACAGAATAATTGTACAAAATCGTAAAAAATTGCATGCTTGTATTCTATCTAAGCTGAAAACGCTATACTCGTACCTTGCTAATTATAAGACCAAATAATTTTAACTTTGAATTCGAATATCAAAATGAAGGTCGGTCACAAAAATATACGCAACGAACAATTTTTACTTTCGAGCGGAGCGAGAAAGGTATTGTGATCGTGAAAAAAAAAGTTTTTCTAATTTTCTCAAAAATGTGTTCTATATCACTTAAATACATCATAAAAAACAAGTCTCCCAAAAGTCCGTCCGTCGATCGGTCGGTCGGTCGGTCCGTCGGTCGGTCTGTCCGTCACGCTTTGGCCTAGCAGCTAAACGAATGGTCCGATTGACACCATATTTTGAATTTAGGAGTTTTATGCAAATCCATCGAAGGGTTCTAAGTGGTTTCTTGCTGGCTCTCATTTTGAGGGTAGCTGTCATACAACGAAAATGAAATATTGAAATTTTCTCAAAAACGGCTCATAGAATCTTGATGAAACTTTGCAGGACCGAGCGTCTCCATGTAAGATATCTTGCGCCAGTATTAATTGATCTGTGTAATTTCATATAAGGGGTGTTCCTGTCCAAATCGTAAATATGTGATTTAGGTACCTAAAAATGGGTCCATTGAGTTTTTTTTAATTTTCTATAATATTAATCCTGATTGGTTGTCTACATGACTATGATTTTTTGAATAAAATTTAGTACACAGGGTGAACCAAAAACTGAAAGGGCTTGCTCAGTAGTCTAAACTGAACAATTATCTATAAGGAACATGTGTTGGGAAATTAAAAAAATGTCCATGTAAGTATCCCACGGTAGTATTCATTGATCTGTGAAAATTCATATACAGGATGTTCCAGTACTACCAAAAGTTAAACATGTGATTTACTCGAAATCGTTTGAGGTTTGTTTGTTTTAATGTTTGGCAATTTGAATTCTGAATTAATCTGTACATTTCATTCGAACATTTTTTGGAAAAACGTAAATAAAAGTTTGTATTTCCATACTATGTGTATGGCATTACAAATTTAAGTTTGCGGTTAATAGTTTTTTCTTGAGTATTGCGAGAAATTAAGTGCAGTCCTGCTGTACCATTTTTTTAAGAATAATTTGATGTTACAAGTCTGAAACTAAAAAGTTGAAAATATTTTTTTTTAAAACCAAATAACCCTACTGTTCACAACTTAAATTTTTTGCCTTCTAATTCTCCGCAAGGTCGAGCTCCTGATTGCTTTTGCTTTATTTATTGTTCCCAGTTTTTTGGCTATGGCCCTTTAGCATGTGAAGCCTACTTTGCTATGATAGTTTTCCTTTTAATTTCATCATATTGCTACTACTGTGATTTTTTTACTACTACTACGAAAATAATCGACAAAATTACAAATTCTGCCCCTAGCGCCATCTAGTTTGGTAAGATAAATTTTGTGTCCGATAATTTAATGTAAGAAAAAGCATGAGCCATAATAATATGGTTCATGCTTTTTATGGTTCATGCTTTTTCTTACATTAAATTTTACTGCTCATAAAGTACAAAAGTAATTATTTTTCCCTAATAATGATTTCATTAATAGTAAATGTTAGGATTTATTAAAAACCCAGTACATTTCCAACAAATTATTTGGTTACTTACTTTTATTATTGTTATTCCCGTAGCATTGTCATCATGAACAAAAATAGACCTTCAACTTCGTATAGCTCTCTATCATTGCATATTAGCACTACACAGCGGCACAGTAAATATATAAGCTAAAGCAGTATGGAAACTCGGGCCTTTTTTTGAAAAAAGAACTATTCTGCGTCGGAGCGTCAGGGTTGTAACCCATAAGAATAGTATGATGAACTCAAATATTGGGTGCTTCTATCTGTGTTCCTTTCAGCATTTTTTCGGACTGTAAAACTAAACAACTTTCCGTAAGAAGTCACAATACGAATTATTTTTTTTATGTCCATTAATTAGCATCAGAAACTGCGTCAGTCGATAGCGCGTTTTGTATGGGGGGAAAAATTTTTTCGTCTTTCGACCTAGGTTCTTTAAGGAAAGTTATTCAAGTTTATAGTCCTGGGACTCCTGATCGTGTCAAATTAAAGTGAAAATTAAGTTTAGCAGATAGTCTTGCATAAATTGTTAAGTCAGAAGGTTAAGCCACTTAGTCGCCTTTTATGACACAAGGGCAGATTAAGATACTTAGTCGCCTTTTATCGCACAAGGACAGGGACATACTTATAGGGACCCTATAAGTACCTATTTGTTTGTATCATGGTTTTGGCACCCAGGACTTACCTCAGCGCGAAAACTGCTTATTTTCCTGTAGCGGTGTGCGCATGTGTGAGTGCGCCAGTTTTGGACGTTTGTTAGGAGTTTCCATACTGCTTTAGCTTATATATTTACTTTGACAGCGGGTTGGTAAAAAACTATTCAAGTGGCTAAGAATATGTTAAAAAGAAGAAATCAAGACAAATCAATCTTATGGGCGCATGAGAAAGAATTCATGCTTTGCAAACATAAAGACGATGAGTGATTGTAATTCAATAATGGTGTTTTCTTTTGTATTCTGAGATGCAAGGTGACTATCGTACTTCCCCTCCACATTTATCCAGCAAACGCTAGAATTCTGGGAGGAACTCCCTGTCCTATAGGGGACATTTCATGGGATGTTATGATGATGATGTATTACTTAAATTTTATTTTTTTATTTAATATTAATTGTCCAACATGCGATCGGTCTTCAGACCATAAGCAGTTAATTTAGATGTTGTGATGGCGTTTTAGGCGGGCCCTTCCAGTGTCAGGCTGCCTTCATATGTAATTAGATATACAATTTTATTTATATGTTGTCCCACGTATGTGTACGTTTCAGACGTCTCGTTTGCAATGGCTTACTTAGACAATGAGCAAGTCTGTTTTGGTGGTGAGTTATTTTGCTCTTATAGGCCTTCGTTATTGTGTTTATTTCCTCTTTTACAGTTGGGATTTTCAAGTAGTTATGGATTTCATCCATTCTCGTAAACCATGGAGCATCCACTATAGCCTTAAGTACTCCATTTTGAAATCTTTGCAGTATCTCAGTATTGGATGTTTTAGCCGTTCCCCAGAGCTGAATGCCATAGGTCCATATAGGTTTTAGGATACTCTTATAAATCAGGACTTTGTTTTCTATGGAGAGTCTAGATTTCCGTCCAATGAGCCAATCTAGTGTTCTGAACCTATGGTTAAGTTCATCACGTTTTTTTTGGATATGAGTTTTCCAGGTCTGCTTGCAATCTAGGTGGAAGCCAAGGTACTTTACTACTTCATTGTATGGTAGTACATCTTGCCCTAATTTCACAGTCGGGCAATCCTTTTTTCTTAGCGTGAACGTGATGTGGTTCGATTTGGGAGCACTAGCTTTAATACGCCAAGATGTCATCCATTTGTGGACTTTGTCCAGATGTGTTTGGAGTACACTCGAAGCCATATCAGGATCTTCGTTGGATGTAAGCACTGCTGTGTCATCAGCGAATGTGGCTGTCATAACATCGTTTGATTCTGGTACATCAGCTGTGTACAAGAGGTAAAGAGCTGGACCCAATACAGATCCCTGTGGAACTCCTGCCTTTATGTCATAGAAATTTGAAGTGGATTCATTGATCTTGACATAGAAGATGCGATTTTCAATGTAAGATTTTAGTAGTAAATACATGTTGTGTGATAGGAGCTTTTTAAGTTTATACAGCAGGCCATTGTGCCAGACTTTGTCAAAAGCCTGCTGCACATCCAGAAATACTCCTGAGCAGTACTTTTTGGTTTCTAGAGCATCTCTTATATGTTCACACACTCTATGGACTTGCTCGATAGTTCCATGGTTTGTTCGGAAACCAAACTGATGGTCTGGAATGGATCCACATTTTTCTAAATGATCATTCAACCGTGTCTTTATGATTTTCTCGAGAACCTTTGAGAGTACTGGAAGTAGACTTATTGGCCTGTATGATGATGCCAGGTGTTGAGGCTTGCCAGGTTTCGGAACCATGGTTATTTGGGAAACTTTCCATGCGCTTGGGTAATGCGAAGTTCTTAGGATTGCATTGTAGAGTGACGTAATGGAAATGATAGCTTTCTTAGTGAGATTTCTCAGTACTTCTGCCGTTATTAGTTCGAAGCCTGGTGCTTTTTTTAAGTCTAAGTTCATAATAGTTCGTCTAACTTCAGCAGGTGTGCAACATCTTATTGGAGGGCTGAGCTGGAGATCACTTTCGAGGAACGTCTGTACTTCCAGGTCTATGTCTTCATCACCAAGGTCATCATTAGGGGTGAACACATCTCGGAGGAAATATCCATATGCTTCTGCTTTTTCTTCGTCGGTTTTCGCCCAAGTTCCATTTTCCAACTTAAGAGGGTGTTTAGCTAGCAGAGGTTTGTCACGAGACTTGGCTGTTTTCCAAAGGGAATTCTCAGCTTTCGTTGGAGCAGCTGGCGATAAATTTTGCAGGTGTATCTGTAGCGTTTCATTCTCGATCTCTATCAAATGCTGTTTCAGTTTTGCTGCAGCTTTATTGAGTTCCCTTTTGTCAGCGGGATGACGACTACAATGCCATACTCGTCTCAGCCTTCTCTTTTCTAGCACTTTCTGCTTTGCCACAAGCGGCAGGTTAGATTCAGCTTTTACTATTTCATTGACAGGTGGGGTGCTAAGCCATGCCGCCGTTTGGATGGTCTTGGTGATATGCTCAGTAGCAGTGTCAATATCTTCTGCACTTTTGAGGCGCACTTTAAGATTTATGTTTTCATCCAGATGTTGTTGGAAGGAGTGCCAGTCTGTGTGTTTGTTATATAAGTATGGTTTTGTTGGGCATTTTATTATAGTTTCACTCATGGTCAGTATAACTGGTGTATGGTCAGCGGAGGTATCGTTACAGCTCTCTACCTGAAGAAAAAACGATTGCACTCCTTTATATATGTAAAAATCTAATAAATCTGGCAGTTTTTTGTCGTCGGTAGGCCAGTAAGTTGGTTCACATGTGGTCAATATACTGAGATGATTAGTTTCAATACATTTTCTCAGGTTGCGACCTCTAGTTTTTGTAAGTCGTGAGCCCCATTGCGTGTTTTTGGCGTTCCAGTCTCCCCCGGCTATAAATCTATTTCCTAGTGTATTAAAATATGTGTTAAAATCTACATCTGTTATTTCTGGACATCTTCTTTTTTTTGGTGGGCAGTATATGGATGAGATGGTGATAGAGCTTTGCTTGTCATATACTAATACTGATGTAGCTTGTATTTTAGTGGTTCTGTATTCAGGCATTAGCTGGTGTTTTATATTGCTTTTTATAATAATTGCAGTTCCTGCATGCGCTGTGTTATTAGGGTGACAAGTTGCATATGTGGTGTATCCATCTATAAGCAGAGATGTTTTATCTGTGAGGTGTGCTTCAGAAATTAATAGTATGTCAAGGTTTTGAACTTTTAGTAGAACCTCAGCTTCATGTTTCTTACTCAACAGGCCATTGATATTCCACACTGCAATTCTAACAGCCATTTTAGCGAACAAGCTTTGTGACAATAATTGTTAGAAGACCCATTAGGTTGCCCATTTGGTCAATTAGTTGGTCCAGCTTTTCAGCTTGTTTTGAAAGAATTTTTTCTAGGTTTGTCATTGTTCCTAATGTGACTTCTGCATAAGTTGAGGTTTTGTCTCTCTCTGATGCATTGTAGGGTACTTTAATATTATAATGATGTTGGTCTTGGTTTCTTATCGGCTTGTCTTGTTCTTGTGGTGTTGGCTTAATTGTTTGTTTTCTAGAGGTGAATTTCCGGTCACGTATTTCTTTAAAAACTCTACAGCCTTTGTAATTGGCCGCATGATCTCCTAGGCATAGAGCGCACTTTGCAGGTTCTTTCCTATCTTTTTTAGGGCAGTCTGCAGTGTTGTGGTTTTCTGCACACTTGACACATCTGTATGGCCGCATATAGTAGTTCCTTGTATGGCCATACTGTTGGCATCTTTTGCATTGTGGAATTGATTTTTGGCGTTTGGGCTCTTCAATTTTTACAGACGTATGATAAATGTATTTTAATGTTTTTACTGTTTCATTATTTGGACCGGGTTCTATGTTTACAAACCAGGTTGACAATGGGGTCTTTGTTGATCCATGCCTTGCATTTATGATTTCACCCTTCACAACATTTCCAGTGCTTTCCACTGCATCTTTTATAGCATCGAGGGTTGTAGATGGGTGTAGATTTTTGATGACAAATCGGTATGGTCGCTCACTTTTCTGGATAAAGGTGTGGCCTATTAGGTTTTTTTCACGAACCAATGTCATCAGTTTCTTATATGTATCGGCGCTGTCAGTAGTCACGCGTAATTGGTTCTTGGTCACAATTTTGAAGGAATATTGGGACCTTTCTAGAATTTGATCAATACATTCTTTAAGTTTTGTGACATTTGTTATACCATACAACACTATAGGTGGTGGCTTGTTAACTTTTTCCTTATCAGGAAGCTCTTGTTCTTTCTCATCAACATTAAGTGCTGAGAATCTGTTTTCGGTTGGGACTGAAATTTCTGGAGGCGTATCACTTTTTCTCATGCGGTTATATCTTTTATGTTGGGTTAATATTGGTGTAGTTTGCCAATCATTCTCATCATTTTCACTCTGGTTGTATGGATCCAGATTAATTTTATCACCAGTAGCATTCTTACTTCCGGAAGCCTGGGTAGCCACTTCCGGTTGTTTATTTTTAGCTGGGGGGTTTATTTTGCTATTATGGCAACACTATTTAAGTTGGCAGGTGTCATAATGAGGTGTGAAAAAAAAAAAAAGAGAAAATATGTGGGTAGTGAAATAATTTTCTATCCGTAAATGTCACTCGAGGGTTTTAATGCACTATTTTCGGTAGAAAAACAGAGTTTTCTCCGCGGATAACACTATCACAGATGCCACAGATGTTAATTTGCACTTTCACAATGTTTTTAGGTTAAAATATCACTGTTTTTGCACAAAACTGAATAAATCTTCAAGAGCAGGTTTGCTTCCATTGACAGTTGACGTGTCACATACCTTTTCTCTGATTTTTTTTTTTTTACTATGTAAGGGCTTACTTTTGACCTCGATCTAGCCTTGAGGACAGAGATGAGGTCAACGATGGAACGAGCTTGCCCAGAAGAAGCTTATTCACTCGCGACTTAAATAGATCCGAGTTATAACAGCTCGGGAACACAGACGTAGGCACGCCTTTACACAGCTTTGGAAGAAAACAATAAATTTTGATCTCTGAGTACAAGTGTACCGAGTTGACTAAAGGAAATTAGCGAAAAAAATGATTGGCAATCTCAGTACACTGTACCGAGTTTACTAAAGACCCCATTGCACATAGAAGACAGGATTTTCGGTAGGTATCAGTTTTTCATTATAAGATACCTATGTTGCAACTTGCAATTAATAATCATAATGGTACTAACCTGAATTATGTGACTGGGCAGTGAGCAAAGCAGGCCAGATGGCAGGAGACGGGCAATGGGTGCGGGTCATGAAGGGTCTCCGAGGAAACTCCACAGGTCCGGCTTCACTGTCCAACTCCCAAAAAACTTTTCTCTAACTTCTGCCCAATCCTTATAGTAACTTACACATTTTTTCTTCATTTCATTGTAAGGAATAGATTTTATGGGTGAGTCACACAAAAGTTTTCTTTTCAGTTCTTCACTGTTTTTCAAAATGTTCAGATATCTTAAGTACAGTTTATATTTAGTAATGCTCAATGCATGCTTTGGTTTGTCTGCCTGTGTCTTGGTCAGACCCAACTTCTTACCCCGCACAGCCACCTCCACAGTACTGTAAGAGAAACATACACAAAAACTTATTAAACTTGGTATGTTAATTTTTTACAACACAATTGTGAATTATACTTTCTGCAAAATTACATTAAATTCAAGGTAATGTTAATGTGAATATCTTTCGGCTGATATGATGATGATGAATGTTATCTCATCACATGTGATGATAAATGAGTGTTAAAGATAAAATTACTTATAAGTAGAAGCAAATCTCAAAATTTCTTAGCTTTCTATTTTTTCTTTGCTTTATAACAATAAACAACACTGAGTTTATTTTAATTCAAGTATGTACGTTGTTTCAATTACATAGCTAATATAATTTAAACACTTCTTACCTATCAATGTTTGTCCATATAATGCTTCCTGGTGCTGGTCTGGTATTGTTTTCTGTCTTTGTACAAGGAAACTTCAGAGAAGTCTGATAAAACTCAGGGACTATGTTCAAAGTTAATGAACTGTTTCCTTTTCTATTAAGTAATGCTCTATTTAATGTTTCTTCAGAATAAGGCACCCCACCTCCAAATATGAAGTGTTTGATGTGAACACGTCCACACACGGAGTGCAGCAGAGCTCCCTGCAGCCCCACGTGCACCCACCGTGCCATCTTGTCACTACAAGACATGGACAGCGTGGGGTCCCCGCGGCCCGGCTTCGTGCGAACCGCTCCCACCAAATGAAACTCTAAACCTGGTAACTTGGGGTCCCCTGATGAATCCTTCAAGCACTTAGCTCCGGTCCTATGAACATCTATATCCACTTTATTTCTCTTACTTTCAATAGGACATAAATCATCTGAAGCAGGCCGCTTTGATTGTAACAAATCCCCAAATGGCTCATCATCTCTGCACTTGGGTATAATTGAAGCATCACCGCAAGGCAGTTGGGAAGAATAGAAAATGAATTCCACATTAGGTTTCAAACACAAGTTTCCGTCATTCAGTTTGAATATAGAAGGTTGGTTAGCTAAGGCTTGTTCCACATGGTGGTATAGGTAGCGCAAGAAGGCGCGGCGCGCGACCACTTCGGCGTGGCTGTCAGAGAGCCGGACGCCGGCGCCGGACAGGTCGCGCGCGCCTACACACTTGGTGCCAGTTCCTAGCGCCACCAGCTCGCGCGCCCCACTCGACCGCTCGTACTGCACCACACACGACAGCACTGTCCACTCCTTGTCCACCGGTTTCCCCGTTTTAGGCAGCTTTTCGTAAAAAGCTAAACAACTTTGAACTATGTCATCGACAAGTGAACAGTTTAATCTTAACATTATAACTACCTAATGCTGTGTGTCCAGTCTCCAACTGCTTTCTAGAAGGGGTTGGGTTTAGAAGCACAAATTCTTATTCCTTTCTTCTGTAACGACGTTGAGACGGACGATAGCACGGAATATACGGATACCACAGGAAGATACAATACACGAAATAAACGTAGACGCCACGCCGCCGTAGTACATCGAATCGAAGGCCTTTCGGTTCGGGATAAAGTAATAATTTGTATTTTTTTTTTTGGTTTTATTTTTCCTTTCGGAAAGGCAAAGAGTACAAAGCCCATACAGCCATGTCTGATTCGTTTAATCTTTCTTTTTGCTCCCCTCGTAAAGCGATAGTGAACTTTACGAAGGAAAATGTTCGTGACTTTTTGGGACAACACAAACGGGGCTTAAACACGAGATCACTTGAAATCTTCATCAGCTGCGCACTCCGTAGTAAATTTACTGCATAACACACTATCTTTATTATCCACTAAATCACTAAATGCACAAAAAAACAAAATTTCAATTAAGCAGGCAAACGCCCATGTCGAGTTCCCGCCAAAAAGCCGTAATAATTTGTATTGTTTGTTCAACTTCAACTTTTAATAAGATGGCAATCGGCCGTTTCAAGATACAGCCATTACTGCCAATGTCTAGTTGACAAGAGCACAAACATTAAAGTACTAACAGACGATCGGATCGGACTGCTCTGAATGTAGCTCCAGACCACCGACCGTCCGATCCGCTCTGCGCAACACACGATCGGACCGTACACCGGACATACGATTGTATTGCCAGATTGACAGATTGGTTGTCCCGAAAAGAACGATTTTTGTCTCTTTTGGCAACAGATCGCCCTTCAGATGTTGGTTAACATGTTTAGGTTTACTTTCTTATTTATTTATATTCATGGTGATCGTCCATTTTGGCCAAAAATTGTTCCTTTCCAGACTCAGATTTCCAATTTTCCGAAACATGACATGGGCACTGGCAGCACCGAGCAGTCTATTTTACTCGATCACACATATGAACGTCATATAAAGCTATCCTGCTGTCAAGGTATACCAGATAAGATAAAGTATGTTTTACCGTTGTTAACCCACTTCTCCGTGTTATGGCTCCAGTTTTATCAAAACAAACTAAAATCGCGGTAATTCTGGCTATTTATTTATAACCATCTAACTTGTCGGATATGTCCTACAAACATGGAAGCTCTTTGTAAAGCTCCAACAATTCAACAATACATTGTTTTTCTGCCGGTTCATCTGAATAGCCTTCTACTTCTCCATTTTCCGTCTTTGAAGTTTACGGCGCGAACCAACGAATGTTTTGATATGACAAGAAAAAACAAACAACAAGCCGTTCCATATCGGTTAACAGTAATCCATCACCTTTGACAGCAGTCTGTCTTGTCTCGTTCACACATATTGAGGTCTTATAATAGCTATCCTGCTGTCAGGATAATATTTTACTGTTTTGGAACGCAGCGCAAACTACAATTTCGGAACGAAACGTCAAATGGTCCGGTGCGCCCTACACACGATCGGACCGTACCATTATTATTATTACTTGTTCTGAAGTCCGATGGGAAAAACCATCGGACCGCCAGACAAGGTAATAATAATAATAATGTCCGGCGGACAGCCCTCCACACGTCTGAAACTAGTACGGTCTGAAGTCGGCGCGTACCAAAATCGTGGTCCGGAGCTAGACTCAGAGCAGTCCGATCCGATCGTCTGTTAGTACTTTTAGATTGATGAATGACAAAGAGGTATGGTGCTCTGATATTCCAGCGAAACACAAGAAACACATTGTAAAAAGCCGACTCTTAAAGTAGGCCGTGCTGCAGTGGTTTCTTGCCGTTTCTTTTACGCTGCCATAGCACGATCCGAAACGGCGTAGACTCGCTCTATTTGCATTGTATTCTGCATGACATTCAATAAGTATTCTGTAAAGAATCTACATTGAATAAAATTATCTGAATCTGAATCTGAATCTGATGTTATAAGCCCCAAAAAAAGTCAACTTCAACTTCAACTTTTAATAAGATGGCAATCGGCCGTTTCAAGATACAGCCATTACTGCCAATGTCTAGTTGACAAGAGCACAAACATTAGATTGATCAGTTTTATGAATTAGGCCAAAACATCAATTTATTTCTGTTAAACAAAAACAAAAAAAAATCATAACTTAATATTATTAATATAAATATATTTAGAAAGAAAGGAAAGAAGATAAGGGTCAAAGGAAGAAAGGTAAAGGAGAGACTTCATATTGATAGGTCTAGGAATTATAGGAGGAAGAATATCATATAAGGAGACCCGATACATAGAACAGTTGAAAAATATATGATCAGTACTTCCAGACCACAATCACAAATCGGAGAATGAATAATACCTAGCTTGTGTAAATGTAAAGGGGTACAAGAGTGGCCTAAACGTAACCTGCATATTACCGAAGTCGTCTGTTTATCCGCAAGTCGAAATCGAGAGAACCAAGGCTGAGAGGGAATATTAGGTTGAATGTCATAAAAATAACGACCTTTAACTCTACTAGTTTTAAGCCAGTTAATTTGCCATTCTTTGTCAAGATCAGATTTGGCACAGGAATAAAGATAATGAAAATAACTTAAATTATGTTCAGAACCGCCCGAAGAAACAGCATCCTTAGCGAATTGATCTACAGTTTCGTTACCAATAATTCCAGAGTGACTTGGAATCCAAGCCAACACCACTTGAATGTTACGAACGAAACAATTATATAAGGATACTTTCAAGTTCAAAATTAACGGAAACTTTTTCCTGGAAACAAACTGATTTGACAATAAGGCCTGCAAAGCACTAAGAGAATCCGAGAAGACAATGGATTTGTTTAAATTGTGCGACTCAACATACTTCACCGCTTCCAAAAGAGCAACCGTTTCTCCAGTAAAGATAGAAGAAGAAGAAGGGCATTTAAAACTAAGGAGAACATTAACCTTGGGGATCCAGACTGCGGATCCGACAAATCCATCCGGAGATAATTTAGAAGCGTCAGTATAAATCGTAAGCCAATCTTGCCATTCATTTTGAAGACGACCATTAAAGGATACATTGGCACCAGGATCATCTTTGGAAATTCCAAAGTTCAAAATAATATTAGGGCGATATAAAAGAGCATTATAAGGAAATGAAAAAAGGAAAGAAAGAGAACAAGAATAATAAGGATTAGGAATATTGTTAATTTTATTAAAACTTTTGACAAGACAAGGAGAGTTTTTGTTCATCCAGTACTTGTTGTTAGGCATAAGATTAACAAGTTCAAGAAGTTTCGGAAGTAATGGATGGTTAGAAAGCGATGAAATTCTGTAAAGAAAACGATCTGCTAAAAACTGACGGCGGATATGTAATGGGGCATCAAGTGCTTCCACCTGAAGGGCGTTTGTTGGGGACAATTTCATGGCACCTAAAATGATTCGCAGAGAATTAAACTGGGCTTTGTCCAACTTACTTAAAGCCACTAAATTACCGGGTTCAAGAAGGAAAGAACCGTAATCAATAACACTACGGATGACAGCATTATACAGGAATTTCTGAGATAAAGGGTGAGCACCCCACCATACGCCGGAAAGACATCTAAGGATATTACTATTAGATTGGCACTTTTGGATGACATAATTTAAATAAGAGGAACCCGATAATCTGGAATCCAAAAACATACCAAGAAATTTAACTTTGTTATCAACAGGGATGAATTCATTATTATAAACAATATCAATGTGGGGAATATTTTTCCTCCTAGTAAAAACAACTACAGAACTTTTTGAAGAAGAAAGAGACAAACCATGAGTGGATAACCACTCCTCTAAATAGAATAACGCTTGATTAAGATTACTTTGAGTTACAGCGATGTCTGGAGAAGAAGAATATAGTGCAACATCATCAGCATATTGTAAGACATTGCAAAAAGGAAGCACAGACTGCTCAAGGTCAGATGTATATGTTACGGCTAAAACCCGAAGCGCGGCTGCACCTAGTTTTAGCCGGTTAGAACTAGGTGTAGCCACCTACTCTTGGTTAAACCTAGTACCAGCCGATTGTTTTCGGGTAGAACTAGGTCTAGCCTTCATCATGCCGGCTACAACTAGGTCCAGCCATTCCCTGTTGGATAAAACTAGGTCTATCCGATATCATTCCGGCTAGAACTAGGTCCAGACAATTCCTGTTGGATAAAACTAGGTCTACCTGATATTATCCCGGCTAGAACTAGGTCCAGATAATCCCTGCTGGATAAAACTTAGATGCGTGCCCCGCCACGCCTTCCGCCCCGCGTCACACTCATGACTCACAGCATCTGCAGCAGCGGCGTGGGGTAGAGGGCGTAGCGAGGCACGTGCCTCTGCAGGTTGTGAGCGCCAGGTGCTGCTGATCTACTGCAGGTCTACTAGCGAGTGTGACTCACAGCATCTGCAGCAGCGGCGCGGGGTGGAGGGCGTAGCGAGGCGCGCCAGGTGCTGCTGATCTACTGCAGGTCCACTAGCGAGTGTGACTCACAGCGTCTGCAGCAGCAGCGCGTGTGTTACTTTTCGATGTCGCCAATACAACAAACATCGAAGCGCTTCAGACGGCGATATTGTAACGTAGAACGTTTCGTGGATATTTTGGCAGCTTTAACGTCTTCTATAAACTTGGAATACTGCACATCATTCATGTAGCTTTGATTTTCGCCATGTTTTGTGGCTAATAAACACTGAAACTGTTCCAAAAAACTTGACTTCATAGTCTGTAGGTCTTCATTCTCAGCCATTCTGAATTCGAACGTATGAGTGCGCAAAAACAAGAAAGTACGTCTGCTTTGTACAACGGCACAACGCGTACTAAACTCAAAGCGCAAGGGCAAACGCGGGTGTACGCGTGGCGGGCGGCAGGGGCGCGCGACTCGCGTGGGTCAGGCGCCTGTTACTTGTTTAAACTTGTTAGCACCTAGTTTTATCCAACAGGAATTGTCTGGACCTAGTTCTAGCCGGAATGATATCGGATAGACCTAGTTTTATCCAACAGGGAATGGCTGGACCTAGTTGTAGCCGGCATGATGAAGGCTAGACCTAGTTCTACCCGAAAACAATCGGCTGGTACTAGGTTTAACCAAGAGTAGGTGGCTACACCTAGTTCTAACCGGCTAAAACTAGGTGCAGCCGCGCTTCGGGTTTTAGCCGTAACATATACAAACTATATAAAATAGGGCTTAAGACCGAGCCCTGTGGAAGACCTCTCCATACAGATCTAGGTTGAGACTGAGAATTCTTAAAGCGAACTACTATTGTTCGGTCCATCAGAACATTGCAAATAAAATGAGATAACCTCCCGGGAACATTCAGATTTAACAACTTATTCCTGAGCAATGAGAGGACCACATTATCATAAGCAGCCGAAATATCCAAAAATACACCAACAAGATATTCATTCTTGGAAAAAGAAATTCTAATATCAGTCGTAAGAATGGATAAATTATCCATAGTACACATTCCCTTTCGAAAACCAAACTGGGTTTTAGCAAGAATTTCATTACTCTCCACAAACCACTCCAGATGAAGCTTGATCAAATGTTCCATAATTTTTAACAAACAGGAGGATAAAGCAATAGGACGATATGAAGTTGAAAGGGTGGGATCTTTGCCAGGTTTGAGAAATGGAAGGACCAATTGTGTTTTCCAACAATCTGGAACGTGCCCGGTGTGTCTGGAATATTACAAAAAAAGAATTTAAAACATCTAGAAAAAATTGTTTGGCAGAAGAACCACATTTTACTATAAAAATATAAGGAATACCATCAAGACCAGGGGATGAATTTTTAAGATTATCCAAAGCACATAATAATTCAGACATAGAAAAAGGCTCTTCAAATCTACTTAAGGAAGAATGCTGAGATGGATAGGAAGAAGGAAGGGAATCAAAAGAAGGAGCAAGAAAAGGAGACAGTCTGTTCACAAAATCTTCAAACCACGAAGAAGGATCATTACTCGAAATATCACGCACCGAGAAAGCTCCACGAAAACGTCTAATTGCTCTCCAAATTAAAGTAGACGGAGTACGAGGAGAAATAGATTTGCAAAATGAAATCCAACCCAATCTTTTCTTTTTCTTGAAAAGACGTTTAGCAACCGCAGCAATCCTTTTATATAATAAAAAATTAGCAACTGACATAAATAAACAATAGGTCTGTTCAGCCTCCCTTCTTCGGCGAATCATCTCAGTACATTCAGCATCCCACCAAGGAGGAGAAAACTTATGAGATACATTCTTTTTTAAGGGAATATTTTTATCAGCCGAAGAGTTAATACAAGAAACAAAATCATCGTAACAAATGAAGGCGTTTTCATAATTTACAGGAGACAAAGAAATAACCGCTGAATCAGTGTCAGAAGAATACTGATCCCAATCAGCTTTTGATAACTGATATTTCAATAATGGAGGGTTAGGCCTTAAATTTGAAGAGGATAAAGAGTTCGAAATTAAGATCGGGAAATGATCGCTACCATGCGAGTCATGTAAAACCTCCCACGAGAGAAGAGAACTTAAGTTGGGAGAACAGAAAGTAAGATCGACAGCACTAGATCTTTGACCAGGGCGAGTCCTGCGAGTAGATGCGCCATCATTTAGTAAACAAATATTTAGGTCCTCTATACAATCAGCAAGATCACAACCAAAAGAGTCATAATCATCACAACCCCACATAAGATGATGAGAGTTAAAGTCACCTAAGATAATGAATTTACCTGAAAGAGAAGAAAGAAGAGGAATCAGGTCAGAAATCCGAATGAGAGAAGGATTAGGGATATATAATAACAAAATCGAAACATCATGAACCAAAGCTGCAACAGCATTAATGGTAGAAGGAAAAGATGGAAGAACTAAACGAGAAAAAGTGATGGAAGATTTTATAAGCAACGTAACACCCGCATAACCATCGTCTCTGTCATCCCGGAGACAACAGAAGCCCCCAACTCGAAAACGGGAATTGGGGACCAACCAAGTCTCCGAGATGGCAAAGACAGAAGGATTGTGAGCATTAACTAAATCAAATATTTCATGAAGTTTAGGGCGTAGACTCTGCGCGTTCCATTGAATTACTGGGAATGTTAATAACACTGATAAAATGATTAATTTTGTGAGCAACGTGGTCAGGTAGAGGACAGTCATTCATTTTTGAAAACATATTTATGAGGAGGTCCAACATCATCCCCAGAAAATTATCTGAAGAGGACACAATAGATTCCGAGGAAGAACGGAGAGCAGCCCCATTCATGGAGGGAGGAGGGTCACGCTGACCAATCAAAGCTTGATGAGCTCTGAGGTCATAACCATGAGACGACGCAGGTTGGCGAGGTTTGCGAGAAGAACCACGAAGAGAACGAGAAGTGGGAATGGAACCAGGGGAACAAAGAGAAGGTAAAGCTTCTTGAATGACAGGGGAAGGACTGGGAGATGAAAAGAGTGTACGAGCTACGTCTGAATACGCTCTTTTAATGGGAGGAAAACGGGCAGCCGCTTCCGCGTAAGATATATTTTCATGAGACATTGTAGTTTTTATAGATTTTTGTCTATTGTGCTCGGTACAACACTTACTAATAGAAAAGTGATTTCCTTCACAGAGAACACAACGTGCATCCGATCATGTCCTGTCCACGCCATATATTGCACTTTTCATGACTCTTGAATTCTAACAGATGGCGCAACCAACGTCATTCCAGTATTATAAATATGTTTCGTAATATTATAAAGTTTTTAAAGCTAGCACAGCATATTCAACTCATAAGAAGATTATAAGTTATGTTTTCATGATTAAATTTTCGTGTTTACCTATAAAATTTTTAGTTTCAACTTTGTTTCCTTATTAACGCCATCTATTGAACTCCTGCAAAAGCTTTGCTGTGTGATGCAACATTCTCAAGTGCTCTCACGTAGTTCATTTTATAAGTCTAGATGGCGCAATTTTTATGTGCAATATTGTAACTGCACAAAAACGGAATGACCGGAAGTTCTTAAGAAGTTTCTTTGCTTAAATTATAGGTAAAGCGGATTCCACGAAATAATTATGACATAGTTAAGATAAATAAACAAAAACGTCGATAATTAATTTATTGTTGAAAATCTGAATGATATTGAATGACAAGAGGATTCCACGAAAGAATATGACTGAGTAAACAAATATTTAGTAGTCAAGAAAAGATTTGTTTTTAATAACATGAGGCACAACTTTGTTACAAAAAAATTGAGAATATTTGTTTTTTATTAATTTCATGAAATATGACCGGAAGTTCTTAAGAAGTTTCTTGGATTCCACGAAATAATTATGACATAGTTAAGATAAATAAACAAAAACGTCGATAATTAATTTAGTGTTGAAAATCTGAATGATATTGAATGACAAGAGGATTCCACGAAAGAATATGACTTTGAGTAAACAAATATTTAGTAGTCAAGAAAAGATTTCTTTTTAATAACATGAGGCACAACTTTGTTACAAAAAAATTGAGAATATTTGTTTTTTATTAATTTCATGAATTAATGCGGAGTTTTGTAAGGAAGCATTTTGCAGTAAACATTGGTTTGCAACCTTTGAACTAAAAAAATCATGACTGACTACCTACTCGTATCGTTTGACGTATCGTTATCAGGTATGTCCACATTTTTATCACTTTACACGTAGGTATACCTATCCAATTTACAAAACGTCGTCGCATTCTTTGGTGGAATGGATATTATTTAAACGTCATATTCTATAGAGGAATCTTAAAATAGTACCAGTAGGTATGTTTTATATCACAGTTCAAAGGCTATCACAGTTCAAAGGCTTCAAGTAGGTAGGTATGTAGTAATGAGGGCGTCGAGTAATTGTCGGAAAAGTAAGATGATTTCGTACTTCAGAACGGCTTCCGTGCCTTCTGAAGTACGAAATCATCTTACTTTTCCGATAATTAGGTGATTCATCCCGCAATACCTATCCTAACCAAACTGGAGAAGTCGCATTATCTCATTAAGTGATTTTTGTTTTGCCGTAAGTGTCCCTAACGGAAATGGAACCCAAAACCTGCGACCGAGAGCCGAAAGCTGTAACCACTTTATCGCAGAGGCTGAAAATTTAAAATTTGGAACACCTATTTTGTTTGTAATCTAAGTATTCCACGACAGAACGCGGAGCGGTAAACATACATTTTTCATTTTAGAAGAAATACCACCTACCAGGAGGCACAGGTAGGTAACCACAATATACCTACCTACTTACCTTCACAGAAAAATGCGTAAACTGTCATATTTTGACATACCTACAGCTAGTAAAATATTATCCTTTTACTTTGAAAATTGAGGTTATTTTGTTGTAAAACGTCGCGTTATTTTGTGGAATGAAGTAGGCAGTTTCGTGGAATCGCGTGGAATGAATAGTCGTTATATCGCGTTCTGAGGACCAATTCTTGAATATCACCGGGTGATAGAATATCACTCAAAAAATTCAA
Source organism: Athrips mouffetella (assembly GCA_947532105.1). Lineage (NCBI taxonomy): Eukaryota > Metazoa > Arthropoda > Insecta > Lepidoptera > Gelechiidae > Athrips > Athrips mouffetella. Next base: position 120,929 of record OX383961.1, on the reverse strand, counting down.
ATTCACAGATTTTTCTTTTCAAAAGTTAAGATTGATCTTCGTAAAATATAAAGCAGTCCTTAATTGTTAATTTAAATGTATTCTGATTTACCTATACAATGAAAAAAAAATCTAAAAATTTACCTGGCAAATGTGAATTTATAAAGTCTCAAAAGTGATATTATATCACCCGGTGATTTTCAATCATTGATTCCCAGGGTCTGTCTATGGCTCCGCGCACACCAAGCGGCAGAGCAGACGAGAGCAGTTTTTGATAACATTGCAAAATGGACTTTATATTCATATGAATAAAATTGAAAATTGCCTGAGAGGCACTAAAACTGCTCGCGCATGCTCGAGCATGCTCGAGCATGCTCGAGCAGCCGCGCGGCAGTAGGCAGGCGCTTTGTCGTAGTGTTGCCATCTTAGTTAATTTTGGGCTAGATTTAACCTTTTTTACTGTAGTTGGATCTCGTTTGTCACAGAGTAGGTACAATCAGGAGCACGTCGATCTTAACACATTGGACTTTGTACCATATTTACTTGACGTAGGTTAGGTTGATACTAGAGAAACGCTGCAAGTGTTAAGCTTGACGTGCTTTTGAGTGAAAACTACAAATAAATCTACTTTCTTGTAAGTATAGTGCATCGAATTATTTGTAAATAAATAGTTAGGTAAAATAAAAATATTTTGCTCTTATTTTGTAGGTATATGTGGCACTTAAATGTATCTAGCAACTTGCTTTAAATAATTTAGTAGCACCTGTGGTTTCACTTACCTATTTATAAAGCACGGAAAACGGCAATACAAATACAAAAACGTCTCACCTAGTTAAATGTTCACAACAAACTGACAACACGGCATGGTAACCCCGAGAGCAGTCATCGTCATGCTCGCGCATGCTCGAGCATGCTCGAGCATGCTCGAGCATGCGCGAGCATTTTGCCGGTCGGTCTGCGCGGGCCCTATGACTGGTATTTTCTCTCATCGTTATTTCGCGTTCAGGGTCTGTCTAGATGACGAAGCAGAAGTTGCACTGCGAGAGTCAAGCTTAACCTGCTCTTGACTGTACATTTCAAAATGGTTTTTAGGGTTCCGATACCAAAATAGTAAAAAAGGAACCCATATGTTGTGACTTTGTCTGTCCGTCTGTCTGTCACACCTGTATATCTCAGCAACCACTTATGCTATCGACTTGAAATTTGGAATAGTTTTAGAATATGGCTGTCCAACCTAATTGCATATTGAAAAATTTATAAAAAAATATGATTATTAATGTAAAGGGAGCCCAAATAGCGGGGGTAAAATTTCAAATTGTCGTTACTAGGTCGTCGGGTGGGGTATCATATGAAAGGGCTTTGCTTGTACATTTCAAAATATATTTTTGTATTTTTATACGACTTAGTTTTCAAGTTATGATGAAAAATGACAAAAATAATACCATTCACCACTTTATCTCCGGAGTTTGTAAAAGGAAAAATCTGAATTAATTACAGTCGATAGAAGTTTATGTAAATATTACAGCAAAAATAAAACGATATTTCTCAGTTGCACAGTTTTTTAGACATTTGCAAAAAAACCTTTACAAACAAATTTAGTTTTGCGGTCCTAAAAATATTTATTTTATTGCTTCCAAAAATACAATAGGTATATCCACAATCGGAACCCTCGGCGCGCGAGTTCGACTCGCACTTGACCGGTTTTTTATATTTCTTTAAATATCAAGTTATATTTAACATGGCTAAAAATACCTTTACCCCCCATATCTTCGAAGTTTGCAAACAAAAAATCTGAATTAAATAAAGTTGATAGAGGATTATGCAAACATTACAGGAAAAATAACTTAAATAACAAACTTCGTTTTGCAGTTCTGAAAATTGACTTAATTGCTTCTAAAAATACTATAAGTAGGTATATAGGAACCATCTGTGCTCGAGTCTACCGTTTTTGACCGGTTTTTACTTTTCTTTCCATAAAAAAACTTTTTCGTAACAAATATGTACGCTATTACTACGTATTAAAGACCATTTTCTAACGTCGAGTCGTTTCGTCACGAACACTAGGTTGCAGCACAAACGTTTTTCGTGTTTTATCGTACATTGCTTAATCGTTTACAATTTGATTATTTGTACGGCTAAACAAAGCGGCATTGTACGTAAAATCGCACAAAAAAATTGCCTGAACAGGGTCTAAAGTTGGCTTGCTTGGGTGACAAAAACTGCACGCGACGTTGCCAATTCGTGCATCTTGCGATCTTGCTTGTCACTTTACCTACAAACATGCGATCGCAGATTATTTGCACTATTAAATAACCATCAATTGTTCTTATACTTGGTCAAGTCGATCTAGTATGATACCTACAATAAATTAGTTGACTTGTATGGTTAGTCTGTCAAACATACCTACCTAACTACTGAAGAGCGTTGATTTAGTACGGCTGATTTTACCATACTGTTTCTTAACTAATCGACCGTTAGCTATTTTACTTAGGTAGGTCTATGTACCGCACCTTAAACTTTGTTGTAGTACATAATAAAAGCTGATAAAATTCTCTACAACTTTGGCGTTCACACTTTTTAGCTGCTTCATAGCTATCACGCAACATTTCGTTAGTTAATGTCAATCCTATACATTTTTTGTTTAACTCTAATAATGATACGCGCGCCATGTTGCCACTTCGTGCACCTCGCTCTCGCTCGCTACCTACCTACCTATAGCGCGTTCAGGGACTCAATTCTTGAAAATCACCGGGTGATAAAATATCACTTTTGAGACTTTGAAAATCACATTTGCCCTGATAAACTGAAAGGTAAATGAAAGGTAAATCAGAATGCATGAAAATTAACAATCAAGGACTGCTTTATATTTTACTAATATCAATCATCACTTTTGAAAAGAAAAATCTGTGATTTTGAATTTTTTGAGTGATATTTTATCACCCGGTGATATTCAAGAATTGGCTCCCAGGATAAATCGGGCTATGACAGTTATTTTTTATGACAGCACATTTTTTATGAGAGGTAGATGTTATTTCTTCGTATTTCACGCTACGTTTCTTGGGAAGTTGTTCAGTTTGATGGGCAGAGTTACCTCTTCCAGTTTCCGAGATGATAAAAATCAACAACATCAACATTCATCAATAGTAAAGACTTTTTTGAGCATAAGAATCTCTAAAAGGTCAGCGCCTACATTTTTTGAAATAAGAACGGTATCGTGTCAGGCTTGATGTGCTCTTGACTGTACCCACCTGCTTATACCACGTGAATCATGACATTTTCTGTAAAGACAAGGTGGCCTTATGTACAGTTAACGACAGGTCAAGCTTGACACTCGTAGTCGTACGTAGTGCAACTCTCACCCGTATGCCTTTTGAAAAAAGAACGATACAAAGTCCAATGTGTCAAGCTTGATCTGTCGTTGACTGTACCTAAGTACTTAAGTAGGCAATTTCTAGGTTCACACGGCCGCTTGTCGGTGGAAACACTTTGACCTTGGGGTCTCTGGTTTCAGGCGTTTCTAGCGTAGCGCTGGTTCAGCTTATACTCGTTTTGTTTCTACGTGCTTGCTGCCGTGCGTACGAAATATTCGTTAGGTAGGTAGGTAGAAACAGTTGAGAGCACTTCGAGGTTGACACACTGGACTTCAATACCATTCTTATTCTTTCAGCCGCAGGAACTAAAGTTAAGCTGTGAGTGTCAAGGTTGACCAGCTTTGACTGTACCTACCTTCATAGCAAAGCATTAGACTTCCCTCACTCGACCTAATAAATAACGATAGTTTAAAGTATTACCCCTCCATATTTGGGACCCATTTGCAGTCATAAATAACAAATATATTTTTTTATTTCATAATAATAATAATAGTTGGGCTAGCATATTTTAAAAGTAGTTAGAACGTGATTAGTGATTTGATTACGTGAGTAGTTGCTGAGTTAAATGGGTGTGACAGAACATTTTGGTTCGGAACCCTAATAACACATAATTTTAAATTTACAGCAATTATGTAATCCATATTTATAAGAACGCCATCTATGGTAGTGTGAGCATAACGCCATCTAGTTGACACGAACGAAAGAATGATAGCGATTTTGTCAGTCCTCATTGATGTCTTGTTAGTTCCTAATACCACCAATACTAATTATGGCGCTCTAATAGTTAGTATTAGGCGGGTTCCAAGTTTAGTATGGCGATGAGCTCTCTGTTACGCCCAGTATTATTACTCTATGATCCGATTCAGCCACACAATAACTTCTACCGGAGTGATCCTTACTACACTTGTAACATCGCGGTTTAGAACGGCATTTGTCAGCAACATGACCGAAGCGGCAACAGTTGTGACACTGTAAGGAAGGAAATTGATATAATTCAACGGGGAGCGAAGTGTACAAACAAAAAATTTTGTTAGGAAGCATTTGCCCGCTAAATGTTATGACCACAGAACCAGTGGGAACCCATTCAGTGATACCCTCACTAATGACTTTACGATTTAAACGTCTAGCCTTTAAAATCTGGCCGCAGCCTGGAGGAAGGTCAGTCGCGTCGACAAACTCCTCCATCGACATATCTGTAGGAATACCCCTAACTACACCCATACGGGTAACATTGAATGTAGGAATTATTGCACCGAATTTATGAGCTTTCAGTAACGGGTTGTCGATGAAGGAGTTCGCCGCCTCGGCGCTAGAGAACTCGATGCAAATTTTGTTACGGCCTACCTTAGAAATGCCGTGTTTAACAATTTGATCAATTTTAGAGTTTACCATTACTTGCCCGAACTTAATTGCATTTATTGTAGAACCAGCCCTAAAAAAAAATCTATCAAATCAAATCAAATATTCGTAATATGGCTTCTGTCAACAAAGACAATTCCGCCAGTGTCGAAGCTGGAGAATACACGGCACTACAAGCAGGAGCGATTTTAAAAAGTTGAGCTAAAAACCTTGTTTAGGGCCTTTACAGTTCCATATAGCGAAATGAACTATGGGAGTTAGTAGTTCTCGCATATTTCACTAGGAGGCAGTAGTAAAACATTCCGTTTTTCATTTTGTTGGTATGGCCACCTCAGTAACTAAGATACTCTGTGCAACTGACAAATACACATTTCTTTTCACGCATCAAGTATCGGAAGAATAAAATAAATTAGGAAATGCACAAAATTATTACGTATTTACAGGAGTTCTATAAGCCAAAATTTTCCTTAATTTATCATGATTAACCCAAAAAAGAATCGCAAATTTTGTTTATATGAAACTTTAGTCATAATATTCTTCGCTTACGCGTAAAATGGAACGAAATTTTTATTTGTCAGATCATTGCTTTCGTCTTAAACGGCCCATACAAAGCCCTGCCTGCAGGGCCCTGCTTGCAGTGCGCACTGCCAATCGTACCGTGTGTGGTCTTGCAGGGCCGATGTAACGGCTATTTTGTCGGCCCTGCATGCCCACACAAAGTACGATTGGCAGTGGCACTGCAAGCAGGGCCCTGCAGGCAGGGCTTTGTATGGGGCCCTTTAGACTATATAATACTAGCTTTCGTAGTGCGTGAATGTTTATAAAGGGCTCCATACAAAGCCCTGCCTGCAGGGCCCTGCTTGCAGTGCCACTGCCAATCGTACTTTGTGTCATGCAGGGCCGATTTTTTAATTGTTCACCCTGCCGCAGGGCCGCAGTGGCATTCTGCAAGCCCGACCAGACGATTCTCCCCACTCCACACTCTAAGCAGTGCCATGTGTGGTTAGATCGGGCCGATTTGATCCGCCACTTTGTTTGGGTTGCGTTCCGAATCGGGTAGAAATTACCCTGACTGCAGGATAGCGTTATATGACGTCCATCAGTGTGGTCGAGACAGACTGCTGTCAAAGGGTAACTATTACCGTTTTGGAACTCACTCTTGATTTCGTCATAAAAAGTTGAAAATCTCTTCTTTATGAGCCAACGGGAGAAAGATGTGTGGAGGGCTTGGAGGAGCTGTGGAGGGACATATTCGAACTATATCGAGATTAACAACGAGCAATGCCATAACAAAGACATGCGGTCCCAAAAATATAAGACTTTTAATAAAGATGCTACATTGTCAGCTTTCAAGATTTTTTAAAGCTATTTTAAAAAAAATATTTTGATAAGATATTTTAAAATTTTAATTTTTAAAAAGTTGTTTTTGTTATCATCGGGGTCTAACTCTCTCAGTAAATAAGCGTGACCCAACGACTCTCGCAGTAGTTAGGTACATACACCATGGTTTTCTTTTCGTTTTCTTTCTGCCACAAGTACAGCTAACGCAATTTTTGGTGTTTTGATAATGATGGAGCCATTTTAGTATAGGTAATTGTATGGGAAAGACAGCACTGGACACGTCTAAACGCAACAGCGCAACGCGCTCTTATGACTTGCAGGGCTTTGTGTGGCAACATCCTCTGCGGCAGTACTGCAAGCAGGGCCCTGCAGGCAGGGCTTTGTATGGGCCCTCTAAGATTTCATAAATTTACCGACAACCTCTCAGATTCCCTGCTTTTTTGATTGACCCCTGCGCGTATTTTGGACTACTGATCTGCACGTTGCTATTAACAATGACGTCTCAGCGAAAGTGTTGTGTACCTAATTGCAAAGTTACTCGTAAGTATTTAAAACTTTCTCAAAATTTTTACCAGTATTTTTTTTTTTTATTGAAAATGGGCTTACTCTTGACCTCGATCTAGTCTTGAAGACAGAGATAAGGTCGACGATGGAACGAGCTTACCCAGAAGAAGCCTATTCACTCGCGACTTGAATAGATTCGGGTTATATGAACTCGGGAACACAGACGCAGGCAGAGAATTCCACTCTTTAGCCGTGCGCATTATAAAAGATGTGTCAAAGCGCTTTGTGCGAATGTGCGGAATATCAACCAAGTATGGGTGATATCCTGCGGTGCGTCTGGACTCCCGATGGTAGAAGGGAGATGGTGGAATAAGCTCGTGGAGCTCTAGAGCACACTCTCCGAAGTACAATCTGTAGAAGACCGACAGACATGCAACTTTGCGACGGTGGGCTAGACTGTGAAACTTGGTTTTCACCAGCATCTCATCACCAACGAGCTTCTTGGCTCTGCGATCTATCGGGTCAAGTGCGGCTAGCTGGTGTTTGGCAGAGCCATCCCAAAGGTGACAGCAATTCTCCATGCACGATCGGACTTGGGCTTTATATAAAACTAGAAGCTGACCAGGAGTGAAGTAACGCTTAACCTTATTGAAGATGCCCAGCTTTTTTGCCGCAGTTTGGGCTTTTGACTCAATGTTAGCGCCGAAGTTCAGATTTGCACACACCTTCATGCCAAGTAGCTCGAGGCTGTCGGTAACTGGTACAGTTGTACCTCGAAAAGTAGGAGCCAGATTGAACGGATTCCTTTTGGCGGTGAACGTCGTGTCTACGCCTGCGTTTTGGTGGCGTTGAAACTTACCAGATTTTTGTCACCCCAGTCGGAGACAAGACTTAAGGTTGAGTTTATACGCTCTACCATGGCCTCTCTCAAAGAACGTATTTCGTCACTGCTGGCTTTTGCGCTTGACATATATCTCTCGACGACAGTACTGTCATCTGCGTACCCAACAATACTAGGACCAAGTAGGTCGTTGATGTGCAGCAGGAAAAGAGTCGCAGAGAGAACCGACCCCTGAGGAACCCCGGCATCAATAGCCACGAGGTCAGAGGAGCAGCCATCAAGGACTACTCGGATCGACCGCTCGCTCAGGAAGTCAGAAATCCAAGAGCAAAAGTCAGCGGGAATGCCGTATGCAGGAAGTTTGTTCAGCAGACTTGCGTGCCACACCCTGTCGAAGGCCTTCGAGATGTCTAGTGACACGGCAAGGTCTTCGCCGTATTTCTCGATGGCCTCCCCCCAGCAATGCGTGACATACACTAGAAGATCCCCAGTTGATCGTCCCCGGCGAAAGCCATACTGACTGTCACTGAGTAGGTCGTTAGCTTCTAGGTATGTCAGCAGTTTTCCATTGAGTACCCTTTCCATAACTTTGCAGAGTATGGAGGTGATGGCGATTGGCCGATAGTTGCTGGCTGTACGTTGGCAACCTTCCAAGATTCTGGCACCGTTCTTGTTTTTAGAGAACCACAACCAGTATCCTACAAGAATCGTATTCTTGTTCTTGTTGGGGACGCCGCGATGCACTTAAACGGGTGATTGGATTGCGATAGTGAAGCCATTTCATATCCGGTTCATATCTGATATAATATTATGTGTTGCCTAGCTTTAGACTTACTAATTATGAACCCATGCGCAGTGAATTGGATAAGAATACACAATAAATATTAGTTTTTACGTTTATTTGTGTATCATTGCTGAAAGAAATTTTCACGAGTGACAGACTTGACAATCTGTTCCAAAAACATCACAAACAAATAAACAACATTTGAAATTGACATTAGGTCTTATAGAAAACTTCATTGTCCATGCAGACTCTAATCTAACACTCCTCCTCAATTTCGAACGTTCAGGCCCATCCCATTCACACACCAGCTAAACTTTCCTTTCAGTAACGGCTTCGTTAACACATCAGCAATCATTCGTTCCGTGTCCACATACTTCAGCTTGGCATCCCCTCGTTCAACTGCTTCTCTCACAAAGTGGTGACGAACGTCGATATGTTTTGTTCGCTGGTGATGTACAGGGTTCTGCGCTATAGCCACTGCAGACTGGCTGTCACTATACAACCATGTCGGAAGCTCTGGCTCACGTGTGATTTCAGCGATTAACCTTTTTAGGAAAATAGCTTCTCTAATGGCTTCAGACATGGCTACATATTCAGCCTCTGCTGTCGAGAGAGCCACCGTCCACTGCTTCCTGCTTTCCCAGCTGACAGCACCTTCTTTCCACAGAAACACGCTACCTGAGTCAGACCTTCTGTCATAGCAGGATGCATGACTTGCATCTGCATAGCCTAGTAGTTGTGGCATTGCTTTTCCTTTGGTATACCGCAGTCCTAGGGTTTTCATTCCCTTTAGGTACCGGAGTACACGTTTAGCAGCTGTAAAATGCGTCTCAGTGTAGCAGCTGTTGAATTGACTCAGGTGATTCACTGCATGTGCAATGTCTGGCCTCGTGCAGACAGAAAGGTACATCAGTGAACCTATTAAATTTTGGTAGGGGATTCTATCGTCACATCTGTGATCATCTCCTGGAGACGCATTTTTGAAGCGTTCGAAGTGAATCTTTAGTTCGCATACGAAAACGAATCGTGTGCGAATTCAATTTCTAATGCTCTCGATTTTACGCATTTTTGAATCATTCGAAAGCAGTGTTGCCATTAAATTCAAATCTTTGAACAATTTTCTTTTCACTCAGAAAAAATAAAAACCGGAAAGCAATTACTCATTGACTTTAAAAACCGGTAATGAATTGCGGTGGAATGTAACGCAAATTAAAAAGTTGATATGTCAGTATAATGTCATATGTGAAGGAAACGTCAAAGTCGTTCTCATCACAGATTATATATACTTTCGAGCGGTAGAAGTGCAAAACGAGTGGGTCGGACCACTCGTTGCAGAATTCACAGGTATGAATATTCAAAAATTGCGATTTTACGGATTCGTATACGAATCTTGCCAATTCGAATGCGAATCGAAGTTCGAATGCTTCAAAAATGCGTCTTTCCAGTTTTTGACCGGGAGCCATGGGTGTCGAAGCAATCTTGCAGTCTGACATCCCAAAAGTTGATAAGATCTTGTCAATGTACTTCTCTTGATCGACTTTGATATAGGTGCTTGTATGAGTTTCTTTGCCCAGGTCCTTCATCTCGAACTTGGATGTGAGGTCTCTCTTAACCTTTTCCAGTTCCTTTTTATCCTTCCAGAACAGAAGCATATCATCTACATAGACTGCTAGGACGCTGTCCGATCTGATGTAGATGCACGGTTCAAGTTGGGACCGTCTAAATCCCAGGTTCAGCAACTCCACGTTCAATTTATTGTTCCACTCTCTTGGAGCTTGCTTCAAGCCATACAATGAACGCCACAGTAGACATACATGATCCTCCTTCCCTTTGACCTCGAATCCTTCCGGCTGCTTCATGTATACTGTTTCAGTTAAATCTCCATTCAGGAACGCAGTTTTTACGTCCATTTGGTCGATATTCCACTCATATTTAGCTGCCATCGCTAACAGAACCGACTATAATGAAAATAATTATATAAAGAATTAAGTAGCCTACAATATGTACCAAAAGAAAAATCGTAGTACAAATAAATAAATATTTTTATATAACTTCTTTTTTATTTACTTCGGATTGAAACTTATGTTGAAAAGAAAATTGCTTTAATATAGATTTATCTGCAAACTTTGCTTTTGATGAAAACTGTACAACAGTTGCATCAAAAGCAAAATTTGCAGATAAATCTATATTTCAAGCAACACAAATTACCCTATAAACCACCCACTATAAGATAGGTATTTATGTATAGGTATGTACATGATGGTAGTACTTTTGTCATAATTCGCCAGATGGCGGTGCTTGTGTATGGAGCTGATTACATGACCTTGTTTACATCCTTTTCAAGTCTAAATTACAACTGCCCGTTGTAACACTATTTTGACAACGTCGTCTTGAAGTCCGCGGGCCACCATTCGATGCACTGACGGTTGCGTGATCACCAGGTCATAGTGAGGCGATTTGATTTTCGGCATTTGGCGCTGATAGCAGCAGTGGGTGGGAACGGAACTAATAATAGAGATGGGACAGTGAGATAAAATACATCGATAAAAATGTCTATATTTAAAATCGACTTTACTTTTACTTTACTTCAGTAAAATGAAAATAATTATGATCTATTCCTTTAATAATAGCTAATGTCCAAAATAGTCGAGCAATTGGTTAATACTAAGATTAAGCAAATATCCGAATCGCTCATGGGATCTTAGAATAAGCCGAAGTTGGACTAAGGGGGGGTGTGGGATGTGTGGTAGGCGCCTCCAAGTGTGAGGGGGGGGGTGGAAATGTGAGCGGACCTAAAAAACCAATCACAGAGCCACTCACCTCTCCAGCACATCCCGGGCAACATGGTTGGAAACTTGGTGGGTTCAGTTCCCCTTCTCTTCAGCTATGGCAAAGATCTACCTCCCTTCCTCTGCCTTCTTACTGTCTCAAACTCTTCCAGTCTGAGAGAGCAAGGAGCCGGTCCCAAGCCCGGATAAAAGAGGAGGGCAACAAGGGCACAATGGCAATAGATACTTCAGTTACTATTGCCATTGCGACCTAAAACCCCGTGGCCCGTCTAGGCCCAAACTAGGCCAAACATGGAGGTGCAACATAAAAATAAACTACCCCAGGAGGGTACCGGTAACGGAGAATCCCTCCCTGGAGCACTTAACCGGACCCAGCAACAGCTGGCGAAGGCTCTGCTCTGGGCTGCCCCTCGTATTCTGGGGGGGGCGATGTCGCACTTGACCTCCGTAGTCCACTCTCGGATTGCGGACGTCTGTCTTTGGAACAGCTACAGCAAGAGCTGGAGCTTGTAGTCGAAGGAGAAGATGAATGTTCTCAGAGCACCGCTGACAAAGCGTTGAGCTCTGGAAGCATGGAGTATGAGGAGCCATGGGCTGTGGCTAAAGGTAAAGGAGCAGGTAAAGCTGTACCGAAACCTGCAACCATAGCTCCTGGCCCAATCACGAAAGACGAATGTAGAAGGAAGGCGCCAATAGCAACCACCACAGCAAGGGAAACCGCCAGCACAAGCGGCTCTCTGAAATCCTCACTCAGCGGGGAGGTATCGGGTAAAGCCGGGACCCACCCTCTGAGGGGGGCGGACAGGGAGTTAGTACGGCAAGCGGCATCCCACGAAGTGGTGGAAGGCGACGGGCAGAAGATAAAAAGGAAGAAACGTCCAAGGAGGAGGAAGGCGGAATCTCATGATGACGCCAATCCTGAAGGTAATGCGACAGTCAGCATACCACGCGGTAAGACCAAGAGGCAGGACACAGATCCGGAAGAGAGAACACAACAGAGACCGCCCAAGCGTCCATATATTGGAGACGGGGGAAGCACGCGGAGGCCAATCGTGGACCAAAACGAGCTCTCTCTCGTCATTCACCGAGCGGATGGAATGGCGATGACGGAGCAGTTTGCAACGGAGGTAAGGAAAAGGGTGGTGACGCTGATACGGGAAGGAGCCAAGGGAGATGTGGGTGGAGAGAAACTCTCTTTCACGGCGTCTGGACTTGTCGCGGAGGGCTACTTCCTGATATCAGGGGAAACCATGGAAGCAACAGAGTGGCTGCTGGCAAAAGACTTTGGTAGTCACGATAATGTGGATATCAAAATCAGGAAGTATGACAGAACGAAGGCGGCAATCTGGATTCCAGGCAGGGAGGAGGAGCAGGCACCCGACCCCATGATGCTTCTCGTTGCCCAGAATAACCACATACCTGAGCTGAGGGTAAAGGAGTGGTCTCTGATACACAGGGACAAGTACCTGCAGGGACACAGACTCGTGGTGGGTGTACCGAAAGAACTATTCGAGACAGAACCAGGCAGAGTGATCAAGCTTAGCTACGAGGCTACTAAGGTAATTGCTAAACAGTTGAGGACCACACCCGTAGCGAAGCCGACGACTTCGTCTGAAAGGAAGGTAGGAGGAGAAGAGATGGAAGTAGATGAGACGGGGAGGCCGGTGAAGGGAGAGTGTAGTACACATCCGGTAGGCGAGCCACGACCGAGAAGGATCTCCACAACGACGGGGGAGTCCCAGCCTGGGAACGGTGTAGTCAATACGCCGCCTCCAGGAGGGGAATCAACCAGACGAGAGGAGATGAACAGGCTCTTTGAGGAGGTCCGAAAAGGAATCTCCTCAAAGAAACAATAGACACCAACATTACTACACATACACTCACACACATGGACACCGATACACAAACACTTCACAAAAACACAAAACAACTAAGAATACTTCAGTTAAATTTGCATCACTGCAAGGCCGCAACTGCGGCAATGTGTGAATATGTGATAGCAAACAAAATAGACATTGCCTTACTCCAAGAGCCATACTGCTATAATAACAAGGTGGCTGGTATGGGATGTCTGGGAGGTGAACTCATCTATCATCATGGTGAGTTAAATCCCAGAACATGCATATACATCAACAAAGGAGTGAGGCCCCTAGGAATAATAGAATGCGAATGTTTCAGAGATTTAGTAGTGGTGCAGCTAACAATACGGCTGGACAGCGAGACCACGAAGAGAATCGGTATTGCCTCGGCATACATTCCTAGCGAGACAAATTTTGAACCACCGTCGAGAGAACTAGAAGAAACAGTAAATAACTACAGAGGTAAGAGCATACCTATCATTGTGGGCTGTGACGCAAACTCCCATCATGTGGTGTGGGGTAGCACCAACAGCAACAAAAAAGGTGAGCTACTATTAGAATTCTTAATAAGCAACAGCATGGAGATCATGAACCAAGGTGACACACCAACGTTCATTAATAGGCTCAGGCAGGAGGTACTGGATATAACCTTCGCTTCTGCAGACATAAGTAAGTACATAGGCAAATGGAACGTGGATACGGAGGATTCATTCTCGGACCATCGGAGAATCACCTTTCAAATCCAATGCTCATATGATAGGCTCAAAGTTAGGAATAATAGAAAGACAGACTGGGATCTCTTTGATAAATACTTAAAAGAAGAGTTTATGCCCATAGATGAACCAATTGACAGTAGGGGGGTATTAGACAATCGAGTACAAAAGCTAAGTAACAACATTAGGGAAGCTCAACACAAGGCATGTCCGCTCAAGGTAGTTGAGATAGGGAGGGGACACGCCTGGTGGAACAAGGAGTTAAAGAAAAACAGGAAAAAGACTCGCCGTGCACTGAGGATTGCCCTGAAGAAAAAGGACGATCCAATCAGCTGGCAGACATACAGAGATAAAAGGAATGAACTAAGCAATGCTTGCCAGAGGGAGAGGAGGAAAGGTTGGAGGTCATACTCTGGCAGCATAACAGAATATCCGGAAGCAGCGAGACTAATGAAAACGCTGGCTAATGACAAAGTAAGCAAACTTGGTAGCATCAGGGCAGGCAACGAGGTTATCACAGATCCAGGGAAAATCCTAAGGATCATGATGGACACACACTTCCCTGATAACATAGAGGCACGATTAGATGACCCTGATGTAAATACTACAAACGAGTGGGAGGACGCAGGATCAATAATAACGGAAGAACTTGTAGAATGGAGTATTAATACTTTCTCACCGTATAAAGCGGCGGGACCAGATGGAATTTTTCCAAAGATGCTGCAAAAAGCACTCAAGATAATAAAGGAGGAGTTGGTGACAATCCTAAAAGCCAGTCTGGCCCTAGGATACATACCTGGAAGCTGGAGAACTGTAAGGGCTACCTTTCTACCAAAACCGGGGAAAAAGTCCTATCAAGAGCCAAAAGCATTCAGATGCATAAGCTTATCCTCGTTTATGCTAAAGACACTGGAGAAACTATTAGACAGACACATAAGGATGAAGGTCGGACTTGGAAGGAACCCCTTTCATGCAAACCAGCATGCATATACGGAAAACAAATCCACAGAAACGGCTCTTCATAACCTTGTGATAAGAATAGACAAAGCGCTAGAAGCTAAAGAGTCAGCAATGGCGTGCTTCTTCGATATAGAGGGGGCATTTGATAAGGCCACATCAAGGGCAATTGAAGCATCACTTCGTAGAGACAACATAGAGTCATACACCAGAAGATGGATAATGAATATGTTGAGAAACAGACGAATAACAGCAGAACTAGGAGGCATCTCTTACACAATAAAGGCCAATAGGGGATTTCCCCAAGGAGGGTGTCTATCCCCACTCATGTGGTGCCTACTTATAGATGACCTATTAAAGAAAATAAACAGAATGCACATATTCATGCAAGCATACTCCGATGATGGTGCAATACTGGTCACGGGGAAAGACATGATAATGGTAAGGAACAGAATACAGTCTGGGATAAAAGCTACACTATTGTGGTGCAGGGAGAGAGGACTCAACCTTAACCCCGAAAAGACCAAACTAATGATGTTCACAAATAAAAGGAAAAAAGTAGAGCTGGCACCAATCACCATAGATGGAACCCAGATAGAGATGATACAAGAACTAAAGTATCTAGGTGTGATAATAGACAATAAGCTGTCTTTCAACTCACACATTAGATCACAGAGTAACAAAGCCAAGATAGCATTGATGCAATGCAGCAGAGCCGTAGGTAGAACTTGGGGCCTAAGACCAACAGTGGTGATGTGGATCTACCAAGCTATCATACTGCCAAGACTCATGTATGGTGCAATAGTATGGTGGCACAGGGCGTCAATAAAAGTAAATTACAAAGAGTTAGTGCAAGTACAGAGACTAGCAGAGCTCATGACAACGGGAGCAATGAGATCTACGCCCTCAGCAGCACTGGATATGATTCTCGGACTCGATCCACCGGATCTGGGGGCTAAGAAGAAAGCTCTAGAACAATGGTACAGAATGAAGTCGTGCGGGCAATGGAGCAACATAAATACAGGCTCCGGACACTCTACGATAGATAAAGCGTATGAAAGAAATCTGTCGATGATCATGACGCGCAATGATCTCATTGGGAAACAAAAGATCTTTGACAAGAAGTACAGAGTACACATAGGAACCAGAGACAACTGGGAGGCTGAAACAACAGAGGAAACAATAGTATGCTACACAGACGGGTCTAGGAAGGCTAAGTCCGGCAGATCGGGCGCAGGATTCTTCATCGATGGACCCGAAAGCATAAAATTATCAGTACCACTTGGGAAATTTGCAAGTGTATTTCAAACTGAGGTACTTGCCATCATAGAATGTGCCAGACACATAAAGGAGTCCTGCGGAAACTTACACAACAGAGTAATGATCTACAGCGATAGCCAAGCAGCAATAAAAGCAATAATGAAATCAGAGACGACATCAGCCTTGGTGCTAGAATGTAAAGAGGCCCTTAATGACATAGCTCAAGACAAAGAAGTGATATTAGCCTGGACACCCGGTCACGAAGGAAACATGGGTAACGAGACCGCGGATGAACTAGCCAGGAAAGGAGCAGATGAAATACTGATAGGCCCAGAACCCCGCCTTCCCATTTCTAGCAACATAGTTAAAGGGGTACTTAGGAAAATTATAAATGTAGAGGCTATCACGCGATTGGAGAACGTGGAGGGGCATCGTCAATCCAAACTCTTCATCAAGGGATATGATAGGAAAAGACTAAACACCTTTTACAGCTCTCGAAACCAGTTATAACGGTAATGGTAGGCATTATGACAGGTCATTGTAATTTAAACAGACATCTGACCATAATGAAGAAAAAGGAGGACCCAGCTTGTTCAGAATGCGGAGAGGAGGAGACCGGCTTCCATTTCTTCGCCGAGTGTCCCATGTACTCGATGCCCCGATGGTTAGCAACGGGTAAGGACAAAATATCAGAGGAGGACATAAGGGAAGTATCAGTAGCAGACATGGTAAGATACTACAAAGCAACAGGTAGGTTCCACGGGGTAACGCTGCAGGAGCACCAGTAAACCAGTGCCCCGGGCGGGGTGGATTGTGGAGCAGTGAGCCTCACACCAGGGGACACAGAATTGTGTGCGAGATGCTCCGGAGGCCCTCTCAGGATCCTCATTTAGTACATCTCAACCAGTAGTTAGGGGGGATGGAAAATGAGGACACCCCTGATGAAGCCAAAAGAGCAGCTCGCCACATATAACTGGCCGTCATCCTGGATGGGGCTTGGAGCGAAACAACCCACGCCGCCCGTCTCCAGCTGGGATAGTGGGTGAAATAGATCCACGGACGTGATCTGATCACCCGTCTGCGCGAGCCGCGGCGTCCCGAGTAGAAATAATAATAATAATAAGGGGTGCTAGCTAGATCTAACAATAAAATAGGGAACGTTTTTTAATAGAAATGAGGTTGTTTCGAAAGGAATGGAGTAGGTAAGGTATTTATAGATAATAAAAATATATGTACAATACTTTATCTTTTTTTATTAGTTATTACCTTAAAACTAAAATCTACATACATACACTAAAACTCTAGCAGGGTCGTGTCTGTACTGTACATTAAATATTTTTATGAAAAAATAAATGCAACAGTGAACATCAGCGACACCAAGACCAAGAGAATTTTTTTTGTCTATGTCTGTCTGTCTGTATGTATGTATGTATGTTACCACATCACGCCAGAACTACTGAACCGATTTGGTTAGGACTTTTTCTATTCAACTGAGTGTTACCTGGACTCAAACTTATGATACATTTTATCACGCTACATAACTTCGGGGGTAGGCAACCAGGCAAGTCGCGGGCCAACCTAGTTTAGTAAAAAGTGTATCTACAGGATGACTTTGAAGACAATGAACTTGTATAGGTCTAAGGAAATTTGTAACTGTCGATTTTTTTTTGTATTTATTGAGTTATATTCTTGAAACTGATACACTGACGTACTTACCTAAAAAGTATAAAATAAACATAAATGGTGCATTTTTATTTTTGAGCATTAATTATGCTTATTTTATTACTAGCTGTACCACGGGCAATGCCTGATCTGTGTTGCCCGCGGCTTCGCTCGCGTGGATTTCGTATTTTGGTTATTACCGGTTTTCAAAAGCAATGAGATATTTTAGTCCAGGGAAATTATTATTTATCCCATCGTTTCGGGATAATTTTAAACAAAGGAAAAACAGGACTAACCCTGCGCAAATCAATGAGTATAATTCAAGATCCAGCTGAATTTTATATAATATACAGACGTTACTCATAAATTACTCAGAACAGAGGAACTTAGCAGCAGTATCCTAACAAATGTAAAGAGAGAGATGAGAGATACCTTTAAGTAATATTTCAAAACAGAGCCAATTCGCAGAAGTAATTGAGAAAAACTAAACCCTCTCCCTCTCTCTCCTTCTCCCCCCTTCCTCTCCCCCTCTCCTGTCTCTCCCCCTCCTCCCTCTCCCCCTGACCCTCCCTCTCCCCCTCCCTCTACCTCACCCCCTCCCCCTTCCCCTCCTTCTCCCTCTCCCTCTACTTTACCTGTACCTCTACCTCTCTACGTCTCTACCTCTCAACCTCTCTTCCTCTCTACCTCTCTACCTCTCTTCCTCTCTTCCTCTCTTCCTCTCTACCTCTCTACCTCTCTACCTCTCTACCTCTCTACCTCTCTACCTCTCTACCTCTCTACCTATCTACCTCTCTTCCTCTCTTCCTCTCTACCTCTCTACCTCTCCCTATCCCTACCATTAACGCCAATTTAACCGCTATCGTAATCAGCGACCCGATAAACCATACAAACGACACCCATATTGATTTTTAGACATTTCAATCCTATCGCACCCCAACTCCATCCCCAGGGGGATGATTGTATTTTAAGTCCACCACGTTGGATTTCAAAATTGTTGTAGTTTTCGTAACCAGCGACCCGATAAACCATACAAACGACACCCATATTCACATTTCAACACTATCGCACCCCAACCCCATTCCAAGGAAATGATGGTATTTAACGTCCACCACGTTGGATTTCAAAATTGTTGTAGTTTTCGTAATCAGCGACCCGATAAACCATACAAACGATACCCATATTGGTTTTTAGACTTTTTCACCCCATTTCCCTTTTTTAGGGGTTGAATTTCAATAACAGTTATGAACGTTGCATAGAATTACATCATTGACATGTGATTGATGTCATGCTGTCAATACGTAGTAGAATTTTACGCTGAATAAAGCCAAGATATTCTGGTTATTTCTCTTATTTATTACAATTTATTCAGCGTATTTATGCTAAAAAAGTATCGTAAAAATATGCTTTAAAATGCAAGACGAAAAAGAAACCGGAAAAACTATCAAACTTCCAATCACAAAACCTACTTCGACAATAAATGTTTCTCGTTATCTTCGCCCGGATCGGTTCGAAGAAGAACCAGGGAGTACCTCCGCGGATTTGAAGTGGAAACATTGGAGGTATACGTTTACCAACTTTCTATCTGAAGAACTACCACCAGATGCGCCTAGTTCTATAAAACTTAAGCTTCTAGTCAACCATTTGTCACCTACTCTCTATTCATTTATATCAGACGCAGACAGTTATGAAGAAGCTATAAAAACTATTGAAGCCTTATACATCAAACCTAAAAATGAGATTCACGCTCGCCACTCACTCTCTACAAGACTCCAACAACCCAGTGAAACGATCGCCGATTATGTTAGAGCTTTAAAACTATTGGCGCAAGAATGTGGTTTCAAAAGTGTCAGCGCAGAACAATACCAAAATGAATACATAAGAGACACCTTTATTGCTGGTATATGCTGTAATAAAATACGCCAAAGACTATTAGAAAATCTATCACTATCTCTTGACGAAGCACTTAATCAAGCAATATCATTAGAAACAGCCGAGAAAAATGCTAAGGATTATACACAGCGGAATACCGACCCTACCATAAGATTAAACGCGTTATCTGAACCTTTGCCACCAAACTGCATTCAGCCTAGCTGTTCTGGTGAACCTACATCGACTCCGACTAGACATGAAACAGATAGCGCGGTTTCTTTTAATCAAAATCTAGCCGCTACTAATCAAAATAGTCGCACATTCCCAAGAGGACGCAGCTGTTTCTTTTGTGGGGGAGCAATTCATCAAAGAGTAAAATGCCCTGCATATAATTCTTTCTGTCAAATCTGCTCCAAGAAAGGGCACTTTGCTAACGTCTGTAGAAGCAAACCCGCTCAAACGATTAATACCATTTCTAGTAATGCCGAAGTCGCAGCCATTTCAGCAGCTTCACCCTCTACTCTTTATAAGGCTACTGTTCCAATTACAATAAACAACTTTAGAGCCGACGCCCTTATTGATACGGGAAGCTCAGTTACTTTTATAGACAAGAATGTTGTTCAAATATTAAATATCAAAAGACGCCCATGCTATCAGACTGTCACTTTAGCATCGACTACCACTACAACACATGTATAAGGAGTGTGTTTCGCCACATTACAACTAAACAACCATGTTTATACACAACGGCCGCTGCTTGTCGTAAACAATTTATGCGCAGATGTGATTATAGGCCATGATATTTTAAAAGACCACCACTCAGTTGAACTTCAATTTGGTGGTAATAGAGAAAGTTTGAAAATCTGTAACGTAATGCAAGCCTCAGTCCCACCAGCTTCTGTGTTCACAAATCTTAGTCCTGAAATCAAACCTATTGCAATTAAATCTAAACGTCACACGGAAGAGGACCTCGAATTTATAAAGCAAGAAATAGAAAAGCTTTTAGAAGATGGCGTAATAGAACCTAGTATTTCTCCTTGGCGCGCTCAAGTTTTAGTAGCTGGTGGTGGACATCACCGCAAACGTCTCGTTATCGATTATTCAAGGACTATAAACCAATTCACTGAGCTTGACGCCTACCCGCTACCAAATATCGAAAGCATTGTCTCACAAGTAGCTAAACATAATCACTTTAGTCAAATTGATCTAAAATCTGCATATCATCAAGTTCCAATTTTGCCTAAAGAAAAAGTTTACACCGCATTCGAAGCATGTGGTAATCTCTATCAGTTTACACGTATACCATTTGGAGTAACAAACGGCGTAGCCGCATTTCAAAGAACCCTACAATACATAATCGACACCGAAAATCTTAATGGAACATATGCTTACTTGGATGATGTAACTGTATGTGGAAAAACAAAGAAAGAACATGATGATAACCTCAAAAGATTCCAAGATGCTGTACAAAAGTATAAGCTTACTTTAAATGAAAGCAAATGCAAATTTAGTACTAATTCTATAAGTCTTCTAGGCTATACTATTAAAAATAACACTATTAGACCGGACAGTGAACGTTTGCAACCATTATTAGATCTGCCGCGCCGGTCCCAAATGATACTGCAGGCCTCAAGAGAGTGCTTGGCCTATTTGCTCATTATGCAAAGTGGGTATCTCATTTTTCAGAAAAAATTAAACCCCTTATTGGTATGCAAAACTTTCCTTTGAATAATGATGCCGTATCTGCTTTCAACTGCTTAAAAGCCGACATATCAAAAGCTTCTTTAGCAGCTGTAGACGAAAGAGAAATTTTAACTGTTGAAACAGATGCTTCAGAAAATGCCGTCGCTGCCACATTGTCTCAAGCTGGCCGCCCAGTGGCTTTCTTTTCACGAACATTATCAAATTGTGAACGACAACAATCTTCAATAGAAAAAGAAGCTATGGCTATAGTCGAATCGTTAAGAAAATGGCGGCATTATCTCCTGGGACGCCTTTTTTTATTGATAACTGACCAACAGTTAGTCTCCTTCATGTTTAACCAAAGACACTCCAGTAAGATCAAGAACGAGAAAATTGAAAGGTGGCGCTTGGAGTTGTCTTGTTATAAATATAACATTATATACCGGCCCGGTAAAGAAAATACAGCGGCAGACGCTCTGACAAGGGTTTGTGCGCATTTACAAAATAACAAACTGAGTGAATTGCATAATCTACTTTGCCACCCTGGTGTTACGCGCATGGCTCATTGGGTTCGTTCAAAGGATTTGCCATATACGTTAGAAGAAATCAAAAGCTTAACGGCCTCTTGTCGTGTATGCGCCGAAATAAAACCCCGTTTCCACAAAGCCACTGGACGTTTGATAAAAGCCGTGGCGCCATTTGAAAGATTAAACATGGACTTTAAAGGGCCTCTTCCATCGAATACGCAAAATAAATACATACTAACAATAATCGATGAATACAGCCGCTTTCCTTTCGCATATGCATGCAAAGATATGACTTCTCAGACTGTAATTAAATGCTTAAAAGACCTCTTTTTCACATTTGGAACACCTCTTTATATCCACTCTGATCGTGGATCTTCTTTCATGTCAGAAGAGTTGCGGCAGTTTTTGGTTCCGCTTGGCGTAGCTTGCAGTCGATCAACACCGTATAACCCTGAAGGAAATGGGCAGGTCGAACGATTAAACGGAACTTTATGGAAGTCAGTTGAACTAGCTCTACGCTCCAAGAACTTGCCTGTAGACAATTGGGAACAAGTTTTGCCTGTGGCCTTACATTCGATCAGGTCTATTCTATGCACGGCGACTAACGTGACTCCACACGAGCGTTTATTTAATCATCCACGACGCTCTCCTAATGGCACTTCTTTACCTACTTGGTTACTTACACCTGGCCCAGTACTGATGAAAAGGAATATTCGTAGTTCAAAGTACGACCCTTTAGTTGAAGAGGTTGAGCTCGTGCAATCAAATCCCAGTTACTCCTTTGTGAAGTTACCTGATGGGAGGGAAGCAACTGTATCAAACAAGCACTTAGCTCCCTTACCTCCAGAAATCGTTGACCGAACAGAGACTGCCTCACCAGCTGCGCAACAGCCTACTATCGAGGGATCGCCACCTGTACAAGACCCTGTTATTGACGAGCCCCCACTTTTGGAAACAACGGCTCCTTCTCAGGAACAACCCCTTTTGCGTCGGTCGACCAGGACAAGACAGCCACCTGGGTACCTTAGGGACTTTGTATATGAGATTTAAGGGGGGGAGAATGACATGTGATTGATGTCATGCTGTCAGTACGTAGTAGAATTTTACGCTGAATAAAGCCAAGATATTCTGGTTATTTCTCTTATTTATTACAATCATTAATGCCTAAATAATAAATTATGTGGATTTTACTTCAAAAATAAAGAATTTTCAACTTCATCCCCCTTTTCACCCTAAAGAGTGTCGAATTTTCAAAAATCCTGAGACACATAAATATTAATTTTTAGTCGTCAGCCTAAATACAAATTTTGAAGATCCTATCTTCAAAACTGACGGACTTTCATACAAATTTTCATCCCCTATTTTACCCCCTTAGGGATGAAATTTTGTAAAACCCTTTCTTAGTGCACCCCTAGGCCTCATAAGGAACCTACATGCCAAATTTGGAATCTCTAGACCCAGCGGTTTGGGCTGTGCGTTGATATGTCAGTCAGTCAGTCACCTTCTTCTTTTATATATATAGATTATTATTTTATTTGTTATCTGTTGTACCACGGGCAATGCCTGATCTGTGTGCAATAAAAGAGTATTGTATTGTATTTCAATTTTTATGCAAGTACGTTTGTGTATCGATTTTAAGTATGTTTACCTTAATAAAAATAAAAAAAAATTACAACTCCAAATATCTTTAGACCTAAAAAGTTATAATATATCGATAACAGAACTTACCTTCAAAGTTTGTCGAATGCCCTCAAAGTCACCTTGTAGTCTACAAATAAAAGAAAGGACTTTTTGCCGCAACAAACTAATCATTGGCGAGCCCAAATAATTTGTCGCGACAAAAAATTTCGAATATTTACACCTATGATATATAGGGAATAGTTTTTAGCGGCTGCGTATAGACGGATGTCTATATATTTGGTGATAATTTGTTTCAATAAAATATGAAAGTGGCTGTTAAAATTATCTGACACTAAAGTATCCTTGAAGTGGTTCTGTAGATCAGGAAACAATCATATTTCTTCGGACGCAAACTAGGTTTTTGAATGTTTTTCAGACATAATTCCAATCTTCTATCGTCAGTCGGAAACCTGTGAATTAGTAATCGTTGTTTTAAATCGGAAACCTGAGAATTAGTAATCGTTGTTTCAAAATAATATGTATTTGATAATAAAAATCTGTCGTCGGCTATTTCCGTTTTTGAAAGTAAATATATAGGTATTGATAGAAAAATATCGATAAGTTTTATCGACAAGGAACTTTGCAGCACTATTGGATTTTATTATTTATGAAAAACTGGTAGTAGATTAGTGGCGATTTTTAAGTGCCTGTTATATCAATAGAAGGTTACTTTGTTGAATATTAGCAGTAAATTCACTTACTTGTGGAATGTAACCCCACTTCCCTTCTGGTAACGAGTTTTGCATAACACGCACTCTTTCATGGTTTACCTGTTAACTACCACCACTTATTTATGTATCAACTATAGTAATATGACACAAAAAACAAGCGTAATCGCGTTAAACCTACAAAAACACTTTATAAATACGGAGACAATCCAAACTAAGCAACGGTCATTTGCAGTTTACGTCAGATTTTGTTCCTTTCCCCCGCATTGGGGGCGCTTCAAATAGGCACAAACGTTAGTATTATATGGTCTAAGAGGCACAATTATACGTTAGTACCTATTATCATAGAGTAATATAATACTGGGCACAATAGAGAGTTGTCATTTTATGGGGAATCATCAGTCCAGCGTACTTGTATATATAGAGGTCAGTGCTACCAAATAGTTCGGCCAACATTATGTTCTCGGTATTCCTGAGGCTGTCTCTTTTACACGCGCGCGGATGAAGTCGCGGGCAACAGCTAGTAACGTGATAAAATATCTTAGAGCAATGCGTCAAACCGCGCAATAAGCTTTGCGCGCGAAAATCGTGTTACTCTATGTATCAAAAATATCGGACCTTATTGATTTCAATCCTGTCACTTTGTTGAAAACTCATCTTGTCAAGCACTGTCACTTGTTGTCAGAGGGGGCAACTTGAACTTGGTCAGTAATATTATTACGGTGTATCCCACTTTATGCTGAAGACTAGAGTTTTATTTTACACATTGTAGTCAATATTTTAGTGAGAAGTAATGGGCAACTGGAAACTAGAGGTTGGGAAAATGGCAGTTTACATGAGCTTTCCTGTAGCATTATTTCATTATTTTAATCAGCCAGCCTATTTTGAAGAATGGGTGATCAAAACTAAGCGTGAAATTTTCCCTCCCGAGAATCCCAAGGATATAGAAGCAATTACAAATCTTGTTAAAAATATGAGAATCAAGGAATTGCAAGCATTTGATAAAGAATAAATGAAGATTCGAAGTGCTTAAATAAAAAAAAATTAACACGTTTTTACCTTTATTTATGGACTAGCTGTGCCCGCGACTTCGTACGCGCCACTAAGTTTCTGCACAGATTAAATAATAGTAAACTAACGTAATTTCTGCTAAAACATATATACCTATACGTGCTCAGAGTAAAAAACTAGAGAGTCCGCCATATACATATTCTGTATGAGCTAGTGAAGTGTACAGCGTCTCACTGTCGTCCATGCTAGTCGGTCAAAAAACTCAGTTAAGTTTTACAAAAATCAAGATATCTTTAAAAATCGAATGTTTTAGTATAAACTTTGTTTGCGAAAGTGAAAATATATAGTTTTTTACTTGTGAATTGATCATTAATACTAAGAACGGAAGCGTAAATAATCCGTAATAGCCATTTATGCGTGATTTTTAACACCGTTTTTTTTCTGAATGGTAAGTGTTTTCACCAGAAAAACTGTGATAGTAGCATTTATTAGTCCCATGTCACATATTTTTCAGAGAGAAAGATAAAAAATTTACGTTTTTAGGATTTGAAAAAAAATCCATACATTTTAGTATGGAGGTCCCTCGCAAGAAAGTGCTACGCTTATAGGGTCCTTAGCAGCAAGAGCTGCTACTAAAACCTCCTTGTATACGTGGGTCCTTGCCCAGTGGTTTCTGCCATATATTTATTACTTCGCGCGTGGCGCTTTTAACCAGATTGCGCTCTTCCAAAAATTATGCGAGCCGAGTAGGATGTAAGATGAGAGGAAGCTGTCCCTTTCTAATAGATTTTGCATGACAATTTGTTTATGTTGTCATGACAACATCAACAAAATGTCATGCAAAATCTTTGTTAAAAATCATTTTACCACAGAGTTTTTAATCCAGATAAATCAAAATAAAATGATTTTCTGCATTTATCAATATTTAATGAAAACTGAGAGAGGAGTTTATACTTTGCACGTTGAAAATTATTCAAATAAGTATTTAAAAATACGTATAAATAAAAATTTGTGGATATAAAACTTAACTTTTTGCACGGAAATTGTGCAAACTTCATTAGTATGGCAATAATTAGAAAGGGACGAAGTACATCGCCTATGATGTCTTGCTCTGCTCGTTTTGCCTCTGTACAAACACAGATTAGTATATATATAGATGTACAAATTGTTAAGAGTACGCTATCATGGTGTATGTAAGGTCATTGGCACAGAATTAATAATAGTACTACATACAGAACGGAAGCTCTCCGCCTCCCACCAATCGGAGTACCTCAAGTGCGCGCGCATCACCCCGCGGGGCCCTGCGCGATATCTCGTCCCATTTCTCGTCCTGTTGCCACGCGATATGCAACGCTTGCAAAAGTTGAAAAAATGGTGCGTGGTTGTGCAGTTTACGGTTGTCTTTCGACTCTCCAAGACAAAGTAAAAATTGGAATAAAGTTAAACAATAATAAGAAGCAATTATTATGGAATAAACACCATAAGGTAGACACAGATGTTTTCTTTCCTTTAAACATTTCTTTCATTGATAGATTTAAAAGAGCATTTTTTGGGTTAAATGAAAAAAATAAAGCTTTGAATAGTATGTATTTATTTATTCCTTTCCACATTAAAGCAATAATATAACAGCATTTTTTTTCATTTTCTGGAATAAAGTTTGGCAGATTTTTTTGCAGTGATGATAAGAGCAGATTCGCCATTTTCGCGATAGTCACCCTGGTGCACCGGGGCGGGGCGGCGGCCAGCCAGCCGTCAAAGATGAAGTTTAGTGAAAAAAATGATTGTTTTTAGAGTTTGTGAGATTATTTCAACGTGTGTTTGTTTGTTTTAATTGAAATTCGATTACTAAATACAACAAAGTGAGGTGACGAGTGATAGTAAAGTTATAATTCGTTTGTGAATTGTGTAAGTCGCATTATAGTCGAACGAAAAATGTGCAACTCGAAACTGTAATAAAAGTATAATGCTAATTGTTGCGTCCAGTAGGACGTACTGTTATTTATCGGGATGCATCTAGTAAAACTAGCTAATAATGGTACGTAGGACACAGACAGAACATCCCCGCTCGCCGGCTGGCTATCAAGTGATATTCTCCCGAGTACCCACATTTATTGTATACGTCACATCTCTTCCTTTTTATATGATTTGAAATACTTTTATATATCATTATTTACATAATACTTAATGGTCATCATAACATGCAGAATACAATTCAAATAGAGCGACTCGACTACCGTCTCGGATCGTGCTATGGCAGCAAAGAGACGGCAAGAAACCACTGCAGCACGGCCTACTTTAAGAGTCGGCTTTATACAATGGGTTCCCTGTGTCGTGCTAGAATACCAAAGTACTATAAGTCTTACATTGAACCGATTTAGATACGATAGTTGTAACGAGCTACCTACTTAACTATATTCTATCCAATTAAAAATGTATGTAAGTTTAAAGTTTATGAAGAACCTGAAAAAGTATATCTGAATTAAGTATTAACTAATTCCTAACTAAGTCTAACTATTCCTAGAAAAATAAAATTGAACTATGATCTAATAAACACCTAGCACTAGTTCTGATCTACCTAGAAACCTAAAATATATTGAGTCCGTTTTAAACTGTTTAGTGGCCTTTAGAGTAATCGTCTAGAAAAATACCCCACACTAAGTAGCAACCCAGAAATTCTAAGTGTGAACCGTAATAATATAAATATGATATCCTAAAAATAAGTATAATTCCCTAAAAATAAGTAAGTACCTGAATATTTCTAGTCTATATTTTAAATTATTTCTCCGTTGAATAAAAGCAAATAAGTAGATTTTAAATTGAAGTAGAATATTGAGTATTTAATCACTTATTATTTTATAAAATCATCCCCTAGAGATTATTTTATTATACCAAATCCATGTTTTAGTTATTTACTCAGTTGAATATATGGAAACAAGCAAAAACAAAATAACAAACATAATTCATAATAGAATCAATCAAACTTCTCTAAAACTGTAATTTATCTTATTACATTTTTCTTTAGTTTACTTTGACAATGAAAGAGACTGATATTATTATAGTCCTTTTAGTTCAATCTGTTTTGATATTGAATAAATAATTTTCTTTGATACTAAGTACTAGATGATACATAAAACTGTTTTTGTGTATATAATGACTCCATATGGTATATCACTAATATACTGAGATTGTATTTTCTCAAACAATTTCATAGATTATCAGCTATTTATTTAAGCTTGTAGTCTTAGTAAAAGAATAAACAATTTGTAGTTTTGAATGTTTGATATCTCCTTACAGTAGTAACATTTTGAACCAATAAAACTTTACTCTAAAATAAATCATCAGAAAAGTTAATTTATATTTGTTTTTGTAAATTTTAACTTTAAAATTATTGTTTTTTTATCTTTCCTATGTTGGAAAATTGATTGTATTAAACAAAAACTTAGAGAAGTTTGACCAAGTTTAAGTATATAATATATGATGTAAACAATCTAAACTTTCATACCAATCTTGGGAAAGTTGTCATATACTTATCGGACCGGGTGAAAAAGAAAGTACAAATATGAACTAAAGGCTACTTTACCAGTCTGTTCCTGTTCATCCTAGGTTCTCATAGACGAACTGAGGTGAAGTGAACTAATCAGCAATTTGAGTAGATTTTGATACTCTCCATATTCTTAGGATTGAATCACTTACTAGACAAATTTCAGGCAAAACTCATTGCATGCACCTCCTGTAAAGTTTAAAGAAAAAATAAACTAAGATTTTAAGATGCTTTGCCATCTCTTGAATGTATGGTTATATTTAAAATACCGTAATATTTCTCACAAAATCCGTTCAGACCTCCAGAGCTCTGTTTGTCCTGCTAAAAGGTAACACAAAAAATAAAACTCCTTTGCAAAAGCCATTTTCAATGGAAACCCTTGAATGAAATCTTTAGAATCCTAAAACGAGATTTGAGCCTATTTTATCTAACTGAGAGGCAAATCACCCTAAAATACTTAGCTTATTGTGTTTTTCGTAGAAATCTTCTTTCTCTGCTGCTGCTCCTGAACTTTCACTTTTCCAAATTTACATTTGGAAATTTTGACTTTTCACTAAAAATTACTCCTCCATTCTGCTCGCATAGAAAAACTGACGCTTCCTTGTTCCAAAATATTTAAATAAAATTCAAACCTGCACAAACTCTTCCATCCAATCACGACTCAGCATTACAAACAACTATAAAACTCTTTGTTTTGCTCACTTCCAATACATATTCAACCTTTTTAATATTTGAAGAAACAATTAGGAAAAGTTTCCTACAAAATTTCAAAGTTTTGGAGTTCCGTAGATCAAATAAATTACGAAAATAATAATTCAAAGTTCAGTATCTATTAGTATTGTGAATGATTTCAAGATCAACTAAAATTTTGAGTGAAATTGTACGGACGATGCTAGTTCCGTTACATAGTATCATTATTAAAATTTACAACTTCGTTCATTAGGTAATTAAGTTTCTTCTAGGTACTGTCCACTTTTCTCCATTTTTCCTTTCATTTGTGGATGCTTCTTGCAACACTGAGAGTTCCAGTATTGTTGTTGTGGTCGCTGGCAGTCTAAAGTCATCTTTAAGCAGAAACTCCACCTGTGAACAATATTGCAGTATCTTTATTCTCATTAAGGTGCAATTTCGCGCTTGCGCGCGATACTTAGGTAGTATTATTTATTATTTTATTTTTATTTTATTAGGATATCCAACAGCTTTCCTTATAACTAAGTTTTGAAAATACATGTTCTTACACTTATTTGTTAAAAGAACGCGTTTATTATAAAAATCAGGGAGTGAGATTTCTGTTTTCTGATGAATTGTTAGGATATTTGTTCCAAATTAATTAGAATTTGAATAATGTTTTTAAAATTTATCCAAAACATTTTATAATATCGGTTTGTGAACCACCTCTTTTTGGCAGTTTTTTTTTTTTTAATACTATTTTAACTCGAGCATGACAAACCATTTGTTTAGTCTTGGTTCATAAGAAACTGAACTGTCACCCTATCTGTGTGTGTGATATTGGAGCCCATTTTTTTTCTTTAAGTTTTACGAGTAGACATGTGTTGCTTTGCCATGGCATTAATGGCATCAAACGACCCATAGAAAATTTATGGTATTTATAATGTTTTTCAACTCTGGAAGATTTATGGCATCTTTCGACCCATGGAATATTTATGGCGTCATTTGATCCATGCGTACACATTTGTGCATTTTTCGACCCATGGGTAATTGTGGCGTCTTTCGACCCATCGATTATTGTGGGTCTTTCGACCCTTGTGGCGTCTTTCGATCCATGGATTATTGTGGCGTCTTTCGACCCATAGATTTTTGTGGCGTCTTTCGACAGTTTCGACCCATAGATTATTGTGGCGTCTTTCGACAGTTTCGACCCATAGATTGTGTTTTTTTTTGTTTTGATCCATGGATTATTGTGGCGTCTTTAGACCCATAGATTTTTGTGGCGTCTTTCGACCCATAGATTATTTTGGTGTTTTTTTGACCCATGGGCTATTGTGGTGTCTTTCGACTTGTGGCCAAATCAACACATGCCTTCCGACCACGCATATAAACCTTTATGGATATGAAAAGTCTTTCAAGACACGAGCAGGAATTGAACCCGCACCTTTGAACCGAACCAACTAGTATTTTTTGTATTTACATACACCAGACACCAGAAGCAGCACGATTCAATGCACTGACCACTGTGCTATCGCATCTAGACTCCCCCATTCACATGGTTCACATGCGTAGCTTTTCTTATATTAGTGATGCAACAAGTATAAAAATTATTTTATTTTTGATTGGCTAAATAATAATGACGTATTTACGTCTTGAAATACCCAATATTCAGCATATAACAGTTTCCTTATAAATACTTAATCTCTTTTTTTTAGCTTTTAATTCCTTATCTGTACCTACATATTATTATGGATATAAAATTTTGAGACGCTGTTGTTAGGTATTTATATTTATTTGTGGTATTATTAAGACCTTATTTGTTTTCACAGCTAATACATGGACGAACAAACTCTTGTGACACCTATGTATATTTTAATAGAAACAAAATATACATTTCCTTCTTCTTTTTTTCTTTTTAATTTTACTGTAAGTTTGGATCAATAAAAGAAGGTGTCTGTCTATATGTGTTTGCAACTTTTAAGGTCGAAACACAATGGAAAAATACTAGCTTGATTTCGTTGCATCACCAATATAACTGAGGATTTCAATCCATCCGAGGATTATCGTTAAAACTAACTTTTCCTTTGTTTTGTTTTCGTTAGTTTATTTTGTGACTTTATAGAATATCAAGATTTTTTTTTATGATAAAAAGCAAACACACACACAAGTTGATATTTTGTTTTTACTCTGGGTACGTAAATTCAGTACTTATTACTTGTTATTTTCAATAGGGTGTTTTCCCGCACCTTGTGAAAGTTCAACTGGATGGCGCTGCTGATTATCGTCAGGAAAATGGAAACACTGATACTAAACTAACTAACTGTTTTCAGGGGTCACGGAAGACCAGCGCTACAGCAGCGCAAGGTGCTGTAGCATACGCTGAGTGGCTACCTTTTTTAGTACTGTTTTACTAAAATAAAAAATTTTCTTTCTTTCTTTCTTTCTAAAGTATAGTGAAAATATGTTCGCATACGTTATACCTCGGTATGTCTATTCAAATCACATTGATTTGTCTCTTTTATTGGTTTTTATTCTAATATTTTTTTCTGTTTTAAGAAATATCTAGTAATAGTAAAATTGTTTAGCGCCTAAGTTTCAACATTTTTTTTTTTAAGTAACCTCCACTCTGGTGCTGACTGAGAAACAGTACCATAAGCATTTGAACTCAAGTACTTGTTGCAAATCTCAACTAACGACAGTTAAAAACCATAGTTGAAAATATCATAGAAAATTTCCTATTATTGACATCTCACATTAGTCCGTTTATTGGCCAATAATGATGCTATGCGTATTTTACAAAACACAAAATATAGCTATAAATCTCTTTATTTAATTACTAGCAAATCTTTAATAATTCGTAGTTAATGGATATCACCTTTGTAATATTGCTCTAATTTAATAATTCATTAAGAGATTGTAATATCCAACAATGAATAAACTATATTTGATTTGTTTGAAAAACTAATTTTTTTTTATACACTTGACGAAGGAAAGTAGCAGCACCACAAGCACTTTATTTATAGCGCAAGTATCAGAGAGTATTCGTGAAAAAAAAAAAGTTTTTCTAATTTTCTCAAAAATGTGTTCTTTATCACTTATACATCATAAAAAACAAGTCTCCCAAAAATGTTAGTCCGTCAGTCGGTCGGTCGGTCGGTCCGTCGGTCGGTTTGTCCGTCACGCTTTGGCCTAGCGGCTAAACGAATGGTCCGATTGACACCAGATTTGGAATTTAGGAGTTTTATGCAAATTTATCGAAGGGTTCTAAGTGGTTTCTTGCTGGCTTTAATTTTGAGGGTAGCTGTCATACAACGAAAATGAAAAAAAAAATTTTTTCTCAAAAACGGCTCATAGAATCTTGATGAAACTTTGCATGACCAAGGATCTCCATATAAGATATCTTGCGCCAATATCAATTGATCTATGTAATTTTGTATAAGGGGTGTTCCTGTACCACCAAATCGTAAATATGTGATTTACCCAAAATTGGTTTCATTGAGTTTATTAAAATTTTCTATAATATTAATTCTGGATTGGTTGTCTACCTGACTGGATATTATTTATGATTTTTTTCAATAAAATTTAGTATGGTCAACCGCTCGTCGGTAGAAACTTTTTCAACTCTATTACCGCGCCATAAGGTCCAAAAGTGTTTCTACTGATGTGCTGTTCAGTGTACACAGGGTGTACCAAAAACTGAAAGGGCTTGCTCAGTAGACCAAACTGAACAATAATCCATAAGGAAAATGTGTAGGAAATTAAAAAAATCTCCATGCAAGTATCCTACGGTAGTATCCATTGATCTGTGAAAAATCATATAAAGGGTGTTCCAGTACTACCAAAAGTTAAACATGTGATTTACTCGAAATCTTTTGAGGTTTGTTTGACAATTTGAATTCTGAATTGATCTGTATATTTCATACGAACATTTTTTTTTTAACATAAATAAAAAGTTGCATTAATATGTTTATGTTTGTTTTGTTAATGTTTTGTTTGTATGGCATTACAAATTTAAGTTTGCGGTTGATAGTTTTTCCTTGAGTATTGCGAGAAAGTAAGTGCAATGCTGCTGTACCATTTATTTTGTCTGCCTTTGTGGCTCCTGTTTAAAATACTTCTGAAGATGTAGAAAATCGAAGAGGCAGACATGCAGGGCTCTGCATTATCACGGAACGAAGTAGTGAATTTTTGCATTTTAAAGCGCTGTAACTTTACGACGCAGGAGCGTAATATTATATAGGGATCCCGCACACGACCGAGCCGATTTTTTGTCGGCATCCCGCTCTGACGTGTTATCAACTGAATCTTCCGTCCATGTCCTGGCCGATAATCGCCCACCGATTCTCGCTCGTGTGCGGGAGCCCATATTCTTTGACGCAGGGCTAATATGGTGGCAGACCATTTTTCTGGGGTTTTATACATTGTATTTAATCAGATAGTCATAGTCTGCCAGGTTTACATTTCATTGTCAAATTTCAAAATAGTTAAAACTTAATTCCTCAAAAACGCAGGGGTGTAGATGTCCGCCAATATTTTTTGGATCTTTTAGAGGATGCTCCTTATCATCATTCAAAGAGGCAGACATGAGCAAATCATATAGAAATTTGTCCTTCATCACCCTTACTACTAGCTTCTTGCCAAATTTCATAATTTTAGGCCAACGGGAAATACCCGCTAGGTTTTGCTTTAGTGCATAAATGTATGGAGATGAGGACATAAAATGCTATATATTTTGATTGCGTCATTGCAAAAATTTAAATTTTCAGATCTTGCAATTTCAACCTGATACTCTTACCTGTTCGTGAGATGAAGGGTCTTGACAGACAGACAGACGACAAAATGATCCTATAAGGGTTCCGTTTTTTTTATTTTGAGGTACGGAACCCTAAAAAGAGAGAATCGACAACGATTGAGTTCGGTTCTAGCCTCTCTGGCAACCAAAGTGACCGATCAGTAGGTAATGAGTAGAAGAGTCTATGAAGCCCGGGACAATATCTGACTCTCTAGCAGTGTTGATCGTAATCAATATGACCGACAAAGTTTTGTGACACGCTTCCACATAGGGGGATGATTTTGCAAAAATGCTGAAACGTGTGTTCCTTTATTTACAGATATAGAAGTTGCTGAAGCTTTTGAAAACTTCTTTACGGATATTCCAGTTTCAACTACCAAAACCTTGAACTTATCTCCCACTCTTGCCAAATCTTATCTCGAACGACACGTAGATGTTTGCAATGTAGATTTTAAATTCAGTTACGTCAATGCTTTCGTTATAATTAAAACCTTTAAATCACTTGAAATGAAAAAGACCGCCGATATAGATGGCCTGTCAGTTAAAATTATTAGTGCCGTTATAGAAAGCATTGCACCATACTTATCAAGCATTTATCAAGTATCTTTAATAAATGTGTAGATGATGGTGTTT
Organism: Athrips mouffetella; assembly: GCA_947532105.1. Taxonomy (NCBI): domain Eukaryota; kingdom Metazoa; phylum Arthropoda; class Insecta; order Lepidoptera; family Gelechiidae; genus Athrips; species Athrips mouffetella. Next base: position 86,434 of record OX383961.1, on the reverse strand, counting down.
TTCCTGATTTGATGAAACATAGTAAAATTATTCCGTTGTTTAAAGCTGGAAGTAAATCAGACCCTACTAATTTTAGGCCTATTTCTATTCTCCCAACTCTTAGTAAGATATGTGAAAAGATGTTTTACGTGGGGTTGCTCAACAATTGATGCAGGTGTTGAGCTAATTCAAAGTATAGGTATTTGACGCCTGGGAGGAGTCAAGTGATGCCATTGGCGTTTTCTGTGATTTGTCCAAGGCTGCATCATGGTATCCTTATCAGGAAATTACACCATTATGGAATTAGAGACCAGACTCCACGCCGTCTGGAGTCGTATCTAAATGAAAGGATCCAGAAGGTTGATGTAAATGGGAAAAGGTCACTAGGATCAAAAAATTTTATGGGCGTTCCACAAGGCTCAATTCTGAGACCATTCCTGTTTATTGTATATATTAACGATTTGCCAAACCTTGTAAAGGACAAGAATGAGATAGTACTATTTGTAGATGATACGTCTTTGATTTTTAAAGTCAAAAGACAACAATCAAATTTAGACGACGTAAATACAACAATCTCTAATGTAGTTGAGTGGTTCACCGTAAATAATCTTTTACTTAACGAAAAGAAAACTAAGTGTGTTAAATTTGTTTTGCCTAATGTGAAGCCAACTGCTACTGCAAGCCTATTAGTGAAAAACTAAAAATTGAGTCTTGTGGAATCAGCTGTGTTCCTAGGTATTACCTTAGACAGCAAACTACAATGGGTACCGCATATTAATAAATTGTCGAACAGACTCAGTTCTGCAGCATACGCAGTGAAAAAAATAGGAGCTCTGACGGATGTGGACACCGCGAGGTTAGTCTACTTTAGGTATTTCCATAGTCTCATGTCATATGGCCTTTTGTTATGGGGTAATGCTGCGGATGCAAACAGCATTTTTAATCTACAAAAGCGAGCTGTTCTTGCAATTTATAAAATGAAGCCTAGAGAATCTCTTCGAAATAAATTTAAAGAAATCAACATTTTGACTTTTGTGTCGCAATACATTTATGAGAATTTAATATAATTATGTTAAACGGAATATTTTTGAGAAAAATTGTGACAGGCACAGTGTCAACATAAGAAACAAGAATCAACTTGCTTCTCATGTCAGCCGTGTTCACAAAATTAGTAAAACATATGAAGGTCAATGTATACGCTTCTATAATAAGGTACCTACCCACTGATATTGAAAGTTTACCGTTAGATAAATTCAAAATTGTTATCAAGCAGAAATTGAATAAGAAGGGTTATTATAAAATATAAGATTATCCTTAAGAAAATAATCCATGGGATTAGGCTACGGTTCTAACAGGCTAATTCAAAATTAAAATGGACTTATGTTTGATGTATCTATATCAAAACATATTTAAAAGAGCGCTTGGGTTTTTATTTTCGCTTCTTTTTTTCCCACTATGGTGCCACATTGTTTGTGAAGCGATGTAGTTTAGCTGACGTCATTAAGAGATTATAATATCCAACAATGAATAAACGATTTGACTTTTATCAAAATTATTTTGAAAAGAGGAGTCCATACATATACCACTGACAGAGGCGACAGCCAACTTACCATCGAGACAATGTCGCGAGTTGGAGAAGGAGAGTATATAGCGCGTGCAGCAGCAGCGAGAACGTACTGCCCGTCTGCTAGCCAATTAGGAACACGCGTGGTCGCGCTAACCAATCCTGAGGCTCGGTCACAGACAGTGAGAAGGGCTGGTAGGCGCGCAGTTCAAAAGCCTGCGCGCTTTTGCTAGTTGATTTTGTTTTGTCCAAGGAGTTAGTATACTAGGTTTTATCAATTTGTCTGTCAGCAGCCATCTCTATAAGTACGAAATTGCATTATAATAGTTTTGTCTAAATTGGTGGCAATAATAACAGCTAATACCCTAAAGGGCCCCATACAAAGCTCTGCCTGCAGGGCCCTGCTTGCAGTGCCACTGCCAATCGTACTTTGTGTGGGCATGCAGGGCCGACAAAATCGCCGTTACATCGGCCCTGCAAGACCACACACGGTACGATTGGCAGTGCGCACTGCAAGCAGGGCCCTGCAGGCAGGGCTTTGTATGGGCCGTTTTAACTGTGTTTGCCTTCCACCCTATCCGCCCTGTTATTTTTTTTAACGTGTTTGAAAACTCCCTAATGTCACTTTAAAAAATAGTTTTTTTTACATAATCGGAATTTTTCGGATCTTTTAAGAGAGGATAGCGGAACAAACTGGAATGAGTTACCGGCAACACTGGTCCGATGCGGATCTTTTGTTCCGATTTCGGATCTTTTAGGTCATTGGCGGAACTTTAGTGGAACCTCAGTGCAATCGGAACTTTTGATCTATTGTTAAGTCTCTATGGTCTCAATCAACCATACGTCTGAAGTGACGCTGTACGGTTTCATCCTTAGATTATGAATAACGGCAGCTTACGTTTCATCACCGTACATATGTTTTAATGCAGACGCGGCAACCTAGTTTTGGCCGCGCGCAAGCCGCACTTTAAATAATAATTTTTACTAAAATAACATTGAGTTCGTTAGCAACCGGCAACTAACCAAGACCTCAAGGAAAGAAACGCCACTCTTTTCACTGTTTGACATACGTTATTATTATTATACTTTTACCTAAATTTAACTACCGATCTTTCCTTCTACGGGCTCCATCAAACTCACCACAACTCTACGATAACTTCAATGTATGGTAACTGAACCGTACATTAAATGGTCCTTCGAGCAACAACCAGGTATTTCGTGTGTTTGTATCTCTCTCGTGATAGCGGATCGGTTCGCCGGCCTCTCACAAGTGGGTCTCACCGGTGTAATTGAGAAGTCGCACATATGGGCATTTTTCAATTTACTTGTACGCTATTGAAAAATTCATGATTTTATCAAAGTTGATTACATTAGTATATTTTTAGCAATTATAAGTAGCCTAATAGATAAATTTTGTCTTTTTATTTAAAAAACCAATCAATTTTAAATAATTATGATCTAATCAAAGAAAAATCTAAAATGTTCGCTAAATTCTGTCATGTTCGTTACCGATAGAAGTATGGCTATAATTCTAAAATGAAATTTAAGTTTCATGTTTTAATACATTTATTGGGGAAAAAAATAAGTTATTTTTCTTTTAATAATCACGTACTGTTTTTAAAAAAATCTTTATTCATTATTTTTGCATTTAATTGGTCCTTACCGTTACCTAATGAAAAATCTTAATATTTCACTTAGTGCATGAAGGAAAAAAAAATTACGCGCCCAGATGGAGTAGTAATCATGCCCATTTTGTATCGAAACCTATGCGGCCGCTCAGAGGGGTGGGAGGGTAGGTGGAAGCGGGAGACGGGGTTTGTTTTTTAACTCTATCACACATCTTTGAATACGTTACGTTAGAAAAAGATAGAGACATTTATGTTATGATATGCCCAATTAAAAACAAAATATCAATAAAGTACGACATTTATTTGTCTTTATTTGGCATGTAAAAAACAAGAAACTTCATGGTTGCTGAATTTGAAAATAGTGATGTGATGTATATTTATCGATTATTTACTTACATTTTATCACATGGCTCCTGGACTTATTTATCGAACCTCTCATATACAATGGTGATCAATTTGCAACTTGCAATAATATTGGGAACTGCTTACTTCTTTGGGCATTTGGTATTTGGTCTTTTTGCTTCTCCATACAAATATATCTTTTATTTCCTAGAGTGAGCGAACTACCGAGTGAGGCACAGGGATAGACGGCCCACCTGATAGTAAGTGGTCACATCTTGCAACTTAGGGGAGCAGATACGGTGCAGGCCTTTGAGATGTCTGTAGACTTGCCTTTTGAAGGACCCTAAATTGTTGTGCAAAGGAAACATCGAGAGGGACATTCCACACCTTGCACGTGAGCGGTAAAAGCGTTATCCACGTACGTTAGTTGGAGATGAGACGTCCAGGTGGTGAGGATGAAATCTATCACTTATCGGAATTAGATATAAAATTGCAAGGACCACGTCAAATTAAACATAAACAAATAAAAATACTTTACAAATTTTTTAACAATATTTTTAATTTATATTTTTAACTATTTAAATTATTGTATAACGTATTTACATTACGTGTAAAATAACTTTTGACCACCTATTTTTCTCGTAAATAAAAAAATAAAATAAAGTAAAACAATGTTTTGTAGTCTAATTAAAAATGTAATAGAATTAGTAACACATGCCATAGTTGATTGTTTTATTTTCTTCCTTTGCTCTTCAATTTTTTATTTTAATCTTGTTTCTGACAATGAAGAGCTACCTTCAGAAGTATGTATCGTTGCGTTCTGAGGGGGAAGCACTTGTTCATCAACCTGTAAGAATGAAAATATATTATTTGGATAAAGAGATAATGCTGAAGCTAATATAACACCAATACTTCGTTCAGTATGGTCTGTCTGCCTAACTGTTAAACGAAGCACAAAAATCTTACAGTTCTTTCAGTTCTAGGGCTGACTAAGAAAGATTTTTTCTAAATTCATCTCCTGAAGGGGTGAAACGGGGGTCCAAAGTTTGTATGGGGCTAGTTAATAATATTAATGAGACACTGCACAGAGTTATAAACGTACATACAGCTGTTTTTCAGATGGGATAGCTGGTAGAGATTATGGATTTCTGAGGATGGAAAAAACTAGTTTTTCATTTACCTTGTGACATAGGTTCTCGGTTGGAATGGCATCTTTATGAAGTCTTTTTCTGCGGGCTTCAGTTAATTCGTAATTCTACTATATTTGGTTGGAATCCAATTTTGGTCTCTCCCGCATGTTGGCACCCATTGACGTTTTTGCGCCGGATCTTTTAGAAAACTGCGTTAAATAAATGAAATAAAATTATAACGACGTCTCGATTCTATATTATTTTTTATCGACTACTTCACATCACTAAAAATCAACAACACAATTTTCTACAAAAAATTTGACCACGAAAATTGTAAAAACCAAGCGGTTTACTACTCACCAGAAAAATGTGATACCAGCAAGCTTTGTAGTTTTGCTTGCGGCATGGTTTCAGCACAATTTCACCGCACAATTATTAATGTTTTGTGTTATTTATTTTATTTCTGATATTTTATGACAGAGATGTTGTCCATGTCACATGCCGTGAACGACTATTTGGAAGAAAAGTGTGAATGTGTGTGTGAGTTACAAAATTGTATCATAGCCGGCACCCATAGTACGTTTTGATTACTACTCCTGGCGCGTAATTTTTTTTTCCTTCATGACTTAGTGGTATAATCATATTCTTAGACTAAATAATAACTAGTTTTCTTAGCTATTTGAGCTCACTATATTATAGTTATTTTAATATTGATAAATAAATGGATTTCCGATAAATATAGGCAATAATCAAGAAGATCGGGGAATTTATTATGGGACAGTCACGTAACCTGACCTACTCATAACGAACAGGACACAGTAAAGATGTAGAAAAACAGAGAAACTTGCCTGCATGTATTGATGATCAGAAAGCCATAAAAACCTTAGTTTTTTTCCTAATAAATGTAAAAGGTTATATTTGGACCAGACATCAATTTAGACGCAACTTTATGTTGTCCTGTTCGTTACTAATTAGGTCCGGGTCGTACGTTACTGGTTTTAAAGTAACGAACATGACGTAACGGAACCACATCATGCTACCGAAAATGGTTTACTCGCCTAAAAATACTGTTTAAAAAGGCTTGTTGTGGTTATATCTTTATTCCAAAATAGCTTAAACGTATGACAGTATAAAGTTAAGTTAAGTTTATTATTAATTGTTTTTTGTACATTCAAATTACTGACCGGACAATCAAACGTGAAACCAAATAGATTATATACCGCATAGCTCACTCTACCCGTAAATCTTGTTAAAATGGCCGACAACATAGAGTTAAGTTTGAGAGATTCATTACAGTGTTACCATTTGATAAATACAATACATATTTGGTAAAGAAATTCATAAAAATATCGCCTGTAACGCGGTAACGGTGCTAGGACATGTCCGTTACAACCAAATGATGGGACAGTATTTAATATTAAAAATATGTTTCTTAAGTAAGGTTTAGAGAGCTTTTTAGTATTTATTTGTAAGATAAAAAGATATTTACACACAAAAAAGTCGAAACCACAGTCTATTCTATGAAAAGTAATGTTAAAAATCAGGTCATCAGTTGATGAATGGAAATGGGACAGTACTGAACGACAAAACTGCCAATTTTTGAAATTATTCTTTATTTATTTTAAATATAATACTGTTAGTTTAATGTATGTAAATCAGCAGAACAAAAGTTGATTTAATATTTAAAAATAATTAAAAAATATTTCAAGGATATAGAGACATAAAAAAGTTAATAATTGTCCATGGGACAGTAAATTTTACGGTATGTACAAGAAATATGCCCTACGGGAACAGTCAACTACCACCAAGCTAAGGGTTGTGTACAATGCCTCGCAAGAGACCAGCAGCAGCCTCAGCTTGAACAGCGTCCTTGAAAAAGGTCCTAACCTGCAAAAGGACATTCAAACTCTCATACTAAAGTGGAGATCCTACAAATATGCCTTTACTGCAGACATCGAGAAAATGTATCGATGCATTTGGGTGTCAGATGAACAACAACTACTGCAAAAAATTATTTGGCGCGACTCGCCAAATGACAAACTACAAGAATTTCAACTTTGTACCGTAACATACGGTACAAAGTGCGCACCGTGGTTAGCTATGAGAACTTTAAAACAGCTAGCAATGGACGATCAATGCAAGTACCCAGCGGCCGCCGAAATACTAGAAAATGAATTCTACGTCGATGACCTAGTTAGCGGTCACAACGTGCTCGACGAAGCAAAGAAACTACAACAGTCGCTGATAAACTTATTGAAAGGAAGCGGCATGAACTTACGAAAGTGGTCCTCTAACCACCCAGCACTTCTGGAAAACTTGACTGAGGATCAGATTTCTACCAGCAACATCTTCGGTTTCAAACACGAAGAAGCCATGAAAACTTTGGGTCTCGGATGGAACCCACGAACTGATACATTCAAGTTCGACTGGAATCTGGAAGAAAAACCAAAATCAAAACTAACAAAGCGACATCTGTTGTCCGAGATCTCTAAACTTAATGACCCTTTGGGATGGTTATCTCCTATCACTGTGTCAGCCAAACTTATGTTCCAAAAGGTCTGGATGAGTAAGTTGGAGTGGGATGAATCGCTACCAAACGACATACAGAACGAGTGGCTCAAACTGAAGACAGAACTACCAGAAGTTAAAAACATACAACTTAACAGATGGATCGGTGGAACACGACGACAGATCGAGTTACTAGGATTCTGCGACGCTAGCGAGAAAGCATATGCTTGCGTCATATACAGCCGCGTAACAAATGAACACGGCCAGCCGACTATCACCCTACTAGCAGCCAAAACTAGGGTTGCCCCATTATCACAAAGAACAACTTTGCCGAAATTAGAGCTTAACGGCTCTCTCCTATTATCCCAACTTATGGAGAAAACTAAGGACGCCCTGTCAGGATACGAGATAACAGTCCAAGCTTGGTGCGACTCCCAAGTAGTCCTAGCATGGATACAAGGAGAGACATCGAGATGGGAAAAATACGTAGCCAACAGAGTCTCGAAAATCAAACAACTTATACCCGCTGACCAATGGCACTACATAAAGTCGGATCAAAATCCAGCCGACTGCGCCTCCCGAGGGATGTATCCTACCAAACTGGCGAACTTCGACCTCTGGTGGCACGGTCCTACTTACTACTACTAATATTTACTACCTACTCGGAACAGTAGGAAGCAAATATTTCAAAATCCTAGCTCCACTAACTTTTGAGATATTTGTATTTTTTCATGGGCTTGCTGGGGAGACGTCTCGCCAGCAAGCCCATGCTGTAACTCAAAAAGTACTGCACGTAGAATGCTGAACGATATACCAATAGAGAGTGCATATTTGATGCAATAAGCACCAAGAAAAGTGAGTCCCTAGGTCTTATGGTTTCGATGCTAGAAACAAAAATCATTTTCCCGCTGAAAATTTGGAATGCATGATGTGAAGTGCAACGTTGCCGTTCTGTGCAATTCTACATGTTGCTGTTAGAGCATTCAAAAATCAATCTTGTGTCCTTATAGTTAAGAGGTCCTGTAGACGCACGTGTTGGTTATTTTTAATTTGAGAATAGTTCGGGAGACGGTGTACTTAAAAGGCTGATTGGTTAACAAGAAGTTTTTATTTATTTGTGGACAACATGTGAAGAATAAAAGACATGATATGTATTTTGGCTCACGTATTTATATAATAAATCAGTTTTCTTAACTTATTAAATACAGGACAATTTAAGAATACTTTAAAAATTTTAGTTTGTTACTGAGACCATTAAACCTACATCTCCTCCTAGAATACAGTTGTCACAGTTGCTAAAAAGAGATTGAGGCACCAGTTAGTCTTCACGTGAGCTAAAATACATATTATCTCTTTCGTTCTTAACATGTCGTCCACAAATAAATAAAAACTTCTTGATAACCAATCAGTCTTTTACTAAGTACACAGTCTCCTGAACTATTCTCAAATTACAAATAATCTACACGTGCGTCTACAGTACCTTTTAACTATAAGGATACAAGATTGATTTTTGAATGCTCTAACAGCAACATGTAGAGTTGCACAGAACGGCAACTTCGCACTTCACATCATGCATTCAAAATTTTCGGCGGGAAAATGATATTTGTTTCTAGCACCGAAACCGTAAGACCTAGGGACTCACTTTTCTTGGTGCTTATTGCATCAAATATGCACTCTCTATTGGTATATCGCTCAGCATTCTAAGTGCAGTACTTTTTGAGTTACAGCATGGGCTTGCTGGCGAGACGTCTCCCCAGCAAGCCCATGAAAAAATACAAATATCTCAAAAGTTAGTGGAGCTAGGATTTTGAAATATTTGCTACCTACTGTTCCGAGTAGGTAGTAAATATTAAGCTTTGTTTTATCTTCCTACCTACTATATGTTCCGAGATATCACATGGGCTGGCTGGGAAAACGTCTCTCCAGCCACCCATAATTATTGATGAAGTGCTCCTACACTATGGACATTTTCGATTCGGCTTTTTTACAATCAATTGCACTAGACATGCAGTAAATGTGGAACTATTTTGCTTTTATGTAATCTTCGTAGTTTTCCCTGTATAGAATGGGCTGGCTGACGAGACGTCTCTACAGCCACCTAAAGTTTTCAGCTCGTAGTGTCGTCAGTTTTGATGCACTGAATCTGACACTTTACTGATGGAATGAACCAATTTCCACTAAATTTTGGTGTATGCCACTTGGCTATATCTCGCACGGGCTTGCTGGGAAGACGGACACCTCCTTCCTTCCTCTTTGTTTTGACGTGGCTTTTTGGCGGGAACTCGACATGGGCGTTTGCCTGCTTAATTGAAATTTTGGTTTTTTGTGCATTTAATGATTTAGTGGATAATAAAGATAGTGTGTTATGCAGTAAATTTACTACGAAGTGCGCAGCAGATGAAGATTTCAAGTGATCTCGTGTTTAAGCCCCGTTTGTGTTGTCCCAAAAAGTCACGAACATTTTCCTTCGTAAAGTTCACTATCGCTTTACGAGGGGAGCAAAAAGAAAGACATAGACATCAGACATGGCTGTATGGGCTTTGTACTCTTTGCCTTTCCGAAAGGAAGAATGAAACCAAAAAAAATAAAATTGTTTTGACGTTTTTGAGGTCATGAATGAGGTTGAATTATTTTTTTCTAATTTAATTCAACACTAGCAAGTTTTTGAATCACGCATTTGCCATCGGTTTTTTACTCGTTTATTTTGTAGATTTGTTTCCTGGTACCTAAATCATCATCATGGGTAATTGGAAGCTTGAAGTTGGAAGAATGGCAGTCTACATGTCTTTTCCGGTAATGCTTTTCTATTATTTCAACCAACCCGCCTATTTTGAAGAATGGGTAACCAACAAGAAACGCGAGATCTACCCTCCAGAGAATCAGATGGACAGAGAAGATATTCAAAAACTCATCAAAGAAATGAGATTGAAACAGATGCGCGCCTTGGAAGGAGAATAATCTGTACTTATCTACCTAGTAAATTAGATGGCTCTAAGAGAAAATAGTCAATAAGTTATTTCTATTCTTTTAAGTTTGCAATAGGTAGTTAGTTATGTATCTATTAATTTTTTTTTATTGACATTGCAGTGTGTGATGAGCCACCACATTTTGCCTCCAATATTGGTTAAAATTAAAACAACACTCATGAAAATATTTGCAGAAAAGCGTACAAAACGTGATTGATTTTGTCATAATGGATCAAATAATTTAATAATTAAAAGAAATTCTGTACATAATCAGTCTGTTTTTATTTTGTCATTTTCACATTCACATTCATAATCATCTTCTGTACTGTAGCCTCTGATGTAATAACTAATAATAATTCCTAGCAATGTAGCAAAGAGAGAAGCATAAATAGGATATGACACACCAATATATTCACTAATGAAACCTGTAGCCATGGGTGCAAGAATCCCAGCAGCGGAGCGGACACTGTTAGAGGCTCCGATCAGGGTTCCTCGGTGCCGACCACTGCTGCGTACCAGTATCATCTCCATAGATGTAAGTCTCCCTACTGCATTACCAAGAGCCAGAGGAATTAACCAGAAGATGTAAAAATACACACTTTGTGACAGTATTAATCCTGCTAATGATATGCTTATTAAAACAAATACATGTAAGTTTCTTAGACTGTAATCATCATCATTTTCATAAAAGTTGTTGATATTTCCTATGAAGAAGCTAGAAAGTGAGCCTATTGTACCTTGGAAAGATATAATATATCCAACATACTTAGGTGTGAGATGGTACACTGCTTTCAAATATGTTGAATAATTAGAGTAATATACACCTAAAGCAAAACCAATTATCCCTTTGAGCAGAAAAACATCCCAGTACGTGGCCCAATCAATGCGGAACAGTTCGGCCACAGATTGCTTCAAGCTATCCCATACCAATTGCAACATGCCGCAAGGTTCTTGTATTTCAATTGCTTTTTCTTTATGATGTTTTCTTCTATTTGGTCTGAGACTACGACATTTTGGTAGAACATACACTAGGCCTGAAACAGTTTTAAAAGTTAGAGCAGACATATATAAGTAGCAGGTTTTTACTATGTAGCTGTTGCATGAAAACAAATTTCTATATTTACCAACCTGCATTCAATAAAAAGCACAGTCCGGTAGCAAAAGCTATGTATCTAAATCCATTTTCTGGATAGCTTTCTATGACATGCCCTCCTATAACAGGCCCTAATGTAATTCCCAATCCCGAAGTAGCAGCCATTCTGCCATATATTTCTGATTGCTTTCTTTCTGATTCCACATACTCTGGGACTATGGCTCTTGTTAACATTTGTGTTTGTTTAAAGATGCCTGAAAAATTTAATCATACTGTTGTTAAAGTACATTAGGTCTCATTCTAATGATTAAGATTTTAGCTTAGGTTTTCAGATTATTGGGATACTAAGTTCATTTTCTTAAATTGGAGGAGTAGTTCTTTCTTTCTTATTGTAGTTAGAAAGTTGAGGTTCAAGAGGTAAGTTGTCATGCCCATTTTTTCTAGAATTTAAAGTTAAGTAGGTAAGTATTTATGTAAATAAATTCAGTTGTTCTTACCTAAACCAGCTCTTAGAAATAGAAACATATAAACCGATGAGGCAAATCCTTTCATAGTATATGCTATACTGGCAAATATTAGTGTAATCATTAGTATAGTTTTTCTTCCTTTCAAATCGCTCAAACTACCCTGAAAAATAAAATACCTACACATCTGAGTGATCTTGCTTATTTGTATGCAATAAGAAAAATTTTAATAAAGGTAGAATATTTTAATTTTCCAGCCAAATACAGTAGGTACAGACTATTATCTGTAGCACATATTTTTCTAATTTCTATATTTGTGATTGTCAAGTAAGTAAGGTAATGTTTCAGGGCTGGACTAGTAGAATAATGATGAGACATAGAAAATAATGATTTACTATAATGGGTCCGGATACTAGTTGGAATATCGCGTAGATGGAGCCCATGAGCCCGCAGTGCACGTGTGTCCCTCCCAGCCTCCGCACGTGGCTCGGAACTAGCGGCACGATCAGCCCCACTCCCAGCAGGTCCTGCAACCAGCGCGAGAATACAGCTGCACCACATCAGTACACTCACGCCTCTCCCGGCGGGGTAGGCAAACTGGAGGCGATCCCCTGAATCACTCACACATACCAAAAATACAACCAATTGGAGAATATACACCGGAAACGACATAGCGATAACTTTTCTTTCACTTTTTATAATAGGTTGTTATTGAAAATATCGAAAAAATCTAGTTATCAAAGTTGCTGAAAAGATAACTAATCTTTATTTATGATACTCTCTCATGTAATAAACATTATTTCATGAATATATTACTATTAATTTTCTAAAACATGCTGACAAGCAGAAAGCGAACAGATAGATAGATAGATATTTATTTAATGGCGTCACATCTCAGATGTATTTTGCACAATGTCAAGTTAACAAACAGCTGATTCACAATTTCACATGACGACATCACAACACAACCACAGTTTAGGGTCGCGTTTCAAACCAGTGAAAAATCACCCTCACAGCGATAGCTTCTAAACCAAGGAGGTTTAAGTATATAGCAGCTCTTTCTGCTAGAGGAGGGAGCTATAAGCTCCGATATTTTTACTAGTATCCGGACCCATTATAGTAAATCATTATTTTCTATCTCATCATTATTCTACTAGTCCAGGGTAAAACTTTAGATTACGGACCGTCGAATATAGGGATTTTTTATGGGGGGGGGGGGAGGATGGGAGCCCCGCCCTGTGAAGGGGGGGCTGCGGAAACCCCCTTTTTAAAAAAAATCTTTAAAGTTTTGAGGTTATGTTGTGTAAAAATAGGGTAACCCCATTTTTTTCAGGCGCGGATCCAGGATTTTGATTTGGGGGGGGGCTCACTTGAGATTTCTCAAATTTTCAGTGTAGTTACGGCAAATCGGGCTTTTACGCTTTTACGCTAGGTTTATTTTTTATCACCCCGGATATTTTAAGAGTTGGTTCTGCCCATGAAACTGAACAACTTTTCCCAAAGAACATAATCCAAAATAAGTACCTACATAAAATATCGACTTTCCATACAAACTGTATCATCAGCCATCCCATTTTGTATGAGAGGTCGACTGGCCCGTTGGTGTGGTTGGCAGTGAGCCTGCCTACTACGCGGAGGGCCTTGGTTCGATCCCCGCCTGATACTCGGTCGGTGTTATTTATCTATTTATGTATGTATGTATATCAGTCTTCGGTACCCATAGTACAAGCTTGAGTTTGGGATCAGATGACTTTGTGAGAACTGCCCCCCAATATTTATTTATATTTTACAAAAAAAATATAAGCCTACTATTGACTTCGATCTAGCAACACAGAGATGAGGTCGATGGCGAAACGAGCTTGCCCAGAAGAAGTGTATTCACTTGCGACTTGAATAGATTCAGGTTATATGAACTCGGGAACACAGATGCAGGCAAAGAATTCCACTCCTTTGCTGTGCGCATCATAAAAGATGTTGCAAATCGCTTTGTGCGAAATGCGAATATGTGGAATATCAACTAAGTGTGGGTGTTACCCTGTGGTGCTTCTAGACACCCGATGGGAGATAAGCTCTTGGGTACTCTCTCCGAAGCAAAATTCTGTAAAAGACCTACAGACATGCAACTTTGCGACGGTGGACCAAACTGTGAATCTTGGATTTCACGAGCATCTCACCAACAACGAGGTTTTTGGCTCTGTGATCTATCGAGCCATCCCTAAGGTGACAGCAATTATCCATGCAGGATCGGACTTGTGCTTTATATAAATCTAAAAGCTGTCCAGGCGTGAAGTATCGCTTATTTTTTCCGAGAAAACCCAGCTTTTTTGGCCTCAGTTTGGACTTTTGCCTCAATATCAGCGTCGGATTTCAGGTTTGCACAAAATTTCATACCGAGAAGCTAGAGGCTGTCGATAAAGATGTACCTAGATGATACAGATGTACCTAGAAAAGTAGGAGCCAGATTAAACGGGCTCTTTTTGGCGGTGAACATACATGCTTGAGTTTTCGTGGCAGTAAAGCACACCAGATTTTTGCCATCCCACTGGCTTTTGCGGTAGATATAAACAATTATATCTCTGTATTACAATATTGTCAACTGCGTACTTACACCCAACGATCCCAAGTACAATGAGGTCGTTGATCTATAGCATTAAAAGTTTCTCAGAGAGAACAGACCCCTGAGAAACTCCGGCATCAATAGTCATGAGGTCAGAAGAGCAGCCGTCGAGGACTACACGGAACGATCGTTCGCCCAAGAAGTCAAATACCCAAGAGCAAAAGTCAGTAAAAATCCTGATCTATCGGCCATCGTGCCCTGGCGGGCGACCATGTCTCGATATGTCGTCACTTAAGACTAAGACATGGTGGTATTTAAGACATGAAGATGTTGCGGAGATTCCTAGTGTCCACAACACTGGCCAGTCAAGTTAGATGCGACAAGTGACCTCTATCAAGATCTTTAACATGCTAGTTCCTTTGAACTAACCAACTACAAGATCTTCAAGAAGTTTGTTGTACCTAGGACTATTTTGTCCCAAGTAGACGTATTTGTCAACAACGTGGGTTACATACAACAGCTAGTTAGACATAATTTATTTCTTGTTAATCCTCATTTTAAGACCCACTGTTTGCATATTGTAATCATTGTGCCTTTAGCCAGCCATTCTTAGCCATTAGGGTAAGGTTAGGGTAGGGTATGTCATACATACTATCACGCCTTGGTAAGGTATATAGTCAGCAAATCGAAGGTGAGTTACGTTCTCGCCATTAATTTTGATGCCAAAACTTGTCAAGTCCAGGAATTCCAAGACGTCTGTAAATGCATTGGTGCACAGCTTAGGAGACATGACGCTCCTTGTCTCATCCCTTGCAGCAGTTGATAAATAGATAAACGTGGTTCTCGAATCCTGGTGTTGGAGACGAACTTCTATAGTGGTGTTTTTGTACAGTTGGAAGGCTTTTGTAATGTTTCCAAAGAGTTGAGCCGAAAAACTACAAATAATCTCGAACTTTTCATACCAAATCCCTAGCAGGACGAGTTTGTATGTATAGGGAGGCCAACATTTTTAGGCGTTTTTCGTTAAGAAAGTTGTTCAGTTCCTTAGTTGATCATTGTTAACTTCTTTTACCCCTATATAGAAGTTGTCAGTAAATAACAGTAGGTATCGAGAGGCATTAGAGGCCAGGTCGCTTGATGGTTTTGGGGGGGGGCCATGGCCCCCTGGGCCTTCCCTGGATCCGCCAATTATTGTTTTGCACACACCAAAGGGGAGATAAGTGTGGGAGAAGATGCCCCCCCCCTCTCTGACGGGGACCACCCCTTTCTGTAGGGGGACTGCGGAAAGCCCCCTATTTCTGTTTCGTGGGTCACCATACATGGGATCTAACACAACATACCACCTCAAGGTTAGGTAATTTCGAAGGGAGAGGGCTGTTTCCCCCTCATCTTCCGCTTCTCAAGTAGGACTGTGGAATTTCGAACTTTCACAGCTCCGGAGCTGCGGGAAGTGCAGCCCCTTCGCCCTTGCGTAACAAGTGCTAGGCACTCACGTTCGCCTCCGCAGCTTCGGCTCGAGTGTGTTATGAGTATGAGTGAAACGAAACAAACGTCAACCATGACAGCTCACTTGACAGCTGACTTGGAGTCTGTAGTCTGTAGCCCGAGCCTCAAGATGTAAAACTAAAACGTGTCTGGAATATTATAATATAATGTGAATTATTAATAGAGTGTCTTATTTTAAAGTGCCTCTGCTCAATCCATCAAGAACCACTCAAATATGGTGTCAGAAGTGTAACGTGAGATGAATCGCTGAGTGAAGCCGCCAACGGAAATTTTCAAGGTCAAGGCAATAAATCGTTACGAAATCATGCCAGGAGAAGGAGAAAACGGGTCATCAAAGCGCAAAATCACCATGAACGGAAGTCTAGAACCTTTATCCCTTGAAGGAGATACGTCGCATAACTGGAAAAAATGGTTTCAATCGTTCAAAATCTATCTGAAAGCAACCGGCATCTGCGATGAGTCAGACGATAGAAAAGTCGCCGTATTACTTCATATGCTAGGACAAAATGCACTCGACATTTTTAACTCTTTTCAAATGGACGAAGAAAAGGTGAAATTTGACGACTTGGTAAAGAAATTTAATGATTATTTTGTACCAAAAACGAACATTACCTTCGAGAGCTATAAATTTTTCACAAGAAAACAACTACCTGATGAAACGATTGAAGACTTTTTGATGGACTTAATAAACAAGAGCAAGCACTGTAATTTCGATACCTTGAAAGACAGGTTAGTCAAAGATGTTTTCATCTGTAATTTACATGAGAAATATCAATTTGTCAGAGAAAAACTTTTGTTAGAACAAGATCTTACCTTAGAAAATGCTATTTCAATGGCAAAGACACTTATTCAGACACAGTCACAAGCTGTAACATTAAATAATGGAAACAATCAATCGTCAACGGTCTTGTATACAAGTCACAAAGCAAGAACTAGTCATCAGAGCAGGCAGAGGTCAATGTCAAGAAACAAAATGAATCAAGAGCATAATCGTCACACGTCAAGGTCCAGGCATCGATCTAGTCAACAACCAGTGTCCAGTCAATCACATTCAACTTGTGGTCGCTGTGGTCAAGTCCACCGATACAAGTGTCCCGCAACAAATGTCAAATGTAGATGGTGTGGAGTCCGTGGTCACTATGAAGCTCTGTGTAAGTCAAAACAGTCAAAGCGAGTCAACCACATGGACATGAAGGACAGTGAAGAAGATGAAGATAACTTTTTCATTGGACTTTTAAATTCAAAATGTAAGCCAGAGTGGACAATTGATTTATTCATAAACAAGTGTAAAATTGAATGTATTTTAGATACAGGAAGCGATGCTAATGTTATGTCTTTAGATGTCTATAACTTACTTCAGTTAAATAATATGTCAACTTGTAATGCCAAAGTGACTTCCTATACTGGAAATGAAGTGAAAATTGTTGGTCAACAAAATATTGAATGTCAATTCAGGCGTCAAGGTCAAAATGTCACTCACAAGGTTTTATTTATTATTGCTGATATTAAGTCACCTACTATTATTGGAAAAAAGACATGCTCTGAGCTAGGACTTGTAAAACGAATTTATAATCTAGAAAAGTCTAACAAAAATTGTAATTTACAGGATTTACAGGCTATGATTAAAAAATATGCCTCGGTGTTCAAAGGCTTGGGTTGTCTACCAGGTGAATGTCATTTTGAGACTAACAAGGATGTGTTACCACGAATTGATGCTCCTCGCAAGGTCCCCTTCTCACTACATGAACGTCAGAAAAAGGAACTAGGTCTAATGGAAGAAATGGATGTCGTTATCAAGGTCACCGAACCAACACCACGGGTAAGCTCACTGATTTTACTTGAGAAGAAAAATGGTAGTCTACGAGTCTGTCTAGATCCCAGGAATCTGAATAAAGCCATCAAACGCTCACACTATCCAATACCTACAAATGATTATGTACGATCTAAACTACATGGAGCAGCATACTTCTCTACGCTGGATGCTAGCAGTGGTTTTTGGATGTGTAAATTAGACGAAGAAAGTTCTTTCTTGTGCACATTCAATACTCCATTTGGACGTTATAGATTTAAGCGTCTACCCTATGGTATAAACTGTGCACCAGAAATATTCCATCGCATCATGACTGAAACTTTCGGTGTGTTGCCAGGCGTAATAGTCTATGCTGATGATTTACTTGTCTATGGAACTACCAAAGAAGAACATCACAGAAACTTGCAGCGAGTTTTTGAAAAAGCTCTAGAAGTCAACCTGAAATTCAACAAGGATAAATGTGTGTTTGGCACAACACAAGTAAAATATGTCGGTCATGTCTACTCAAGAAATGGAGTTCCCCCTGATCCAGAGAAAATACGAGCTATAAAGGATATGCAGTCACCATCATGTCTGAAGGACTTGCAACGATTCTTAGGAATTCTGAATTATTTAGGAGGATTTATCAAAAACATGGCAACACTGACTGAACCGCTACGAGATCTATTAAAGAAGTCAAGTGACTGGCAGTGGAATGCAAGTCAAGAAGCAGTATTTTGCCGTCTCAAGCAGATTATTTGTGAGGCACCTGTCTTAGCCCACTTTGATGTCAAGAAACCAGTTGTTTTGTCAGTTGATTCTAGTCAGTCTGCTGTCGGAGCTGTAATTTTACAGGATAATCACCCAATCTGCTACGCGTCTAAAAGCATGACTCCTTGTCAACAACGTATGGCACAGATTGAAAAGGAGCTGTATGCCATAGTCTTCGGATGTCTTAGATTCCATCAGTACATCTACGGTCAGGTGCTGAACGAATGCAATGGCTAAAAGAAGCAACCATGTTAGACCACACCATGCAGTTGCTAAAACAGTATTATAAAGATGGATGGCCGGAGAACAAGTCAAGAATTCATACACTAGCTCTACCTTATTGGAATAACCGTCATGAGATTCATGTTATTGACGAGCTGGTACTTAAAGAAGTTAAACAATTCACCAAGGAGTGGGGAATAGAGCACAAAACCTCGAGTCCCTACCTGCCACGTTCCAATGGTCTAGTCGAGTCCGGAGTGAAAATTGTGAAACATATACTTACTAAATGTGAAGAAGCCGGAGATGATCCATACTTAGCTCTACTACAATACAGAACTACACCAAGAGGTAACCTGCCATCTCCAGCTCAGTTACTGATGTCAAGGTCGTTAAGAACACAAGTACCTACACTCTTACAACATCTAAAGCCTAAAGTGGTCGATCAAAAGGAATATATAAAAAATAAGACAAAGAATATGGGTAAACAAAAACTTTATTATGATAAGAAGACAAGAAACTTACCTGTATTGTCTATTGGAGATAACATATTATTCAAGAAGTCACCTGATGCTAAATGGACCTCAGGAAGAATAATAAGACAGTGCAAGGAACCTCGTTCTTTCATCATACAGTCTTCTGAAGGTGTAACATACCGAAGGAACCGTCAGCATATTCTCTAACATTCTGTCACACCAGTTGAAACGTCACGGAAAATACCAACAGTTTCTCAGTCATTTTCTGATAAAAGAAAAGAAAAAGAAAGAAGGAGAGATTGGTTGGAAATAGTGAGAGAAGAATGGGTAGAGAACAATCAGGAAAATGAAGGATATGGAGAGGAAAATTTGGATATATCAAGCAGAGAGGAAAGTCAGAATTTATCAAGAAAAGAGCAAACTCGTGATGAAGTAAAGAGAGAGGGAAATCAGGACATTTCCAGAAGAGAAGAAAGTTATAGTATGACAGGACAGAGAAAAGAAGTTTCTTTTCAGAGCCAAGAAGTACCTAGAGAGACGCCTATCGAGCGAGTAGAGAGTTCAACAGATTCTGATAGTCACATACAACAGCCTAACTCATGTCTGAAGAAGACTAGGAGTGGTAGACAGGTCAAGCCGCCGCTTAGGTTTGCGCTTGAAATAGATTGACTGTATTATAAATATTATGACTATGCTAATGACTGGTTATATACCTACTAGGTTACCAAGGTTTTATTAATTTTATTATTGTGATGACAATTGTATTATGAATTTAAGTCTGACTATGTTATGCACTGTAATGTAAGATGTAATAATCTAATAATAATGTTTTGATAATAAATTCTGATATTATAATGTATGTCGCATGTTGCATTGATATGACTTTCATATTTTCATGCAACTTAAAATTTGTAATTTAATTATTATTGACTCATTAAGTCTCATATCAGCTTATTCTTGTTTTGTAAAAAAAAGGGAGATGTTATGAGTATGAGTGAAACGAAACAAACGTCAACCATGACAGCTCACTTGACAGCTGACTTGGAGTCTGTAGTCTGTAGCCCGAGCCTCAAGATGTAAAACTAAAACGTGTCTGGAATATTATAATATAATGTGAATTATTAATAGAGTGTCTTATTTTAAAGTGCCTCTGCTCAATCCATCAAGAACCACCCAAATAGAGTGGTGCCTGGCTCTTGTTACAGCGGGCGGGGGCTGCACTCCCTCCGCTCCTCCGGCTTTATAAAAAAAAACTCCATCCATTAGAGTCGGCAGCTTGGAATCGGGGTTGACTAATACGGTTCTGTTACCAATTTTGAACCTAATCTATCCTATTTGGGGTTGATAAATCTAGTTCTGTCAACATTCTTTAACCTAATATATCCTATTTGGGTTTGGTCAATTTAGTTCTGTCACTTTTTGACCTAATTTATCCCATCAGGATTGATTTGAGTAAGAAATAAGAAACACCAAAATAAATTTACAATTTATTTATTGTAATACAATACAAATATTTACAATTATTTTCTTTTACTTTTTATAATAGGTTGAAAATTACCTATTGAAAATAGGTACTGAAAAAATTTAGGTATCAAAGTTGCTGAAAAGATAACTCTAATCTTTATTTATGATACTCTCTCATGTAATAAACATTATTTCATTAATAGATTACTATTTATTTTGTAAAACATGCTGACAAGCAGAAAGCGAACAGCTGATTCGCATTGACATCACATTCACAACACAACCACAGTTTAGGGTCG
Organism: Athrips mouffetella; assembly: GCA_947532105.1. Classification (NCBI taxonomy): domain Eukaryota; kingdom Metazoa; phylum Arthropoda; class Insecta; order Lepidoptera; family Gelechiidae; genus Athrips; species Athrips mouffetella. The sequence goes on along the minus strand of OX383961.1, from coordinate 65,679 downwards.
CGTTTCAAACCTCATGCCGGCTGCAGACTCTTACGAGGCGCCTCGTGCGAGGCTCTCGCACGAGCTTGGCGAGTGGAGGCTGCAGGAGTGCTAGCCATCCACACTCTCGATTTATTCAGTTGCCCGCTTACTAAATTGAAGTTACTGCGTTAGCCACTAAGTCGCCATTAATGATATATTTTTTTGTTGTTTTGCTGCTGTATAGGTAGGTATATTTAATTCTTTGCTAATCCGATCCCATGCGTCGTTCATTTTATTTTTATCCTTGTGATATAGTTTTTTTTATTTCAAATAATTGGTTATATTTGATAAAATTCCACAAAAGTGGTACACAAATCATTACTCCACCCTGTAGTGACAAAAAACACGTGGGTCCTTTTAACAACAAAGTGAGCGAGCACGAGATTGTGGTCGATTCCCTCGCCTCACCCCCTCGCATCCGAAAAACCGACACAAAACGGAGCGCCAGCGAGGCTACGGCAGACGAGGGGACACGAGCGCACCGTCCTCACTCTCGTGCTCCCGTTCCCTCGTGTTGCCTCCTGGAGAGTCTGGATGGGGCGTCACAGCGATAGCTTCTAAACCAAGAAGGTTTAAGTAGCAGCTCTTTCTGCTAAAGGAGGGAGCCATAAGCGTATCACTTTCTTGCCAGGGACCTCCATACTAAAATGTATGGATTTTTTCAAATCCGAAAAGCCCCTTTATGAAAATGACAAAGAGGTATGGTGCTCTGATATTCCAGCGAAACACAAGAAACACATTGTACATGTAATTTATATTACCAAATAAATGATTATGATTATGTAAAAAGCCGACTCTTAAAGTAGGCCGTGCTGCAGTGGTTTCTTGCCGTTTCTTTTACGCGGCCATAGCACGATTCGAAACGGCGTAGCCTCGCTCTATTTGAATTGTATTCTGCATGACATTTAATAAGTATTCTGCAAAGAACCTACATTGAATAAATAATCTGAATCTGAATCTTCCTCACTGAGAAGTATGTGACATGACATGGGACTAATAAATGCTACAGTTTTTCTGGTAAAAACACTTACCATTCAGGAAAAAAACGGTCAAATCAAATCATTTATTACTGTGAGACACAAGTTAGTCAGAGATGAAACAGTACAGACAAATAAAGATCTATGTGCTCTGCCCTTTGGCGTACAGATTTTTCATGAATTAAAATCTAATTAAAACTACATTAAAATCTTAAAATATTCAAAAATAATTGCTTAAAAAAAAACATCAATAATTTACATCAAAACGGTGTTAAAAATCACGCATAAAATTGCTATTACGGATTATTTACGCTTCCGTTCTTAGTATTAATGATCAATTCACAAGTAAAAAACGATATTTTTTCACTTTCGTAAACAAAGTTTATACTAAAACATTAGATTTTTAAAGATATCTTGATTTTTGTAAAACTTAACCGAATAGCATGGGCGACAGTGAGATGCTTTACAAATCACTGGCTCATACAGAATATGTATATGGCGGACTCTATAGTTTTTTGATACTCGTTACGGAACGGAAATCTGGCAAGGGCAAGTTGGACTTGAGTGCCGAGTTCCATGAAAACCAACCATCACCCACATGAACCCCTCAGATGAACCCACTGATTTTGTCTATTTCATAGCTGTTCACTATGTAACAATTTCTTGCGATTCAAGTGGTACCTATATTATGTTTAATATACTACAAACCAACCGTAAAGGTAAATTTCCTCTCGTATTAAGTATTTGAACGTACAATATGCAAGGTTACGTTAAAAAAAAAGACTGTCAATACCAATGATATTGACAAAGAGCTTGATATTGATCTTACATATAATACTAAATAATACGATGATTGAAGCGGTGCTTTTTTAATACATCTATGGCCATGGACGCAAGTACACTTCAATAGAAAATGGGCACTACGTGTTATATATTAAGTAATATTTTTACCTCTGGGACTTCTGAGAGCTTCTTTAGGGTGTTTTCCTATTGCTATAGGGTGTTTTCAACCACCTTTTAGAAGTTCTACTGGGTAGCGGCGCTGCAGATCAGCTGGAAAAACCATCATTGATTACATGGTGGCACATGTTATCAATATGACCTATTATAGTTTTTATTAAGTTTCCATCCACAGTTAATGAAGCAACCTCCGTGGAAGCAACTTAGAGGCCGTTCCGTAATAATCGTCCCGCCGAATGCCCGCCGCCGCCCGGTTTCGGGTGATTTTTATTTGGAACGCATCAGCCACCACTTGTCAACCATATGCTAGCGGCATTGCCAGATCATCGCAAAGTGGGCTATTTCCATTCTTTTTTGCATTAAAGCATATCTTCAACGTCGATGTCTGTACAATCAAACACTCAGTTACTTTACGGACAATGCGACACAATTTTGCCTCTCTGATAAGTAGGTACGTCAAATTTTTTTAATAACCGAATTTCACTAGCGCCAATATCACTATTTCAACAATATTGCCAGTTTTAAATCTGTTTATTTATTTTTATCTATACCTACATAAATAAAAATCAAATGACGTACGTTTGTCTAAAATCACAAATAAGTAGGTACTTTCAATTATCAATCCTGTAATAATTAATTAAGGAAACTACTATTATATATTTTGGTATTTATCTCATTACTTTATATATTTTATTATAATATGTTTGTCATATATATTTTATTTATTTATAGGTATTATATATATATATATTAGGTAGGTTATTTTATTTCTTGTGTTTATGCATTAATTTATTCATTTATCCGTTGTACTTAGTAAATAATATTAACAATTCTTTTTATGTAGGTATTCTGCAAAAATATTGTCAACTCCTTTAGCCTCTCTAAGGTTGGCTGGAAGAAATTACATTTAGGGATAAGTCCGCCTTTGCATAGGTACTATTCTCGTTTGTAATTTGTCTCCTTTTATTTGTGATGCAATAAAGAATATATACATACATACATACTATTTTGACAAACCCGTCTTGGTGTGGTTGTAAATTATCCTACCTTCTACGCCGCGCGTTTGATCCCCACCCAAGGCAAACATTTGTGTGATGATCACAAGTGTTTTTTTTTTGTCTGGGTGTTATATATCTATGTATGTATTTTACAGGCTTTGCCTAGTTTAGGATCAGATGACCTTGTGTGAAATATCCCATTATATTTTTCTAAAAACTTTGTTTAGTTCTAACTGAGTCATGTTGTTTTAGGCACCTATCTATGTTTTTGTAATTTACCTACTCAGTTCATAGTCTTATTATTCAGTTTGTCTCCTTTGTCCAAAAACCGTCCCTTTCTAGGTCCCTGTTCAAATTGCATGTTGTGTTTGCCTGTAATTGGGTGTACCTATATGTAAGTCCTGTAAAAGATGTTAGTAGAGTTAAGTCTATGTGTATTACCTGTTGGCAAACCTTAATAAATAAATAATAAAAATAATTATGTCCAAAACTAGATACAGACACTGGCACCACTCACTGTTATTTACTAGCCAGCTAAGTAGTATTTCTGTATTTTATACATATACGCACCGAAAAAGTACTCACCTAATTTAAATATAATGATGACGATTGATTAATGGAAAGTAAATAGCTACTAATTTATCTCTTCATTCTTTAAAAACCCAGCGATTATCTTAGTGAACAAACTTATGTAATATCAATCAATATGAGTAATCTAAGGAAACTTGTAAGTGCACCAAGAAAAATAATAGTTTTAGGTATTAAGAGGTAGGTAAGTATTATATTGTAATAATGTTTATAATCCGTAATTTTCGTAGGTTTTGCTGAGTTTCAAAACCTTGCACCGAACTGGAATGAGGGTCTTTGAAGGAGACAAGCGAGCTCTGATGGCGGCGAGGCACAAAATAAACGACGAATACAAAAAACACAAAAAAGTATCTGATATAGAATCTATCAAAAGTGTAAGTTTGACCATACTTATAATTAATGTACTTTAGTTTGGTAGACCCTCAGAAGCCCCGTGGGTTCACATGTGAACCCAGATCGCATCCTTCCGTCAAGCCCCGCAGGTTCACATGTGTACCCGGAAACCGATTTTCGAATTTTGCCTTATTGCAGAAAAACTACGGTTTATTTTGGTTTGGCATGTATGGTGACTTTAGACCTCAGAGTAAAAAACTATAGAGCCCGCCATATACATATTCTGTATGAGCTAGTGAAGTGTAAAGCGTCTCACTGTCGCGCATGCTAGTCGGTCAAAAAACTCAGTTAAGTTTTACAAAAATAAAGATAGCTTTAAAAATCTAATGTTTTAGTATAAACTTTGTTTGCGAAAGTGAAAATATATCGTTTTTTACTTGTGAATTGATCATAAATACTAAGAACGGAAGCGTAAATAATCCGTAATAGCCATTTTATGCGTGATTTTTAACACCGGTTATTTCCTGAATGGTTAATGTTTTCACCAGAAAAACTGTGGAAGTAGCATTTATTAGTCCCATGTCACATATTTCTCAGAGAGAAAGATAAAAATTTTACGTTTTTAGGATTTGATAAAAAATTTACACATTTTAGTATGGAGGTCCCTCGCAAGAAAGTGCTACGCTTATGGCTCCCTCCTTAGCAGCAAGAGCTGCTACTAAAACCTCCTTGCTTTAGACCTTATAAAATTACCTTTCGAATGACATATAAACCATAGAGGTAGAGTGGTTGTTCTCTAAGGAACAACCAAACCCCCCGTGTAAGCCGTCTCAAATGCTTTCAGCGCCTGACATTTGTGACGTCACACTGTTTAACTGTCATAATCAAGTAGTGATGAGGTATTGTCGATTTTTATATCGATGAATTTTGGATACAGGTGACAAAATTTGTGAAAAAAAAAACAAATACTATCAGATTTTTTTTATTATTATGGATTACTTATTTTTAAACTTGTATTATGTAAATAAAAAGGCCGATATAAGTTTATAATTTTATTTTTAGCTTAAAGAAAAAAGATCCTTAAATAGGTATATCCTTAACAATAACTATCATTATGACAATGGATAATCATTTTATTATTTTCCATTAGGCAGTGTATTTAATACTTAATAATACTACTAATACTTAAATAAAATGTATAAAAAGCTATTATTAGTACAGGTTTCACTCATGATTCTTCATGACCAGCAGTTGTCTTTTTCACTACGTACTCAAGATTAACAATCATAATATAATCTGTAACAAAACGCATTTTTAAGTACAATATCATAAGAATATTCTATTTTAACACTTCCTGTGTTCGGATAGATCTACAAAGTAGACAATTGCCAAATTCTCAGTACCGGAGACGCTTTACCAACTAGGCTCAGGGTCCCGCATGATGTTGTAAAATTTGCGATCTCTATACGTATTTCAACGTTGCGTTTGTGCTTCCACCTAATAAGCATTACCTGTACTAGCTCAACAAGTCCTATTTTTGTAAATATAATTCAAGTCAAAAATTGGTAACACTACGTATAATTCAAAATGATTAAATTTTGCAATTTTCTACTTGGTAGATTTATCCGAACACAGGAAATGTTAAAATAAAATCATTTTCAATCAATACGTAGTGTTACCAATTTTCGACTTGAATTCTTTTCGCAATAATAGACTACTTGAGCTAGTAGTCAAGTACAGCTAATGCTTACTAGGTGGTAGCACAAACACAACGTTGAGATGCGTATAGAGGTCGCAGATTTCACAACATCAGGCAGGATCACAGTAGCCTAGTTGGTAAAGCGTCTCCGGTACTGACGGAGAAGACGCAGGTTCGAATCCTTCCTGTGGTTGTAAAATTTTGCGTTTTTCTACTTTGTACATCATCATAAGTTCAAAACTATTCTATTAAAGGGTTTAGAACAAAACTCAGTTTATTGGCCTTCCAGGCTCCGATATTAATACCACCAACAGTTGTTGTTTTCTCTCCTTATTTAAAATGTACAAACATAAACACCTGTAACAAAATACATTTTAATGTACAATATCATAAGTTAAAAACGGATGTATTAACGTGCCACCAAATTTGAGTAAATTTTTACCAAATAATATCCACCAAATTTTGTCTACCAAAATGGATGAATGTACACCGAATTTGCTTCTGGCACTTCGCCGGCAGCGGCCGCGGCACGCTCTCTCCGCTCGCTCGGCTCATGCGTTGTGGTCGCAAGATAACCTTACACAACTTAACCGAAACGGTTATCCAAATTTGGTGTACGTTCAGCCAATTTGGTGTACTTTCATCCATTTTGTCTGTAGTGTATTGGGGTATAAAAAATTATTTTGGGAATCATTTAATTTGTTGCCGTTAAAAACTATTAAAACATAACTCACTTTATTGTCCTCTCCAATATTGATTCCACCATCAGTTGTCTTTTTCACTATGTACTTATTGATTAACAATGATTAACCTGTAACATAATATATTTTATGTATAAAGTCATAAGTTATAAACTATGCTATCAAAGGGTTAAGGGTGTATCTCAGTTTATTGGTCTCCCAGGCTACGATATTGTTACAACCAACAGTTGTCTTTTTCAATATAGATAAACAATCATAATAGCCTTTAACAAAACGTATTTTATGTACAATACCATCAGTTGAAAATATGGCATCAGTGTTTAAAATTTTACTAAAACCTAGCTGAACACCTCATAAAATTAAAATATAATATATCAAGCCATTTGGTAGGTACGAGATTTGTGCTTCGCCGCAGTTGGATAAAAATATATCGATGTAAGAAATCCCATCACTATATCATGTTTTGATATCAATGTTTATCATCATATTTTTATGTAAAATTTACTAATAAAATGCGATATTGAGCATACACCTAATATACCACAATGTATTGAGTACTACACAATATTTCGTGAAGCAAAATATTGCGTATTATCAAAAATAAACTAAAAAATACTTACGCATGATACGATATGACTTCGGCACTGTTTTCTTTGTAATTTTCTCGGGCATTGCAGCCTAATACGCAACAAAACATTTTTCACTAACTTTCTGAGCAATTCCTGAGCTCAAAACATTGGCTGAAACACACTTTTATACTAAAATTTTGCAAAAACAACCACTAAGCAAATAAACAACAACTTGCACAGTCTGACAGAAAAATGGAGGCATAAACCTTCCAAATTAAGTGACACCTTACAGGAGGGGTTTTGTCCTATGTTTATGGATCCTGCATTTTTAGTCGGATTATGCTTATCATTATAATCCGACCAAAAAATGCCTGTGGCGGGGGAGAATCGAGTATAACCAGACGATATATTTCTAGCTCTTTCTATTACGATGAATCACTTCTAGTTGAAGTGAGATAAAACCTGGTTATGAACTAATGCTCAATACAATCTGTCTTTTATACGTTAGTATTATATAGTCTAAGGGAACAACCCTTAGGGTTGTTCGGAAATAGGTATCAGCGATTACTTCCCGCGCGCTGAATACCCGACCAATGTAAGTAGGTCTTTTGGCGGGAAAAAATTGAAAATTCGCGGGGTTAGCTGCTTCACAGTTGCATGAAGTTTCTACACAACTTACAATTGTTTTAAGAGGCCTATTACAAAATTTCGTTCAAAAAATTTAAAAGTGGAAAATCTTACTCGGCGTCCAGATTTTTCGACATTGTTTTGGAGCTGAAACTAAACAATATAAATACTTTTTGTATTTTCAAGTTATTCGATACTATTATTGCGTTTGAAAGGCCAGCGCATCGGATTATGGAGAAATTTGGCAATTTTAAGTTCGTTCAATTAAGGTATTAAAACGAATTGTTTTTAAACAAACGTAGGCGATTTTGATTTTCTTTATAACAAAGTTTAGTAGGTATGGTATAAGTTATAAGAAATTATATTAATATAGTAAAGAGCAATTTGCAGTTAAACCTGAGCGTTTTTTGTAGTTTTTTTCTTTCGGAATTGATTTTTTTCCTAGACTTTCCCAATATATTTTTCAAAATTCCGAGGCCGCTACGAACTACACTATTATACATATAAGAGATTTTATAGCATTATTTTAATTTTGTTTGCTCAGCCCAATAGTTCAATCTACGAGCTCAAAAAAGTGCCTTTGCGCATTTTATGAAAACTTGCTTCGGAATATTGGCTATATTATATCTACCAATATAAGGAAAAATTGTATGTACAAAGCGAGGCCGCTACGAACTTAAATAATAACTATTCTTCAATATTTTATAAGTTAAAGTTGTCAAAGTCTTTCCGTTTCTCAGATTAAGGGATCCCGCACACGACCGAGAATCGGTGACCGATTTTTTGTTGGCATCCCGCTCTGACGTGTTATCACCTGAATCTTCCGTCCTTGTCCTGGGCGATAATCGGCCACCGATTCTCGGTCGTGTGCGGGAGCCCTTAGGAAGCCGAAATTAGCTATTTTGCGCAAACACGCCAAAAACACGCTCAAAATGTAATAGGTCTCTTAAGTTAGACACTACCTGTTGTAAATTTACGAAAATCTGTGTTACTTACTTACCTACTCAATTGTTTATTTATTAAAAGAAGTTCCTTTTTCAGATGATACAGTTTGCAAACGATGTTGAGCTGGAGTTGAGGACGCAAGTCATCCAAGCAAGAGAAATTAAACCTGGAGTGTTTGGTAACCAAATATACCTATTTACATTTTCAGTGCCTCCTTTTAAGAACTTAAAATTGAGTATTGACGACTTCTTTTGTTCATCGTCAAAATGTCGTATTAAGTTTAAAATAAATCTATTTCCACCTGCATTAGACCAGATCTGAAATAAAACAGAAGCTAATAGGTATTGGTCTCTGTCTTAAACTTAATATCTGATAGTACTACTTTATTATTACTAACAATAAATGTATTTATGTATTTAAGGCTGGAAGACCGTGTTAATATTACAATACTAAATTAAGAACTATGACATTAACCAACACCTATAATTACAATTTAGCTACCAATACTTTATGGCAAGAGCAAGCCCATTGACAAGTCGGCTTGCTCTTGACCTCGATGTTATATACAGGGTGTTAATTTGATTGCGTGCCATAGCTTAGGGGATGGTTCAGTAACGATAAAGGAACTAAAAAAATCTATTTAAAAAAATCCTACTTAATTTTTAGGGTTCCGTACCTCAAAAGAAAAAAACGGAACCCTTATAGGATCACTTTGTTGTCCGTCTGTCTGTCTGTCTGCCTGCCTGTCTGTCTGTCTGTCAAGACCCTTTATCTCACGAACGGGTAAAGGTATCAGGTTGAAATTAATACCATATATTAAGATCCATGAACCACATAAGATCTGAAAATTTCAATTTTTTACAACGACGCAATCAAAAGATATGGCATTTTATGACCTCATCTCCATACATTTATTCAAAAATGAAAAACCTACAGGGTACTTCCCGTTGACCTAAAATTATGAAATTTGGCAAGAAGCTAGGTCTCACAGTACAAATAATGGGAAAAGTCTGAAATCATTAAATATTACAACTTTTCTCACAAATAATCGTAACCAATTGTGGTGAGCTCCCGTTTCAAGAACATTCATATAAGAGAGGGGTCAAGTTGGATGGTTGCTGAGGCGATTTTTGTTTTAGTTCTATTTAAAAACGGGAACACTTACAAACTTGAAAATTGGTATGTTTATAGGGCATAGGCTATAAAATAACAACAAATAATAAAATTTGGTCAAGCGCGTGTCGGACTCAAAAAATCTAGCACATTAACTTACTGAAATTTCAACTAATACAATTATGTTTATGTGGTGGCACGGAACCCTCAGTGCGCGAGTCCGACTCGCACTTGGCCGGTTTTTTTTAACTCCATTGAAGCTAAAGTAACGTGGAGGGCAATGACCTTGAGCACCGCGCTATCAAAAGCGCGCGAAAGAGTTTCAGTTATGTATGCCTACCTTATCCACTGATACTGCGTACCACTGATGCTCCGTCCGGGTCATTGCCCTCCGCGTTCGTTAAGTTTCAATGGAGTTTTAGTTTTTTTAGGTAGGATTTTTTTAAATATTTTTTTTGTGTTCCTTTATCGTTACTCAAACACCCCCTAAGCTATGGCACGCAATCAAATTAACACCCTGTATATGGTATATTCTTTGTCGATGTTGAGGACAATGATGATGAGGCCGACGATGGAACGAGCTTGCCTCGAAAAAGCTTATTCACTCACGACTTCAATATTATATTTGTGTTATTTCAACTTGGGGACACAGACGCAGGTAGAGAATATTGTTTTTGTGTCTGTTTCATTTTTGTAAACCTATAGCACCTAAACTGGCATCTGATTCAAGCACTGAAATCTCTCTATGAGGATTCCAGTGTTTGTGTCAGAATAAACGGGGCGCACACTGAATGGTTAAGCATCGAAAAAGGTGTTAGGCAGGGATGTGTAGCGTCACCTTGGCTGTTTAACCTGTTCATGGATAATTGTTTGATTGATGTGAAAGAGAGTATGTGTGGACTGAGAATGAATGAGTTACTCATCAAATGTCTTCTCTACGCTGATGACCAAGTTGTACTTGCGTCATCTGCTGACGAGTTTCAGGAGATGGTAACAATGATGAATGTGGCTTTGGACAGGAAAGGAATGAAAGTAAATGTAAGCAAGACGAAAGTAATGGTACTTGAAAGAGAAGAATGTATGACAGAGTGGACTATATTAATAGGTGGTGAACAAGTCGATCAAGTGAAGGAGTTTGTGTATCTGGGCTCAAAGTTTACGAGAGATGGAAAGTGTGAAAGTGATATTGAAAGAAGAGTGAATGCAGAAGGTGTCTCACAAGGCTCGTTTGGCTGTTCATAAGGGTGTTTTGGTACCAACACTGATGTATGGCAGTGAAAGCTGGGTATGGCAGAAGAAGCATGAAAGTAGAATTAATTCAGTGGAAATGAGAGCGCTAAGGAGTATGATTGGTGTTAAATTGAGTGAAAGGATTAGAAATAGTGTGATAAGAGAACGGTGTGGCGTAAAAGAAGACGTAGTGACCAAAATTGAGAAAGGGATACTGAGATGGTTTGGTCATGTAGAGAGGATGAAAAAACGAAGACTGACGAAAGAGATCTACCAGGCGAGATTGATTGGAAACGTTGGAAGGGGAAGGCCTAGGCGAACGTACCAGGACCAAATTCAGGACGTTCTGAATAAAGGCCAGGTTAAAAGTACCCTAAACCGACGAGCATGTATGAAAGGATTGATGAAAGTACAGGAAGCAAGGGAAGTATGTCAAGATCGTAGCAGGTGGAGGACTGTGGTCTCTGCCTACCCCGACGGGAAAGAGGCGTGATGTTATGTATGTATGTATGTATAGCACCTACCATGATTCGGGTTGTACTCTATTTTTCGAAGAATTATATAACTAAACTTAGCAAGTCTGCTGAGCAAACTTCCTGCATACGGCATTCCCGCTGACTTTTGCTCTTGGATTTTTGACTTCCTGAGTGAACGGTCGATCCGAGTGGTCCTTGATGGCTGCTCCTCTGACCTCATGGCTATTGATGCCGGAGTTCCTCAGGGGTCTGTCCTCTCTGCGACTCTTTTCCTGCTGCACATCAACGACCTACTTGGTCCTAGTATTGTTGGGTACGCAGATGACAGTACTGTCGTCGAGAGATATATGTCAAGCGCAAAAGCCAGCAGTGACGAGATACGTTCTTCGAGAGAAGCCATGGTAGAGCGAATAAACTCAACCTTAAGTCGTGTCTCCGAGTGGGGTGACAAAAATCTGGTGAGTTTCAACGCCACCAAAACGCAGGCGTGTCGGTTCACCGCTAAAAGGAGTCCGTTCAATCTGGCTCCTACTTTTCGAGGTACAACTGTACCAGTTACCGACAGCCTCGAGCTACTTGGCATGAAGCTGTGTGCAAACCTGAACTTTGGCGCTAACATTGAGTCAAAAGCCCAAACTGCGGCAAAAAAGCTGGGCATTCTCAATAAGGTTAGGCGTTAATTCACTCCTGGACAGCTTTTAGTTTTATATAAAGCCCAAGTCCGATAGTGCATGGAGAATTGCTGTCACCTTTGGGATGGCTCAGCCAAATACCAACTAGCCGCACTTGACTCGATAGATCGCAGAGTCAAGAAGCTCGTTGGTGATGAGAAGCTGGTGAAAACCAAGTTTCACAGTCTGACCCACCGTCGCAAAGTTGTATGTCTGTCGGTCTTCTACAGATTGCACTTCGCAGAGTGTGTTCAATAGCTCCACGAGCTTATTCCACCTTCTCCCTTCTACCATCGGGAGTCCAGACGCAACGCAGGATATCACCCATACTTGGTTGATATTCCGCACTTTCGCACAAAGCGCTTTTTTTTTTTGAAACATCTTTTATAATGCGCACGGCTAAAGAGTGGAATTCTCTGCTTGCGACTGTGTTCCCGAGTTCATATAACTCGAATCTATTCAAGTCGCGAGTGAATAGGCTTCTTCTGGGCAAGCTCGCTCCATCGTAGACCTCATCTCCGTCTTCAAGACTAGATCGAGGTCAAGAGTAAGCCCATTTTCTATATAAAAAAAAAAAACTTAACTTAACTTAGTGTAGGAGCTAATTGTTGAATTGTAATTGGTAAATTGAGTTAATTAATTAATGTATTAAAGTAAGCAAGCTAGTTCCAACTTATGAAATCTACATAATTTTAAATTTGCTGATATTATGGCTCCTGATTTTATTTTTTTAATTTAAGGCCAGCCTTAATACTACTTCTACTACGTGACCGCTACAATTAGAGGCATGCATGACAACTCACAAAGAAAAGTTAGTAGCTATGGTGAATAAATATATGTATTTTAATTTGGATTTAATGTGAAATCAAGCATAACTAATCAAATATTTTATATTTTCTAGTAGGAATTCCATTTATCTATTGAACTTGAACTAAATTTTTACAAAATTTATTAGCTGTCATGTGCGTAATTGGAGCAGTCAATTATTATTATAGATGGGTTATTTTTTTAAATTAAATTTTGATTCTATAATATAAATATTTAGTTGCATATTTAATATTAAAAATAAAAGATTTATTAAATATGAAATATAATTATTTTATAATTTATTATTATTTAATTTAAACGTGTGACTTTTTTATGACATAAGTAGGTATGTATAATTTATACTAGGTACTTATACATTGCTACTTAACTTATATTTTCAGAAGCCAAAATTTTAGAAGACACTTTAAAGCTGGATAACATCCCATTCAATGAGAGTGCTGTTATTGATGAAGATATACCGAGTGCAGCCCGCCGGCCCTGCCGCCAAAATCAACCACGCAACGCAACAAATAAGGATAAGGTCTAAAATAAAGAAATAAGTTAAAACTATTATTTTATATATCTTGTAGAAATTGTAAAAATAAGTAAATAAGTATTACAAATAAAGTACCTAGATCGAAAACCTGGTTCACCTGTTGTTTTATTTATCATATCCTCCACAGAATAACACGATTAATAGGAGGCGGTTTAAGAAATAATTCGTCACAAGGTACTGAAGGCGTCATTCTATTTAGTAGATAATGCTCTATGATGTTGTGACATTGCAATTTGGGACATGCTGGCAGATGTCTGGCACACCCGCCCGTGTGGTGCCGGCAAAGAATAGTACCAACCAATCCATCCCAACCCGTTCATAATCCCTTTGTCGGGTATGGGCAGCAGCATCTTCCTATGTAGCGTACCATCTTGCATACTGCGGTCACCAACAACAGCGGTCGCCAGCCGCAACGCTTACAAGCGTGGTGACTATGCACAGAATACAATATACTCCATGACTATGTTAAATCCCCTCCATGGTACCACTCGTTTTTGCTGGAGTTCTGGAGGGAACTCCTCGTCATGCAGTGGACATTTTAGGGGAATTTATGATGAAAATGATTTTTATTTTAACACTTCCTGTGTTCGGATAAATCTACAAAGTAGAAAATTTTCAATTATACGTAGTGTTACCAATTTTCAACTCGAAATCTGTCTGCAATGATGGACTAGTTGAGCTAGTACAGCAAAAATGCTTGCTAGGTGGCAGCACAAACGCAACGTTGGAATGCGTATAGAGGTCGCTAAAAATTTCACAACATCGGGCAGGACCACAGTAGCCTAGTTGGTAAAGCGTCTGCGGTACTTACGCAGAAGACGCAGGTTCGAATCCTGCCTGTGGTTGTGAAATTTTGCGATTTTCTACTTTGTAGATTTATCCGAACACAGGAAGTGTTAAAATAAAAATCATTTTCAATTATACGTAGTGTTACCAATTTTCAACTCGAAATCTGTCTGCAATGATGGACTAGTTGAGCTAGTACAGCAAAAATGCTTGCTAGGTGGCAGCACAAACGCAACGTTGGAATGCGTATAGAGGTCGCTAAAAATTTCACAACATCGGGCAGGACCACAGTAGCCTAGTTGGTAAAGCGTCTGCGGTACTTACGCAGAAGACGCAGGTTCGAATCCTGCCTGTGGTTGTGAAATTTTGCGATTTTCTACTTTGTAGATTTATCCGAACACAGGAAGTGTTAAAATAAAAATCATTTTCAATTATACGTAGTGTTACCAATTTTCAACTCGAAATCTGTCTGCAATGATGGACTAGTTGAGCTAGTACAGCAAAAATGCTTGCTAGGTGGCAGCACAAACGCAACGTTGGAATGCGTATAGAGGTCGCTAAAAATTTCACAACATCGGGCAGGACCACAGTAGCCTAGTTGGTAAAGCGTCTGCGGTACTTACGCAGAAGACGCAGGTTCGAATCCTGCCTGTGGTTGTGAAATTTTGCGATTTTCTACTTTGTAGATTTATCCGAACACAGGAAGTGTTAAAATAAAAATCATTTTCAATTATACGTAGTGTTACCAATTTTCAACTCGAAATCTGTCTGCAATGATTGATGGACTAGTTGAGCTAGTACAGCAAAAATGCTTGCTAGGTGGCAGCACAAACGCAACGTTGGAATGCGTATAGAGGTCGCTAAAAATTTCACAACATCGGGCAGGACCACAGTAGCCTAGTTGGTAAAGCGTCTGCGGTACTTACGCAGAAGACGCAGGTTCGAATCCTGCCTGTGGTTGTGAAATTTTGCGATTTTCTACTTTGTAGATTTATCCGAACACAGGAAGTGTAGAATTTATGATGATTGCAGATGTTATACCATAGTTAAATAATTTAGCATGGTTGGTTTCTATTCCGAGTGAAGAAAGGAGGTCCTATTTCCTTGGTATGCTCAATAAGTGGCGGTGGGTTCGGTGGGTTGGTGGGTTCTAGGCTATGCGTATTTTAGTGTTGACTGTTCAATAAAAATTGGCTCGCCATTGGAAACATTCAACCTGTGATAATGCTAAATTTTTATTATAAGTTTTATCTTTCTCTCCTCAAACAACAGAGAGACCAATTTTAAAGAGTTTCAAAACTTTCACGAGTACTTGGCAAGGTTTATGTTCTACTATTGGTCATTTTATACCAAAGTTCACGAAAGAGTGTGACGTTTTGTATCTATATAAAATAATAAACTGAAATCCATGTAAAACTTGTTAAAAATGTAGATATTCTGACTTTCTGTATGTAAAACGAACGATAGACAGTGTTTTTTTGTTTGTTACAAACGTGTAGGTAGGTACCTACCTTATAATTATAAATCAACAATCAAACAGTGTTATAATCATCCGAAACGGCGTAGACTCGCTCTATTTGCATTGTATTCTGCATGACATTCAACAAAATATTTTGTAAAGAATCTACGTTGTATAAAATTATCTGAATCTGAATCATCAGTTATAATCAGTGTTATTATACGGTACCTACCGTGGTATAATAAATGGGACCTACCAAGTTTGAGTTGAGAGATTACTTCGGTACGGAACCCTAAAAAATACGTTAGAAAATGTTTTCCATGTTTGACACCCAACTGTCACCCACCCACCAAGCAATATATATACGTCTTGCTCGCACTAAGAGTATGTACCAAGAAGGTTTTACTACGCTTCACTACGCTTCACGTAGCGTGGGTTAAAACCTCCTTGGTATGTACAATTTCACATCCTGTTGTCAAAAGCCAAAATGCTTGACAGACCAGTGTTGCCAGAAGGTTACTTTTGTAACCTTTTACGTGAATTTTAACAATATCAGGTTACTATTAGGTTACACCACTTTTAAGGTTACTTTTAGGTGAATATTCGGAATTGGTTATCCCTTCATTCTTCAAGCAAGTTGTTCACTGAAACAGATTGGCTGTCGTGTAAACTTGTTGAGAATCAGTAATCCGTTTTAGTATTCCAAACTACAGTTTGAGATAAAGTTTTACTTATGCTAGTATTTTTTGTTAGTATTGAAGTGTAAATTTTGTTAGTTTCTTGGTTTTTCGGTTAAGACCGCTCCTCGGGTTTAGGCCTGCTCCATTTTTTTCTATTTCTGTCTGTCCTTGGTGGCGAAAAATTAGTGCTATTATACATCCTCATTTTTTATCACCCCGGATATTTCAAAAGGTGACTAAACAACTCCATGAAACTTAACCACTTTTCTCAAGGAACATAGATCAAAATACAAAAAAAAAATTAGGAGAAGTTGTTCAGTTTCATGGGCAGACGACCTCTTAAAATACCCGGTGTGATAAAAAAACCGGTCAAGTGCGAGTCGGACTCGCGCGCCGATGGTTCCGATATACCTGTAGTATTATTAGTCTCATGAATAGCTAGATTTGTATTTAAATAAAAATACAGTCTTAGCTGTAGCAGAGTATAGTATTATCGAAAAGTCTCAGTGACAAAACTCAATATAAAAATAGCGGCCAGGGTTTTGTAATTATCTACCAAAGAGTTTGTACACCTCCCTGTAATATAAACACCCTGTATATACACTAATATATATACAAAAAGATATATCATAGATTACAACAAACAATATACAACAAACAAACAAACACATACAAAACATGACATAGTAAAAAATCATCCTGTATGTACACCCTACCTAACATTATTAATATTTACCCTACCTACTGCAGTGAAATAAAGTAAATTAAATTGAAAATGTACTGCAGTTAGATAGAAATAGAGTAAGAGTTAACTTACCTTAAACTAATCAAGCAAACAAAGAAATATAACACACAATATTTTAATAAAAACAGATTGACCACAGTTTTGTTGTATAATTTCACAATTATATAACCAACATAATAAAGTTTAAATTTGATTGTACGATCCGAGATTAAATTTAAGTATATAATATTGTTTAAAATATTAAAAATATATGATAGGCGTTAAAAATAAGACAAATAAATTTTGAAAGGAATCCGCGATGCGTGCATCAGGTAAAACGCTCCGTCTATAGCTACTAGATACTATCGCTTGGAAAAGTCTAGTGATAACTTTAAGTGGCCACCTAACTTATAACTATAGCGACTAGTTAAATATGGTCATAGTCGTACCTTCCGCAAAGTATCGCGGAAAAATGTTCTAAAAGTTTAAAATCACAGCCAAAGATTCGAATCTAAATAAATCATGGCGCGTCTGGAGGCGCTTTTAGGATTTGGAAAGTAACTTAAAACTAATAATATAAATGGTTTAAATATCTGGTATTTGGTTGATGTTGGTTATGCGCAGTTCGTGGCGTCCTCCCGTACTGCTAGGAATCCCGCAGTTGAAGAGGTGCAGCGGCAGAGAGCACGGTGCAAACTGCAGATGTCAAATAGTCTCTCTGGAGACTGGGCTAGGCTGTGTTGCTGGTGCTAGCCGGAACCTACTGCCCGTAATCGGGCAGCTTTAGCTGCACGAATAAAAATGCGGCATAAGAGAGTGGCAACCTCTCAGCAACAAATATTACGTAAAGACAAAAATACTTACAAAATTGTAGGCAACAAAGACGGAAAGAAAACTGTGCTTGAAAAACTGTTGCTTGTAGACAACACTTTAAAAATTATTTTGATTTGATTTGATTTTTATATGATTTATCTTGGTGTATTATATAATTTTACAAAATATTCTGATCAATTTGACACAATATCTATTGTATCCAAACAAATAATAAGCACCGAGAAAGGAAAATCAAAAATTTGAATCCACTGTCAATGAATACAAACAGCCAGTCAATACATCGAGAAAGAAGCAAAACGTATCGAACACGAAAAAGGAATATGAGCGATAACGCTACACTACCTTACCATCAACCTGTATATACACCTAACTAACCTAGTACTTAACTAACAACTAACATAAGCCCTAACTTAACCCTAATAAACATGTTTTACAGTATATTTGGTAAAGTCTTGGTGAGAATATCAGAAATCATGTTGTTAGTGCAAATGTTCTGTAGGTTGAAGTCTAGTGGTGAAAGTTGGCGTATGAAGTAGTGGCGGATATCAATATGTTTGGTGCGAGAATGAAATGTGTTGTTGCGTGTTAGTTTGAGTGAACTTTGACTGTCGGTGAATATGGTGAGAAGTTGTGTGATATTGAATACCTCTTAAATGAGTGTTCTCATGTAGATGGCTTCTTTACATGCTTCACCAAGTGCCATGTATTCGGCTTCTGTGGTGAATAGTGCAGGAAATGATTTTATTTTAACACTTCCTGTGTTCAGATAAATCTACAAAGTAGAAAATCGCAAAATTTCACAACCACAGGCAGGATTCGAACCTGCGTCTTCTGCGTAAGTACCGCAGACGCTTTACCAACTAGGCTACTGTGGTCCTGCCCGATGTTGTGAAATTTAGCGACCTCTATACGCATTTCAACGTTGCGTTTGTGCTGCCACCTAGCAAGCATTTTTTGCTGTACTAGCTCAACTAGTCCATCATTGCCTGTGGTTGTGAAATTTTGCGATTTTCTTCTTTGTAGAATAGTGCAGGAGTCCGCTGTTTGCACGCTTCCCAAGAAATGGCTGCACCACACATTTTAAATATGTAGCCTGTGTACGAACGCCTATCTACTAAGTTACTGCCGTAGTCTGCGTCGGCGTAGACTGTAGGGTAACCTTCACCATTTTTGAAGTTGAACTTCATTTGTTTTGTTGCTTTCAAGTACCTGAGTACTCTTTTAGCTGCTTTCCAATGCATTCTCCTAAGCAGGTCTTGAGCATATCGGGCTTTTCTATGAAGTCCCATAAATCGCTGACTATAAGTACGTTCTTCATGTCAAAGCTCCAGCTGCCATAGTTCTTGGCACCTTCGAGTTTTTCGATGGCTGGAACCGCGATTTGTTGAGCTGTGATATGCTGACGCTCTGGTGTTGACGGAGTTTGGTCGTGGCCTTGTGCCAGCAGCGGAGTCGCTGGTACCGACGTGAGGCGTTCGCCTTCCATAGCACTTTTTAAACTTTCGTTACACCTTGGAGACACCTAAAATATACTATTTGAGGTGGATGAGACCCATAACCTCTAGAAAATAGCTAGATTTGTATTTAAATAAAAATACAGTCTTAGCTGTAGCAGAGTATATTATAGTATTATCGAAAAGTCTCAGTGACAAAAGTCAATATAAAAATAGCAGCCAGGGTGTTGTAATTATCTACCAAAGAGTTTGTACAATTAGAAGCAATAAAGTCTATTTTTAGGACCGCAAAACTAAATTTGTTTGTGAAGGTTTTTTGCAGATTTATTAAAAACTGTGCAACGTAGAAAGATCGTTTTATTTTTGCTGTAATATTTACATAAACCTCTAACGACTGTAATTAATTCAGATTTTTCCTTTCACAAACATCGGAAATAAGGGGGGAGGGAATGGTATTTTTTTTGGAATTTTTCATCATAACTTGAAAACTAAGAGTGGCAAAAAATTACAAAAATATATTTATGAATGTACAAGTAAAGTCCTTTCATTTGATATCCCACTCGAGCTAGTAACGACAATTTGAAATTTTGCCCCCCCTATTTGGGCCCCCTTTACATTAATAATAATAACTTTTTTTAAATTCTTTCAAGTTCAATTAAGTTGGGCAACCATATTATGGCGCCACATTGTTTTTGAAGCGATGTAGTTTAGCTGACGTCCTTAAGAGATTTTAATATCCAACAATGAATAAACGATTTTGACTTTGACTTATAACCATTCCATGGTATAATAATGTAACTATTCCAAATTTCAAGTCGATAGCATGAGTGGTTGCTGAGATATACAGGTGTGACAGACGGACGGACAGACAGACAGACAAAGTCGCACCATAAGGGTTCTTTTTTTTATCATTTTGGTATCGGAACCCTATAAACGTCGTATTTTGTACTAGAATGTCTTTTACTGGTAAAAATACGAAAGGTTATTTTTCCCAGGAAAAGGTTACTTTTTTTCCATGCTCGGTGATTTTTGACAAGACTCGGCTGGCAACACTGTGACAGACAGACTTCACAGACTTCGTGTCAGCGTTGCCGGTACGGGTATTTTTACCCGATTTTGGGTAATTTAGGTCTTCAGCGGGTTTCTTTCGGGTAACGTTGACTGCCAGGTACTTTCGGGTACTTTTGCAAAAATCTATCGTAGATAAATAAAACCGACCTAACAGAATGTCCCACCCGCCAGAAAAAAAACGAAAATCGTGCCAAACTTTTTTTTTGGTTTGGCTTCGCAGTTGCGTGAGCCAAACAAAAAAAAAATAACCAAAAAAAGGAATCACAGAGAAAGAAATGAAATTCTCGAAAGAACAAAATGGTCAAGTAGAGTTCCGATACCAAAATGGTAAAAAAAGAACCCTTATGATGCGACTTTGTCTGTCCGTCTGTCACACCTGTACTGTATATCTCAGCAACCACTCATGTTGTCGACTTGAAACTTGGAATAGTTTTAAGATATTGTTGCCCAATTGAATTGCACATGAAAGAATTTTAAAAAATCTGATGATGTGAGGCTCATGTACCATTAATACATAAGCAAACTATTCTTTTTTGTAAACAGCTTTTGGTTTTCTAAGTAAATAAAATAAATAATGTATAAAGGGGGCCCAAATAGTTTCGGCAACATTTCAAATTGTCATTTTAGGTCGAGTGGGGAATCATATGAAAGGGCTTTACTTGAACATTCTTTAAAATTATATTTTTGTGTTTTTTACGACACTTAGTTTTCAAGTTATAATGAAAAACCGGCCAAGTGCGAGTCGGACTGTGTAAAGTAATTCTAACCTGACTACCTGTTGTATTTTTTTATAAATTTTTATTTAAATGTACTTCTTTGCGGTGCGACCCGTCTGGCGCACATAATCTTAGTTAAGATTAAGCGTCTGACTAATAATATTATGCATGTGAATTGTTTTATGAAATAAACAGATGTAAATTTTTTCTTTTTTTTTTTTACCGAGGGTTCCGTACCACCACATAATCATAATTGTATTAGTTGAAATTTCAGTAAGTTAATGTGCTAGATTTTTTGAGTCCGACACGCGCTTGACCAAATTTTATTATTTGTTGTTATATTATAGCTTATGCACTATAAACATACCAATTTTCAAGTTTGTAAGTGTTCCCGTTTTTAAAATAGAACTAAAACAAAAATCGCCTCCGTGACCATCCAACTTGACCCTTCTCTTATATGAATGTTCTTGAATCGGGAGCTCAACACAATTGGTTACCATTAGTTGTGAGAAAAGTTGTAATATTTAATGATTTCAGACTTTTCCCATTATTTGTACTGTGAGACGTAGCTTCTTGCCAATAATTTTAGGTCAACGGGAAGTACCCTGCTGTAGGTTTTGCTTTTTTGGATAAATTTATTTAGATGAGGACATAAAATGCCATCTTTTGATTGCGTCGTTGTAAAAATTTAAATTTTAAGATCTTGTGTGGTTCATGGATCCGTCCCCTTATCTCCAAAGTTTGAGAATGGAAAAATCTGAATTAAATACAGTCGATAGAAGTTTAAGTAAATATTACAGAAAAAATAAAACGATCTTTCTAAGATGCACAGTTATTTTGGAATCTGCAAATTACCTTTACTAACAAATTTAGTTTTGCGGTCGGTAATTGCGTTCAAAAATACTAGGGGTATATCGGAACCCTCGACGTGCGAGTCTGACTCGCACCCGTTTTTTGTTTACCACAGAAAATGGGTAATTTTATTTGGTTTTGTACTTTTTCTCGTTTGACTGCCGGCAACACTGCTTCGTGTGTGGGGAGGGAAGGAGGAAGGCAAGCAAAGGCAGAGAATAATCTTAATTTATTGAAGGGATAGGAATATTTGTATAAAAATGTTAACACGTACTCTTGCATCAAGAGCGCTTCTTCTTAGAACCCTCAAGAACAGCGCCGATCATGTGAAACAAGCCAAAAGAAACGCCGGACACGGGTATGAAACTGAAACGATTGTTATGTCATTCGTTATATCAGGAATAAAAACAACCGACCAGGTTTCTGCATGATATTTGTAATTTTTGTTGAAGAGAGCCCAAACTACACAGTATCTATATTTCTGCTATAATTGTTTTTCTAAATTTGAAGCAGTACCTATGTTAATGTTTTATGACGATGTGTCGGGTTATGTTGCTGACGAATGTGTGTGGTGGTTGCAGGACGTGGTCATACCGCGTGCCGCCGCCGATGCCCTCGCGCCGCTCCGTGCTGCTGGCGGAGGCGCTGGGCGGGTTCGCCTGGTTCTGGATCTTCTGGCATATCTTCACCGAACCCGAACACATCTATGTAAGCCACACTGCTTCTAATGAAGGATATTTACTGAACTTCTGTTTCCACGAAAGACTCATTTGGTAAATGAACATTGACATTATGATTCCTCATCGATCACTGCAGGCAGCCCCGGATCTATAGGGGGGCGAACCGGGGCACCTGCCCCGGGCGGCAGTTTCAGGGGGCGCTAAAATCATGTTCGAAAAAAAAAAGCAGTTTCATAAAACGCCTAGCATCCAGCGCAAATTGTTCTATTGATCATTGTTTTCAATTTAAAATGCTCCACCCCTAAGTCTATTTATAAAAGCATTTGTCCAGGGGAACCCCCGTCACATCTGGAAACTAAGAGTAAGAGCTAGAGAGCACAGTCTTTTAGAAATGCTTGGGTGCGGACATTTTTAGCTGATACCGTACATCGATGTAGTAAGTCATAATACATCAAATTGTAGAAGAAACCCTATTTCAATTATTAGTAGCTATCGAGAAAAAAATTGTTAAAGTAGCTAATTCGGAGGGGGTCTTTAATAAGTTTTTTTTTTTTTTTTTTGACATAGTTATAATTAAAAGCAACGATTAATAACCGCATTATAAAGCTTAAAATTATACGTAATTCAAGATTTACAACGGGTAAGAATTCTAAGTGGGTACAAAAATATTAGCAAAAACTCTAATTTCAGTTATAATATTTTTTTTGGCAGGGTTTCCGCGCAAATTTTTTTTCAAACGGAATGCTTGTCCTTCTGTTCTATCTGTATAAAAAAAATCAGCGTCCTATTTCCAGCGAAATTATTCACAACTGAAAAATTTTGCCTGTATTATTACAGTACTGTGGGATAATTTGTTTTTAAAAATCACGTTTATGACTATAACTTGCAGGACGTTACATAGTATGTTTTGTACCAAAACATCTTGGTTTGGTATTTCGTGTGGTTTTAAAAATATGCCTCTTTTCTTTGATAGAGATTAGAACATTTTTGTGATATTGTGAAATATTATGTGCTAGCAGTGTCTTCGAGAGGGGAGCACAAAAAATACATAACGGTAAGATTATTAATATAACTAGGTACTGCACGTAGTTTAGGGTAATGATATCAAACAAGCGGAGAAAGGGATAGTGTCCTTTCTAACACGATACACTATCTTTATGGGCGATCCACATGGTTCATCACTATTCATCTTGGTTCATCATGTCAGATCAGGAGTTAAGGCTCTGCCCACCCGATTAGGAATACGGGCGTGATTATATGTTAGTATATGAAATAACGTCCTGCAAGTTATATAGTCCAAACATGATTTTAAAAGCAAATTATCCCACAGTACTGTAATAATACAGGCGCGGCGATGAGAAATTTTTCAGTTGTGAATAATTTCGTGATGCAGTGAAATAGGACGCTGATTTTTTTTAAACAGATAGAACAGAAGGTCAAGCATCCCGTTTGAAAAAAATTTTGCGCGGAAACCCTGCCGAAAAAAAATAAAAAAATGATAACTGAAATTAGCGTTTTTGCTAATATTTTTGCACCCACTTATAATTCTTACCCATTGTAAAGCTTGAATGACGTATACTTTTAAGTTTTATAATGAGGTTATTAATGGTTGCTTTTGATTATAACTATGTCCAAAAAAAATTAAAAAAACTTATTAGAGACCCCCTTCGAATTAGCTACTTTAACAATTTTTTTCTCGAAAACTACTAATAATTGAAATAGGGTTTCTTCTACAATTTGATGTATTATGACTTACTACATCGATGTACGGTATCAGCTAAAAATGTCCGCACCCAAGCATTTCTAAAAGATTGTGGAGAGTAGAGCGTAGAGAGTAAACTGTAAGAGTGACTAATTGTCCAAAAATTACACTTTTAGTATTGTATGATCCCAAAATCGCTTAGTTTACACAAAAATCTGTTCGATACAAAGCTGGCATCCTTGCCATTTAAAAATAAAATTACCTTTGAGATGTAAAATGGACTTTGATGAACTAACTTTGGTGTAAAGCTGTAACAAGTTACAAGAAATAAAGTGCTTTTTCTTTTGCTTTTTCCTGTTTTAATTTTATGTCACTCATATGAAAAAGATATTAGCTAATGGCACACATCATATAATACTAGTAAACTGGTCTAATAGTTAGCTAAGTAATAAAGAGTGCAATTAAAGGGTTCTTATTATCCCGGTCTCAAAAACGTACATGTGAATTTATCTTAAACGCTAGAGAGAGGGGCGCCACTATCAAAGTTTTGCCCCGGCTCGAAAAAATCGTAGATCCGGGGCTGACTGCAGGCACATATTTATTAGGTAACAGCATTGAACTCCCGACAGCCCCTGCCACCTGTGAAAATCTATTTTTGGAGTGGTAGGAGTAACAACACAAGGGGCTAGGGCTCAGCACCAAGCATGTTGTTCCTACCATTCCTGGATTAATAGTTTTTAATGTGTGATTCAAACAATCACCTTTCTGTGTGTGTTGCAGTTTTCACAACCAAACAAAATTATAACATAACCAAACTTGAGCATTAAATTCAAATCCTCCTTTGCACATATGCTAGTGTGTCCACATTAAGTGTATACTGCGGGGCAAACAACCTAAACAATAATCGCATGGTGGGGGAAGCTTTGCGCACATCATTTTGTATGTAAAATCGACTGCACAGCCAGGAAATTGTTCAAGTAGTTTACGCACACCTATACACTTGCTTAACAGTTTTCCATCAATCACATCATCTTTCCATAAAACTTATGAAATTGATGTACAAAAAATACTACTTACTGCATAGTGAGCTTTTATTTTACAATAGGCTTTTTAATTGAATACACCTTTTAATACAGGGTGTAAGAGATGGTGTACCGAAAACTGAATGAGGATGCTCAGTCAATGAAACTGAACAACATTCGGAAAGAAAAAAATATATTTAATTATACTCAAACTGTTCATTCAGAGAGAGCAATTTCTATGAAGAGGTCAAACTTCTTTTCCATTGAAAAAAATTTTTGTTTGCCAAAGTTGTTCAGTTTCGTTAGCTGAGCATGTATTTCAGTTTTTGGTGCACCGTCCCTTACACCCTGTATATTGGAAACATTTACAACCACAGTTGGGACTCAAAACCAAATTTTCATGTATATTGAAGATGCGGTACAACACCGATCATGCATGGAGAATTGCTGTCACTGTTGGGATGGCTCAGCCAAATATCAACTAGCCGCACTTGACTCGATAGATCGCAGAGCCAAGAAGCTCGTTGGTGATGAGATGCTGGTGAAAACCAAGTTTCACAGTCTGGCCCACCGTCACAAAGTTGCATGTCTGTCGGTCTTCTACAGATTGTACTTCGGAGAGTGTGCTCTAGAGCTCCACGAGCTTATTCCACCATCTCCCTTCTACCATCGGGAGTCCAGACGCACCGCAGGATATCACCCATACTTGGTTGATATACCGCACATTCGCACAAAGCGCTTTGAAACATCTTTTATAATGCCCACAGCTAAAGATTGGAATTCTCTGCATGCGTCTGTGTTCCTGAGTTCATATAACCCGGATGTACCTATTCAAGTCGCGAGTGAATAGGCTTCTTCTGGGCAAGCTCGTTCCATCGTCGACCTCATCTCTGTCTTCAAGTCTAGATCGAAGTCAAGAGTAAGCCCATTTTCAATAAAAAAAAATAACATTAGTCAATGTAAATAGCCTTACACTACCATTTATGCTAATATAATCCCAACTATCAGTCTTGTAAATTGTTAAGCATTAACAATTTGTGATAATGATAATTTTACATCACCTTTTACATAACCTCAAGCATCTTCAGTATAAACGAAGGAGATGAGAACACGGAGTCTTGCCTGCGGTTTTGATTTATTTTATAAATTATATAAAATTCAGCAAAGCTTGCCACACTACCACTACCACATCTTTGATAAAGTTAGCAGTGTACAGAGTATCTCACGGCTTTGCCACATGGAGGGAAATTACCTTAAATACTAATACTGTGTCTCAAGACGAAAGTTTTTGACCAGTGTGTGTTGCCAGTGATGACATATGGCACCGAGACGTGGCCGCTCACGATGGGCCTTATCAGAAAGCTCAAAGTCACCCAAAGGGCTATGGAAAGGGCTATATGCTCGGAGTCTCTGCGCGATCGAATCAGAAATGAGGAGATCCGCAAAAGAACTAAAGTAACTGACATAGCCCTGAGAATCGCTAAACTGAAGTGGCAGTGGGCAGGGCACATCGCAAGAAGAACCGATGGCCGATGGGTCGTGAGGGTTCTGGAGTGGCGACCACGTACCGGAAGACGAAGCGTTGGCAGGCCCCCCACAAGGTGGACCAACGATCTGGTGAAGGTCGCGGGAAGCCGCTGGATGCGAGCAGCGCATGACCGGTCGTCATGGAGATCTTTAGGAGAGGCCTATATCCAGCAGTGGTCGTCTTTCACTTGATAGCAAGTTAGACTAAAAAAAACATCCCTTTGTTGCTAAAAAGAAGTAAAACTGCATTCAAAGATTTTGAAAATATGTATATGTTTACTTTGCAACACCCAGAAATCAAACCCATACTAATGAAAATAAATGGTACAGCAGCACTGCACTTACTTTCTCGCGATATACGAGAGTCATCATTCGACATTGTCCCCACCGGGAATCGAACCCAGAACTTCCGGATCAAGAGCCGAATGCTCTAACTACTAGATTATAAAGGGCTGCGGATAGTAAAGAGTAAATAAGGACCAAGTGCGAACCTAAGTTTGTAATTTCATACAAATATTATGGAAATACAGACTTACCTATACTAGATTTATGTAAAAATGTTAAAATGAAATATGCAGTCAGGTACATAACCAATTTTGAATTCCAATTTGAAGCATTAAAATAAGTTCATTGAAACCGATTTTGATTAAATCACATTTTCAAATTTTAGTAGTAAGAGAACACCCCTTATATGAACTTACACAGACCTATCCATTGGTCCGAAAGATACCTTGCATAGAGAGTCTTGGTCATGCAAAATTTCATCAAGATCGTTTGAGGCGTTTTTTAAATTGAAATTTTTCATTTCCATTGTATGACAGCTACCCTCAAAAAGAGAGCCAGCAATAAAGCACTCAGTATCCTTCGATGAATTTACAAGAAAATCTTAAATTTAAAATATGGTGTCAATCGGACTATTCGTTTAGCTGCTAGGCCAAAGCGTGACGGACAATGTATTCTATGGGACAGACCGACCGACCGACGGACGGACATTTTTGGGAGACTTGCTTTTTATGATGTATAAGTGATATGATATAGAACACATTTTTGAGAAAATTAGAAAAACATTTTTTTTACGAATACAATACCTTTCTCGCTCCGC
This sequence comes from Athrips mouffetella, assembly GCA_947532105.1. Classification (NCBI taxonomy): domain Eukaryota; kingdom Metazoa; phylum Arthropoda; class Insecta; order Lepidoptera; family Gelechiidae; genus Athrips; species Athrips mouffetella. The sequence continues at coordinate 37,799 of OX383961.1, read as the reverse complement.
TCGAAAGTAAAAAGAATTCACTGTATAGCCCAAATTTTTCAACGGTGCACTTCGAGCTGAGTGACTTTAGCTCCTACAGCTATTACAGTAAGAATGGTACAAAATCCAATATGTCAAGCTTAAAGTGCTCTTGACTGTACTTGCAATAAATAAAATGAGGGTTATGCTGACCCTACCAATACTCCCATCAAGCTAATATTTACTCAGCTCGAAGTGCACAGTTATAAAAATCGGGTTGTTGTTGTTGTATTCTCGAAAACGACACTAATGATTTCGATGAAATTTACTATACTGAGATTTCCGGGGACGATAAATCGATCTAGCTAGGTCTCATGTCTGGGAAAATCGCTTTCCCCGTGTTTATAAGTATTTTTTAAAGTCCGCGTTTTAGACAGAAACCTACAGCGCCATCTCTTGGTGGGTAGCATAGCTTGCTCACTCGATGATATATTAATGTTGAGGCGGCTATTATAGTACTTTATAATATTAGTTATTTGACTGGCCCATTGGGGTGGTTGGTGCCTTTATCAGCCGTGGGCAGCGGGTTCGATCGCTGCCCAGGGCAAACATTTGTGTGATAATTTTTGGATTCAGAAGACTTTGTGTGAAATCTCCGCCATATGTTAGTTTCAATATGTAAACAACACATTTTAGGAGTAACAATTTGAACGCACATACCGCGCACTACGAGCAAAGACACGCCACAAAAAGTGCGAAAAACGGCCACTTTCAGCAGTTTTTGTATCTGAGGATTGATAGCTTCTAAATAAACTAAGGGTACCTTTACTTCAACCTGGAAAGACAGATTTTTGATGGGGGCGCTAGTTGACTGCAAAGAAGCTCTTAAATTAATTTCACATTCACAATAGGGTTTTTGACTTTAGCGCAATTCAGAAACCTTATAGCGCCATCTGTTGGTAAAGTGACATAATATCCTTTCTAATAAATATTTTGTTATCAATTAAATACGGGCTGTCTGTGTCTAACGAGACGACCACTGACGATGCATTGAATGTTTGATTGTTGGTTGCAGGGCGAGTGGCCGTACGTCGACCCCTCCACCTGGTCCGACGCCGAGCTCGGCATCCCGCCCGACAGCGAGGGCCCGCTCGGATGCTGACCGCCACGTGACATACACCACATGTGACCGCACACGCACCACCTACTTGCTTAGTTTTATTGAAATATCCAAATGAACTTACATGTTGAGTTATGTACATAGTTGTGTTGTTTTTATTACGGCGAAGAATTAAACCATAGATTCTATATCCTTTTTTCTTCGGTCCCTCAAATCCCACACAAAAAAAATATGACCTTATAACTGATATGGGGTTATGTTAATTTTGATGTATAAGTGTTATTCAGTCAACGAATGCTCAAAAAAAGGTATAGAGGGAAATGCTTAGAACGCAATTTTTGACTTCGTAACTTTGTTTGGACTAGTTAGAACGTAAACGAATCAAAAATCCCAGCCCGTACCCCTAACGCCTGGGGCGAGGGGTGGGGGGGGTTTCGAATATATCTCGGAAACTATGCATCCCAGCGACATGAGACTTTTTACGAAATGAAAGCTGATTAAAGCTACAAATATTTTTGAGATATCCGCTCTTGAAAGTCTATAATTATGTAAAAAAAACCTTTTTGCCTTACATTTTTTTACTCTATATCTTCCGCATTTTGAAAAAGCAAGGTCGCATTTGCGAAGTTATATCTGAAGTCGCCAGAGGTCCAGAAAGCAGCAGCGGTCTTTGCATACCCTTCCTCCACCACCGCCCAAATACAAAAGGTAGGTAAAACCTGTATCTTGAGGTGGTATGGGGCTCCAGCGAAAGAGGTCTCCCTCAATGCCTACAGGTATAAGTCATTCTTGAAATCGGTGGTAAATGTCAAGCCTGATATCTCTTGTCTTCCTCCCACTGAGGGAGCAGTAAAACAGCATTCCCTCCGAACATTCCACCAAGCTCAGCTGTGGCTAGGAAATGACCTGCCTTCTCAGATGTATGGGTGGAAGATTGAGAACAATAGTCTGGTTCAGTGAGTTTGAGTTAGCAGCTGCACCGGACGATTATACTGAAAATGATTTTCTGCCGATGCACGAAAGACTGACAGCGCGAAGTGTAGCTGCGAGAAAGCAAATTGTGCACGTCAGTTTGATAGAGCGTGTTCAAAAATAATTTTTACGCTTCTTGTACAAAAAACTCTATGGATACTATCCATACATGTATCCAACACTTTATTCAGGGGATGGTTTCATACAGAAGCCTTGAAGTTAGGCGAAAGTTAGCACTTATGAAATATTTTTTAAATCTCATTCGAAGACAGACTACCAATCCTTCATTGCTGGTGCAAATTCCGTTTAATATCCCACCATATCAGCGCCAAGCCCTCCGACCGCGACGGCATCCAATGTTTGCTTTAAACTATATTCCCGCACGAAGCCTTACCGTTAATTGATGCCTTGAGTCTGAATAGCGACGTTGACTTATATAATACCTCGGAAACCAAGTATCTGACATCAGCTGGTCACTACCTGGAGTTGATCACTGTCCGGAGCACACTAGTGGATATAGGTACCACGCGCCCTGCTCGCCGGTCAGTGATCGACTCTAACCCTAAGACTTGCATGTTTAGTTGTAAGACTGTAAATGTAAGTTGTATGTGAATAAATATAAATAAACCTTAATTGGGTCCCCCGAACCTTATCTGGGAAGCTCTACGTGCCCAATCTTCTCCAGAGGCTTATATAGCTCTTATTATGGACATGTACACAAACGTTTCTACTCAGGTCATAGGCCCGGCGGGTACGAGTGATAGCTTTGAACTAGGGGTGGAGGTACATCAGGGCTCCACCCTAAGTCCTCTTCTCTTTAATACCTCACAAGAAAATGTCAACGAAATGTACCATGGCACCTTCTGTACGCTGATGATGTGGCCTTAATAGCTGAAACCGAGACTGACTTGCAGCGCGATTTAAATAGCTGGGTAGAGGCGCTAGAAGGACACGGCCTGAAAATCAGTAGGAAGAAGACCGAACACATGTCATGTCTATTTGATAATACGACGAACCCACACGACGTTAGGTTCTACATAGGAAATGATCGTCTCCCATCAGTTACACAATTCAAATATCTTGGCTCCGTACTTAGCAACTACGGAAAGATTGACGTCGATGTAGTCCACAGAACACAGACAGGCTGGATGAAATGGCGACAGCTCACGGGAGTCTTATGCGATACTAAAATACCTCTGAAGGTGAAAGAAAACATCTACAAAACAGCAGTTAGACCATTAATACTGTACGGATCCGAGTGCTGGGCCACCAACAAATCACACTTGGATAAGCTTCACACCACAGAGATGCGCATGCTACCTACGCTGGTCAGCGGGCGTCACCATGATGGACAAAATAAGAAACGTGTATATCCGAGGTAGTTTCAAATTACTAAAAAGCTAACCGAAAAACGGCTGAGGTGGTAGGGGAGACCGGGTACGATTGAACCAGGTCATGATTGAAACATTGCGATTTTCTCAATAACCATAGTAACTACGCATATGACGAAACACTCGTGGGTCAATCGGCCATCTCCGGAAGTTTAGACAGTTACGCTCGAGCCTCCGAGCGAAGCAGGCATGACTATAGCGCCCGTACAAGATTTTCGCGCAAAAAAGTAAATAACTTGCATGATATAACTTTTGTCATAAAATCTGATATACTTATCTTACAGTTATGGTATTTATTTTAGAGTGTCAGTTTGTTATTGTGGAGTGGTTTTTTCACAATTCTTGATTTGAATTGAAGTTGGTTAAGAATAAACTTTGAGTTTGAAGTAAAAAATGCCGGCTGGGGACGATTAAACCACATCGTCTGGGTACTGTTGAAACGTTTCAAACGTCCTCGTGTTTCGATCGTTCCCAGATTGTTATAAGTTGTTAGGTGGTCGAAGAGACAAAACTGTAGTTCCTCATCTGAAATTTTTTAGTTTGAATAGTTGAATAATATGAAACGTTAATAAAATATGATTTTTAAAACAGATTTTTTTTAAGCGATTTAGGTGACAATATAGGTGACCTATGTCAGATTTTTAAAATGCCACTTCCGTAAAAATTATGTTATGGTTGAAACATTGTTATACTCAATTGAAACATGCCCTTTTGTATGGGATAAGATTATCTGTTTTTACTACGATTGTATGCCGTTTTAGCTTAATATCACATTAAAACTGTGGATATTTAACGTATTGGAACTAATTAGTATAACTAACTGAGATCTCTAAAAGTACTACATAAAAAACAGTATCCTGCTTTTAAATTTGAAAATATGTAAACGATCATAAATTTTGATATGTTTATCCTAGGATTACCAACTTTTTACAACCTTATTGAATACTTTTATTGAGTCAAGATTGACTGTAGTTCGTTGCAAAACTTGTTTTGTTTCGATATTATTAGAGTGTTTCAAACGTCCACGAGGACTGTTTCAACCGTCCCTAGTACGGGGTCAATTGAACCATTCTCCACCGTCCTCTTTTAACGGTAATTGAAGCTTTTCTGTTTCAGATACAACTATTCTATAAATTGTATTTCATAGCCAGTTTACTATCCTTTAAGCTATGTTTACACCCGATTTTTAAATATTAAAGATGGCTCCACTACACACAATTGAAGCAAAACTGTTTCAATTGTACCCGGTCTACCCTACGGCCATGTACAAAGGCGTCCAGATGACTACATGGTAAAAGTAGCGCTCGAGATTCCAACGACGAAGCGACGACGCGGAAGACCACCCTCCACCTGGCTGACAACGGTTCAGCGAGACCTGAAAAATCTTAATATAGACGCCGACCTTGCACTCAATCGTGCACAATGGAGGAAAAGGACAGGGAGGGCCGACCCCAAGTAAATGGGAAAAAGGCCTAGCAAGATGATGAATTGGGTCCCCCGAACATGAAAATGAACTGGAGGATCTTCTGTCCGTTTCTCTACAGGGACCGACAAAGAAGATGAAAACGAAGACGAGGATCAAGGTCCTTCCCACCCCAAGAGAGCGAGAAATTGACTAAATGATTTTGAAGTTTAATGTTAATTCACTTTACTATGTAGGTAAATAAACTTCGTTTTCACAATAATGGTTGTTTTGTAAAGCTATTACAATGTTTTATAGACGCTCATACAGAGTGTACCTAGGTAAGGCACGGTGTACCAAAAACTGAAAGGGTGTGCTCGGTCGAAGAAACTGAACAACTTTCCCAACAAAACATTTTTGAGAAATGAAAAATATTTTGACCTCCATACAAATTGTTCGACTAGAGTAGGTAAGCAATGCGTATGAATTTTTTTTACTACGCAGAAATGTTTCTTTGGTCAAGTCGTTCAGTTTTGTTAACTGATCACTCAGCTGTCGGTACACTGTCTCTCCGTCCGTCACCGTCGGGACATCCTGTATATGCACAAACATGGTCATAGCAAAGGAACCTGGTCGGTGGGTCTGAGTATAGAAGATGTAAGGGATAGCCTTCCAATTATACTGAAAGGGCATGATCAGTCAACGTAACGGAACAACTTTCATTCGAGTAAAAGTTTCAGGAAATGAAAATGGAAGGCTGTCTTTACACCCTGTATATTCTAAAATGAGTACCTATCTGTGCTATTCAGACATCGCATCGGTGCGTAGTTGAAGAGTTATCCGGTCAAAAAGAGCAAAAATCTAAAGATTTTTTTTACCGAAATAAAGACTCACTAGCTAGGACGCATAGCTACCTATACGAAAAATGGGACCTAACCCCCCTCCCTTCACCCCGACAGGGCTACGGGCTGGGACTTTTGTTATGTTTACCTCACAGATTTATAAAGGAGAGCGTGTTTACCTTCTAACTAGTCCAAATAGTTGAGTCCAAACAAAGTTACGAAGTCAAAAATTGTGTTCCAAGCTGGTAATTATATACTCTAAGGTTCCAAGCATTTCCCTCTATACTTTTTCGTTGCTTGGTTTTTTTTTTGGAAGAGGTCTTCTGTTGTTGGGTGATGAAGGACAAATTTCTATATGATTTGCTCATGTCTGCCTCTTTGACTGATGATAAGGAGCATCCTCTAGAAGATACAAAAAATATTGGCGGACATCCACGCCTGCGTTTTTGAGGAATTAAGTTTTAACTATTTTGAAATTTGACAATGAAACGTACACCTAGCAGACTATGACTATCTGATTAAATACAATACAATAACTTTATTGGTAACGAAATGGTTACAGGTCACATTTTTATAGAATCATATAGTAATTATTTTAACAAAAAAAATCCTTTACACAGCAAAACTGTGATTGCGCTAACCATTTTTTTATTCTAATTTTAAACGACATGATGGTAGCTGCATCTCTGACGTTTTGTGGTAACTTATTGTACACCGACGGCCCAAACACATACACAGACTTCTCTGATCTGTGGAGCTTATGGAACGGTGTCACGAGCTGGTCCCCGTCGGCGTTACTACGCAGGTTGTGTGTGGAGTTCACACCTTTGCGATCAAAATTGTTTAAATTAATATAAACGAAAAGAGCTACTAGGTAGATATATTCGCAAGGCATGGGTAAAATATTGAACTCTGTGAAAAACGGCCTGCATGATTCGTCAGATGGTATCCCTGCCATGGCACGTATAGCCCGTTTTTGTAGTACAAACGCCCGCTGGACGTCGGCCGCTCCACCCCATAACTCCAGTCCATAGGTCAAAGTAGAGTGTACGGTAGCGTAACAGCACGTTCTGACTGTCTCCTTGTGCGCCGTGCTAGCGAGGCGTCGCAAGGCGAAGCAGGTGCGACCGAGTTTTAAGCAAACCTGGTCAATATGGGTCTCCCAAGACAGTGGGCCATCCAAATGAAAACCTAGTAGCTTGGTCGAGCACACTTGTTGGAGTCGGGTGCCGCTAATACTGACCGCGAACGGACTTGGCGTTTTGCCGTTCAGGTTAAATGTCATGAAGCATGTCTTTTCGCGGTTTAGGGCCAAGCCGTTAGACTTGAACCACCCGTCGAGGCGTTGGACAGTTTCATTTAGTTTCGTTTCCAGGTTCTGCACACTGTTGCCTGTTACTACCGCGGCCACGTCTTCAGCGTACATATATATTTCAGTGCCATCTACTGAGCGTGGCAGATCATTAAGCAATATGCTAAAGAAGGTATTTATTTACTGTCTACGCACGATGTCAGTAAAGTCCAGGCGTTCACGATTATTGCGGCCTAATTCGCTATTAATAATTCCCCACATACATTTACCTTTATTTGTATGGTTGCGTATCAATTGGGAATAATAATTGGTACGGTTTTGTCTTAATAAGTTATCGTACTTACGAGAGTTTTCATCAGAGATCTTATTCAAAATGTCATTATCTTGTATATTTAATTGAAGGCTAAAAATGTCAAATAATAAGAATTTAAAATTAATTATTTCATCATCGATCCATTTGCTACAAAATTTAGGTGATTACCTATTTGGTTTCATTTTATTTTGAAAACAACACTCAAATTTATTCACTAATATGTTAATAATTTTTTCAGCCAATAAATTGCAGTCGTTACATTCTAATATAATACTTTCCCAATCTACCGATTCCAGTGCAGTCTGGAAACTGGTTCTGTTCGCGGCACTATAGGACCGTATGGGCTGGCCCGCGCGGCCGCCGGCCCAATAGCTGCACGCGCTGAGCGTTGTGGTCGCTGAGGTTGGTAACTACCTCGCTGACAGACGCCAGACGGTCGGAGGGTAGGTTGGTGTAGGCATGATCCAATAGAGTGCCTGATTCAGGCCTAGTTACAAAATCTATTAATTGAACATAATTGTGAGCTAACAAAATATCTACTAATTGTTTCTTTTGTGAGGTAAAATCCAAGTAATTCATGTTAATACGAGTACGAGTATCACCCATAATAATTGCGTTCATTGCCTCATCGTTTATTTTACTAATTTTAACTTTAATTCTAATTATAACTTTTCAAATAATTTTAGGTAGGTAGTCGGCATCACTGGTCTGATTCGAGTGATATACGCCGACGAGAAGCAGGTCGTGGTCTATTAATTGTACCGCGCAAATATCAAAAATCTGCTCCACGGACAGATTGCAGTAGTCCTGCCTATTTACAACTTGGATACCGTTTCGAACAAAGATACAGCTACCACCATGTGCTACATGTGTCCTACAACTACTAGAAATTAAGTCGTAATTATTTAGGGTCACTGAGTCTAATTGACAGCTTCGTAACCAGTGCTGTGTTATAATTAACAAATCGCAAGCCAGTTCTTTCGCTAAGAGCACTTCAATCTTCTTCGTTTTATTATTTATTCCCCTCGCGTTTTGGTGGCAGACAGTGAGTTTAATATCATTATTTGGATTCGCTGCTGCCGCCACCGCTGGCGCGGTCTGCGCGGGCAGCGTCAGAGGGCGCGTGGGGAGGGAAAGCGGCTGGCAGGCCGGAGCGCGCTGACTGCCGGCCGCCGCGTTGAAATCACTTGCTCACTTCCACTGCTTGTGGCCAATTTTGAGGGGACATAAAAAATCTGACTTACTCTGTGGCACTGTACCACTCACATGCCCCTGGGAACCGGTGGTACCCAAGCTTTTTTTTCAGTGGATTGCCCAAATTTTTCGCAAAAATACGCATTAATTGACTCCCAAACCAACCCCAGTAAGATCCCGGATGCCGGACCCCGGATGCCCGAAATCAAGGTTGTTTTGGGCTTTCATTCCGAGAAATAAAACTTGGAGTTCGGTTTCGTGAAGCCGTCGGGGATATTTCAATGGATTGCTAGTTAGGTACTAGTGGTACCTTTGGGTACCAAGGGCAATCTACTGTACTTTTTTTTTGCGCGGGCACGTGAGTGGTTATCATAAAAGATGAGTAGTGGTCATGTTTTAATTTTAATTTATGTACACCATATTGACTACCGGGGTTTTTTTTTAACATAAATGATTTAATCGAATCCTCACTGGTGTCTGGCTTGAAACGACAGGCGTAAAATTTGAACACTCGTTCTATGGATTGCAATTCATTGTCTGTAGGATCTGTCCCGGTTATCACTATGCGTGATTGTCGCTTACGATTATGATTTTTTCGCTTCACCTCTTGCCATGGAGGGTCATCTTCTAATGACGACAGGTCAGAACGTTCGGGAGGATAAAAAACAACAAACGGTCGTACCAGCGTCCACCAGCAGCAACAGTCAGGCTACAGACCCTGAAGCAAATGTAATTGTACAGCTTGCAGCGAAGCCGCCACTAGAAGTAGTGAACTCTACTGAAGCTCCGTCGCAGCTCAGCAAGCAGGATGAACAAATGAATGATGATTGGAAAGTAGTAGAAAAGAAAAAAAACAGGCGAAGTAATAGACCGAAAATAATGAAAGGAGATAATGTAACACTACGTGGATTACGGGCTGTTAAAAAGAAGAAATACCTTCATGTATGGTCTCTGCATCCAGACACTACGGCTGATGCAGTTCAGGCCCACATTGACACCGTCGTTGGAGAAGCGAAGGCTTCTATAAAAGTGGACAAGATTATTCCCAAAACGGTGAAAGAATACTCATCTTTCAAAATAGGAATTGCTGAGAGTCTGTACGATAAAATAGCTAAGCCAGAAATATGGCCCGCCAATGCACGTTTTAGCGAATGGAAGTTATTTCGTTTCCATCAAAAACCATCGGATAGTCAAAAACCATCGGATAGGGAAAAACCGCAAATTTAGAGGCCGTGCTGTGAGGTTATACTATCAGAACGTACGAGGCTTGCGCACAAAACTAAAAACGTTTAGTAGAAGTATAACGGGCTCAAATCACGATTTCTTTGCCATAACTGAGAGCGGCTTAAATGAGTCTGTAAGTGATGGGGAAGTGATACCTCAAGGCTATTCATTGGTGAGGTGCGATCGGGAGGATGGTCGCAAATTGGGGGGAGTTCTTCTCATTGCAAAGCCAAGATACGATTTGCGGTTGCTTCCGCTTCCGGGCAACGCGAACTTACGCGACCGACAGTTTGAGCTCATTTGTGTGACTGTTCATCGGGATAACAAGTTCCTATTCCTATGTTGTGTGGCGTATATACCACCTGATGCTAGTGACAGTGACTATATGTACATGTTTCACATTTTAGAGCAATTTTGCGTGAAGTATGATAATGTTGTAGTGGTAGCCGATCTTAATATGTATTCTGCTAGTAAGGATATACAATGTTATTACGAATACTTTGTAACCTTTTGTGAATTCCAACAATGTAATAGTATCACTAATTGTAATAGGCGCCTTCTGGATGTAGTCTTAAGCACGTACAGCAAGGACCAATTAAGTGTAACAGAGGAGAGTGATTACGTAAGTGTAATAGACCCTCATCACCCCCCTTTGAGTGTGTTGATTTATACTGGGGTAGCGCCCCCTAACTCGGCGCAAATTGCCTCCACGGAAGAGAAAAAACTAAAGTACCCGCGGTGGAACTTCCATAGGGCAAACTTTCAAGAGTTATATGCAGCTATAGCTGACGTGGATTGGGCATTACTGTATAGGTTAACTAGTACAGATGAAGTGTGCGAGTTTATTTACTATATACTGTATAAAGCCTTTGACGATACCACTCCGCGGAAAAAGCGTAGGCTTAAGGAATCGCGGTACTGCTATCCGGAATGGTATACCTCGGAGCTAATAAATACTATAAAGTACAAGGCATTTTGGCATAAAGAGCATAAAGCTTCGGGTTTAGATGGTGATTATAAAATGTTTTCATATTATCGGTCAGTGGTAAAGACTAGTCTGGATGAGGCATATGACGTCTATCAGAGTCGTGTGGAAACACAGTTTCAGAAGGATCCAAAGTCCTTTTTGGGTTTTATTGGCAACAAACGATCTAAGCGACATAAGCCATGTGTCTTGAAAAATGGTGTAGCTATTCCTGAAGGCCAATGTGCCTTGGAATTTGCTAATTATTTCAGTTCAGTTTACGGTAAGGAAGCACCATAGTTGGATGCTGGGGCTGCCTCGAGTTTCCCGGATGGTGGTTTAATAGTACATGTAGGGCAACTGTCAATGACTGAGGTGAAGGCGGCGCTGTCAAGGTTGAAACCTAAGCGTACGGTAGGACCAGATGGAATTTCTCCATTTGTAGTCAAGAATTGCAGGGACGTCTTAGCAGAACCATTACAGTACCTGTTCAGTCTCTGTTTAGCCAATTGTAATTATCCAGAGGTTTGGAAACTGACCAGAGTTTCACCCATACCAAAGGGAGGTGGGGGCTCAGATGTAAGTGACTATTGGCCTGTTGCCGTTCTCTCCGCTCTTGCTAAGGTCTTTGAGACTGCATTATGTACAGCTATTTCCGCACAAATTGCTCCGAGTCTCGCTGATTCGCAGCACGGATTTCGTGCTGGACGTAGTACGAACTCGAATCTGATTTGCTTCATAAATTACGCAGCTCCGGTTCTCGATGCATTACCTGGTTCTCAAGTGGACGTTGCATACTTCTATATAAAAAAGGCGTTTGATTGCGTCGACAATGATATCTTGTTGGCTAAACTAGCAAGGATGGGTTTTTCGACGCAATTGTTGCGCTGCTTTGCCTATTACCTCAAAAACAGGAAGCAATATATGGAATATGCCGGAAGCGAGTCAGATCCTTATTACACTCTAACAGGCGTTGGTCAGGGAACCAGTTTGGGTCCGCTGGAGTTCATCATCATGATAAACGACTTACCAGAGGTGGTGCAAGATTCTCAGTTATTGCTGTTCGCTGATGACCTCAAACTATACTTGTCGGTTACGAGCAGGGAAGATTGCGAAAATTTGCAAAAAGAAATTGATCGGGTAATCAATTGGGCTAAAAACAATAAGCTCCTATTTAATACATCAAAATGCAAAATAATGACCTACAGTACATCAAATTGCGCAAGACAATTCGAATATGAATCTGTGATTTGGGTGTAACAATTAAAAATGACCTAAAATTTCGAAAGCATATTGTTACCATCTGTGCTAAAGCATTTCGGAATCTAGGGTTTGTTTTGCGCAAGGAGGTTTTAATCCACGCTACGTAGCGTAGATTAAAACCTCCTTGGTTTTGCGTGAAGCAAAGGATTTTAAAGGAACAGCTGCAGTTCGTGCCCTTTATAATGCGCTGGTTAGAAGTAGACTAGAGAGTGGGAGTATTATTTGGAACCCTCATTCAATTCAATTCATTTATTTAAAAATATAAGCTTACAGACTAGTCCAACACACTTATACTTTAGTTACATAATAATATTATAAAACACTACTTTTCATCCTTAAAAACATGTTAAGGAACAGAGTTGCAAATCTTTTGACAACAATTGGGTTGTCATTAAATATATCAGCTAGTGGCTGTAGTGTAAGCATTTCATTGATAAGCCTGATTGCACGTGCCGAGGGAGCATTCGCGCCGCTGCAGGTGCGCACACTGATCGTCGCGAACAGCGGCCGCGTGCGCCTCTGCAGCTCCGCACCACCACCGCGCAAGTACGTTCCCGGTATACACAAGCACATCCGAGATAATGCTGTGCTGTTATCGATTTTACCAGTTAATACAGAATGGTAGTGCAGGACTAATGCCAATTTTCGTCTCAATTCTAGACTGTCCAGACTCACCATTCCGTACACAAATATAGAGGGATAAAGAAAAGGATAAGTACCATAGGTTTTTTTGTAGATGAATCGGGCAAATTTCTTCTGAACCTTTTCAATCATATCATTGTATTTTGATTCCCTAGGATCCCATACCATTGCTCCAAATTCTAATCTACTCCGAACGTATGCCTTATATAAGGTCAGCGCCACGTTAATGTTAGAGAAGGGGTATACTGTTCTTACAATGAAGCCCAACATTTTGTTGGCTTTTTTACATGTGTCAGCTATGTGTTCTCTAAAAGTAAATTGGGAATTCAAAGTCAGCCCCAAATCTCTGATTTCTGTTACCCGATCTAGAGGCCTTTGACTTAGATGATATTCGGCAGTGTAGTAGTGAAATTTACGCGTGAATGTTATAACTTTACACTTTGTCTCATTGAATGGAAGTCGATTTAAACGGGCCTAATTTTCAACGGACTCAATATCACTTTGTAATGAATCACAGTCTTGAGGGCTTTTAACGCTCGAATATAACTTCAGGTCATCTGCGAATAACAGACATTTCGAGTGTACTACCACACTTGGCAATTCATTTATCATGATTAGGAACAACGTGGGGCCTAAAGTGCTTCCCTGGCTGACACCCGATCTTGTGTAATATGTTTGTGAACGGTAACCCTCAAGCTGGACATATTGACGCCTGTTCTTTAGGTAACTAGCAAAAAATTTCAATGCGTTCGGAGTGAAACCAATCTGAGCAAACTTAGAAAGCAGGACGTCATTGTCCACAAGGTCGAATGCCTTCTGAAAATCGAAATAAATGGTGTCTACTTGATTGTTAGAATCCAATTCTGATAGTATGTAATCTGAAAAGTTAATATGGCTCGTTGTTATTGATTTGGAAGGGCGGAAACCGTGCTGGCAATCATTTAAAATATGATTTATTTGGTGTCTAAGCTGATAATCGATTATTGCCTCAAAAACCTTTCCAAATACTGACAACACCGCAATGGGCCTATATGATGTGATATCGTCCTTGGACGGTTCCTTAGGTACTGGTGTGACTCTTGAGATTTTCCACGCTTGTGGGTACTCTGATTGTATGAGCGCAAGATTGTATAAGTGCAATAAGGGAGTCTCAAGAGCAGATGCACAATCCTTTAATAAAAAGGGTGGTACCTGATCCGGACCAGCTGCGGAATGAGCCCTGAGCTTTTTTACAGCACGGTGGAAGTCACCAACAGTTGCATGATTGATTTCTACATTTGGCATAGACGAGTGGGCATTGAGAGCCGCTTTTATGACATCCAGCTCTGGTATATCCTTCAGGAACACCGATTCAAAATATGTGCCAAAAGTGTTTGCTGCCTCTTGCTCAGCAACTGTACTGTTATTATAGGTGAAGTAATTCTTGCGGTATCTATTTTTTTTGCGGTCATTAATATATTGTCAGAACTTTTTTGGATCGTCTAACATATCTTTTTGAACTTGACTTGTATAATTATTAAAAGCTGAATCAATTAATATTTTTACCTTTTCTCTGTAATATTTAAACATCTCTTTATTAAATAGTTTTTGTTCTTCTTTGTACCTTATAAGATTAAAATATTTCAGTTTTATATATCGAATAATTTCTGGTGTGTACCATTTTGGATATACAAACCGATCATTATGTTTATTGGATTTTTTTAAAGGAACGAACTGGCGCAGCAAATTATCCAAGATTTCGTAAAATTTCTCCGTAGCGACATTGACGTTTTTCTCTGATAGAACGTCAGACCAATCAACATTACCCAAGGCTGCATAAAGAGAAACAAAGTCGGCCTTGCGAAAGTTTAATTCGGGACTTTGGAGGGGATCGTTTAGGTCTCGGATGGGCTGCTCAACTCGATCATGACCACGCGGGAAAGATAGGGTGATTGTTAGAGCGGGGTGTGGGTTGTCTATCCAAATAAGAGGTTCAACTTCCTCATCAACAGCAATAGCCTCATCATTGAAATTGCTCAACACTAAATCAAGCATGCCACCGTATGAATTACTTATTGTATTATGCTGTTTAATGTCACAAAATTCCATTAATAAATTAAAATTAGAAATAACATTATTACTAGCTGAAGTCAAATTAAAATCTCCTAATATAAAAAAATCTAATGACGAGTATTGGGTCATAGCATTCTCAATACAATTAAATACTTTTAAGTACTGCTCGTCACTTGTCTTCGGTGGTAAATATACCACACAACACATAAATTTTAAATTGTTTTTCGTCACAATACCAAATATAAGTTCTTTATCCTCGGTGAGGCCGTCAATATCCATTACCCTATGTACAGTGTAGTTATTACGAACTGCTAATAAAACACCGCCATAGCCTTGGTCGTTGACTCGGTCCTTGCGGATCACGATATATTCCGGAGGGAACAACTCTCCATCGTAGACAGAGCCATTTAGAAAGGTTTCGTTTAGCGCAATAATGTCTATTGGATTACATACATACATACATACATAACATCACGCCTCTTTCCCGTTGGGGTAGGCAGAGACCACAGTCCTCCACCTGCTACGATCTTGACATACTTCCCTTGCTTCCTGTACTTTCATCAATCCTTTCATACATGCTCGTCGGTTTAGGGTACTTTTAACCTGGCCTTTATTCAGAACGTCCTGAATTTGGTCCTGGTACGTTCGCCTAGGCCTTCCCCTTCCAACGTTTCCATTCACTCTCGCCTGGTAGATCTCTTTCGTCAATCTTCGTTCATTCATCCTCTCTACATGACCAAACCATCTCAGCATCCCTTTCTCGATTTTGGTCACTACGTCTTCTTTTACGCCACACCGTTCTCTTATCACACTATTTCTAATCCTGTCACTCAATTTAACACCAATCATACTCCTTAGCGCTCTCATTTCCACTGCATTAATTCTACTTTCATGCTTCTTCTGCCATACCCAGCTTTCACTGCCATACATCAGTGTTGGTACCAAAACTCCCCCATGAACAGCCAAACGAGCCTTGTGAGACACCTTCTGACTCCTCATAAAGGCGTGCAGGGCACCATTCACCATGTTTCCAGCATTCACTCTTCTTTCAATATCACTTTCACACTTTCCATCTCTCGTAAACTTTGAGCCCAGATACACAAACTAGCTAGCATCAAATTTCTTTTGAAAAGAGATGACTTTTTTGTAGATCTTATGCCTCGTACATCATGAGTCATCATCATCTTATGCCTCGGGCTCATGAAGCTAAATATCAGCAAATGGTGGAAAAATTGCAGAATAAGTTTCTGAGGTTTGTATACTTAAAGGAATATGGGGTATACCCGTTCTATCCTCTCATGTACCCGACATTGTTTGTCCTTGGTATGGTGGGCTATTATAAATTGGAAGTAAGACGAGACTTGTGGTTGAGCAAATATATTTTTTTGTTATTACGGGGAAAATTGTTTAATCCGTCTATCTTAGAGTTGCTTAAATTAGAGGTTCCTAATAGCAGACTGCGGCGGACGCCGAGGATGCACCTACTGCAGGTTCCATATTGCCCCGGTATCTAAGGCAATAGGAATTATTAACGGTATATCCGATAAAATTGATATTTTTTGTTGTTCATTGTCGGAATTCGAAAGGGTTACTTTATATTATTTATGCTATATATATAAGTCCTAACATTGTTGATTGGGGTTACCTGTAAGAACAATGTAGTGTTGATTGTAAATAAATAAATAAAATAAAAATAATAAATAAATCTTTGTTGTCACTGCAGTCCTGATTTTCAACGACGGGAGGAACGCTGAAAGTAGGGTCATCCTTATGTTGTACATCGTGCATCAATGCAGGCACCACTGCCAATGCCAAAGCAAAACAGAAAACACAGTTTTTTATTTTTAAATTTTCATGGCACGTGAAATGAGAATGACCCAAAATTAATCTTATTAAGCTAACTTATCTAGCTAAACTAACTTATGAAGACAACTTGACAATCAGGCTGTTTTTATTATTAGGTAACAAATTTTAAATGAGACAACGACTTAGTCATGATATCTGCAACCTGGCAGTTTGTAGGACAATATTCTATTTCAAACTGATTGTCACAGTACAAATCATAGATAAAAAAGCTACTTTATCTTTTTTGTTTTTAAAGAAACAATTTTGCTCTTTGTGGTTTGTCTTTTTACAAATTAAACAAGAAGATTTACAAGCTTTTGCAAAATGACCGGGTTTGTCACAAATAAAACATTTTAAATTATAATTACTTGACCTGTTTTTAGAAGAAGACGATGCGACTTGGCTGGTTTCAGTGTGCTGTTTCCTTACTTCTAATTTTGGTAGACGCATTTTAAGATTTTTCACATTCCTTTCTTCTTTGGACGTAGACTCCCATGCTGTGGTAAAAATTTCATATTCCTCTCCCAAACATGTAAGTATTAATGACTCTATCATACTATCATTTAGTTCAACGTCAAGTTGTTTCAATCTGTATGTCAGGTTTTCTAGGGCACTAAAGTTCTGCCGTACTAAGAAAAAAACCCTAAGTGCAAGGTACAGTGAAAATCAGTTACGATTTGTCCCGAAATCACGAAAATAAGGGCTATTTTTCTGTCTAGGAACGGTCTCAGTTGAGCCAATACTTATTGTTTTAGAACCACCTAAGTACACTCATTATTATTCATTCGATAACCCCTCAGAGAAAATAAAACACAAGTGTACTATCGTAAAAAACAAAACCACAACTACATGCTTTGTTTACGATGGATTATATTACTTAGGGGTTAGGTGGATTATATTACAGGGGAGTAAGGGGAGAACGGAACATTACATCTTATCCGGCCCAAATGTCAACCCCACCTGCACGCGCTGGATGGCGACGGCGACCAACTGGTCTCCGTGGTGCTCCCTGCTAGACAACAGACGGGGCTCTGGCGACCGAGTCAATGGCGGTATAACCATTCCCCCGGCTAGACCTCTAGCCGGAGAGGCCTGAACAGCCTTGAGGTCTAAATAACCTCAAAAAGGAACAACTCGTGCGGAAGGACTGGGGGCGCCACTGCACTGTATGAAGCCCTAAGAATACCATCTCTCTGAATTACAAATTATGAAATATACAAACAACAATAAATACGTGAAGCCAGGCAAACCGACTAGCAACCGGCGTCAAGGGTTTTCCGGGCCCTCTGATGAAAAATGTGTTACCGGGGAAGAAGATGCGAACATGAGGATAAACAAGAAGAAAAGGAGTCAATACTTGAAATTAGCTACATGGAATGTTCGAGGTATGAAAAAACCAGGAAAACTTGAAAATACCATTCTTGAAATGAAGAGACTAGATCTGGACATTCTAGGTGTCAGCGAAATAAAATTGGCTGATAATGGTAAAGTAACCAAAGACGACGCTACACTCTATTATTCGGGCAAACCATCAACCGAGAAAGGACATCATCACGGAGTAGGGATACTCGTCAAAAAAGAGTTCTGTAAATACGTCACCAACTTTGTCCCAATGTCAGAACGCTGCATGCTTCTGCAATTAAATTGTAAACCTTTTAAACTCAACATTATACAGGCATACGCCCCAACGTGTAATGGTACAGACGAAGAAATAGAAGATTTTTATAAGCAGCTTGACAACATCATGAACAGTATCAAGTCTCAAGAAATCACAATGGTGATAGGCGACATGAATGCAAAAATTGGTGAGGGAAGTGTCGGGAAAACAGTTGGTAACCATGGGTTGGGGGAAAGAAATGAGAGAGGAGAGAGACTTTTGGAATTTTGTATTGAGAAAGATCTTGTGATAACCAACACCTGGTATGAGCACCACCCTCGCAGGCTGTACACATGGGTGTCACCATTAGACAAAATAGGTCATGTCGTCAGGAATCAGATTGACTTTATAATGATTCAGTCACGTTTCAGGAATTCGATTGTTAATGTAAAGACCTTCCCAGGAGCAGACATTGGCTCTGATCATGTTCCGTTAGTCGCTAAACTTAACGTCAAACCTAAAATATTGAAGAAAGTTAATCCAAAAATACAGAAAATAGACATAGACAAGTTAAAGGATAAACAATATCGAATTAGAACAACAGCAGTCTTAAACAACGACCTTGCAGAAATTACTTTAGTTAGCAATGTTACAGACAAAACCAATGAAATTGAACCGACCTGGGCTACATTGAAAACCACCATGGTAAAAACCGCAGAAAAATGCTTGGGACAATACAAAAAGAAAACTGAACACGAATGGATTACCGACGACATACTAGTACTCATGGAGAAGCGAAGAGAGGTTAAGAATATAGATAAAAATAGATACAAGGAAATAGATAATGAAATAAGAACGGAAATAAGGAAAGAAAGAGACAAAACTATTGAAAACAAATGTGTTGAAATAGAAAACTTACAAAAGAGGCATGACACTTTTAATTTACACAAAAAGATAAAAGAATTCACCAAAACCAATAGGAAACCTATAACAGGAATATTAGTTAATGGCAGAAACGAAGTAATTATTGATAAAGCTGAGCAGTGTGAAGTATGGGAACGATATATAGCAGAACTCTTTAATGATGAAAGACCGAAATTATCAGAGGAAAAGGATAGTTCACTAGAGGGACCACCGATCCTAAAATCAGAACTAACAAGAGCAATTCGTAGTATGAGAAATGGAAGAGCGGTTGGCCCGGATGGAGTTTACGCTGAAATTTTTAAACTTTTAGAAGATGACAACCTAAATTTAGTTCTACAATTATTTAACAATATTTATACCACCGGACAAATACCACAAGACTGGCTCAAATCCACCTTTCTTCCCTTGCCAAAAACAGCAAATGCAAAAACGTGTAACAATCACAGTATAAGTCTTATGAGTCATGCGTTAAAAATATTTCTTAAAATCATTCATCTGCGCATCTACAACAAAATTGATGATTACATCGGAGAAACACAGTTCGGATTTCGCAGTGGTCTTGGAACAAGAGAAGCTCTAGTCGCTATACAAGTACTAGTGCAGAACTGTTTAGAACATCAAAAAGACGTTTATATATGTTTTATTGACTTCGAAAAGGCGTTCGATAATGTCCAACATGCAAAACTTTTAGAAATCTTAGACAAAATTGAAATCGATGAAAAAGACAAGCAAATAATCAAAAACCTTTACTGGAATCAGACCGCACATATAAAATTAGATGCTAACATTACATCAAAAGACATGAAAATTCAAAAAGGGGTTAGACAGGGATGTATATTGTCACCATTACTATTCAACATATACTCAGAAATGATATTTAGGGAAGCATTCGACAACATAGATATTGGGGTTAAAGTAAATGGAAAATACATAAATAATTTGCGATATGCCGATGACACAGCACTGATAGCAAACTCAATAGAAGAACTCCAGTGTCTGCTGGATAAGCTGAATTCAGTTGTTGAGGCCTACGGATTGAAAATGAACATCTCTAAAACCAAGTTTATGAAAGTTACAAAGCATAATGCCGAAACAACTCAACTTCATATAAATGGGTGTCCAGTAGAAACTGTTGATAAATACAAATATTTGGGCTGTATGTTAAACTCAAAATGGGATCCAGAGAAGGAAATACGTATTAGAATTGAAATAGCACGTGGAACATTTATCAAGATGCAGTCATTATTCAAAAACAAAGATATTAAATTAAAACTTCGCTGGCGAGTGGTCCAATGCTATGTTCTATCAGTCCTTTACTATGGAGCGGAAGGCTGGACGTTTAATAAGAAAATGATTGACAAATTGAATGCCTTTGAGATGTGGCTATATAGACGCATGTTAAAAATATCATGGCGCGACAGAATCACAAACGTGGAGGTGCTCAGAAGAATGAAAAAGAATCTAGAAATAGTAACAACACTTAAGAAGAGAAAAATCACATACTATGGGCATATCTACAGGAATCACAAATATAGCATACTACAAACAATAATAGAAGGGAAAATAGAGGGGAAAAGAGGAAGAGGGAGGAGGAGAACATCTTGGTATGATAACCTCATGACGTGGTCTGGACTGAATGCCGCGGTTGATTTAAGAAGACTCACAATGGACAGAGAGAAATATAGAGAGATGGTCGCCGACATCCGTTAGGATATGGCACAGAAAGAAGAAGATATTACTTATGATTCAAACTCAAAATTATGATTTTAGTAGTATATTTCAAGTTTATACAAAAATGTAAAAAGATGATGTTTATTAATCAACGTTCGGCGTAGCATTGGTCCATTGAATATGGCCGGTCGCCGGTCCGCCGTCGTTCCCCGCGCGTCCCTCGCCTCGCGCCTGGGTCGCCTTAGAGCTATTATCGACATCTCCCCCCCCCCTCGAAGTCCTTGGGCTCTCGAGCAGTAGAAGGATCGTCGTCATCAGAATGCAGGAGAGGAACAAGCTTATTCAGTGCTCGACGAAAGCTTCCCTTCTTAGTGGTTATATCTGCCACTCTTGAAACTCCGTTAGGGCCAGGGTATAGTTTGGTAATACGCCCCATCTGCCATTTGAGAGGAGGCAAATTTGTATCCTTAAGGACAACCATATCTCCTACTTGCAGTCCTTTCTGGTTCACCTTCCATTTTGTCCTTTGCTGTATTTCGCTCAGGTACTCATGACGCCAGCGTTGCCAAAATACCTGTCGCATCTTCTCGATGAATTCGTAGCGGGTTACGTTCTTGACGTGCATTAAGGCTGGAGATGGTAACGAAGTTAGAGCTCTGCCAATGAGGAAGTGGCCAGGAGTTAAAAGAACAAAATCACTTGGATCTGTGGAGAGAGGAGTCAAGGGTCTGGAGTTGAGGATGGCTTCAATTTGAGTAAATAACGTGGACAGTTCCTCGAATGTTAGGTGTTGATTACCTATAATCCTAATAATGTGGAATTTGGCGGCCTTAACGCCAGCTTCCCAAAGCCCTCCAAAATTAGGAGCGTACGCGGGTGAAAACCTGAAATTTACGCCTTCATTGGCGCTGAAAGAAGAAATGTCTTCATTCCTTGACTTTAAAAAGTTTGCGATTTCATTATTTGCGCCTACAAAATTCGTACCATTGTCGCAGTACAACTCGCTAGGTTTTCCTCTGCGTGAGATAAAACGCCGTAAGCAAAGCATAAAAACATTAGTAGAGAGATCACTAGCGAGCTCTAAGTGCAAGGCTTTAGTAGCCAAGCTAACAAAAAGCCACAAGTACCACTTAGTAATACGACATCCACGACCTTTTCGGTCGGTAATATAAAAGGGACCAGCAAAATCGACGCCGCTTACCTGGAATGGAAGATTCGGAGTCATTCGGTTTACATTATAAGCCTTTAAAATTTTGCAGTTGTTGACTGTCTTTTTTGCAAAAATTTTTCCTCTTAGGGGCCAGTAACGTTCTCGTCAATTGCTTAAAATTAGCTGCGGTCCGCTATGTAAAAGAGCATTGTGTTCATGCAAGAAAAGCAATTTGGTAAAATTGTGATTAGACTCTAATATTGCAGGATGTTTTTTTTTAGAAGTCTTCAGGAGAATTTTGAATTCGACCACCTACACGGAGTACGCCGAGTTCATCAACAAATGGATTTAAAGACAAGATATGAGATTTATTTGGTAAGTTTTTTCCATTTGATAATGTTTTGATCTCATTAGGAAAACATTCCATTTGATGTAGTTTAACTAAGTGATTTAATGACGTTTCCATTTCTTTACAGGTTAGAGGGCCAGTCTCTTTGGCATTTGGATGACGCAAATTCTGCGCGAAACGCAGAACATAAGCAAAAGTTTTTAGTAATGTAAGCAACTTTGAGTATTTTTCAAAATTAATAATCAGACTTTGATTTGTTGTTGTAGAATTAGCGTTAGGGATTTTAGTTTGTGTAGTGCATGTTGTAGTTGTGTTAAGTGTATTAGTTTTAGGTGTAGGTTTAGGATAAGTTTTCCTTTCAGGTACATCATCAGTTGGAGTGAAACTCTTTGGCCAGTGTTTTGAATCAAGTTCCAAAAAATCAGGCCCATTCCACCAAAGTGTGGCCTTGTTCATGTTTTTTGGATCTAAGCCTCTTGAAGCCATGTCAGCCGGATTTTCCTGGCCTGGTACATGCCTCCATGAGTTTGCTGCAGTAAGGCTTTGTATTTCGCTAACTCTATTAGCTACAAATGTTTAAAGCTCACAGGGCTGAGTGGACAACCAGCTTAATACGACTGTAGAATCAGTCCAATATACAATCTTTGAAATATCACAGCGAAGGGCTTTAGTTACTTTCGAACATAATCGAGCTCCTAATAGAGCAGCGCAAAGCTCTAAATGCGGAATCGATACAGACTTTAATGGAGCCACCTTTGTTTTTGCACAAAGAAGTCTGACCAAAATGTTACCGGTTATGTCAGTTGAACGTAATATATACTATACTAGCGGCCCGCCCCGGCTTCGCACGGGTACTAATCTACGGGTAGATTATTTTGTTCTATCGCTAATAGTTTCGGCAGCGCATTCGACGAAAGACATTTTAAGACTCATTTTTCTACACCTTCGGTTACATTATTCAAATTTTACCAAGGATCCCTAATTTTTTTCAAAATGAAATGTAGCCTATGTCAAATTGGAAAAATGTAGCATTCTATTGGTGAAAGAATTTTTAAATCGGCCCAGTACTTTTTGAGCCTATTCATTACAAACATACAAAAATAGGTACAAATATTTCCTCTTTATAATATTAGTGTAGATAGTGTAGATAAGTACAAGCTGCATATGCAACCTGTGGTGCATCTGAAAATGAATGAATCTCTATAGCAATTGGGTTATCTACGATGACACATCTTGGTACTTGAATGTTAGCAAGTGTGTTTAAACTCAAAACCAAATTATTCCACATCTTTCTAACTCAGGTTGGATAAAGTCGTCCCATTCTAACTTTGTGAGCCACAGTTTTTGAAGAATAATTTTGGGAGTAATTGTGCATAAACCGAGCAATCCTAAAGGGTCAAAAAACTTAGCTGAGCTTGATAGGATTGATGGAGATTCGATTTTAACTGGAAATTCAAAGACATCCTCTGTAGGATGCCACTTCAAACCTAACGCACTTGATTGTGAACATAAATCGAGATCCTTTGGTGCTAAAATTGCATCATTATCTTTGAATATTGAAGGTGCGTTAGTACAAAATTTACGTAATGGAAAGCAAGCTGAATTTAATATATTTGTAACTGAAGCCACTATATGATATAGTTCCTTCTTAGATTGAGCTCCAGTTAAAAAATCATCGACATAGAAATCTTCTTTAATTAACTGTGCAATTTCAGGATCAGTACAATCCTTTGACAGCTTAGTTTAATTGAAATATTTTATTGGACGAAGATTCTTCGTCACGCTAAAGAATCATTTGCAAATGGCGATGCATCGGATCTACTAGTATCTGACGATACATTTTTTCTACGTCAGCCGAAACAACGTATTTATGCTGTCTGAATCTAGTTAAGATTAAAAACAGGTCGTCTTGTACGACTGGACCTACGTATTGGATGTCATTGAAACTTTTATCGGATGTCATTTGCGCTGACGCGTCAAAAACGACCCTTAACTTTGTTGTGTCGCTTTGTTCTCGAATTACTGCGTGGTGTGCTAAATAACAGCCAAATCCAGGTCTAGGTACCTCACTTGAATGTCCTAAAGATTCATATTCATTGATAAACTTAGTATATTCTTGTTTTAAAATAGGATCACGTTTCATTTTCCTTTCGATTTGAAGCAATCGTTTTTCAGCCAAATCATAAGAATCAGCGAGAGCGTACGGTGTTTCCCTAAGAGGAATCTGAACGCAAAACCTACCATTTTCATCGCGGCAAGTAGTGTCAGTAAACAGTTTCTCGCAGAAATCATTATCTTTGGACTCAAATTTAGTAGAAGGCAAATCATCTAGCTCCCAGAATTTGGTCAATTGTTGTTTGATTTCTTGACTAAAATTGCATTGTATTTTATCTGGCTGAATGTTGGTGTTCCCCCCCATCGGACCACACACGACCCAACCTAATTCGGTTTCTTGTAAAATTGGTTTGCTAAACCCTAATTTGTATCTGCCTGTACCAATCAAGTTCCAAAATATGTCAGCTCCTAAGAGCAAATCAATTTCACCTGGCTGATAAAATTCAGGATCAGCTAATTTAACATTGTTTGGAATATACAATTCATTGATAGGAATGTACGTATGGGGTAATTTGTCAGTGATTTGGGGTAAAATGAAACATTTCACAGAGGTGCTGAATGCTTTACATAATGATTCTAATTTTAAATTGCAATGTTCAGTAATATTTATTGTCTTGTTGTTTAAACCAGAAACACACTGAATAGTGTTACGCAATTTGGCACACCCAATTCGTTTTTGAGCTGCTTCACTAATAAACGATGACTGGCTACCACTGTCCAGTAACGCCCGCAGAGTGAAATGTGTACCGTTGCTCTTTACTTCGACTAACGCTGTAGAAAGAAGAACATGATATGAAGAAGCAGCAGACATTGTTGTAGATGGTAAAGGAATTTCATTTGAATTCACTTCCATTTTAGTTTCATTTTGCATAGGATATGATGTAAATAAAGCAGTAGAGTTAGTTTGTTGTTGTTGATGTATAGGTTGTCGTCGCTGTACAGGTTGTTGTTGTTGTTATACAGGTTGTTGTTGTTGTTGTACAGGTTGTTGTTGTTGTACAGGTGGTTATTGTTGCTGTACAAATGGTTGTAATAGTACAGATGGTTGTTGTTGTACAAATTGTTGTTGTAGCGACGGTTGCTGTGTTGACGGCTGTTGTAGTTATGGTAGTTGCAGTGATGGTTGTTGAGTATTCGATTTATGTAATAAAGTGCTGTGTTTTCTGTTACAGATTCTGCAACCACTCAATCTACATTGGTAAGACTGATGCCCACCACGTAAGCAATTTCCACACAGCTTCCAATGGTTAACTTTAGCATTACGTTCTTCTAAAGGTAAAGATTGGAATTTTAAGCATTCGTGTAACTTGTGATCCATTGAACAATAAATACAATTTTTTAGTAGGATAGGTGGCATTTCCGGTAGCAGCAACAAAAGAACTTGATTTTGAGAAACTTTTTCGTTTTTCATTTCTATTATTATTATTTGAAGATGAAGATGTTTTACCTGCGCTGACTGTTTCTAAAACATCTGCCCTAAGACGCAAAAAAGAGTAAAAATCTTCCAGTGATGGTGAATCCTCGTTGCTCCGAAACTCTTCCCACTTCCCCAAGGTCACGGCATCCAAGTTAGGTTAGGTTAGGTTAGGTTAGGTTAGGTTCCCCCCCGAAGGGTTCCCGCCTTGTCGTGGCGGGGGGGCTTAGTACCCGTGGCTTGGTCTCCCACGGCGAAGCGAAGAGGAACACCACGGGGCCGTTCCGGTGTTCGGCTGGGCGGCCCTGGGCGGGGCTGCTCCTCCGGGCTTTGGTCTCCAAGCCCGCGATGGAGCGGCTTAGGGTGGTAGGTTGCGGTAGTGTATGGGCGCTATCGCAACTGAGGTGGGCTGCGGTGTCGTATGGGAGGCACCGCAGTTGAGGTGTAGGGGCCGCGGCGGGAGAGGAGTGTCGGTGTTTCGTTGTGCCGCTCTCCCTACCTTCCGCGGCCTCGGCGGGGTCGCCACCGTTTGATGGCGGACGCGGTGGGGCTGCAGGGGAAGAGGAGTGCCGGTGTTACGTTGTGCCGCTCTCCCTATCCTCTGCAGCCGATGTGGCAGGCGGCGGGGCCACTGACCTGACCCGTCGCAAGGGACCCCGGGCGTTCAGACACGGGGATGTTTGGTGCCCTTTTGGATGGGTCCCCCGCGGGAGGGAATGGCCGGGCACTCACGGCCATTTCCGGCCCCTCCTTATGTGAGGGGCGTGAAGGGCCTGCCATGTAGGCGGGCGGTCGCCGGTGTGGGGACTGGAAGTAAAGGCTCTGCCGGTTTCCCAGGCCCCCGCCACTCGGGCGACGCGGGAGTGCCGCTGTGTTGTTTTAGTGGGTGGGAGTCCCACATACCCCCTCTCAGTCCCCGATGAGAGGGATGATGCAAAATGCATTTTTTCCCAGCGTCAACAAAAAAAAAAAAAAAAGGGTAGGTTAGGTTAGATTAGGTTTTTTTTTTTTTTTTTTTTTTATAATAATTGTATGCCGCCGTTTATCCTCTGACATGGGTCAGAGACTTTATTCAGCTAAACACGGACTTGACTACTTTTTTTTTTTTTTTTCTGTCCATAATTTGGATAGGGATTGCAGAACTCCGGATTTTCATACGGGAGTTCTACCAAAACTTGTCACAAGACGATAATGTGGAGCTGGGGATATCGCAGAAATAAAGTACAAGGTACATCTATTATTTTTTTTTCAGATTTTCTTTTTTTTTTTTTATGCTGTTTTTTTTCAGCTTTTTTTTTTTTTCAGCATATATACGTTTTTTTTTTTTTTTGCATTATACTTATTTGTATGTAACTATTTATATACAACGATATGAATATTACATACGTTTCTTACTTAATTTTTTATTACATCTAATTCTTATTTCTATTATTGGCTTCAATAACTATATTACTAATGTATTCCGTTATGTACGATCTGGATTGTTTTTGGAACAACAATTCATGTAAATTCAAGGAAATTTCAAGCGTGGAGCAACTATGTCAGCGACCGTTCACGACCGTAAGAGGTGCGCAACTGGTTAGGTTAGGTTAGGTTAGGTTAGGTTCCACCCCAAAGGGTTCCCGCCTTGTCGTGGCGGGGGGGCTTAGTACCCGTGGCTTGGTCTCCCACGGCGAAGCGAAGCGGAACACCACGGGGCCGTTCCGGTGTTCGCCTGGGCGGCCCCGGGCGGGGCTGCTCCTCCGGGCTTTGGTCTCCAAGCCCGCGATGGAGCAGCTTATGGCGGTAGGTTGCGGTAGTGTATGGGCGCTATCGCAACTGAGGCGGGCTGCGGTGTCGTATGGGAGGCACCGCAGTTGAGGTGTAGGGGCCGCGGCGGGAGAGGAGTGTCGTTGTGCCGCTCTCCCTACCTTCCGCGGCCTTGGCGGGGTCGCCACCGTTTGATGGCGGACGCGGTGGGGCTGCAGGGGAAGAGGAGTGCCGGTGTTATGTTGTGCCGCTCTCCCTATCCTCTGCAGCCGATGTGGCAGGCGGCGGGGCCACTGACCTGACCCGTCGCAAGGGACCCCGGGCGTTCAGACACGGGGATGTTTGGCGCCCTTCTGGATGGGTCCCCCGCGGGAGGGAATGGCCGGGCACTCACGGCCATTTCCGGCCCCTCCTTATGTGAGGGGCGTGAAGGGCCTGCCATATAGGCGGGCGGTCGCCGGTTTGGGGACTGGAAGTAAAGGCTCTGCCGGTTTCCCAGGCCCCCGCCACTCGGGCGACGCGGGAGTGCCGCTGGGTTGTTTTAGTGGGTGGGAGTCCCACATACCCCCTCTCAGTCCCCGATGAGAGGGATGATGCATAATGCATTTTTTCCCAGCGTCAACAAAAAAAAAAAAAGGTTAGGTTAGGTTAGGTTAGGTTAGGTTAGGTTCCCGTGTGGAGTTCTGGTTCTCCCATCGGGCGCGTCCCCAGGTGGTGGATAGGGGAACGCCACCCAGATATGGGTGGTACCGGGTGTATACCCGGCGCGAACCATAACCAGCTGGAGGTGGCATGTGCCCAGCACCTTCCAGTACTGGGCTAGAGCCAATGACGACAGATTTCTGTCACAAGGGTCTAGTACCAGGCAGCGGCTGGCGTAGCTCTTGAGCTACGGTGGGCGTACTGCAAACTTGTTGGTGGAAGGAGGAGTAGATATGGAGGTTAGTTTTCAAAAGGAACTACCCCAGGCGGGTACCCATGAGGGAGAATCCCGCCCCTCTTCGGAGGGCAGCCCCACGTATTCTGGGGGGGGCAAAAACTGCCTCGTAGGTCAGCGAGATGTTGACCTTCGTGAACACGACTTATGCTTGGAATCTGGTAAAACTGATGCATCGCAAATCGGAAATATGAAAGAAAACGGCGAAAAGAGAGAGGGCTCAGCCCTTAATTCTGAAAAAACTCGTAAAAGCGACGAAGGCTCGTGTGTGGACACGGAGTCCGAGAATTCTGACACGGGCTCAATGATCACAGTGGAAAGTGACGAACCAGGTTCTATGCCGGATCCTAAACTCTGGCAAGGGAAACGGCAACGGGGTGATGACGATGAAGAAGAAGATCCGGCCTCAAAAATCCTGTGGCCGGCTCCAAAAATCACCACCTCTAAACGGGGGCGAGGTCGCCCGCCAAAGACAGGGCAATACGTAGGTTTTGCAAAGGCGAAAGCTGAACTAGCGGCGGCTAAAGAAAAGGAGCTTGAGCGCCAGCTTGAGGATGAGGTGGTCGGCATGGTAGAGAAGATTAGGAGCACTCGCTCGACATGGGCTTCGATACCATCTACGCTGGACACTGACGAGACAAAGTCTGCTTCAGATATTATGAAGACAGTCTCGGCGGGTCTGGACGTTATCTTTAGGGTGGCTACCAGGTCAAAACACCTTAAGGGAACATTCCAGCGTGCTTTGAAGGACTCTGCCGCGAGTATTGCTCAAGCCGTTGATATTCTCAGCAGTCGTACAGCGTCCGAGGAAACAAAGAGGCTGGAGACGAGCAACGCTCACCTTCAAGCCGAGCTAAAGAGGTTGAAGGAGGAAAATGGAAGGCTTCGAGCTGAGCAGCTTGCTTTCCGGAAAGAGTTAGAAGCTCTTAAGGATGAAATAAGGATTAACAAACGATCCGATAGGCCTGATACTTCTGCTCATCATGAGGAGGTAGAGATGGAGGAGCATCCGCTACTGACACGCCCTGTTCAGGACGTAACGAAGGACAAGATGACCTCGTGCGTACTATTATTCTCCAAGTGGGGGACATGGTGAACGCAAGACTGGCATCAATTGAGGATAGACTGCTCCCTGAGACACGTCTACGGCCTCCCCTGGCTGCGGATAAGCTCAGCGATGGCAAGTACACAAAGGCAGCCAAGACGGTCAAGGCAGCCAAGGAGAATAATGCTAAACCTCAGCAGCCTCTTGAACCGAGCCCAAAAACAGCCCGGAAAAAGAAGAAGAAGGTTAAAGCGGGAGCCAAAAACAAAGAGGCTGGGACTGCTAAAGCTGCCGCACATCCAAGCCAAAAAGAGTCGAGTGGCACTACGGAGACTAGCTGGACCACTGTGGTCAAAAAGAAGAAGCCGAACGGCAAGGCAAATGGTAAAGGACCTGCGCCACTACGACCAGCCTCATTGCGCGCCCCTCGCTCTGCTGCAGTCGTAATTACCCTGCAACCGGAGGCGGAGAAGAAAGGAATGTCCTATGCTTCGGTGCTTGCTGAGGCCAAGGAAAAGATCTGCCTCTCAGAACTTGGTGTTGACGCACTCCGTATTCGGAAAGCTGTAACGGGTGCTCGAATCCTAGAGGTCGCTGGGGTTACAAGCGGAGAAAAAGCCGACACACTTGCACAAGAGCTTTGCAAAGTGCTGAATAGTGAGGATGTGAAAGTGGCTAGGCCCTCGAAATGTGCAGAAATGCGAATTACGGGTCTGGATGACTCGGTATCCTCGAAAGAAGTTGCCGAGGCTATAGCTCGATGTGCTTCTTGCTCAATTGAAGCAGTGAAGGCTGGCGAAATCCGCCAAAACCATACAGGTTTGGGTACGGCATGGGCACGGTGTCCAGTCACTGCAGCCCAAAAACTTTCCCAAGGTGGTAGACTTTTGGTTGGGTGGGTGTCAGCCCAAATCAAACTGATTTCATCAAGGACTCTGAGGTGCTTCCGCTGTATGGAAGTAGGTCATGTGAGGGCTTTATGTACGTCAAATATTGATCGTAGCGAACTTTGTTACCGCTGCGGTAAATCAGGTCACAAGGCTAAAATCTGCACCGCCGCACCACACTGCCCATTGTGTGCGGCAGCTAAAAAGTGTGCTGACCATAGAATGGGGGGTAAGGCGTGTATCCCACCTTCTAAGAAACAAAGAAGGAACAAAGTTGGTGCGCCAATAGGTGCTTCACAACCCACCCAACCTTCAGCGCATGGTGGGGGGGATGCGATGGAAACAATGGCAACGGATCAATAATGGCCCTTAAATTTCTGCAGGCGAATGTCAACCACAGCAGCGCGACGCAAGATCTCTTGCTTCAGTCCGCAGCGCAGTGGTTGATACACGTGGTCGTAGTCTCCGAGCCCTACTTTGTGCCTCCTGGCAGTGATTGGGTATCAGATCTGGACGGCTTAGTTGCTCTCAACTCTCGAGGTGCTTTTGGCTCCCCTCCCTTCGAAAAGGTAGCGAAGGGTAGAGGATGCGTCGGGGCTCTGTTGGGGGATTTTGTAACCATTGGGGTCTACTTCTCTCCCAATAGATCTCTTGCCGAGTTTGAAACGTTTCTCGTAGAGTTGGGGGCCATGGTTAACCAGTTTGCGCCCTGCCCGGTGGTTGTCGCTGGAGATCTCAACGCTAAATCTGCGGCGTGGGGTTCTCCGGTGGACAACGTTCGAGGCCAAGCAGTTGAAGAATGGCTTGTAACAGCTGGCCTCTCGGTCCTCAACCAGGGATCAGTGTTCACTTGCATACGCCAAAATGGGGCATCATTGATTGACGTGTCGTTTGCAAGCCCCAGTTTGGTGAACCGTGTTCGGGGTTGGCGAGTTTTGGAGGACGTGGAGACTCTGTCTGACCATCGATATATTCGGTTTGATGTCTCTTCTCCTTCAAACATCGCAAACCATATGGCCTGTGGTGACGCTGGCCCTCGGTGGGTTCTTAAAAGCCTGGACAGGGAAGCTCTAGAAGAGGCGGCCATCGTCAAAGCCTGGATAATGGCTCCGAGTACTGTCGTGGAAGTCGAGGAAGAGGTTAACTGGTTTCGGGAGTCTATGTCGCAAATCTGCGATGCAGCTATGCCCCGAGCCAGACCTCCGCCCGCCAGGAGACAGGTATACTGGTGGAACTCTGAAATCGCTGACTTGCGACGAGCATGCGTATTGACGAGACGCCGATATACTCGATATCGAAGGCGCAGGAGGCACAACAACCTACCGGATGACGATGAGGAGCCTCTCCTATATGCTGCTTACAAGGAAAGCAAAAAAGCCCTTCGAGTAGCTATAGGCAGGGCCAAAGAAAGTGCAAGACAGGCACTACTGGAGACACTTAATAGTGATCCGTGGGGACGGCCATACAGGATAGCGAGGAACAAACTCCGTCCCTGGGCCCCCCCACTAACACAGAGTCTGCAGCCCGAACTGGTCAACACAGTAGTGTCATCACTTTTTCCTACCAGGGAGAATTTTGCTGCGCCCTCTATGTCGGGTGCTGATCCTTATGGCATGCAGGATGATGAGATCCCGGAGGTCACTGAGGCTGAGCTCAGAGTTGCTGTGCTAAGGCTTCGGCTGAAAAAGGTGGCTCCAGGACTCGATGGTGTTCCTGGTCGCGCCTGGTGCTTGGTACTCAACGAGCACCTGGAGCTGGGATTTCGTCGATTGCTAACTGCATGTTTTCGACAGGGCAGATTTCCACCTCAGTGGAAAAAGGGCAAACTGGTCCTCATCCGCAAGGAAGGTCGGCCAGCTGAATCTCCTTCGGCTTACCGACCCATAGTACTGCTAGACGAGGCGGGCAAACTCCTTGAACGGGTTGTCGCTGCCCGCCTCATCAGGCACTTAAGAGAGGAGGGCCCAGATCTGTCCGAGTACCAATTCGGCTTCAGGGAGGGTAGATCCACCGTTCACGCAATCCTGCGAGTAAAACATCTGGCTGAGGAAGTGGTTGCTCGGGGAGGAGTTGTATTGGCGGTGTCCCTGGACATCGCTAACGCATTTAACACCCTCCCCTGGCCCTGCATTCTAGAGGCGCTCAAGTACCATAGAGTGCCCCAATATCTCCAGGAAATGGTGGCTTCTTATCTCTCTGAACGCTATATTGTGTACCCGGGACGAGAGAGTTGGGAAGAGAGAGCTATGTCGTGCGGTGTTCCACAGGGGTCAGTCTTAGGACCTCTCCTGTGGAACATCGGTTACGACTGGGTGTTGCGTGGCACTAACCTTCGAGGTGTTGAAATTACCTGCTACGCTGATGACACCCTCGTCACAGCTCGAGCAGGTACATTCAGGGAGGCGTCTCTCCTTGCCACTGCGGGCGTCGCTCAGGTGGTGCGTCGTATTAGATGTCTGGGTCTGGAGGTGGCTCTTAACAAGTCCGAGGCTTTGTGCTTTCACGGTCCCCGGGGTGCACCACCACCAGATTCTGGCATCGTCGTCGGAGGGGTACGTATCGCTGTCAAACCGACGATAAAATATCTCGGACTGGTCCTAGACAGCAGATGGACGTTCGACGCTCACTTTGAGCAATTACAGAAGAAGCTTATTGGGGCTTCTGCGGCATTGAGTCGGCTCCTTCCAAACCTCGGTGGCCCAAAAACGTCCTGCCGACGACTCTATACGGGGATCGTTCGTTCAATGGCTATGTATGGTGCTCCTGCTTGGGCTGAAAACCTAAGGCGCCACAACGTCACACTACTGCGACGACCACAAAGACTGATGGCTATCCGGGTGATCCGGGGTTACAGGACGATCTCCTTTGAGGCTGCAAGCCTGTTAGCAGGGTCTCTGCCCTGGGACCTGGATGCGAAAGCCCTCTCGACGGTATATCACTGGCGAGAGGAAGTGCGGCGGCAAGGCCTGAGGTTGGCGCCTAGGGAAGTAGATGCTCACACGGCTCACTTCCACAAAATAGCGGTAGAGGCATGGAGCCGAAGACTGGCAAACCCAGAAGGAGGACGAGAAACGGTGGAAGCGATTCGGCCATTCCTCGAACAATGGCTTGAACGGGAACACGGGTCTCTCACATTTCGATTGTCGCAGATCCTCTCCGGGCATGGATGTTTTGGAAAATATCTATGCCGCATAGCCGGGAAAGAAGACACAGAGTCCTGTCACCACTGTGACACAGGCTCTGTTGACACTGCCCAACACACACTAGAAGTGTGCGTTGCCTGGTTGGAGGAACGTCGCGCCCTATGTTCTGTCGTTGGCGGGAACCTGTCACTTGGGATAGTAGTGGAGGCCATGCTCAACAATGAGCAAGCGTGGCGGGCGGTGGTGGCCTTTTGTGAAGCAGTTGTTTCACAGAAGGAGGCTGCTGAACGAGAGAGAGAGAGGGCGGATCCATCTCACCAAGCGAGACGGGGACGCCGACGCCGAGGTGGCAGGCCGTAGCCATCACGGCGCCCTGTAGGTCCGGGCATAGAATAGGTCTACGGTATCCCCTGCCTGTCGTAAGAGGCGACTAAAAGGGGTCATCGGGATCGCGAGCGCAGGATACGGGGGTTTCTTGCGTTCAGTACAGCGGTCCCGAGATGGGCGGCAGCATGGCGTGGTCCCTTGCTGCCGCGGCACCTCGCGGGTGCAAGGGGTTGAGTGCTTACTCCCCCGAGATGGGTGGCTGCTATTGCAGCTGCTAGGCGCGGAGGGTACCGGTAGTATGCCTCCGGTGATTCCCGGGATCCCTCCAAATGCGCCTACGTCGGCCACCGTGGGGTTTTAGTCAGTAAGAGTCTGACATAACCTCGCCGGTTCCCCCGAATTGGCGAGGTATGCTATGAGCATTTCCCCACGTAAAAAAAAAAAAAAAAAAAAAGGTTAGGTTAGGTTGGGTTAGGTTAGGTAAGGTTAGGTTAGGTTAGGTTAGGTTAGGTTAGGTTAGGTTAGGTTAGGTTAGGTTAGGTTAGGTTAGGTTAGGTTAGGTTAGGTTAGGTTAGGTTAGGTTAGGTTAGGTTAGGTTAGGTTAGGTTAGGTTAGGTTAGGTTAGGTTAGGTTAGGTTAGGTTAGGTTAGGTTAGGTTAGGTTAGGTTAGGTTAGGTTAGGTTAGGTTAGGTTAGGTTAGGTTAGGTTAGGTTAGGTTAGGTTAGGTTAGGTTAGGTTAGGTTAGGTTAGGTTAGGTTAGGTTAGGTTAGGTTAGGTTAGGTTAGGTTAGGTTAGGTTAGGTTAGGTTAGGTTAGGTTAGGTTAGGTTAGGTTAGGTTAGGTTAGGTTAGGTTTTTTTTTTTTTTTTTTATATAGTGTAGTACCTTTGTTATTCCTTCGCCATTGGACGAAGACATTGGCATCAGTACTTAGATTGTTCTTTTTTTTTTTTTTTTTTTGCTGTTCATGAGGGGTAGAGGGCTCCGGGATTTATCGGGAGTCCTCAATTTGATTGACATGCATTTGTTAGTACGACAAGATTGTTATACTACAGGGCTAGGGTTTTGCAGAAATAAGTACACGACTTTCGTTTATTTATTTTTTGACTTTTTTTTTTATCATTGTTTTTGTTCTTACTATCTCCTTTTTTTTTTTTTTTTTTTTTTTTTGCTACTGGTTTTTTTTTTGTGATTATTAATTTTTTTTTTCTTCTTATTGCTAATAATTTACAGACACTTTTATATACAAGTTTCAATATATCTTAAAATATATTAACTTATATACCATTTTCATACAATTCTCTATTTTTTTCTTTTCTGACCTGCTAATAATTACAATTTTGTGATGTTCTAAGAACATAACTCATTATGTCCCCAAAACATCTTTTCTATTCATTAATGTGCTTTTGTTTCTTTTACCAACATCTTTTACAATAAAAATTATATATTTAATGAACTGATCCCTCTGTTTGCTGGCTAGAAGTACTGGTAAGTTATCTTTTGTTAATTTAATTTCTGTACTTATTTCCAGATCTACACGCATTCTTTCGTATTTTGGGCACTCCAGGATCAGGTGCAAAATCGTCTCGTCAACTGTAGGCTCGCAAATGCACGCTGGGCTATCTTTAAGATTAAACCTGTGGAGGTAATGTCCAAAGCCGCCGTGCCCTGTCAGCGCCTGCGTCAACAATGGGTCTATTTTCAGTTTTTGTACTATTTTGTACGCGTTTAGTGCATCCGTCAAGAAAGTCTTTGTTGTCGACGCGGTTTCGGCTTCAAGGTATCTTTTGTTCCATTCCATCAATGTTTCTTGTCTTATGGAACTCTTTATATATGATATTGGGCATTGGTCGTAATTCGGTGCCGTCTTTTTGCGAAGTGCAGCTTCTTTTGCTAGGACATCAGCTCGCTCGTTTCCAGAAACTCCAACGTGCGCCCTTACCCAGAAGAATCTCACCTTACGCTTTTGGCTAGTCAGATTGGCGATATTTTTCCTAGTTTTTACCGCCAGCGGATGAAACGAGTCAGGTCTCTGCAGGAGCTGTAGTGCTGACCTAGAGTCACTGAAGATGTTAGTTTCTGCGTCGGTGCTTTTCAATGCTATCTCTGTTGCCTGAAGTAGAGCAAACATTTCCGCTTGAAATACTGAACAGAATGACTCCAAGTTAAATTTTCTGCACTTTTGCTCTAAACCTTCTCGCCAGTAGGACAGTGCAGCTCCAACCTTACCTTCGATTTTGCTCCCATCTGTGAAGATATACGAGCCCTTTATTTGGTTTTCGCTTATAGTTTGGGGCTGCATGTCCTCCAAGCATACAAACTCTATCCTCGTTTCATCGGCTGGGTGTGACGCTTCTAAATAGCTCACTCTCATTTCAACCTCTCTGCCGCCTATAATTTCTTGCGGTTTCCCACGTTTGGCTTCGTAGAGCTTAGCCACTTCACGCACCCGCATATCCAATGGCAGGAGGCCGGAGATAGCCAATGCCGCGTTTAGTGAGACAGTTCTGTGAGATTTTATAATCTTTTGCGCAAAGCCCCTTTGCACTGAATTCAGTATCTTTTGAATCCCTATTTTTTCGGACTCCGGAGCCCAAGTGCTGGCAGCGTACAAAATAATCGGTTCTATTACTGCCACATACATCGTCCTGATTATCTCTGGACTCAAACCCCATGAGATCTTAGCCGCTCTACAGAGTTGTTTATAGATGTTAATAGCCTTTGCACAGACATAATCAACGTGTTTTTTGAAATTCAATTTGTCATCTATAATCAACCCTAGTAGTTTTATGTCACTTTTTAGTTGGATTTCGGTCTCACCCATACGGATGCATGGCTTTGAGAATTTTATTCTGTTTGTTATAACCATGGCATGGGTTTTATGTGCAGCGAACTTTAGTTTGTTCTTTTTACCCCATGCCTCCACATAGGCAAGTATCCGATCTCCTTCTATTTCGATTTCGGGTATCGAGTTACCAGAAAAAATCAAGACGATGTCGTCGGCAAAAGCCTGGCAGTACACTCCTTTCCCTTCGAGTTGATCTAACAGTGGGTTAAGCAGAACATTCCAAAGAGTTGGTCCCCCGATCGAACCCTGTACACATCCTTTGGTTGTTTCCTTGTGGAATTCATGTCCACCGTAATGTACGCTAACCTTCCGGTCTGTGAGGTAGTTGGCTAATAGTTTACGCAGGTTTTGGGGGCATTTCTTCTCCATTAAGCGACACTGTATAGCTGGCCACCAAGCGCTGTCAAAGGCTCCCTCAATATCTAACGACACCACGACGCTGATCAATTTCTTTTTCAGGTTTTCACGTATGTGGTGCAGTAGATCATAAAGGGAGTCCTCTGTGCAGCGCTGGGGTACAAAACCATATTGTTTTGGGTTTAACTGTGGCAACAAGTGCCATCTTATCCGTTTTATCATTAGCTTTTCCAGAACCTTTCCCATTATAGAAAGTAATCCTATTGGCCGATACGATTTTGCCTGCGTGTAATCGTCTCTCCCAGGTTTCCGAAGTACAACCACTGACGCCACCTTCCACGGCTTAGGAAAATACGACAGTTCTAGGCATTTGTTTGTAAGTGCCAAAAACGTGTCACGACCTGCATTTATTGCCTCAGCGCAAATGTCGGCCGTGAACCCATCTGGCCCTGGCGCTTTTTTTGGGTTGAAACTTTTGACTACAAAGTCTAATTCCTCTGCCGTGAAAGGTGGGTCTAGTGTATCTCCCGGCATATGTAAATGTGAGGTATTCGCTTTTTGGCGAGTAACTGTATGCTCTTCGTTGTCATCTAAAGGTTGATCGTCTGGGAAGAAGGTCTTGGCAAGGTGTTCGACAGAGTCCTCCATGCTTATGACGATTCCATTCCTTATTAGCGGTTGGTCTTCGTGCCGTTTGGAGGTGTTTCGGATGACTCTGTATACTCCATCCCAAAGACTCTCACGATCCTGCTTCTCACAGAAGTGTTTCCAACTTTTTGTGATGGCGTCTTTAG